>OU565282.1:3537557-4990114 GCA_913789895.3 Seladonia tumulorum | reverse complement strand
GACGATGAAGTCAGACCGTCGGGGTCTGACTAATGATGCGCCCTCGCTACTTTGTGCATGTGCCTCTTGCGCAACGGCGATGTATCAAGAGTCCTGTCAGATGCATCATTCTCGGTAACCCGAGCCAGGTCCGTATAAATTACGATCAAATACCTGCGGTGCTCGAATTTCAAACTTATCCAAGGAAACGCTCGTAGGAGGCACGCTGCCGTCGAGGATTTATCACTCCGCCGATATTTTATTACCTCCCCGTGGTATTTTCTGAGTCCGCGGCTCTAATTCCGTGCTGGAAAAAAGCTGATACACAAACGTGTGTCTACGCCTATTTTTAATCCTCCCGGAATATATATTATCACGTATTTTTAAAAATTATTTCTCGCTCGTTCGAAGCACATAACTAAATTGAAACCACCCGCCAAAATGGAGCTCTCTTCCATTCTACGATCGTTGGAATCTTGATCTTTTTCTCGACAACTACTGATTCATTTCTGGTTCATTTTCTTACTGGTTAAAAGCATGTTCTAGATTTTGAATTCTACGATTACTAAAATTAATGAATCTGTTGAAAAACGAATGGAATTTTAAAATGGCATTTCGCGTTTTTTATTCTACAATTTGATCGCAATCTCGTGAGAAATTGCTAACTCGATTAATTTGATCATAATCTGGTTATTTCTACAAAGCGGTATAGCTCTACTGTTCTGTTACAAAAAACACTTGCGATATCTACTCGATTGCTATCGCGTCACTGACATTTCGATTTTAATCAGCAGTCGTGTTTCGGTTTAAAAATGTCATGTTTGAATTTCGATTCGATGACTTCGTTCGTCGCTTTCGTTGTGTTGAGACGTAGGAATTTTGATAACTTCATTGAACGCAGCACACGGTTATACGTGTTTCCAAGATATTTCTGGAGAAGTATGCAGGAAATCATGAACGAAGTTATTTGCGTTTCCAAATTCTAAATAAAGTCCCGCCGCCTACTTGGGCGTCCTGTTATCCTTTTCGCGATATTTAAAACTTGATTCCACTCGCGCGCTAGATTATTTTCGTTTCTAAACTTGTTTCTGCAACTGCCGCTGTAATACCTAATCAGCCTTGACGGGGGTACGAGATCGTTGTCTGAAACATTGGTAACCCCATTCCCCGTTTGTTTCGACATTCGATTGTTCCTTGAGAAGGTATAATTATCGGTTGTTCGATTCATGATGCGATTCTTGGAGGACGCGTGCTTATCATCGCGTCGAACAGTTTCGTTATCGGTGAACCGTTGCCAATTGTACTACTTTCTAACTCACGGACATTTTCGGCAAGAAAATCGCCCGGTTGACCTACGATACTATTAAAAACGTTACAACTTTTTATTATCGCAACATCTGCCCAAGAAAGAAATACTATTTCACAGCATTGAACGAAGCTGTTTCTTCAAAGAGGCAATAATTAGAGTTTTTGAATTTTTGCATTTTATGCTAGACGCTCGAGAATCTAGTGAGAAATTGAATTTTTGTCAAACTTTTATTACAGACACGATGATCTAATGAGAAATTCAATTTTAATAAGACTTTTATCACAAGCTCGATATAATCTTGTGGAAAATTGAATACTGAAAACTTGAAAATTGAATTGAAAGAAAATTGAAGAAAAATTGAATCTAGTGATATATATTTTATTCTAGAATACAGACTGGTGGACCGTCGATTTTTATGCAAATTCATATTTTTATAGAAAAGAAACGAAGAAGCTGAGATTGAATAAAATTTTGTTAGCTTTATGACTGGTTTTACCACTAGATTGTAGATTTTTAGAGTTTTCTACACAAATTTCAAAGGAAGTGAGATTAAATGAAATTCATTCTTATATAAATTGTTGATTTTCGAAGAAATTTCGAAGGGAGTCAAATTAAATGAAATTCTGTCGCCTTCATGGCCGACTTTGATCACTAGATTGAAGATCTTCATCCAAATTCCTGATTTTGTAGGTAAAATCCAAGAAACTGAAAATGAAGAAAACGAAGGAAAACGGTGTCCAATTTGATTAAACTTCTAATTCCGCAAGCTTTTGAGAATTTATATTTTTTTGCAGAGAAATTCGAAGAAACTCGGATTAAATTAAATTTTGTCTCCTATATGATTGACTTCGATCACTCGAAAAGAAAGGGGAACCTTGTTAAACTCGATTAAATATCTCATCTAACAACCTTTTGAAGATTTCTATTTAACTTCGAGGAAGCTAAAACTAAATAAAATGCTGTTTCCTTTGTGATTGATTTCGAACACTTGAAAAAACGGAATGGAACAGTATTAAATTGTGCTAAACCTTAAATTTTATAACTTTAGCAGGATTTTTATGCAACTTAGAGAACTGAGATTAAATGCCTTTATGGTTGGTTTCGATCACATGAAAACAAAATGAAATGAAATTTCGTTGCTTTTATGGTTGGTCTCGATCACTTGTAACGAAGCGAAGCAGTATTAAATTTGACCAGACTCTACGTTTTACAACTTTTTGAGGATTTTCTATAAAACAGTATTAAATTGTGCTAAACTTTAAATTTTATAACTTTAGCAGGATTTTTATGTAACTTTGAGGAAACTGAGATTAAATACCTTTATGGTTGGTTTCGATCGCATGAGAACAAAATGGAATAAAATCTCGTTGCTTTTATGGTTGGTCTCGATCACTTGTAACGAAGCGAAGCAGTATTAAATTTTACCAGACTCTACGTTTTACAACTTTTTGAGGATTTTCTATAAAACAGTATTAAATTGTGCTAAACTTTAAATTTTATAACTTTAGCAGGATTTTTATGTAACTTTCAGGAAACTGAGATTAAATACAAATGAAATGAAATTTCGTTGCTTTTATGGTTGGTCTCGATCACTTGTAACGAAGCGAAACTGTATTAAATGTTACTAAACCATCAATTTTACAGCTTTTCGAAAATTTTCTTATGTAGCTTCGGCGAAGCTACGATGGAATAAAATTTCGTTGCTTTTATGGTTGGTCTCGATCACTTGTAACGAAGCGAAGCAGTATTAAATTTGACCAGACTCTACGTTTTCCAACTTTTTGCGGATTTTCTATAAGCTAGCTATCACTTGAACATCTAGTAACGTCGACGGCGAATCTTGCCCGAGAATTCGTAATATTTTCACTGAGCGCCTCGTGTAAGCTAGCACGATCGAACGATTTCCGTAGTAATAATATTTAAGAGCTTACCTGAAGTTGAGACTCGAGATCGGCTTTCTGGGCGGCCAATTTCAGGGATTTCTCCATGTACTCGGAAAGCGAGCCCTTCTCGCCGTCCAGTGTCCGTTGCAGGGCATTTCGTTCGGTGACCAATTTCGCGTTCTGCTCCTCGAGCTCCTTGCGCAGTTTCTCTTCCTTCTCGAAGGCCTCCTGTGCTTTCCTTGCTTTCTCCTCGAGCGCCTGCAATCGCGAATCCACATCACCGTTCAACTTTTGCCCGTTCACCGGGTCCTCGACCGACGTGTCACCCATTATATATATATATCCCCGATTAGGCGAATCGGTTCACAGACGCCTGATCACGATATCCAGTGCTCGTAGCAAACAAAATCGACTCGTAGAATCGAAAATCCCGATATTATCGAGAGAGAGAGAGACCGTCAATTTGTTGTTGCAACCGGTGTTCAATAAAACGGAAAGGAGCGAGAACTGCGCACGGTGTTTCTTCCTCCGTTTGTATAAAACGTGGTATTATTCGAAAGAAGTGTATAGGGGAGATCGGAGGATAATTTCGGAGCTCGTATTGCGGTTCGAAAAAGAAAATGTCGAAGGGCTCGGCGCGAGGTCGCGGGTCCAACTGGTCTCCCGTTTACCAGAGGCTCAACTTTTCTACCTAAAATCCCTCTTCGCGGTCACCGTGAAGAATCAGCGAGATCGTCCCCACTCCAGCCCAACATATTCATCGTAGAAAAATATTTATAACCGATCCCGATGACTGAGGGAGGGAACACCGTTCTCGGTTGCAGCACCAGCACCGGCAGGAGGGGCTAGATGTGTGTTTCGGAAAGAGAAGAGAGAGAGAGAGGGGGGGGGGAACACCTCGACAAAATTAGAATCCGGTTCCAGGAGGGTCAAACTCCACTCTCCTTTTACGCTCCAGAGGGTGGAACACCGCGCCCGCAGATCGACCTCGTAATTCCTGAGGGACCTCCTTCCCTGCGGAGGAGGAATCCGGCTTTCTCCCGTAGTTGGGAACACGGGCCGGCATAAAGGTGGGATCGTTTTACTGCGTCGGCGCGGCCACGCTCGTGCCACGGTAACATCATTTATAGCGAATGATACTATTTTCGATAGGGCGTGATTCGAACTACTTTATTTTCGTATGGCCCGGCAGAAAATTCGGATAATCGCGATGATTAAACGCGCTGCGACCTTAGATCAGGCTGCTCTAATTACGATCTCTCTTTCTCTTTCTCTCTATCTCTCTCTGTCTTGCTGTGTACCAAAATCGGCGCCGACCAGCGTCTTATGGCTCCTCTTCAATGCAATTTGTTCTTCGCTGCCGAATCGACGTGATAGTCAAAGATCAACCCTTTGCACTCGGCGCTATTTTCATTCTAAAACTAAATTTTTCCTTCTTCTGAAAATATTTTCATTTTATTCGTACGAAACCGATCCGATTTCCACGGATAATGTGTAAACCTTTAATATAATCTATTGAATACAAATTTGGTAATGGAACGAATATATTTTCTAATATTTTTTGTAATTTCATTCATGCCGAGTGCTAAGGGTTAAAAGCTGACTTGATCACTTTTTTACTGTAATCTGTCTTCTCACAGCGAATTGAATTTTACAACTGATGCTCTCTTTTAGAAATAATAGCAAATGATTTAATAATCTATTGAATACAAATTTGGTAATGGAACAAATATATTTTCTAATATTTTTTGTAATTTCATTCATGCCGAGTGCTAAGGGTTAAAAGCTGACTTGATCACTTTTTTACTGCAATCTGTCTTCTCACAGCGAATTGAATTTTACAACTGATGCTCTCTTTTAGAAATAATAGCAAATGATTTAATAATCTATTGAATACAAATTTGGTAATGGAACAAATATATTTTCTAATATTTTTTGTAATTTCATTCATGCCGAGTGCTAAGGGTTAAAAGCTGACTTGATCACTTTTTTACTGTAATCTGTCTTCTCACAGCGAATTGAATTTTACAACTGATGCTCTCTTTTAGAAATAATAGCAAATGATTTAATAATCTATTGAATACAAATTTGGTAATGGAACAAATATATTTTCTAATATTTTTTGTAATTTCATTCATGCCGAGTGCTAAGGGTTAAAAGCTGACTTGATCACTTTTTTACTGCAATCTGTCTTCTCACAGCGAATTGAATTTTACAACTGATGCTCTCTTTTAGAAATAATAGAAAATGATTTAATAATCTATTGAATACAAATTTGGTAATGGAACAAATATATTTTCTAATATTTTTTGTAATTTCATTGATGCCGAGTGCTAAGGGTTAAAAGCTGACTTGATCACTTTTTTACTGTAATCTGTCTTCTCACAGCGAATTGAATTTTACAACTGATGCTCTCTTTTAGAAACAATAGCAAATGATCGAAAGCTAATTCGACGAACATGCTACCATAGATGCTCTGTTTTAGCATAATCTGAATTGAAGTACTATTGAAAAATCGAAAGCCAATTCGACGAACATGCTATGATAGATGCTCTTTGGTTTTAGCATGATTGATCGCTTCGTAGCGAATTGGAACAACAGTGAAAAATTAAAGGCAAACTCGATGGACATGTTACGATCGATGATCTTCTTTAACATAATTTGTCCGTTGGTGATTGACACGGTAATATGAGATCAAAATTAAAGTTCCAGTATTTTAGACTTTGATACAGAAAATTAAGAAATCCTTGTTCCCGAAGGTTTATACATCAAGATTACGTTATTAAACTAATTGCACGAAATTGCGATTGAGAGTATTTTTATTGTTTGGTACAGCATGTTAATGAAAAGACGTTCTGTATACAAATTGCAGAAGTACGTAAATTAGGAGAACTTTTGGAACAAACTAGTAAATTAGTAAAGGTCCATATGTAAAAATATAATTAAAATAAGAAGAGTTCTTGAAACGCTTTGGACCACGAAGACTAAAAATATGAAATTATGGACGAAACATAATTAATGAAACAAAGTGTAAGAATAAATTGGGAATAAATTGTGACCAATAAATTGGAGGAACGTAAAATAAAATTATTTGAAGTCTAATAAAGCGATATACAGAACAAACTGTAACCAGTAAAAATTGTATCAAATCGACACGAGTGGTGGGCGAGGTTAAAAATTTTTTATTTTGCAATTGCAGATGTTCCAAGATTGAATTGTGACTAACTTTTGAACGATCCTTCCAGATTCGCTGTGAGAATATTTCAGTGAGAGTGTCGGAAGAGTCAGCTGAGGCTTTATGTAACAAGCTCGGATCTACGAGATCTTATAATTCATTTGAATTCCAAGTGGTTTAAAATTTATCCATTTCGAGTAGGTAAATTTTTTTGGATAACGTTGAGATTGAAAATTGAACACTCGGCGAAATGTAATCTCGTTTGTTTTCCGTTTGGAGAACGTTCTGGAAGATATAGGGCTCGGTGTGATTCAACATTTCTAACGCTGCATTTTTAAAAATAGTTCTCTAAAGCGGAGTCATACTAAATATACCGATAGGGCGATCTTCCCGTTTCCAAGATGGAATTAGATACAATGAATAATCGCTGACACCAAGTCCGCGACCAGATTGAGGGTTCGAGATCTTTCGGACATCTTTATGATCGTTGCGCGACAGAAAAGCGTATTTCCGTTTATTTATAGCGGGCCTCTTAAGAGGATTAAAAAAAAAAGAGAAGAAAAAAACAAAAAAAAAAAAATAGACGAGCGAGAAGCGAACACTTGAATCGCGATGAAAAGACACCGCGACAAGTCGGAATTTATTTTTAAAATGCTGGAAGGAAACTAGAATGAGAGGCGCGTCGCTGCTTTTGTAATCGGAATTTCTGGAGTTCTAAAGTTTTAAATTACCGAAGCTTTTAGAGTTCTAGTTTTAAACGGCAAAGAAAAAAAAAAAGTAAAATGAATTCAAATAAACATCGAGGGAAAGCTTATTAAAATTAAAACACGAATATTCAAATTATTCGAGTTCGTAGCTTATATAAATCATTTTATGTTGCTTTATCAGAGACGTAAAAGTAATGTAAATTTCGTTTTCTGAACTCTATCGAATTCCCAAGTACTCGTCTTCAGCGAAGAACTTTTGCGATAGTTACAAAACTAAAGAAAAATAATCGGAACGCGATGAATTTGAAAAACATTCGACAATTCGATCATCGGAATGCGAACGATTCGTAAAATCTTTGGTTTTTGGGGTTCATCGATACTTTCTGGTTCTCGTTTCAACCAAGTTTCGAGCGGAGTTTTCGAATATAGAATCTTCTCTTCTGTTCGCGAGTGAAAGAACTTTTGGGCGTCGGTGTTTCGCGGCGCGGTGGAAGGTAAAAAGAGTAAATGGCGTGGTTGGACAAATAAACGGGCAGTTAGAAGCCGATCGCGAATGATCGAGCCTGTGTGAACAAAGAAACAAATTCGAGGCTCGAGGCCCAGCATTTCCGTTCGGCCCCCATAAATTATCAAGAAATCAGTTTTCCGCGTATAGTGTGCTTTACCAACTGGTGTTACTGACATTGCCAGGCGGTTCTAAAATCTTAGATCTTCAACAGAAAACTGCTGTTTACGTTCGAGAACTGGATACGTGTAATTTTTCGCAGAAGTATTATCCTGGGATTATAAATTGCCGACAAAACGTCGATTTACAACGTTTACGCTTGTCGAGGACTTTTATCGTACAGCACTCGTTTTCACTTCGATATATAAGACTGGTTTTTAAAATCGAACGCTGTACTCTTAACATTACTTAAACGATTTAAACAGGTATGAACAAAATTGATTTCAGACAACGTTTTACCAACTGACAAGTAACGTGCTTTACAGTAATCAAGTTTTTCTGATGTATAAAAGAGTTTTGTTGAAACTACTGAAATTAATTGTCTGTTTGTTTCAAAACTACTTAATAAAAGTTTATAATGGGTATGAATGTTTAACAAGTATGTACGTATACGTTATACTACGGATTAAAGAATAGAAAATATGTAAAAATAATTTGTTCTTGAAACATTCGGGACAGTGGATGCAAATTTTCGTGAGCGAAAATGAAATATATACATACAGTATAAAAATTGGTGACATATTTTTGTATAAGGAATAAACATTATTAGTTCAATTTTGTTCATTGGTTGTAACTTTAATTATTACGAAGTGCAATGTATCTCGTGTAAATCAATGTTTGAAAATTACTGCTACAAAACGACTAGAAAAAAGATTATTTACTGTCTGAATTGATATTACAGAGTCTATCGACTCGTCAAAGATGCTATTTTTTAGAAAAAGTTAACTGTGGCTTTTTATATCTCGAAGATACATCAAGGTACCATTTTATTTAAATACTAACTTTTCCATAAAATTTAGTTCAGCTCAGATACCGTATACATGCCCATTCTAGTAATTATAAAAAATATTTTCCCTTCAGTTGTTGAAATAATATAAACAGACCAAATATAAGATCAAATGGACAGATAAAGAAAATATAGAGCAAACAGAAGATCAAATAAACGGATCGATCAAAGATAAAAATCACTTCTGAGCGTGCATTGCAGTAATGAGAAAGAAGTTTATGATACATACACGCTTCGAGAGAATCGGTAAGGTTACCACGTAACATTTCCGATTTCGTTTGGATACCTTTCGGATAGCAGTCTCGAAAATTGACGTCGAATACTGTGAATGTATGTTTTGAGAAACTTACAGCAAGCTCGTCCTCGATACGAGTGACGTTGAGGAGAGGCTTGATCTTCTGCCAGAGTTTCCACCATGGCCAAGTGCGGAGTTGCAAGTACTTCCTCAAGTTCCTCTGTACAACCACCAACGCGAGACGTTGTTCCTGGAGTTTCTTGTAATCTTTTCTGGACAGGTAACCTCTGATGTAGGCCTGCATCCAGGACACGATCTTGCCGAGACGTTCGTCACGGAACTCTTCCATCTGACCCAGGACTCCAGCACGGAAGAATACCTGTATTATTTTTAAGTGGTAGAGAGCAACAAAAACAATTAGTAATCATCCTTCGAACCTTTCCTCCGAATTACTTTGATTATTTGTCAATCGACAATTTCGCAAATGCATACACACTGTAGCATCGAATAATTACGTATATAAAAAGAAATTGTTTCAACTTGTTTAATCTGTCTTCACCTGTTCTCTTGGGGTTCGGACTATGGAGCTACAAGGGCTAAAGCTACCAAGACTTTCAAGTATACTAACCATAAGCAGTAGTTTACCAAAAATTCATTTAATATTATCAATAGTAGGAATCATAGAGAACAGGTTACATCCGATAGATCGATTGCAAATAATCAAAGAATATTTTTCGTTTTTCTACTTCTAAGATGGCGTCATGCAAGACTTCAAAGAATTACAATCCGCGTCCCACACCGTTTTCAAAACGGGGAGACGCAGTTCATTCTACTGACACACTGAAAAGCAGAATATACCTGTACGTAGATTGCTATGATCTAGTAATGAACGATACAGCGATCGTCGTAGTTAGTGGAACGATGAAAGAAATCACACGGAAGTTTATAGAGCAGATTAAGGAAAGTGGTGTTTACATTTTCACATAGAATGACATGGCAAAAGAATTTTCATTCCACAGAATTTCAACGTACAAATTGTATGTCATAATAGAAATGAATTTTTCAATCTTCATTCGATTCCTGTCCCATAACATTTTCAACAAAATCGAATTCACTTGAACTGCAAAGAGTATCTGTGATCACTGTGATTCACTTCCTTGAATTTTAATGTTGAATTTCACCGTGAATTTCAACTACAAAACTTATTTGAATTGCAAAGGGGTATCTGTGATTGCTTCTTTGAATTTTACTGTTAAAAATTTTGTACAAATTCAACAACAAAATTTATTTGAATTACAAGGGGTATCTGTGATTGCTTCTTTGAATTTTACTGTTATAAATTCTGTATAAATTCAACAACAGAATTTATTTAAATGGCAAGGGGTATCTGTGATTGCTTTTTTGAATTTTACTGTTATAAATTCTGTATAAGTTCAACAACAGAATTTATTTAAATGGCAAGGGGTATCTGTGATTGCTTTTTTGAATTTTACTGTTATAAATTCTGTATAAATTCAACAACAGAATTTATTTAAATGGCAAGAGGTATCTGTGATTGCTTCTCTGAATTTTAATGTTGAATTTCACCGTGAATTTCAACTACAGAATTTATTTGAATTACTAGGAGTATCTGTGATTGCTTCTTTGAATTTTACTGTTAAAAATTTGGTACAAATTCAACAACAAAATTTATTTGAATTACAAGGGGTATCTGTGATTGCTTCTTTGAATTTTACTGTTATAAATTCTGTTTAAATTCAACAACAGAATTTATTTGAATTGCAAAGGGGTATCTGTGATTGCTTTTTTGAATTTTACTGTTAAAAATTTTGTACAAATTCAACAACAATATTTATTTGAATTACAAGGGGTATCTGTGATTGCTTTCTTGAAATTTACTGTTATAAATTCTGTATAAGTTCAACAACAGAATTTATTTAAATGGCAAGGGGTATCTTTGATTGCTTCTCTGAATTTTAATGTTGAATTTCACAGTGAATTTCAACTACAGAATTTATTTGAATTGCAAAGGGGTATCTGTGATTGCTTCTTTGAATTTTACTGTTAAAAATTTTGTACAAATTCAACAACAAAATTTATTTGAATTACAAGGGGTATCTGTGATTGCTTGTTTGGAATTTTAATGTTAAAAATTCTGTACTTGTACTGTGATAGATCAGTTTGTTTGAATAGATATACTACTGGACATAGTATGTGGGACAAGATCGTGTATGTGCAGAAACTCTTTGCAATGAAAATGAAAAATAGAGATATGATGAAGATGACATAAAAACCTTGTGTTCTTCTGGCGAAATGAAAGAGTTAATGATACCGGTTAAATGAGGGTTATATTGTTTACGATGTGAAGATTTTTCGGAAGGTAAGCCAAAGGTGTCTGATACCTTGGTGAGACCCATACGATATTGGTCTTGTTCCAAATTGATTGCGTCCAGGATCAGTTGGGTTGCCTTTTGTGGTTCGCAAGGCTCTTTGATGGCATTTGCACACAGAATTTTGTATCTGCGGTGGTTCGTTTTTATGGTGAGGCGGCACAACAGACAAGATTACCACGCACTGTTAGATATTTGTATACGATAGAACTGTTACATTATTTATGGAATGGCAGGACTGTCTGAGATCCCTTTGATCCGTTTGTTCCATCTAAATAAGGATATTCGAAACTTCTAAAACAGCAACTCTGTCCGTAATTAGTTTCATTATCCTTCGAATTAGAACATAATTCGAGTTATTAAAATAAGGAGATTGGTTTTAGAAGTTTACGCAGTGTTTCAGAAAAGAAAAAAAAGACAAAAACTGGTCAACCATAAATGTATAACTCCGTCCAAGGAGTATTGGTTCGTGTTGGGTTAGACACGTCTGCACGGCGCTGTGAAACATTTGCGGAAGACAGTATTGACTATTAAAACCATAACTCGAGTTTGCTCGGAAGCAACTGTTTTAAATTTCCATTTTTGACGTTGTACAAACTTTAATCAGAATCCAAGGACTCGTCGATCAATTGGCAAAACTCATTCAATTTTGATTCCAAAAACTAGGTTTCGATATGATATATTATAAACACACTCTTGCAGTAGTAAACCTTATTTATAGACTTGAACATTTGAATGCTGATTCTACCGATTATACCGAGTGCCGGTAAAACAGTGAGCATCCTCGAAATCCTTCGAAGAGGACTGTTTCATTTGCCTTCCGAGTACAAGAAGAGTTACAGTTTGACAGCCAATAAAATGTCCCATGAAGCGAGCTGTAAATTGAAAAACTCTCTGATCCACAAATGTCCCCGCGTGGATGATGATTGCGGTAAGGAAACGTGCCTTGGTGTGTCCAAGACGGTATTGATCGGGATCTAGACCAGTCGACTCCAGGATCGCGGAAGCGGCCTTCTTCGGGTCGGAAGCAACAGCGTCGACAGCCGCTGGCGCCAGGATCTTGTACCTAAAGGTGTGGGGTACACAAGGCAAAAACAGGTGATTGGATTCTAAGTGAGGTGACACCAAAAAAACACGTTTCACGTTGGGGGATGTTTCTCGGCTATAGTTCTCGCTAAAGAATCCCTCCGGCTAGCTTCCTCGAGCGGGCGCGTGTCACCAACAACGATCCTGATGAATCATTCCTAAATTGTTCCTAGGGGATCACGCAACGGGTTTTGATATCGCGACTAAAGGTTCTCTAATTTCTATCTACGGTGGTCCAATCAATCTACGAATTTCACGATGGTCGTGCAGTTTTGGAAATTTTTTTTGGGGGGGGGGGGGCAGGGGGCATTCTGTTGAAACATTTCGATCTCTGTAGACATACCAAACGGGGAGGTGGATACTTCTAAAAACGTTTCTCGAACGTCCGATTAAAATGCAGAAGAAACGACGATTGTAAATGTAAATGAAACGGAGAATTAGAAAGAGTTCTTCAGATTAATCGGAGTTCTCGAGAGATTTCGAGACAGTATCCCAACTTGCAAGGGGGGTGGGGGGTACACCTTGAAACATTTCGATTAAACGGGCAGACAATGTTCTAAGGGCGAGGGGTGGGGGGGGGGGGCTGGCAACAAAGGGGGGGCACAGTACGGAGAAACTCTTAAAGTCTTTTCATAGAATATTGAACTAGCCTTAGTATGACCAATCCTGTAGCTGTCCGGATCTAGACCGATTTCGTCGAAACATTTTTGCGCTGACTTTTTCGGATCCGACTCAGCCGCCATCGCGGCTGGCGCTAAGATCATGTAACTGTACGATCACAAGATATAGAGATCATTCCTCGTTCTGAATCAGTTGCCCCTAATTTGTCAGTCTACTTCTTCCCAGGGAATGTTAAACTCATCTTTCTCGGGGAACGTTTAACTAAACTTTTTATCGAACGTCCCGCGTCCCAAGATTTAACCCTTTGCACTCGGCGCTATTTTCATTCTAAAATTAAATTTTTCTTCCGTCTTAGAATATTTTCATTTATTCATACGAAACTGATCCGATGTCCACATATAATATTTAAATGTTTAGTAGTCTATTGAATACAAATTTTTTAATGTAACAAATATTCTGTAATATTTTTTGTAATTTCTTTGAAATAATGCCATAACAATTTCTAGTGGTGCTTCAGAGTCACCACTCGAGTGCTAAGGGTTAAACAGACAAATTCATAAATAAAATATCCTATCATCGAATTGATTGAATTTTTCGAATTGAATGTAATTTCAATACCAACATCTCAGAGAAACGATGTCAACTGCAAACTTGGGTTGCATTCGATCAAAAAAAGAAAAATTAAAAATAATTGTAAAAGTGAATTACCTGTACTCGCTACAAACGTTGCCGAAATTTTCATAAAGTCTGAACTATGAAACCTAGCGAAGCTTAACAAAATAGAAATTCAATCTCAAAATATGAATCTCGGATTTACGGTTCTAATCGCAACGATAGATTCTACGAAATATTTACACAACGCTGTTCGTCCTCTAAACTGAAGTCTAGAGGCTAACGAACGTTTGCAAGATTCTCGAAAGAACGCGTCTCGTAATGTTGTATTGGGTTGGCAACTAAGTAATTGCCGATTTCAGTTTTATAGATGAAACTATAACTTGACTCAGTTTTTGCCCGAAAAGGATCAGACTTTCTACGAGCGTGGAACTTTCAAGTTGTCAGAAAGATGGCAAAAGGTCATCGAACAAAATGGAAAATACATCATAGATTAACCCTTTGCGGTCGTATGTCTACTCTCAGCCACCAAAACTTATTTACCGTTCCAGTCGTATGTGTGCTCTCTCACAGTAAAGAATAATGCTGATCTTACATTACCCCCGTAAACATATACAAAGAATCCATATAAAGAAGATTAAATGATGAAGAATTATAAAATATAATTTTCACATATTTTTGTTATTCTAACATATTCTTGTGTTACATATATCTAAAGTTCTATATATATTCTATATATTTTGTTCGTTCAACAAAAATTAATTCCGACCAGCACGAAACCTATGCATAAACTTAATCCGACCGCAAAGGGTTAAAGTTCATTCCAAGTAAAAAAAAAACTCTTTTATTTCATTGAACAAATCGGCAATTACTTAGTTGCCAACCCAATACATTTAAATGTGGACGATGGGTGGTTGTAGGAGGAGGTTTGGATTCTTACCGTAGTTTGAAGTCAGGATACATCATCCTGTTGGGGAATCCTTTACGACAGATACGGATGCCTTCAAGTACACCGTTACAGGTCAGCTGGTGCATCACAAGGTGAGAGTCGATCACTCCCGGCTGTTTCAACTCGTTGGGGATGATGCAACGGACGAAGTGAGGTTGTGTGGCTCTTAGAGTGGTCATCAGGTTGTTCAATTGTTCCTTGTAGGAGGATGACACCGTGGAGAAACCACCTCCCTTCTTACCACGTCCACCCTTGCCACCACCGCCACCGGCATCACCGCCACCGGACTGTCCGGGATGATCTGCGAAGATCTCGACCAACAGTTTGTTGGAAGATTTCTTGAACTGGTCGACCACAGTGTCGTTCAACGGGTCCTTGTTCTTTTCCAGCCATCCCGTGATGTTGTACGGTACCTGTCATCGTAACATTCGCTCAATGTCGCTCTGGCAATTGCCAATTCACAAACACAATGTTTACTCGATATACAGGGTGTCCCAGTTATTTCCGGCCAAACTTTGCCAGCGTGTTCTACACGCAAAAGTAAGAAAAAAATGTGATACGAACATATCGGCTCTTAAATTTTTTATTAAGGAATTATAACTAATAATGCCAAATGATTATGAACTGGCATTTCGTCGACACAGCGTACCAACGTATTATGAATATCTCTATTTGTGTTTACATAAACTCTTATGTTTACTTCCTGAAGTAGTTGATATCGAGATTTTTTATTAACGTTTTACTAACGAGATAACTAGACAGCGGATCTTTATGCATTTATGGCTTCTGGAAATGTTCAAAAAATGCTGTAATATAAAATTCGAGAGAATTTAACACGATTTTTGTTTGCTTTGGATCTACAAAGGCTGTCCCCATTAAAAATAGGATTTTATTTCATTCCACTTTCTTAAAATGTTTCTATAAAAATTGGAAATTGCATAAACATCCGATGTCTAGAGATAACATTTCAAAATGACGTCTGTTATTACGAATACAGTATTGGCATCTAATAAAAATTGTTTACTATTATTAGTTATTAGTTAGTTATTACATTATTAGTTATAACTTCGTAATAAAACATTTAAGAGCATATTTGTTCGTATAACATTTTTTTTACTCTTGCGTGTAGAAAAGTTTGGCCGGAAAAAACTGGGACACCCTGTATGTCCAAAACACGGGTCTAGCCACGGACATAGATCGGCCAGGAGATAATAGTTCCGGGACTATTATCGGCTAGGAATTTGGGACATGTATAGAGTAAACACTGTAATCAGTTTGAACATCTTCGAATGGTCAAGGATTATAGAGATTCAAAATTCTAAGGAAAACAACGTCAGGGGTAAAAAAAAGACAAGTTAAATTAAAAATATAAGAAAAAATAAATTATATAAAAATTGTTGGTACTTCAGTCAATTTGGATTAATTGGTTAGGCCCCCGAACAGTCTTAGCCTAGAGCCACAAAATTAACCGATAATGGCCGAGTACTTTTCTTTGTGTTTAACCAATATCATTCTACAGTTACAAGCATAATTCTGAAGCTTGTTTATTGTTTAATATATCTGCTGATGTTATATGGTTCTTATTTTTATTAATCTCTTAGCGGAGTATCCATCTACTGCAATCTCTCGATACATGTGGCAGAGATCTACGCGATTTTTCTGAAAAATTTATCCCCGACACTGCAAAGTGTACCCACGAGTTCGGTTAATAGAGGTTCTATTGTATCGTGAATTATTCTGGGATATGTGACCGAAATTGTATCGTGTTTGGTATCATTTTAATCAGAAAAGAGTCACGAATACGTTGGTAAGAGTGTTTATACGAAAATAATTGAAAAAAGAAAACTTTGTCACTGAGTTGTTAATAATATTGCCTCGTCTTGCTAAGATATTAGCCTCACTCTGTGCAGTTCAAAACATTTGTTGGTTTGTCCATTACGAGTATACTCGCAGCTAAAAGATCAATAAGTTATTGTTCCAAATCGACTGTTATTTGTGTACTGGCTTGATAGACAGATAGTGAATAAGAATGGTATGCAACGTACGTTTCCGGCATAATGGCCGATAGCGAAGTGAGCTGCTTGTTGACCTGGTTTCGGTGGCTTGGGTTTCAAGAAGTTAGGACTCTTGCCAAGATGGTTGTTGTTCAACTTCTCCTCGAACGTCTTGTCAGTGGCTTTCGGGAACATAGACTCTTCTTCAAGAATCGAGAGGATACCCATGGGCTGTTTTGAAAAAATTGAAACATTATGTTAACTCCCGTTTCCACGTGGACAAATCTCATTTGTCTTTTTTTTTTTTTTTGAGAGAGAGTAACGTGCCCCCTTTTTAGGTATCAAATTTCACTTTGAAAATGTACATTGTAATCAATGTTTACACCCAGTTGCATTTTCATAGAGACAACATTTCAATTTTCCATTTATAATTTTGCAAATTGCAGAACATCCGTTATTGCTCTTTTGATAGTTGAAAAATTATATCCGCTAAAATGTAGATTTACAGTAACGTGACGTATCGTTTTCTCTATTTAATTACATGAAATCTAGAACTTTTTATAATATTTTAGTTTAGTAAAAGAAATCTATATCACGCTACTCTCAATTTTTTGTTTTACCATAGATTCAATGATACAAATATTTTTATATTTGTATATCTTATTTTGCTTTTCTTTTCTCGTGTGACTTAATCAAAGATCACAGGAGAATCCTTCGGAAGAGAAATTTCTGAAGTTGAAACATTTTTGGAGACATCGGATCAAAAGGAATTCTTTTAAAGACCTTTCTCTAATTCGAACATTGATATTTTTTTATACGTTCGTACCCGATAGTTGCCAATTTCGAAGTTTCAATTTTTGTTTTTTTATCAGACCATTTAAACAGAATCTTCACTCGTTTCGATGGATCTGTAAAAAATTCCTTGTCCTCAATTAATGTCACTGATATACAAAAACACGTATGCACAAACACATAAACATGCAGGAGCGACATATGGCAAGCTTGCATAGAGTTACGTTACCCACGTTGGTCCTTCATTCATTCCTCCGAAACGTTTGTCCGTTTCCACTTCGTATCTCATTTGTTCGAAGCAAATGGTGATGAAGTATATTTTTCTTTTCCCTTCTTCATGGATTTCATACAGACCCTGTTACGCTATAATCGACATGCACGCACACGAGTACAAACAGAATACAGACAAAGAGAAGCTTTTTGGGTATCGGTATACTGGGTCTACATTCACGTTTACTATCGACATACTGTGTTGGTATTAAAAGAACATCTGGCCCAACAACAATCGTATTACAGTTGTCCACTTCTCCACTTCAGAATTGTAATTAAATGTAAACTCTCTGCATCGATCGCAAACAAACCAAAAACTGTACAAAAATTCGTTATTAATTCCTCTCGTCTGAATAATTTTAGAAAGTTACAAACGATATAACCGAATTTTGAAATTCTTTCTATATTTTTACTGTGTAGATTCTTCCCGTAATTTTTTAGTTGTAGAAGAGATGCAAACCTAATTACTGATTAATATTGTCTACTTCGACCAGATGTTCTTGTCCATATTTCTACCAACGTTTCACAAGCGAGGATCGCAAAAATGAATTTGAAAGTTCAGACAAGGTGCCTCAAATGAGCTTAAGAAAGAAGCTAGTTTGAACAAAGGGATCGCAAATATTTGTTAATGGAAAGTTGTGCCCGGAAGGTTAGGTCAAATGTGTGGAAGTACTGGTGACAAGTTGGCTGCAGGAGAGGTGATTAATTGTAGTGATAATGCAATGTTAATGCTGGAGAGTGGCTGATTACAAGAAGAAAAAAAAAATCGTCGTCCGTAAACAGCGTCCGCGACAGTCCTCTGATTTGCAGCGATTTCTATACAAGAATCAGAAGCTGTCGACCTTCATTCCTGGTGTGTTTCATGCCACGGGCCAACAGTACCTTCTCGATCAAATCGATTGTCTGCTGTAGATCCATGCCAAAGTCAATGAACGTCCACTCGATTCCTTCGCGTTTGTATTCCTCTTGTTCGAGAATGAACATGTGATGGTTGAAGAATTGCTGAAGCTTTTCGTTGGTGAAGTTGATGCAGAGTTGTTCAAAACTGTTGAACTGCTCGTGACCAGGAAGGGTAAAAGCAACGGAACAGAAAACAGAGGCGAAAGACAGCCGTCATTAATGCTGCTTGGATATGTGATTTGGGTATTATGATTAGGGTACAATTGTTCTCATAAATTGTCTTTCGTTATCTTATTCTGGGCGGGGTGGGCGGGGGGGGGGGGGTGAATCAGGGGCTTACATGTTAACAGGACATAGAGGTCTCGCGTATATGTCCTTGAGGATAATTCGGTGCTTCGAAACTAAACCATTTTAATATCTGTGTAATGTTGCTTCAGATAGAATATCCATCTTGGTCTTTTGTTATTTTCAAATTATTCAAACTATTCGTTTATGCCTCGATGTTGTTTTCTATAATATTGCTTTAGACGGAACCTCAATTTTGGTCTTTATTATTTTGAAACTATTCAGAATATTAATTCAGACCATTTAAATTTTACAGTGTCCCAATTTCTATTAGAGTAACGTTGCTTGGTACAGAACACCTCCACCTTGATACTATTTATTCTCAACTTTTGAAACTATCAATTCAGACAATTTAAATTTTACAGTGTACCAATTTCTATTAGAGTAACGTTGCTTGGTACAGAACACCTCCACCTTGATACTATTTATTCTCAACTTTTGAAACTATCAATTCAGACAATTTAAATTCTACAGTGTATCAATTTCTATTAGAGTAACGTTGCTTGGTACAGAACACCTCCACCTTGATTCCTATTCATTCTCAACTTTTGAAACTATCAATTCAGACAATTTAAATTCTACAGTGTATCAATCTATATTAAAGTAACGTTGCTTGGTACAGAACACCTTCACCTTGATACTATTTATTCTCAACTTTTGAAACTATCAATTCAGACAATTTAAATTCTACAGTGTACCAATTTCTATTAGAGTAACGTTGCTTGGTACAGAACACCTCCACCTTGATTCCTATTTATTCTCAACTTTTGAAACTATAAATTCAGACAATTTAAATTCTACAGTGTACCAATTTCTATTAGAGTAACGTTCCTTGGTACAGAACACCTCCACCTTGATACTATTTATTCTCAACTTTTGAAACTATCAATTCAGACAATTAAAATTCTACAGTGTCTCAATTTCTATCTGAGTAACTTTAGAGAGAACCGTCCGTGTTATCTTTTATTTTGAAACTATTAAAACTATTGGTTTAGACAACGTAATTCTACGATGTATCAATTTTTACTAATACAACGATGCTTCCAATATAACGTCAATCTTCTTTCGATTACTTTCGAGTAGAAAATCAAATTTCATATTGTGTCCCAGTTTCCGGATTGTTCGCTACAAAAATCGAGCATTGGAATTCAGATGTCGTTTGCATTTCAAAGCACCACGGGTAATGAAAGTGCAAAAAGTTTATTGATTCAACGTACTAGATTTTCAATAAACCTTTGTTGTAAATTAAGAGGTGTGGGGGGGGGGGGTGGTTGGGGGCGGTGACCCTGGAGGACCGATATGGATATACTATTTTACGGTCCAGCCTAAATCCAAAATGTAATAAACACTTTCTTGGGTCATCGAGGATATCATGCTACGAAATATTAGGTACGATGTTTAAGCTCGGTTCTCGTGGAAATATCAAGTTCAGAATATTTGACTCTTTCGACGGAGTATTTCCATTATTTTTTGATTTTCGATCTGCCCAGAAACAATATCTCTTTAATCGAACAAAAGAGGGACAGCGTCGAACCGTGCTTAACGATCATTGTTTTCATCGTTACGGATGATTGATGATATAGTGATTCGGTTCAGAGATAGACTAAATATAACAGACACGACATCGGTGCCGTTGAGGGGATGGACAGAGACAAGAGAGAGACAAGGTGAAGCAAGGACGATGAAAAACGAAGAATACCGTGTTGGTGGATGCTGACGAGTCTCGAGTGTTTGTTTGTTCTACTCGCGGGTACAGCAACAACAGAAACAGCTAGTAGGTTGAGAATAGAGTGTGCTCACAAACGAGGGTATAAGCGTGATCCATTCGTTGGTAAGCGTACACAAAAATTGAGCCGATAATCTACCACCGCAAGACCACCACCACCACTTTTGACCGTTTCGGGAGGTTCAGATTCCATTCTCGGTCAAAACTCTCGACAAAACATCACAGCGATATCATATCCGTGGACCACAGGTCCGGGTACGGATGTTTCGTGGTCCAGACGCTGCATTCCCGTTCTGTTTTTTTTTTCTTTTCTTTTTTTTTTGTCCGTATGGGCTGGATCCGTCGATGGATCTGTCGCCATGGATCGACTCGTTCGCCTTTTTTTTTGTTTTTTTTGTACCTTCTCGATCAATTCTATACACGCGAGGAGATCCATGCCGAAGTCAATGAACTCCCAATCGATGCCCTCCTTTTTGTACTCCTCTTGTTCGAGTACGAACATATGATGGTTGAAGAATTGTTGCAGTTTCTCGTTGGTAAAGTTGATACAGAGCTGTTCAAAGCCGTTGTACTGTTGCGTTCGCAGCACAACGAGCGAGCGCAGGGTTGGCACAGCGTGAAGAATGAGTAGTGGGACCAAGAGAGGCACAAGGGAAACAAAGGGGAGAAAAGAAACATCAGTAGAGCAATGATTTCCCGCGAAATCGGTTTCGTTCGCCTGGATGGTGTCTCGTTCCTTTGTGCTTGTCGTGGATGTGAGCGATTGTGACTCGGAGCCATAATCAGTCGAGGATTTCGAGTCTCTGTGCTACGTGCGTTCAGCTAATTCAGAATTTCAGTCTCTACTACGTGTTCAGCTAACATTTACTGTGCACCAAGTTTTATGGAAGTCGAACATTGGAATTTTCCAGCTTATTAACACTAGAACTACCAAGCAGTAAATGCAACCGACATACATTGCCTTATAACAATAACAAAATTTCGTACCAGTTTTGTTTAAATGCCTACTTCGATAGAGAAGTTTATTAAAAAATTTTCCCATGAAAACATATTTACAATTTCGTTGTTTCTAAACGAAAAAATTAGGAGCAAGTAATTTTGACTCATGAATTTCAATTCGATAATACACAGGATAAAAAGTTGTCAAAAATAATTGTGGAAAATATTGTCTTTACTCCTGTCGTGAAATTTCTTGTTAATTAGGTGAACACTCGGTACGACACGGTGTTTAACATTTGAAAGCCTCGACTCATTAATCATGCGTGTAGGGAGACTAGAAAATTTTTATCGTGGCGCGTTCTGCGTCGTATACGTAACCGTGTGGTAGACCTGAATTATTTGATCGTGTTGCGGATAAAATTTGCTGAACGAACTGTACAAAAATGTTCGAAACATCGACAACAAAAAAAAGAGAAAAGTTGAGTTTCATTGTTGTAAAAGTTGAAAAATTGCTCGAACGATGGTTTCGAATGAAAAGTAGAAAGTTTTGTGAAAAATGTACATAGCGTAAATGTACTAATCGACTGTAAATGTCGATTACCGTATTACACGAATGTGTCTCGAGACACGATGTAGGACCTAATGAAAATTTCAAGCAAGAAGCAAGTTCCGTTGAAAAAATGCCGATAACGGTGACCCGTTGAAAAAACGATATCCATTGTCACGGTTCACTAACATCCTGTTCGGTGAGAATAGAGAAAGGAGTCGTCGAATGTGGATCACGCGATTGTTGACAGGGTCTGGATTCAGCGAAATGAATAGAGACAAAGATAGATAAGATCAGATAAGATCTGTTGCCTAAGCGAGACGCAGGGCAGCTGCTTGCTTCTGACTGAAACGCGAAACCACAAGGCCGAGGCAAAGGACAAAATACAACATGAGACAACGTTCACGAAGTAAAAAGTCAATTGACGATTGGTTACTTGGCCAATCCATGAAAACAGTGGACGATCATTACTGCGTTTTCTTTTGTGATAAGCGTTAAGTGTATGTGCGAGTTTGTTTGCGGATCTTTGGTGGTCCTATCACCGATCCGGAAATAAAAAAAAGAGAAAAACGAAAAAACGCTGCATTCTCGTTCTGCTTTTTGCCCAATATGGCTGGATCCGTCGATGGATCTGTGTTCGCCATGGATCGATTCATTCGTCTTTTTTGTACCTTCTCGATCAATTCTATACACGCGAGGAGATCCATGCCAAAGTCAATGAACGCCCATTCAATGCCCTCCTTCGTGTACTCTTCTTGTTCGAGGACGAACATATGATGGTTGAAGAATTGCTGAAGCTTCTCATTCGTGAAGTTGATGCAGAGCTGCTCGAAGCTGTTGAACTGTTCGAGCAACAATAGTATGGTAAACTCTTGCATCCCTCTCTCGATTTATCTACAGGTCCAGCCTGTTGTTCGTGGTCTTTTTTACGACCTTTCCACTCCGATCAAAATCTACGTGTTTTTAATTAATCAAAAACTCAATCCGTGTTCTGCGGCGTTCGGATACTCCGACAACGTTCCCGGCAGTTTCAAAGAACGCGATATGTGCGCAAATTGCTGGTTTCGTAGCCGTCCATCGATACAGCCGATGGATCACAATCGCTTTCTTTAACTATAAAACCGGCTCGATCTCGACCGATCTGGTCCGATTTTACTCAAAATTTCTACAAAAACACTTCACTCGGAAAATCTTTGGGTCCTCCAGCGACCATTTGCGTTTGCAAAAGAAACCGTCTCTGGGACGTATGCAAACCAAACAGTGCTGGATTATCATGCTCGAGTACCTGCGTCGTTGACAACAATTTTTTATCACTCCCATGGAGCAGAAACAGTTACTCGATAACAAGTTTTCAACGCACAGAGCGGGGGAAAAAAAAATCTATGGGAAACGACATATAGCATGTTAAAAAAAAAAATTTTCCCGCACTTGGTAGTGGAAAAACTAAAATTTTCTTGAAATTCTGCACCTTCAACGAATTTTCTCAAGGTTAAAAAACGTTCGTACCGTAATCTCCCTATTTTTCCCATATTCTGCAAGGTTGCAGCTTTCATTAAAAAAAAATCTCATCGCTCTACCTCATTCCTATCGAAAGTTCTTCGATCTTGAATCCGAAAATGCTATTTTTGTCTAATTTTTGATAATCTTTTCTCGAACAGCTCTGCTCTATGCTGTCAGTTTTTGCTGCAGGTAGTCGAACATTGTTACGAAAGGTTACGGTCCAACAAATCTTCCGTTCAAGATATTAGTACTAATTACTAGGATTAGATTAGTCTACTTTCAAGTGACTACTGGACTACTGGTCCCCTGTTCATCGATGGACAGTTGTAGACACAGAACATCGTGTGGACATGTTATACAATCTACCACCAACAACTTCAACAACGTTTACGCTACTGGTCTACTCGTCAGCGTGAGGTCCACTGTTTTTGTTTGCAATTTCCGTAAAGAGAAGACGAAATGCGAAAAAGGTAGTTTCCAACGACGATTCAATACGATTGCTTACCGGATGTTTCTTCTTGCGGATGTCGCTATTTATGGATCTTGGAGTCATGCTCAGATACGTAATACGTGTGTGTATATATATGATAAAAAATAGTGCGCTATGCAAAAATGTCGATGAGACTCGACGAAGATTCATGCACTTGAAAAAGTATGGTCAACAAGAAAAGTGGGACGTAAGAGTACTGGGCACCAAAGAACGGGTTTTGGAGCACTAAGGACATTTGAACATTAGAACATTAGGAACAGTCGTTTGTACCACGAAGAACGATATTATTACTACGAAACCTTGGGGAAGAAAGAGTTATATACAGTTTTGGAGATACATTCATACTAAACGGCTGCAAGCTCCGTTTTCATAACCAGAACACGTTGAGACACTCTGAAAACATCTAAGAACAAACTCAACGGGGGTCGTTTAATCATACGTCCAACTCACGTTACCAGTTTGAGTAGAAAATTTAAACTAATCTAATTGGAATGATAGTCACTGGGAAATAGATACCGAGGAGAGATCCCCTAATGAGATCTAACAACGATTAAGTTGCGATTAATCTCTCGAACGAGATTAAACGAGAAACAAGACAGAGGGGGGGGGGACAAGTCTTTCGTGACAGGGACAACTAAACAACAAAATCGGATAATCTTTTTGTCACGTTGCTTTACACATGGCTACCTTCTCGATCAATTCTATACACGCGAGGAGATCCATTCCGAAGTCAATGAATTGCCAGACGATACCCTCTTTCTTATACTCCTCTTGCTCGAGGACAAACATGTGGTGGTTGAAGAACTGTTGCAGTTTCTCGTTGGTAAAGTTGATGCAAAGTTGCTCGAAACCGTTATACTGAAGAACGAAATCACGTGTAAAGTGTCCGGACACGAGTTTAGCGTCGCGACCAGCGCGCAGACATTTTTCGCCAAATTTTACCTTCGCGATGAATCGTTACGCGGTGTGCTATTCTAAAGAGTATGATCAATCATCTTCCTCCTGAACTATCAGATGTTGATATTATGTTGTGTGGGTGTGTGTGTGTGTTTTTTTTTTCAAGTATTATGGAAATTGTTTCGTGTTTGTATAATTTGTGCCCATAATTATGAAAGTGGTCTAAGTCATATATTTCTTTCATTTTTTTTACGTTGAATAAATTTAGTTTAAAATCATGTCGTGTGAAATAAGTGATAAATTCATTTTTTTTTTTTTTTAATTTTGACTTAGACCACTTTCATAATTATGGGCACATGTCATGTATCTCTAAATCTCGTTGGCGATCATTCGTTTCGGTAATCATTTGCGTTTCGTTACTTTTTTTCGACACCAAACAGGACACGACTTGAAATATATTTTTGTGTGTTTAATGCACGATATAGTGGAACCTCGATTAATCATACTAATCGGTAAAACATGAGTGTTCGAATAATATAATAAAATAGAATATATCTAGCTACAGAGCTAGTATGCAATCAAATAAAGTAGTACGTAATACAGAAGTAATTAGAAATAATGAGGAATTCGTTGGTTCAGATAATGGAGGTTCTACTAAATAGCGAATTAAACGAGTGGATATAATCTGAATTGTATCATGTTTGGTTTCATATTATTCAGAAAAATGCCGCCGGTGAGTCAATAAAATGTACATAACAAAAACGATTCACTTGAGCGAATGAAAAATATTTTCGAAATTTGATAAACTAATAGAGTGGAATTGCGATTCATCTTATAATGAGGTAAAGATGAAGGCGGTTGGTAGGAAATTCGTGAAATGAATCGCCAACGATGATCGAGTGTAACCGAGCGTGTGGATCGATCGTGTCAGAGTGAAACTTACGTCGAAGATCTCAAAACCGGCAATATCCAGTACACCAATGAAGTGCTGTCTCTTCTGTTGGGTATCCAGGGTCTCGTTACACTTCTTGACCAGCCATTTGAACAGCCTGTCGAACATGGCCTTCGACATGGCGCCGACGGAGTACGTCACTTGATCCTTGTTACGACCTTGGGTGACGAACTCGTTACCGACCTTGATCCTCGGTTTCAACAAGTTCTTGTACAGATCTTGACAGTCGCAACCCAACAACTTGGCGACTCGTTCACCTTCCTGCAATGATCGATCGTATGTATCAAATGCAAAGCTTTGAAATTTACCAGAGGAATTTCGAGCTTGAATTTCTACAATATTTCTTTCCATTCCTTTTCTGTGATTTTCACTATAAAAGTGACATCGAAGTGCAATATCAAAAACCAATTTTCAAGTATTCTAACAACCCACAACTTTCTCCTTTGTAATTTCGGCTGAAAAATTCATTAAAAATTGATTTTCTGTATATTGCATCTATACCGTATTTCCATTTCTTTTGTGATTTTGGCCAAAAATATCAGTTCAAACGGTAGCTTTCTGGAATTTCAAATAAAAAGCTAAGGGAAACTTGAAAATTGATTTTCTATATTTTTTGTATACTTCTATACCGCATTTCTATTTCTATTTCAAATGGTAGCTAAAAAAAAAAACAGCGAATAAATACTTGAAAATTGATTTTCTGTATATTGCATCTATACCGTATTTCTATTGCTTTTGTGATTTTGTCCAAAAAAGAATCAGTTCAAACGGTAGCTTTGTGGAATTTCAAATAAAAAGCTAAGGGAAACTCGAAAATTAATTTTCTATATTTTCTGTATACTTCTATACCGCATTTCTATTTCTATTTCAAATGGTAGCTAAAAAAAAACAGCGAATAAATACTTAAAAATTGATTTTCTGTATTGCATCATTACAGTATTTCTACTTCTTTTCTGATTTTGGCCAAAAATATCAGTTCAAACGGTAGCTTTCTGGAATTTCAAATAAAAAGCAAAGGGAAACTTGAAAATTGATTTTCTATATTCTTTGTATAGTTCTATACCGCATTTCTATTTCTATTTCAAATGGTAGCTAAAAAAAAAACAGCGAATAAATACTTGAAAATTGATTTTCTATATTGCATTTCAATCTCTATTGCGATTTTGGCGAAGAAAATTAATTATAAATGCTTTTAGAGCTTTTGTAGCTTTCTAGAGTTTTAAACAAGTAGAAAGATACCTGAAAATGGATCTTTCTTTTTGTACAAGAAAAATCAGGAAAGAGTCTCCTCAAGAAGACTCCTCCTGTGCTAAGGAATGCTTGTTTCGAAGTTTTTGAATTCTCAAACCAAAAAAAAAAAAAAAGAAAAATGGGAAGTTCATCAAGGATTTTGAAGTTGGAGTTAGAAGAGATGAAATATATACCTCTGTGCCATCAGCCTCGGCCTGTTCCTCACGACCCCTTTGCTTGAACTTCATGCCACCCATGTGCATGACAGAGGCGGTGATTTTGTAGATGTCGTTCTTCTCCTCTTGAGTGAATCCCAGCACATCGAAGGCTTGCTATTATCATAAAACGGCTGGTCAGTGATCGCTCTTCGATCTTTCGTAACAGAAGTGATCGATAAGCGGAAGAGATACTTGTACGCAGTTCACGGTTCGTTTCTTCATTGTCTGGCGAACAATCAATTTCACCGAACATCGGAAACGAATCGTTCACTGAGATCCAGTGTTCTAAACATACGAGGAGAGACACTTCTGGTACGCACGTCGATTATTATGTATGAAAATGCTCGATGGTTATCGGAGGAAGCACACAAAGACGACACAAACAGCAATGAAACCGAAGCGTAGAAGCGGGCTCGATTGTTGCTGGTTTTACTCGAGGATCGATGAAAATTAAATACAAGTTTTATGCGTGCTAAGCAACACCTCGGAGGACAGTGTTTCCCTTTTATACTAATTGTAAAGCTATATTCGAAAAGCCGTCGCGATACGCTTTGCTGCGAAAGCTGCGGCGTTCTCAGAAAACAAAGCCAAACAAGCTGAAGCAACGTTTCTATAGCCTAACTACGTCTCACCGAATTCGTGTTCAGATCAACGAGATGAAAAATAGAAAGTTCTACAAAACTGATACGTAAATCGAGAAAGGGGGTAAGTAATAAAAAAGAAAAAATAGAGAAAACGACGAAGGAGGAACGACGTTACTCTTGGTTTTCAATCGCCTTTTATGCGAATGGCCTCCTTCGCCAAATGCACGGAATTTTCACTTCTTCTTTTTACAATGGTCTACAACCATTCGGCGAGAATTCCCGAAGAGGCACCCCCGCTTTCTTCAGGGTCCGTCTCGATCTCACGTGTTTTTGGTTTTTTTGTTTTTCGAGGTTTGCAGATGGAAATGAACCGCTTCTTTAGGACGAAGTTCCAGCCGACAATCGAGAATTTCCATCTCGAGGCTTCACCTTCGTTCCAAGCGAATCATTTTAGAGTACAATGTTGTTCACATCTATCGGGATCGGAAGGTCAACCCACTACCGTGCGAACATTTCAAGAGAAAATACTCTAATGTCTCTTCTAGAGGGCTTTCACCTATCGACTGACACCTCTTTACAATTATTACACATATTTCCAATGAAGTTGATGAAAAAATCTGATTGACAAAGTCAGAGACAAGTTGCAGATCTTTCTGCAAAATTCCATTTCAACGCTTTACTCGCAGTTTTCTAACGGCCTTTTTAACCCTTTGCACTCGAAGCTATTTTAACTCGAAAACGAAACATTTCTTCTGACCTAGAATATTGAAAATGGCATTTACATACGAAAATGGTGCAATTTACTCGTACAATACCGAAGTGTTTAGTAATTTATTAAATACAAAAAATTTAATAATGTAAAGAATATTTTAAATAATGATACAGCATTTTTCAGTGGCGCCTTATGGTCGCCTTTCGAGTGCTAAGGGTTGAAACCAAAGATCAACAGTTCAGAATTCCCCAATTGTTTCAGAGTAACAGTGACCTTACAACGATGGTCAGAAATTTTTTTAACTCTTTATTATATAATCCTGTACACATTTTTACAAGCAAAGACCAAAAATCGAAGTTTTAAGGCTAGCAATCGACTTTAAACACGCATCACTTTTGAATCAGTGAATTTCTCGTCTTGAAAATTCGATTTTTGATCTTTTCTTGACAAGATGTACAGGATTATGTAGTAAAAAGTTAAAAATTTCTGGGCTGCCAAGGTGGAATTAAACCAAAAAGCGACAGCAATTTCATTCGTAATTCAACAAATTTCTAGACTTAATAAAATATAACTAGAATCTATCTATATTCTATTCTAAAATTGTTGAAATTTTAAAGGCTCTTTTAACGGCAGTCCAGTAATAAATATCTCGAAGTGTCAGACAATCGGTTTCGATCATAGTTTGTACACAGAGTTCCAGGTTAACAACTGGATAGTAACTATGGAAAATAGTGAAACGTCAGCTAAACAAAAGAAAAAATCAGAGTTTCGGTGTCTATGTACATGGAGTTCCAATCGACAAATAGTAACGAAAGGTGTTGGTTCATAATTTTTATGCTGTTTTCGAACCTGCCCGACCAGGTATATTCTATCCGAAGTAGTGATCGAGTATTTCATAAAATTTAGGATGCTTCGCATGTAATGCAAAACGTTTGTTCTAATGCTAAAATCACGTTCGCCAAAATCGTTCCGAGAACACAATAATTCCAGCAAAATCTTTTCCAAGACTGTAGTAATTGTTGATTAAAGAACCCGAAGTCGTAGCGCGATGTCCATGAAAGTATCTTTCAAGTATACTTGATCGATAGTATGCGAATCGGATCGAAATAGGTTCTCGTTACTATTTACGAGGTTCTACACGGGGTAAAATCATAGAAAACCTCGATCACTGTCGATCGTTTTAGAGTCTCTAGGAGATATCAAAAATAGACGTCTACTGATAGAACAAAGTACACAAGTAAGAGAAAGAGAGAAGAGAGAAAGAGGGGTAAGGGGTGAGAATACAGTGTTTGGGGGGGTGGTGGGGGGTGGATGGGTGTCTACGAATCGATTTCTCGAGGACTTACGTCCGTCAGCAAACATTCCTCGCCGTCGTCGACGTTGGGGATCGTGATCTTTCCTTGCGAGACGTTGTAATAGTCGTATATGTTGTTGGATAAGAAACACATGTCTGTGAAGCATTTCGAAGAAATACAGATTACAGTTCATGCGAGAGAGAGAGAGAGCTAGAGAGAGATAGATGATCTCCGTGTTCGTTGTGCCTAACAAGAAATCGTCCCCGATGTCTCTTGTGCGGTTCTCTAGAATCCCTAGAAATACGGTGAGCCAGGTTCGTTCGAATGTTATGTTAATATTATATCGAGCTGCTGGCGAGCGGCTGGCGCAGAGATAGAAAAAAAAAAAAGAAAAGAAGATAACGTTAGGTTGGAGCTGATCGGGGAGCGGGTACCCTGGGGGTTTTGCATTTTTCCTCGAGTCAAATGGTCGTGTTTGCGAATATCGAAACGTTTCATCCCCCAATCCCCCCGCATCCCGATTGCGGAAGCTTTCGCAGGCGGGGCGCGAGGGGGTTGCGAAAACCTCGGCTCGATCTTTCGACCACCCGCCCCTAAATGCTTCGGGGAACCGGTCCGAATGTGTTCGGAGATGTTCCTTGGATATCTCTGCAAAAGAAGACGCGACGGGGTTTAGAAAGTCCGCCGAGGTTTCCGAGCGCACCCTGGGATTGGACTTACGTCCGTCGCCTCCATTTCTTCTCCGTCGTTGACTCCAGGAATTCTGGTCTTACCCTGGCTAATGTACCAATAGTCCCCGATCCGGTTGCTCAGTAGGGTTAATTCTGCATTATTTTGCTCGGTATAAGCTGCCTGCTTTACGAGCGACTATATATATATATATTCAAGCGTATCGCTTTGCAATCACTCCCGCATCCCATTTTTTTTTTTTTTAACCCGCGTAAACGGTCAACTGACATCCCTCGAAACATCCTCGGATCACGCGAGTGATTGCAACGTGATGCACATAAAAGAGAAAAGAACAACAAATGCACAGATTATTTGCGACAGGTAAACGCTGAAAGAAGAAGAAGAGCGATAGAGAGGGAGAAAAACCAAGGAAAAGAGAGAAATAAAGAAGATAGATCGTAGAATGAGAAGCAGAGACGACCAGAGTTCTGTAGTCGTAACGCTCGTCGAAAGTGGGTATAGTGTGCGTACGTGTATGCGTGTTCGTATAAGATGTTTGTCCGTGTGCTGTTAACAAGAGTATAAGTTGGTTACGTTTTAATAAAAAAAAAAAAAAAAAGTGGCATACCGAAGAGCTGAGGTAAACACAGATATACAACAGAGAAAGAGAGATAGAGATAGAGAAAGAGTAACAGAGAGAAAAAGAGAAAAAGAGAGAGAGAGAGATACGGCAAATAGCAGAAAATCTCGACACAAAAACGATGCTGCACATAACAGATGAAAAGATTGATGGAGGGGAGATGTCTCGCTGGAATTATAGACAGAAGAAACACAGCTCGTCTTAAAGAGCATCTCGTCTTTCTTAAAACGATGGGATTGAACAGTGATAAAAGACAGAATTGCTGTCCTCTGCTTCGTTAACCAGTTAAGTGTGTATTCACGACTATATCCGTCATGGAGACGTGGCAGAATTTTTTGTCGTGACGACTATATCCGTCGTGCGTAAAATTTTCTTACAATTTGATATTTAAATTGTAATTCTCTGGCGAAAACTAAATTATATTCGTCAATTTTAATATGTTTAACACTGGAACGACCAAGCACTAAATGCAACTGGCATACATTGCCTTATAATAACAACGAAATAAGATTCGTTTAGATTTCGTATTAGTTTTGTTTAACCCTTTGCACTCCGCTGTCCCCTCTTAGGGGACATTAATGTTCATTAGCGGTTTACTATATTGATTTTTTTTGCAAATATATATTCCTCGATGTCAACCGATTCATATAAGTCGAATATCATTATAACACGTTACTTGGTTCCAAAATTATACTAAATGATACGAGGATTTGTAAATTTCTGCCAGAATGGTTCGGAGTGCAAAGGGTTAAATATCTACTTCGATAGAGAAGTTTATTAAAAAAATTTCTCATGGAAACATATTTATAATTGTCACTGTCTCTAAAAGAAAAAATTAGGAGCAAGTCGTTTTGACCCATCCGGTAGTTCTACTGTTAAAATGTTTAGAGGTCAAGACGAAATGAAACAAACAAATGAGAATTATAAGTAGACATCGGATGTTTATGCAATTTCCAATTTTTATAGAAACATTTCAAGAAAGTGGAATGAAATAAAATTTTATTTTTAATGGGGAGACAGCCTTTGTAGATCCAAAGCAAATAAAAATCGTGTTAAATTCTCTCGAATTTTATGTTATAGCATTTTTTTAACATTTCCATAAGCCATAAATGCATAAAGATCCGATGTCTAATTATAAGTAATTCGAGTTGGATTTATAACTTCGTGAGAGCTAACTCGTAAGACTCGTAAGATTTGTGGCGGAGATCGCCACAGTTAACTGGTGAACTTGGCAACGATTGAAAATTCGAAACTTGAATGTTTCTCGATTCGGGAAAATTCTGTCGTTTATACTTGGTCTGTTAGGTTACAATGAACCGTTCGACCTCGAACGTCGCGTAGTAGAGTGCTTTGCCGGTCAGAGGGGGAAGCACTTACATCGGTAATCAACAGTTCTTCGCCGTCGTCGAGGCCAGGTATTGTCGTCTTGCCTTGCGACACAAAGTAGTAGTCATGGATGTTGTTGGACAGCAGCAACATCTCTACGGGTGACCAAAAAAGGAAACAAAAAGAAAAACATGCGGGCGTTAACTACAAAGTGTCAGAGTGCCATGTTTTCCGGTGGCTTTCCCTTGGAAAATTTGCGAACAAGCTCTGGCTTGTCCTGAGAGGGGGTGGGGGGTGCTTTTTCGGCCGACGATCTCGTCGGAGAAATCGTTTAGCGGGAATGTCGAGGTTAAGTGTCACAGGTGGAGTTGTTTTACGAAACTCTTTCACTCTATCCCCCTTAAATCGTCATTTTCCTGTTGCAATTCATTTCTATACAATTTCTATTACACAGTGAGTAACGAAAGTATTCGAACGCCCTTTAAATCAGTATAACTTTTTTTTTTAAGTGAATCAAACGACCTGACTTTTTTGAGGAGTTAGAAGAATTGGTTTTCCAAATGATGTGTTAAAAAGATTTTGAAAAAATTACATGAGAAAATAAAAATGGCACTTTTCACAACTTTTTTATTCGAGCCTGTAATGAAAATTTAAAATATGCGTTTTGTAGATCTCTGTTAGTTATACACGTACTGAAAATTTCATCGAAATCGGTCAACGTTGCAATGAACTGCAAATGTTTCAAAATGAGAGTTTAAGGGTGAAAGTCGCAGATTTTTGATCTTGCCAGGGAATTTCGCCCTTATGTAATCATCTTTAAACGTTTGTATCTCATGACAACGTTAACCGATTTCAATGAAATTTTCAGTATATGTATATAACTAACATATATCTACAAAACGCATATTTTAAATTTTCACTACAGGTTCAAATAAAAAATTCTCATGTAATTCTTACCAATTGCAATTTTTTCAAAATCTTTTTTACACATCATTTGGAAAACCAATTCTTCTAAGTCCTCAAAATAAGTCAGGTCGTTTGATTCACTTAAAAAAAAAAGTTATACTGATTTAAAGGGCGTTCGAATACTTTCGTTACTCACTGTATAATTTTTCTAAGCATTTTCAAAAATTGTCTGTATCGAATGTCACATTGAGTCTTGTGAATCAGAGGCTATGAATATTTTCGTACGAATTTTCACACTATTAGCGAATAATCAAGAACGGTAACTGGACACTGCAGGTCTTCGTACCAATACTTTTTCTGTATCAGTTAGAAGAAATACAATAATTTCTAATGCATATAATCTGCAGTCTAATGATAACTGTTTTAATTTACGATGTTTGAGTTATTTGGTCGGATCAGGTATCTCAAACACCGAAAAGACTGTAACAGGAACGAACGACAATTTAAGAGTATAGTTCTCGTTTGAGGGGAACATTACACGGCACAGTTTCTATGAACAAAGTATCGTTTACATTTGGTCCTGTGCACATTTGGATATCGTAGGTTACAAGGGGCTAATCTGTAGAAGGTTTGGTTAATTGTTTGGGGAAAAGTCCTGTACTTTAAAAGGACCTTGTCACAAGTGTTGTAGGTGCATTCGCAAAAGGGGGCCATCAACACACATATCTAACAACAGAAAATAAAGGAAACGGTTTCCCGAGGGTGAGGGGGGAACGGGGATTAGAACGAAAATACATAAACGAAATATCCTGGCGTTCTCTTCTCTTCCGTCAGGACATCAAAACCAAACGTGTGTCGTCTAACTTTTACTTCTGTGTAAAACTGAACAACCAAACTCAAAAGTAAAGGGTGTGTGTGTGTGTGTTGGGGGACACAAAAGACTTAAAGAACAACCAAAGAAGCCACAAAGGGATATGATAATCGTGAGTACAGCAAAAGAAGGTGATGGGTGGGGTGGGGAAGAAAACTGAAAGACGATAAAAAGATAGATAGATAGAGAGAGAGAGAGAGAGAGAGAGAGAGAGAGAGAGAATGTGAGATTGGGGAGTGATGCGTAGCCCTGGCATGATCGTCAGGTTCTTACGTCGGTCAGAGTACACTCCTCGCCGTCATCGACATTTGGGATTGTGGTCTTGCCCTGAGAAATGAAGTAGTAATCGTGGACGTTGTCCGACAGGCAGCACATCTCTATATCGAACGAAGATCAGAACGGTAAGAAGTCTGACAGAAATGGGTGAAGAGGTTCCACGCAATGATTGAAGTGATTAAACGGTAACACGTCCGTCATGGGGCAGTTAAAAAGGTTCCACTGCAGTCTCTATCACACTTTGCTCCTATTTACACGTGGGTCTCGTATTTACAGGACAACTAGAAGGGTCTCGTTAATCTCGCAGACACGTTGCTAGCTTAGACTCACCTGTTAATTTTCTAGCTTTGGTAATTCAACGATTTTTACAATATAAAGTGACATCGAAATGCAATATCAACAACCAATTTTCAACTATTCTAAGAAGCCACAACTTTCTCTTTTGTAATTTCGGCTGAAAAATTCATTAAAAATTCATTTTCTGTATATTGCATCTATACCGTATTTCTATTGCTTTTGTGATTTTGTCCAAAAAAAAAAAATCAGTTCAAACGGTAGCTTTGTGGAATTTCAAATAAAAAGCTAAGGGAAACTTGAAAATTTATTTTCTATATTTTTTGTATACTTCTATACCGCATTTCTATTTCTATTTCAAATGGTAGCTAAAAAAAAAAACAGCGAATAAATACTTGAAAATTGATTTTCTGTATATTGCATCTATACCGTATTTCTATTGCTTTTGTGATTTTGTCAAAAAAAAAAAAATCAGTTCAAACGGTAGCTTTGTGGAATTTCAAATAAAAAGCTAAGGGAAACTTGAAAATGAATTTTCTATATTTTTTGTATACTTCTATACCGCATTTCTATTTCTATTTCAAATGGTAGCTAAAAATAAAACGGCGAATAAATACTTGAAAATTGATTATCACTTATCTACATCAATTTTTTCACTTCTGATGGAACGAAATCGCAAGATATCGTTCTTAGATCATGTCTAAGCTAGCAGCATCCTGTCAAACAGATTCTAACCGGTCCGGGGAACAGTGAAAGAGATTAGTTGTCGACGACCTCATGATATTCTCCTCCCCTAAATACTTGCCGACACTAAAGGCACGGCGCTGCTTGGATAAATGCTTTTCATCATTAGATCTGAGTTTCTATTTTTTTTTTTACTTGCTAATTATACGTTCAAACGTCCTTACCCTTTAATCCCTTGACGGATCCGGACATCATCTGGTAGAAGATGTGGTACGAACGTTCCAAAGTCTGTTGGGAGATGACACGGGCTTTCTCGAGCAGATCTGCGTGTAACAGATGAAATTTCGATTGTCAGTAACTCGATTGCGGATACGAGATCTCTCATTCTTCCGTTGTTGTTGTTGTTGTTCGATTTCGTGCATTTCGAGAACGACACACACGTGTCAATGTGAAAAATAAATCATGACGCAATTGATTCTTGGGTGATGCAAGTAACGCGCGAGAAACTGATCGAAACGTTCGCACGACGATTGAATCGTAAAAATATCGATCCGCGAAGAGGACCGATGCCAACTACGCTTCTTTCTAATTGCGTCTAAATTTGTACACGTAAAGCGAAACACATGTGTGTTATGTGAATTATGTGCTCGTGACAACGTATGTACGCTCGGGAGATACATTAAAGTAAAATGATCTCTTCAAGTTTTAAACTTACAGGTCTCGATATCAGCACCGGCCAGCTTTCCAGAAGGACCGAAGTGGATACGGATGAATTTACCCTATTCGCCAAGAGAAACAGAATTTTCATTTTTCAAGTTAACATAAAGTTTAGCGGTACATAGACGATTTCATTTTCATCATTGGTCTCTGCAGGGATACAAAAGCTATCGAAAAATTAATGGTTAGTTAAAATTAGTGGCTTCCGTGGAATGCATCAGTTTGAACGGTAACGCTACTATAGTGGCCAAAAGGTTAACCCCTTGCACTACTATTTATTTTGTGATTATAACGATTAGAAATTCATAGTTCAGAATTTCATAGAAAAGAAAAAGATAGTTTATATTTATTGTATGCCTATGTATTCTTCAAAGGACGTATATCAGCTACAACAAAATAGATTTTTATTTCGATTTAAAGGAAATTAATGACATACATATGGACCGTTTATTGTAAATGTGGTGCAAGTCCACATTTTCTTTTGTTTCTAAACCCTAATTCCTAAAATCAATCCCCTGACGCAAATACGTGTTCTTAGATTCCTACTTGAAATAAATAGAACGTTCCAAGTGGTTCAAAAAACGAACCCTCTGTGGGAGCACTTAAATTTAAAATTTCACTTTTGAAAGAAAGTGCAGAAAAAGAAGGGAGGCCCTTATTTTTCCGACTCCAATCCGTAGAATTTTTATTCTTTACTAGTAACAATACTAATGTAGAGACTTGAATAATATTCCAGTATTTTTTCAGATTTTTTGAAAATAGGAACAAAATGCCCTCAGATGTAAACGATCCAGTGTGCCTTAGGAGGGTTGATCAAAAATTGTATATTCTTTAACCCCTTGCACTACTATTTATTTTGTGATTATAACGATTAGAAATTCTTGATCGTTCAGAATTTCATAGAAAAGAAAAAGATAGTTTATATTTATTGTACGCCTGTGTATTCTTCAAAGGACGTATATCAGCTACAACAAAATAGATTTTTATTTCGATTTAAAGGAAATTAATAATGGTTCGCATTTATTGGACTCTATTCAGAATCTTCATGACGAGTCTGGCTCGTTATTGCAGGGCAAGGGGTTAATTCTACATCTAATATTTTTAATTGACGATTACTTGACAAATTTTTCTCTTTGGGTATATATTGTTGGAAAAAACTGGCGAAAAGTTTGGATAGACACATGTTTGTTACTTTTATGAAGTAACGTAGAATAGTAATTTTTAATGCAATCCTAGCGTTGAAAAAATCTTGCGATTTTTCAAAAACTGTTGTACGCGGCAGATTATTTTGATCGAACGTCACGAAACAAGTGGATAAAGAGGAAACTTACGAAACGGGAGGAGTTGTCGTTACGGACGGTCTTGGCATTACCGAACGCTTCAAGTACGGGATTGGTCTGTACGACCTGGTCTTCCAGGGAGCCTTTCTTCTGCTGAGTATCGTCAGTTTTCTTGGTCGAGGCACCGACGGTAGCGAAGTACGCAATTACCTTCTTCGTGTTCTCAGTCTTTCCGGCTCCAGACTCACCGGTAATCAACATAGACTGATTTTCGCTGTCTGTGAACAGATACGGGCGAATTGAGCTTAGGCGAACAACAATCCGGTGCAGTTTTTTGCTCGCAGAGACCGATGTTTCGCTCTAGTTCATTTTATGTCGAACACATAATCGTGCACATTTTTCTCCGACAGCTTTTTCAAAGAAATATTTATATCTCGTCTAACCCCTCGTTGGTCTAACAAAAATCTGTTATAGACATGGACGTTGTTATTTTTTTTTCTTCTAAGAACTTATTGATGATAAATTGGCTAAGGGACCCAATTACTGTGGGGGTGCCACTTACCGTGCCTGTGTATCGATTATACTTATTTTTAAAGCATAATGAATATTACAGTTTTTTCATTGAAATCAGTCGACATGTATGTTAAACATTTCTTTTTTAACATTCATTATAAGGTTGTCGAAATGTTCGGTATGTTTATAATTAACGTAGATCTACAAAACGCATATTTTAAATTTTCATTACAGGCTCGAATAAAAAAGTTGTGAAAAGTGCCATTTTTAATTTCTCGTGTAATTCTCACCAATGGCAATTTTTTCAAAATCTTTTTTACACATCGTTTGGAAAACCGATTCTTCTAATTGCTCAAAAAAATGTCAGGTCGTTTGATCCAATTTATAATACCTGTTAAAAAAAAAACGAAAAGAACTTTCCGAACAACCTAATACTTTAAAATATAATTAATGGACAGCGAATCTTTATGCATTTATGGCTTCTCGAAGTGTTCAAAAAATGCTATAATATAAAATTCGAGAGAATTTAACACGATTTTTATTTGCTTTGGATCTACAAAGGCTGTCTACAAGGCTGTAAAAATAGAATTTTATTTCATTCTACTTTCTTAAAATGTTTCTATAAAAGTTGGAAATTGCATAAACATCCGATGTCTAATAATTAATATAGAGCACAGTGATTGGTACCCCCGCAGTAATTGGGTCCCTTACCCTACATTCTACTCGCCGTATGCGCAACGAAAAATCATACGGCTAGGGGTTAACGGTTGCAAATTGATGCAACTTTAAAATCTTAAAAAAAAAGAAGAAAATAGATTTCTCGGAATTTTTAGGAGCTCGATATCTGCAAGCACGGACTTGTTGATGGCATACGTACTGGTCAACATGTTTACGTAGGCTCCGTCAGAGATGGCGAAAATGTGAGGTGGCACTTCATTACGTCTTTTGCCTCGGTATAATTTTGCGCACCTCGAGGTGTACACGGGGAATCTTTTGTAGGGATTAATAGCTACGCAGAACAGGCCGGAGTAAGTCTGTAAAAGAGAGCAATCATTTTACAAAAGAGAGCTTCAGTGTTCGCGAATACACAGCTGGTGAATAATACGTTCAATTTCTGATCTGTCGTTTTCCGCATAACGATCTCAAGAGAAAGGTACAACACTCTTCGTAGATCGATAATCTTTCGAGAACAATTTTTACATCGTGATACATCTCGCTCTCTCTCTTCTCGCGTTGCGTAACGCGTGTGTTACGTAATGGAAAATCGATAAATCAGAAATCGACAAAAACTGGCGCAACCAGCGGTAACAATTACGACATCGGGAAACAGGTAATTAGATTAACAAGATCTAAAACTAAATGCAAACGATCTTTCGCGGGAAAAAGAAAGAAACTCTTGTCTTAAGAGAGAACTTTCCCCGTGCAGATGGCGATCGCTTGTTGATCGCTTCTGCGATTAAAACAAAACGTCGTCAGCAGACTGCAGATTTTGCGCAATTAATTTCAAGATATTCGAAGAATCTTGTTGCGCTGTTCTCGATTTATTAACACGTTGACCGCCATGACACCCATATATATATATATGGATTTGTTCAGGCTTTAAAATGAATTTTTAGGTTAATATATTCATTGTACCAAATTTAATTAGGATCCGTAAAATGCAAGAAAGTTGGAGAACCACAGAATTTTTTAGATTTCCTGTTTGGCGTTCAAAGTGTTATAATAAAAACGAAAGCCAAAATGCATTTTCCGTTTCTCGGAGTTGGCTCGAACAATTTTTAGTTTGCGTAAAAATCGGCAGTCTGGCCTGACCAGAGGGTGCAAAGCTTTTGCTCGAGCTGCTCGGTGAAAAGTGAGAACTCTGCGAAAGCTCTGAACACCGGTGATCAGAAATTGAACAGAGGTAAAATAAAACGATGTCGTGACACACGTCTGGGTGTTTTGAGCCGACATTCCTGAAAAAATGAAAATTCTCATGCAGCTGGAAAATCGACAGATGATCCCCGCGTGACGTGACGACGCATTCGCATTTATCTGGAAAGGAGAAGGAGACATCGTGGCTCGTCCAGGTAGCTTCGGTCGATGCCTCGACGCTTTCGCATGCAATTTCGGTTGAAACAATACTGTTCCAGCGTGTGGGGGAGCAAAAGAGGAAAAGAATTCGAAAGAGAAACGTGGCGGCACCGTCCAACGTGTGCTTTGTCCAACGTTTTCGTCTCTCGCGAGCCTGGCTCTCGGTGGTGATGGTAGCAAAACTCGGCTGAATCCTCAATACACAGAGAGAGAGCTATATCCTTCATCGGGGGATCGGTCTTACGTAAATTAGTTTGGCGTAGTAACGTTGCTTCAGATTGTGAAGGACCGAAGCATCGTTGAGATACGTCAGATTCGACATGTCCTCGGCTTTTTCGTACTTTGGCGGATTTACTTGTTGCAACTGGTCCTTCTTGAAGTCCTTGGTCTACGGTTTCCCGGGGGAAAAGAAAGAGACGTTAGTGATCGACGTACGAAAATCAACTTACGTAGATTAGTTTGCTGTAGTAACGCTGTTTCAAGTTGTGCAACACGGACGCTTCGTTCAGGAACGTCAGGTCCGCCATGTCCTCGGACTTCTCGAACTTTGGCGGATTTACTTGCGACAGCTGATCCTTGCGGAACTGTTTCGTCTGCGTGGGCATTCTTATTCAATATCTCTCGAACTCTCGCGTTGCACTTTATTGCTTGATACTACCACTAGTGTATCCAATTCCGAGGGCAACGCTCGAAAAAACACGTGGAGGACCGTGGAGTTCTCGATCCGAGCCACGGCAAAGTCTTGATCTAAGCCACGATCGGAGCTACACGATCCTAGTCGGTTCACCTATCCCCTCCACTGGAGAGGCATAGCTATGGGCCAAGCATGAGCTCGAGAGCTCGGTCACCGAGTAGTGTAAACATACCACGTAACCCGATACCGGGTACCGGGTATATCGGTGTGAAACTACTACCAATCAAATTACAAAACTTCTTTATTTTTTTTTTTTTTGTGGGCCTTTCAGCAACTTATTCGTGGTATTTTAAAATGTGGAACTTTTTTTCAACTTCATTTCAACTGTATTTAGTGGTTCGATTGACGATACGTAGTGCGTCCTTTTCAATTTTCGACGCAATCACAAGAAAACGGTAACCCTACACGATCTATGTCACGGCACGGACCCGAGGATTGGGCTCAGATCAAGACTTTGAACATGACTACTTTACTTGGAAAAATTCTTTGAAATAGGATCGATGATTATCGTTCTATTGCTCCATAGTGCTCCACCGAACATGACGCGAATTCTTTCTGGTTAATTCAGAACAAACATGTTTATATACTTCTACCATTTCAATGAAATATTCTACTAGTCCAATAAAACTCACTCTTTCAGTTAACCCTTAATTGGTACACTGGGGTCTCTCACGACCCCAACGAAATTTTGGACATTGTAACTTTCTCTACTGTATTGCGATAACTTCTTTGCAACATTTGGATTATTTAAAAGCTACACTACCGGCCATAAGTGTTTTTACCCACCCACATATTTTTTAACATTGTAGTCCACGGTTCTACGGTTCAGCTTCAATAACTTTGCTATTTCTCTGTTACTTTTTCCGATGCTATGACGGGACACTATTAGAGCGCGCGTTTCAATCGATAATTCTTTTCTCCCTGACATTATTTGAAATTTTCGCAAAATTCTTTAGGCACGAGAAAATCAACTGTTTACTGTATGAAAGCTTAATGCAGTATGAAATTTGAGAAGACTAAGATACCTGTATTACCTGTTGTTCATATTCCCTACTGACCGTTATAAAAATTTCAGAAAAATGGGTTTCTTTACCCGAACTCCAAAATTGTCGTTTTTCATAAAAAGCTGCAAACTCATTTACAGTACCCGATTGTGTATGTACAGAATATTTTGGATGTTTTTTATTAGCCTTATAATTAGGATTTAATGCTACGGACATTTTCATAACAATAAAATACCTATTATTTGAATAGTAACGAAATTTGAAGGTGGGTAAACACTTATGGCCGGTAGTGTATATTATGCTTAAAGGTATACGAGAAAATTGATCAGAAAATTTTAGAAAGATCCTGGTGTGATAGTTTGGAATGTGAGTAAACCACTGTACCATTTAAGTGTTAAATTAAATCTCGATAAAAAAAAATTCTATATCTGCAGAGAGAACTGTACTAAACAAGATGTAAAAGGGACAATAATTTTCCTGTAACTATATAGAACGTAGTATAAATCGAAGTTGGAGCTCCAAGACCGGTGCACAGTCGTGAATCTCGTTTATTTTCATATTTGAAAGTGAGTATTTGATTCCGGCGAGGGATAAACGATCGATCTCGATTCGGTAATGTGAAGTTGATGGACAAAGATCATTCTTGTAGGTCATCAATGTGGAAACGACGTCCGCGTCTCGACTCGGTCTCTTTTAATATACACTTTCATACGCGTCTCCCTCCATCCTACTTTCGGCGCTCTAAAAATATGTTGACCCATGTTTCGAGAAGTGGCGTTTCAATTTATTATTACCGGTGCCGACGACGATGCTAACAATAGCATTTCAGCGACGGTCGCCGGATGACAAGGAAACCCGGCAGGCAGGGTTTGCTGAACCATTATGTAACAAAGCATTTGGAACAGTAGAAATTTCGTTCGAGATTACGTCTCGGAGTCCGCTTTTCCCGACGAGAATAACGGAAAAGAATCCGCAGACCGTTCGAGCGTAAAAATAACGAACGTTACGTCAAACCGAAGCTTCGGCATATCGGATTTTTATGTGTTCACGCGATTCACTAACAATCGAACCTTTTTCTGAATCTCAACCGAAATATAGAGCTAGACAATTCAACCAGATTTTTATGTGTTCACGCGATTAACAATCGAACGTTTTTCTGAATCTCGACCGAAATATAGAGCTAGAAAATTCCACCGATTTGCAGCGTTACCTGAAAAAGTCTTCCGACGCGTTTCCGTCGAAAAATAATTTTTTTAATTTAACAGGCGAAGCAAATCTTATATCGTGAAAAGAAAAAAAGAACGTGAACAAAGCCGATCGAACGGTAGAGTTAAAAGTTAGTTACATTAACCCCTTGCCCTACAATAACGAGCCAGACTCGTGATGAAGATTCTGAATAGAGTGAACGTTATTAATTTCCTTTAAACCGAAATAAAATTCTATTTTGTTGTAGTTGATATATATCATTTGGTGAGAACATAGGTATACAACAAATATAAACTATATTCTTTTTCTATGAAATTCTGAACGATGAAGCATTTCTAATCATTATAATGACAAATTAAATAGTAGTGCAAGGGGTTAAACTCTGAATTTTTCTGTCCAGTTTGCTGCAACAATACTCCTACGAATTAATCGAAATCGAGCGACAGGGTTCATAGAATTTTTAGAAGAGTTGCTTCGAAAGCTCTTTCAACGCGCGTTTTCCTCGGCTGAAAATGATTTTTCCGTTAGCGAGCGAAACAGATTGAAACGCGTATAACCGGAGAGTTTCGCTACCGGTGCTTATTTTTGCACCGTAACAAAAAAAAAAAAGAAAAAAGGGAACGAAGCCAATCGAACGGTAGCGCGTTAGATGACAGCATACGCTGAGGAACTGCCGAACGGTTTACCCCTTTCTAAAAATAGATCAGTTCGAAACGACGAAGAAGCTCCGGTATTTCTGCTTTCCTTTTTATACACAGGAAGCCGCCATTAGTCTTTTCTTAGAGAAGGAAGAGCGAACAGGCTCGCTGTGTCTTATCTCTCTGCGTGACAATTAAGGTGGTTGCACCCGTTGCCGAATATTTCGATATAAATAAGGGGATATAAAAAGAACGGAAACGAATTCGATTGAAAGAACCTACGGAAAGGCTGTACCGAGCCAGAATTATTTATACCGGTCCAGAAGGGACCTATTTAGAGAGCCGGGTTGGTTGTCTCTCTTTAATCGCCGAAGGGATAGACGCGGTGATTTCGAGAAAAGCCTGTTTCTGAACAAGGCTTGCGAGGAAAATGATCGATCGCGAATATAAAAGTGAAAAAGATTAAATTAAATGATTACCTCGCCGCCAGGCAATCCGACGGTGACAACATCACCCTTGGTGGCCTTGATCTCACCAAGAAGATATCCTTCCTTCTCATCGGGTACCCAGCACGCTTTTTTCGCATCGTACGGTTTCGTCTGATCGATTCTCTTCTGCTCGAGAGAGACGAAGAGATATGGGGTTGGATCTGGATCCTCCCCCTCTTGCTTCACTGGTTTCGGCATGGTTGACTCTTTTCTTCGCTGTTTCCACCCGGTTCAAAAGTCAATTACCAGCGTAATTAGCCCTTTTTAATTTCCTAGGAAGGTCTGGCGCGCCTTCTACGTCGTCGTTTTCCCACGTGTCGAAGGGTGGGAAGGATTTCTTTCTGGCTTCGTCTCCTCGCTCTTCTTCTCGTTCTTCGGAGAATTCGGCGGCGGACGGACTACTTCTGGCGGCACGTTCTGAGCGGCCCTGTACAACAAAATGATCAGTCTTGTTGGCATTAGCTCTCGGATTGCGAACCGCGGCACCGTTTCGATACTCCCACCACTCGACAAACCTCAACGACGGCCGCGATTCGTCCAACAGATTTGAAAATAGCTTTTTATACGACCGAACAAGCTCGAGCTCCGGCCCCCTTGCACCTCCTAGCCTTTTCACTATTTTCTTCCCAATTTTTCCCATTTGAAAAGAATTCTTCTGTTCGACATTCACTTTGAAAAACAGTTTCTTCGTTGCTACTAATTTTACAGAATTTTTCTCACTAATTCAATTGGATAAATGCATGTATATTCTTTACCCAAGGAAAGAGAATTTTTTACTTGAAACGTGCACTACAAAAAACAATGTCTGCATTGCTCTGGGTTAGGTGTATAACCATTGATACTAATTTTGAACCATTTTTTTTTTTTACTAATTAGATATAGTTGAATACATGTATGTATATTGCTTATACAAGGAAAGAGAACTTTTTATTTGAAACGTGCACTACAAAAAACAATGTCTGCATTGATCTGGGTTCCTGTGTATAAGCATTGATACTAATTTTGAACCATTTTTTTTTTTTTTACTAATTAGATATAGTTGAATACATGTAAGTATATTGCTTATACAAGGAAAGAGAATTTTTTACTTGAAACGTGCACTACAAAAAACAATGTCTGCATTGCTCTGGGTTCCTGTGTATAAGCATTGATACTAATTTTGAACCATTTTTTTTTTTTTTTTACTAATTGGATATAGTTGGATACATGTAAGTATATTGCTTGTAGAAGGAAAGAGAATTTTTTACTTGAAACGTGCACTACAAAAAGAAAAGTTTCTTAATCGGTAATAATACGAAACAGTTTTTTTCATGAATTGTGTTCGATATAGTCGAATGCACGTATACATACTGTTTATCTATGGAAAAAGAAAGTGAATGTTATAAAATATAATAAATATTTAAGCTGGCAATTTACAAATGCGCCGAGCTATGCTTGAGAAGTGCAAAGGGTTGAAAGTGTATATTGATTGATTTCTTTCGCCTTTGAATTGAACTCTTATGTCAATAGCCTGGTACTCGAGTACTTGCTTTCAATTTATCTTTGTACTCGTCTTGTGAAAAATAGTAAAATTGTTATAGATTTCTACTTTCTCGTGTAACTATAAATTAATTGAAACAACGAAGTCTACGAGGAACTGCAATGTTACTGAATGTTATCGGTAATTTCAAGCATCGACATAAAGAAAATCAAAAGGAAGGAATAAAGAAATCAGCATTTTTCAATCTGGTGGATGTATCGCGGCCCACCGAAGACTCAAAATATGGTTAACAAATGTGTAAAACCAATACCACCTAACCAATTTTTCATTTTACATTTTTGTTCAATAAAACAAAGAGATCTTGCTCTACCCAATAATATTATCGTATACCAAGCGATTACTGACCGTACAGATACACGATTCGAATATATGTATTGATTTATTTTGTAGTTGCAAAAGCACTAAAATGTGTGCAACTTCATTTATCGTTAGATAAGTTTCTCTAGTTTGATTATTTCGTTTCGTTCTTGTGTGACCTACTTGGAGAAAGTTTAAAACAAATCACAAATACGGAAACGAACTAGAAGTCTGAGAATAATTTCGTATGTATCGTTCTGATTGTAAACTTTTCGAAATATTGAAAATTTGCAACCGTGGAACTTTTCGATTGTAAACAAGCTGCTAATTACTGCAAAGAAACACGGAATAACTTTGCTCAATGTAGACTACATATAGTATCAAAAAATAATCGAAATAACGCAGCTATTATTTTATAAGTAATTCCTCTTTCTATTCGATTTTATAATTCCTCTGTAGACTGAATATCCGAAGTGCACTGATTCAAATCATTCTTCCTGTGTTCTAATCGAAGGCATCTCGAACGCACAGAGTATAATGTTAGAGTATAGCGTTAGAGTATAATGCGCAATCGATATACGTTTAACGTCCCTATTATAAAACACACTCGTGTAACCGATTACGTTGCGCATTAAAAACAACTGGTCGACTAAACGTTCGAACCTTAAAAAGAGCGAAGAGGGAGGCTGTATTACCATTCGCCTAACGGATCGATTTAAACTTACGAACACCGGCACGTACTCCAAATTTATTTTTCATCTATTTGTCAAAACTCCTCCATATATTCAAAATCGAAATACTCGCAGCGACGAGACCACATACGAATTCAAATCCGATTAAATAAAGAAAAAATATTAACCCTTAGCACTCGAATGGTGACTGTAAGGCACCATTAAAAATTGCTTTATCATTATTCAAAATATTTTTTACATTATTAAATTCATTCGCATTTAATAAATTACTAAACATTTCTGTATTGAACGAGTAAAGTACACCATTTTCGTATGTATAACATGGAAAAATGTATATTGAAGGGAAATATTCTAGGTAGAAAAAAATGTTTCGTTTTGGAGTTAAAATAGCTTCGAGTGCAAAGGGTTAAAAGGCTTAATGATGATCAGGCAGTATGTCCGGCGCGAAATAAAAAAAAAGAAAATAAAAAGACACGATTCAACTAAATAGGACATACGAAATAATTGTCAGAAAAAGAGAGAGAGAGAGAGAAAAGAGGCTGCACGCACGGGGCCAGTCTAAACATGGCGATGTGAAACAGTGGATATCAATCGTTGAAACAAGACACCGTGATTCTAACAGATCCAAGAAAAGCAACCGTACTTCCGGAACCGCTCGGGTCGAAACAAAATGGCGACCACCGCACTTTGACGTTGTCCGCGCGCGGCTCGAAACTTCTCAAACACTTCGGATCCGGGGAATCTTTCGGAGCGTCGAAGCAACCCGGAAATACTCGAGACGTTCACCGAAGAGACTACGAAAGCAAAACTGGATATCAATGATACAAGGAAAATGGAGAACGAATAGTTTCTTGAGAAATACGAAATTTCTACGGCACTGACGACTACGACTCGAAACGGACGGGAGATTGAAAAATCGAGATCGAGAATCCTGGTAATCTGGTAACACCTTATAGTTGCACTGATTTTTCTGATATTCAACACCAATGACGTCACCCCGGTCGATCAAACTCACGCTCGAAGAATTCCACTGGGTTTTGCGTATATGTGTCCACGGACGTATTCGGGATGAGGTGGTGAGGTGGTTGTGAGACGGGGGTGAGTGAGAAGATTTCTCGGTAGAATATGAAGTGAAAAAAAAAAAAAAATCACTGTTCTTCCCGGTTCACTAAGAGCGAGGAGGGGTCGCGCACCAAATTCTCCCGGTTTTCTCGCCGCGACGGTGTCGGTTCCTTAGCGATAGAATAAGGACTGCACCACCTCGAGAAACCGATATATATATGTATATACGTATATATATATATCAGTCAGTCACAGTCCGAGGCATAAGCAGCTCGAGAAATCACAGTGTATCCACAAAAGAGGCTCCTTTTCCCTCTACCAACGGGGTAAGACTTAATTACCAGGCGGCGAACATATCACTTCCGTTTTTTACCTAATCCTTTGCAATCGATAGTCGGTTTGCAAGACTGAAGAGGTGTCACTAGGCACAATGCTGCGGGATCAGCGGAATCTCGAACAAAATCCCCTAGGTTCTTCCTCTCACAACCACGGTTCTTTTACTATTTTTTTTTCGTTTTTCTTTTTCTCGTCTAATACCTCTTTCTCGAATTTTTTTTTTCTCCCTGGTCTACGCGACCCTTCGGGGGTGTCCAATCTCCTCGTCGCCTTCGTATACTCCCTTTTCGCTCTTTTCTTTTCTTTTTTTTTGTTCGTCTATTTTCTGTTCGATCCGTGTTCGCTATCCGAAGTATCTGACCGTTAAATGTTGCAACGTAATCGAAGAAAGAAAGAAAGAAAGAAAGAAAAAAAAAAAAGGTAACAATCGGACGAAACACCGACGTGCTGCACTTACGTTAGAGAGCCGTTCTGTCGGGGAAACGAGCGGGGGCTCCCAATATAAGCGCGTGCAACGTGATCCTCGAATATAACGAGCTCGACGATTGGCCGGCGACATGGGCCAATACGGGACCGTGTTAGTTCTTGGGCCAATCTACCTTTTTAGGTGGAGATGATACCAAAAGTGTGACAAGGGGTGGTCACGGAAAGCTACAACCGCCTCGCTTAGCCGAGTGAGATGAAAATAGACGCGCGAGCGAGATAGGGAGCTACTTTCGACAGGCGAGAGCTTTCTGGCACATCCGTTTTTCTCCTGTCTTCCGATATATGTCCCCTTCGGATCCTGTCTGCCATCCTGCGTGATCCTGGATCCTACGAGAACGGTTCGCACGCGCACACACCCCCGAGAACGTACCCCCCACCCCCCCCCTCCCCACCGGGGTACAACAACGGGAAACCCCCTATGCTAGAACCCGAGCAGTCACGCGTTCGAACAGGGAGCTTTTGATCCGCTCCAAGATCAGCAGTCCACGTGGAAGACGCACGTGCTTGATGATACCAGCTGCAAGCATCTTCGATGAGCAAATTACCCCGACTTCCTTCTTGGCTGGGACGCTAAAAGAATCGAGCAGAACCTCGAATTTTATCTAATGTTCGGACATTCCATCCGTTCAAGTATACCTCAAGGACGTTTCGCTGTATACCGTGTCAGACCCCGTGTCTTTCAGCCTGCACGTCAAATTTTTCGACAGTCTTTTTCGAATTTCTTTACGGTTATCATTCTTCTCGATTACGCTCGAGATTAGCCTCCTCTTCCAGACGCCTTGTCAGGCATGATGGATTTTACCCAATTCTTTCCAATTTATTGCCGATTTATTTAACACGTTCACTGCCATGTCACCCATATGTGGGTCACTTAATTATTATTTGTCCAGGAATTATTTCAATTGAATTATTTGACCAGGTTTTTAAATGAATTTTTACATTAATATATTCATTGTACCAAATTCTATTAGAATCCGTAAAATTCAAGAAAGTTGGAGGACTGCTCAGTATATCATACATTTAATTTTTTCCAATTTTTATTTCGTTAAATAGCTTACTTCGATTTCATGGGATTTTTCAGGTTTCCAGTTTGGCAGTCAAAGGCAGGTTTTAAAATGAATTTTTGCATTAATATATTCATTGTACCAAATTCGATTATAATCCGTAAAATTCAAGAAAGTTGGAGGACTGCGCAGTATATCATACATTTAATTTTTTCCAATTTTTATTTCGTTAAATAGATTACTTTGATTTCATGGGATTTTTCAGGTTTCCAGTTTGGCAGTCAAAGGCAGGTTCTTAAATGAATTTTTACATTAATATATTGATTGTACCAAATTCGATTAGAATCCGTAAAATTCAAGAAAGTTGGAGGACTGCTCAGTATATCATACATTTAATTTTTTCCAATTTTTATTTCGTTAAATAGCTTACTTTGATTTCATGGAATTTTTCAGGTTTCCAGTTTGGCAGTCAAAGGCAGGTTTTTAAATGAATTTTTACATTAATATATTATGTCATACATTTAATTTTTTCCAATTTTTATTTCGTTAAATAGCTTACTTTGATTTCATGGGATTTTTCAGGTTTCCAGTTTGGCAGTCAAAGGCAGGTTTTTAAATGAATTTTTACATTAATATATTATATCATACATTTAATTTTTTCCAATTTTTATTTCGTTAAATAGCTTACTTTGATTTCATGGAATTTTTCAGGTTTCCAGTTTGGCAGTCAAAGGCAGGTTTTAAAATGAATTTTTGCATTAATATATTCATTGTACCAAATTCGATTATAATCCGTAAAATTCAAGAAAGTTGGAGGACTGCTCAGTATATCATACATTTAATTTTTTCCAATTTTTATTTCGTTAAATAGCTTACTTTGATTTCATGGGATTTTTCAGGTTTCTAGTTTGGCAGTCAAAGTGTTAAATAATTTTATCGAAGATTACAAAACAGAGGGCAGGAACATCCAACATGTCCAGTTTATCGTTCCAGAGTTGTGTGAAAGCGAAAATCGATTACGTTCGAAAAAAACGTTGGTTTTTGGACAATTAACTTTGGGCTTACAAGTTTGTGCGAATGTAAAATTTTCATTAAAAAAAAAAAAACAAATATTAAAAATAAAATGAAAGCAGTTTAAAATATACATTATTGGACTTCGGATTTTTGTGCAAAAAGTTTGTGCATAAATCGCAAAACACAGGAGGTAAATATTAGTTTATAATTTTCGCTAATAATTTTAATGCAGGGAAAATAATATGTTAATGCTGTTCGATTCTTTTAATCTTTTCACTGTTTTAAACTGCATCTACTCATTTTTTGTCAGAAATGCATAATGTCCAGAGTCTACAACACATTATACTTAAAATTGATTCATGCCTACGTGTAACTAAAGTTATGTGCTAATTTATTCAATTTCGGTTACTTACGAAATATTTATAGCATTTTATAAAAAGCAACCGACCGTTGATAGATTATTGTTTCCTAATTATAATTACGCTTATCCTTGTGCATGTCATTTATAAAAGCTTTCCAATCATTTATGGAGAAATACAACTAGAAAACGTATTACTTTAAATTTTCTTACGGTGGTGTAACAAGGTTTGTTATCTCACGTTCTACAAAAATGTCGTGAATACAACCATAAATGCTACAAGCAATAATGTCGGTAACTGAAAGCTTTAAACGTCGAAGCTTTTACGAACCAATTTGTGTAAACGGAATTCCTAATAAATTTGAATTTAGCTATTAGGTAAATTAAATCAGTATTGACGTGTATCATGCAAGGAAAGTAAGTGTCTCATCGATGACAGATTTTTGTGTACGCAGTAGTAACAGTACGTGAATAGCCAGACATGGAAAGCGGCGATTAAGTCTCAGCGTGTCTCTCTACGAAACACGATAACAATTACAATTATACCAACAATACAATACAATTACACTAACAATTACAATTATACTAATACACTAGCGATTTCTACATACAGTTATAAAATAATCCCTGAAGTAAGGATTTTTGGATAAGAAAAAACTGAATCAGCATTTCAGAACAAAATAAAATAATGATATTACAAACGTATACATTTTTTAACGATACCTATCATAATCGTCAATCAAACAGTTCGTGCAATTATAATTAAATGTTCTTGTTTCCTATTTTTCATATCGCATGTTTCCAAGTGTACGTGTCCAACAAGACTGTTACTATTGCAGTACATTCTCGATCGAAGCAGTTCTGTGCTTATGGGCCAAGTTTCACTACAAAAACGCCCAGCAGACTTTTAAACGAAGTGCTTCTATAATTACGCGATGTAATTTCGGAACGTTCGATACGGGAAAAATAACCTTCAGAGGTGTACACGCATATATTATTATTTAGCTATTTAGCTACGACTGCATAATCGCGAATAGGAAACTTATATTTCACGGATTTGGCATCTGTTTTAAGTTGTGCTTCCGCGTAGAAATATAATTGCCGTGCTGCTTTTCATAAACATCCATTTGGCTTCGAAAATCGCATACTCGAAGCAGCCATCGTTTTTTTTTTTTTCTTTCACCGCTAAATATTTATGATTTCGTGTTTTCAGTTACAACAAATGAAACTAAGTCTGTCTGGCGGTTTTCTTCAAAACTACAGTCACGGTCGAAAAAATTGCACTTTTCCAAACATAATTTTGTTCATAAATTCTTGGGAAAAACTCGACATTTACGTACAGTGACTCGCAATAATATTCGGACGCTTTTAAAAATCGTATAACTTTGTTAATATTGAACCGTGCGACTTGGATTTTTTTTATTAAAAGTTAGCACAATTGATTTGCCGTATAAAATGAAAGGAATTTTTTACAAAAATTGCTATTGGTCGAAATTGCAGAGAAAATACTAAAAGTTGTATCTTGCAACCTTCTAATGTGTACTTACATTGAAAATTTAGAAAGTACGATTTGTAGATCTGTACGAATTATACATATTCGGAGAATTTCATCAAAATTAAGTCAAGTTTTCATCGTTAAACGTTTGTAGGTCAGTGCAACCTTGATCGATTTAGATGAAATATTCAGAATATGTATAATTGATACAGATGTACAAAACGTACTTTTTAAATTTTTGATATAAGCCCGCATAAAAAAGTTGCAAAATACAACTTTTATTATTTTCTCTGATTTCGAGGAATTGCAATTTTAATGAAACGTTTTTCTCACGTTATGTGGTGATCCGATTGTGCTAACTTTAAAAAAAAAAATCCAAGTCGCGTGGTTCAATATTAATAAAGTTATACGATTTTTAAAAGCGTCCGAATATTATTGCGAGTCACTGTACATATATTTTTTTCATCAGTTTACGCGTGTTTCTCTTTTGTCATAGTATTTGACCATTTGAAGACGTACGCCGCCATATTGGCTACATCGCGCATCAAACTGTTAAAGTTTCTTTTCTCTGGCATATCGATTTGTCGTTTTTTAATATCTTGACAGCGTATAATGGGTTAACGTCGACTGGGCTGGAAAAACTTTTCAATAAAAAAAGGCGAGCTCCACAATGGTCTCGTTATAACGATGAAAAGTACATACAGTGAGTAACGAAAGTATTCGAACGCCCTTTAAATCAGTATAACTTTTTTTTTTAAGTGAATCAAACGACCTGACTTTTTTGAGGAGTTAGAAGAATTGATTCACCAAATGATGTGTAAAAAAGATTTTGAAAAAATTGCAATTCGTAAGAATTACATGAGAAAATAAAAATGGCACTTTTCACAACTTTTTTATTTGAACCTGTAATGAAAATTTAAAATATACGTTTTGTAGATATATGTTAGTTATATACATGCTGCAAATTTCATTGACATCGATTAATATACACACGAGCTACAACTAGTTAAACTTTTGTCCAGTTTCTGCTTAAAATCCTCAGATTCTAACATATTTTGATACGTGCCATTTTTATCTGCGTCAGCCGATTTCGATGAAATTTTCAGTACGTGTATAACTAACAGAGATCTACAAAACGCATATTTTAAATTTTCACTACAGGTTCAAATAAAAAAGTTGTGAAAAGTGCCATTTTTATTTTCTCATGTAATTCTTACCAATTGCAATTTTTTCAAAATATTTTTTACACATCATTTGGAGAATCAATTCTTCTAACTCCTAAAAAAAATCAGGTAGGTTTGATTCACTTAAAAAAAAAGTTATACTGATTTAAAGGGCGTTCGAATACTTTCGTTACTCACTGTATCTTGGTAAAGTTAACGATGCGAAGGTAAATCTCGTTGATAAAGTTAAATTCCTGAAGGAAGCTAAACTTGACAAAGAAATCTAAATAAATAACCAAGCTATAGCTGTACGAGCAGAAGGTCGACACGACGTAATAAAAGACATGTAGAAAAAGAAAATTATGAATTTCATAATGGTGGCGGAACAAAAATGTCTCAATTTCTTGTCACTGGTTGAGATTCGTAACCGAGTAATGACTCGGTGACCCACTTAAGTCCGCGGTGGCCGATGGGTGATTCCACTCGGTTCTAATGATTTTAATGAAATTTTCAGCAACTGTGATCGGCAGCAATCGAAGGTAGGAACGTACGAACAGTCAGGAATACCCGTCTTTGCCTGTCTATTAATACATCGCGGCACCGAAATCACTCGCGGTCCCTCGTGGCATCTGTGCTCGTCGTAAGAAACACGAGCGAAGTTTCTAGGACGAACTCGCTCCGAATCAATAAACATAAAAAAATCCCGTCGATTCATCGGCCCGTCAAAGTCGACAAGACGCCAATACAAACACCTGACGGATACGCTATTCGCCCCATTCGCAAAACATCGTTCCCGCATTTGTTATGACTGGGAGATAATAATTGAAAACATTTACACCTGCGTGCAACACGAGTGACCAAACCGATCAGCCGAAGGATACTCGTTCACCTTTGATAGCTGAGTAAGCAAATACGCGTGTCACAGTCACCAACTACCACTACCAGCTTTAGTAACTTCCATGTTTATCCTTTTACTCCGAAAATAATTTCTGAATGAAATACTAGCCGTTCTCAGTCACGCGATAACAGACAATTCGTACAAAGTCGACGTTAAGTCCGTTTCTAATTAAAGACAATTAATCTGGAAGTGTCCGATTCATTCGACACGTGAGAGACATTTTTTAAGACAATTTTTCACAAATAACAAATATTGAACTTAAGCAGTATATACAAACTCAATGTTAGTGTAGTCTGTTTCAAATCGAATGTAACTAATTTGCAGGTGTCTGATTCTCATTCGAAATGTGAGAGACATTTTCAGAGAAAATTTTTCGCATAACAAATATTGAACATGTTTGTATATACATTATCTTCTGTCTGTCAATAATCAAATTCTAATCGATTTGTAGGTGTCTGATTCACTCACTGGGCGAAAGACAAATTTGAGAACATTGTTTACCAGATAAGACACATTTAACTTGTACATACGTGTAATTTTTTCGTAAGAATGAATATTTGGGAAACGCCATGGAAACATCAAGTTAGTCTGCATAAAAAATTTACGTGAAAATTATCTTCCACAATAGTGAAGCGAAATAAATTCTTTGATGGATAGCTGCATATCACACCGTCACTAAACATGAAACTTTTCGCATGATTTACTAGAATAATAAAATACCCAATTTATGAAGATGTCCAATGATGCGCGTCGATTGAGATATTGCCAAAACTATTGAATTCGTATTGAAATGATGAAAGAAACATTTATACTTCAATATTTATAGATCCGTTGGAATGCAGGAGATATTTTTATTGTCTTGCTGTCAAGGTTACAGAATATCTTTATTTTTCTAAGGAAGTGCTCTTGCATTGTGTTGACGTAAAGTGAAGAATACCATATTCTATACTCTTACAAATTAGATATTTCTAATTACCAAATGTTTCTAAGCTTTATTCGAACAACAGTAAAATCTATTCTCAATTTAATTTTTTGTGAGATTTAGAACATAAACTCAGTACGAATGCAATTTCCACAATGTTCATAACAATAGCTTTTGAACATACGTTCTGCTTCATTAAGAAAATTATTTATTCTCCCTTAAAAAATTAAAATTATTCTCCTTTATCAGTAAATTGTTTAGAAAATAATCGCGACTAAATTAATCATAATTGTTCACACATTTTTCTTCAAAATTTTACATTCTTCCGAATACAATATACCAAATTACAATTAAAAGGTTGATTTTTTCGTTAGAAAGGCAAAATTGACTTACAAGTTTCCATAACACCTTTACATTGTATGCAATTTTTATCCGATTTTAACTAGTATAATTCACACACAATTCTAAACGAAGGCGATACATGTGCGCATAAGCATGTACCTCGAATAATCTGTATGGAATAAGTGACTCATTCAGGAACTGCATATCATAGTACACCTGTCTACTTTTATTTATCTAAATTGCCTCCCCCTAATCTTCAGCAAAGCGGTGTTCTACTAATCCTAATCTTCTACTAAAATGGTGTACCAGGGCAAAGGACCCAATCACTGTGGGGGTGCCAATTACTATGCCTATATTAATTATACTTATTCTTAAAACATAATATGAATATGAACAAAAGAGATATTAAATTGTTTTCATTAAAATCAGTTAATATATGTATGTTACAATGTCTCTTTTTTAAGATTCATCATGCTTTAAAAATAAATATAATTAATATAGGCACGCCCACAGTAATTGGGCCCGTTGCCGTACGCGATATGCGATTGCTATATTCTCGGATGGAACATCTATCATAATAATCGATCTATTAGTCATATTTCTCGATGGAATTCTTATCGCTGCCACGAACGCGTTGTCAGACACAATTATTCCAGGAGATTGCCATTCCGATGAACATTCATTATACCCTTGCAGCTGTTTACATTCCACGTGTGCCTCTTCTGGCAGTCGCAAGTGTGGAAATTCTTGATTCATATCCTAATAGGCGTTTATATCTAGTTGACCAATGAATGGCCGCGTGTCGTTAGTATTATTCTGATTCATACAACGCGAGCGCGGCTTATCAATTATAAAGAGTTTTTAAAAATCATATTCCGTTAACCAGCATCTGTACAATAATTTTCAATCTTTTTGTAAGCGATACGATTACTATAGTTTCGAACGCCACACATAATGGCACCCGCAAAATACAGCAGCTATGTATAGACATTTTTTCTTTTCTTAATCATTTTAATAAGTTGAAAATCATTTTTACCAGAAATGCATGTCTATCGATCACATATTTCTTTATATTCCACTAGAAGTATAAATTGAAAATTGTGCCTGCGGGATCAGGAACTATTAGAAAGTGTTAGGAGATTAGGAAACGTGAGTTAGAGCAACGTGTGTCCGTGATAAAGCACGGCTGGCCAGTCGACAAATCTCGAGATAAAGTGTTCGAAATCCCACACACTCGATTCCTCATCTTCCCGGAAGCCTATATATTCATACGGTAACATTTTCTTAACAACAAATTCCGAATTACATCGAGGAAATTTTCTTACAAATTCGTCGTACAATTTTCTCACGTCCCACAGTGGGCAAAAACGGCCTTTTTCGATTCAAAATCAAAGAACTTTCGATAGGAACGAGGTAGAGCGATGAAATTTTTTTTAAATTAAAGCTAACACTTTGTAGAATATGGGAAAAATAGGGAGATTACGGGGTACGAACGTTTTTTAACCTTGAGAAAATTCGTTAAAGTTGCACAATTTCAAGAAAGTGCCAGAAGTGCTTCATGTTTCGTAAGTAACTCAAAACGTTAAAATACTTCATTATTATTATTTTTATTGTGTTTTATATATGAGAATACGATATACTTTCAAACTAGTGTGTTATCAAGTCATTTTAACGAAAACATTTCATTAATTTGTGTCACAAAAATCTATTTTTCTCAAAAACCAGAGGTCGTAGACAAATTTTGAAAACAGATTTGAAATCAGCGTGAAAAAATCTATGGGGAACGATATATAGCATGTTAAAAAAAAATTTTCCGCGCGTATTAACCACAACAACAAAATTTTCTTGAAATTGTGCAACTTTAACGAATTTTCTCAAGGTTAAAAAACGTTCGTACCCCGTAATCTCCCTATTTTTCTCATATTCTACAAAGTTTCAGCTTTCATTTAAAAAAAATTTCATCGCTCTACCTCATTCCTATCGAAAGTTCTTTGATTTTGAATCGAAAAAGGCCGTTTTTGCCCACTGTGCGTCCTATGGAAGGAATAGTTATAGATTAAGTTATAGATTAACAAGATAGTTTTCTTATAAATCACCTCTTATAAATCAATTTTTTCGTATACTCGGTAGACAAGTGTCTAATCGAGCCGTGTCTGGACCGGACACAGTTTGGACTGGCACAGTTTCACGTTGTCACATCCAATGCCCGACAAAATGAATGTCTAACATTATTCTTGAAAATCTGAAGTAATGTGTTAGACATTCGTTATACATATTTGAACGATTCGAAGTGTCTAATTTAATAATTAGGCTGCGAGTCTTGTGTCAAAAATGGACAAGTGAGAAAACTATGAAATCGTCACTTGAAGAATATTTTTATATAATTGCTGACTTATTAAAATTATTGAACGTTAGTAGAGAAACTCATTTCTACTCACATGTATATAAATACATTTTCAAAATTGACTCAGACAATTTTGCTTCTGCAGAAACATGCGTAGTTTATTAATAATAAAAATCGTTCGAGCGTCTCTTCGCATGTCCGTCAACGATTGAACGAGAGAATATTAATGTTTTATGTATATATTTTCAAGGAAAAAGTGAATTTGTTAAATGCATCGTTGCACCATCAAATGCGAATAAAGTCGCAGGCAGCTAAAGCTATTTATATCGTGAAAATTTCCTTCTATAAATTTCTTCCACCTCTAACAAAACAAGAAATACAATCCGTTCCAATTGCATAACTCATTCTGCTCGCACCTCGTACCGGTGAATCACCTGGATTAGCCTTTATTAATGTTGCTAATGTTGCATTCCGTCCAAAAGGACAGTTGCCACTTTTATGCAGTCTACAAGGTCTTCGTAATATTCTGAAGGTAACGCGATCGTGTGAGAAATAATTAATGCATTAACTATGGAGACGTCAAAATTTCAGAAAAATTAGAATTGTTATTAGATTATTGATCTTTATGTAAAATAAAAATTCTGACTATCAATTGCAAGATACGGGAGCTAAACAAAAATTTTTCTCTAATAATAGAGAAAAATAATAATAATAATATAAAATAATAATAATAATAAATAAAAATAATAAAAAAAATAAATAAATAATACTAATAATAAATTAATTAATAATTAATAAATAATAATAATAATAATAATAATAATATTATTAATAATTATATTTATTAATAATTAATTAATATAATATAATAATATTTTTTTCACTAATAATTTCAATACGGTGCAAATATTTATGTTGATATCTTCAAAGTTTTTGAATCTTCCTATTTTAAATCTCGCCTTTCATCTACACTCCTGCACAAAAAGATAGCACAAGTGTGCTATCATTTAGTTCTCAATGAAAAATCAAGAATTCTCTGAATTCTACAAATGGTAAATAAACATCGTCTCGCGGTAATATATTATATAGCGACAAACTGGAACTACTCTGTCCGTACTTGTATTTGTCAACAAAGGTCGTGTAACAGAGGTCAGCGAAATGATAGCACACTTGACTTTCTATTCGGATTTCTAACTGTTTATACGTTTCGAGTCATACTAAAAGTTAAAAACTAAAAGCTAAATACTAAAAGTTGTATTTTTCAACTTTTTTATGCGTGCTTACATATAATACAACTTTTAGTATTTTCTCTGCAATTTCGACCAATTGCAATTTTTGTAAAAAATTCTTTTCATTTTATATGCCAAATCAATTGTGCTCACTTAAAAAAAAAAATGCAAGTCGTATGGTTCAATATTAACAAAGTCATACGATTTTTAAAAGCGTCCGAATATTATTGCGAGTCACTGTATGTGTAGGACTGTGTAAAATAGTATTTCAAATAGTTGACAGTAATTTATATTTTTATGATATTTCGTTGCCTGTAATGTTATTACGATATTGTAGTCTGTTTATCAACATGTTACATATTCGTAATTAAACTACAAATAATACTTTGCTAACTATTATAGCTTCTCATGTTAAAAATTATAATTTATAATATTAACTACTTGAGGAACTTATTTTCATTGTAAGGAAATATTTGATTTTATCTATCTGGTTATCAAAATAAAAATATTTGATTTAAAGTAGAATCTTATTTGAACCACATTAAATTATACTATATACCAAATCATTAATGATCGTTAATATACGTTGCAAAATATGATAGAAATCCTTGTATCAAATGTTCCACATACGAATACTAATCCTACATTATAAAATACTAATGTAAAGTGTACTACAAACTATATTATAAAATACTAATGTAAAGTGTACTTACTTCTGAATCTTCTGTACCTCCGTCGGATCCACGGCACACAATTATTCACTCACGAGAATAGGTCCGAATATTTTTGAACAATCACTAAACAACACTCACAACACATTTTATAAAATCGTGACAACGAATGAGATGTCACTCCGACCACGAACAAAATAATACTGCGATTTTAACAATGATCCCTTCCACAGAGGTGGTAAGGTCAGGTTATCCTAGGCAGGTAGACGCTGAGGGTCTGTAAACACTAGATACAAAACCAACAAAAAAAAATTATGGCGGGGCGCCGACCATATTTCCCGGAATTCCCTGTCTTCGTCCCTGGGTCCGAAGCGATTAAAATTGCAGTATTATTTTATTCGTGGTCGGAGTAACATCTGCTGTCACGATTTCGTTAAGTGTGTTGTGTGTGTTGTTTAGTGATTGTTGTGCAATTATTCGGACCTATCCTCGTGAGTCAACAATCGTGTGCTGTGGATCCGACGGATGTACATAAGATTCAGAAGTAAGTACACTTTACACTAGTATTTTATAATGTAGTTTATAGTACATTAGTATTATATTTTATTATTCGTGTGTAGAATATTTGATGCAAGGTTTTCTTTCATATTTTGCAACTTGAATGTCCCTTTAACACTAGATTTACAAAGCACTAAAACTGACTATTTAACATTATTTTACAAAAATAACAAAAACGTGTCTATCCACATTTGTATCAATTTTTTAAATAATATATACCCAAAAAAATAATTACTGAATTATCTTAATTAATTTAATGACTTTTTTGTTTTAATTTTTTTTTTAGTCATTAATTTCACTTCCTACAATCCCAGGAGAATTTAATTAACAGATTTACACGTATCGGTAACTTTTTCATTAAACTTGATAAATTCGATCTAAACGAGACTTGGCACTGTGATGGCACACCACCACATTAATTTCAGATCGTACAGCTTCATTTCGCCTGCATCCCTCGCGAGCTTTGGATTCGTATCCTCATTAACGCGTGTTTTTCTGATATAGAAAGCCAGCTTCATATTTCTTATTCAGAAGCCTGGAAATGCATCACGTTGAAAACTGCAGTCCAATTTGCACCTACTATTGACGTCATGCCAAAACTTTTTCAGGCTAGCGTGAAAAATTTATATTCGCTTTCGCAAGTGCTCCAAAGGATTCGTAGCCGATGATTCATCGTGCGTACCTTAGCGTTGTGTATTTTACTTATTCCACTTTGTATCCGGGCGCATCGAAAAATGAAATTGTCTCTATTCGCTCTAGTTTATTATACTTACCTGTCATTAGACAGTAAATTATACAAAAAAAAAACTTTTCTTATTTTTATTGTATTTCTTTCATAAAATTCAATAAAAATACAAAGCACAGACACATTCAAGGAAAGCTCTGTTTCGTGGATAAATAAAATTAAACTTCCATACGTTTCTTGTATAGTTAATAAATAAATTAAATTCGAATAAATGATTTGTATTATCCAGTTTGGCAAAAGCATGGCAGTGAATCACTTTAATAAATAAATTCCTATTAACACTAAACCAACTAGTGCCGGTTTAAACTGACCGGTTCCAGATTTTTACAATTACTGAAATTACAATGACGCTTTCGTAGGAAATGATTAAAGAAATATATTTAGTAGGGTATTTTATATAGTACGAGCCGCACGAAAATCCAACTAAATTCAATCTTGTCATATTTTTATAAGACAGCATGTTACTTTTATTGCTCGGTAGTTTTAGTGAAAGCTCTGTTTCGTGGATAAATAAAATTAAACTTCCATACGTTTCTTGTATAGTTAATAAATAAATTAAATTCAAATAAACGATTTGTATTATCCAGTTTGGAAAAAACATGGCAGTGAATTACTTTAACCCTTAGCACTCGAGTGGTGACTCTGAAGCACCACTAGAAATTGTTATGGAATTATTTCAAAGAAATTACAAAAAATATTACAGAATATTTGTTACATTAGAAAATTTGTATTTAATAGATTACTAAACGTTTAAATATTGTATGTGGAAATTGGATCAGTTTCGTATGAATAAATGAAAATATTTTAAGACGAAAGAAAAATTTAGTTTTAGAATGAAAATAGCGCCGAGTGCAAAGGGTTAATAAATAAATTCCTATTAACACTAAACCAACTAGCGCCGTTCAACTGACCGGTTCCAGATTTTTTGTTTTACAATTACTGAAATTACAAAGACGCTTTCGTAGGAAATGATTAAAGAAATATATTTATTAGGGTATGTATTATAGTACGAACCGCACGAAAATCCAACTAAATTCAATCTTGTCATATTTTTATAAGACAGCATGTTACTTTTATGGCTGGGTAGTTTTAGTGTCGATGTGTAAACGAAGCTGAAGATTTCGTGCTCGCGTTCACTTTTTATTGAGAAACGAGCATCTGCTGCATTTGGTTGTTCTTTTATGAAAACATCTAGGTAAGAACATGCTGCTGTGTGTCCAAGTATAAAATTTTCTTTGTGAGAAACCGCAATCGTTGAACGTTGGTGTGAAGCTGGCGTAGGTATATCCAAAAATAAAAACTTCTAGGGTCTCCTAAACCCCGATACGTGGTCGGTGAGTTCGCATAGCGGCGAATTGTTTCGTCGGCGGATTCCGCTTTCCGTGTTAAGTTGCGCACAGCCACCGGCGCGCCGGTGTTATTTTATACTTATTATGCGTGGCGAGCCTACAAACGGCATTGTTTTAATCAAGATCGGGAATTCTATGGATACGTACACACCGGCGAGATTCGGAATGCATGAAAATAGATCGGTTACGCAACACGCCTGGTAAATTAAGATTCTGACGCGGGCGGATGCCATACGGATGTTTATTGCGAGACTGTTGAGACAACGCACGCTCCTTTTACAAGTCCAATACATTCGCGCATAAAAACCTCGAGTGTAATTAAACGGCGGGCCTATAAAAAGGTGCGCCCGTTCGTAAACACCGAAACTGCATAGAGCAACGATTAAAGAATAAGCTCCTATTCCTCTTTCTCCTGCGGAATCGTAATAAAGTAACCACATTGTACAGTTTCGCACGTATAATTTGTATTTTTCATTATCATAATAGATGCAATTAACGACACAATTGTTTGATTCGAATAAGTAGAACTCTCAACGTCACAGTCGTCTTATGCGAAGCTTGCTATCTACGTAAATGTTATTATAGAAATATTTAATTTAATCAATTTATAATATACGCAGATCTATAAGTTAATAAAAAGTCGTCTAAAAATTTTCATAAGAGATACTATCATATTATGTAATACTGTATTGGGCTAATTATAAGATCGTCCCTCTTGAAAGAGAAGAGTTTTATTTCATCAAGTCCTTATATTTGATTACCATCTTAGGAAGGTGACATAAATGTGCCCATAATTATGAAAGTGGTCTAAGTCAAGATTAAAAAAAAAGATGAATTTATCACTTATTTCACACGACATGATTTTAAACTAAATTTATTCAATGTAAAAAAAATGAAAGAAATATATGACTTAGACCACTTTCATAATTATGGGCACAAATGCAGGATGCACTTATAACGTCGTAGAATTATTTATTGCATATATTTTCTTTCTTTTACCTGTACTATTTGGTACTAGTAAGTACTTTTAATTTATTGACAAAATTTTCGAAATGAAAATCAGACCAAGAGTATCCTCAGCTAAACGGCGTTTAACAATACAATATTTAGCATAACGTTTCATTTTCAAGAAAAATAGAAGTTTACAAACTAGCCAAATACGTTTACTATCCAGAAGTTATCGGCTAACGTGTCTGATCATGACACACCAAATCCTCTACTTGTAAACGCTCATGCACACTTAGCCAAAACCAATTTTACTCTTTATTTTCAGTTCATTCTTTTTTTTTTAATAGAATTATCCCCTTCATACTTATACCGAGACACCCTGTATAAGTTTAAGCTCTACATTTTTTCATAGACTCCAGTCTATTTTTAAAAAGTATCTATTTTTATTTTTTAGTCTATTTTTATATTTTCTAGCTTATTTTTTCTTAACAAACCACTTCTTTTCTATTTATATCATGGACGAATACTGTGACACCCTGTATAATCGTGAGCTCTGAATTTTGTTGATGGACCTTACTCTATTTGCAGCTTATTTTTTTTTTAAATAGAACCACCCCTTTCCTATTTATACCACGAATGCCGAGACACCCTGTATAACAGTCAGCTCTAAATTTTGTTCGTAGCCTATTTTCAGTTTATTTTTTAAAATAAACTTTTCCTACATATACCACAAATGCTGGTACACCCAGTATAACAATGAGCGGTACATTGTTTTATAGATCCTAACATATTTTCAGTTAATTTTTTAGAATACACTGTACATTAACGAACTCTAAATTTTCTTCATAGACCTTAGTCTATGTGCAGTTTATTTTCTAACTATAGTCACCCCTTTCCTATTTATACCATGATTTCTGAGCCACCCTATATAATAGTGAGCTCCAAATTGTTCATAGACCCTAGGTACGGGCGTCTAAGGTGTCTTATTAGGTAAGAGGGTCCTGAACTCTAGAAGTTAGCGTTTTCTCGCAGTTTCCTGACAGACAACCAACTGATTGACAACTGCAGCAGCTTGCGTAAGCCATAGATCTCATTTATCGCGCTTTGTTAAGGTCCGCTTCCCTAAATAGAAAACTTCGGGTATGCTGGAAAGCCTGGCAAGACGGTTAGTAATAAAACGAATTTAGAAAATTGTGATCGATCCTGCCATGAAGACGAATTGATGTGCTGCAAAATTAACACGTTTTATACATATGTGCCTGTCAGTAGGCCAAGAGCCGCGGGCAGTGACCGCGGAATGCTAAGCGCGCTAGTCAGCATTTTTCGACTGCGCTACGTAATATAACGTCAGACTGACCTGATCCAACGTAATTGCATTACGTAGCATTGCAACCGTTACGAGAGCTAAGAACAAGACGTTCCTCTTACCGCAGTATCCTGATTGCGAACCTCTATTTACTTTTTCTTTTTTTTTTATTGTAAACGTAATTACAACACTCTAAAACCGTCATCCGTTCCTGACACATTTTTCAATGATTCTGAATAAATGATATGCACCCTGTTTGTTTAGTCATCAACGGCGCGAATGATTTTATTTTAAACTCAACTTGTCTTGTTATGAGGTAAGGGACCTAATTACCGTAGGAGTGCCAATTACTATGCCTATATTAATTATAATTATTTTTAAAGTATGGTGAATATTAAAACTGATATTAAATTATTTTCATTAAAATCAGTTAACACACACATATATATTATATATATATTTTTTTTTTTAAATATTCATTATGCTTTAAAAGTAAGTATAATTAATATAGGCACAGTAAGTGGGTCCCTTACCCAATTTTTCATCATCCATAACTAAAAAATAAAGCTAATACCGCAGATTCTTTACTCTTGATTTTCATTCTACATTGTCGAAAAATCATTTTCGAATCGTTTTTCATAACAGCTATCCAATGTCCAACTCATCTCCGTCATCTGTCACAACTTTTCAGCAACGCAATCAACGCAGCAAATTATCCCTTCACTAAATGTCATTTTTGGTTTCGTTATTTTTGGTCTTAATTACTTGAAGGGAAATATTATTGCAATTTGATTTACCCGCTCTTTATTTGAAGAGTCTGGCTACCGCATAACAAAGCAGGTGTCTGACGTCATTTTCGCGCGCCATTTAGATTACGACTTCCGGTTGAAGATAGTTTTGCGTCTCGCAAAAGTATATTTATGATGTTATTGAAAATTAATTTTAATCGTTCTTATATCGTTACAATTAAATAGTTCTATTTTTGTTATAAAACGTAATCGTCACGTATTTATTCTACACATAATAAGTTAATTGTTGTGCTTTGATACAAACAGCGAAAAAGCGTTTACATAATCTCAACAGTGCATACAACGTACATTTAGTTTCAGCTATAACATCATATTATATTTTCGCATTTAAAAGTTACGATCTTAAACTACTTTTGTGTTTTTGTTCATTATATTCTTTTATCATGAACAAAATTCTACAAACATTTTCTAATTAGTTATATAATTTCCATCATATTTTTCACCTACATATGTTTCAAATACTTCCTTTAGTTGAACCTTAATCTTGCGCACCGCTTATTTGAATATTTAAACTTTGAGTAAATGTCAAGATGACAGTATGCAGAATAAAAATAAAAATTTCAAGAAGTTATACCAAAAAATATTGTTATGTATCACTTTTATATTGTAATTTTATGTATCATTATATGTTGTACCTTAAGTAACCTAAAATTATCAAAAAGTAAGCAGAACGACAGGTCTCAGCTGACGTGTCTGTTCGTGGCCCACCGTTTCTACTTCTTATGAATACTAATCCACGCATAACTGGAGACTTTTTAAACCAAATTTTTTCAGAAACAAACTCAAATTTTTCAATAAAAATTCGTCATTCCACATTTTTTATATATTTTGTACAAGGAATCCCCGTTTGTAAATTACTGCTTAACAACTCCATCATATAAACAAATACGTTAATAGTTATATTAAAGATGCGTGTGCGCGCGGAGAAAACAAGGAAAAGATAACGAAGTCCGAGACGATAGGCCTCGATGTAAGAGCAGGAGAGACCGAATCTAAGATTATTTCGGAATTGGCCGGAGATAAACCGGGCCAACGTCGACCGCAAAGCGAACTCAACGAAGCCTTGAGGCTTGAGTCATCTTTCTCGGCTTGAATTTGGCTCGGTTGTAATATTATGCATAATAACGTAATAGTGGACATGTTTATACGTTCCCTCAGAATGATGTTCGTAATTTTCTCAAAAAAGAATTTAGATTATTTAAATAAACCTTAGCAGATTTTTTACCACAAATAATTAACACTATTTTACAAATACCGGCACACTATGCATTACATTTCAACTTAAAAAAATAAATTAATAAATCGTGAATTAGAAAAAGGAATACCTCCTATCATGATAACTGTTATCATGAGACCACCGATAAATATGGGGATGTTTAATTTCCCAATAGGAATAATCACATAATGTAGTAAAAGAATGAATAATATAAACCATGTTTAATCACTGTGGAAATAATAATAAAAACAAAAAAAAATACCTCAATTTTCACATCGCATATAAAATAAAAAAATATTAGCTTATAACTTTTTAATTCTATACAAAAGTTGAGAATCTCTTAGCTTGACTTATGGATAATCATTAAAAAAATTATACAATATTTGATACAAATTATGTGATATAATATCAATTTTTTCTGTATGTATATACGTGTATGTAATATAAACCCATACATTGTACACTGTTACATTGTTGCAGTCGAATGTGACTTCTATTCTTAACTGTGTTGCCTGAGAGTTTCGAGGTCAACATTACAAAGTATGAAATACAGAAGTACAGCATAAAACTCCGAAAATTTTTCCAGGTATTTCATACACCACTGCAATTCCTTGTTATTTACGTTTTTATTTCAATGAAAATTGGAATACTCATGCATATCCAGTTATTTCATGTGCGATATAGAAAAACGTTAAATTGAACTGAAAATAAAAACAATCAAATAATACTTGGACTAATTGACGATCGTTACTCGAATAAATTATATAATTAAAGATAATGAATTTTTTGAACGAATAGAATAATTTAATTGCATAATTATTTTAGGTAATGAAACGGATATCTCTTATATATCTAAAATGTAAAATGTAAATTCATATTACATAAAAAAAAACGTTCAATAGACGGTGATTTAATTTTAAAATATTTTTACTATAATTAAAAAGTAATAAGATTAATTAAAATGACAATTGTAACTCAAGAATGCATAATATGAATTTGAAATACTTTTATGTTGCCATCTTTTTTATAGATATCTTCAATAAAGTAGGATACGAAAAAAATGCTAGCATAACAATTTGTTATTTTTTTTTATAGATATTTGAAAAATATTTTTATTATTATTTTATGTACAAATTGCATTCCTTTTTTGTATCCCTAATATGCGATGGAATAATGTAATACACTTGACTCACAATATGTTATTTTCTTCATATGTAAAAAATGAATAGTACTGTAGACTAATATTATGACTGCAGGTATCCCCTAAAAAAACAAGGTTAACATTATTATTTTACCAACATAAGTACATAAGCAATAGAGCTAGTACTTTTACCCGGGTATGTGAGATACCTGGGTACCCAGGTACCCAAGTACCTCATGAGGTCTTACAATCGGCGATTAGAATAGAATAATCAAGTAAAATATATTAGGATATTATCTCTTTATCCAATACTTAGGTACCTGGCAGACCTAGTATGATTCTAGTAATATTCGGGAAATAGACAGAACCGAGTATTCGGATAACCGGCTATCTCATGAGATACCTGAGTAATTTTTGTGTACTCAAATATCTCATGGATTACTCGGGTATCAGCTCTAATATGCAATGTTGTACATAATTACACAACAATTTGGCGGTAGCTGTTTTTACTGCATTTAAATATAAAATTTTCTTTTAAACATATCATAGTGAAATCTACTTTAACTAATCTATTCTAAAGATTTTAACCATAGTATATCAATACATAAAATATTAAATTTTATGTAATAGTTCATAATTGTGTAATATACTATATCTTGTATATTTTGTAAAACTAATAAAACATATTCTCATTTTAATCTTACGGTAGCTTCATCCTCATAAAAATCCAGCAGGTAGCAAATGACACAATAACACTGATAAATCCAACACATATTAATAAAATCCTGTTCAGTTTCGGAGTTGATGGATTATGTGTTTGATCAAGTACTATAAAGCCAATTCCTCCTAACGTAAACAAGAAACTAGAGGCTAATCCTTCCATGATGTATTGACCATTTACACGATATGGCATAAATGCTACCTAGAATGCAATAAATACATAGTTGTTACAATGCAACTGACAGAAGTATAAAATATGTAATTTATTAGGTTTACGTACAGGTCGTGTATGTCCATGCTCATCGGTTGTTGATCCTACACTTGGTGGTTCCACAATTACATCGTATATAATACCTATAGCAAAGTAAATTTCATAAATGTTATATGCAGAAAAAAATTATTAATAATATATATATAGGTATGCACATATATATATTATAATTCTAACCTCCTGTTACTAGGAAATACGATAAAAGTATGAATGAAAAAACAACCATAGCACTCGGTTTCACAAACCATGACGGTCTTTTTAACTTTAAATTGGGTACTTCCAAGACTGTGAACGGTAACCGGTATATGTACTCCATATTTAAAGATTATTTTAAATGTCCCATACGTATCCTTCGTGTAAACGAATCTGCGTCGGCAGATCCACGTTTCAAAGTTGTGATTGTGGTGTGGCAGATGCCTGTATGGAAGCCGGTATAAACTTTTGTCCACATTACCACAAATCCGCGCAAAGTCTAAACACGTACTAATTATTGATTGGTAAACTAACTAGTGCATTTATGTATTCATCACTGTATTCTACCAATCAGAGAAGCAAACGGGCATTTGTCTTTATTGCAGCGCTGTGTGGTGAGCTCAAGAACTTAGGCCTGGTGGGTCAGAGACAGTCAGAGGTCCTCTCTGTCCTGGTTCGAAATTTTGGGTAAGATACGTTGAATAAGAAAATAGATTGCATTTATTTATTTATTTTAATTTCGCAAAACAAATCTGTCCTAGCTTGTTTCAATTTCTCCCATTTACACTGCCGAACAAAATTATTTACATGCTTAAAAAAATTAACTACGAAATTATCTTTGATATTTATAATGTTGATATGTATATTATGTGGAGGGGAAATACCACGATTGAAACTGATCCACGATTATCAAAATTAGTAAACAAATACAAGGAAAAGAAGATTAGATATGAAAAATAAAAGTTATAGTAAGCTCAAATGAACAAAAAACATTTCGTTTAGTTATAAAGAGAACTGCTAATAAAAATTGTTGATAAAATTTTATAATTATGCTATAAGATTAAGAAAATTGTTAAAGCTAACAGTTAGACATACATTTTAATAATGCTACCTTTATGTATCGTGCCATCTGCATATTGTAAATGTCAATATGGGAACAATAATGAAACAAAAATTTCAATAAAAATAAAAAATTCCTGTTTATTTTCAACATAAAAAATGTCTGCAATAATTACTCACAAATTAAACATGAACTTTCTGACTTTATTATTAGTTGTGACATTGTGTTCTGAACATATTATTTTTCCTTCTTGTGTCTAATAAATGCAAATCTACAAATTGTTCGCATTAGGAACAACGAACACAAAAATGTTGATAGCAGTGTAATGTAAGTTACAGTAGTTAATATAGATGCGTTACCAACTGGTACTGTCCATGTAACATTTTCACTGTCCTGAAAAAAATGTGTAAAGTTTGAAGTATATTCTAATATAGCAGATTAGGAAATAAAGTGTTTTTGAGTGACAAGATTTACTATTTACCATAACATAAGGAATCTCTCTCCATTTATTTGCAACTTCTACACATGGAGAACACAAGTCAATTGTAGAAATCCTGTATTCTTTGATTCTTTTTTTACAACCCAAAAGTAAATTGGGTTTTGGCAAAGTCACATTCACATATTTATTAGAGTCACTAGCATACTGATAACGCTGGTGAATAGGGAAGGTGAAATTAAATTTCTTGCTAGTCAAAGGTGAACAAATAGTTACATGTTGAAAGTCTGCTTTCTCCATAAATAATTCAACATTAGTTTCTCCTGCTGCACACATAGTACTCTAAAATGTAATGAATTGTAATGTAAATTAGTAGAGAATGAAACTAATTAAAACTCTCAGTATCAATTTCCGATAAACATTTAAATATTAAGATACTTTAGTTACTTACACTTTGTAATCGTTTTACATCATTAAGTTCATCCATACTAGTATATAAAGCAGGTGGTAATCGTAAATAAAGCGCAATATAACAGTCATCGATTAAATCATTAAAATTTATTTGATACATTAAAAACCTGTAAAATGATTGTGTTAAAGGGCAATAAATACTGATAAATACAACAATTGTTAGAATATCATTGCTATTCAGTTACTTTATAACTGACTTAATATAATTAATACTATTATTTAAAATTGACATTTTAAAAACAATTATTACTTTAAAACAACGCATTAGCATTTTAAAAATAAAACATGCAAAAATGCTACAACGTATAATAACATTGCCACTATCTAACCTATGAAATCCTTCTCCCTTTGTCGTTAATGAAACTTGCGCATTTAATTCCTGACAAACCACTATATTTTGAAGAATTAAAATAATCAAGAAATTAGAATACACGAAGTATTGTTTAGCAGATCTTGGTATCATTTTTACATAGAAATTTCTAATTAAATAAAGTCGAATCTGTCACATGTCAAATGTTACACGTAAAAAGTAAATAAACGGCGCGAGTACCCTCTTCCGAGATATTTTAGTACTACCAGAGAGAACTTAACTTTTTCAGAATTTTTTATAAATCGCATCGTCGTTAAAAAAATCAAAAGCAATTGTTTCGATGCCTTCTTAGCATTTTGTAGGTGTATTATCACAGACGAGGAATAGGAGTCGTCGGTGGTTCTACCTGGTTCTACCTTCCTCTCTGGTTCTACCAACCTCATCTGTGCTTCTGGTCCACGTTAGAGACTAGGGTGCAGCACTATACTGGAGACACCGAAATCCCGAGCGTGAGTGGCGTGCAGTGGCGTGAGCACTCTCATTTCCTCTCTGTTCATACCGAGTGATTTGTTGTTAAAGGTAAAACTGTGAAGGAGATAAGTGTTTAAAAAATATAAGTTTACAGTTTAAAATGAAGATTATATGTTGTGAATAATATATCACCAATATTTACATATTTTTTGAATATGGATGTTTAAAACATTGTAATGGAGTCAGCGGAATTATCGGAAGAGGTCCCTTTACGCGGGCAGTTTACAGTTGATGATTTAGAAATTGAAATATTACCACTTATATACGAAATAATTCGTAGGTTTGTGCATTTAATAAATTAACAAATAGGATAATTATGCAATTTCAATAAATCATTTATTGAAATTTTTGTATCGCATAACCTATATTTGTATAGGTTCATTATCATAAGTATCTTGATACTTTTAGTTTTAAGATACACATGGGTATTTTGTATATACTTCATACGTTTTTATTCCTGAAAGAAACGTTAATTTCATTTGTATGTGTTGTTGTTTCTTGTTAATGTAATAATATTTATAAGAAATCAAATTGAGTAAGAGAAATAATGTATTTATCACGTTGATAATTAACATTATAATTACATAAATTAATAAATGAATGTGATAGTATTGCATAGTTTTTTTATATAATACATTATTTTAATTTGTTTTACAAATTTCAAATAAGAATAAGTAAAAAAATTTTAACTAAACAATTTGACAAGATAATATTAGATCTTGAGAACCTCTATTGTGCAATAATGATATTGTGCAATACACTCCTTATATTGTGCATACATGTTTCATTTATTCTTAGTGTTGAGAAAGATCCGCATGATACTACACAAAAGGCCAAAGAATCCCAGGATACAAGTCATAAGATATTAGAGCTACAGAAAAAATTAGATTCTGCAAGGGCACAGGTAAGATATTATTCAAATATCTCACTGAAAATTCACATCAAATATCAAACTGAAAATTCAATTTATATATACAAAATTTAGCATACAACTGCATTCATATTTGTTATATATAATAGTTTATTTATGCATTTCAGATTAAAAGATTGCCAGGAATAGAATATAGCAAAGAGGAACAGTTACAAAAATTAGAAACTCTTCGCAAACAGCTTCGACTTAAACGAGAACTTTTATTAAAGTATCGTAACATGTGCACATTTGAAGTTCCAAAAATATAAACATAAATTTAATTACAATTAAGGAAAAACATATTACATCAATATGCGTTTTTTTCGATCTTTATTCTTGTACTTCATGAATAATGAACGTTTGATCAACAAATTGGCAGAATCAAGGCCAATCAGGAAAGCTGCACAGTTTGTAGTATATATGTTATGCAAAACAGGTACCTTGCATGGAACGTCTCGAATTACAAATCCTCAGGAATTTGGTCAACTGTTGAAAAAAATTGCTCAAACATTTAAAGAGGACTTGAAAAAAGTAAAGGATGATCTGAAAAAAAATTCACCAAAATAGCTACAATAAAAGTGTTTTAGTGTTACAGGAAATAGATATTTAATGTACAGAAAATATATCTGTAATTATTACGTTCCAGATAATAAATAATAAAAATATGTTGATTATGTCAAACGTAATGGTTTTACTAATCTAAAATTAGTATAAACAATGCAATTATTGGTTTATCACTCTAACTAAATTTACAAACATTATCTTTTTAAGAAACTTTTTATTATCTTATACTTTGAATATAGTATTGGTATAATATATACATAGTACATATATTATAACACACAAACTTGTACTGTTTACTTTAGAAGCAAGTTATAAAAGTGTTTATGCTATCTAACAAAATTAATCCGATACTCTTGTGAATTGTACTTAAAATAAATGTATAATCTCACAAAGAAAGAACGTCTGAATATATTTTTCATATTTCTAAGAAATTCTAACAAATATAATACAGATACTTAATATTTGTTTTAAAGGAAACAATTGTTTATATTTTTTGTACAGATTATATTTACTTAATATTTTTTTAAGATACATTGATGCTTATAAAAATAAAACCCTTTATAAATAACAATGTATGTATATTTTCCTCATACGTTTTAAAAGCACTATACGGTATAATTATTTTAATAATTTAGTCAAAATGTGAAAGACAATTTGTACTCTAATAGGGTTGAAAGCACGATGTGCGTTACAAGTATTAATTCAGGGGTTCTTTCTATGTTGTTGCAGAAAGATGTTTTTTTTTACACATATAAATGACCCCTAAGTATAGTTTTATATATAATATAAAGAACTATGAAAATAATACACGTATTTATATAAACAAGATACTTCGACATTCTCGATGTTAATTAAAAATATATATTACTTGAAAATGTTCATAAGTTTTCATCTGAATTTCAATCAATCAAACCATAAACTAAACTGGATAATTGAATCCTCATTTCCCGAAAATCTTAGAATAACTTGTAAATGTGGAGAAAGTGTACGTATATATACATGTATGTATATGAATTTTGTACAGAAACTCTGTTTAGACTTTTGTAGGAGGATTCTGTTCCGACAGAGGTTGAATAATACTGTTGGCAGTATTATGAGGTCGTCCACCTCTCCGTCCTCTACTTTTTTTATTCTGATTCATACCAGATTTTTGTAACAAATTTTCTTGTTTCGATACTTGTCCCTCAAGCGAAGAACCTGTTGCTGTTGCATCCAGTGACTAATAGAGAGAAATATAATAAATGCATACTTACTATAATAAAATGTAATTTACTATTTTTGTAAGTAATTAATAACATATAACATACTTGCATCACGCAGGAAGAACCTTGACGATTTTGGGATTTATTTGGTTTATTAGATCTACTTATTTGTGTAGCAGTAGTATTTGAATATGGAATAAGTTTTAAAACATTGCCAACTGCTTTTGTACGTCCTTCTCTAAATACCATTCTTTGTCCTGGTTTTATATATTCAGGATGTTTTATAAATCTAAAGCGTACTAAAGCTTTATCGCCAGTTCTTAAACAATCTTGTGACATAGAAATTATAGACGCTGTTTGCCTTATGCTTCCACAGTGCACTAAAAATTATTTCATATAATTACAAACATCAAAGTACAACGAAAGTGAAAGCTCGAAACAGAAATGAATGGTACCCATTGCTTGATAACAAGAACTAATTGTCGTCGGATGATGTAATACAAGAATTTCTCCTTCAAATTCCCAGCAAGCTTGTGGATTCACTGCTGGTGCTACCATCACCATGCCTTTTCGAATTTGTGACCTCTTAATCTTTTTTAATGCAAAACTTGCAGTTTGACCCCCTCTCACTTCGCGGACAGGCATTCTCTTTCTATGAATACTTTTTACAGCAATCGGAATGAAACGACCTAGAGGATCAGGACCCAGCAATAATGTGTCATTCAATTTTATGACACCTTTTAAAGTTGTCCCAGAAACCACGGTACCAACACCCTAAAACCAATATTGAAATGAAAATATGAATGTTTTAATAAGTATCATATAACAACTAGTATCATATAACTTTTTAATAGTAGAATCAAATATACAATATAATACCTACTGGCACTGAATATGTGTCATCTATTTGAAACTCTGCTGGTTCATCATCATGACTAGTTATTCTTGCAGTTAGTAAATTCAGAAACATTTTAAGAAGACTTAAGTTTTCACCTGTTACATTTGACACTTGAAAAATAGGGCACAACCTATACGAATGCAGTAATAATTAAAGTAATTTTAACGTTATAAAAAAAGAAAGAAAAGGTAATGTATAAGCTTACCGTTCTGATACAAAATTAGTGGCGCTAACAACTACATCATCAGATGTCTTAACAGTAACCGGCACCTTCCTGCAGCCTGGTGATTTTAAGATTCTTATTAGCAATCTTAAATTTTCTTGTAATATATTTGGTGGACACATATCAATTTTAGTAACCACAACAAATACTGGTACTGATAATGCTAAAGCTAATCCTAAGTGCTCTTTTGTCATTCCAACAATACCAGCATTTGCTCCAACCATTAACATACCTAAAATATATTTACATTATTTTTATGTGAAAAATGTGAATATAGAGGAGTTTATATTACATAATGATTAAATCTTAACATAATTATTAAGTCTTACCAAAATCGGGCGCATGTCCTGTCATTCCAAAAACAGTAGTTTTCAAGTATCTTTCATGTCCAGCAAGATCAATAAATGTAATAACCTTAGACGACTTTTCGCATATCTTCACCCAATCTAAAGATCCATGTTCTGGCTTATTTACCACATTACCTGAGCAGAAGATTTGATGTGTGCTTTGTGAAAAATAATAAGATGCTGAATATATGAATACCATACCAACACTATCAAATCCAAGAATATCGTTTCCAACTGAACTTGTACGTCCTGTTTCAGCTTCATGTTTGTGGCGAAATAATTTCTGACGGGCCAAGCCTCTACCATTGTCAAGTTCTCCATGTGTTAGTACACCTAGAAGTGTTGATTTTCCAGCGTCTACGTTACCAACAACAGCCACCCTGAAGTTAAAATCTGTTACATTAATTCTTTTTTATGATATTATTGATAAATTTACAATTGATTTCTGTGGTTCATCTTTTATATTCAATTTTGATAAAATTTAGGGAGATTAATTATATCACTCCAAAAAGTAGTAACCTAATTTCTAAGAAATCCTGTATGTCTAAACGTCTTCGCACTAGATATTGTCCTACAAGGCCTTGATCTACTTTACTCTGACGTAGAAGCACACAGTCTGCTTCTAACGTAGCTGCAAGAGATTGCAAGGTGGCAACAGATGCTTCGTATTCACCTTCCTTTAAACCATCCTCTGAACCATCTAAAATGTCATTTAAATAATGATTACGTTTATAAGCAGTTTTAAATATCATTTAACATACAAACCTTCGCCAATACCAATATCAAAAATTGTTTCAGTACCACCATCTTGAATTCTTTCTTTTAGACGTCTAAGTAGTAATTCATATTGGTCTTCTGATGGACTGACTAAGACATTCTAAAAGCCATTATAAATTAAAGTAATTATATAATTGGGAGGTAGTAGATTAATCATTTTAGTGCCAGGGGTTTTTGCAAAAATCCAGTCAAAAAGTGTCAGGCAATGTGATTGCACTTCTTTCGTTCTGCATCGAAGAGTATTACACTACAATGTAATTATTTTTCTAGTTAATCAATCAGTGTTCTAAATAAGCTACAAATCTTATGACAGCACATATTTTAGTACAGTACAACTTTCTTAAAGAATATCAGTAGTAGAGACATACGTTAGCAAAATTTAAATGTGGAATCTAAAAAAAAGCTTGCATTTTTCAGCATTGAATAGAAGAAATGTGATTGCACTGTGTGGCAGTAAAATGATTAAAATTAGGAAAGATTAAAAATATATACCTTTCCTCTTATATTAGAATAATCCACACTAGATACAGGTACATGATCTTTCTCATGCAATTGTTTCATAGTTGGTGTTATAACAGCTCCACTTCCTGCCATAACTTTGTATGTATATGTATTTTAATAGTTTAAAGAATTTCTTTTAGCAATTCTATATAATAATATGTATGAAAATTGCTTATAGACACATTAGCGTCGTAAACATTTTCCAATATTTGAATCCAAATCTTCTTCTGTAGATTTCTGATATTAGCATATGCATAACTGTCACGTAATAATTTTGGTGTTGTTATTCAGTAACTTAATAAAAATTTATCCTAGAGAAATATTTCACACGTTTTTTACTATAACTCTGAAATCAGATTAAAAAAATATATATATTAACTTCATAGATATAGAATAACATTTTATTGCTTCATAATTAGAGTTGTAAACTTCTTTAACCAATTTCTAAAATTTAGTACATGTATGCATATACTACGTGCCTAACAATAAGTTTCAAGAATGAATCTGTTTGGTTACAGTAGTAAGATATAAAATAAATTTCATCTTAAATAAAATAAAGTATTAGTATTTTTTTCTGGACAAGTACCTTCTTTTAACACTATAAAATGTTTATGAAACATGATACTAAAAATTGTTTGTTTATCTTGAAAGAAATATGTTGTTAACTAACTACAGAACCAAGTTGTCATACATAAATTTCGAATATACAAGTAAACTGACAATATGAAAGTTAATAGTTTGCCGAGGAAAGAATGAGTAAATTCATTTACCAAGTATAATGAATAAACGTTGTGAACTATTTGCGTAATCATAGAGCAAAACTTTACGTGACAAAAGAGACTGATACGCTTACGAAAAAGCTGTCAACGATTGCGCGATCTCATTCCATCCGAACTAAAGAGCTATATAGTATGTAATTGTTATATGTGTATATTGATGTATATTACATATAGAGATTGTAAACTCTGACATAAACTTAAAATCCGTAAAGATGTCTGATGTAATGGGACTTTCAGTACACAGTTCTGAATTACCGACACCACAATAAATACCCTATTATTCCAGCCACAAAGCAAAAATACTGTGTTACGTGACCACATGAACGTAGTTGTGGTAGAGCATATGTTCGATTAATGGCAATGGGAGGGAAATTTGATTATAAAATGTAACGTTTAGGTCGAAACAGGGAGAAACACAAGATTGAATTATTGGCTTTCATGAAATGTTCACGCTTAATTTGACAGTATTTCAAAATTTGGCGATCTTTTTACATTCGCGTGCAACGCTGGTAATACCTCCACCTCCACGTGCTCCTAGATCTACGCGTCCCCATCACCAATCGCTATGGATCTCGAACAGCAAGAAAGAATCATTGACGAATCATCGAAAGTAAAGGGTAAAATTAGTAAGAAACGTCGAAGGTTCGTACTTCTGGACTAGATAGATATGTTCTACGAGTCTGGCAAGAAACTTTCTATATAGAATTGTTACTAGAGAGTTTATTTGTAACCTGTTTTGACTTTAATTTTATTTTCCATGAGCAGAACGCTTGAATGCTTCACAGGCATCCGAAAACCAGTCCTGAAGTTCCTAATCCCACTACATACAGACATATACGGTATCAAACAGCTTGATAAAGCAACATGAAACTATCTGTACATATACATATAAATACCTATATAGTGCGATTTCTATACAATTAAAAAATGATGTTTATTAAACTTCCACTAGAGGGCTATAACCAACGAACAATTCTCATAAGTTCTGTATAGATTTGATTTCTTTAAATAACAAAACCTTGATCTAAATATCCCTATAATTAAGTTGTGTTAGGTTTTGCTATGATAAATGATATGCTTGTGTATGAACTGTCAATTCTTGCAGAAGTGCCAAAAAATTGGTTTTCTTTGCTTTCTCGAAAATTTAAGTTAGTGCAAATAGTTCCTAATAATTGCCATTTAAAATAATGCCATTCAAAAGTAAATATGTATATAAAGTTATATCCACCTACAAGCACTTCCGGCTGATATGGTGATGTGTATATGTTATCTTTATGTATATTCTCACTTTTCTCGGGTAAATATCCACAAAACAGCTGTTCGGTAGAGATGTTTATTACAACGTTTTCGAGATGTGTTGGAAGTTTGGTTTTTCTTAGCTGCTGAGATAATAAACAACAGTAATGTAGCACCGAAAATGATCATTGTGTAAATCCATTTCTTAGTAATACGTAATCTCGGTAACTCGAATAAAGCTTATAGAAATTATCATGGCTCAGTGTAAGATAACCCCTCGGGAATTTATAAGCAATGCTTTTTCTCCGCAAATTGCTGCGGTTTGTTCAGCCGCAGCTGATGCCACTTGTCAAAAAAATAATTTATCATTCGTTGAACTGCTACAACCGTTCTGCAAATTAAACACTGAAGGTAGGAATTCTATGATTCTCTCTGTGTATTTCTTCACTAATCAGTAAATTTATATTTAATCTGTTAATAATTTCAATGAAATGAAACAGTTTTTTTTATTGTTACTGGATTTGCCAACAACTTTCTTTTTCATTCAGTTTAAAATATGTGATTACATTTAATAATAAAAAATACTTTGTTAGTATACTCTTTTATTCTTATAGGTCATTTTAAAGATCCACAAGGAAATACTGTGACGGTTAGAAATCTCCGACTTTTTATACAAGATGTGAATGCTCACCCGCCAGAGTTAAATATTGCTAAAAAAATGTTGAATGAAGCAGTTAGTTCAGTTATATGTGAACATACGACTTTAATTAAAATTGGAACTACAGAGCTCGATATACCTGTCTCGGTTCCTTGGTTTGAAGCATGGAGAGAAATGTTTCTGAGTGTCCAATTTCCATCGGATCATGAATTTACAAAGCATTTTCTTGCTTGTATGATAGTTGTTTCTACTGCAGAAGATAATCCATTGGAAAAGATACAAATTATGGGTGCACAGTTACACCAAAGTATACCTGGGAAATTGCCAAAATGGTTTAATAACAATACTCTTAGATATTACATTTTAGTACACGATATTGTACAGGATGATAGGAATAAGTAATTTTTTATTTCAATTTACAATAATCATTCGAAGCTGAATTTTGTGCAGTTCAAGTAATCGTTTACAATTTTTGTAGGGCTGAAATAGTTTTTACAGAAATGAAAAATATCTATGGTGCTAACAATTGTTTTTTATTGCAAATGAATTCAAGACCACCAGGTCAAATTGATGACAATATGCATCTGCCAGATCCCTGGAGTCAATTTTTAGTAAAGCATTCAGATACATCCGGTGGCAGTGAGCAAAGTAGCTCTCCTCGTACACCTGCAGATACCAGTGGTGTTTCATCTATGCCAAATGAAGTTACTACAGATACAGAAAAGTATGACCTTTTATTACTTATTACATTTTGTTAATCATTTAAAGAATGTTAAGAATGTTTAAATCTTATATTTTAGAACAAGTCAAGCTGGAACACCAGTAGCTCCACATAGTTCTGTATTATTTTCTCCAGATGCGAATAACACTATTAGTTTTCCTTCTGACGTGTCTGAATCTGCAAATACGCATTTAGAAGTTGGTCAGGAAGCTGTTTCTGTGACGATTCATCCTTTAAGTCCAACTATTGAAAGGACAGAAAATATAAGTTCTGTTGTACATGCAAAAGGTCAAACAGTCAACGATACACCGATAAATGCAAATGTTTGGGCAGATTCTCCTAGTTATGTAACAACGCAACATGGTGCTAGATTATCTACTCAAGACCTTGAAAGGCTAAGAACATTAATTACAGAATTCTGTTTGAAAAGTTTATTACCTTATGTAGAAAAGCAAATTGGTATATTAAATGATGTAACATCGAATAAAAAAGGTGTTAGTAGATCACTATTTAGTGCAACAAGACGATGGTTTGGAACAAATAAGCCTGGCATACCAGGACCTACTGCATCAAATGCTGTAATGTATGTTGTTTATCAATATTTATTATATATATATACCATCCTTTTGAATAATCCTAAGTAATGTAGTAGTAGATAAGAAAGAAATTGTAAAATTGCATATATAAATATATAAAGATCCAGCTTGTTTGGATTTCAGTTATACAACAGAATCTCCAGAATTACAGTTGCGTCGCTTAGGTGACTTGTGTTTCATGTTCGGTCACTATTCACTTGCTTACCAAACATATCATAGCGCAAAAAGAGATTTTGCAGCAGATCAAGCTTGGCTTTATTATGCAGGTGCTCTAGAAATGGCTGCTTTAAGTGCATTCATGCAAGGTGAAACTAACAGAAAGACTATTGAATATATGGATGATGCAATATTGACTTACTTAAACAGTTGTAAACAGCCTCAGTTTGCAACCAGAGCAACGCTTCTCAGTGCTGAATGTTTAAAAGGCAGAAATCTGTATGGAGAGGCTGCAAAACAGTTAATTCGTATGACTAGCGAAGAATCAGATTTACGTTCAGCACTATTATTAGAACAAGCAGCTTATTGCTTTATTGGACCAAAAATGATGCGCAAATATGCCTTTCATGCCGTTCTTGCTGGTCATAGATTCTCGAAAGCAGGTCAAAGAAAACATTCGTTACGATGTTACCAACAAGCGTATCAGGTACTTTCAATTAGTTGTTGAAAATAATGAAAATAATACAACAACCAGATAATATGTATATATTTACTAACTGTATCTGTTACTAGGTGTATGATGGAAGAGGATGGTCACTGGCTGAAGATCATATATATTTCACTATTGGTAGACAGGCAGCATCATTGAAACAAATTGGCGAGGCTGTTAAAGCATTTGAAAAATTGCTTAACGCCTATAGCAAACAAGCAGCGCCACAACAAGCGACATTTTTACGTGAATTTTTACATATCCATAATGTATGTCCATTTATTCTTATTAATTGTAGATTGTAGATTGTAAATTGTAGATCGTTTCTTAATGTGCGTATAGTTTATATTGTATTTCTTTTATATTAATCATTACATACTATAGTTACTGTTACAGGAAGGTTTATCAAATCGTCACGAGCTTCCTATCTTGCCTTTACCGTTAATAGATAGTAATAATATCAAAGTATTATACGGTCCTGCAGCTAAGCCGTATGACAACAACTTTCCAGCAAGTCATGTTTCATTTGACTCTGAAGAATGTGATGATGTTAGATGGTCAAGAATGGAGGAAATGTTAATAACAGAAGCTCAGGGATCACCACCTATGATATTTAAACCATTAGTTGCATTATATTCAAAAACAAGTAATAACAGCATAAAAGCAAATGCAGTTTTGAATGAACCAGTGCATTTTTTTATTGAATTATACAATCCGTTGCATATACCGCTGCCATTATCTAATATAACATTATTATGGTCTTTCACTTCTGCTGGTGAACAAATGTCAAATGAAATGACGGTGACGGAGAATGTAAAATCGGCAGAGGCACAAGTAATAGAATCAATTTTGTTGCAACCAACTTGTAAACAACATATAATATTGTACCTCATACCAAAACAAGTAGGAGAATTAAAAGTGTTAGGCTTAAGCTATGATTTATCTAATCCAACACATGCAACAGATATACCAATTGTCAATCCAACAATAGCTATTTCTGGGAAAAGGCTGTTTGAAGTTAGGGGGCCTAAATTAAAGAACGTTCAAGAAAAACCTGGTGCGAATTTGTATGGTGTAGATTATAGATTGGAAATGAATGTTATTGAAAAAACACCGTGTATGCAGGTACTTTAGATATTTTCAAATACAATTTCATGTCATATGTTTAATAATATTTTCATTATTTAATTATACAAATTATACTTACTTTTAGGTTTTCTTTAGTAACGCATCGTCAAAAGTATTGTGTGGTGAAATTCAAAAAGTGGATATGAAGTTGAAAAATGTAGGAAACGCACCATTGAAAAATGTACACTTAGCGTCCACAGACGCAAAACTGTTATCATTAGGAGATGAATACGTAAATATGCAAGGTGAATTTATATGATATAGTATATTTCACAAAATTTCCAAATGTATAATAGGATTATAGAATAATTAATTCACAACATATGATTTCAATATTTTAACATATTGATTTTCATTTCAGAACATACAACAAAGAAAAATAACAGACTTATAACAAAAATTTCTCTACCTTCTGATTCTAATATTCTAGACGTAGGAGAGTCTTGTACAATACCATTATGGATACAAGCACCACACGAAAAAGGAACTCATCGTCTAGATTTACTTTTTTATTATGAGAACGTTGATTCGAAAAGTGTAGTAAAGCATCGACTTTGCAGACACACGTGGCATTTCACAGTTTTAGACTCCATACAAATTACTGCAGTTGCTTCGAGGAGTGTATTATTTAAAGATACTTCACCTACTCTGAACGTGATAGTATCCGTTAAGAATACAAACTGCATTCATGATTCCTTTATGAATGAAATTACATTATCGAAAATTTTGTTTCAAAGTGAAACTTGGTCTGTATTCAATTCGTCTGTTTTGCCAAGTAATATTAAAATACAACCTCAAGAAATGTTTCATTTAATGTTAAAATTAAAGAAAAAGTGCAAGGACGAGTCAACATTTTCTTATGTGTCTTTAACTCAAAATGATAACACAATGTTAGATTCGAATTACCCTTATATTAGTTTTATACAAAGAAGACATATTCCAGCATTGGATATGAATGAAAACACAATTGAAATACAACAGCAATTTCAACGATCATCACAAAATGCAGAGAAAACATCATTGTCAGCTGCCGTGACATTAAACTCCACTTTGATACTTAAATGGCAAGCAACTGTGGTGGAAGGTGGTACTGTTTCAAGACAAGTTTTTGGACAACATCATCTTGATCTTGAATATTTAAATAAAACTTACAAACATCCAAAAGAGATTCAAGTTGAACCCAGTGAATACGAAACGCGTTTGAAAATATTCGGTCCGGATAAAAATGTGCCCGGTTCATTGACCATGACTAGCAAAGAGCAAATTTTAGAGACAGAATTCTTGAAAAATGTTATATCCTTTCAATTGAGTCATGCTAGACAAATTACGCATAATTTCAATCAAAATCGATTGTGCTTTGTTCCAGTAATTATGTACATACAAAATCATTTGGAATCACAAATTTCTGTTAAAGTCAATACAGTAGGTACCAGCAGGTAAATATCATTAATATTCTGCATTATATTAGCGATTATGTAAAAAAATTTTAAATATTAACATTACTCTATTTTTCTCTTCAGCGGAACCCACCTTCCAAATATAAAATCGCAACTGTATTCTCCGCAAGCTTCTACATTTTATAGATATGCATGTCACTCGGCGATTTTTTCTCATATAGAACCACTCACTAGCAATACTGTAAAATTACACGCTGTACTTCCAGCCCCTGGAACATACGATTTAGCAGCGCGTGTAGAAGTCTCTGTAAGAGTTGTAAATACTAGAGAATTCATCTTACAGAAGTGGAAAATGGAAAGCATATGTATTATTAATGGTGATAGTAAATAACTAAGAGTATAAGGTATAAAGGTACTATTACTAGTAATATTAAATTATGTAATAAATTAATTTCATTTATGTAATTTAAAATCATTCCTCAATGCTATGTAAATATCTAGTACAGGTCAAATTATTACTATTATATCTTTAACTATAAATGTAATGTGTATTATTTAACAGATCCCACTTTTGTTTATTTAACTTTGTTACAGTGTAGTCTAGTAGTGCCTGTTTCATTGTCAGATGGAATAACCCAGTCTAAAAAATTGTCACAAATTAATATAAACCTATGCATTAAAGTTGTCATATGTAAAAATATAAAAAACATGTAAAGTTGTCTTATTATCTATAATAAGTTCAGACAGATGTTGAAATAGAATTGTGAAAAGAAAATTTCATAAATATATTTTTTTTATCTGTATTAATTTATTTCAAAATCAATAAATTTAAACAAACATAAAAGATTGACACATTTTACTACTTATGCATTATAATTTATATTTTATATATTTACCGATGTTACCAAACATGTTTGCATACATAAGTAAAATATAAATTTAAATAATAAAGATAAAGTAAAAAGTTATACATATGAACGTACATAGAAGTATATTTGATAAAATATATTCATAAAAATATTGATATAAAATTATGTATAAATGAGCATAATATACATTTTGTATTGTCAATAGAGTATTATATACGGAGTAATTAATTAAAAATATACAAAAAATATGTAATTCCACAAAGAAATTAAACAATTATACATAGATAATTGTTATATATGCATATATACAATAATAGTAAATTGAATATCATACTTCAAAAGCTTTATGAGCTAAATGAATCGTTTGCTTATATATTTCATTTATTATAAAAAGATACATACGATGATATATCCAAAGGTAGCTATATACCAATATACTAAAATACCTCCATCAGTTACGACGTATAAAAAATATTTCATGTGCAAAATAGTTGAAAATAAATTTCACACTTAACTTTAATTTTGACAGTCAATGGTCGGTCCAAGGTTATGGTATCTTTTAAAAGTATGGAATCATAATAAATATTTATATCTATAACATTTTAATTATAAAATTCTTCCAGAAAGGAGTCTTCTCTGGACGGGTCTTCTCTGTCTTTAAAATACACATCATTGTTTAGGACTATGTATATATACATCATTTCCTTCAAGTCCAATTTCTAATAAATAAACTACTTCAATAAAATAATCAATAACGATTTACATAGATATATTACAATATATATTACAAAATATCTATAGCACAGTTCAACGAATATTGCCGAAGTTTATCGATCCTTACCGATTGGACCTTTAAATTGGTTGTATTATCTTGTTTCTTTTTCTAAAAATGGTTTCTCTTTCGGAGTGTCGCCTCTTCTTATATCCTTACTCTTTGAGCATAGTAAAATAAGCAAAGCAAAATACAGGGTGTCCAAAAAATGTTGTACTTTCTTGAAAGTGGTGATTCGTGATCATTCGAAGTAACTTTTTCCTTTGCGAAAATGTTCTCCGCGGAGAGTTATTAACATAAAACACGGACGAATCAGAGCTCGGCCACAGCTGATCGCGGCGTTGGCATTAGTCGAGCCGGAATCAGTCCGCAGTAGTCGCGATCCGATTGGTCCGTGTTTTTTGTTAATAACTCCTTAATGAAGCATAAGGAGAACATTAAGCATAAGAAATTGCTACTTCAAATCACCTTAGGAATCGCCCCTTTTGAGGAAGTACAATATTTTTTAGGCACCCTGTATATAAATGAAGATTGTGATTCTTCTACGGAAACAGTAGATGGCGTTGAGAAACGAGAAATATTTTTTATTGTAGTTTGCATAAACTCCATTTCGCTTTATTGTATATGCATTTGTACATAGTACTAGTAAGTACTTGTGTTTCGATAGATGGTATCATTTATACCGTTTGAGAAACCTATATTTGAACGTTTTGATTTGTTCCTTCTTTGTTGCGAAGTGTTCTTTAAATTTCAAAATGCTTTTGTAATTACATACATAGTACATTGTATATGGAACATATCTTTTGAATAAATTTAAAGAAACAGATCCAGCAAAGTGCATTAGTTGTACATTCAAATAATTATTAGGAATCAATGAAGGGAGTTATACTTATTAGATACAATAAGTAGAGTGGAGAATATTAATCTTTTGATCTTATCAATTTAGACAATTAATTCTACGATTTCTCGTATATTTGTTATTCATTTTTACTAGGACATTCAATTAATCTGTTTGCTATTGGAAGAAAACTATTCTCTTTGCAGACATTTATGCAGATTGTAGAGATGCAGTTTTTCGATTTATTCAAAGTATTTTTATCAATGAATTTTGTATTAGACAGGAAAGATAGGGTATAATGAATAGATAATAAAACGGACTTTATCATGTGTGAAATTTAATGCTTTCACAATATGAATAAGAAAATCATTTACTTGCCTGCTTGAGCAACTAGTATAAAAACATCTACAAGAATGACATCTACAGAAATTCATGACTTATTATCTGGTCCACTGGTAACATGGGTAAGTGTTTGTTTTTATAATTATGTTTCAAAATACGAAGTACATGTATACTTAATAATTTGTTTTTAATAGTTTGCCAGTTGTTTGGAAGATCCTAATTTATTAACTAGTTACGATGATTTGGTTGATGGTATGTTACTACACAATGTATTTCTGCAAATGTAAGTAAATGATTCTGCATATTCAGAAGGTTTTATAAATCTTCATAAACTGTCATAAATAAGCTTTCATTTGTGCTCCAAATTCTGATATAATAAATCAATAATATAATGTTACGTTTGTAGAGATCCAGAGCCATTACACGATGAAATTATTGCTTCAGAGGATAGTCCATTAATCCGTGCAAAAAATTTGAAAGTTGTAGTAGATAATATAAAGCAGTTTTATGAAGAGGAACTGGGTCATTTAGTTTTAAGGGTACCAGATACAACAAACTTAGGGAAAGAACCAGAACTTTATGTTTCGGAAATGAAATTATTATTGCTATTACTTCTTGGTTGTGCTGTACAATGTCCTAATAAGGAGAAATTTATTACAAAAATAAAGACATTGCACGTTGACACACAACTTGCAATAGTGGAATGTATTAAACAAGTATGTTTTTTAATGTAATACTTTAAGTATTTTTCATGCAATTGCTTTGTTTAACAGCATTAGTATTATATTACTAGGTCACGGATTATCAAGATATCGTTCTTACTCAGGATGCGATGGAAAATGTAAATATGAGTAATTTATTTATGCAGATAAAAAAGTTGACACAAGAGTTAGACGTATATCGCCAGGTATGTCACATAAGTAGTAATTAATATTATTGCAGTACAGTATTAATAAAGCGAAAAATATTGTTGAATAATAGAGATGGAGAGATACAGCTATAAATGAAAATGCAGAAAGAAATGATTCCTCTAATAACGTAGAAGCAGAAGATATAAATAAAGTTCAGTTATCCAATCCTATTACTAAATCGGAACGTGAAGATAATCATCATTATGCAGTTGAATTGGCAGATTGGAAGTCCAAAGTTAGAAAACAACGACAAGAATTGTATGTTTATCTCTGTTTGTCACTGGCATAGAATACGCCATTTGTGTATTATATTATATTATTTTTAGAGAAGAGAAAACTGAAGCATTGTTAGAATGCAAAGAGGATCTTGAGTACCATAAACTGTTGGTGACCAAATTAAAGCAAGAGAATCATGATTTGATGCATGAAGCGCGTACAGCAAAATCTTACAGAGATGAATTAGATGCAGTAATTGAAAGAGCGGATCGTGCTGATAGATTAGAGCAGGAAGTAGTAAGATACAGGGAGAAACTTACTGATATAGAATTTTATAAAACTCGCATAGAAGAGTTGAGGGAAGATAACAGGTACTTTACTTAGTTAATGTATTTATACCCTAATATATGAAATTCAATATTACTAAATTTGCGTTAAAAAATTGATTTATTACAGAGTTTTGATGGAGACCAGAGAAATGCTTGAAGATCAACTGAATTCATCAAGAAGAAGAGCAGACAAAGTGCTGGAACTAGAATCTGAAATAATTAAATATAAACAACTATTAAATGATATGGCATTGGTAGATATGAGGAAATCATAATTTAATAGTTCAAATTTAATGTACAACAGAATTAAATTTAAACAAAATTATGTTCTCTAGGAACGCGCAGCGGATAAAGAAAAGTATCAAGAACTTGTTGAAGAAAATACACAGTTGCATAAATTAACAAAAGCTGCAGCAAACGAAGCTGCATTAGCTGATTCCATAAGTGATTCTGATGAGCCAGGTAAAACCAAATTACACTTTTTTTAATATGAAAAAATGTTACCTATTTGTTTGTTTCATTTATATTTTAATTTGATCTAGCGCACACTGATAATAGATTGTCCGAACAATTGACAAATAATGCTCAAACGAGAGCGTTGAAGTTAGAGTTAGAAAATCGACGATTACTTACCTTGATAGATTCTTTGAAAGAAAATTCGTTTCATGAAAACTCTTCTCGAGTTTTGGAGTTGGAAAAAGAGAAAAAGAAACAGTCTTTAAAAATTGAATCATTAAATGACAATATTGAAAGGCTTACCCAACAAAATGTAGATCTAGAATTGGTGTGGAAGCAGGCGCTTGAGGAAAACAAGAAACTACAAAATTCATTAAAAAGTCAAAGAATATTGTCAGAAAAACAGCAACAAGAGTTTCAAGTATGTTGTTGACATACAAGATGTTTAACTGTATATGTCAAATATTTTAATCCCTAAGTAGACTTTACTATATTGACTGTACGTGTTTGTGTATATTAAATTTATTGATCGAGTTGTTATATTTTTTAAGTTTATTTTTAAAGTTCATTTAGAACAGAAAAGTAATGTATCGTCTGAAAAAATAGAGAAAAGCAGTTAGCTAACGCTGATGCATTTATTGGTCGACCTTAATTGTTAGTAATTTAAAAACAATGACGTCACAGAAAAGTTATCATTCTAATTTTGTTTTAGTCTAGCTTGTAGAATCGAATCACTTCTTAAAATATTTGACATCTGCAGTCGAACACCCAGTATATTAATATTATTAAAATATGTTATACTCTTCTTGATTCTAGACTCAACATACGAAGATGATAGAATTAGAAAAAAGTTGTGATACAGCAGTGAAAGAAAAACAGCGAGTCCAATCTTTATTAGAAAGTGTACAAAGGCGTGCAGATGATTTAGAACGGTCCTTAGAACTCGCCAATCAGAAAACAGAAGAATTAAAGATTATGGAGAATAACATAAAAGAACTTAGCACCAAGTGTCTTGATTTCGAATCAAAACTTGTGACGCTGGAGAAAGAAAAAGACACAGCACAACGCGATATTCATCGATACAGAGAGACAATAGAGGTGTGAATACTTATATTCTGGTGAACATATTAATTGTCCTATGTAGCTTATTGGTTAATTGTATATAATAAATTGTAGGAAAAAGACGTTGCATTGGACAAAGCAGCGAATAGTATTGAAGTTTTAGAAAAGAAAGTGACACAGCTTGAACAAGAACTGCATGATCATGTTGTACAAATTTCAAGGTACATATGCAGTATTACGTTCGAAATATGTTTAACAATCTATGTGAAGAATGTTTGTTGCAAAATTATTTATTCTGGCAGATTGCAGGAAATTGAAAGATCTAGCAAGGAATTGGATTCACGGGCTGCCATCGACAGAGAGACATTGGAGATTTTACAATCTAATTTGGTAGCAGAAAAATTGAATTCTCAGCAATTATATACGGTTTTGGAGAAACTTGGGCTCACTGATAATATGCTACTGTCGCTTCCACTAGATAATATCCTTGAAAAGTAATTCAATTTATAAATAATTAAATCCCATGAATGGAATTATAAGTATTATTATATTAATAATAATTCAAAATAATCACAATAATAATCGATTCAATAATTGCAGGATTGCACAAATTCCAGAAGTTGTAGATTGTGTTCAACAGATAAACAATTCTTATTCGTGTGCGAACTTAGTTTCTGAATCTGCAAGTCCTGAAACCAATGAGACAATTAGTTTGCACAACACATTAGAGGCAACTGTGGAATCGCTGAAGGTACTTAAGTAACTGTATTGTATGCAGTAAATATAAGCGGTTCGAATATTTTCAAATACAATTCTTTGTACTCTATATGATTACAGAAGGAGCAAGAACATTTGCATATGAAATTAGTTAGCACGCAGACGGCATCGGAGAGCCTTTTATCTGACAATGCGAAGCTTCAAGTACAAATTACAACATTACAATCTCAAAATAATTCCTTAGCAGCACAGCATACTGCTCTGCAACTTGCAAATTCACAACTTGTAGCTGAAAAAGAAGAGGTAAGTTAGCCTTATGTGAATTATTTATAGCTGTTGCTTAAAGAAACAAACGTAATACCAACTAAACGTGCAGAATTGAAAATCTTTTATCAGTATGTGTACATATATTGATTAATTGTTTTTTAATTTAGTTGTTGAAAGAACGCGTGGTTCAGCACCAGACGCATATGCAACTCCTTCACGATCAGGATACCTTGCAGTCTTTACATGAACAACTAAATAATGAGTATGAAAATTTATTCCACGAACATGACGCTTTAAAATCGAATTTAAGAGATGTAAAGAACGAAATTAGAACTTTACGCGAGTCTTACGAAGGTGTAGAAGGAAAAAATAAAACACTTCAAGCGGAAAAGGAATCCTTAGTAAATAACGCGAAGAGTTTGAACAATCTAAGAGGAGAACATTCCAAATTAAAGGTAGAGAAAACTAATGTGTATATATAAATAATTGATTAGATCACTTTATTAATCTATTACGATTCCAGGATGACTTCAGAAATTTGTACACCGCTACAGAAAAATTAAAAATGGAGTATAGGAATTTGCAAGAAGACTACCGGAAAAATAAGATTGAAACGAATCGATTAAGTCTTAAGTTAACAGAATTGCAAGGAGAACTTAGCAGTAGGGACGAAAGGTGCTCTAACCTGGAACTTCAATTTAACAAACTCAATAAGTGTTGTGAAGTAAGAGTACATTTTTTTTTTCTATTTAAGAATTATAGTATTCAAACTTATACTTAAACTTACTACCGCCTTAGTCCGTATTTTGTTTTTAGATGTTGTTACATATGAACGCTGGATTAGACAAAGACAAACGTTCATTAATGGATCACATTAGTTTATTATTCACTCAATACCACGAACTTCTGACTCGATCTCTCGAAGATAAAGAACAGTATCATATGGAAGAGAAGATGTACACGTTGGTATTTAATATAACGAAATTTAATTCAATTCCATGAACGCAATGTAATTACTGGATTTTTATAGGGACAAAGTGAATCACTTGTACAGACAAAAGGAAAAATTAGAAGATAAGATCATGGAACATTACAGAAAATTAGACAGCTGTACTCCAAAGAAGTAAGTTGTGTGTTCGTAGATAGATACAACTATGCAATTTCATAATAGTATTGTATTTTAATTTCTTTTTATGAAGGAAAGGATTCGGAGCCAATTTAGTGAGACGAGTAAGAAAAGCTGGGTCAGAACTGCTTAGTAAGGTAAACAATTCAAACGAGTACAGATATACGTGCATATAGATAGAGGAATCAATTTTTAACTTCATTTGTATTCGCGTGATCTAGAATCGGCGATCTTGGGCAGAAGACTCTAAAAATTCAGAAGGGAAAACATATGAATCAGAATCTGGAGGAAATGATTCAGATGCTAGTACAGAAGATCATTTAGCAGGTAAGAATGGAAAAGATTGCTAGATATTTAAAGTATTATATCTTCATCTGTAAATCCCCTAATAAAAGCGGATCTTTAATTCAACTTCAACACAATTTTAATAAAAAATAATTTGTTATAAAATAACTACTTGATAGAAGTCAATCAATTTCTATTTAATTCTCTTTTCTATTTGACTTTACCTGTCATTAGGGACACAGCTGATTGTATATATTAATAAGGGGAATGTACAGAAAAAATTTAAAATAGTGGAAAGATTAAAAAGATTAGGGGACATCGATATGTAATTTTCAAAGTTTTTAAATTGTTAAAGGAAGAAAAAATTCCTAAGTGGATCCTGCGGCTTGCAATTGATGTAGACAATTTATATTTTGCACAAAGATTCGAAGTCTACTCATCATAAATCATGTATAATATATGATTTATAACTTTTCAAGGATCAACTAGTAGGAGTCTTGGATCAGACGCATTGTCTCTTGGTCATCCAGGAACAAGAAGAACTGTGTACTATACTGACGACTCCCCTCCTCCATCGACTACTGCGCCAGTATGTACTATTTCGGCATTGAGAACGCCAGGTGACAATAAATTAATTAATTTAAATGATTACAGGAGCAAAGCGACGACAGACGATCAGTATTGATGGACGAGTCCCCAAGGCCAGAAGTACAAGTAGAACCCCGCCCAGTTCTTATATATAATAAGGTCTCAGCAGTGATAAACGAATCAAAAAATATGAATAGTGAAATGAAAGAAGTAGGGCAAGAGGAAACGATTATGGACCCTCCCATAGATAAAGATCCGAAAGCAGGGAGTCCTGTGTGGTACGAATATGGTTGTGTATAATTTTACGTTGTTTTTATTCATTCAATGGATTACTACATCATATTTCTACCATATTTGAATCCGTCTTACTCGCATCATTTACATTTACCGTCTTACGAGAATGTCTGCGATTGCATTTTCCAAATTCCTCAAGGTAATTGTAATTTTAATCGAGCATTTAAATATTTCAACATTTTTACGTTGGCAATATTTTCAGATGTAATACCTATTTTTTGTTCAATATTTTTGTATTAACAGTCTTCTTTATGTATTTATATCAATGTGCATTTATCAACGATTTTAAGGCGATTAAAAGGCATTACGTAGTCTTATGTATGTAATAGTACGGTAAGAACATTCTTCGCCAAGTAAAGTGTAACGCTTATTGTGTAGTATCGAGAGCGTGGCCTAAACATTATTTAACCCGTTTCTTCGTCGTAAACTGTTAAAATGACCGCAACGCCTAATCCTTTTCTCGATTTTATAAAATATGAGACAATAATTACTTAATTAAAAAGAAAAAAGGAGTTCTTGTGAGTACCCAATCATGACAACATCCTGCTTTCCGTGAACGAGTTTCCTTATCGAGTAAAAAAGAGTTTTTTCTCGTACAGCGATCCTATAAATGGGGTTCCATTCAAGAATGAGATGCACCTTGTCAAAATCTCACGGTCCCAAACTCACGGTGCACCATCGTCGAGAAAATACACGTACCTCGCGATTTTTTATTATTTTCCTACGGTCGAACGAAGCAGCTTCTGACAGAAAAAAAAACTGTCCACCGTCTGCTCCCAACCCTTTTACGATTTACTTCTCAGGCTTCGAAAATTTGCATGCGCCGCTTATTCAGGAACTTGTATCGTCGCTTCACAGGTCAGATGCGACCTTATATTTTTTTTTTCTTTCCGGCACGGCGTCATTGTTACGAGGAAAGCCGACCATTAAGTGCGGCGACGCGTACACCAGTAATGCTAATTAACGAACTCGTTAATGTGAATACCGATTTCATTGAATTTCGTTCGTTTGATGCGAAACCTGGAATTTTTTTGTCAAGGCTAACGAACGCCCGGTCTATCTATCTAACTGACTCCTCGACGCTGTCGTCGAGGACGAGGAAGGAACAAAAAATTCTGCCGACTACCTTGCAAAACCAGCGCACTTTCCCAGTTTTTTTTTCTTACGCTCGAATAAAAATGTGTCTCTCTATTTCTATCATCGCGAAAAAGATGGTGCGGCGCGAAGAAGTGAAAGAAGTGAAGCTGGAGCAACGGTAACAGTAGGGGGTGGATAGACGTAAAAATAGGACTGACAGAAGCAAGACTGTGGCGATGTAAAAACCGGCATACTGTGTGGATCAGCAAAAGAAGAAGCAGCATACAGCGAGAGTGCCGGCAGGAGGGTGGCAGCAAGAAATTAAAGTATAGATACGAATTTTTCAAATGATCCGGGGATCGAGGGTTGCGAGCAACTCGCAAAAATGTTGACTGTTCGTCAGTCGATGGAGGGGTAAAGAGGTCTATAATCTTTCCGAGGGGTGCATACGATGGCGTGATGGGGGGGGGGGGGTTAAGTTTTTGTAAGGCGTCTTCCTTCTCTCTTACCACAACTCGTGCTTCGCGGAGACGGCGAAGATGGTAGGGATGGTAGGAGCACAGTTTTTGCACCGGCATCAAGGGCTAAGGTGGGGCATGTATGTTCTACATACACAGCTAGCATGCAGGTACCTACATATGTAGAGAAAATGATAAAGCTGACAAAGAGGGTAACTTATGTCACAGCTTTTCTATCCTGAGATAGTTTTTCTTATTTTGCATCAGTATTCCGACGGATTTTCATGTAATCCCAATGGAAGTAATTACTAGTCCAAAATTGGCCTATTCCCATCATTGTTCATCGATTCTATGTTTAAATTCCATTGAACATTTATGCGTCATTTAACGGGGACAGATTAGGTTCTGACCCCGAAAATTATGATTCTATCAATTATCCAAATCTCGAAGTATATTATTTTTATTATTTGATTTTACAAAAAAATTATGGGTGGAGGTATTATTGTCACGTATATTATCTGGTATTATTTGTCACGCCAAGGAAGAAAGTCTTTCATGGCGCATTATTTATAAACAAATAAATTTTTCTTGTTTTTTTTCTTTTTTTAGTAAAACGCTAACAAAGCACTGCTGGGTGATATGTTAATATACATATAGAAGAATTTAGTACTGTGTGTGTGTTATCGTGTTACACTCATATTTCCCGGAATTTACGAAAAGCCACTTTTTTAGTAGCAAAGGAATTGGTCTAACGCCACTATTCATTTTGAAGCTTGTTTGCACTCGTTTTAGACTGCATTGCCATAAAAAAGGAAAATTAATTATATTTTATATTTTTTATTTTATAGTCCAACCTGCTAAATTATTTCCTACCCGCTAAATTATGCGAAAATACCATGAAAGAAAGTAAGCAACGTTCTTTGAAATAAAAAGCTTCAGGGGTTTAAAACGAATCCAAAATTTCTGTAGTATTATTTTGTACGGGATAACCACAGGTTAGGTATTACTCAGTTTTCTAGAATCGAAAATCAATCAACACACATCGACTCTCTCAGCCTCCGATCTAAAAAAACATCCCTTACTCATTCGTACATCCTCGATCGGTAATATAGGGATCGATTATTCTCTACAACAGTCTACTCACTATGTATTGTTTGGTCCTTTCTGTTCATATAAACTGTTGGATTGATATCGTCAGTTGCAGTCACAAATATTCGGACATCCAAATAATTGCAAAATTATCTCATTTATTATGAAATTTATTGAATATAAGCAAGAGTACCGCAGCTAACATAATAATAAGATATACTCAAGAAGATAGGATCGAATCAGTCCCTTCAAGAAGGATGTCCAAAACGATTTAATTTACGCGAAAAATGTGGAATTATACGAAAAGTAAGGAAGAACTCGGCGCACCAAGATTGACTTCAGAATTGTACGCGAATTGTGGAAAAAGTGTTCATGGGAGGATTAGCGTTTGCAAAGGAATTGCAACACTTCGAATATTTATTATTCAATTGCCACGGAACGTTACATCTTCCGCTACAATCGCTGGATCGAAATCCCACAGAAAATCTATGTGATCTACTCGATCGCAACACATATCACAAAATTATTTGGCAAAAAGTAATTTCTGTTATGCCCACACTCACGTTCGAGTGAAGTAACTCGACAAAAGGGACACCCAACAAAGTATTTAAAAACCGTTATAATTTATTTTATTTATAAATAATAGTTATGCATTGCTAAATGTCCGAATATTTTTGAGACGTTAAAATCGTGTTTAATTTTGCTTATAAACATATGTAGTACATACAAAACAATAAGAATACAGCATTTATTTTTGTGCTTTTTGTCTCTAGTGGAATAATAATGTACCATCGAAACAGAATGAATTCGATAAATGTATCCCAATGTATACCGTATAAAGCAATAATTTTCCGACTACAATAGTGTCTGAATATTTATGAAAGTGACTGTATATTATCGCGAGTTTTATGCAAGGTAATAGTTTTTCCAGTCTTGAAATTTGTTAACACTAAACCTACCAATTAATAGTATCTGATAAATATTGCCTTATAAAAATGGCATGTCTAAATTTATTAAGATTGTCCGTTATTTTCGATACAATAAATACTTGGAGAAGGAAATTTGTTCCACTATTTTCCATAAATGAGTTTTTATAATTTCAATAATTGTAAAATATAAAACTGGTTGTTTCGACCATGGTAGGTTCAGTGTTAAGGCTTGAAAGAGAAATTGGTGGTTGTTTATCGCGGGCCAAGGAATAATCCGGTGAATCGAGGATTTACGTAGCGCGGTTAACACGGTAATGCCCATCGTTATTCATCTTCCCGATGGAATGGAGGGAGGAATCATCGAGAAAGGGGTGGGAGATATATCCGCACGTGAATGTGGAAGAGAAGGGGGAATATTGCACGTTGTGTGGTCGAGCGGTGGGGGCATAGCAGAGGCACGCAGTGGAATCACTCGATGGCCGGCAATGTGCGCCGCGTCATCGTTGCGAGTGCCACGCTGTCGCATTTCCAAGTATCAACGCTATTTTTCATTAACATTATCCTTTTCGTTCGTCGATCGGCGCGTCTCAACGGCACACAGAACTTTTACGGGAAACGTTCTCGGTGCTAACCCTCGAACACACGTCGGTTTAAATGCTTGCGTAGATTACTTACGTGTACAAATATTCTCATTTCACTTTCGAAATTCGAGTTCGTTTAACTAGTTGCATGTCTCTCGTCCGTTAATATTTCGTACAGGCAACGAAACCGTCCACACTTTATCAGTTAATTTTATGTCTCGTAGGAAATTTACACTTCGGTGAGAAGGTAACGCGATTATATTCGAATTAGCATTTCTTTTCGGTGCCTTTCGATCATGACGATCGATCATTCGCGTCTTGAATCGTTTCGAATTTGTTGAAAGGCCATGTAGAGGGGAGGGTGGGTGGAGGGTTTGATGTGCGGTCGAGTTGTTGAATGCAGATACCTTTCGATGAGTCAAACGAGTACTGTTCTCCGAGTGTCGTGAGTGCGGTAAACAAAAGGGTGGCAGGGTGACGACCTTGGTGTCTTCCTCTACCGAGTTGAGAAGAGGAAGAGGAAGAAGAGGAAGAGGAAGAGGAAGAGGAAGAAGAGGAAGAGCTGGAGAGTCGAAGATGGAGAGTCGCGTGGAGGAGACGAACGCACCCTCGACGGTGACCACGACCAGGGCCATCGGTACACCCTCACCGGTACCAACGGTGTCCATCAACGCTGTCCCTACCGCTGGTTCCCTGACTTCCCTTGCTTCCGTCACCTCCTGCTCCATCCAGAATCCCGTGGTCGTGGTCGCCAGCCCTCCGACCAAACACCAGCAATCTGCTCCCGGATTGTCCACCGTACCCACCATTCCTCCCGTGTCCGCTGTCAACGCGGTCAACGCTGTCAACGCGGTCAACGCGTCTCTCCCGAAAATACTCAGCAGAAACACCAACGGCACGCGTAAGTCGCTCTCTCTCTCTCTCTCTCTCTCTCTCTCTCTCTCTCTCTCTGTCTCTAATATTCCTGTTTGTGTGTCAAAGCTGGGGGCACGTTTCCCATCGAAACTGTTGGAAATAGCCGTTAAAATAGTACAGTGACAATATTCGGGCGCTTTTAAAAAGACGATAAATTCTTTACGATCGAACCCTGAATTTCTTCCAGACGTTAGAAGGATTACTATACCAGCTGACGCGGACCAGTATTTTCTTTTTAAATTCCGATTGGTCAGAATCGTGGAGAAAACGGGTTACTTTTTACATCCTTTTTTGTCCCAGTCTGTATTGAAAATTTGAAAACTGCGTTTGGTAAATACAGTGACTCGCAATAGGACGCTTTTGAAAATCGTATAACTTTGTTAAAATATTGAACCATGCGACTTGGATTTTTTTTAGAAGTTAGAACAATTGGATCACCACATAACGCGAGAAAAATGTTTGATTAAAATTGCAATTCCTCGAAATCACAGAGAAAATAATAAAAGTTGTATTTTGCAACCTTTTTTTGCGGGCTTATATTAAAAATTTAAAAAGTACGTTTTGTACATCTGTATCAATTATACATATTCTACCATGCGATTGGGATTTTTTTTAAAAGTTAGCACAATTGATTTGCCATATAAAATGAAAGGAATTTTTTACAAAAATTGCAATGGTCCAAAAAAGAAATTCCTTTCATTTTATATGGCAAATCAATTGTGCTAACTTTAAAAAAAAATCCAAGTCGCATGGTTCAATATTTTAACAAAGTTATACGATTTTTAAAAGCGTCCGAATATTATTGCGAGTCACTGTATGTGCCAGTTGTGCGTATACAATACATGCATATTCTGAAAATTTTATTGGAATCGGTTGCAGGTGTCAGAATCTTTGGATTTATCAATGATGCAATTTTCACTGTCTTTAGCTGTGTACAGTTAGTTGCAATGTTGGCCGATTTTTATGAAATTTTCAGAAATAGAATTAATACAGATCTACAAAACGGACTTTTTCAATTTTTTTATAAAGGCCCACATAAAAATATTGTGAAAAATAACAACTTCTAGTATTTTTCTCCGCAATTCAGGCCAATAGGAATTTCTTCAAAATTACTTGTTCCCTTCGTGCAGTAGACTAATCGATCTAACTTCTCGAGGCAGAATCCAAGTCTTATGGTTCTGTCTTACAAACATGATCTTTTCAAAGTGTCCGAATATTACCGTGAGTCACTGTACGTTCATTTAAGTCTTCTGTAAACTCTGTAAAATTTAACAATTTTCATGAATTCTTGTCACAAAGACGGTACAACTTACGTTGTGATCTTTCAAAAATTGATTTAGCTCTTCTTTTGTGATACCGAACAATTTTTTTTGTACGTGTCGCACAACTCAAAACGAGTTGAGATTTTTTGACCTGTTACAAGAATTACTTCACTGAGTTGACAAAATTTTGAAGAACTTGCTATGGGTCGGAAATGCGAAGAGGAAAGTTTTTTCGACTTTTTTTATCTGAGCCTATAATGTAACTTTAATCAATGCGTTTTGTGGATTTTTTTTTGCTCGTAATTTCGACCAACTTGATTTTTCTCAAAATTTTGTTTGCCCGTCATTTAGAAAACTAATTCTTCTACCTTGTCTTCTTTTGAGTACCCTCCTGATACACTATAATATTACACTATTAGTACGGAAACATGTTTGAGCATTTTCATAGTGAAAAAGATACCTAAAAATGTACCAGTTTTTGTAAATATTTTCTGAATAACTTCAAAAGCTGAACATGCTGAAGAAAATCTAATTATTTCACGCTAATTAGTGATTCTTCGACCTACGGATGGTGTTGGTAGAAGTTGTTTAGTTTAGTTTACTAACAAAAGACGTTGCCCAAGTGTCACACGCCGAGTTTAATGTAACTTATACAGGATATAGTTTGTTGAAAAATATTTAACCCCCATTTTCTTTTTATGTGCAATGATCCATATCTAAGGAGTGAAAATAGTCCTCAAAAGTTGGTGGTGAAAACCCTATTTTTTTGCAAACATCTCCCAGGAACTAGAGGGTTTAGGATAATGGTATTCTTTTTAAAATTTATGTATTTTCGATCAAGGAATATAGTAATATAAAAAGACTTTCGAACAAAGATGGACTTTGTAAGTATTGCTTAAATACTATATAACTATATTCCTTGGTCGAAAAGACACTTTAAAAAAAGTCTTGGTCCTAGACTCTCTAGTTCTCGAAATATTAGCAAAAATAGGGTTTTCACCCCCAACTTTGAGGGGAGTATTTTCACCCTCCACATATTGATCATTGCAAAGAAATATTTTTCAACACACTATATTCTGTATAAATTTCATTAAAATCGGCGTGTGACATTTGGGCAATGCTCCTTGTAATTATGGGAGAAACGAAAGAGGAGGGAAATACTTTAAAAAGGGTTGTCCAGAAATTGTAATCCTGAATTGAATCTAAATTGCAATCCAGAAATTGAAGTTTATTAAAAAATTTTCTCATGCAAACATATTTATAATTTCAATATCTCTAGTAGAAAAAATTAGGAGGAAGTCATTTTGACCCATCAGGTAGTTCCAGTGTTAAGAGCAATCCCAACATTAGAAGACAAAAATTGATGACTGTATGGGATGACTGTATTGGGATTGTGTTAATTCTAGAAACAATCGAGAGCTGATATTATTATTGTATTCGATGCTCTCCATTTGATGTTGTTCCCCACTTTGTTTCTACGTTGTTTCTTTCTTATTTTCTCGTTTTTTGCCGGTGTAATCGTTACAAGTGAAACTCTGCTGTCTTTCTATTGCGAATCGATCGATGTGTTTACGATTGGTCGACCATTAACCCTTTGCACTCGAAGCTATTTTAACACCAAAACGAAACATTTCTTATGTCCTAGAATATTTCCCTTGTATATATATATATTCTTTTTATGGTATACATATGAAAATGGTGCAATTTACTAGTAAAATACTGAAGTGTTTAATAATCTATTACGTACAAACAAATTTGATGACGTAACAAATATTTTGAATAACGATACAGCAATTTTTAGTGGCGCCTTACAGTCGCCATTCGAGTGCTAAGGGTTAATAGACACTGGCGAACAGTGACGGATTCAGTCATGGGCTCAGGGCCCTATTCGGTCGAAGGGCCCCTCTACGCGGTCAAAAGAAAAATTAAAAAAAATGTTTGTTACTCAAGAAAAAAAACTTACTGAAAAATTAACGGTCCGCCGCTGCTAGCGAGTGCGATCTGTTTTTGCAAACGACGGTACAATTTGTCATGCAACGTGAAGTATGATAAATCATATCATATCTGTAGGGCCTTTTGATGTTAGTGGACGAACTTTGTGTGATTAAAACGAAAGAAAGTCTAGAGGAGATCAAATACGTGTCTGTGTGTGTAGAATGCAGGGACGAAAGGAGAGGGGAAAGAATAGAGGGGAGATGAGAGGAATAGAAAGATAGAAAGGGATAGAGAGGAAAAAGGAGGGAGGGGGGAGAGTGAGAGAGGGAGAGAAAGGGAGTGGGATGGGCTTTGTCTACTCGCAATAGGAGGAGGCATGAGTCAGAGGGAACGCGCAAAAAGCGGCGCGCCGCGCAAAAAGACGGTTTTTCTTCCGCCATCGACGAGCAACTATTGCGAGAAGCGTTTTTGTCGGTTTCTTACGAGACGAACACAAGCATCGCTGGTGTATATGGCCGTACAAGCAACGTACAGTTGACCAGAGGAGCAGACTAACGGTAAAAAAAGCGACGGTCGGTCCGCGGTTTTGCCCTGTGTTTCTCCGAAAGTTGAAATTGCGAGAGAGGATATCGCTCGGAGACGCCGGTCGGTCGGTCCACACGCTGCAAATGGCTGCTTCGCCCTTTTTCCCTTACGTTTTCATATCCTCTGTCTCTGTCCTGCTGTTCCCCCTCCCCTCATCACTCTATCCTTCTTCATCTTCTTTTTCCTTGATTCAGTCTTTTTCTGCCGGAGCCGCGTGACGAAACGATTGCGCGCGGACACAAATGCGAACGCGAGGAACACGAGGAGAACGCGAACAACTTTACGCACTAGGAAATCGCTTCGTAATCTATGGTCGAATTAGAGTTAGCGACATACAGCCCCCGCGATCCACATCCGATCGTTCGACGAATAATAATTATATTCTACTTCTCTCCTTATTTCTCTTTCTCTTCTTTTTATTATTGTTCCCCTCAGGGTTACAATCCTCCTCGCTATAGGTTCACACCTAACCTATGCGTTCACCCATCTTTCGACGGGCCCCAAACCAACGTCGCTTAACCTCCACGATCACCATCCCACAACACCACCGGACGAGCCACCACTCGCCGGCTTATTTCTCTTTCTCATCCTTCCGTTTTCGTTTCTTCTCCTACGAGCGAATTAATGTTTCGTGACGCGTTCGAGGAACTAGCGGCCGACAAACTATCTGGTCGCGCGGTTCTTTTCGGTTTTTCGTCGAACAAAACGGGAACACCGACGCGGAAAATATGCTCGCGCTTTCCGGCGGGAATCATTTTCGCGTTATACTCTGCTTCGTCGAGATTCGAGGAGCAAAGTGTGTCGGGGGGAGGGGAGGGGAGGGGCGCTTGTTCGCCGGGAATTAGTATGCCAGCAGCCGACGCGACGGCCTATTCGAAACACCAGCATAATTCGGTGCGCCATAAATTTCGAGCTCGAACGCGAGTAAAAACGGTCGGTTGCTCGGTTCGCTGCTATGCAACCGGACAAAAAATTTCGATGTTTTTACGGCAAGTTTGCTGGATTCCCGCGCTTACTTAGAACTTATCGAGCCAAGAGTCCCTTTTTTCTCGTTCTTTTTACCCGCGGTCCTTCTCTCGCTCGCGGAACCATGTCCGCCGGCCTCTTTTCCTCTCAAAATGTTTTCCATTCTTTCATCGTCGCGGTACCATTAAACCGCAGACATTGGAAAATTAATTCTTAATCGCGGAATACATTACTTTCAGTTGTTTTTTTTTTTTTTTCGCTCCGAAGAAGAAAACATGGTCTTTGCTTGTACACGTATCGCTGAAGATATAAACGGTGTTGTACCATTGATTTCTGATCTAGGCGTCCGACAGATTTGAATTTAAAAGTTAAACTGAAAATATTTATCAGAGAGAGACAGCGGATCTTTATGCAAAATAAACATTTTTCTACCTTATTTGCGACAAACTGGAGTGAAATAAAAATTTATTTTCTTTCCTAATATGTTCGATAGGCTGAAAATAATATAACAGTATTTTTTAAATCGGTAATTATTTACATTAGGCGCTTCCTCACCGATTTTGATGACTTTGAAATATGCTGTCAAGGTCATCATTCTGAACAACTTTTTCCTATATACAGTGACTCGCAATAATATTCGGACGCTTTTAAAAAACGTATAACTTTGTTAATATTGAACCATGCGACTTTTTAGAAGTTAGAACAATTGGATCACCACGTAACGTGAGAAAAATGTTTGATTAAAATTGCAATTCCTCGAAATCACAGAGAAAATAATAAAAGTTGTATTTTGCAAAAATACTAAAGAATTTTGCTAAAATTCTCCGAATATGTATAATTCGTACAGCTCTACAAATCGTACTTTTTAAATTTTTAATATAAGCCCGCATAAAAAAGTTGCAAAATACAACTTTTAGCATTTTCTCTGCAATTTCGACCAATTGCAATTTTTGTGAAAAATTCCTTTCATTTTATATGGCAAATCAATTGTGCTAAGTTTAAAAAAAAAATCCAAGTCGCATGGTTCAATATTAACAAAGTTATACGATTTTTAAAAGCGTCCGAATATTATTGCGAGTCACTGTATGTGTAGGACTGTGTAAAATAGTATTTCAAGTAGTTGACAGTAACTTATATTTTTATGATATTTTGTTGCCTGTAATGTTATTACGATATTGTAGTCTGTTTATCAACATGTTACATATTCGTAATTAAACTAGAAATAATACTTTGCTAACTATTATAGCTTCTCACGTTAAAAATTATAATTTATAATATTAACTACTTGCTCAACTTATTTTCATTGTAAGGAAATATTTGATTTTATCTATCTGGTTATCAAAATAAAAATATTTGATTTAAAGTAGTATCTTATTTCAACCACATTAAATTATACTATATACCAAATCATTAATGATCGTTAATATACGTTGCAAAATATGATAGAAAACTAATCCTATATTATAAAATACTAATGTAAAGTGTACTTACTTCTGAATCTTCTGTACCTCCGTCGGATCCACGGCACACAATTAGTAACTCACGAGAATAGGTCCGAATAATTGAACAATAGTCACTAAACAACACACACACACACACAACACATTTTATAAAATCGTGACAACGAACGAGGAAATGTCACTCCGACCACGAAAAAAATAATACTGCGATTTTAACAATGATCCCTTCCACGGAGGTGGTACGGTCAGGTTATCCTAGGCAGGTTAGACGCTGAGGGTCTATAAACATTAGATACAAAACCAAGATAAACAAATTATGGCGGGGCGCCGACCCTATTTCCCGGAATTGCCCTGTTTTCGTATCACGCGTCCGTGGGAGGGGAAGGTTAAAATCGCAGTATTATTTTATTCGTGATCGGAGTAACATCTTCTCGTCTGCTGTCACGATTTCGTTAAGTGTGTGTGTGTGTGTTAAGTGTGTTGTGTAGTGTTTAGTGATTGTGGTCCAATTATTCGGATGTATTCGCTTGAGTCAATAATTGTGTGCTGTGGATCCAACGGAGGAGCAGAAGATTCAGAAAAATTTGTAAGTACACTTTACATTAGTATTTTATAATGTAGTTTGTAGTACATTAGTATTATATTTTATTATTCGTATGTAGAATATTGGATGCAAGGTTTTCTTTCATATTTTGCAACTTCAATGTCCTTTTAACGCTAGATTTACAAAGCACTAAAACTGACTACTTAACATTATTTTACAAAAATAACAAGATCGTGTCTATCCACATTTGTATCAATTTTTTAAATAATATATACCCAAAAAAATCATTTTGTTGAATAATTCCCCATGGATACATCATATACACGATACATCATATTCACTCAAAACCGGTGAGAAAGCCCCTAATGTAAATAATTACCTTTAAATCTTCTAATAGTTTCACTGTTTTAAATTACACCTATTTATTTTTGTCATAAATACATCAAATGCGCTGTCTATATTAATAGTAAGGAATTTTAATATTTTGCAGCGCGTTATTGTTCAGTTCTTACGAACGTTTGTGGTATACGTGTAATCTATTTTTCTGTAGAAGTTATTATTATAATTATCAAATTAGTCACCTTTTAACATTTGTTTAATACCATTCTTAAAAATGAATTTTCACAAAACTCTTATAACAATATACCTTCATAAATATTTCCATTCATCGGTGTTAGCTCTCACACTGATAACTAAAACATCAGTAAAAATTGAATTCTCATCTAAGCCTTCTGTAATTGTATTTTACTTTTATCAGTATAAAACAAATTTCATTCTCTCCCGTTTCATAAATGCTTTATCAATGCAACTTGAATTTTTTATATTTTACATTTTGTAGTGAAACCCGTAAAAAGATATGTTTTCGACATTTATTAAAACTAATGTAAAAGAAAATAAAAATTTCAACCCAATCTTTTCCTTAAATATTCATAAACCATAAATAATACCTGCGAATCCGTAGTCTAATCATAGTTTATTTAACATACTGTAATCGTATTATTCCAGTGTTCGCATATGGTTAGAATATCGGTAGACAAATTGATATATTCACTGTTTTCTTTCGAGTTGTAGAATTTTTCAACGATTTATTAATACACTAAAAAATTAATGAACAAAATTGGGTAAAAAACATCCACATTTCCATCGAACAGAATTTTTTGCCGAATAGATATAGACTTCGTTGGAGGTATTTATGACTTGTTTCATTAGCGTGGACCACGATCTATACTTCATTTTTTCAATTCCCACGTTATCCGCAGAAAAACATAAGCAAGCGAAGTGTATACTGCTTCATTATAATGCATCGCATAAAATTTTGTTTTGCAGCACAATGTATTTTTGCATTATTACATGACTTGTTTACATCATCCAACGAATCTCCAACATTACATCCTAGAAGATTAGTTACCCAGGCGAAATATAATGAATTACTATATTTAAAGAATAGCTTTCTTCGACTGGAAAATTACTGTGAAGTAATGACACAAAATTCGAGTTTCCTTTATTTTCTTCGATGCTGCAATGTTATAAAATTCTGTAAAACTGCAAGTTGCGTGTTTAGCTTTTGGTATTCGACCGCTTTATTGTATACGAATGAATTTGCTGTCTTTATCAGTTTATTTGCTTCCCTTTCAATCTGAAACTTGACTTCGTTAAAACCATTTTCTACTGTAAAAATTGATCTCCGTTACTGGTCCATCTATTCTACACACTCACGTACAGTTCTATTAATATTAGAATTTTCGGGTTGGGTTAACTTCCTCTTTAATCTTCGGTGGTAAACAAAGGTTTATCTCCGAGCATACAGTCCGCGACAATACTATAGGTCATTATAGAGCGTATTAAAAAAACGTTGTACTGCAAGACGTAGTGCAAGGGGTTAACGAAAAAAAAAAAAATTAAAAATGTGCGTCGCAGAAAAGTGGAAGCGTTTAAATCAGAAAACAATTCAAAAACAGCATAAATCTATGTCGAAAAGACAGTTGGAAATAAAAAATCATTATCATGCATGTCTTATAATTTGTCGCGGCTGAAAATAGGTGTTTTTTCGTTATGTCGGTTTTATTGTTATAAATTATGATTCACTGAAAAATACCACGAAGTAAACAACGATGCTGTATAACATAGATTTAGTATGGTGTCTTGTAGTATTGTCAGAGAGCGTAGAAACTCCCCGCGGTGTTTGATAGGCGATTGAAGAGACATTCTGATTCGGAGAGAGCAAAGATGTCAGAAAGGTAGAGAATAGAAGACAAGCCGCCAGGAAGATTCCCCTTTGAACCGTCTAGGATCCAGTTCCAGTTTGTCACCCGAATTAGCTCGTATTAGAGTGCATCCACCTACGAGGCGTGCAACTTCTCGATCGTATTCAGATTACATTCAGGCACCCATTTAACCTTGGCCAAGGCACAGGCAGGGTTCACGAGCAGGATCAAAAAGCTCGTTAGAACAAGCAGCTGCGTGTGTGCACCGCTAATATTTGCGCCAGTCACCCGTTTCGAATGCGTCGAATCAATTGTTGTTCGATCGAGAGTATGATGTAATCAGACTCGCGGCTCTCTGATTTGTTTTCTTTTCTTTTTTTTTTTTTTTTTGTAAATCAACCACGCATAATTACGAAAATATTTATCGTTCATAGTTAATTATTTTTATTGGCTCACTAGCTTTTTTTCAAGTCACACTCGAACTTTTCACTGTAGAAACGTCGCAACACTAATCGAACAATTTTTAACCTTTTAACAATTATCTGCAGGAAAAGCGACGCATAAATGAAAATATACTTACAAAAACAATTATAATGATAAACATATAAATAGTGGTGTAACCAATGTACATGACAATTAATCCCCAGTATCTAAATAACAACAAATTATTTTACATTTCTCAATGGTCATCCTCCTGAAATCAATAAAAATACAAACTTGTGTTGACAATGTATTGTGCAGGTAAAATTATGTTTAAAAGCACGACGGAATTTTACTCACGCAAGAACATCGCACACCTCCTTTTAACCCTGTATGGGCCGAATTTTCTTCAGTTGATTTCTATTTGCAGGCAACTTGCAACGCATTTACTTTTATATTCCAAATTGTTGGTGCAGCTAACCGTCATCAATATTATTATTGGTTATCTCGGAGACGTAATATAAGACGTATACGTCACCTTCTAAAAAAAGTAAAATTATTTGGTAAAATGTCGATACATTAGCACGTGACCTGAAAGTTACACGGGCCCATACAGGGTTAACCCTTTGCACTCGGCGCTATTTTCATTCTAAAACTAAATTTTTCTTCCATCTTAGAATATTCTCATTTTGTTCGTACGAAACTGATCCGATTTCCACATATAATATTTAAATGTTTAGATTGGAAATCACACAAGTCCAATACTTTGGATCTACGCCACTGTTCCAGAAATTTTTACGATCATCTCATTTACGATGTAAAATAGGCTCTAGCATCTAGTCTTATGGTTCGCTTCCTTGTTCTTCAAACCAACTCCGAATGGTTTACGCCATCGTTTTAAGTAGCTCAGAATTAGTTTGTAACCAAATGGTTTTTACTATAGATTATAGATAACGGTTATTACAGTATTTACTTTATATATATATCTCAAATGCCTAGCCGATTTCCACAGATAATATTTAAATGTTTAGTAATCTATTAAATACAAATTTTGGTAATCTAACAAATATTTTGTAATATTTGTTGTAATTTCTTTGAAATAATGACACAAAAATTTCTAGCCGTGCTTCAGAGTCACCACTCGAGTGCTAAGGGTTAAACAAACTGGTACTCGAAATATGCCGCACTTCCTGTAACGTATTGAACTCACTTCCGCCTGCAAAAAATAAAGAGCTTACTTTCCGCTGTTCTTTCTCCCTCTAAACATATCTTTGTTGCTTTGTTCGTCCGTGGATAAATGATACAGCTCTGAGGCTGAGAAACTGGAAATAATATTCCCACGGAGAGGAGAGGAGAGGAGAGAGAAAAAAGAAAGAAAGAGAAGAAGGGTCTTGATCTGTTGTTTCGTAGCCGAATAAATTAAAAAACGAGGAGTGGAACTCTCTCTCTCTCTCTCTCTCTCTCTCTCTCTCTCTCTCTCTGGTGCGTTCGTTCGGTTGTCCGATCGGTGTGTCGCACGTACATATGAGAGGTCGTAGCCGCGAGAAGGGGGGGATCGAGACTGTTCACCATTTTCTCGTGCACCTTTCCCCGCTTTTTTCTGTTCTAAACGATAATCCCGAAGAGCGATGCACGTTGCGTCCTCCGTTGTTTTACCTGCCGAAACCGCGGGAAACGGTGTCCCACGAGCGAGAACGCGCCCTCACGCTGATATGTGAGCCGTTTATTTTGAAAGTGGCCTAAGTCCATTTATCTTAAAATCGAGATATTTGCGTATCAATGAATTTAAAAATATACGTATAGGACATTAATGAGTCGCACTGCTTAAGTGTATCTAAGGGTGTTAAATTTATAGTTCCTATTAAAATAGTGGCAATTATTAAGCGAATAATATGCGTTTTCTTATCAAGAATGGAGTTAGGCCACTTTCAAAATTAACAACCAGATTCATTATAAAATTTGAAGGTGCCCAAGTCCATTCAACATAATTTAAGATGCTTCAAATTGAAAAAAAAAACAATACTGAATTTATTTTACATATCCTTAAAACACTTCAGGAACATAATTTATGCGATTCAATTAACTACGTAACGTGCAAAATTACAAACATAAATTTATTACAAAACAATTTACTACTCGTCTACATTTTGTGCGTGTAAAAGGGATTTGAAGTAATCATGATGTTCCGGTGGTATATATCGTAATAGGTCCATCATGTCCTTGAATTTTGTTGTTGTAATTTGTCTGATATTTTTATACAGTTGTGTCAATACAATATTTTCGAACTTTTTTGGTCTACCCCGACGTGGTAATAAATTCGGGACTTTAAAATTTTCATTCTTATTCATTGGTCTTATAGAAAATTTTCTACGGTTCATTTCTGACAAAGCGCATCCAACATATTTTTAGCCAGTTTATTGATTCTCCATTAGAATTTTTTACTCTTTCAAAAATTGCATCTTCTAATAATTCTGTCGATACAAAATCTTCTTGTCTCATTTCATTTACAATAAAATTATTACCTTTCCGACACTTTTTCATAATCTTGTAATAATCTTGGGGAACGAACAGTAAATTATTTTTTTTTTAATGACATTTCTACCACGCCAAAATCTCTATCATTTGGTAAAAACGAATGTCCTGATATTAAAAATTTGTGATCTATGATTTCTACATTATTTTCCAAAGATTGGACAATTTTTAACCACATTAAAGCTATTTTAATGTTTCTATTTTGCCCGGTGCACATGTCACTGTAAGCTATAATGTGTCTTTCACTTTTTAAATTTTTAACATGTTCTAGGATGCATGTAACAATTTCTTGAGCACCTCTGGATGCAATAGTTTCATCCCAAACGTACATGTAAACATTATCGTTATGAAAATAGTAAATAGTAAATATATTATCTTGATTATTTAAGTATAAATGGAGTTAGGCCACTTTCAAACTACACGGTTCGATTATTAAACTAACTCTGAAAACTTATGTGTCAAGAATTATCGTATTTGCTCGGATTATAAGCAACCTGAAATGCTTTACTGATAAATAACATAAAGTTGTACACGTAACCATGATAACCGGAAAAAAAAACTGAAAAACGGAGTTAGGCCACTTTCAAAATAAACGGCTCACATGTATCCCTCGCCTGGCATGAGAGTTCCATGCGGTGGTTTCCTCGCTGAGACCAGGACGGGTCGGGTCGGGTCGGGTCGGGCCGGGTCGGGCCGGACCCGCCGCGCCGCCTCGTCCGGCCCTCGATTCTCGATCCCCGAGCATATGCATATCATCACCCTTTTACATCAGTCACGAGAAAAAAAAAAAAAACTCGGAAGAGGCCTGACCCAGAAAGAATAAAAAAAAGACGAACAAATACCTCGAAAGAATTCTTTGTCTCTTTCTTCTCCCTCTCGCGGGCTCCCTCTGCTTCTTTCCCGCGCCCTCCCGTCCTCATTCTCCCTCTATCTGATCTCTTCCTTTCTCAAGCTGTTTTTGTTCCCCCCCCCCCCCAGATAGGACCCCTTTTTTCCGTGTTTTTATCACTCTTCGACCTTGCTAGCCGCGAGGGTGAGACCCGAGACTCCCGCGGGTCCCTCTATCCGCACCTCTCGACGCCTGTATTATACATTGTAGTGGACACAACTTGTACATATGCAATATGTACACGCTGCCCTGTATAATTATAGCGCCGCCCACATTTTCACGATATCTCAAATTTAGCAAAAATAATCCAGAAGAACCAAGTGCGCGCGATATAATATCGATATAGGTACTATATAGGTACCTACTAATATACTACATAGGGGAGAGTTGCCAAATGCGTACTGGTCACCTAAATCGTATCACCTCTTTTATTTAAAAATTCATCATTTACCCAACACCGAGTTAGTATGATAATTAGTAGACACCGGATCTGTATGCAAAATGAAAATGTTCTACCGAAATTGCAGCAAAATGGAGTTAAATAGAAATTAGCTTTTACTTAATATGTTTAACCCTTTGCACTCGAGTGGTGACTCTGAAGCACCACTAGAAATTGTTGTGGCATTACTTCAAAGAAATTATAAAAAATATTAAAAAATGTTTGTACATTACAAAATTTGTATTTAATAGATTACTAAATATTTGAATATTATATATAGAAATCGGATCAGTTTCGTACGAATAAAATGAAAATATTGTAAGACGGAAGAAAAATTTAGTTTTAGATTGAAAATAGCGCCGAGTGCAAAGGGTTAATAGGTTAAAAAGGATATAACAGTATTTTTAAATTCTTCTAATACGTTTGCTGGCTTAAATTGCGCCTACTTATGCTGTCTAATGATTAGTTTGTTCAAATCCCATATAAAATCGATAAAGAAGAGATTTTATCTATTATTTAAAGAATATATTTTACTAAACAACTCTAATAAAAAAAAAAAAAATGTTGAACTAACGACCGTGCTCACATAAAGCTCTTTTTGTTCAAGTATTATGTAGTTAATTTTCGTATAACAGGGAAATTTAAAAAATGTTATAAACAAAATTAAGAAGAATATCCATAATAATTAGATAAACGTTAGTGGAGACGATGCATCGACGTGCCAGGGAACGAGACTACTGGATTAAACAATCCTTCAACCCTTCCGATAAAAAAGTAGCCCTTGGTGCGTCGCCTGTAAGCCTTCCCCGCGCCTTTGCCAGCTTGAAAGAAAAAAAACTTACTGAAAAAGTCGTTTATTCGCTAGGTGGCCGTGGGAACACTTCTCTTTCTAATTGCATGATACTCATCCTTTTCTTTTTTTTTCTTTTTATCCTTTTGAATCTATCCATAATACTTATGCTCTCATACTCGGGCATTTTAGAAATTGAAAGGAATTTAATGAATTAATTCTAAATTAATTGAATATGACGTTACCATGAATTTTCGGATAAATTTAAAACGTACATGTTCTTGGGATGACAATAAAAAAAAACATACATAAATAGTATACACATATGTGTCTAAAAAGTATACATATATTGTAATAAAACTGGATAAAAACGTGAATACACACCTTCTAGTAATTTGGATTACTTCATAAAAATAAGAAGAAGGTGTTTATCCACATTTTTAGTATGTATACCCAAAGAAATAAATTGGTTTAATAATTCTTGGTAGATAGTATTTTTATAAATTTTTATAATCTCAAAGTCATTGTATAGCAGGTCGTTGAATTCGTTTCGACGTCGCCTACAATATTATGAAGTTAAAAATACCCGGTTCCATTAAAAGATATGACAGCGACCTTGATTTTTTGTTGAAAATCGATTATTTTTTAAATTTAAAATATTGCAATTTCTTGTCGGTTAAATACTGATTAACTTTGGTAAGAAACATTTTTCTGTCCGACCATCCAAAGGGGCGGAAAAATCGTGGGGAGTAATTTGCGCCGCACCCTGTATATGTTAATTCGTAACAAAAGAGTTATTGCAAAATCTTACCTGCATCATTTGATTTCAACAAATTTTGTTTTTCAAGCAATAAGGGTACGAATACTAATGGGACTGACTGTATGTTGTAATGATAAGATCGTAACGAAAAGCGTTAAGAGATCGCAAAACTGAAGCCGGCAGTGTTAAAGTACGTGTTTCAATGTTAAGTCGAATATAGTCCAAGTTCTAAAATTCCTAAAATCTACAAAAATTTTCCACACTGTAATATTGTGTACATACAACAATTACAAAATTTGTTCTCCTCAGTATACTTATAAGTAGACAGCGGATGTTTATGCAATTTCCAATTTTTGTAGAAAAATTTTAAGAAAATGGAATGCAATAAAATCCTATTTTTAATGGGAACAGCCTTTCTAGATCCAAAGCAAATAAAAATCGTATTAAATTCTTTCAAATTTTATATTGTAGCATTTTTTGAACATTTCCATAAGCCATAAATGCATAAAGATCCGCTGTCTACTTATAAGTGACTTACAATGACTAACGAAAGTATTCGAACGCCCTTTAAATCAGTATAACTTTTTTTTTTAAGTGTATCAAACCTACCTGATTTCTTTTTAGGAGTTAGAAGAATTTGTTTTCCAAATGATGTGTAAAAAAGATTTTGAAAAAATTGCAATTGGTAAGAATTACATGAGAAAATAATAATGGCACTTTTCACAACTTTTTAATTTGAGCCTGTAATGAAAATTTGAAATATGCGTTTTGTAGATCTCTGTTAGTTATACACGTACTGAAAATTTCATCGAAATCGGCTGACGCAGATAAAAATGGCACGTATCAAAATATGTTAGAATCTGAGGATTTTAAGCAGAAACTGGCCAAAAGTTTAACTAGTTGTAGCTCGTGTGCATATTAATCGATGTCAATGAAATTTGCAGCATGTATATAACTTACATATATCTACAAAACGTATATTTTAAATTTTCACTACAGGTTCAAATAAAAAAGTTGTGAAAAGTGCCATTTTTATTTTCTCATGTAATTCTTACGAATTGCAATTTTTTCAAAATCTTTTTTACACATCATTTGGAAAACCAATTCTTCTAACTCCTCAAAAAAGTCAGGTCGTTTGATTCACTTAAAAAAAAAAGTTATACTGATTTAAAGGGCGTTCGAATACTTTCGTTACTCACTGTATATGTCAAGTACAAAGATATAATAATGTAATGTAATGTAATATTATGATATAATATCTGTGGTCGCTAATGACCTAGTTGTTGATGCGACCTGTATAAATAAATAAATAAAAAAAAGAAAAAAGTGTAGAGTGCGGAACAAGAGTGTTGGATTGGTCGCTCGGTGGGAATGACAGTAAGATCTCAGTCAGTTTACCATTTGTCGCCAATTAGGGAGGAGGCGCACGACTGTTAATCGATTGGAACGTTACGATCTCGCTAATAGGTTCCGTCCGTTGTTCTCGTCGCAGTCGCAGGTAGAAATCCTAGACGGCAAAAAATCGAATCGTGCAAATATATATCGAGGCGAACTCGTCGCTATTTACGAAGGAATCCAGATTTATCCTGTTTATTCGGTCGAAGCCTGTCGCGCGGCTTTTTACCGGAGCTCTGTTTCGGTACAGCTATCTCTCGCTCGACCTCCGAACTCTTTCATTTGTTCTCCGCGAGCGATCCTGCATTTTATATCTCGGCCCGTGATCGCCCATTTTTGCGGCACGCTGCCCGCCACCGTCATCGATTCCGCAAAAACACCGTAGATTAAGTATCTTCTTTCTCGTCTGCGCTCGGTATTTTACGCCGGACGAATTTCTCGCGGACCAAGCCGAAGGGAATCGTGCGTTCAACCGGCTGCATCGATTCCAGCCAAGCCGGATTCTATTTTTCGAATTGTTGTGTCGTTCACTCTCGTTTTTAATCTGCAGAACGCACGGATAACAGATATAATCAATTATTTTGTAATCTGAAACAAACTTTCTTTGTAAATTCAAGTTTTTATTTCTTAATTTATTACATAATCTCCGTCATTATCAAGAACAGTTTTTTCCCATCTTTCCTGCAAATTTTCAATCCCCCTCTTATGGAAATCTGGATGCAAGGTGCCTCCTCGCATCTTCTACAGAAGAGTGAATGTTTTATTTCTTAAATAATGCTCCAGAGATCTGAAAAGATAGAAAAACTTTCTATTGCAATTCTTTGATTTTTTTTCCTGCGTGAGTTTCGCTGTATAGGGCCGGGCATTGTAAATTTTCAGTATTAAACCCTTTCTGTGGACTAAAGATGCCCTCTTTTTCAATAGCAGCAGTAACTGTTTCTCCAGGTTTCAACAATTCAAAGTGAATTATGCCAGGACAGTCCCACCAAATGCACAGTAACACCTTTCTAAGTGATAAGCTAGATTTAGGGGTCGATATTGCGGTTTACGTTATCATAAAGAATCTATTTTTCATCTCCGATAACGATTCTGCTAAGAAATGGATCTCTACGAAATCTGGATAGCAATGAAGTGCAAATTGATCGACGAATATTCTTGTTGCTCTCAGATAATTGATGCGATACACATATTTGTTGCCTATATGCCTCTCTCGTTTCGTGTAGGTGCCTTTGTATAGTTGACCATGTGGACCCAAAGCTTTCCGATAATTATTATTAATTATACTTAATTTTGGATCAGCTTCCACCAGAGATTTTAGAGTGTCATTATCAAAACTGGTCGTCCAATCGAGGCCTGTCAGAGAGATCATAATCATCATAATCAAACCTTCTGAACCAACATTGACACTCTCTTGCTGACCTTCAATACATCTCCATAAACGTCGCAAATTTTCTTTGCTGTTACTGAAAAGTTGTTGTTATTGGAAATGAAAAAGTATGCAATGATGAATATGACCCTCGGAAGGTACGGACGCCACCATTTTATTACAGGGTTGTACAAAAATTTATACTCTAGAATATTTTCAACACAGGCTGCTTTACCGAATTCTGTAAAAGAATACGTGTTTCCACTTCAAAGGCGAAGGAACTAATATTCTTGGCAAATAATTGATTAGTTATGGGTACCCCTAATATATTCTGCCAATAGTTAGCAGGCATATCTGCGTTCTAATCGTAGCGTGTTATAATTTCTGGTACAGTAATCATTGAGAAAATAAGTCGCCTGGAATAATTTGTGATTTGAATTCGAACGTTTCTCCGGGATTTTGGAATTTTGGTTAGTAAAACAGATGATATATATAAATACATGAATTGCAGAAAAATTAGTGAACGGCGTGCTCCATTAAATTATTAGTTATTCGCATCGATATTACTTGGCTAACACCGAGTCTGAAGCTTTAAAAACAGACCGGGATTATTTATTGTGCTATTTGTTTGAAATTAAGTGTTCGGATACTTGATGGATCATAGAGATGAGACCACCAGCTGTTATGTTGAACAGTCTAACCGTTGCGTGCTACAAGATTCTTTCTCATCGCTGATGACGAGAAAAGATTTTGTTTCCCCCGGGGACACGATGAAGGATTTCGCGGTTTTAACGGCCCAACAGTTTTTTCTTAATTTTTTTCGATGGCGCTCGGAGAGGGTACAGAATCTCTGTCGACCATACTTTAAAACGCCCTTAAGGGTGGGTCCCCTAGCCGAAACGGTCAGGGGATGGAAAACGATGGAGGTTGGCCCACGAAGAGGAGGTTGGAATCCGGTCCCCACCCTGCGTGCCCGAAAAACGGTACCCCAGCCAATGTGCGACCGAGCCGTTGCTACCCCCTCATGGAAAATACATTTCCTTACCCTTCGTCTTATTGTTCGCCATCATACAGAACTGTGTGCGACGATTATACCCCTCCGTGCATCGATTAGTTGCTCGTCTGCTAATCAACTCTTTCTACTCGCACGTTTTTCTCGAAAGGTTACCTCTGGATGCAAGGAAACTGTCTTTTTTTGTTTCTTTATGTCCAATATATATTTCCATACTATATATGTCCAAATACGAAAAATATATGTATGAAAACATATATGAAATATACGTAGAAACAAAATCACTAAAATCAAATCACACTATAATGAAATAAAATAGTTGTGTAATATATTGATCACTACTTGCAATTCTCATTGCAATAAATAACGATCGTTTTTTCTATGTTTTCAATTGTTAACTGGTGCCTTTTAGCAGATAATATTAATTTATATGCTGAAAATGTTCTCTCTGATTTTGGGATTACAGAATGGACAGAATGGAAAAATTAGCTTGCATAAATGTTAAATAATTAATGAGAACTCCACTTTTTCTTGTTTCTTTTAGAGTCACATTCACTTTCTACAGTTTATATATTTGCAACGGTTCTTATAAACGTGTGTCAATATGTATGCAAATACAATACATACAGTATACATACGTTATTAGTATTAGACTGCGGATCTTTATGCTAATTAAAAATTGTCTGCATTGATTGACCCAAATAGAATGTTGTTTTCTCCCTCAATATTAAAATAAAAGAATATATTGATATCTTACTATACTACTACTTACTATATTATGCTACTTACTATAGTTACTACTACTACTTACTATAATATTACTCAGTCTTGTTATAAAAGCATCAAGATCTACTTATTGTTATTCACAATATCACCACACGTAACCAGATGAATAACCGTTTCTTAGCGAGATAGATATTTATTAGAGATACTTGTATTTTTGGTTATTATTTAATGTATTTTGAAAATTACTTAATCATGACATCAATTTTTGTCCAGATTCGATTGGTTTATCTATTTTCTATAAAAATATGCATTTACATAGACATCCGCAGCTGCTCTTAAAGTATAAGAGATCGACTGACAAAAATCTACTGTCTTATATACAGGGTGACCCCACTTTTGTGCCAGAAAATTTGGGAGGTGGTAGAAAAAGTCATTCTAAACATGGTTTACTTTTTTGTGTTTTTCCAATTTCGGCCCCATTTTCGAGTTACAACGAAAAAACCGAGTCTTTTTAGTGCAATATTTTTTTTTTAAATATCTCAGCAATGTATTAACATCTGTCGATGATTCTTTTTTTCATTCATTTGTTTCAACGTGGACTAAAAACCAATATGCGTTTGAAGCTTTCCTCATACTTTTTTTACCGTTTATCCAAACGTAGGATAGTTGGCCAAGATTCAAAAAACACCTTTTAATTTAAAACTTTTAAATGTACTTAATTTTATTATTTTTTAAAAACTATTTCACAAATATTGCTCGAAATGGCCTCCTCCTTTTTCTATGCACTTTTCGCATCTTTTTCTTGCGTGCTTCGCAGCCCTTTAGACGGATTAAAAAAAAAAACACTCGGGTTTTTCGTTGTAACTCGAAAATGGGGCCGAAATGTGGAAAAACACAAAAAAGTAAACCATCTTTAGAATGACTTTTCCTACCACCTCCCAAATTTTCTGGCACAAAAGTGTGGTCACCCTGTATATAATTTTTGTCCCGACGACAATAGCATGTTTACTTGCATTTCCCAAGTTCTTGGAATTGTAGCCTTCGATATCTCGTAGAACCGTGGAATATACTTCTGTGTAATGTAAACGATAACATTGCGAATGAAGAAAGACAAAACTCGAGACTTGCATAGAATTTTCATCGAATTTCGCACATGTCTTATAGTAAGATTTTCCTAATAATAAGGAGCGAGAGAAGTGGTCGAAAGGGGCACATATCGAGAGGGGTAGCGACGAGAGGGTAACAAGAGCGAGAACGTGAAGGTAAAACGAGGAGATCTAGCTAGGAAGGGGTGGTGGCGCGATGTATCGCGAAGGATAAAAAGCGGGCTGCTGGTAGAGCAAGGAGACGAAGGGAGGTGGGGTTAGAGAACCAAGAAATAGGGGGCGACTATGCGAAGGGGAGGAGGGGAGGGCGACTCTAGTCAGAAGCACGTAGGGAGGAAGGGGAATGGGGGGATGGCGAGAGGGGTGCAGGGTGAGAGAAACTAGATAGAGAAAGAGATGGAAAGGAAAGGAAAGGAAAGGAAAGGTAAAGTAGGGGGATCGAAACGGCGACTCAGTCCATCTGTCCGGTGTTTTGTCCAAGCAGCGGCAGAGGCACTAGACAAAAACTCACCTAACCCTTCCTTGATTACAATGCCGGCAAAAAGCGAAATACTAACCGCTGCCGCCGCCGCCGCCGCCACCGCTGCTGGCTGCTGCCACTACCACTGCCACTACCACTGCCACTACCACTGCCTCCCTCTGCCTCTGCTTGCGCGAGAACGGCCCGCTTCTAAGAAACTAGACCCGTTTTTGCATTACATCGGAACACCGTCCGCACCGTGAGCTATCGGACAAAGAACCTATACCACTCGTTCAGCTCTCACCCCGATCTCCCTCTCGCAGTCCCACCGACCCCGAACGTCTTTTACCCCGGACCACTGGACCACTGGACCACTGGACCACCCCCCTCGTCCGCAGATACCTCTACCTCTACCTCGAAGAACGGCACCGACCCTGGAACCTACGTCGCTTTCTTCGCCTACCCACATATCCACTCTTTCCCTTCTCCACTTCCCTTTCGAGGCTTCGATCTCGTACACAGTCGTCCCGTATAGTCCTCAAGCTTCTTCCTTCTTCCTGTCCATTACTCGCCGAATGACTTATCGATCCTTCTTGAACCGTTTCAACCTGTTCCCGACGGAATCTCTTATTCCTCTGCACGATCTCAACCGCACGCTGGGCTGGAACCCCGTGTTACACCGTCACTCGAAACCACCTGAACAGGTGTCATTTTTTCAGAATCGATCACATTTATACGAATATTTCATCGAACCTATTCTTTTTATTATTGTTCCCCTCAGGGTTATAATAATCCTCTATAGGTTCACACCTATGCGGTCACCCATCTTTCGACGGACCCCAACCAACGTCGCTTAACCTCAACGATCACCATCCCACACCACCACCGGACGAGCCACCACTCGCCGGCATATTTCATCGAACCAAGTTTATCAATTCTCTTATACGCACTCACGCTTACTGACGAAACTCGAGAAACATAATACGATCGTCTGAAAATTACTGTATGTTATATTCTTTTTATTATTGTTCCCCTCAGGGTTACAATCCTCGCGATATAGGTTCACACCTAACCTATGCGCGTTCACCCATCTTTCGACGGGCCCCAAACCAACGTCGCTTAACCTCCACGATCACCATCCCACAACACCACCGGACGAGCCACCCCACTCGCCGGCAAATTACCGTATGTTATGTAATCGTTTTTCTCGAATATCTTCGAAATTATCGACTGTATGGAAAAAATATGTTAAACGAAACCTATAGATCTGGACCGGCTGGGTCTTTTATGTGGTATTACTTTCTCTCGTAAAACAAACGGTTTTCGGTGAAATTGAGAAAAATGTCGGGACAAAATCAATACATCTTTCTTGAAATTTGAAAACTGAAGCGTGTTTTCGTTGTCTTTTATCCATAAACATTTACGAAAAATACGCATTTCTCGTTAGTACAATTTTTATATGTTTCCTTTGGTAGAAGTCAAACAAATTTTTAGGTTCCACTTTATCAAGGGTAAAACTGGTTTACTGGTTACAGTGATTAGAACTTTTTTATTATTCGTAATTTCAAAGAAGATGAAAATATAGGGGAGTTCGCCTACCGTTGGGCACTGGGAATATTTCTTAGATAAATTGAAAAAATATGAAAAGTGTTATTCTGTGTTCATTGTAAATGGACATTACTAGAAAGCAACATACAGTGAAAAACAATACCTATAAGTAATGTCGTTTTTACAGATTGATTAAACGTTGTCACCTTATTCGTTGACTACATCGAATTCATTAACATTTAGTCCGTAATGTGCTTATTGTGAAAGTAATCTATAATTAATTACTCTACACTGAATTTTAAGTAAAATAAAGTGGTATGTAAACATCAAGAAACGACATTATTTATGAGCACTCCTAATAATTAAATTAACATTATACTTGAGGTACATAATTTTAAGAAATCATGAAATGTCCTCTAGTAGCGGACACAGTAAAAATTGCTAACAATAATTTTCAATGATCGCAAATATAATCGTCATAACATTCTAGGATATCATCATAAATAGACAGTTGATTGTATGCATTTGTGACAAAAATGAGCAGATGTAATTTAAAATAGTAACCGCATTAGAAGAATTTAAGAATGTTTTGTTATTATAATGTTATATTATTTTCAACCTACTAAACATATTAAGAAAGAAAATAAATTTCTATTTCACTCCAGTTGGTTGCAATTCTGGTAGAACATTTTTATTTTGCATAAAGATCCGCTGTCTAGTCATAAGTCTGTTGGGCTCATTTCTTGGCATCTTCAATATTAAATCCAATTTCTCTAAACAAACTACGCAGATTGTTGCCTATTCGTGTTACTTTGGTGTATTTTTAAATAATAAATAGTAGGTAGTAGAAAAAAAGGAAACACTCAAAAGATCGTTGTTTGGACCGTCCGGCAGTTCACAGAAAGCATTTATTTATTAAAAACAAATACAGTGCAGTACAGAAGGATAATTAAGAGTATACAAGTCGAGAGATTATAATAACACAACGCACACGTTTGCCGACCGCTAAATTGAAAGATATAATATTATTGTTTGTTTGTTAATTCTCTACAATTTGCACGACGCAACAGCTCGGTAAAGTTTTAAAGGTACACAGTAGTAGGTATACTGCCCGTGCGACGGTGGTAGGGGGACTCCCCTTATATTCATGAGAACGTGTAGAATTCACTCGAATCGTTTGACAGTCATTAAATCTCATCCCCTGCAAGCCAAAGGATCTAAAAGATTTGTTTCGGTAAGTTAGAAAGATTAGAATCGACATTTAAGATTGAGAGCCAGAGAAGAGAGACAGTGAGAGGGTGGTGGTGGGGGGCAGAGAAGATTCCCTTCGGCTACGGAACAGTTAATTCGTTTTCGGCTAGAATGACAGCAGGTTTTCATCGGCGGAGCTCTCTATCCCGGTCAAGTAGAGTAGGTATACCTGTGACCGGCAGTCTAGTCCAGGCAGTGCATTTACATAACAACTTTTTTGGCACGGGATAATCGTTTTTGTTAGCCGGGAACGCGTACGCGAGTCGGAGGCAGAGTCGCCACGACATAGCGTCCAATAACGCGCACCGGCACCAGCACCAGCACCAGGGACGCGCTAAGAAAAACCTGATCCTACCGTGGCCTCCTCAGCCTCCCTGGGAACGGCGCGTATGCGCTCGCGAAAGCGAGAACAAACGAGAACGCGAACGCAACCGATCCTCATCGTCACCGGCTTTTCTCCATTCCGCCGTTTGCCGGCTTCTTCTTTCACCGAAGACCAGCCAGTAAACTTCGCTTGCCGCTTTAATGAAAACAAAACAAATCCAATCCCATTCTCGTTATTATACAACATCACCCGCCCATTGGCCACATCGGTTAGCTCCGCTCTTCGAATAGTATTGGCCGAGTGCTAAAGTTCATGCCCGACTTGACGATAAAACACAAACCCAGATAGCACGCGACGTCTTAAAGACGTCTGTTTTACGTCCATTTTTGGTCTGAACGTCTTACGTCCTGAAAAGACGTTTTTAAGACGTCTCGTAAAAGACGTCGTTTTTACGTCTCATTTCAGACGTCTTTAAGACGTCTTTTACGAGTCGTCTTTAAGACGTTTCAGTAATTCTAAACTGCTAGAGAAAAGCTTTACAAACTGTACACACGCAACACAATATAACGCAGTTTTCCATCCTTCGAATAGACGTTTATTCATTTAGGAAAGTTAAATAACTAAATTGTTAATTTAGTACTATTAGAATATATTACATATATATTCGCAATAGAATTTAGCAGTAAATATTGTTTAATAATAAAACTATACATTATATATCACAAATCCAAAATCCAAAATAATATATCAAAATAAATAGATAAATAAATAAATAAGTTAAATAAATAAATAAAGCATAAAATGTTAATGTTCGCGGATATGCTGAAAAACATTCTTTTAATTTATTTTTTTATTTATAAATAAATAAATAAATAAATTAATTAATTAAATAAATAAATAAAGCATAAAATGTTAATGTTCGCGGATATGCTGAAAAACATTCTTTTAATTTATTTTTTTTATTTATAAATAAATAAATAAATTAATTAATTAATTAAATAAATAAATAAAGCATAAAATGTTAATGTTCGCGGATATGCTGAAAAACATTCTTTTAATTTATTTTTTTTATTTATAAATAAATAAATAAATAAATAAAGCATAAAATGTTAATGTGCGCGGATATGCTGAAAAACATTCTTTTAATTTATTTTTTTTTATTTATTTAATTTTTTTGTTATATCAAACATTCAATTTATATTTCTTGTACATGTATACAATATTCAAATTCAATATTTTTCTCACAAGAAAAAATGTGGCTTAAAAAATATTTTTCCAATATTTGACAAACATATCTATCTAATATTTTTGTGGTACTAGGGGTCTGTTTCGGGACGTCTTGAATACGTCTGTTCGAGACGTCTTAAAGACGTCTTTAAGACGTACAGTTTTTTCACAAAGACGTTCCAGAGACGTTCAGAAGCCGTTCGGAAGCCGTTCGTAGGACATTCAGACGTCTAATAGACGTCTGAACGTCTTTGACAGACGTCTTAAAGACGTCTTTAAGACGTCTCTGTGCTATCTGGGTAACAATAAATAACTAACGTTTATCGTACATTTGAGTGAACAATTCACGTAGCACGCAGATTTTGGTACATACGTGTAGACATGTATATTATACGGCTACAAAGACTCTCGAGAAGTGCAGTTATTACCCTTAAGTTGCAGAGTACTATGGTTTCCTCGTCGGTGTGTTTCTTTTTCTTTTCTTTTCTTTTTTTTTTGTTTTTCAGCGCGTGTCTCGTAAATCGTCGCGTCGTCGGTCGGATATCTCTCGAAAGACGATGCGCATGCAGAGAATCGTCGGTGTCTCATTAGAAAGATCTTCGTATCCGTTTGGTTCTCGTGGCTGCGGGGCCAACGTCAGAAAAATCTCGCGGAACGAGTCACCCCGCTGCTGTCAGGGACTTACTCGTATCTCGGTCGGTGTATATAAGCGTGAGACCGGGCCTCGGGTTCGTAATAAGACCTGCCGACCAGGTTTTTCAGCCCCGCTCCACCGTATTGCTCCGTATCTCCTTCTGCATTTCTTCTCCCTTTCGTTCTCTCTTGGCTTCCTGTCGCTCTCTTTTTTCTCTCTCCCCGTCTCCTCTCCCTTTCTCCTTTCTTTTCTCATCCCTTAGACCTCTCGCCCGTCCCCCCCTTCTTCTTCTTCCCTCTCCATCCTCCTTCTCTTCCACTCCTCCGTGTCCTCTCTCTCTCTCTCTCTTTCCATCCCGCTCTTCTGTTTCATCTCTTTCCCTTTGTTTTAATTTCTATCTTTTCCTCTTTGTCGCTCCGCACCGACTCTTTTCTTCGAGGCACACCGGAGAGCCCGATGCCATGCCACCAGTACCGGTATTAATTTATACGTTGTACGTGTGTGCACGCCGCTTTTTCTCGCAGTTCCTCGAAATTTGCAAGAAACTAGTCGGACACCCTGGCGGCTCGACCGCCTGCCCGCATACTGCCCGTCGTGCCGCACCGCACCGTTCCTTTCCGTTTCGTTCCATTCCGTTCCATTCCGTTCCATTCCGTACGCTTTGCTGAACCGAGCGAGCCGAACGTACAGACACAACTATTCGTCAGCGATGGGACACCGAATATCCATTTGAATATTTTGAGCTAATCTCACGTAATCCATCTCGCTCTGCGCACACTGCTCGACAAAATTATTAGACACCATGAAAATTACAGTGGAAACCCTTTCTACACGAAAACCTGTCGTCAGATAAGTTGGTTCACATAATCGGGTGATTATAATAATACGAGTCCACCCGTCTCGCGCTACTGACTATGATATTCGGTTCATTGAATAGGAATTCACGTACACTCTACCGCTCATAAGTGATCATATTTGTATTCGACTCTGTAAAAATGAAATAATTGTTGAACAAATTTTTTTCAAGATTTAAAAAATCTTACCAAGAAGAGAAGATAAATATATTTTCTTTTCATCGAAGAATCCGCCAGGTTTCTTTATTACAGTTTCCACTATTCTTGGCATTCAATTTTTTTATGCTTTCTGTTGTTATATAATTCCATTATCGTTCCAAAATATATTCCATAAATGTGTTTTCAAAGCAGAGCAAAAGTTTTATATCTGTTTGTCCAGTTCATCGCCTAATTTTTCTATGGGGTTCAAATCTGGTGTCTGGTGTGGCTATTCCATAATTTTTAATTAATTATTACATCGAAGTTGTAATTACTGCTGAACATATGAGGATTCATTTTGTTTTTGATTTAGTGGTGCAGACGTCCGTACCTCAGAACGAAGCAGAGCTACAGCTGTACAGGGTCATGCAAAAGGCGTCCCTTTTGGGCTACTACGACACTCTTCTAGAAATGGGTAAGGTACACAGGCTGTTGCAAGCATAAACATAACGAGCAATTTCCTTTCTAAGTTGATTAACTAGTAAAATCGAACCAACTCGTCACTAACATTAACTGTACGTCTTTTGTGAACAACTACAAAAATATGGACCCTTCTGAGCCAGTAATACGCAAAATTTTAATACTCTATGCAAAAGAATTAATCTACTTTTTATTGTTCGCAATAATACGGTTACCTTTAAAAGTAAATATGTTTTTCTATTAATATTTATTAGGTCTACTTCTTTTTCTAACGAAGAACTGAAACTCGTCAAGTCGATTATTGTATGCGCCAGGTTTTCAGCAAATTTTATACATTTTTATCGTTGTTACTCGAGATTTGCATTTAAATAAAATAAAGAAAGTCTTTATCTTTTATAGTTTGTACATTCTCTAATGTATACATAAGTAAAAGAAAGGATTTTATCCTGTATACGCCAGGTTTTTAGCAAATTTTATACATTTTTATTGTTGTTACTCGAGATTTGCATTTAAATAAAATAAAGAAAGGTCTTTATCTTTTATAGTTTGTACATTCTCTAATGTATACATAAGTAAAAGAAAGGAATTTGTTTATACGTTTTTTCAACAACAAAAGAATCAAAATCGACTCGAGGTTTTTCTGCATAGGGAAAGGTTATTCAGTTTCACACCCCAAATAATATATTTGAAGCTCATCAAAATCGAATCTTGGTTAGGTTTGGGTTAGGTATTTGGGGTGGGGGTGGGGGAGACCTTCCTCTGCCCTAAAGAATGAATTCGGTCGTTGGGAAAAGCTGGAGTTCACTATAGTCATTCCAACCTATGTTTTGCGAATATTAAAAAAAAAAAAACTAAGGCCAAGCGGTCATAAGATGTGTAGGAAAAAGTTGTTAAGAATGATTATCTCGGCAACATATTTCAAGATCACTGAAATCGGTGAGGAAGCCCGTTTTCTAGATAATTACCAATAATAAATGTGAACAGGAGAAAGAAGTTGCCTGATAACTTGCATGATTATGGTTTCTGTATTATTGTAGGTGGCGACGATGTACAACAATTGTGCGACGCCGGAGAAGAAGAGTTTTTGGAAATTATGGCGCTAGTCGGTATGGCCAGCAAACCCCTCCATGTCAGAAGACTTCAAAAAGCTCTACAAGAATGGCTGACAAATCCTTGTAAAATATCTCATAATATCTGACCTATCGATATGGTGCACGTCAAATTGGCTCTATTTCTCATTGTAAATCATTTTACACAGGCGAAAAACAAATATACATAGGATGGACCACCTTAAATATTTTCATTATTTGTTATAATACACAGAAATGATATATAGAAAACTTGCACGTTGTAGACCGGAAAATATAGTAATGCAATCATTTTTTATATGGCTGAAGCTGTTTTAGTGATGTCAAAGTCAGATTGATTTCTTTAAATGTAATTAGCATATATATATATATACCTATCGCAGGGTTTTGGTTAATTTTACAATACATAAGAAACTAATGCAAATATTCATGGAATTGCATCACAGTCCCATCTATTGCACAATTGAAAAAAATTGAATTGATTGAATTGAATGAAGAAAAATTCAGTCTTAAAAAAAAAAACCTCTGATAAAATCTGGCGACACTGATTATGAACTTAAATATGGCGAGTACATTATCGGAAAATTATTTCAACAATATCTCGTTAGCCATTAGATTTAAGCCCTAAAAAGATCAATACAGTTTTACGCAGACACTGTATTCAAAGAACGAAATTTCCGAAACGTCTTTACCCATATAAAAAATGTTTCCACTACAATATTTCTTCCACTGCTCCATGTAAGTTCTGTGTATATCATGTGTACATATTATTACCAATAAGGGATATATTCAAGGTGGTCAATGTTATTGGTTCACCCTGTATAAAATCCTGTTTTATTCGGCATTTCAAAACCTTTCGTTAATAAGAAGTTTAAAGTGTCTGTTTCAAAAGTTGGTAGTTAGCAAATAATACGAAATACTAAAGTTTATTGCAATTGTGTAAGCAAGTCGATGTGTTTCTATTTTTCATAAAATCGATACAATTTATAATAAACATACTTTCCTTGTTTCTCTGTTTCCATATAGAATTGCCGGTTTTATATGCATCAACTTGATACAATCAATTGTCTCTATACTAGACGCAGTAAGCTCGTAAAATTACGTTACTCATTGTCAACATTAGCATCGTTGATACGACGAAACATAACGAAGTTTGTATTCTGGGCTAGAATAAAGCTCCCAGAATAAAGTTCGTCATCGCTAGATCTTTATTCAACAAACAAGAGCGGAATAGGAATTTCATAGTTAAAAATAATATATGAATATACTGTTCAGCTTTTTACTGTTCCCATGCATGAAATTCGCGTCCCAGTTATCACATTTTAAAAGACAGAACAAACAAAAGAAAATGATACAAATAGTATAGGAGTATAAATGATATAAAAATAGTATAGGTTTAAATATCTAGACCTACCCTTGAAGAAGCACTCTTAAGACGTCGCGTCGTGTCGTTAAAAGTAGAGTTAATTTTATTTTAGTGTTTTATTATTCGCGAAACAAATTTTACTATTTCAGTGTCAGGGATAAATCAATTCAACTTATGATATGTAGATACTGCTTACAAGAATCGTCCTTAATGTTTCAGCATCTAGGATAATAATGAGACAATATTATTTATTCGGAAGATATCATTTAAATAGTACATTTGATCAAAGAAAAAGGGTACCTAATGTCCCCAAAAATCAAAAATTCCTTACAATTGATACTGGTACGATATTGTCAAACTTTTCTCGAAGTCTGTGGTGGAAAACGTCGACAAACTATTGGACCAACTAAACAAATAATTCCTCGAGAATATATTCTGCCTATCGAAATACAATCTTGGAAATCCGTCGAGTGTTCTGCTGAGTTCAAGTCGAGCAAATTTTACAAGTTTTCTACGTCTCGTCCGATGACAATGATCGATTATCGAAGCACACTAATTCGTTTCTGTCGCAGCCCTTTTTCAGGCGCCGGTAGTACCGACGAATGCCACCTGCAAGAATCCACCGACTATAGGGTTCGCCTGCGCAAGTCCCAGGCCGCAAGTGCAAAATCTTCAGGGTTTCGCAGTAACTTCGCAGACGCAAACACCGACGCCCTACGTCTCGTCGCACGTGTCCCTTACGCCGTTGCCCTGCAGGAGCACCAGCCCTATAGTGTCAGTGACGAGCGTAACCGCACCGGTTGCTTCGACCACCTTCAGGCAGAGTCCCAGCCCTAACGCGCCCTTGCCCTACACAACTGCCCATAGCCCCGGTATACTGCAGGTATAGTAGAACTAATAAATAACATCACAATGCAAAATAAATAACTAAAAAAAAAACAAAGAAACGGGGAAGCCCTTAGAGTCGGTCCCCGGATACCTGAATCATTCCCAGATAGCACCCGACGTCTTAAAGACGTCTGTTTTACGTCCATTTTTGGTCTGAACGTCTTACGTCCTGAGAAGACGTCTTTAAGACGTTTAATTTCTTGACGTTTCAGTCATTCTAAACTGCTAGAGAAAAGCTTTACAAACTGTAATTGATTATCAAACTGAATATTCCATCAACAAAGAAGTGCACAGAAAAGTAATACATCAAAATAAATAGATAAATAAATAAATAAAGCATAAAATGTTAATGTTCGCGGATATGCTGAAAAACATTCCTTTTAATTTATTTTTTTTATTTATTTAGTTTTTTTGTTATAACAAACGTTCAATTTATATTTCTATTTGTACATGTATACAATATTCAAATTCAATATTTTTCTCATAAGAAAAAATGTGGCTTAAAAAATATTTTTCCAATATTTGACAAACATATCTATCTAATATTTTTATTAGAGTTATTAGGGTCTGTTTCGGGACGTCTTGAATACGTCTGTTTCGAGACGTCTAACGGACGTCTTAAAGACGTCTTTAAGACGTACAGTTTTTCACAAAGACGTTCCAGAGACGTCTTTAAGACGTCTCTGTGCTATCTGGGTTTTTACTAGAGTAATGTCTCAATTTTATAGGATAACTATAATACACGGACATCTCGCAAGAGTTTTGACTTAATCGCATTATAATTGTTTCGTATTTCTTTATAATTTCATTATATCGTTCTAACCTTGATAACGTATTTCAAGGTCATTGACATCGACGAGGACCCCTCTATTCCAAATAATTATCCTAGAAAAGTAGAAACATATTAAACGTTGTTTTGACGAGCCAAAACATTGACTTTTTAATATTTTCTTATAGTTTCTAAAATCTTAAATACGTGTGTAGAGTATCGTAATGATAAAATTACCGAAGTTAATATTAAAATGTCACACCTTCCACGAATAAATCAAAAATAAAGATGGCAATCGTTGGAAAAATAGGAGATTGAAAATCGTACAAAATCCTAAACGTTTTTGTGAATACAAAAAGAAAAATATTTTATATTTTTAGTTAGTTCTAGTTCCAAGTCTAGTGGGAGCATGTGCTTTATACATGACTGAAATTCCGAGTTAATATCACGATTAGTTTTCGAGTTATTACTTTCCTCGAGGGAAAACAGTTTTGGAAAAAAACGCGTTTAAAGTTTGAAGTATACTGTGCACCGAACGCAGACCGTAGCATGCTACAAACTATAAATTGAATAGTTTTTCGAATTTTGTCATTAACACGGGAAATTGATAAATATCGAACAAAAACAAATGTTTTCAATCGGATAAATAAGAATTCCTCTATATATATTTATTATATTGATTTTATTGGTGAATATTATTTTAGAACAAATTTGAAAGGATTTTACTGAGAAAAAACAGAATTTATAAAATCAATAATAATAATTCATTCGATGCAATAAAAAATGAGAAAGCTTTTACTACGAACCAGAGGTCGTAGACAAATTTTGAAAACAGATTTGAAATCAGCGTGAAAAAATCTATGGGAAACGATATATATCATGTTAAAAAAAAAATTTCCGCGCGTATTAGCGGCAAAAACAAAATTATCTTGAAATTGTGCAACTTTAACGAATTTTCTCAAGGTTAAAAAACGTTCGTACCCCGTAATCTCCCGATTTTTCCCATATTCTACAAAATTTCAGCTTTCATTTAAAAAAAATTTCATCGCTCTACCTCATTCCTATCGAAAGTTCTTTGATTTTGAATCGAAAAAGGCCGTTTTTGCCCACTGTGCGGCGTGACAGTGAATGGTGTAATAATCTTGAAAATATTGATCACTGCAGCGATGATAGAAAAAACTGTTTTTATTAGGTAGGAACTTGCGAATCATCGTGTGGCAGTGGCACGACTCCTAGTCCTGGTGGTGGCGGTGGTGGTGGAGCACCTGCGAGCCCAACTCAACCAACTCCGACTCTTCTGCAGTCGCAGATACAGAGATTAGCGGAAGCAGCCGAAAGACTTGCCGCTACCATTCGTCCGGTCGATCCAAAACCTCATAACGTTAAAAAGAAGATTTGCAAGAATTTGGAGGTAAACCACATCCATAGATTAGGCTGGCAACAAAGTAATTTCGGTATTTTTAGGTGAAATAAAATCCAATTTTCTCATCAAAGCAATGAACTTTAATCAATAAAATATCAGACTCAATATTAATTGTAGTGCTTATACAAGTACAATCGAAAAAAAAAAACTTATTGTATGTTCATGTACGATACGTAATCTCGTCATGTTATTTTTAATTCGGACATATGTATTTCAGGAGATTAAAAATATACACTAATTCCCAAACGATTACTATGTTTCTTAACACTTTTGTCAGCAAGTGTATATCCTGTACATAGATATATCTTTGGAAAAGAGAAGATCCGTACTTTGTTTTAGATGGTAATGGCTATGCCCGACAGCGACCCACGACGAATGGAAGAGATCCGAAAGTACGCGGCAATTTACGGAAGATTCGACTGCAAGAGGAAACCAGAGAAACCACTGACATTGCACGAAGTGTCGGTAAACGAAGCCGCCGCACAGATTTGTAGGTTCGTACCTGCCCTTCTTACTAGAAGGGACGAACTTTTTCCTTTGGCCCGGCGGGTTGTCAGAGATTCTGGGTATCATTATTCAAAAAATCATTAGTAAGTACCTTTACTGGAAGATCAGTTCAATCATTCCCTTTTACACGCTTTAAACGTTTGCTAACATGTTCACGCTGACTTTACATCCAATGATACAAACAAAATGAAACACTGTCGTAGAAAGTGTACATCGAAAGCTAGAGATACAAGTAATTTTAAAGAGCGTTTTCTTTCTTTCGGGTCAGACACTCGTTTTCTTTCTTTTTTTTTTTTTTGTTTATTTTTATGCTGGCTACAACATTCGATAATCACACGTTAAGAAAAGGAAGATTGTGAAGTATTTTTTCGCATTCCCATTTCTTAATAAATGTACAAATGTAAAAAAATAGTCAAAAGCACTATGATTTCAGTAATATAATATTATGTGAATTATAATAGAGGTGTGGCGAGATCCCGAAAGTATCGGGCCGGAAGTTTAATCGTGGTCGGGACGAGTTCTCGAGGATATCACGATTCCTGAGGATATTCGGATTCTCGCGCACCCCTAATAAATTAACCCTTTGGCTACGGCAGACTTTGGCACGCACCGGCCGTACGGTACGGTACGAATTCACTCGCGACGTCCACTGGGTACGGCGAAGTTTTTCGTTAGACATGCATTTCTGAGGAAGTATATTAAAATATTCAAAATACTGTAATTATAGGCGCCTCTCGTGGCTGTGAATCAAAATAGGTTAATCGAAATCGGTAATCTACATTACCAAGAAAGGTCTACATTACCATAAGAGCAATTATAAAATTTTAAAACGAAACAGGCGAAATTTGATCTGGACGCCAATAGGCGCCAACAGTAGTCAAAGGGTTAACAAAGTAAACTCCGAATAAATATTCATCAAAACAAATAGAAGAGAATGTCAAACTGTCCGTTTTCAAATGTTACTATGATTTTATTCTAACGTAGTTGGATGTTGAAAGAAATTTTTCTTGCTCGTTCGATTTTTCAGTCGGAACTTGTAAACAAGATTGTTAACTTGAAATTTCGTTCGACCAGCGTGTTCTTCGATTGACATAGTTTTTCAACAAAGAAATACTTGAAAATAGATTGAATTGGAGACCTGAAAGCATAGAAGACCCTCTAGAATTTTTATTGCAATCGAGATAGAGCGTCGACGAGAACGTGTTACATGTGATCGCATTAATTTACTATTTGACACTTCTGTTTGAAATACTTTAGCCTGTCTGTGTCAAGACCGCGTGAGAACGGCGAAGAAAACGAAAACGAAAACGAGCGTGCAAAACGACAAAAACTCGAGCTTGAGGGTGAGAATGAAGATGGGACGCAGGTTAGCGCACCTCGACCATAAGAACTAAGCTGTATGCAGAAGATTCCAGTTGAAAATAGTTGCAAACGTGATTGGGTCCGTGGATTTTGTCCCATGCTGATTATGTATCTTTTCATGCACCGTATGCGGCCACAGAGAAGGGATATTCCAATGTCCGCGTTCAGCTCCTTACGTTTCAGATACCTTCAATCTGGAATCATTGGCATATTAACGAAACCACTGTACACGCATGAGCGCTAACCACTAACTATGCATCCAGCACATAAACAATTGCAACACCTAAACTACCAATCGATTGTCACACACGTGAACGACAGCCGAAAAAGGTCAAGTATAGCTTCTGCATAACATGCATGGCTTCTTAATACTGATCGCATGCGACTATTACTTTATTTCCAGAAAAAAAGAGTAATGAACTAATGCATAATGAGTAACGAAAATATTTGGAAATTAGTTGAAGACAGAGATCATTAACTATATTCTTTTTCTTTTACTAAAATTCATTCGTTATAACGAATATACATATGAATACTTAACAGAAACTTCAAATTCATTACGCTAAAGTAAATACATCTGCTATACAAGATGTCCCAAAAATGTTGTACTTCCTTAAAAGGGATAATTCAAATAATTATGAAATAGTTTTTTATGTTTTCAATCATTTGGAGATCTACTTGCATATCCATTCGTTAAAAAAATTCAAACAGGGTTTACACTATGGGAAACGTATCTTTTCTTTCCAATATATTCATAAACATTTTAACTTCTTTATGGGACTTTTACAATCTAATTAAACGATTCTAGTGTTTTCTTACGATTCTTGTTTTTTCGTGATGAAAAATCACAAGTCGACTTATATTAAAGGAAATGTTATTGATAATCTATTTTTCTGAACGACAATAGTACCATCGAATGAACGACTATTTTCATAAAAAATGTAATCTGGTTAACGTACACGAATTATTCAAATATCGTTCTAACGCAAAAATCTCAAATTTGTAGACGCAAATGGTTTGTAGAACTTTTTTGACAAATAATTAAAATACACATCAATTTGAACTCGTACTTTGTTGCCCAAATGTTTTCGTTGTTGACTACACGTTGGATTAAACAAACTTGGACTTCTGTTTTCTGTAAGTGAACTATTAACGCGCTTCTTTGTATTTTAATAATCTATGAGATTCTAAATTTTATTATACGTTTCTTATAATGTAGTTATATACTTTCATTAACAAAGAATTATTTTATAAATGGTAATAAAGCATAAATTGCAACTAATTTAATTTCTTCATGCTTCGAACGGTGCTACGCGAAAGTAATTGTGTTTTAAGAGAGAAATAATTCGCTAAAACATGGCGAACTTTTTATTACAAGTTTACACAAATATCTTTTTTTACTTGATGTGCAAACTAGAGAAATTAAAAGATGTTTGTTATTTTAGCAGCCATTAGCCTACTAAAAGTCAAAATTTTCTTTCTTCCACACTCGTTAAGACTCTATGCTTTGTTCCTAGTGTCCTGACGAGTCGTGTCTTCGTTTAATATTTCCACTGAATTAATTGTTGATTTCTCCTTTTTTTTATGCGTACAGAACGTACCTTGTTGCTGCTTATATTGTCTATAGCAGTTAAATGTTTCAGGAGGAGCTGGACCTTCGTTGCTCTGAAATAGACATTAACAATTCAACACTCAGGAGACACAGATCATCAAGGTGATTATCGAACGATCAATTTCAATCCTTATTACTGATTAAAATAAATTATAGAGACAAAATCATAATTAACAATTCTTAGAATTCAAAATTATATAAAAAAAAAAATCGTTTAATTTCGAAACTTGTATTAACTTTGAAATAACGTACTTTCTAGCTGTGAATATTTACAATGCGATATAAAGTTATCTGAGTGAAAGCTCAGAATCTATGTGGAAGCCAAAATATCTTTGAAACTGTTAATTATAAAAAAATATAAAACGTTGAACAATTTTTTGGAAAAAGTTGACTTTCCACGGAAACACTATTCGACATAATTGGTATTTTCATAGATGAACGTGTAATGAACATCATGTTTTTTTTTAATAAATTGCGTTATTATTAACTTGCGTTAAAGTGATAAAGTCAAAATCTCAAAGCGTTCTTTATAAATTCCTTATGTACATATTGATGTTGAGACATTTGCATTGTTTTAGTCCAGTTTGGAGGAAGAAGAATAACAATGGCATATTCGGCGGAAGTATCGAAGAGATAAGCGACTCGGACAGTCAACTTTCCTTCTCCAACGAGGAATCTTCGTCAATACATGTAAGACAATTGTGAATAAAAAAAAGAAAAATATTTAACATACTTTTAAATTTGTCAAAAATTATCCGAGTCATTTTTACAGGATACCAACGAAGCTGAAGCAGACAATACTGACAAAGAAAGTGATTTCAATCTCAAGGTATTTCTGCTATAGAAAAAACTATTGTAAACTTTGCGTTCATGTCTCCCCCGCCCTAAAGGACGGTTAAAAGTACTAAAATATTTTTTATTGTGGCTCAATCCATATTATTCTAATAAAAATGTATGTTTTCCATCTGTGCGCCGATTAACAATTCCGATAACACTTTGAATGGATTTAGGTGATAGCTTCGCGTGGAGACAATATAATTGCAGTGGCGAATCCTGCCCTGATGGAATGTAGTCATCCTATAAAAGAAGAACCAACGGACGAGAAACCTGCACTGTGATACTGTTTAAAAGGTTGAATTCTTTTATTGAGATGATTTTTAAAATTACATTTTAGCTTGTGCATTAAAATTAGTAGTATCGTTATCTGTATTTGATTGTTGCCACGTTATTTAATATAATATGTACATCAATTAGTTCTATTAGTTGTTTCTCTTGGGTCACAAAATGAACTTAATGTAACAATTGGTCGATGCACAACTCCGTTAAGCTCACAGAAACATTTTTAGATATTGTATATAAAAAAAAACCATGGTCTAAATTAAAACAAGAAACGTAAACTGACTGATATATAGTAACATATTGTATAACATTAAAATTGTAAATATGCATTGAACCTTTTATTATTCTGCGTATTGCATTTTTTAAGAACTTCACACGTTATTTTATAATTAGAATAAAATTAATAAATACACAATGAAAAAAATTAGAAAGGCGTATATCACATTCCTATCTAGATAATTATTTGTATCGATATTCCTTATATTAAATTTAAAAAATCGATACTATTCGATTAAGATTTTCCACATCACATTATACCATTTCACGATATATCGATTGTTAGTGATCGATTATAATATTGTATCGATATGTGAATTTATCGAACATCGAGCTATGTATGTAAAGTTTTAAGTGCAAATATATGTAGTCAATATCATTTCACGATATCAGTGTATCACGATTTCTTTGCTCTTAAAATAACCATATATATCGACTTATAGTTTATATACTAATACTAATTTAACTATGTCAAGATTATATTATTAATAGTTTGGTGTTAACCTCCGTACAGGTTATGTTTATTTACATCATGAAAGTACACGTGCTAAACATTATCGTGGCTTAAGTCAACGTGTTTTGAAAATGGCTTTGAAAATGAAAAAGAAAAGCTTGGCTGACAAAATAAACTCTTTAGTTAGTGCAGCACCAACAAATTTTGATTCTGATGATGATGCTGAAGATACAAGAGCTAAAGTAGTTGATCATGACGACGACAGTGACAATTCCGCTAGCAATTTTCAGGTTTCAGAAATAAGAAAACGGAATATTGATCTTCTTGACCAAGTAGATGAAAGGTAAGCACTAATTGTTTTTTATTGTAGTTTCATATTGGTGGTTTTAAGATAAAACTACAAAAATCGTACGTTTCTATTTTATATGTATGTCTCATCTGAATTCGCATAATATCTTGTTTTGATGAAAATATTAACACTAGAAATACTGAGCACTAAAGGCGACTGTGTAAATTTAATATTGTTGAACATATGAACATTTTCGTTAACCTTCTTACATAATATTGACAAAAAAGTTTATTTGGTTTTTCTATAATGTAGAAAAAAATAAATAAAACTTGGACTTTTGTTTTATTGTGTTGTTATTTTGAAAAGAAGAAATTGTTTTAATATCATTTGTTTCTTTGGAAAACATGCATGTTATCTTTTACATCTCGATTGAAGCATAAACTACAATTTTCAATAAACATGACTTATATTGTTGTGTGTTATAACCACAGATATATTCCTATAGACTAATTCATAAAACACTGTGCAATTTAATAGGTACAAAGGCAAAAAGGTTTCAAGAAAGGATATATATTCTGATGACAGCGACTCAATTAATACAAGTGAATATGATGATGATGAAGAAGAAGAAGAAGAAGAGGAAAATGAAATGAATGATTTGGAAGATGACGAAGAGGAAAACTACAATAACGAAAACAGTAGCAATGAAGATAATGACTTCAGTGAAAACAATGATAGTACTAAAGATGAAATTGATGATAACGATGATAATGAAAGTGTAAGATCTGACGTGGAAGAAGAAAGTGATGGCAGTGTAAATTTTAAAACAAAAGAGAAAACAAATTTTAAAACAATTTCTCATACTAACCTTAGAGCTGATATTGAAAAGGGTAACTGCGTTAGAAACCAGTTGAAACTGTGGGAGGGTCTGTTAGAAATTAGAATCAAATTACAAAAATGTCTGGTTACAAGTAATCAAATGCCTCAACATGATATTTATAAGGACTTCAAGGAAAATGTAGAATATACGAAGAAAAATAATGAAAGTAGAAATAAATTAAAAATGCTTTTAAATAATATGTTACAATTACAAAATATTCTTTTGAAACAATATCCTGAAACAACAAATTTGTCCTCGCAAAATCGAAAAAGAAAAGCAGAAGACAATATAGACAATGAAATAATAAATTCTGATGATGCAATGGATGAGGAAATTCCTTCAGATACAGAAGATGAGAATAATATGGATGACAAATTGATTTCTGATGAAGATAAAGCACATAATGCTAAGAACATATTCAACACGAAATTAAAACTTAACAATTATGAAAAGGTAATAAGTGAAAGTCATAAATCTTATACGGATTACAGAAACTCTGTGATACAAAAGTGGAATGAAAAGACGAAATTAGTAAGTGGTAAATTAAATAAAGACACAAATCAAACTACCTTAAAACAAATTGAGTTTGCATTAAGTGACAGAAAAAAGTTACATGGAAGAACACAGTTAAAACGTTCAGAATACAAAATCGTTGGAAAAACAGATTCAGTTGAAGAGGACGAGGGTAGAAGAGTTCAAGAATATGATTCTGAAATTTATGATGATGATGACTTTTATCACCAGTTATTACGAGACTTAATCGAACATAAATCAGCAGATGTCACAGATCCTATTCAGCTTAGTAAACAGTGGATTCAATTGCAAAACATGAGAAGCAAAATGAAGAGGAAAATAGATACGAGAGCTACAAAGGGTAGAAGAATAAGATATAACGTACATAATAAATTAGTCAATTTTATGGCTCCTATTACCGTTAACGATACATGGTCAGATCAAGCAAAAGATGAATTATACAATTCATTGTTTGGTAAAATTAAATCAATAAATGAACATATTACTCAATAAAGTAATAATTTATTAATAATTAGTAAAACTTGATTTAATTTTGTACATTTTACTAAAGACTATTTTATAAAATGTATGCAAATTTAATAAAATGAAAATGCAAATGTTATGTACAGTAGGAAATAAATGATAAAATATGTATGTATAAGAGGTTGTTTATATTTTTATTTGTTCCCTAATTTCATTATGTTTTTATAGAAAAATTAAAACTGTTTTATGCTTTTGTAAATTATATAAAATATAAGTAACAGTAATAACAAATAAAGTGGTTTATAATCTATGACTGAATGGACGGAATTCGGGCGACGCTGTCGCCTCTACATCCGTTTCTCTCACATTCAATTAATTCAAACACTAAAAACCAGAGTTCGTCTTGTAGCATTTTCTTGATCCATGATGCAGATGCATTCACTTCATTCTGTCCAATTCTGTTCGATCCAACCGGTGATTTCTCTCGTGCTCGTGCGAGCAGATCGAAGTTATGGATTTGGCTTGTCAAAATTCCGATTTTAATGCTAAATATTTGCTTGGTCAGTTAAATACAGCCAGAAAAGAAATAAATAACTTAAGGTATCGTTCGACTTCTTTCATTACGCTATGTCTTTATAAATTCAATGAATTATTTAAAAAGATATCAACAAGTTTTATTCAAACTTGGGTGTGTGTATGCAAGCAAGTATATATGTATGTGTACACTTTGAATAATATTTGTACAATGCAGTAGAATAAACAGCATATGCGTATAACTGCATGTATATACATAAGCAAAAATGGATATTTGTAAAATCAAAGAATTAATAACATACCAATATCTATTCAACTTTATTATAACATTGAAATTAGATGAATATATTTATGGTATTGAATTATATTAACTACAGTTTTGTTTTATAACATTATAGGCAACAAATAAAAACTCTTCGCTATATACATGAAAAAGATGTTGATACCATAAAGCGTCTATTAGAATCATACAAGCATGGAGCACCAATATCTTCTGAAGCAAAAGTTATATCTTTAGATGATGTCAAACCTAGTACCAGCGCAGATGACGATGCTATAAAATTAAAACCAATTGGTATAATATCTACTTGGTTTCCTAGTAAACGTGGTACTCCTAGACAGACAGGAATTTGTGGAAAAGTACCGGGGAAATTATTGTTGTATAATTCAATATACACTAATCCTGACCATGCTCTTGATGGGTTACAAGACTTTTCGCATATGTGGTAATTAATTATATAATCCATTTTTTAACGGATATATCCATCTAATAAAATAAATGATTGATTAAATTTATGAAAACTTTTATGGGTTATTATATATTTATAATAGTAACAAACATCTATTTGATTCTCATTTCTATTTACAGGGTTTTATTCTACTTCCATAGAAATGAATCAACGCATGTTCGGGCTAAGGTCGCACCACCAAGATTAAATGGTACAAAAACTGGTGTGTTCTCCACAAGATCCCCACATCGTCCATGTCCTATTGGTTTAAGTTTAGTGAAGATTACAAGAATAGAAAATCATACAATTTACTTCGAAGGTGTAGACATGGTAGATCAGTCACCTGTATTAGATATAAAACCTTATATACCACAGTACGACAGCCCATTCTCTTTTGAGAAATTGAATAATGCACCACAGGAATCTAACATGGATAATACATTTGGTTGTATAGAAGAAACTAGCAATATAAGTAGAAGTCAAACATTCAATACTAACATTGATCTTGCGCATGAAACAAGAAGTCTACTTTCAGATTCTTACTATAGAAAGAATACTAATGAAGCAAATCAAGAAGCAGATGTTTCTAGAGATGAAGAAATTGCTTTAAGATTACAAGCAGAGGAGTTTCAAAGGAATTCGAACTTTGAGAATTACAATAGTATTAGACATTTTTCTGAATTAAGCGACATTAATTTACATAATAATGGCACATTACAACACAACGTTGATGTAACTGGTATACACAGAACATATCATACTTTGTCTGATGTTTCAGCTGATGCAAGAACAAATATGGACATATCTTCCGAACAAAATACACTTTCATCAAACTTAGAACAGCAATCGGAAAGTTTAGTAGATATAAGTAATAGATTACAAAATACTAATATAAGTAGTCGCGCCAACGTCGAGCCAACATATTCTCCAAGAAGTATGGGGCCTAGTTACATAGAAGCACACGCTTCTCGCTCTAGACTTTTAGATGGAGCAGATGGGCCAAGTACTGTCTGCGGTACCGATTTAGATTTAATTTATAGGCGGTCTTTAAATGCAAGAATCGACAATTCACCTATAAGAATGGGAATACGGGAAGCTCCTGACGGAGAAGAGGGTCTGGAGTCACAAACGCTTGTCCCTTCTCAAAGTTTACCAAATGTTGAAGTAGCAAGAACTACGTCAATCAATAATTTACAGGACCCTATGGACACAAATTCAACGACTGTATTTCCTGATCCGAGGAATATTGAAATTAGATCAACTGAAGCTAATTATTCTTCAGAAGTAAGAATTCCAGAATGGATATCAAGACCTCGTACACCTTTGTGTGTGAAATTTAATGATCGAGCTCTGATCCAATTAAATGAAATTTTAGGAACGAAAATTAACGACCAAAAGATAGCAATTGAGAATGTACTTCGCGAAGATCCCAGATCTGTTTATTTGAGACAACGATGGGGCAGTCAATTTTATACTTTCTTAATTCACGATTTACATATTACTTGTAGATTCGACGATAACAGAGGTGTAGTTACAGTTTTCCAAGTGAGACACGCAGGTCGAATTTGTGAGTGTGGAGAACCCGAGTGGCAATGTTTGGGTCATTCTCCACCTCCATCGTAGTATGCTTGTCTATGTATGTGCAATACATACGTACTGTATGCATGTCTGTTTCTAATAATGTTAGTTAATTGTACTCATAAATTTATTAATAATATTCTAAGAAATGCGAATTTTTAATTTATGAAGCTACAGGGTGTTTTATATTTCATAAAATTCAACAATCATTCCATAATTATTCATCAAGAATTTGTATTATTGTCAAATCGAAACTAAACTTTGTTAAAATCAGTATATATTTACAGTTAATTATACATCATTATTGTCATATCGTGCAATGTGCAATACATATTTGAATTTGTCTCGTACATACATCATTTGTTTATTAATGACATCATCAATTGACATAATAATATCCTTGCTTTTTAAGACAGTAAAAAACTAATCTTAAATTTCCTACAAGTTTGATCAACTTCTTATAATAAATCTTGCCAATAATACTGTATAGAAATCGATAAAGATTTTTTTCTTTGCTTATAGAGTATTTATTGTAGAATCTTCTACAAACTTTCGTATTGTATAGCATTTTATTGTAATAAAAATGTTCCTATACGTTTAATTACGTATTATAAACTTTCGCACAAAATAAAATAGATAGTAAAAATGCAACTTTTAACTTTCATTCACTGATAGAAAAATTTTATGTCCAAAATTCTACAATTTTATTTGCACAACAGAATTTTTTAATTAAAAATATAGATACAATATTTGATTTAAGTATACATTCTTATCGTTGAATCCGCACCAGCCGAAAATACCCATGGTTGAATGGGATGAAACATTACATCCAAAATACCAAAATCATTGTAAGATTCGTGATCACATAATCGTTTTAGTGGCACGATTAACGGATTTTGCAGTAAATCACTAAAATGTATATTGAAATAAATAATATATGACTAATAATGTGAACCAATTATTAACGTCTAATAATCTTACTTGTACACCATTCCATGAGATACAATGAGCCCCCTATCGTCTGCACCAGACGCAAAAAGTGGATATCGTTTGTGAAATGAAACTCCCCTTACACCTGTACCATGTAAACGTAATGTCTGATAAGGCTTTGTACTCAAATCAAGGTCAAACCAAAGCATTTTGCGATCGTAAGTGCCTACTAAAATGTTATCACCTCCTAAAAATACATAAACAGAAATTAAATATAATACTGATGATTTAAGTATATTACTCAAATCATTTAAAAAATGTTTACCAGGATGTATTGCCATTGACGATATCCATTGTGAATTTGATAGTAATTTTTTAAACATTTCCTGTTTTACTAAATCGTATATTCGTACATTACGTTGTGTCTGCAATGGTTTTATCAAGATTCTTAAAATGAGAATTTATATTATGGTACATATTCATATGCATATAGTTTCACTTACCGCTACGAATAAATATGGTCTAATTGGATGGAATAAAACATATTGTATTAAACCTTTTGCCTTAGTGAAAGGAAGTTGAGATCTTCGTTTTGATAATTGATTTATTAAAACAGATCTATTTTGTCCATCTGGCATGACAGTGGCAAAATAATCACCTTTACCATGCCATGTTACTTGTTTCACTATTTTAAAGTGATTTAAAATGATCCTAATACCATTTATATTATGTTCTCCTTCTGCTTGTTCCCATTGTACAGCAGTCTTAACTCTATCACTAACTGATACAATAAAAAGCATACGATTAATTTTAATCTCATTTGTGCGTTACTATTAATAATTGTATAATATATAAAATTATACCGATAACGTCGCTTTGAGGTATTATCTCTAATAGCTGATCAGTTTTACTATTAATTAGGCGATCTCCTACTCCAGGATTTATTAAAAGAACTTTCTTATCTGCTGCTACAGCTATAAGAGACAATGATTGATTTGGACACCAGGCTACAGATCTAATTACTCCACCACAAGGTACTGTCTTCACACATCTGCCTGTTGCTATTTCCCATACTGTAAATTAGCAATATTATATATTAAGTTATTATATATAAATGTCCGATTTTAGAATGCAAATGTTATAAAGCATTTTGATCAAGAAATATTATTACAGTGTACAGGTTTATTGTATATCACTTTGAGCTACAAAGCAGATCCTTCAGGTTCTGTCTACAATTTTAATTTAGACATATGATTTTACTTTTAAATAAATTTTATTTCAACATAATGTCGATAGCATTATCTGATATTTGGTCAAAATAGTAGTGATTAATCAACGCATTCGTTGATAGTAAAAAAAATTATAAAATGGAGATGACAATCTTGTAAATGAAGCATGTGAATGACCAAAAAATTCAATTTTTACTTGTAATTCATTGATGGTATACGTTGATTATAAGGGGACTTTCTTTTATCAATAAGCTTATTTACAAAAAAATTGTGGTTGATTAATGTTTCTGTTAAAAATCGGACATTTCATATTCAATAATCTAATATTATAGAATCTTTTGTACTAGAATTACACTAATGGCTTGTAAAATCAAACCTTACTTTTTAGGTCCATATCATCACCACCAGAAGCAATATATTGTCCTAGTGGTTCTGCGGTGATACTTCTGACCATGTCTGTGTGTCCTTTAAATATCATAGACATTGTTGTAGGGAATGGCTGTAGGTCCTTTGGACTAGGTAACTGTGGCACCAATGCTTCAGGTTCTATTGTTAATCTCATCTTCAACGCTCTGGGACACAAATACAAATCAAGACACCTCTGAAATCTTTCTTTAATATATTTTGGGTAAGCAGGCACTTCACGAAGCGAGTTGTATTTTTGTGGAATAAAATGTAACTTTCTTTTCCATGGTGTTGTCTGCAACTTATTCCATTCTTTTAGCTCCTTTTGGTCAAACAAATACTCTGGTGGAGGATTATAACTTTCTGCATGTCCAGGTAAATGCCTCTTTGGTGCTGGAATATGTTTATGAATTCTACGCATTTCTTCAGCTTGATCGTCTGATTGCCATAACATATAAAATTGTGGTTCATTCTTCTTTTGTTGTCTTTCTTTCTCTAACTCCGCAGTCGACTTTATCCAACCCATTTTCAGAGCATGAACCAACTTCGATACCTTTTTGGCTTCTGGTTTAGACGGTAAAAATGAACGCTTATGTTCAGGAAATTTACGCACTGGCATCTTCATCACTTCTGAAGTAAACCATTCTACCCAAGGCTGTAATAGAAAAAGTGGTCTGTAGTGAAATTAGTCTTCGAATTTATAAAATATAATATAAAATATGTATATTTATAATCTAAACTCACAGCATATTCATCAAAAGTAACATCAGGAATTTTCTGTTTTTGAATTCTTGTAATCAAATCAATATCTGCTTCACTTAAGACAACATCCTGTCCAGTTTGTGGGTCTTTTATAGTTCTCCAAAAATCAGGATCTTCCATTCTTTTCAAGAAATTATCTAACTGATCGCCTTTCTGAGGTTTTATAATTTTCTTACCATCCCAATCATAACCAATATGGTCATAGTCATCATACCACTTCATGGGTATGTTTCCAACAGTATTCCGAATATCTTCTTCGTCAGAACTATCATACTCATATTCATCTAATTTCTGATTTACTATTGGTACAATGTTACTAATGCTTTCACTACTTGTACTATTGGGTACATTTTCTTTACTAGCTACTTCTACAGATTTCTTTAAACTTTGTTTCAATGCCTTACCATTTTTTTTATTTAAATTATTTGACTCTACATCTTTTTCTGAAACTTTAAAAGAAACTGGTTTATTTGATGCAGTAACTTTATTTATAGAAGACTTGTCTGTCTTATCATACTTTGATGTGATATACACATCTGTATTTTCTATTGTGGATGTAGATTTGTCACTTTTTAATTTGGACTTATTGTCTTTAGACTTAGAGCTACTACTGAAATCTTTATTTTTCTTTGCCAAATTGTCATTTTTCTTTTTCGAACTTCTATCCATATCTTCTTCTTCTTTTTCTCCTTCATCTTCTTCATCAAATGTATCTTCAGAATCACTTGTGTAGTAATCTTCATCCAAACCGATATCATCTGAATCAGTTTCAAAACTTAATTCATCTTCTTCATCATCTGATTCAAAGACAATTGGATCTTTCTCAGTATCAGAGTCAGGAATATCTACATTTTCATTAATTTCTTCATCCGAACTTTCATCGTTATTATTCACTTCTGCCTGCAATAAATCTTCAGTACCCGAATCCTAAATACATTCGATGATGTTATTAGAATACACAAAGAAATATAATAAATGAATATAAGTATCAATTATAATACAATTCATTTGAGTCACACTTTTATATACTCATAGTGAAATGTATTGTGAAAAAACAAAATTTTACCAGTTCCTCCTCAGATTCATGTTTTACAGCCTCTTTTTCAGTTTTGTTGTTTTCGGTGTTTACAACTTTCTGTTTTCTCTTTAAATTCTTCTTGTGATCTTTCATTTTCAAGTTTCATATGTATACAAATAAGAAGGTTATGTGATCTTCACGTGTAACGAGCGATTCCACACCGTGCTGTAATTATATGTAGAATATTAACTCTCTTATATCGCGCTACACAGGAGATGCAGCGGGATCACCGAGAGACGCTATTAAATTGACTGAAAGTTTTCGTTCGTTTTGATTGGGTGATGGCTTACTATTGAAGAGTGTTGCCTTGTTACAAGAAGAGAACACATTTTTCCATTTCTACACATACAAGGTATCCCAAAAATGTTGTATTTCCTTGGAAGGAATGATTCCTGATGCACTTTGAAGTAACTTTTTCCTTTGCAAAAATATTCTCCGTGGCTCTGTTAAGGAGTTACAAGCGAAAAACACGGGCCAATCAGAGCGTATACAGCAGGCGGATTTTGACTCAGTCAATGCCAATGCCACGCTCAGCGGGAATTGTCGCTGGTAATTTTTAAAATTCTATTCCATTGTCTCATTGAAAAGATTTATGTTAAACAAATTCAAATTAATTACTAAATTATTATTTAGTTACGAATTTTTAAATGCATTTCAAAATGTTTTGATTGATATTTAATCCTTTGCTTAAATACATTTTATAATTAGTTATACTCGGGATGATTTTAATGAAAATATACAAAATATTCGCTTTACTGTACCTACAAGTACACAATGAAAAGAAAGTGAAAATTCGAAAAATATTTTTATCTTAAAATTAAATTAATTTGTAAAATCACTCCTTCAAATATTTGTTAACTTTACATGTCAGAGGCGAATAGTAAAATTTCAATGTCAAATAACGTTACTTTTCTTAAATTAAAAGAAAAAATTCAACTTTCTTCACATTGCAAAATAAAATTGTTTCTTTGGTGGTGGATCGCGACGGATATATTTAGAGAATTTCATTAAAAATGATACTTGTTCTTATAGGATTAAGTTATTTTAAACAGTTGGTACCACTAGTATTTCATGCGGTTGTAAGCTGCATTGGTCTTTTACTTCCGGGCAATCATGGTAAGTGAAGTGTCGTTTGAAATTTCCTTATATTACACTTAAAATGTGTAACATTAATAGACAAGTTCTTGTGATTCTAAAATATTTTCGTTTAGATAGTATGTGTTTACATTTATTTTACATATTTTTTGTACTGTGTGAAAGATATAAGCTATTATTCCATATAACCTAACAGTTGCATCGATATTAAACCACATGGTAGGGATACTTATGCTTTGTAAACGAATGTGTGTATGTCTTCTGTTATTGAATCAAAGAGTAATATGTTAATTATAAAAAGGTTCTTATGCAAAAATTTAATAAATAAAAACGTTTTTATTTTTGAACAGCCATTTCAGAGGTTTGTCGAGTCGGGCCGCGTTGCCTATGTAAGTGACGGCCCGTATCAGGGCAAACTTGTAGCAATCGTAGATGTCATTGACCAAAATCGGGTAAGGACATTCATTATTAGTTAATTTTTTTATGAATATATTTAAGTAAACAATGATGATCCAGTTTTATTGATAGGAATTGCCGGCTGATATTTAGTTGATGCTAAATACTGTAACTGATATTCATCTTTCCCATTTTGATACAAACGAATCTGGGAAGCTTTGTATTAACATAATACATTTTCAGGTTTTGGTTGATGGACCTGCATCAAATGTACCGCGTACTGGAATGAGGTTAAATCAACTTCATTTAACCAAATTCCGTATCCGTTTCCCATATACTGGATCTACTCGTGTTGTACGCAAAGCATGGGAAACTGCGAACATCAATGATCTTTGGAAACAGACTATGTGGGCAAGAAAGGTAGAAGCCAAAAAGAAGGTAACTATAATAGTTCATTTTTATTTTGTTTAGTAGCAATAACTGTTTAATGCTTTTCTATTATTGTACAAAAACATTTTTCTATTTAATTTCAGCGTTTGGAACTTAGTGACTTTGACCGTTTTAAGTTAAGAAAAGCCAGACAAATCCGAAACAAGTTGAGGACGGATGTATTTTACAGATTAAAAAAGAAGGTAAAGAAAACCAAGGCTGCTGGTGCAAACAAAAAAGTTGAAAAGAAGTAATTTTTTACCATATGAAATAAATACAAACTTATCTTATAACAGTACATTTGTTTTTATGTATACCTTTAATATTTACGTGTAAGTTACATGCATTGGATTTTACTTATTTATTAAGAAAATGTGATACAAAATCTAATTTTAGAACAAACAAATGAAGTATTATTTCATGAAGTAGTATTTAAATATGATTTTATGGTACATAATATTTATATGTGATTTATATTTGACGATTTGATAGTTAGCCAGAAGAAATTAAAATAAATTTGTGGAGGAAGAACATTATTGATGTAAATAATCAACTGTGTTTGCTAGATGTTTAAGTGTTAAGGATCGCAGTGTTTGCGTATGACGATAACTTCCGAAGAAATTTTATAAGTAAACTTATGGAAAAGCAAAAGGAAACCCAGATATTTTTTTCACTTAATTATGGTATTGATTAGACCAGAATGGAAATTTTCTCTTTGGTTACACTATTTTAAAAACATGTTTGAACTATTTTTAAATAACTGCACAAAAACATTTTTAACTTAATTTTTATTTCATCATTTTTCTAAACACCCATGTGTTTAATTCTGGCTCTACTTAACGTTTTTTTTTTTTATTATTAGATAATCACATGAATTTGATTAAGAAAAACATGAAGTTTATTATGTCAGCGTGTAAGTGGTTCGATACTTACCTAAAATACTAAATATATATATATAGGAGGAGAGGTGCCCTGTTGAGTATTCGCGTGATCCAGGCACCTCCCCTTAGCTTAGGTGGGCGTGAGTTTTTAGTGGGTTGTTTCCGGAACACTCTCCCGGGGATAGTCCCATATAACCCCAGCTTCCCCTAGGAAGCAAAAAGCATTTTTTCACGGAAAAAAGAAGGGGAAGGGTCTTATAAAGAGAACTACGTTTCGAAAAGACCTCTAAAATGAACCGTTAATTAAATATGAGCGAATCCGTACGATAATGTCCGAGTGTTTGTCGCCCGTCGCGTTGTTCCAATATGTCAGCGATGGGCACGGTAGGGGCCCCGCAAACGCCTGTTTCTCCCACCAAGTTCTCTTTCATGCAGGGCGCACCTTCGATCTCTGCAATATGTAATTCGATTTGTAGATGATATGTTTAATGTTTAGTCCATGAATATCATTCTCATATATGCATATCAAGAGTTGAAAAGAAATATATCGGTAAGGCACAGCTTTAGTTCAATAGTCTCCCAGCCTCAGTCTAAGGCTGAAAAATTAATCTTTTTTATTAATTGGAAACAGTATTGGGGAGTGCCACCAGGCAAATTTAAATATCGAAAATTAGAGCCACCCTAATGTACAGTGACTGTCTATTAATATTCGGATATTGAACCATACGACTTGAATTTTTTTAATAATTTAAAACAATTACTTTACTACATGATATGAATATGTTTTTCAAAAATTGCAATTGGTCGAAATTGCAGAGAAAATACTAAACGTTGTAATTGTACAACTTTTTTTATATGGGCCTATAATAAAAATTCACAAAATACGTTTTGTAGATCTGTGTCAATTATATGTATTGCAAAAATTTCATCGAAATGGAGTGATGGCGTGACCGGCTTTCGGAAGTTTCGCCAAGGGACCTTCGAACGTTAAACAAAATATTTGCGCAATCGTAATTTTGGTCGAGGAACGCTTATGGTGTGGAGTGCATTTTGCTCTAGTCGCAAGGTTGAATTAACTGTTTCTTCTTGCAGAACGAATACAAATAATGTTATTTCAGAAATGATCGCAGGCATTGAAGTAATTATAAAATAAAATAACATGATATTTGAGATAATATTTCAAATAATGTTACTTCAGAAGTTGTTGTTGAAAGAATACCTCATCGTTTTTTATTCTCTACTTTTATTCTCTTATTCTAATATATTATAGATTACATTGCATCTTTGGAAACGACGAGCATTCTTTAGGATGTGCTGCGTGTACATGCACGGAGCCAGCTTATTAGTATTTCCATCGGGCAGGCGTCTATTATGTTCCGATGTTTGTATTCCCACTTTTATTCCGATCATCCCAGAGGTTCTCATACGATGTTGTAGGAACAATACGACTTGGGATCATTCAACAAAGTCGCTTTTGTATCGAAATTACAATAGTTTTAGCATCGCGACGTAATAAAAAAAAAAATGTTTCTGTTCGTCAACAATTGCAACTGTAGTCAATTCATAATTGTATAAGGAATTCGAATTGCTTGATAGCGCAGGACGATTCGAACAGATCTTTGGCCTCTTTTTGCCGTCGATTGAGTGCCTCTGTCGGAACACCTGAATACTTAATAAATGGATAAAATTAACATTAATAACGACTGTCTGTGACCGATCCACATCTTATCTGACGACAAACGCGTTCGACAGTCCTGCATGGTATATGCCTTAGGAAAGTTACTCGAAGGTAGATCAGTTCTTCAACATTTTTTCGGCTAGGTGTAGCCGACGGTGATCGGATGTGATTAATTATTCCATTAACTGTTTCAACGATTTAATCGCCGATATGGATCTAGAAGAGTATACTAACGAACCGCTGAGGAACGAGGTAAAATTAACATCTGTCAACCCCTTGTTAATGAGTTAAAAGTTTCGTTTCGGAGACTTGTTATCTGGGTAGAAGTTTCAAATCGAAGAACTTTTATGGAACTTCTCATTCGAAACGATTATCGAACCATTGAATTGACAGCAATCCGATGGTGTTAAATTAAAAAACGATAACTAGTTCGTCTATCGGCTAAGGGGAGAATTATGCTTTCTAGTCGGAAAATGATAGCAATAACGAAGATCGTGCTCATTCGCCGATATTGCTAGATCTGGACAAGAACTCTCAACTGCAACAACAGGAAATGCTGCACCAGAAAGACAGTCCTCCATCAAAATTATCACCGATAGACCAATATTTGCAGGGTCAATTAATTGGGAACGAATCAGGTATCTAGAATCTATATCTACGCTACGCGACAATGTTATAAAACACTAATAAAACCATACAAATTTAAATTACCAGTTTAGAATTTACCATATTGTAATTGATATTTCTAAGAAGCACGAAGCCAGATAATAATAATTGATAACTGGATTGCGGATTTTATTCAAAATAAAAATTGTCTGTCTGCATTGGTTGCAAGACGAAAGAGCTACATAGCCATTTATATCTTTACTTAATAATTATAATGAGCTGTGAAAATAATGCAACGCTATTTTTAAATTGTTCAAATGGTTTTGCAAATGGTTAAATACTTGATTGTAGAAGATTCGATCTTGCCGCGGCGGCAGATAGCAAGAAGAGGATGGCAGCAGAAAAATTTCGAAGATCGTCAGCAAAATGGCAATCGCGTGTTTGTGATAAGAGTGCCTGAACCAGAAGTGATTAATAGTCATCCGCACTTAGAAATTCTCCATGAAACGAACATTAAATCGGTGCAGCGCGAATCTTCGCAAACCGAAAAGGGTGGGACTCAAACATTCCTTAAAAGAAGAATGTGGAAACATGTAAAAAACCCGTCGTTACATTTAAATGTTAATCTAGTCGGTACTTCGTTTTCAGATTATAAGAAATCCGCTTGCGACCGGGAACGAACGAGGATGAGAGACATGAATCGCGCGTTCGAACTTTTACGATCGAAATTACCAATCTGTAAACCACCCGGGAAGAAACTGTCAAAAATAGAGTCGCTCAGACACGCCATAACTTATATCAGGCATTTGCAGAGCCTCTTGGAACCCCAATACAACTATGTTCCAAACATGCCTGAAAGAAGTTATTATTCTACTGGTACACCCGTTACAACCACCACATCGTTCGACATACAACACCCAACTCGATGGGAATCGTTTGCTTATTATCGTTACGATTATTATACTCCGTTTACTACTCCATCTCCATCAACACTACCTTCCCCTATTCACCCCCGGCTATCATCAGAACCAGACAATCGACAGTTTTCTCATGATTTACGGCATTGATACTGTTCCTTCAAGAATCGTCATTAGTAGTCTGTAAATCTTTATAAATTCGTAGCGTTTACAAGTTTGTAAAATGCAGAAAAACCTTTTTTAAGAAGAAATCTTTATTATGGTGAATTAAATTTTTCCATTGTCCTCAGTTTTCTCATTACTCTTTTCAATCGTTTAAGTGGACAGTACTTAGAACCTCGATTATCTGGACTAAAAAGGGAAACATGCGTTTTCAAATAATAAAACAGTTGCTTAGTTACAATGCTAAGTTTAATCCTTACCAATTTGGACCATATAAATACAGTGTTCCATACGAATCACTTTAGATTGAGCTATTTACACGTGGAACGTGTACGAATAATAAAGAATTCAAAAATTGGAGGTTCGGATAATCGGCTGACCAAAGAACATTTTTTCATTTAAGACTTTGTTTTGGAAAAAAATAAATTTGAAGATCCGTAAAAAAAATTTCTAATTGTGTGTTTCTTTAAGAGTTTTACTATCCTTACTGTTATCTTACTTTTGAAATGTCCGCATTTGGAATTATTCATTTTCTTCAACTTATTTTTGCATGTAGATGTAGAGTCACCATCTGACTGCTCGTACCATGATTTTTGAGACAACCTGTATTTCTTGTAGTTCAAAATTTGGCCACTCATACAGTACAATATGTCGCACCCTGATTGGTCCGTGTTTTTCGTTAATAACTCCTTAACAAAGCTGCGGAAAACAATTCCGCAAAGGAAAAAGTTCTGGAAAAAGTTATTTCAAATGACCTCAGGAATTACTCCTTTCAAGAAAGTACTACATTTTTGGGACACCCTGTATATACACTCTGTTCACAGTCGTGCAACACAACAAATTTAAGGAATTTGGGTTTTAATAAGTTGATAATACTGCGAAATAATAGTGTCGGCGCTCTACACTCCACGTGAGTGAATGAATCTATCTAACGCACGTTTATACACTATTATGGTTAAGTTACATTTAAAGTGTTTATTATTATTATTTTGACTGAAGTGTATTTTCCGCAAATAGAAAAATGTTAATTGAACCGAAATTAACAAATACCTCGCAAAATTTTGGTAAACCACCAGAAGAGCAAAATGCTGTAAATATTAACATTGTTTTTACTCATTTTACTAAATTTTGAAGTCCTTCTAGACTTGTCATATCTAATAGAGAATTATTATTTATTTTAGTTACTACAGAGTTTAGGTACCTCGCATATAGACTCTTTTAATTATATGCTAGAAGATGGTCTCTCAGAAGGTGTTAGAGATAATCCACTTGTTTACATCCACCTTCCGAATGAAGAAAAAGTGGCTCTGTGGATTGATGATGTGACTATTCATCAGCCTACCGTTCCTGTTGGGACTATTGGAGTAAAGAATCATAGAATTTATCCCACAGAGTGCCGTCAGAGAGGATGTACTTATAAAGGAAAGATATCGGTTAAACTGGGCTGGTCTATTAATGGTAAAATTCAAGAAGCTCTTGAAAGAGATTTAGGAGAAATTCCAATTATGGTTAAAGTATGCAATTATAAATTTAATATTTGTTGTACTAAATACTCTAAAAATATATTGAAATATTTAAAAGAATTAATGAAAAGAGTTATTTGTCATAATGTATTCTACAATTTTCATAACAATGCATTTGCAGCTGTAACGTAAGGATGGTGAAATTATTCATTAAGCAGTATGAAATCAGTTTTACTGTTAAGGTTTTCAACACTCAAAGCTTACTCCAAATATTTCAATGTATACTTAACATGAAACAACCTACATACCTAATTTATATTTAATTGTACAGTCTAATAGATGTCATTTAAGTAAAATGAGTCCAAAGGAGTTAGTTAGTCATGGAGAACATGAACAAGAATGGGGCGGATATTTTATTGTTAAAGGACTAGAGAGACTCATAAGAATGCTTTTAATGACAAGAAGGAATTATCCTATAGCTATTAGAAGATCTGGATGGAAATCTCGTGGAGTACAGTTTAGTGATCTTGGTTTACTTCTGAGGAGTGTGCGTGATGATAATACTGCAACGGTATGTATGTTGTACAATAAAACATTCCTTACTTTTTTCACATTGATTTAATAGTATTACTAAAATATGTTTTACAGAACAATACATTGCACTATGTAACTGATGGATCTGCAAAGTTAATGTTCACGCACAGAAAAATTTTATACTACGTACCTCTAGTCTTGATGCTAAAATGTTTACTAGATGTCTCAGATATTTTTATTTATAATGCATTAACAGCTGGTAACGATGATGATCTTTATTATAAAGGTTGTATTTTGAATATGCTCAGAGAAATACACAAACAAGATCTACATAGCCATGATCAATGCAGGGCTTATATAGGAAGTATGTTTAGAATAAAGTTCTTTGAATTACCTCAAGACGCTACTGATACAGATGTTTGTGATTTTATAATTAAGTGAGTGTTAGAAATATGTTGGTATACATGTATGTACATTATTTTATATGATTAATAGGTGTTATTTTCAGACATTGTATAGCAATTCACCTTAATGATCCTGTGGATAAATTTTATTTACTTGTTTTTATGACAAAAAAGCTGTTTGCTCTTGCAAATAAAAAGTGTGCTGTTGAGGGAGCTGATGCTGTGATGATGCAAGAATGTTTACTCGGTGGTCACTTATATCTACAAGTTCTGAAAGAAAAACTACATACTTGGTTAACAGGCCTTAAAATGGGTATTTTGAAGCGTGCAAGAAGCGCGGGTAATAGATACACTTTAAGCGTACGTAAGTATTTAAAAAATTGTACTTTAATGCAAATTACACTTATCTATAAAAAGTTTTATTCAAATTGCTTTTTATTCAGAGGAAATGTTAAATGTAATGAAGCATACAAGCTCGCTTGAATCGCAAATGGAAAATTTCTTAGCAACTGGAAATATAAAATCAGCTACGGGTTTAGGACTCATGCAAAGTAGTGGTCTTACAATTGTAGCTGAAAATATTAACAGAATGCGTTATATGAGTCATTTTCGTGCAATTCATAGAGGTTCTTTTTTCCAAGAAATGAGAACAACCGAAGCCAGACAATTATTGCCAGATGCTTGGGGTAACTGTCTATTGTAATCAAGAATGATCATGATCGTATTAGTATAATAATAATAATAATAATTTTTTATGTAACTATAGGCTTTATTTGTCCCGTTCATACACCCGATGGTGCGCCCTGTGGACTTCTGAATCACTTAACAATGAATTGTATCATTACGAAACATCCAGATTCAAAATTAAAAGCTAATATTCCCATAGTATTAATGGATCTTGGGATGGTCCCCTTATCTATTGCCGATAATTGGAAGACTTCGTATATTGTAATGTTGGACGGGAAATTGATTGGAGTGATAAATGACAATATAGTTGCTAGAATAACAGATAAACTTAGATTGCTTAAAATAAATGGGAAAGAAGTAATTTTTCAAATTTTATCTAATTAATCTATTAATTTAGATTGACTCATTCATGCATATGATTTTAGGTGCCTCCTACAATGGAAATAGCTCTAGTACCAAAAAAGAATGTACCAGCTCAGTACCCAGGATTGTATTTATTCACAAGTCCGGCACGTATGATGAGACCAGTAATGAATTTGATTGCTAAAAAGATTGAATATATAGGAACGTTTGAACAAGTCTATTTAGATATCTGCGTCACACCCGAAGAAGCTTATGAAGGGGTAATAAACATGTTTTATTTGTTGTATGTAATTTTATATTATTTGCCGAGTTCTCATTTATTTTATTGCTACAGTTGACGTCACATCAAGAATTATCAAAAACAGCTTTCCTAAGTAATTTAGCAAGTCTCATTCCAATGCCAGATTGTAATCAGAGTCCAAGAAATATGTACCAGTGTCAAGTAAGATGTTTTTTCCAAGTATCCTCATTTTTAATACAATAATTAGTCAATTTTTAATTATATTCTCTTATAGATGGGTAAACAAACAATGGGCACTCCATGTCATACATGGCAATTACAGTCGGAAACTAAATTATATAGACTTCAAACACCAGCAACACCACTTTTCCGACCTGTTCACCACGATAAAATTAATCTTGATGATTTTGCCATGGGTACTAATGCAATAGTAGCTGTTATTTCATACACAGTAAGTAGATAATAATAGTTACAGTGTGGCAACAAATATATTTTTTAACACATAATGTATATTTGATAGGGTTATGATATGGAAGATGCAATGATTATTAATAAAGCTGCTTATGATAGAGGGTTCGCACATGGAATAATTTACAAATCTGAGTTTGTCGATTTAGAAGATCAAAGAAGTTATTTTGCACGAAATCCAGATAAACCTTGTCTAGCAGAAAAATTAGATACTGATGGTCTTCCACTACCAGGTACTATTATTTCTGAAGGTGATGCTTATTATTGGTAAGTTGCTTTAATTTGGTGTAAAGTTTCTAGCAATTTGAAATAAATTCTAATAAGATTACTTTAAAAGTTACTACGATGCAGATAAGTCGACATACACTATTGGTAAATATCATGGGAAAGAAGATGCTTATGTTGATACTGTAAAACTATGTGGTACATTACATAGTCACATTCCGCGTAGGGCTTGCATTACTTTTCGCATTTCAGTAAGTAAAACATCATTTCGTTTGCTTACATTAAATTGTTACACATTTTTGATGTTCACTAATTATTCCAAATTTTAGCGCAATCCAAGTGTTGGAGATAAATTCGCTTCCAGAGCAGGTCAGAAAGGAATTTGTTCTCAAAAATGGCCAGCAGAAGATTTGCCATTTACTGAAACTGGCTTGATTCCTGATATTGTGTTCAATCCTCATGGTTTTCCAAGTCGTATGACAATAGGTGAAATCAAGTTCTTTTTTTAAATATTTACTTCTGCGATTACGGAAACTATTAAAATTATGATGTATGCGTATATGTAGCCATGATGATCGAAGTAATGGCGGGAAAATCAGCAGCTATACATGGACTTGTACACGATGCAACGTCTTTTCGATTCAACGAGAATGAAACAGCTGTTGAATATTTTGGAAAATTGTTGGAACGTGGTGGTTACAATTATTATGGAACAGAAAGGATGTATTCGGGAATAGATGGGAGAGAAATGACTGCTGATATCTTTTTTGGAATTGTGCATTATCAACGATTGAGGCACATGGTTTCGGACAAGTGGCAAGTAAGAGATAGAGAGAGTAAACTTTAAATTCCTTACAGTATTCGAAGTCGACCTTATTACATATCAATTGTTTGTATTATTTGTAGGTTAGAAGCACTGGTCCAATAGACATTTTGACAAGACAGCCTATAAAAGGTAGACGAAGAGGTGGTGGTGTTCGATTTGGAGAAATGGAACGAGATTCGTTAATATCTCATGGATGTTCGTTTTTGCTACAAGATCGCCTTTTTCATTGTTCAGATAAGACTACGGTACACTTGAATCTTTGCAAGTTTTCTATTTAATGAATTTATTAATTATTAATGATATTCTGATTACAGACGTTAGTTTGCCAAAAATGTGGGACATTGCTAGGTCCAGTAACAGAAACTACTTTAAGCGCGTCAGGATTTGGTAATAAGACAAGATGTCGTCTTTGTGGGAATGATGAATCTGTAAGAGAAGTAGATATACCATACATCTTTCGATATCTTGTAACACAATTGACATCCTGTAATATCAACGTAAAACTGTCATTTGCAGAAAAATAAAAAAAAAGGTTTGCATATACTTCTTTTTACTACTATCTATAGTAATAATAATACTTTATTTTTCCTAACATTCCATTAAACATCTTAATTACAAATTCCATTACAATTTATACACACGACCATCTTATTATTAAGACGATATATTTATACAGTCATTGATCTGCATATTTGAAAGGTGCTGAACCGAATAAATCCTATTGTACATTCTTATTGTATATGTACTGCGTATTCTTTGTATCAACTATGGCGGAATACAAAGGAATGTAATTTTTCAATGGAATTTTAGTATAGGGTAACAACTATATCGATTTTTATCGCAATAAAAGTACATATGTTGTACGAGAGAAAATATAGAAGAAATATTAAATATACAGATTTTAAGCCAAACTCGCATATACAATGGCTACGCGATCATTTAAGCTTTGGCTGGAACTTGTGCGCCTGGTTTCGTGCCTGGAGGACCTGACGCTCCTGTTTGTTCTTTTTCCAATTGCTTTCCTAAGTATTCCCTATAAATTAGATGACCAAACAATTAATAATTATTATTTTTCTACTTGATAAGAATAACGTAAGATAAAATAACTTACCAATTGTGCACCATGAGCTTCTGCACTGCAAGAAGAGCTTCGTATCTGACATTAGGATCTTCATGTCCTAGAAGTTGCATCACTCGTTGTTTGCCTCCAAGTTGTTCAATTATACTAAAAGCATTTCAGAAAAAATTTCACACATAGAACATTTTATAAACGAATGTACAGTGTAAAAATGTTAAAACGTACTGTTTGCCACGAGGATAGTGTCTTACATATTCTCCAATATCAAAACTGGCTACGCTAAGGACCAAAGGATCTTTACTGCCTTCTAGTAAGTGAATTAAAATACGCAACAACTCGTAATTTTTCTCATTGAGCCGACTAGCGTTCTCTCGCCAGAATTTGCCAGATTTATGAACAGGAGACCATTCGAGGCGGCCAGATTTTACTTCAGTCGAGTACTCGTCGAAGGAACTCAAATCCTGTACAGATGCTTGTAATTTATCGTTCAAGAATTCAATATCACCGGTGATATCTTCGTCATCGAATTTACGTTGTTCAAGAATCGACAATTGTTTCAATACTTTGCACTGTACCATAGCGATGCAATGTTCTTTGGCAACTTGTCCATCTTCTACTTTCTCAATAAGATTCTGTGCAATATCAGTAATGAATAAGTATAGTTCAAGTATAATAAGTAGAATAAATAGTAAAACTTACTCTAAACACTGCTAAAATAATACGTGTTACTTTTTCCTTTACAGAATCGCTTAATATATCAGCCAAGATAGGTATAACGTTGAATCTGAAAAGTAAGTGTCATTGTTGTATCATAAATGCAATGATATTCTATAAACTTGATTGCGAATTTTATAGTACATAGTGCATACATACTTGTTCATCTTCTCAGCAAGTAATGGATTAAAAGTAAGTACCCACAGGCAAAATATAAGTTGATATTGTACTTGGAAGTTTACTCTGCCTGTCAAAACGCTAAGCAATGTGGAAATTCCATCTACAGATACAAACGCAAAACGATACTCATCTATACGAAGCATCATTTGCAGGCACCTTGCCACAGATTGAATGTATTCGTTATTCTAAATAAAAACAAAAACACGTATATTAACTTAAGTTATTACATATATTTATGCAAAATGTAGAAATCATGTGTGTGCACAAACAATGTGAAATAAATGATGAAACTGTTATCGATTTTCTGTGGGCAATAAACGGTCATTCCTCTTTCTAAAAGGTCCACAATAATTAATATCTACAATTAATTATACTTATTCTAAATAATAATAATTGCATATCTACTTCTGAAAACTTTTTACACAATATTTACACGATTAGATGAAAACAATTTAGATATATAATATTAATAATCGGTTATTATAAGACCAACCGGATTCATTTGTTCATGTAGCTCATATGCCTCACTGTCCACAGTATTGGGTTGTTTTACTCCCAAATGCAAGTCTGTTTCTTCAAGAGTCTCCAACTAAAACCCATGTGACTTATACATGTATATAAATCTTTCTTCATATAAATCTTGTACATAAACTTTTTCTACCTATTTTTTGCCTCACAAAAAGCAACATTGATCTGCTGCATAGTCAGTCGCATTATACCTAAATTTCTGTACAATGGTTAGTAGCACTACTTTATAATTTCATTTATATCTATATAACTGCACAGACATGTATGTGATTATTATATATGTATAAAATGGATATACCGAATTGTTGAGGAAAATGGAAAACATATTCTATAATGCGAACCCATCACCTGTATTGTGCACACACATTCTATCAAAATAAAAGCTAAGCAACAAATAAGAAGCATATAACATAGAATTTTTTCTGACAAACTCATTTCTCTTTCTTAAATTATATAACTTGAAATATATTAACATAAGAACATAAGTAACATAAATAGATGTTTGAACTTACGCTGAGTTTCAGTTGATCCTTTAACCATGTCAAATAGAACTGAAGATCTGTCTTTTCCATGAAATCATGACTCCAACAAGCAAGTTTTGCAATAATACGAGAAGTCATGTTCATGATAAATCCATCCTGTCTGTTCAGTAAGTTCAGGAAAGGTCCCCATACAGATTCTCGTTTCCGATTCGAGTGTTCTTTGAAAATTTCTACACGACTACGATCTTCCTAATTGTAAAGGTATAATTTTTTAGAACTATTCTATTAAAATAAATGATATATTCCATTATATCAAATAAAGTGATAAACCTGAAGCATATCATCAATCATGATGAGAATGTACTGGATAGTTTGATCTTTTGAAACGTGACCAAGTAAGTTTAGAAAAGTTTTAGCAGCTTGATGTGGATTTTCTTTTAGTTTTGTCTCCCTCACGCTAGCATCGCTTGTATCAAAGGCAACTATAAAATCATAATCTTCTTTTGATATCATTTGAGATCTATAAAATATAAAATATAGTTATATACATATAAATATTTATGTGTTTACAGAAAAACTTATATTATAAATTTGAGATCACAAAACTGTCATGATAGGTTTAAAAAGTATTACGTATAACCACTGTTATATTAAAATCAATACTCAATGTACTTACTGGAAATATGATTGCCAAGTGATTCTTTGATTTCTAATGTCAGCAGCCTGTTGTTGAAGAATACTTGTAGCTGCTAACATATCTAAAATATTGTCAATATCATCGTTGTAAAAAATAAATAAAGAAATTAAGGAACTATGGGCGTTTTGCAAATAACAAACACATTACACTTATGGGAGGGGCAATATCAAACCAAAATTTAGCTGTCTTACAATAATTACCAATTTTTTCGTCCTGTAGGACAGGTATCATCTCTTTAATATGCGCACGGTCAACCATTTTCGTTGTCTATCTTTAAAAACTTCGCACTTCAGTAAACCTTTGTCAGAAAATTAACTTCTGTGCCTAAAGAACTTGCATCCACCCTCAGCTGTTAGATCACAAGACCAACGTATTACCAACTCCTCTGAAACGATTAACTTAAAGTTCCTAACAAACTCCCCAGTCCCTAGAAAAATTGGGGGCTCATAAAATGATCATCAGAGAGGACTTCTGAGATGACCTAAAATCAGAGACTTCCTCTCTGCTAAAATGCTCCTTTCCGTTCTCATAGAGCACCATGTAGAATAGCTCATCACTAGATCAATGGGTTAGAGAAGTGATGAGATTTTGTTCACGTTTTAGCATCAGTAAAGTAAAATTCGGGATAAAAATAGGGTACCTTGATCACCTTGCAAAAATTTTAAAAATTGTTATGATTTGATTTTGAAAATAGCGAACTCTATCCCTCTTTGTAGCTCCTTCTCCAATATTAGCTACCATTGTATAATAAAATATTAACAATAATTTACCAAAAACTCATAGAAAACTCGTCTCGTCTCGAAACAAATTATTCCGGGACTTTCCCGCCAATATCACAGTCCTACTACCTTTTCCCCATAATATTATAGATACGTTACTGTTTCGGGCGCGTATGCGTAAAAGAACCTGGGCAAAATCTCATCACTGGGGTAGAGACACGAGACTGCACGAGACACTAAACTGCTAAACTCTACAGGACCTACATAATCTTAGTTCATCTCAGTAAAATACCGGAATCAAGATTTTTGTATTTAGTAAACATTAATACAATGAACAACTTTGCAAAATTAATCGGGGATTATATATTGTATGAAATTTTGGCACTAATATGGCTACTTTATCTGTGGAATATTTATTTAAACTTTCGGCAGGTAAGTTATCTTTAACCTAAATTTTCTGTTAATTCTATTACTATGAGGCAATAGATATATTTTATTTACTTATTTTGTATTAGTTAGGTTTAATTATTGGGTCAGTTATGTTTAACCTATATTTTCTATTGATTCTATTATTATTAATTTATAGCATTATACAAGTGCTTTCAAAAGCACTATCACATTACATGGGCAAAAATATATAGCATTCTATTTGAAGAAATTAAATTGATTTAATTGAATATATTACTGTATTTACAAAAAAGGACATACAGTGAATTCTCGTTACGAGTCAGTTGCACTGTTTTGGTGACTGACTCTTAGACAAAATCTGAGGTTGTCGCCGAGCGTTGCATTTGAAATACACAGGGCACAGTGGAAACCTAAGAGTCATATCCGTCTATAAGTTATAAAAGCTTATGACTACCAGGCAATAGTGACAAGAAGAGTAAGAAAATATCTTTCTCCAATACAATGTTGTACGTAGCTTGGGAGGTGGCTCTCGAGCTTTGGCCTCTCACCGCGGTAGTGTGGGTAGTTCCACTGACTCCAAATTGTAAGGTTGGCACTGACTCGTAATGAGAATTCACTGTACTATGTAATACAATATAATACTATGTAATGTAATGTAGACTTATTTTATACAATATCATGAGCTTAATACATTAACCTTTTTTTAGCGAAATTTGATGAAAAAGTTGGTTGAATTGCCTACATCAGTTGAAGGCTTTATGTCAAAAGACGTATATGATAAAGCTCGATCCTATTATTTGGATAGATTAAATTTCAGTGATTTTAATAATACCTATATGAATCTTTTCACAACGGTATGTACATTTATATTAATTTCATAATATAGAAATCTTGAATATTATAGTATGCAATAAAAGTAAACATAAAAATGATAAATGAATTTCTACATTTGTAGGCATTTCTGTTACTTTCTGGATATTATTACTTTTGGGAGTGGAGCGTTGATGTAGCAAAATACGTTGGTTTTAGTCGTGAGAATGACATTCTAATAAGTGGTATTTGTATGTTTCTTACATATGTTGGTGGTACCATTATTTCTTTACCATTGATGGTGTATGAAAAGTTTGTTATAGAACACAAACATGGGTTTAACAAAGAGGTATTGAAATTGAAGATTTTTGTGTGATATATACAAAATTTATAAACTGTTTGTCATTCATTTTGTTTTATTGTATATATTACTTTCAGACGCCACTGTTTTTTATCAAAGATCAACTTCTGAAGTTTCTTGTACTACAAATTATTTCCATACCTCTTTTGTGTGCAGTAATATGGATTATACAAAATGGAGGAGATTATTTCTTCCTTTATCTGTGGGTCTTTTCAATCATTGTTATTTTGTTCATGATGATTATTTATCCAGAAGTTATTGCACCGATCTTTGATAAATATACACCTCTTCCTGATGGAGAATTGAGAACGAAGATTGAAGAACTGGCAGCTTCAGTCGATTATCCGCTTTATAAGTTATTTATTGTTGAAGGATCTAAAAGATCTTCACATAGCAATGCATACTTATACGGCTTCCATAAACATAAGAGAATTGTGCTATTTGATACTTTAGTAAAAGAATACTATAAACCAGGAGAAGGTGAAACAGAAGCAAAAGGATGTGATACAGATGAAGTATTAGCAGTATTAGCACATGAATTAGGACATTGGAAATATAATCATACACTAAAAGGTTTTCTGCTTACCCAGGTAAGTTTTGTACTTACTTAATCTTTTAATTTTGTTATTTATACTTATTTCTTAATTTTACAGGTGACCTTCCTGGTCAAATTTCTTGTGTATGCTAAACTTTTAGATTATGCACCAATGTATATTGCTTTTGGTTTTTCGGACTCGCAACCGACATTCATAGGAATCATAATTATCACTATGTATATCTTAATACCATTTACAACAGTAAGTTTGACCTTTTTTCTTTATGAGAAAAACTTCAATTAGAATGTTTTACCCTATAGTACTTAAGTTATATTTAATGAATCATTCTCTTTCAGTTAATAGATTTTGTAGCAGGAGTAATAGGAAGGAAATTTGAATTTGAAGCAGACAATTTTGCAAAAACTTTGGGATATGGAGATACGCTAAAAAGATCCCTAATTAAATTACAGAAAGACAATCTTGGTTACCCTCTTTTTGACAAATTATATTCTTGTTGGTCGCATAGCCATCCTCCACTACTGGAAAGACTGGAAGCTATCGATAAAGATGATTAATGTTATACCTAATCAAACAGTTAATGTTATTGATCTTGTAAGAATGATCACAACATATTGTGTAATCAGTTTAAAAAAGTAAAATCGGATTTAATGTCATTTGATTCATTCATTTGAATTTCGAGGAATATAAATTTACTTTTTAAATGTACTTTAACTTCACAAATTGTAATGTACTTAGTATAGAAACAATTTTGATTACTATCTTTGAATGGAGATCGTAAAGATTCTAAAGAATAATAATACATTATATACAATTAAATTGCTACATAACTAAAGTAATTTATTGGCATTGATGTGATAAAATACATCTAATATAGAATATTCAAATTGTATTAAAAATTTTGGGTCGGATATATTAAGTACACGTTACTCATATGTAATAACATGTAAAAACATGCAACACGCTTTGCTTCGTGGTTCCAATACGTTGTGTTCAAACAGGATTGCCGATTTTGATTATTGCACGATAGTGATAATTCGCGTTGTATACTAGTTTAGATATATTTATTTAAACTAACTATATAAATATTACCTTACACTATATGAACAAAATTACTATTTGTTAAACTTTTACTGCGAGATGTGCTCTTATCTTTGTGTGCGAATGTGTATTGAATGTCTTGATGTTGCATCTGTGATTGTCGCTCATAAATATAATTTTTGTAGAAGTGGGCGGTAGTGTCACTGTCCAATGATCTTATGTGCCACTCAGGAGACAGTGTCCTTGGTAGTATGACTACTACTCACTATGAATGCATGTGGGAGCGAAGATTTCTACGAACAAGCGCAGTGTTGAAAGGGCCCGTTACAGTAAATCCGATGAGAGTGAGTCACTTTGTATTTCTCCATGTGCAAAATTCCGTTGGAAAAAATCTTGGATGGAGTGGACCAGGTGGTATCGGACACCTGACACTATTTTTCGTCGCTAGGCATTTGTTAATTTATGATTATTGGTGTCAAAGATTAAGGAAACTGCAGCCTCACGTACTACGGCTTCTGTTTGGCACCGTAATTTGTGGGAGCAGTATACCGTCAGACTTTAATATTTTTCCTAGATAATAACAAGACAAAGATTGTGATCAATCATTTCAATTTCAAAATAATATGTAATATACATATGCTTGTAATATACAGTGCCGGATTGAGACCTTTGGAGGCCCTAAACACTTAAAAGTTATTCTAAAGTCATCCTTCTAGAGGATGATCACGACAACGTAATGTACGATTTCTTAGACATTTCTGATAATTTGACTAAAAAGTACTTTTAACAAAAGTTAATCAGTTTTCAATCAGCAATTTTCTTTCCTCTCGCACACGCGTGCACATAAACATTTAGCAATATTGTTATTATGTAAAACATTTAAAAATTCAAAAAATTACTATGGTGCCTACTTTCTTCCTAATGTACTAAGTCCGTATTTATTTTGCTTATTGGTGAATCCAGCATTGATAATATGTATACAGGGTGTCCAGAAAAGTATTTTCCTTTACCATTTCGCGCTAGAGCGTTTTTTTTTCGAGTTATTAACGAAAAACACGAACCAATCAGGGCGCGGCTGACGAAAAAATTTAACAAATAGTTAATATCAACTTCTGCTCCTCTTGCTCATACTCAACAACAACGCGACGCTGACACTATGCTCCACTATCACCCCTTTCAGGGTTCTCGATACTTTTCGGGGCACCCTGTATAATCTTTATCATTTATTCAGGCAAATACAAAACATTGAAGATGTTTGTGCATTTATATTCATAAAATTTCATTAAATCTTTGTACACATATATTCACATCTTTCCATCTTTTGTTACTAATTCTTAATTATAACAATTTAAACTGCACGATCATGATGTGGGAACCATTCATTTTGGACAAGAATAACTTAAATACAATTAGCACCGCTAAGTAAAGCCAATTAAGACGGCATTTACTGAAAATTTTTATATGTATGATATACATATAGAGTGAGAGGATGTAAATACATAAAATATACGGAAGTAACCAGAACATCAAAAATCAGAACACTTGAAACGTTCATTTTATTTTGTTAATATAAATATACTTATTTTTGTTTAGTAATACCTAATCGATATACATTTGCATGCAAATGCAAATTTTAAGATGATTATCTAAATGGTCATTTTTTCATAGCATATTCCGATAAGTTTCGTATATTTTGCGTTCTGTGATGAGTTCCACACATTGTTAATATTCTAAATACATTTTTATCTTCTTTAGACCAAAAGTAGGTTATTATACACGTTTGTATATTCTACGAATTAAAGAAAATAATATGTTAAGTGGTTAATCTTTTTTATAAAACATATATATAAGCTATATATACATTTATAAATAATATATTAAAAATAAAATTATATAAAAGGATTTCTTAAGAGTTTTTGTCTAAGTTCCATTTTTTATAGCACTCCGCATAATTTCACAAAATTAGTTATGATTTGATTTTGCAAAAAGGAATGTATAATATGTATATGTCACTCAAATATTAATTAAAAAGTATATACATACGTATTTATACAATATACATACGTTATTGCTTTTGGATGCGCATGTGCGAAAAAACCGTCCAATATCTCATCATCAGTGCCGCTAGATGAGGTGAGGGCGCACAAATTGAGGGGAAAAAGTTACCCTCTGTTTGCCAGTACCGGAGTACTAAGAACTAAGTAAGAAGAAATTAGTGTGAGGGAATAAGTCTTGATTTAGCGACACTGTTCGAGGACACTGACGAGTAGTTTCGCCAGATCAAGACTTGTTCCCCCACTATAATTTCTCCTTCTACTGTGCTATTCCCCATGCTTCTGCTGCGGCCTGATCACGTGACGCATGTCGTCTGTGTCGTGCATACTTCGGTAATGGCAGAGAGAGGGTAACTTTTTCCCCTCAATTCGTACGCCTTCCCCTCGTGGTGTGGCAATGTCCTAGAGTGCTCCGGAGAGAGGATTTACAGTAAGACCGTCCTGTTGTTTACAAATATTATAATAAAGAAAATGTATAAAAGATAAATATTTGTGATGTAAATGAAAGTGCGAAGAATTAAATTTTCCTTATACAATTACCAAATTGTAGTATATATTCATATCTCAATTTTATTAAAATGCTCATGTTTACAATAAATACACAGAAATGAGGAAAAATCTCGCAATAGATCCGTGCGTCGTTCCAAGACGTAAAGAGCCTGAAACAGATAAAAATACACATGTTTAGCTTTAGAGTTACGTGTTACCGGTAAAGGTTTGTTCAATTTCGTTTCTTTCGAAAACCTCGACAGAAACTTTAAAGAACAAAAAGACACGAGGTTTTATAAGAAAGTCAATTTCATGTCATTTTTCACCGTTTAAAATGGTTTCTTCATTACACTGATTAGCTAAACAAATATTTCTCTTAACAATTTGCGAATATTTATTTATCTTCAAGACATTACAATTGTTCTCCAAATAAACAGTATGCGAACCGTGAATGTTAATTTGGATTTTTGAGGGCAAGGGAACTCAAAAATTAAACTTAAATGACTCAATGATTAATTTTTTAAGAGTGTAATTAAAATTTAGCAGTGATTCTTTTTACTTATATAATCAATTCAAATACATCAAATCTGTTTCATACAATGTTCAGTTTTAATTGGTAAATTCATTTACCAATTTAAGACTGCCAAATGATGTTTTAGATAGTTATCATAAAAATTAGTTAAGCATCTACGCTTGAATAGTTTACAATGCGTTATACCGTACAAGTATTCATATTATTTACTGCAATTTTTTTTACAAAAACCACATGATATTTTCCATCTCTATACTTAAAACGGCAATAAATTTTAACAGAAAATCGTTGCTATCTAACCGCGTGATATTATTATAATTATACGTAACTTTTTAATACGTTTGTAATGCATAAAGGTGGTAGACAATGGCCATAAAAAATATCGGCAACTATTTAACCGTCGGCAGTAATTCTTATTTTTTAGTTTTACTTCAATCATATAATGATAAAATATTCGATGTTTCGATGCTAGATACAAGAATGCCTGATCATTTAACGTTACCATATATTTCGGTTGGGTTATATAAAATATTGCAGACTATTTCCTCAGAATTGTGTAGCGATAAATTTTTATATAGCAAATATAACACTACATTAGAACTAATCATTGTTTCTCTCATTGTTTAGTATAATACTTTTACAGGCATTTTTTCTGTTGTTTGCACAGTTAATAAAACAATATTCACTTGAAGATTATCAAACGGGGCAAATGATGTCAAAACTAACATACTGTGAATTCAAATCTACTTTATTCAATATTCAAAATGATGTACATTGATTTTTGAATAATGAAATATGTTTTCAACATATAATTTCGAACATTTGATAAATATCGTTAAATGAGAACTGTGTTAGTGATTATGCGAACAAAATGTATACATAATATGTACTATATTTTACTCCATCATGTAAAATTAGTATTTTTTCAACTATACAAGCAAAGGTTAAAATATATTTTCATTCAAAGTCATACTTATTTGAGAAACACAAACGAAAATACCAAAATAAGCAAAATATTATTCTGCAGTGTTTTAACGTATTCATACAACGAATTATTTATCAGACGTTCGAATAGTTATACTGCATGTGCATCATTTTAAATATTTATATTTATCCAGTGGCTTTTAATTCAATTGTTGGTCCGTTTGCCACCCCGCTTTACAACTCTGCTATTGTATATATTTCATTAACTATAGAACACGCGAAAAACATATACTTCAAGTGAACGATGCTCGTTTTCAAACGGATGAAACGAAAATGTAAAAACTGTTTTTCTACACACACGATACGCTTCAACATACGTTTTCACGATACGTTTATTACTTTCGCCCTTTGAAAGTAATTCGACAATATAATTGTGTAAAATAGCCTTAAAATATACAAAGGAAACAAGACGAATGCTGATTCTATATTTAGTGATAGGTCCACGTTGTGTTTAAACACAAACACTTACTTATGGATAATATATTATTTATATAAATATTCTAATGTTTGCATAATCAGGTCTTTGAATTTGTACAAACCATTTTGAATTATTCGGATATTACTCTCTTCGAAAATGATTAAGTGATCGTTTTCTTAGATTTTATTTAATCTTCTTCACTAGTTCGTGGCTATATTATGTCATCATGAAATCTTAGCAAACTAATCTCCTTTAGACTTGAACCGAAATAAATTTTCACATCTTTGATTTTTGATAACTTCGTTTTAACTTTGACAACAATTTATGTTATACCCGACGTAGTAAAAGACTTTTGTAAGCATTAAGGCAAGCATACAAAATCAATAAATAAAAGATAACCGCATATAAATTCTTGGTAAGAATAGTATATAGTAACTTCAAGCAGTTCGAATAAGTTTAAACCGGCGCGGTGTTCGAACGATATACAATTTGCAAACCTGTGATAGAGTTCAAACGACTTCCAATACTCGAATGCGTATGAATTTATTAATGTCTTAATTTTCCTACAATCTCTAAAATCGCAGGGAATCAAAGTAACCACGAATAAATAAAAATGTCAATTTTATGTGCTTTTAATAGTATTCGCATGAATCCGTTATATGAGAATTACTGAAATTTACTTGGTACATACAAGTTTAAACGCGAACGTGATTGTGCAGTTTTGCAATAATAATTAAATTATAATAATTTCAATTATACACAGTATACAGAAAAAAGTTACTTCAGATGACCTCGGAAATGACCCCTCTCAAGGAAATACAACGTTTTTGGGCACCCTGTAGTGATGTTCGGATATATATAAACATTGTTATTCAATGTTTAATTACTTAAAATTGGATGCCTTATATATGCTGTCAAATTAAATTTAAAATACAAATTTTCAAATAAAGAGGAATAAAAGGAGCATTCAAATAAAAAAAAATCTTATTCAGAATTTTATCAGTTTAAAACATTATCCCAAGCAGGAAGCACTTACCTCCCTATATTAGGGACACCCTAATTCTAATATGGAGGGATCGCAAAGTATTGGTAATTTAATAAAGGATAAGAAACTAATGGAAAGATTCATGGAAATACGTCACGGTACCATCTAATACACAATTTAAAAGCAATAAATGCAAAATTGTCTTGTATTTATGTAGAGTCTGTGATTAATTAAAAAATAATAGACAACATATTCGACAACTTTCTTCTACCTACTAGCAGAAAGGTACAGATGTACCTCTAGTAGATGTTCACACTGATGTCCCTCACCTTGAATATGGTGAGTGCATATGGAAAATTATTTAGGTAATATCTCAACGGTTAGATTTAGAACATATGAAGGTCAACACATTTTTAATTAAGCAGAATTTGATATTCATGGATTCGCGATACAAAAGGTAAGTGACCTTAAAATCTCCAAAATATCATCATCCACATAAAAAATGTTTGCATCATAATATTTCCCCCTCTATGCCATGCAACTTTTGTTATATATCCTTTTTTCATATTATTACGAATTGTGGAAATATTTGAGGTGGTCAAAGTTATTGGACTACCCTGTACGGAGACATTACTGTGTATATTACTGTTTGTTGCTCATACTCCGATTGGCTAACATTATCATTTTAGGCAGTAACAAAATTGTGTATGCCTAAAAACTAAAAATATGTGTCCAACATTATTGTAAGAACTACTTTCTTCCAAAATTTCATTAATATCTGGCGATGTCAGTTCGATATAGTTCTCTGTTAAGGCGAAGTGCAGTTATTGTCCATGTCAACTCGACATTGGACTCAAGATGCTTCATCCTCTGATAGCATTCGAGATCTTGATAGGTTCAAATATTATAAATTGTAACGTGCTTGCAAGCTTTCTCACGTAGGTGTTGGATTCATTTTGCTCGTGAACCTATCGCTATATATATATATATTCAACATTTTTTGAAAATTCTGTAACGCACTACGCAAATCATCCTATATGTATATGCGACAATCTTAATTCCGATATTGACCACGAACTTCTGCGCATGAGCGTATCAAGTTTTACCAGCGATCAAATCGACGCCAATAACAGGCTATAAAATACACACACGTCACTCAATTCGAAAAACGGATTTGAAAATGAACAATGAAACAATAATAATCACATTGGAATTAATTTGATATTTAATTCAATGACAATTAGGACAAGTATATTGATTAGATAAAAGAATAAAAAGGATAACTTATTTGCAATCTATGACATATAGATTGATAAAAAAAATGATTTTCGGTGGTTTTTCAATTTGTCGATCCTGTTATTGTTCGTCACTTGTATATAAATTAGTGAACGAAACATCACATAAACAACAGATTGTTTATGGAATTGAATTAATAGTGCGTCTTTCTACTTATTTTTGCTTGTTAAACTATTTCCTTAAAATTGAAAAAAATGGAACTCTTTTTTTTTTTTCTTAAACTCTGCTCCGGAGTGGTGCACGGGCTCTTTATACTACTTCCTGTTATGTTTTTCTAACTTCTTTTGTTGTATCTTCAAAGGAAATTTATAATATTTGGTAAAAAAATATTATTGCATTCTGGACGAACTTATGCTGAGACAAATCTGTTGCCATAAGAGACTTCGATTTTTCAGCCAAATTTCATAATCGTTTGAAAATCATTACTCTGAGAAATTAAGTCACAAGTAGTAGCGATAATTAAACCAGATTCAAATTTTTAAAAGATTTATCAAAAACTTGATTAATCATACTAGCGGAACTGACCATTACACATAATCGATTAACGGTATAAAACATTTTTTTCTTGTACTTGACAATTGATTTTTACTCATTAAAAAATAATTATCCTATGTGCAATCATCGCTTCTACCGTCAATTATTGCACAATAATTACGAATAAAATGTACAAAGTGTTATTATTTCATATAACACTTCGTAATATTAAACTCTATACGTTAAATGTACAGGGTATACTAATATTGCTACTGCTGAAAATCGAATTAATTTTCCAATTATCAAAACAAAATCAATTAGGAACAAATCTAACTCAACTAAATTTAGTTAAAATCTAATGATTCACTTAAACACGGTCGATGAAGTGAACAGTTCAAAAATTAGAAATTATATTGTTTCAGACGATTTGTCTCGTTAAGATGTGCAAATCGTTTGTACAACACCAACTAACAACAAGAACGATAATAATAATAATAATAATAATAATATCAGTAATAATAATAATAATAATAATAATAGTAATAACAACAACGAATCAATGCATTTCAGGATGGTTTCGTTGTAGTTCGTCCAGAAAGAAATATAGCATTCAATATATAAATATAATGAGTTATAAACACAACAGTACCTTGCACTTGTCACTCTGTTTGAGCGCAAGCGACCTGGTGGCTGGTGTTCCATCGTCGTGTGGCGACAGAGAGAGAGACTCACGCATGTGAACACACGAGTACGAGTACTGAACAAGTATCCAAAGCTGCTCTGAAAAGATTTCATTCCATTCCGAATATCGTTCACAACGTATCTTTTTTTTCTTTCTTGATAATGAACACCTCCGTGTCTTTTAATTGAACGTGTAAATCGGACTATGTACATAGTTTGCACCAATAAAATGTTGATCTCAATATAACTCGATATTCGGAGGAAAAATTTTCCAGATAAAAAATGCATAGTTAGAACAGAAATAGAATCCGATGATAATGTTGAAAATTAAATTCAAATTAAATTTCGAATATATAGAAAGTATAGGATGAAGTATACACCACTTTAAGAATAATGTTAATGCACACACTCTAACTGCGACAAGCATTACCAATAAATATTCCAATTTGGCCTTGAATTCAGTATGAAACAATAAATTACACGTAAAGATATTATTATGCAAATAAAATAATTAAGAACAATTTTGTAGCAATTTTTCGTAGGCCCGCTATACCTCCTTATTTGAACTACGCAACTTTGTTCTGGAACCTTTTTCCTTATTCAGTCAAGAATTTGCGTTTTAATACAAACAAAAGTAAAACTAAACAAAATAAATTAAATTTGTTATCTATGAGCAGTGTTAGTGAATAATTCAAATTTTTAATTTTCCTACGAAGACTCCCAGACAAAGTTATTTAAACAGAATTTCAAGATGTCTTTTATGATTGGGTGCATTTCAGTTAATTATTTAATCTGAAGTATCCAATGCCAGGAGTTCTCTTAAAAGTAAAAAAAAGAACGTAAGACAATTCCGGGAGCCAAGCGGAATGAAAGGCTATGATTCTGCTTATGAAAAAAGATGTTATATAGAAAATATTTATTTTTCGTTCGTTTGATTGAGCTACGCCGAACAAGGGCGCTATATATACTCTCGCTCTCTATTTCACTTTCTCTCGTTCCCTCTCTCTCCCTCTCAATCATACTCTCTCTCAACCATTTTCTCTCTCTCACTCATTCATTCTCTTCCATTCTTTGTAGTTTACATTCATTCTCATACATACATATATATATATTTATATATATATAATTACACATATTTATATATATACATATATATTTATATATACATATATATATAATCTCTCTCTCTATCTATTTAAATATTTGCGGTGGTAGAATCTTGCTTATCCGAATTAGCGCTCACATATTTTATTTCTGACTGTCTCTGTTGATCGAACGTTCAATTCTGTATAAATGTAACATTATTCTTGATAAAGTTCAAATCACTTGTAAATGTGTAATTAACTATTAATAAAACATATTTTAAGATGCAGTTAAAAATTAAATTTAATATATACTATTAAATCCACATATATACACATATGTAAAATCTTCATTATAGGACTTGTATTGAATGTGGAGTTCAATCAACAAAAATGTCCATATGAAAATACTAGAAGTTTGTAAGATATACGGTTAATCAAGATCCTCCTTTTAAGATTCATCTATCTATACAGTAGGTACGGTTTGAATGTGTACAATCAATTATTTCTTAGGCCATACAAGATGAAAAAAGATATTTATGTAGAAGTTATATCATCTTGGAGAGAAAAGTTGAGAATGAATTTGATTTATTTCTCCATTGATGTTTACTAGATTTCAAGATTACCTACTCTCTTTCCAAATGAAACTACATATGTTTATATATTGTGCGTTCCGAGATGAATTCAACGAGCTAAAAATTAGTTTAATAAAAATAAATAGTTGCATTTAGAAATTTATAGGCAAATTTGAGATCTTTGCAAGTATTGACTTGTAAGTATTTCAGTCCGCCATTACTTTTTCTCATTTGACACAAAGGAAATTCTGTGTAAACTATAATGTAACGTGAATAGCTGAAGAAATGATTGAATTTACGCGTTCAAACATGAAGCACTGTATAATTGTTTACTACGAAAATACAAAAGTATTTACAATTTAATAAATAAGTCGCCACTTGGTGTATCCACGGGTCATAGGTCCTGTGTTTCCAAATCACAGCACCTCACACGTGCAGTCGATTAAAAAATTGATTTCTTTGAAATTTGAAACGCAGACATATTGGGAAAATTTGCTTTTCATCAAGCATTCAAATTCTTCCTACTATCTTCATTTTACACGCCATATAATGATATAAAATTCAATTTTAATACAATATTTTTTTGTTCATTTAATTTGTAATACTATGACTCTTAAAATTAATTTTAAGTGAGGTTTAGGTCTCCTCAATTACTTTTGCTATAATTCCTTACATCCGTTCACTTTTTACAGAAGTATCTCCATCATCATTTCATGGCCAAATTATGAAATCAACATATACATGTCAATATATATGTATATGTATATATATGTACACACACATATATCCATATGATTAATTTGACAATAATAGCATTAATCAAATATAATGATTAGTCTAATATCTAGCGTTTCATTTTCCAAAGATGTTATTTCGTTCCGACCTAATTCGGCTCAATATAATGAGTCCCCCTTCACACCACTCCACAGAGTAAGAAAAAATCTTAAAGAGAAAAATCGCTCTTTACTTTGGTCTAAGAATCCCTGCGGTCCTCTTCCTCCTTCTTCGTTTCAATGCCTTCTTCTTGTTTTATCTCAACTGTTGTTTGTTCCAAATCCTCCTTCTTTTCACTAGGGATCACTTCCATTCTTTCAGTTTTTTGCTCTTCAGGTTTCACAATAGCTTCCTCTTCCTTGGCAGATTCTTCTTTCACATCAACAGTAACGGAAGATGATTCCTGTTCCTTGGAATCTTCCGTTTCTTCACCGGATGGACTCACATTGGCCCACCTAGACTTGCGTCCCCTGTTGTTCCGACTGTCCCTTTCCATGTTTTGATTATTTGGATGTTTACCACCTTTTTTGTCTCTTTGCGAGTGGTTTTCAGAGTCAGAAGGCCATGAGCCAGGAGGATGTTCTTGATTCCTCCATGGAGCAGCAGACTCTGGAGGAAGAATAGATGGAGGACCCATAGGTCCAAATGGTGGTCTCACATGGGGGCGAATGTCATCGAAAGGAGGTCTGAAAAAAGCGTCTGGCTCACGGGGATCGAACGGTGGACCACGTGGACCAAAAGGTCTCATACCAGGGCGAAGAGGACGAGGTCCTAGCCCTCTCGGATGGAACATTAAAGGTCCTAGAAAAAGAGACGTTCAGTCACATTTTATTTATCTTTTCTTTTCTTAAATTATGTATTACATATAATGAAACGCTAATGATGTCTTTCAGAAACGCTAATGTACCAATAAATAATTATTGCATAAAGTTACTATGTAATATAATGTCGATAAAACGATGATTAAATGTGAATTAAAAATTGTATATAATAATTCAACGTCATCAGAATATGAAATTGTTATTACATTATAAAAGTTAAGAAATAAAAAAAGAATACAAAGAGCATTCTTACCAGGACCACGAGCACCTAAAGGAGCTGGACGAGGTCCAAACCCATCAGGATGCCCAGGTCTAGGCCCTCTGGGTCCCATAATAGGTGGCATTCCAAACATGGGTTCAATTCCAAAAAATTCTCGTCTTCTGGGTTCAAAATCACCGCGATCGAGATGTCCTCTTGGATCAAAACCGTCCTGAAGCCGTGGATCGAATCCATCTCGCCTAATTTCATAGTCAAATCGATCCCGATCGTCGAGCGGTCGTCTTCCTCGCACTTCAGACCTGTCAAATTCCTCCCTTTGGCAGACAAGAATAATCAATGATTAATTTAGTTTAATTTATTTAGATTTAAATAGACGTTACTTATTCGTCGCAAATTTTTGAAACATATTTCATGTAGTATAGTATGCACAATCGACTACGTAAAGTATTCAATGCAAAGTGAAAAGTTTAAATTATAAAATAAAGTTTCATGTCTTTCTTAAAAAAAAAAAGATACGTTCGTAATGTTCGTAACTGTGAATTCACCTCTGTTCCCTGGATGGTCCAAGTCGTCCAAATTCTTCTATTCTTTGCTGGCCATGTATTCTATTATCGAATTCCTCTTGGAACATTCCACCCTGTATCCTCGGGGCGTCCATAAATTCTTCATGCATTTGTGATCCTCTGGGTCCCCGTCCAAAATTCTGTCGGTCTCTTTGTTGTTGAAAATCTCTTGGATCTTGAGGATTTCGGAAATCTGGCGGTCGAGCAGGGAAATCACTTCTTTCCTGAGGTAAACCGAATTTCGGTAAATCCATCAATGATGAAAGCGGTTCCCCACGTGCTGCTCGTGTGTCATCGAAGCTCCTATCCGATCTATCTCGATCCTGCCGGTTCCGAGGAAGTATTCGGTCGACTCGATCTTCTAGAGGCAGAGTACCGTCAGCCAGTTGACGCAGACGATCAGCTAAGCTCGGTTTAGCGTCCTTTTTCGGAGTCGAATCATTTTCCTGAAATCAAACATTTAGTTAATGGAAATGTATCTGATTTTTAGTATTATCACTATTCCAACATAATATTCTAGATTAAAAGAATTAGTACTTGAAGGCTTTGATTTTGTGGATTGCCTTCGCGATTTTCTCTGTTTTCCCTTTCTCTTCTGTCGTCCCTATCTCTGTCTCTGATATCTCTCCTACGGTCACGTCCCCGATCTCTTCCTCTACCCCTTTCCCTTCCACGATCCATTCTGGAATCATTGTTGTCTCTATCTCTATGAGACAAATGTGTTTCTCTATCTCTTCTATCTCTGTTTTCTCGTTCCCTGTCCCTTTCTTTGTAATCCCGATGCTGTTGCTAAATTTAAATTAGATTTATATAATTTATTATAATAAATTTTCATTAAAAATATGAAAGCTGTCTGGAATTATAATAAATAGTCAGTCCACTTTTAAATACATAGAAAGCCATACATAGTTCATTAGTAAAACGCTTACCTCTGATTGTTGGTCACTGTCTGATCTGTCCTCGTTTTGTGATAATTGATCGGTTAAGTTGCCCTTATTCTTAGCCCCGTTTGAACTTTGAGGCATCGCGTCTTCCATTTCTACGTCCATATCATCCGCAGAATGTTGTTGAGGTAGTTGCATTTGTAAAGGAGCAGAAGGCCCTACACCGTAAGGCTGACGTAACATTGGCAGATTTGGCATTCCCGTTTCCGTAGTTGGTGGCGGAACTCCAATTGGAGGAACATTATGTGGCATACCTGGAAGTATTACGAAATTTTTATTTTTATTTTTATTTTACGACTCCCTTTGTTTTATTTTATTGTTTCTGATATTATAATACTACAAGATAAGATTGATTTCAATTGAACTATACGCACCAGTAGAGTTTGGTTTATCAGAAGGTGCGGCAGGTGCTGGCAGAGGTATTTGCGTCAATAAACCAACTCCTACACCGGCTCCAAACGGTGAATTAACTTGTGGTGTAAGCATAGTTTGCATCATTCCTGGCGGCCCTAACAAACTTTGCATATTTGGTGGCGGTACACCTATCGGAACGTTCGGCATCAGACTATGCGCCATTGGTAATCCCATTGGCCCGAGCATACCTAACCAATAAGAATAGCAATTTAACATTTCAATCCACCAGGAAAAATAAAATACGATATAAAAAAAATATTAATTACGAGGAACTCCAGGCATTGTGAAAGCAGGTGGCATCATTTGTAGCTGGGTATTTGGTGGTGGCAGAAGTGCAGCTGATGTAGGAGGTCTAATCGGAGGTGGTTGACTTGTATCGATTACTTGCTGTTGTTGACCTTGCTGTTGACTCTGTTGAGACTGTTGTTGCTGAGTGGTAGTTGCAGGTTGCATTACATTCACAATACCATCAGCTAAACTTGGCATCGCAGCAGCTGCAACCAAAGCTTGTTGCTGTAATTGCAATTGCTGCTGAAGTATGTCTGCATTTGTTCCGGAATGCTTTAGTTTACCTGCAAATCGTATTAAATAACAGTTACAGAACGTAATTAAATTTACAAAATCATATATATTATAAAAATAAATAATTTTATTTACCTTTCAAATTAGGCGGTAGAGTATCCTCATCAATCATTCCACCTTCCTCAAGTAATTCTAAATCCTGATCAGTAACATTAATTAGCTTATTCCAAGGAATATAACTAACTCCCAATTCAACTTCCCAATAATCTTTCCATTCTTTTCCCTTTACACCTTTCCCGGGTGCCCAGGCTAACTAAAATGAATAGAAATTTTGTATTACTCTAAAAGTACATTTTCTTACACAGTTTCAACATGAAATTCGTTATGTGTTGTACAACTTACAGTGATTGCTTTTCCCTGCATTTTGTGATTTTTAAGCTTAGTAAGAGCTCTATATGCATCCTGTCTTCTATTCATACATATAAAAGCACAACCTCTGGGTGAAATTAAATCTATGCTGACAATATCACCAAATTCTCCAAAAGTGTCTGAAAGCTCTTCTTGATGCACCAGTTTTGATAAATGTCCTACCCAAAGCGTTGTACTGCAAACTGTAAGAAATTTTAAGCTTTGAATTCAAGAATACTATATTCAATATTGGATTCAATAGAAGTATAATTCGTCATTCTTTTAATCACACAAATATAATCAATAAATATAATAATATGAAAACTACCGCTTAATTTATCTCTCACAATTGGTGGCAGGCCTCGTTTACGCCTTTCTCTTTCTTTTTCTCGCTCTTCCTCAGTCATTTTTTCTCGACTATCATCACGTTTTCTGTCACGTCCTCTATCTCTTGAGCGAGACCTGCAACGTAACATTTCATAATACAGTAAAAAATAAGTGTAAATTTCAGAATGAAATTAAATATTACAATTACCTCCTTCTTCTAGACCTGCTTCTGGATCGGGATTTTCTATCTCTGTCTCGATCTCGATCTCTATCCCTGTCTCTATCTCTGTCCCTATGTCGTGGTGATCTAGATCGACTGTGATGCCTATATCGATCAGGTGATCTACTTTGTGATCTTGCACTATCACAATTTACAATTTCTACGCTGCTACTATCTCGTCTTGCACCATTTCTGTAATTAAAAGTTATTAACAATTAATTTTAATATTCGATTGAATTACACGATCAAATTATGAAAACAATTAAAAACAAAATGAACTTCACGAACTGCAGAAGTTTCTAACAAAACTACTATAATTTTAAATCAAAGCGTAAAATTAAGTATATTACCCTGAATAATCTTGTGTGTCTTGTCGTTCATCGAGAAGCGGACTTTTTTGATTCTGATGGGCCTGTTGATTAATTTGCCTAATATTTGACAAAGGTTGAGAGGCATACGGTAGAGCCGGTGGATAACCAGGTGGTGGTTGACTCATATCTTGTATGACTCCGCTACTTACATTTGATGTGTATGTGTTTTGTTGATTTGGTTTTAGGACGTCCGACGGTTTTAATTCGCATTCCGACGCAAATGGTAGATTCTAAAGAAATAATCAAATTTATTTAATATAAGGGTAATAGTAATTAAGCAAATATGTATGTATACAATATAAAATGTTATCTTTCATATTAACTTACAGGAACGGTTTGAGCTAGGTGTTTATCAAACTCTTCCTCCTGCTGCTTCATTTGTTGCAGCTTTCTCATCTTTTCTTCCATTTCATGTTGTGATGAAGAAGCATTTCCTTGCATTGTTTGTTGCAACGTCTGAAGCTGTCTCAAAACCTATTACGTATTAGACAATTAATTGATTTGATTAGAATCACAAACAAAAAATGTTTTCCCTACACAGTTCTGTCTCTAGAAACGACACCAATGTTTGTTTCGAGAATAGGAAATTTTTATCCCTTCTACTTCTTTTGAAATCACTCTTTTAACACGCTTAGTGCCAGAACGAGAGAGTATGTCATATTCTATCCTTTTTTAACAAAAGATATCGACTCGGTTCTCTACCATTTCTCCAGACAAAACTGCAATATTTTCTATAATACGTAAAACCTATTGTTTAGAGTTCTTTGAATATATACCTCTGGATTTGTTAGGAGAAATCCAAGACTTTCTAAACTATTTCCTGTAGGAACGTTGTGTTGGCCAGCATTTGATGCTGTCGTTGCCACTGGTGAATTCGCAACGACAACATCATCATCTTCTTCTTCGCCATAATCAAAATCTAGCAGTTTCTTATCAAATTTCACGGAAGTTTTTTGTTCGTTTGCTGCCTCTTGTTTCTTCAACAGTAATTGTTGTAAATGTTGCAGTTGATCAAGAAAAGAAGCATCCATTTGACCTGCGTTTGACTGGCCCTAAAAAGAATTGAAATCAATGATTTAGTAAAATGAAGTAATACAGTTTAATGAACGAATAATGAAAGAAAAAGCTTACATACCAAGAGCTTATTAGCATTAACTATATTTGCTGTTTCCATTTTCGTTTGTGCAAGCCAAACAGGATCAATAGTCTTCGCAGAAGAGAACAGCTTCTGATCTTTTACTGCATTCTTTGCAGTTAAGGGGGGTGTTTTAACAGCAGTACCCGTATTGCTTGTATTATTTGTCGAAGAAGTATTCAATGTACCTGTAAAATCGTAACAGAAAATTCAGTTTTATTTGAAGTCTTATTGAACATAAATTTTCGTTCTTTTGATATTATTATACCAGTAATCTGTAGAAGTAAAATTCTTTTACCATTTGCGTTAACTGCTTGCTCTTTGTGTATTGGATGATTTGGGTCCGCAAGGTCAAATAAAGGCTGTATAACCTCAGATGGGAAAACTGCATTCTTCTGCCAAAGATTTAAAACTCTTATCACCTTACTCTTGTCTTCTTGAGGACATTTCAGAAGATTCAAGAAGGTGTTTTGCATATTCTTAGCAAAACGTGGAGCAAAAACATCTTTCTCTACTCCAAATTGATGTCTAGACTGACGTACAATTGAATCTATAACGTACAGTCCAGGCACTTTGTACTCTGGCTTACACTGTAACATATAAATAAACTGTTAAATAATTTCTATATGCATAAAAAAACTAATAATATAAATATTTAAATAATATACTTTTTGAATGAATTTCTCAACACTTTGCACAACATGCTTATAGAATTTGATTGCCTTTATTGCGCCCCTAGTTAAAGAGTTCATCTTGGCCTTAGAAATTGGTGGTTTGACATCGTATAGAGCTGAAAGCTGAAACAATAACTTTTTATTATTAACCTCTTATCCTACAATTTAAGCCCTGACAGCATGTGCCACAATCAATAGCAAGGTCAATCATGCATCCAGCTATTTAGCTGTTTGACCGTGCACTTGAACTTATGCCAATCGCATATGCTTTAAAATATTATTATTAAAATTAAACCATGGACCTAATTTATATTGTTTATGTTTGGCCCAAATTTCTTACCACGAATCTTACTCGACATTATAGGTTAAGGTGTTAAAATTAATTTCCGATTCCATTCACTCAAATCGTAAATGTCAACTTACAAACAGAAAATTGAAAAGAATTACAAAGTAAATAATTTCTTAAAACTATGAATTATGTAATTTAGTTTTTATACTTTGAATTATAGTAGCATATATAAACAATAATATTATTAATATAAGCCACACTAACTATATAAGTTTTTACTACCCCTTGTACTCTTCATTCTCGTCCCTCCCCCCTGTTATCACCTTCCTTTAAACACACAGATACTAACATATTTGTTTCTTTCCACCATATTAGCAACAATATAAATCTCGATTAATAACAATATCTATCGCATAATATATCACAAAAACACTCTAAATCACAATAAAGGTTCTCGTTCACTGCTCTCCCTCTTGCCTGTGTATAGAGATAGTTTCTCCCCCTCTCTTGCATAGGGACTAGAAACCAAAGCATTCGTCGAGCACAGAATCACTCGAATCCTAATATCACGATCACTAAAGAACGTTGAGAGGAGCATTTCCTCCAGGAGTCTACCTCACATACGTGTTGCTTACGACTCCCAAATGGAAAGATCGTAAAGGAAAACGAGAAGAGGAGAAACGAGAGAAAAAAGGAGAAAGAGGGAGAGTCGGCGGGCCAGAAGAAGAATCGAGGGTAAGAGTGAGCTCACCTCCGCGTTAAATGCCTTAACCGCCTCCATTTCGATGAAGGTGCGAAGCACCAAGGATCTGCTATGATTCACAGGAATCCGTGATTCTCGGGACGTTCAATGTTTTCGCGATAAATCGCATGTCTTTGCTCAGGGCGCACTGTCTAGCTGGGCCATGCCACTCAAGATGGCGACGCTATTTCCCGAAAGGCATCGCGGGGCGGTGATGCGTGACGTCACATGCCGCCGCGGTGCGCAATCGGTAACAAGTTATGCTTCAATACCGATTGTCCTTCGCTAATTAAAATTTAGCAAGATCAATGAATCTTTAACTAAATTTCAGATCATTAGTAAATATAATAAATCTAGGAATTAATAATATTTCATAATAATTTTATTATAAAATAAGAAGAGAATTACAGCACTTCAGTTTAAAATAGTAATAACAACTGATTTATTTTTACGAAAAATGATTAACGTTATGAGTGACAACTCCTATGATTTAATTTCATTATATTATAAATTAGAATTAAATTTCCCCCATCAACATTTTGTTGATAAATTAATTTTTTATTAAAATTCATAAAACTGGCAGGGGTCTGAAAATTACAAAGCAGAAGTACCAACTCTAATTTAACTAGTTAAACTTGGTTAAACCAAAGAGTAGGGATACAACAAGAGGTAACACTCTGGGCGGTGCGTAGACCATACATGGTATAAGGGGCGGTACCTTGGGACCGAATGTCGGTGGTTCTACTGTCCTTCTAAATTGGTTGTATAGGCACACGGGAAATTGAAATCAACTGGATTTAATATTCTTATTTCGTGTCAATATCTAAATGTAATATTTATTAATATTAGTTTTTGAAGTATTTACATCAATTTTACAAGTTTGAAAAATTGAAAAAGAAATAACAACTGTAGAAAACATATCTTATAAATTACGGATATATTACAAATATGGTTATGACAGATAAATTACAAAAACAAATATGTTACAAATAAATTATTGTAGCTTACATTGAAAACATATTACAAACAATATAAATATATACTATATATTTATAATTTTACGAACACAACGAGCGTTGCCGACGTTCATCGATCCTTACCGAATGGACCTTTAAATTGGTTATATTATTTCGTTTCTCTCTAAAAGTGTTTTTCTTTCGGAGTGTCGCCTCTTGTTGTGTCTCTACTCTTTGCCTCAGTGTAGTTGCTAAAAATTTCGTAAGTTTCCATAGACATATGAATTTCTTTTACGTTCATATACATTTAAATAGCTATAGAGATTTTATTTTTCGGTGGTAATTGTATACAAGCGTATAACCAAAACTATATGTAAACCAATAATTAATAAACATTTTGTTTCAGTGACTTGCAATTTTCAAATTCGTATACTTATTTGCAACAAAGTTTTTACTGAAACGTTTATTTCGTTTAAATATTGTTTTAAAATAGCATATACTGTTACGTCATAGGTTTGTATGATTCAACTTGATACATATAATAAATAATATAGGCATTTATTTTCTACTTATTATACAGAGATGATAAAAATACCAGAAGAAATTGATCTTGAAGATTACACCCTAATACTTCCCTCTGTGGCAGTTGGAAATGTTGGACAATTATCTATTGATCTATTGATCTCAAGTTTAAATCTACGGAAAATTGGATCAATGTGGAGTTCATTGTTTCTTCCAATTATTGGTCATGATCCATACAACAAACAGTCTAATTCTCTATGTACTGCTGCTGATTTTTATCTAGCAGCTACATGTAAAATAATTCTTCTACAATTAAGATCTCCCTATGTTGGTAATTCAACTGAGTTTTATGAAGAACTAGTACAATTTATTCAACTAAAGAAATTTAGCAAGGTATGCAGTATTTCAATAGACACCTAATGTTATACTTCCTTATATTTTTTATACTAAGAAATAATTTCTTTTATAGATAATCATTTTAACTAGTAGTTATGATTACGAACAATCAGATAGGTCAGACTCAAGGTTGAGGTATCTTTCTTCAGATAATTCATTATTAAATAATATTGAATCACTTCACTGGAAGGAGCATGTAAGGAATACCTTAGTAGAGTCTGCAGAAAACAATTACATTCCTGGGGGAGGATTTGCAAATGGACTTTACAATTACCTCAAATCAGCAGATGTTCCTTGTACCGTTCTCTTTTGCTATTGTTCTGAAGGAGACAACGTTTCTGATGCACTAATGTTAGTGAAAGGTTTGAATCAATGGTTAAATATATTAGAAACTAATTCTGATATTGGTATTAATGTTATATATCCACCATCTTGGGAATATCTTTTCGGTAATCCACCTGCACCAGAAATATTTTAATTTTCTCATCTAACCATTGCCTACAAATTAATAAAGTTCCAATTGTATGAAACTTTACTATAATTTACATTCTATTGAACTAAAATCTTTTTAGAGAACAGTTAATTAAAACTTTAGGGTTCAATTAATATATTAAATAAAATAAAACATTATTATATTATAAAAGTGTATTTAAAAGGATATCTAACTGACAATAAATCATAATAATGTAGCTACATTACTACATTAATAATTCCTTAGATTTAATTTTTATAATAATTTATTTTAAGAATTATATCATGAAAGTATTTAAGCTAACAGCTTGAACTTAGCTGAAAAGGCGGAATAAGTGACTAAGGCTGCTAATAAAGCAGCAAGGAGTTCTGAATTAACCCATGGTCCCAGGTAAACTCCTGGATTATTGAGTACTACAACGACTAAAGGTTTCACAGTGCTTGGGTCTTCCCCATTTCTGATAGCTTTGCGTATAGCTGCATATCTTTCTTCATCATATAAGTTTATTCTATAATCACCAGAACGTGCTTTTTTCACATCTTCTGTCCAAGAAACCTATAAAAATTAATATTATCCTATTATGATTGAGCCAACAAAAACTTTGTGTATACATTATTTATACTTATGTGAGACCTTTAATTTAATCAGTTCAGTTAATATAAGTTTTCAAATGCAATTCATACCTGATACTTATTATCGGAGCTTAACCTAGCAGCCGGTAATGATTTTCCTTCAACTTCTGCATATAACGTAATACCTTTCACGCCATTGCTACATTTAAGCACAAATTGTGTCGTAAATGCAACGTTTGTTAAAATTGTAGCATCTTCTGTGACATATGCAGATGCAACAACTTCGGGTTTTTGGCAAGTTTCACAAGAAACTCTGGAAATTGCACAAACTAATAAAGTACAAATAGCTATGTATCGATTCATTTTGATTGTACGTATCACTTTTAATTGATAAATTGTCTACTGCACTTGAAAATGAATTATATTGTCAATTCTGAATCTGTGGAATACTACGACCGGTAGCTTAAATCATGTTAGGTTAAGTAATAATCACAACCACAATTGATTCGTGGCAGCCTCCCCGTAAACGCATAGGTTGCGTGGTTACACGTGTTAAATAGTTGGAAACAATGGTACCAACATTTTACTCCTTCTTCACTTGTTGCGTGACAACGCGAACTTAGTTATGATAGCGCTACTTTACCATATGTTCGATTAATCGCGATGGGGGGGGGGGGATTTGAATATAAAAAGTAATATTGAGTATTTTTCATATACATATATTTTGTCCGGGCGCAATAGCTTAGAATGGGTAAGGAAATAACGAGAGAGAGAGAGAGAGATCCCTGACGAAATTCTAGTTGGCGAGACTAAACGAGTAGCAGAATTGCAGAGTTCTGTTACTGCGACTAAGCAGTTTTATTTAGTTCATAAATGACACATGCTCATGTAGTTAAAAGGTAAAATGCTTGTGGAGGTATCTAATAAACGCATTGAATACATATTACTTAAAAAAATAGGTTTTATATGTCACAATATTACAAATATGTATTCAGTGTATTAACAATTAGTATACAATCATTATAAATTATAGAGAGTATTTGGTATATGAATACTTAATAAGTTTGCATATAGGTAAAGTAGGGACAATAATCGTACAATTGTATACTTCTTCTTCATTGATACAAATTATTTTAAAGGTATAAATATTGTTTTATAATATTGTCTGTGTATCGCGCACAGTATACTACATAATGTATTTTAAAAATGACGCTAGATTGCAATAACTTTTTGGTTCATTGAAAATTTAAAAAAATTATTTTAAGTACATACAGAATCTTCATTATGTCAATAAATAGTAAAACTTGTGGTACAAAGTTTATATAATTTTAGATGTTTGAGATTGTATAATATAATTTAGATTGTATAAATTATATATATTAGCTACAATAAATAAATTTGTAAATTCATTACTATTTTTGCAATGATTTTTATACTACATTGCAATTCTACATATACCTTTGTAAAGTGCGTGTATTTCTGAATAAAATTGCAGTTTTATGATATACTAAAAAATTAGCATAGTCTAATTATTTAACTTAAAATTCAATCAAATTCACTTCTCTTGTTACTGTATTTATAGCTGTTGATGTTACAACCGAAGTTGTAAAGGAACGTACATGAGATCGAAAAGTTGACGCAGATTCCCATGCCTCGTCTCTAACAGTACCTTGATTCCTTGGATACATAAGCAAGGGATCTTTCCCAGTCTTCTTGCATAATATTTCTTGAAGCACTATTAACCGTGATCTCCAATATTCATAACTGGCTTGCTTTAATGCATTCACCCATTGTTCTACTTGAGACTCTGAACGTCCACTCAATACATGCCTTTTGTCATGTTCATCACGAAATGCTATACTAAATGCAAATACTCCTCCTGATGCGCTGTCAATATTAATACTATAGTTTTCTAAAACAATTACCCCAGCAGGCTGTCTTGTGTCGATTTGTCCTAATTCATTGATATTAAAATAGAATAGTAAATTGCACCTTAATTTAAACCATTTTTCTTTGAATCCTAGAAAACAGATAATATCTAAGATAGAAAAAATTCACAAAATATTAGAACAAACATTTCTCCAACAGTTATAGGTTAGTGAGCATCAAATTAACTTCAATAAATTGATAAGCTATTAAAGAAACTAACCTGATTTGTGCGCTCGTTTATGATTTAAACGACCTTCTAAATCAGCTGGACCACTACTTGCCTCTGCAAGTTCTTTCTCATTAAATTTCATGATGATGCAGAATTATTTACCCCTTAAAACATTCCTGCGTAATACAAATGCTATCGCACGGTCGTAAAATCTATATAATTCATCACATTGTTGGTCATGTCCACTATATTCGTAAAAAGTTTGGCTATAATTCTTGAAACTCACTGCCAACATCGAACGCAGCAATCTAGTGTTACGTGCTGCATTTTTAAATGCTTCAATAGTATCAACATTTTACTTATAATATATCTTTAATAAACATTTTTGTACGCTATCGTTTGCGATTACACATGCTGACACGACAAAGACTTGTGCGTAACTAAACATCAACTATAAAGCTTGGAGAACATAGCAGTGAAATTTTGAAACAGCGCGTTTTGCTATAGCAGTCTGTGAAACACGCACATTTGTCTAATCTTAAAAAAGTTTATTATGATAACTAATCCATATTGCTTTAATATGTACAAAAAACTCTTCACTTTGTAAAGACTTTTGTGGATGAAATATATATTATGTTACATCTATTAGATTAATTACTTTAGATTTACGGAAGTAACAACAATGTGTTTTTATGCATACAAGATTGGTCAGCCTGCAAACTGGATATGTCTTCTATTTCATACTGTTAATTCACATACAAAGGATTGCAAGTGTCAACTAGACAAATTGTCTGTCAAAATTTACTGAACTTGTAAAATCTTTGTTTATGAATGGATGGTTTACCTTAGTGTTTACTATTTACAAATTTGTTTTAGAAAAAAGTACATGTCTAAGTTACATACGTCAGCGAAGTTCACTTTATAGTGACGATTTACAATTATTTTTTAAATAATTAAGTAATGGGATCGTTAACCAGTCGACAGAACGCTGGTGTAGAGGAAGTTGATATCGTTTCAAATCATGCATACAAATACCCTCCTCGTTCTGGTTTGTATTAAACTATAAACATTATAGTTCAAAAATTTATTAGGAATTATTCAAATATGAGAATAAATTAATTTGTGTTTTAATTAATCGAGTTCAAGTACACATTCTATTGGATAAACTTTTTTATTAGGAAGCTACTTTGGTAGCCATTTCATCATGGGTGGTGAGAGGTTTGATACGCCTCAACCAGAAGCATATTTATTTGGAGAAAATGCTGACCTGAATTTTCTAGGAAGCAGACCTACACCTGTAAGATACCTAACATTAAATTATTATAACAAACCATATAGAAAATAATGTTTCAAAATACAATTTTTGTTTTAGTTCCCATATCCTCCTCCGCAAGCAAATGATCCTACTAAAACATTGAAAAGTTTAGTAAATATAAGAAGAGAATCATTGAGACTTGTTCGTAATGTTGATCAAACTTCTGCTTCACCTCAATGTCATAATTTAAAACATTACGGTGATGGTGATGTTGATAAAAAATCAAGTCGTTATAATATTGAATTCACATTTGATTGTGATGTACGATGTGCAATTACATTATATTATTTTTGCACCGAAGAAGTCACAACAAAGGGTGTTACGTATGTATTATTTTTATATTATATGTAATGTTTTATGAGTGGATATTTAATGCTATTATTTTATTATTAAATTTAACACATATATAATACCTTTTGATTACTTACAGTTACACACCAAGAGATCCTTCAATGAATTCTGAAACATACTATTACAAAAAAGGTGCAAATCAATTATTTTCAAAAACATCACATGTTTTTGATCCATTAGCACATAATGAAGAGGATTTATTATATAATGCTGATAGGGAAGTATGTAGCTTCAAAATACGTTTATTCTACGTTTTTATATCTCTCGAATTACTGTATAACAATAATTGTAATTATCTATAGATAATACCAATAGCAATACATTGTGTGGCAGAAGAAGGTTCAGATGAACCAAAACAATCTCATACAACAATTGCTGTTGTTGAAAAACATTCAGATGGAACGTATGTATTAAAGGCACTGAAACAAAAACTTTACGTTGATGGTCTTTGTTATTTGCTTCAAGAAATATATGGCATAGAAAATAAAAATGCTGAAAATGCAAAGGTATATCGTATAATTTCAAAGTCATTTTTATATTGAATTTCATTTGCTTTCCTTAATTACAATTATTATCAAGTCGATATTTATTTTGTAGCAGCAAGGTAGTGATGAAGACACAGATGATAATGGCTCGGAATGTGTTATTTGTATGTATGATGTGCGAGACACATTAATATTACCATGTAGGCATTTGTGCCTGTGTAATGGTTGTGCTGATTCGCTTCGATACCAAGCCAACAATTGTCCCATATGTCGTGCTCCTTTCAGAGCTCTTCTACAAATCAAAGCTCTACAGAGGGCAACTGGAGCTGTCATATCAAATCCTCCATTACCAGAGGTTAGTATTTGTTTTTATATACTAGTGGTCCTTATTTAAATTTTAATAAATTCTCCCATATTCAACTAATAAAATGTTAAATGTTTAGGGAAGCTGTGAAAACATTCCATCTGGGTACGAGGCTGTGTCATTAATAGAAGCTTTAAATGGTCCATATATTCCACGAACTGCTGCTCTTGCTCCAGAATCTCCAGATACACCTGATACAGATACAGCTAGTGCAATTCAAGCAGCGGAAGCATTAAACAGGTAAAACACTTCATAAACTATATATTTTCTTAAGTGTATAGGGGGAAGGAGGGGGTTCAAGAAAGAGTCAGGATTCCGATAAAATGCCTCCAACTCCTACTAACTATATTTATTCGTTTAATAATAAGGCTCAGGCGTGTGCGCGGATGCCGTGTCAATGGGTCGCCTGCTCGCTGGTAACTAATTCTCTCGATTCGCTTCTTTCGAACGACAAACAACGCACCTGGCAACGACAAAAACACACGCGTCTTCTCGGTGAACTTTTGTCACCGATCTGTTACGATTTTCGCCGCGACGTGCGGGCACACACACACACAACATTCATACTGGATGCAAACGCGCCCGCAGTTATTCCAAACAATCGTCCCGGCTCAATGACACTCGCATCCCTACCATTAATTTCCTACAAGTGATTTATTTTATTTAATAGATCTGTTGAACGTACGCCTGTATTGAAACATGCGTCTTCAAAGGAAATAGATACATCTGCTAGATCAAGTGGTACTACATGTCCCACTCCAGAATTTCGAATGTCAGTTTTATTGGCCAGAGATGAGCATTCAGGTTCACAGAAAGACCTACACGCTCGATCTCCTGCAATGAGGATGAAATCTTCTGGACATATACGCGAAAAGTCTTCCATCAGATCTCGGGATACTCTTAGACTTGTTAATGAAAAACAACCTGTTTCGCTTTACGAGGTAATTTTTTAATGTTGTAAATTAATACTTCTATTTATTTCTATAACAGAACACACTGAATACGATATTTAAAATTATGTCATGTATTGCCTAAATAAATCAATATTCGCAGGGGCAAGGACAAGATGAAGATAGTGAAGCAGAGAAACTATCTCCTTTATTGGATGCAGCAACTAGCACAGAAGCACTTGATACTCATAGTCATAGAATATGTGACATAGATGTTGACGACGAGATTCAAAACACAGAAAATGAGAATGACAATGATGCCACGTGCCATTCTCATTAAAGAAAAATTGAATATGTAAAAAAAATTAATCGTATCTGTTTTAACATATATATTTAATTTAATTGCTTTCTGTAATATAAAATTTCCTATATTTTCATCAAATATAATTTTACATTGTAAATAATACATAATTACTTATAAATTGGATAAGATTGAAACTTGTTTTTCTTTTCTTTGATACAAGTAAATAATAAAAACTACTATTTATTATATTATGCATATAACTATTATGTACTTTATACATTCTTCTTACCTGATTTGCATAGTGACACAGACATTATAAAGAACTAATTTAGTTTAATGAATCAATTAAGTTATTAAAAAACTTAATGAATCCTTTCTATTAGGTCAGTGTAAAAGTTCGTGTTTGATTCCGTATTAACACTATGCCGTCCGGTGGCACCACGCTGGTGCCATGCAAAAACTGAAATAACATTTGAACTATATTTCTTGGGTGTTAAAAGGCAGCAAACTAACTATAGCATTGTGCTCATTTTAGCTCTTGAATAGGGATGCATAAAACTATAAACGGAACTGTCATCGAGCGATGGCGGTTGAACAACCTAGCTATCAGTGGCGCAGTCATGTTTATGAGAGAGTGATGAAAATTGCCGGGGCACGCAACCCGAGGTTGCATTTATAGGCAAAGTTGTGCAGAATGATGATCTTTAAAACATATCCAAAACTAATAATTTAATGTTCCCATACGATACAATCTTACCGCTCGGATTGTATCAATTACATTATACTAAATATGAGGCCCACTAATGATCCTAACAACTTCCTGACCACGCATCAGGTTCGTTTGCGACATACCATAATCCAAACAGATCTTTTCAAACTAGTGGCTCCCCAGTTTTGTATTGGGTTCGTTCACTAAGTTTCACCTTTCTGTAACTCCCCGATGTTGTCCGCGTTCGATTAAATTCCTAGAGGCTCCTTGACTACGCGTCCGGTTCGTCCTCGCAGTCTATAATCCTAGTGGCTTCCTGATTTCGCAACAAGTTTGTCCCCGCACCTAACAAATTGAAACCACATTCCAAGAGTAATAACTCTTCCGCCGGTCTCTCGCGTTGCTCGCGGCCCTGGCTCGTAATAACGCATTCGGAACAGCTTCGTTACTTTAAACAGAGTCCCAAGATAAAGAAAGTTATAAACAATGTTACTGTTTTTTTACGTTCCCACTTTCGATGTACAGGGCCTTTTAGGAAGGTGTCATCCATCACAAAGGTGTTAGGCATAGAACAAAACTAATACAACGTAAATGTTTATGTATAATTTCTTTAATGAAATTGAAATCCAAAAATTTAATTGCTCTTTAAACAACAGCAAGTAATTTTCTGAATTTCTTCCATTCGTCCAAAGGACCATGCTCAGGCAAATATTTGACATTGCAACCATCTGGAGCAAGACGACCAGCTTCTTTAAGTTGTTCGTATTCAGCACGATCGTATTTTGTGAATCCCCACTTCTTTGAGACATAAATTTTCTGACGTCCAGGGAACTTAAATTTGGCACGACGTAGTGCTTCAACAACAGCAGCCTTATGACGATCCGATGAGCGTACACTCATTATAGGTTGTCCAATATGTACTCTAGCTACTGTACCTTGTGGCTTTCCAAAAGCTCCTCTCATTCCAGTTTGGAGCCTTGTAAATAAAAGAGGCAATTCCATCAAAATTGTTACAATACAAGCATATAACAAATATTTTTTCACAATTATACGGAAAATTATGTTCTTTAATGGATTTCACATCATATACATACCTATCAGCTCCAGCACATGACAACATTTTGTTGATGCGAATAACATGGAATGGATGAAGTCTCATGCGAATATGGAACTGATCTTTTCCAGCATTTTTGACCATGTATTTGTTCGCACAGATACGTCCTGCTTCAAGTGCTTCTGAACTAAGTTGTTCATACTCATCGGACACTAAATGTACACACAATGGAAAATCTTCCACTGAGGCTTTCTTTTTTCCAAGATCAAAGATACGAATCTTTGGGTCAGGCACACCACGACAGAATCTTGACTTTGGATACGGCTTGTTTTTACAATATCGATAACTATAATAAAAAGAATAAACATTTCAGACTACATAGGAGGACTCGGAATTAATAAATAAAAAAAAAGAAGTCTCGTGACAATTTCTAACCTAATCTACCGTTTATTAAATAGTAAATGTATTGAAGTTTTACACGATGCATTAAAACACAAAAAATGTAGAAAATATTTTAATCTATTATGTTTCACTAATTTTTTAATAAAATTCATAAATTAAATATTTTATTACTTACCATCTGGCTGGTCGGCGTCCCATATTGGCTGTTAATAATAAATAAAAAATATTAGTACAATATTTTATAGAACACTTGTAAAAATATGGATAATAAGTTAGATAAATATAGAATGTGTAGATGTTTAATATATGTTAGGATATTTTCGGATTTTAATAAACGAACATAAAAATTATCTCGTGCTCCCAAACGATGGTAAACAGGAAAGAAAGTACTTCTCTGAAGTGAGACACAGAAAGACTTCTAACTGAAATACGAGTTACAATCATGAAATACAATTTAAAGGTAACTAGAAAATTACTAGTTAAGGGTAATTTCTAATTGACGGCAGAGATACCGCATTATCGACTAAATTCAACTATCGACTATTTACTATTTAGTTACTACATACTATCGAATATTTAGTCGATAGTTTTTAGTCGACTGAATTGCTTTACTGGTTATTCTCGTATTTACTCTTATTCTCGATGTTGGCTAGTTAAATAAATAGTAGGACAGTACAGAGATAGTAAATTTCGTGATTGAATGATTTTGTCTGAATCTGTCTTTATTTAATAACAAATTCATACACTATGTTATAAATATAAATATACACAATTTATTTATATCACATATATAGTTTATATCGCATAAATAGTAATAAGATTTTAACATCTAATATGAATTGAAGTATTGAAATATCTATTACATATTTCATTACTTGCATATTTGCACGTCCTGTCATAATCATGTATTTCTAACCTTTTCGTTTCATCGTGCGACCCTGACGTCTAAAACAGTCGACTGAAAATAGTAACCCAACCACTACTAAATTCAGTCGATAGTTTAAAAAATCACCATGGTGCAGACATAGTATACATAGTCCTGAGGCAACAATTTATGAGAGACCCATTTATGGACGCATGCGTATTGGTAATTGGCTGCCGAAAAATGTTCGCGGAATCTTATATTTGCAGTTGTTCGTTGTTCGCAGTATTCTGTGAAATGCCTTTGTAAGAATGCGAGAATGCTCTGTGGCTTAACGATGACAGTAATCTTCAGAGTTGTTAAGAATTGCATGTATATTCGTAATTTGTACGAAATGCAAATGAAGTTTTTCCTACGTTTATAGAGGGGTTATGAACTTTGTACAGGACATCTGATTAAAAACAACTATAGACAAGTCGTTATATACGATGGCACCAGAAAGATCAAACGATATTACAGGAAATCAGTTAAGAAACGTTCCACAAATTACACCCAGGTATTAAAACTCTTTATAATTTCTAACAAAATAAGAATTTAGTAAAAGCAACAATAATATTTAAAGAATGAAATAGTCGTTCAATACTCGAGAGTAAAATTTATGTGTGGACTGATATACCATTAATGAATTATAATAAAGATGACATTTATATTAATAAATAATGAGTTCTAAAAACATAATTGTCGTTTGGAAATTATTTAAGTAATGGTGTGCTCCAGTTTTTATATTTGTGTTACCCTTTATGCTATTATTGTAGATAATCCTCAAATTATTTACAGTTTATCAAGTACCTCAGCGCCATTTCCTGTTATAAGCAATCAATCAGGAAATCCACCACCGATACCCCCACGCCAACCAGTTCAAAATTATTCCAGTTTCAATGATTATAGAATGTATGGGTCCAATTCCTATAATGGATATGGATACGGGTTTGCAAATCAATATAGAGGACCCAGTACATATGGAGGATATAATTCATACGGTTATAGTCCATATTCTAGTTATAATAATTATGGATCTTTTGGTAGTCCTAGCGGTGATGTTGAAAACAGGTAAATCATGATTTTAAACTAACTTAAAATGATATTAGCAGTCACAAGTATTTATATATATGAAAATAGTATATTTACTAAATTATTAAAATTTTTTTTATCACTCAGAGAATTTGCAATAATTTATGAATTATAAATGGTAACATAGGTTTTCATCTACTTTTATCATAGTAGAATGTTGAGAAAAATTGGTACTTTTATTAAATAATATTTTATTATGTATTATATGTAAATGACTATAAACTATATAACTATGCAAACCATAGAAATATTTTAATAAAACAAAAATTTGTAACTTGAGAAGTCTATTTGTTCATATAAGATATATAGATTTTCACATTTACAATTATCTTTTGTTACAGATTTTTTCAGTACTTCGAAGAGAGTACCAGACCAACTTTTCAATTAATTGAAACAGTTCTGCAAACATTTTCATCCATCACAATGCTTTTGGAATCAACATATTTTACTTTAACAAATTCCTTCAGGGCAATTATAAGTGTTGCAGAAAATGTTGGAAAGTTACGTTCAACTATAGGACAATTGTTTCATACTTTTGCTTTAATTCGATTTTTAAAATGGTTATACAAGAAAATTATACGCAGTACTGGTAAGATTAATTAAAATTATTTGTACAGTATGTCCTGTTTAAATGTATACACCGTAAAATTCCGTATTTTTAATTTAATAAATATTACCGCGACATGTCCCTTCAATACTATATAAATTTGTTTAAAACAATTTCTTGCATTTTCAATACTTACAAACAGATTTTACTACGAGATACCCACTAGTTTTATTCACCTTTATATATCTTATGGTTCCAGATGTCCGATGCAGTATTACCTTTTAATCACGGGTCCATACTTTGTCATTAGTGGGTAATTAGTACGTTTGCTACTTTATTGAACGAAGTATCGGCCCATGATTAGAAAGCAATATTGCATCCAACATCTCGAATTACACACACACGGGCGCACGCACGCGTACACACACACAAGCCTTCTTGTTAGAAAAATAATCGCGTGTATACATTTATATCAGACATACTGTATACTATTAAAATACTTTATTGCATATACATATACATTCCGATCAGGTTTTCAGGGTGAAAGGACTCTGAATGATGAATTATGGGAGAAATCTATAGCAAAGATAGGAAATGAAAATATTAATAATTCTCCTTTCTGGTCTGGATTTTTTCTCTTTAGTGTATTCTTTTTAATACCCTATATGATTCATAAAATTACAAATAGTATTAGAAATGTTCAAGTAAAAGGTATGACAATTGGAATTCACTTTGTATTATAGAAAAATTCAAATTTTCATTTTATGTAAACAATATTAATTAGATGTCTGTATATGTGTTTTAGGTAAGGATCCAAAGGATTGGTATCAGTATGATCAACCAGTATTTATTGCATCAGTGCTGTATGACTTCGCAGCATCAAACAGTGAGGAATTGAGTGTAAAAGTTGGTCAAAAAGTTTATCTGGCACCTCAAGCTTTGCAACCAAAAAATTTGCCAGGATGGTGCAGAGCTACTGATAGCGCGAACGTTGGCCTCATTCCTTATACCTATATTAAAGTCATAGGAAAATTGAAAAAACGAAAGGAAAATGAAGTCATTTCTTTAAATGAAGAGAAATCTTCCTCTAATGAAAGTCGTTATAGGAATACTACTGAAAATTCTGAGATTTTAAAAACAAATGAAAATCTTACAAATGATATGAAGACACAATCTACTTAAAAAAACTAATACGTAAAACTTGTGGAAATTGTCATATGTATATGGGAATATGAAGTATACAATAAGAAAGAATTATAATCTATGAAATTCTTAATTATATATTTTAACTATATTTAATACTTTGTAAGTATTACTATGGGTAATACTTTTTTTTATGTATTTACTATTACAAAGAAGGCAAAAAATACGTTCAAATACAGGTTTTAAGCAACTATAAAAAAATATACATGATGTTGATTTTAAATATTTAAGGAAAACGAACATTCTATAAAAATATTTTACAGATTTTATATAAAAGGAAATTTGTGAAAGAGGGAAAACTATAATTAAAAAGTTTGAAGCAAATACAAAGAAAACATTAAGTTGTAATTTCAAATGACTGAAATTATATATTTACAATAATGTTGACAACATAATAAAGTAAATACTTAAAATAATAGTGTATCAACCAGTTTATGGGGATCTAGTAAAGAAAGTTTTTAATGTTATTTACATGCGGTAATTATATTTATACTACATCCTGTGATAGATAATTTTAATAATTATAATAGTCTGCATTCTATTGTTAAATTTGTATACAAATCTCAATGTTAAACTTACTTTTTGTTTATAATGAACTGGTCATGTAAATAAATACTTTTTTTAAAAGAAATGACATTAAACAATTTATAATTATTAATAGTGTTATTTTCTATTTTATAAAAATAAAGAAATATTGATTCTTTCAATATAGTAAAGTTTGTCTGAAGAAAGGGAACATAATATGACAATTTGATGTATATATATATATTTTTATAAGATTAATTTTTTTCGAAGAACAATTATACTCACCACAACAATTAACAATGGCTATATTTCTAACTTAAAAAAAAAAAATAAAATTAACTGAAGTAAAGGAAATTTTTTCCAGAGGAAAATCTTAAAAAAATTTACAAGTTTGTACACATTAAAATACTTTATAGGTATATGTATATTATATTTATATGTAATTATATATATATATGTATATATATATGTGCATGCGCGCGCTCGCACGCGCATATCTTTATATATTTCACAATTTCACTTCCTCTCTTTTTTCCAACAATGTCAACAACAGATTCTACATTTTCTACATAACGAATTCTGCAGTCATTTTAGCTTTCTAAAGAAGGGAATGTTTTTGTTAGGAAGGAAAAAAGAATGCAAAGAAGAGAAAATGAGAAGGGCATTTTTTAATCAGTGAACTTGCGATTGGGATTGCTTCCGAACAGAGAACCACGTATTTCTGGTATTAATTGCTGTGCAATTAATTCTAATCGTGTTTCCAAAGTGTTGCTGACTTTTATACGTCCTGTAGAAGGATGAATTTTTCATATGCTTTTGAAGTAAATTATAGTAAAATTTTAGAGAGAAACCAAAGAAAAATGTGATAAGAAAATACCTCTTCCTGCATATAGATCAACACCACCACAACTATCAGCTGGAAGGAAATTATCTTGATCAATTTTAACTGTTACATCTTTCATGGTTGCTTCTTTGTAAACATTTTGGACACCATCAATAAGTGATTCAACGAGAGGAATGTCCGCTTGACGTACACGAACAGTAATATGTGCTTCTGTCAACTAAAAATCAAGAATGTGCAAATATTTCTGAAAACCTGACAGTATTAACTGATTAGAAAATTTGTGTCAATATACCTGAAATAAGCCTTGCACAATTAACAAATTCAAAATATCCCGGTACTGCGCATCTTTAGTTACTTCTCCTAATTTCTTCCTAGCATCATCTAGTACATTACGTACATGATCTTCTCTTACTTTCAAAACTTTCAAACGGGCCTGATTCAGCATGTTTGATGACTGACTGCACAACAAATTTCATTAAAAATATAACAGAACATTTTACATGACAACATATTAAGTGTACATATGTATATGAAAAATATCAAAATTACTCTTTATATTCAACATACATTTTCTTTTGTAGTTCAACTTGTTTTTCTTTTTTTTCATAGTATTCCATGATTTTCAATCTTTGTTGCTGAACCAACCGACCTTTTTCGATATTAAACTCTTCTTCTGCCTTAGCATCAATTTCTTCTGCCTTTTCATTAGCCTCTTGTTCAATAAAGGCCATCATATGATTAATCTAAAAATATAAGATTGCAAGAACAAAAATTTTAATTATTTTTAAATATTGAAATAAAGTTGATTACAGAAAAAATGACAAAGATATTTAAAATTGTCTCTAATCTTAGCAACATTTGATCCTATATAAAATATGTTTAATATATTTAATATTTTATTTAGAAACTATTATGTAGTTCCTCATAAAATATAGTATACTCAAAGAGTCTTTAAGGTCACAAGTTCGAAATTTATCATCTGTGAAAAAACAAAGTGAAAAATATTTAATTATTTAAATAAATGAATGTCATCTTTCATCTAAAAACAAACAATTAATATAATGCAAGATATGCATGTATGTTCAAGTGCAATTACATGGATAGCATTTGAGAATCTGTTTTAAAAGAAAAGCAAATTTTTTTATTAATTTCCATGTTAAAAAAAGAAATAGGCAAAAACAAAAAAATAAATTTTGACAAGAGGAGCTATTAAAAACAGCTATTTTAGTAAAGCAATAATATATAGAATAAAATGCAAAAATAGCTTAAAATCAATGCGCCTCGGGATTGTGTGAATGACTAAATTTGAATAGTTTCGTACCTGCTTTTGTACATCTGCGTCGCTCAGTGCCATTTTGAAGTGCTAGAATTTCTTATTTTCTTTATAATCAAGATTTTTCTAATTACTTTCGATGTCTGTCTCCAATTGAATTTTCCAAGGAGTTAACGCCTACTGACGAAGGTGTCTTCACTTAATGACGATCATATGACACGGACAACGTGTTCCAAAAGTAGTTCACTGTTGTATCTGTAGGGAGTAGGTAAATGTGTTCCTAAAGTAGAGTAAGACTTACTTTTTATGATAAATTCATAGAATTAAACTAGTAGGTTTATAAAATAATTGTATATATTCTATAAAAATGTCAAGAACATTGTAAACATGAATTTGGTTTTTAACAAATCTTGACAGGTATATAGATACATGCATATAATCATAGTCAAGCACGTTAAAAAAATTGTAAATTACATATTTTAGTGTCATAAAGATAAAAATTTATTAAAACAATACAGAAATTAGATATTTCATACTTATATTATATTAGTGTCTTAGATGATATTTTATACGAAAATTTGTGTATTTATGTACATATATGTATATTTCTTGAAATAGTTTAGCGCGTCCGTTGTAGCGTCTTGTGAGAAATATGTATTCAAAAAGTACTAGTTTGTGGAACCAACATGCACAATAAAAAACTCCCATTTTATTGTGACATTTCATTGCATTTCAAAAGTTGAATTAACTAGCTCGTCTTCAGCGTGCGTGTCGGTGGTTGCATTTCATACTTTTATAAGAAAACACTGTTCTTGATTGGAATTACGTGTACTTTCACAAAATAATTAAATTTCGCTTGCTTGAACAGGTAACTCGGATCTTAATAACTGTCAAATCAGTTAGCTGTCAAATAAATTTCGTAGAAGTAACGTTTCTTTAACTCTAACCTAGAAAAACACGCGTTACTTCTCGTAATCTAATTTTGTAAATGTTCGGACTTGTTTTTATCAATGCAATATTCATTTGTTCCCCTTGTTATTGTTTCAATTGTTTTCGATAGTTGATATCTTGTGTATCTCTTATGCGTTTTTTCCGAAAGATTAATTTTTGTTTATTGTACATTAAGTTTTAAGGTTAAGTTATTAGTTGATATAAGAATTAATAAGCAATTATTTAATAATGTTGAAATCATTAATACGTATTCAACTCTATTATCTCACTAGCTGACTCATCCGTCGATAAAACTATGTGTATTCTACTACTTTTTATCGAAACATCATGCGAAGATTTGCTGATTTAATTCTATTGTGCAATGTACATTTATTTTGATCCAAATCATTTTCTTCAATTTAATATGGTTATGATTTGTTTTAGAAACATAATATGTGATTGAATTAACGGAAAAATAATTCTTGTTAGAATAATGAAAGTACGATTGTCAAAGTAGATAGACTCAATAACATACCTCTTTTACTATAAATGTTATATTTTTTTTAAATTTAAGCTGTCTTTTTGAGAATATGGAAAAGAATAAAAAGTTACAATAAATACTTGAATAATTTAAAAATAATTAAAATTTTTCATTTGTCATCAAAAGTACACAACTTATTTAATTAAAAACTTGTATGGCAATGGAATTGCATTATTAGATGTCAAAAAGAAATACATACTTCTATTCTATTATTAATATATTACAAATTTGTTAAAACACTTGTACAGCTTTTATGTAGGTTACTATTTTTATGCTTGTGTATGATTAATATAAGAAAATAAGTATTATTACATCATTGTTTGGGTTGCATCAATGAATAATTATAATAAAAATATATACTAAATATAGGAATAATTTTGTTTATAGGAGACTAAGAAGAAAGATGTCAAGTGCAGAGTCTTTAGCAGAAGAAACTGATGTAGTTCAAATTCTTCGACAATGGGAAGAAGAACATTTGACACCCACATATGATCCTATTCCAACACTTCAAAGACTGGCAGAAATTATAGAATTGGAAACAGAAAATTATTTGAAAATGGATCCAGACCCATTTGATGAAAGACATCCATCACGTACAGATCCAGAGTGCAATTTTGGGCATATATTGAAAGTTCTATTTAGAAAAGATAATTTTATGACCAAGGTGAATTAATATGTAATATACGTGTATATTATATGCACATACATACATATATATATACACACAATTTTCACTTGTATTGTAATTTATATTGTACAATTATAATATTAAGAATTTTTGCCTGACATTTTGTATTTTCACAGCTTATAAACGATTATTTACGAGATACTTATTGGTCTCGGGCAGGTATCACAGGTCGTGATGTTAGAAAATTGAATATTGCAGCTTGTCGTCTTATGCTTGATATTCTTCCTGGATTAGAGACTTCTGCAGTATTTCAACCTGATATGGATGGTCTTATCCATCGCCTTTTTTCATGGGCAGAGAAAAGTATAGAACTTTTGCAGAGTTATGCAACTGGTCTTGTAGCTGCTGCTATGGAAGTACAGGAGATTGCTACAGGTATGTAATTCCAACTTTTTATAGATTTTTAAATGAAGAATAGTTTAAAATATACAGGAATGACAATTTCTAAAATGTGTTAACAGAGGATAAACTATACAATAATTTTATTCTAGGATTTAGAGAACAAAACGGAAAAATGGTTCCTTTAATGTTGCAAAGGCTTCATAAGTTACAGGAGAAGGCACAAGAAGAAAGGCAACTTGCAGCTAATAATAGACCATTTGCACATTTTGGTGAAGATAGAAGTAGTGGAGGAGATGGAGAAAATAAAGGTGTACCTGGAAAAAGAAAAGTAAGAGTAATGTCATGTATTACAATCATGATATTTTTTCCATCCAGTTTGAAAAAGTTTTTTACTATATCTACAAGCTTTAATTAGATTGTATTTAAGTATTATTTTAATATCAATTTGTTTTGTTTCAAGGTACGAGAAAAACGAAAAGAAAATGGAGTTCTTAAGAGCCCTAATCATAGTGATTGCTTCTCTGAGAAAGAAGATGATTACCTTCAGTCTCCTGATGACTCTGCTCCATTACCTAAAAAGAAGAAAAACGATACAGAGTGTGAAACTCCCATAAAGAACGATGTCATGTATTTAGACATAATGTCTCCGCCTTTGTCAGTGCCAAAGAGCTTTAATTCTAATAATCAAGTGACACCATCCAAGGCACAAGGTACTCATAGCAGGCCATTAAGTGCTGCTTCAGCACGATGCAATCTATCGAAGAACTCTACACCTCTGTCACAGAGCTCTAGTACTCCGTCTACTTTATTAGAAGGAAATTCGAATTCTTCGTGGGCAGAAATGGAATCATATGTTATTGGAAATATGCAAATACATCCTCCAACACTGTCCACAAGACAAATGTTAATATTGAGGTATAACTAGTAGCATTATTAAATTAATTTATAGTAGATACTTTAACATAACAAATGACATTTGAAAATAACATTTGAATAGTCATACTAATAATATTTATCATAATGTTTACCATTGATGCTTTAGCATTTGCAACAGCAATACTTATTAAACGAATTTCTGTTTTAAATTATATAACAGGTATCTCACACCAATGGGTGAATATCAAGAATTCTTAGGTCATGTATTCGAACAAAATGCTCTGGAACTAATTCTGAAGTATATTAATGTTAGAGAAACCAAGGATAGTCGTCTAGCTTTTGAAGCTTTGAAATATTTAGCTTCTCTTCTCTGTCACAAGAAATTCTCTATCGAGTTTCTCAATGTCGGAGGTTTACAGAAACTATTAGACGTTCCAAGACCCAGTGTTGCAGCAACTGGTGTTTCTATATGTTTGTACTACCTAGCGTACTGTGAAGACGCAATGGAAAGGGTGTGTCTGCTGCCAAAACATGTTATATCAGATCTTGTTACCTATGCATTGTGGCTCTTGGAACGAAGTCATGATTCTGGGAGATGCCATGCAACAATGTTCTTTGGTTTCTCCTTCCCATTTAAAGTGATATTACAGGAATTTGATGCACAGGATGGTTTAAGAAAACTTTTTAACGTGGTAAATATCTGTAATATAGCACCAATTTTTTATGCGTTGATAAGTGTATTGAATGAGAATCAATTTTTCTTTTAAGATATCCACATTACCAATCTTAAATTTAGAAGAAGAACCAACATTAAATGATGATGAAGAGTGTGCTTCTAGACAAATAGTTAGACATGTTGCAGTTGCTTTAAAGCGGTATATGGAAGCTCATTTACATCTAAAAGCAGAGCAATTACAGAGAGCAGAAAATGTTAGAGCTGAACGTGATACATTGCAACCATCTTTACCGCCTTATAAAGCTTGTAAATTAAGCAGCGAAGAAGTACAAGCAAAGGTAATATACCTTTAATCTCTAATTCATAAAATTATTGTTCGAGAGAAATATAATTTAACTGTGTAAATTCTTGCTTTGAGAACGAAAATCTAAGGCACGATAATATAATTTTATATTGAGTAATAAGATTATTTTCGTTGTCCACAACTAATAAGACGAATTAGTGCAGAATATGACATTTATTCAGTACCTGTGAAAACTGTTTAACAAATTAAATTTAACTGTTTAAATGGATATTAAATTGTTTTATTGTTATTATAGGTGGAAATTCTTCAAGAACTAATGTCTGTAAGAGCAGTATGGCCACCTGTGGAAGAACTACATCGTCTTGGAGGCATAACACTTCTTCTGCAGATTATTGCTTTCGCTAGGGAATGGAATTATAGCGGCCGAGTGCATACAACTTCCAGTGCAGAAACAGTTCGCTCCTGTCTTGATGTAATAGCTATTTGTTCTGTCGTGCCCAAAGTAATGCTTTTGCTTTGTGAAAGAGTGGATATGCCAGACATGTCGATGACGATGGCAATTAATTTACTTTTGGCTGCGGCAGAGTGTGAAATTATTGCCGATGCTGATGTGCAAAGGGCTGCGCTGAGAGCCGTAATCAATTGCGTATGCGCTCCGATAAACAGGGTAAATAATTAAAGTAAACTCGAAAATTGGAGTTTTCTTTTTAGACGTACAAATCATTTTCTTTCGCATTCTTCTTATTATAGATTGGTGGCAATGTTGCAAGGTATTCAGTATCAGGCTCTGCTAAAAAGAAAGCAAATATTAATAACAGTGAAGAATTGATACAAAAAATTTGGGAGAGTGTAAGATCCAATAATGGAATAATGGTATTTAATACACGTAATATTTAATATACACTTATTCAATTATATTATACAGTGTTGTATTAAACTTATACATATCTATTTTATAGGTGTTATTACAATTAATGATGGTGAAAACTCCAATCACAGATGCCGACAGTATAAGAGCATTAGCATGTCGTGCTTTGGCAGGTCTAGCGCGCAGTGAAAAAGTGAGACAAATTATTAGCAAGCTTCCAATGTTTACTGATGGACAAATCCAAGCTCTAATGAAAGATCCTATACTTCAAGAAAAAAGGCAGGAACACGTTACATTTCAAAAGTATGCTTTAGAACTAATGGAAAGAGTTTCTGGGAAAGCAAAACCTACTGGAGCAGAATATGAAATTTCATTAGCTAGTCTACACAGGGTAAATCCTTTTAAAAAATATGTATATCCAATACATACATTACAACACCATTTTATAAACAATAATCTAACTATTATGTTTTACAACAGGCAAATGTGGTTGCACAAACAAGAATACAATATAACGAACAACAGTTAAATCAATTAATATACCAACATTTGATATCAAAAGGTTTAACCGATACAGCAACGACTCTTCAAAAAGAAGCGAGCCTAGATTCTTCTATAATAATGAAACCAATAACAACATATCATCCACTTACTTACCGCAACCCAGTGACAACCGGAGTAAGATATAATAATAAAATTGGTTAGATCTTCTTAATATGTAGTCGCTTAATGTAATGTTCTTTTTTTTTTAGACAAGAAACGGATTTTCACCAGGAGCGCCCGTTAATTTATATAATACAACTAGATGTCATCAAAGAGAAGTGACTTCTCGGAATAACACTACACCCACATCATCATCGAGATTTATATCCCATTCCGCTACCAGCTCAAGCTCATCGTCTTTGACGTGCGCAAATAATCTGCGCTTGAAACTTTCTGACTGTCTTAATCAAAATGCTGTTCCACCTAGCACAAATCTGCCAATTAAACTACAAATTACAACAAAGTGAGTTTTTCAGTCTTGTAATGTTTCTCTTAGAAGTAGTATTCGATACAATTAAACAAAAAAAAAAAAAATACATATAAATGATTTCAGAAAAAATCAAGCTGATAAACAGCCTCTAGTCAATTCTATGAATTGTCAGTCAATTGTTCAGACGACTACATGTAGATCATTACAAAAACAAATTTCAAGGGATCCTGGAGGTGTCACAGCTGCTGGAGTAGCTACTTCTAATCCATCTACTATAACACTGGATTCTATTATTACAGAATATTTAACTAATCAACACGCACTGTGTAAAAATCCTATGGTTACTTGTCCACAATTTAATCTTTTTGAGTAAGTGTCTTAAATGTTAAATTACACAATTTTTTTATCCGTATTCACTTATTCATGTTTAGTTTTATAACATAATAATGTTATTGCAGACCCCATAAGTGCCCAGATCCTTGTACAAAGAATTCAACACCAACAAATTTAACTGCAAGACTGGCAAGAAGAGCATTAGGTATAGATGGTAGAAGATTGGATAGAAGACACATTTATAGTCGTTTTTGTCCTGTAAAAACTTTCAGGCCTACAGATGTTGGAAGTTTTACGTGTTGCATTTTCTTGGTATTAAAAAAAAAATGTATAATATACCAAATTTCATTATTATTTTATGTGCATGTATTATAGATGATTTTAAAATATTTTACAGCCATGTCAGGATTATCTAATGTTAGGTACTTACGCGGGGGACGTAAAAATGGTCAATGCACATACAGGAGTAGAGGAAGCAACATATCCATGTCACGAGTCTTATGTTTATCATATGGAATGTAACCAGCGCGGAAATTTACTGCTTTGCTCTACTGTATGGAGAAGTCCTATGTCTGCACTTTGGAGCATAGGAACCTTCTTTGATATGAAATTATCTTTAGAAAATGAAGATTATGTTGAATTTGGAAAACTTCAAGATAGAATTATTGGAACCCAAGGTGAAAGTGCTACGGTATGCTCTCTTCTTGTTTAAAGTAATGAATAATGAGAGAATACGAATGCTTTGTAGTGTTATGTCGTTTTCTACAATAATACATAACATTTTTACAAAAAAGGATAAATTATTCTAATTCTTACTTTCAGATTTATGATATAGCTACAGGAAAATTATTAACTACTCTTACACCTTCAATTTCTAATCAATACACCAAAAATCGAGCTACGTTCAGTATGAATGATGAACTTGTTCTAAGCGACGGAATTCTGTGGGACGTAAATTCAGGAAAAGAAATTCACAAGTTTGATAAATTAAATCAAACACTTAATGGAGTTTTCCATCCTAATGGTACTTACAATAACTTGTAACTTATATACTGATTGACAACATAAAAACTTTAGAATTATGTGTATAGTACTAAAATTGATTTTCATTTAACAGGTACAGAGGTGGTATCAAATACAGAAGTTTGGGATTTAAGAACCTTCCATTTATTAAAGACAGTGCCAACGCTTGATCAAATGGAAGTAATATTTTCACCTGTTAATAATATTATATATGCTGTACCTTTGGATCAAGAAAATAGAGACGAATCCCACTATGTTACTTCATTTAAAACACTAGATGCTTTGGACTATAGTAACATTGGTATGTTTCGTTTGGAGGTATAGTCAAATAAGCGTAGTAAAAGTTAATACAAAATCGATTTTTTAATTATTCGGAATCTTTGAAAACATTATTTTTATATTGAAATTATCAATTGGCCACGTTAGTATATTCATGTAAATAAATTAGTGTCGTGTTATGAGTATTAATACACTTACAATTTCTCAATCTTTTCGAATTGGCAGTACAAAGCTTACAGAATGAAAAACTGACATTTCTTTACAGTTTTAACAACTTATTATAATTAACATATTGGCATTACATACAGTTCTAATTATTTTACTAGACTTATTCGGCTATATAACCTTTCATTAACTTATATGTAATTCAATTGATTTGAAAATAATAATTTTATTTCATGTAAATTTAATTATAGCGACTTGCGATGTTAAGAGAGGAATTTACGGACTGGCTTGTAATAAGTTCGATACGCAAATAGCTATAGTTGAGAATCAGGGTGAATTTGATAGTATCCAAGAATCTTGCGTTAGGCTGTACGATGTTGGTAGAAGGAGAGATGATGAAGATGAAGCTGACGAAGATGATGATGAAGATGACCTTGATGCAAGCGAAGATGATGGCTCAAATTCTGGTTCTGATGATAATAATGCCGATGGTTCGTGATCTTAATTGAATATATTTTGACAGCTTTTTCATAGTAGACGTTAAAAAAAAAAAAAAAAAAAAAAAAAAAATATTTAAAGATAAAAAGAAATATGAAATATTTTTAATTTATTTAAACAGTTAAGGTTCAAGCCATTATGTTCGTGCAAATTATATTTTTTCTGGAAAGGACACATTAAATTTAATATTTAATGGAATTGTGTGTGGTGTAATTGATATCAAAATATCCCAATTTAAATTCTGTTTTAATTAAATTCTGGACTTTTTTCAAATCTAATACACTTTAATCTAAGTGTTTAGTGTTCTATGCGATAGAATTTCTGTAGAAATAATAATATTCCTGATAACTATTGATTGAAGCATAACTCCTACGTTTAATTGGTGATAGCACTTTTTATATATGTACAAATACATTTATATCTTAAATGTTCAATGAAACTTAATTTTTAACAGATGCAGACAATCCAGACACCGGTGTGGAAGAGAATGGTTCTGAAAATGAGCGTAATGATCTTGAAAACAATGACGATGATGATGACGACGATGACGATGATGCAGCTGACGGTGATGATTCTGGGGAAGATATGACGGATTATAGTCGGTCACCGGATTTTCCCGATTTTTCCCTTTCTGATGTCGATGATTTTGAAATTCTTTTTCCATAAATATCCTAAAAATAGGATCACAGATAATGAATTTTTGTTTTAAGAAATACCAATGCATTATAAAAATGATTTTATTGCATTTTAGGCCAATCACGAGGCTGAAACATGTTTTACAAGTATACAATTGTTTCTTTTATCAAATACCAATTGGCGAATTGAAAATGTAAATGTAAAGCAACAAAAAAGATAAAAAGTAATATTAACTGGTAGGAACTGTTACAAGTTTGATCCTTTAATTTAGTAATTATAGAAACGGTTAATTACATTTTCAGTTTGTACTCATTTTTGTGTTGCGAGATTTTCATTACAATGAAAACAATTTTGAAAAATATATATTTATTTTCCTTGTAGTTTCATGTAAACTGTATTTTTCTTTTCGCCAATATTAGAATTCTTTTAACGTTCCGTCAATAACTAAAAGTTATCAAAGTTGGCCTCTGAAATAAACTTACAATCAACTTACTCAGCAAAATGTTACATATTAAAAATGGTTGGTTGCTAATTCTTAATTTTGCTCGAACTTCTCGTTCATAAATATAAATGTAAATATTATTATTTTAGATATTTGTTGTGCAATGAACAAGTATCATATAATCACTACTCAAAAACTGATTGTCAATAAGGACTTTTCTTCCTCTTCGAGATACTCGGAAATAGTTATATAGATCGGATTGATCGTGTTGAGAAATACTGGAATCGAAATATCGATTATTTGAAAACTTATTGGATGAAAACAGTACATTTTTGAAATTTTTTGAACATATTCTTATGTATATGAAGTAATATGTACGAGAGTAGCAGAGAGGGAGAGAGTGAGAGAAAAAGAGGGAGGGAGGGGGAGAGAGGGAGGGAGAGACAGAAAGAGAACGTGTGCGTGCGCGTGTACATGTTGCGTGAGCGTGTAAGAGGAGAGAGATTGTAAAAAGTTGATTTAATCCCGTCGTTTGTTATCAATAATAAAGAACCGTAAATTTGTATAGACTTGCTCTAATAAAATAGAACCGCGCTTTACAAAGAATTTTTAGTAAACCTTTCAATATTTTCGTTTTATAATTTTAACAACAAACATAATTAGTTTTCTTTATATTTTTTATTTTTAAATTATATTGCTGGATGATATTTTTCATATTATTCTCACGTAATAAGAGATATAACACTGAGCTGAAATTATTGCATTCTAACATTTAATAATATTTTATATTTTTATAATATTATGTCGTTTAATTTTCTAATAGAAGATTTTCTTGTTTTTTTAATATAAAATTATTATAAATATTTTTTAATTGTTTGTAAAACAATTGTTTGCTTTGTTCATTAAAACTATAAAAATTCAAACATTTAATATACTTATATATATATATTGTCTTACTGAATTTTTAATAAAACTGAATTATGATATAATAAATAATTCAGTTATAATTCAGTTGTATTAAAAATTCAGTAAGACACTTGTTTTATTAATATTTGAAATTATACAGTTTTAAATATTATTTATCTCTGTTTGGATTTTATTATTTAATAATTGTGTCTACAGACAGAATTTATGTAAATAATACATAATCAATCAAAACAAATGTTCATTTTAATAAATATAATTAGTATGAAATATTACTTTGAATTAGAAATATGAACTTATTTAATGAGTAACTTAATAATTATTTTTTATTTGATATTCGTTATTTAAAACTATTTATCTAGGTAATAAATTTGCTTATCTGATATTCCTTCAATGTTTCTTCAATAATATATATATATATATCTATATATATGTATTTATACATATTACTATATATGTAGTCAGAGAATTTTCGTTCTATAAGTTGGTTACATTGATTTCCCTTGAGATGGCCGTTCTCAATTCACGGTAGAATCACAGATCACAGAGGACTCAAGAGGACTTGAGAATACTCTGTGGTAGACGAGAGACCTACTGACGCTGTGTTCTGTCGGTGGGTGCCGCGACACTCCGCGGTTCGCGTTTGATTCATATCAGTTATTTTCCTATTTACCACAAAGAAATCGGTTAAAATGTCCACATTACCACACAGCAAGAAGCGTGTTTGCTACTACTATGATAGTGAGTGAAAAAATTACAAAATTTTCTAGTAATTCGCGATCCCGCGAAAACATTTTACACGCACGAAGAAATTGTCAAAATGTGTTTGTGCTATCCGCGTTTGTGTCGTTTACAATAGATTACTTTTCATATCCATTAATAAGATTTGGAGCATATTTATACTAATTAAACCCTAAGTTCTTAAAAATGCATGATTTACTTTTGTTTCGTTCATGATATTTGGTATTTGTGCTATTCTTTCCACCTTCCGGTACGGTTTTGGCAGCGTTAACGCGAAAGATTTACAAGCGTAACTCCACGTTACCGTACCTGAAAGCGTCGGCTTTATCTACCTATCTATGTATTTACACGTTTCGCTATCATGCAATCTTAACAGATATTTGTCCGTATAATTTTAATAGGAATATTAATTATTTTATTTTATTTTTAATTTACTAATAATATACCCTGATATACTAATTACTTCTAAAGTATTCTAATGTAATAGTGACCCAGCGTTACATTAACGAATCATGAATTACATATAATATTTTCCTTGTTACTAAATACAATTGGAATTGTTTTTGTCTTTAGAATTGATTTTACTCAATATTATTTTATCTTCAATAAAAGAATACTAATATTTTGAATGAATCAAAGTAATTATAGGTTATGGTAAACTAATCGGTAATTGTATAAAAAATTTTAATCAGTATAAACACAAATACACTAATCTACGAAATCGTCTTGTATGTGCTGCTAATTCTCTAAAAACAATGAGTCTTTAATCATTTGTACTTGAATAATACCCTTTTTTCATTAGTTACGCGAAAGATTCTCAAGTGTACTCCGGCTGACCGTACATACCAAACGATATAGATATGTGCTTTATCCTTTGTGTGACCAACATTTTTTAATTTATTTTTATGTTTAAAGCAGAGATATACTTTCTACTACATTTCCTTAGTAAAAATAGAACAAATGAAAATATAAAGTCTTATTTCAGGTGATATTGGCAATTATTATTATGGGCAAGGGCATCCCATGAAACCACATCGTATAAGGATGACGCATAACTTACTTCTGAACTATGGTCTTTATAGGAAAATGGAGATCTATGTAAGAGTTCTTCATTTAATTACATGTTACTAACTATTTTAAATATGTAATATCAAATATGATTGTAGTCAACAATGATTTAAAGTAAATTAATTTTTTTTTCTTTATTTAGCGACCTCATAAAGCTACTGCAGATGAAATGACAAAATTCCATAGTGATGAATATATTAGGTTTCTGAGGTCCATAAGGCCTGATAATATGTCCGAATATAACAAACAAATGCAAAGATGTAAGATCATACAGTCAATATTTATTGAAAAAGTTATTTACTTAAAAGTACAACCTATGTTGTATTTAAAGAAAAAATTTTAAAACAAACTTATTTTTCTTATAGTTAATGTAGGCGAGGATTGTCCTGTTTTTGATGGTTTATACGAGTTTTGCCAATTATCAGCTGGCGGATCTGTAGCTGCAGCTGTAAAACTTAATAAACAAGCTTCCGAAATTTGTATAAATTGGGGAGGTGGATTACATCATGCCAAGAAAAGTGAAGCATCTGGCTTTTGTTATGTAAATGACATTGTCCTGGGAATCTTAGAACTACTTAAATATCATCAAAGAGTTTTATATATTGATATTGATGTTCACCATGGAGACGGTGTAGAAGAAGCATTTTATACTACTGATAGAGTTATGACAGTTTCTTTCCATAAATACGGTGAATACTTTCCTGGTACAGGTGATCTCCGTGACATAGGAGCAGGGAAGGTAAAGAGTTTGCGAGAATGTAAATGCAATCATTTGCATGTTATGCAGTGTTATAGTAAAACTTTTTCTTTTTTAAACAGGGGAAATATTACGCGGTCAATATACCACTAAGAGATGGTATGGACGATGAAAGTTATGAGTCCATATTTGTACCTATTATTTCAAAAGTAATGGAAACTTTTCAGCCTTCTGCGGTCGTTTTACAATGTGGTGCTGATTCGCTAACAGGTATAATTTTATATATTTATACACATGTATATACATATGTATATATATAATAGGATTCACATTATAAAAATTTTGTTGTGTATTATTTTCAGGAGATAGACTGGGATGTTTTAATCTTACAGTAAGAGGCCACGGTAAATGCGTTGAGTTTGTAAAAAAGTACAATTTACCATTCTTAATGGTCGGTGGTGGAGGATATACAATAAGAAACGTATCTAGATGTTGGACGTATGAAACATCGGTAGCTCTCGGTTCCGAAATTGCAAATGAATTACCTTATAATGATTATTTTGAATACTTTGGACCGGATTTTAAGCTGCACATTAGTCCTTCTAATATGGCAAATCAAAATACTCCTGAATATCTTGAGAAAATTAAGTACGTTCTATTGGAATAGTAATGAATATTGACATTTTTTCTAAGGTAATCATGCTATGCATTAATAATGTCACAGGACCAGACTATTTGAAAACCTACGGATGTTACCACATGCACCGGGTGTACAAGTTCAACCTATCCCAGAAGATGGTGCGGTTATCGAGGATTCTGAAGCTGAAGAGAAAGTGAATCCAGATGAACGGTTACCACAACGGGATTTGGATAAAAGGATACAACATGATAATGAATACAGCGATAGTGAAGAGGAAGGAGAAGGAGGTCGAAGAGATAATAGATCGTTCAAGGTAAAATTTTTTATTTCTATGGAAATGAATACCTTACTATTTTAAACTTTCATTTTGTTCAACAGATACAATGTTAATTTGATTTACGTACATTCACATTGAAACTGTATTACTTTTTCAATTAGGGTTCCAGAAAACGACCTCGTCTAGAGAAAGGTCAAGAAGGTATAGAAGGTGATCTCAAAAAGGAAGAAGATATAAAGTCAGAACCAAAAGGTACTTAAATGATGTACGATAATATAATATTTCTTTTTGTAAGAGTACACTTTTTCTTGTGTTTCTATAACGAAACTTTTTAATAATGTTTTACAGAAAACGAGAAAGATGAAAAAGCAAATATCACAAACGAAGAAACAAAAAAAGATGGTGGAGCGAATCCCTGATAAACGGTTGCCGTTGAACATTTAAGAAATTGGAAAAAGTCCTTATTTAAATCAAGTATAGATAAGTATAGGTAACTTAAGTCATGAAAAAACGATGTACGCTGCATCGAATTCAGTATACGATTCAAAATTTCGGTTGAAACACGTACACTTCGATAGTAAAACGTATCGGCTGAATTCGTGGCAAGCGACATTGTTATCGCGAACACGTATGAGCGTGTAATTGACTCCAAACGCTCTGCAATTTTAATTGTTATCTCATTAAATTTACAGACGTTTTCCGGTATTCTTAAATTGACAGTTCATCGAATGACCTATTCTTAAAATATTTTTCGAATCAATCAGTACCTTTAATAGTCTGTTTAATCCTACGATTTGATCAAATCCATTTTTGTATTTTGGTATACCGAATATTCAATTAGTTAGATGTTAGATGAAGGCATATTGATTATAGCGACAATTTTGGTAACTATAAAAACGATATTTTGTAACACTTGTTCGATGTTTCCATTGAAATCATAGGATGTGAGACAGTATTTCTAGATATCTAAATTTATCATTCACACGTTGCGATAAATCATGTAAAAATATAACAATTGGAACATTTTGGGCGCTATGTGTCCTGTTTTTCTTAAACCATTGATCTTGATAAAACTGTTTAATAGCCTGATATAAAATCTAATAAGATTACTGTATTTACAACGGGCAAGTATTATGGGTTAACAAATTTTTTGTTTTCTATTCTTGTACATAACGAAAAATCAGATTTAAACAAAGTCGTACATGCAATAATACATATACATATATAACAACATTACGATATTCTTTTTGATATGTAAAGTATTTTATTTTATATGGAAAATTTGATTGAATGACTGGCAAGGAAGGAAAGTTTGAAGGAATTAGTACGGTCAGTGAATATATTGAATTCAAGTGTAGATGTAAAGTTTTGATTGTAACTTAAGCAAAAGTAATTTTAAGTGTTCAACATTATGTATGTGAAGTGGTCGATTTATATTTGTGCGTTGAAACTGCGAAAGCATTTTCGTCTAAAAAGAAAAGAAATGGAAAAAAGAAATAGTGTTACCCTCCAAATGCGCGGCTTTAGACATTTGCGCGAGAATAAAGATACATTAATAACATTATGTATATAAAATTGAAATCTTTGAGCCTCAAAAATATTTCACAATGAAACTAAACTTGTTTAGTTCCACGTTGATGGATCATTGCTCGAAAGAGAAATGTGTCGATTGAGATCTAGCTGTAATTACTACCACTACTTGTAATTAATTATCCACCACCACACAAAGACAAATTCGATATAATATTGCGTATATCTAAGTCGATTTGAGATAGATCAATTACGATATACATATATAAATATAAATATATATATAAATAAAATATATATATATATATATATTTATTTATGTCCAGACATGAATAACACGAATGTTTTTAAATATTTATAATAAAAAATAAAGAAATTTACCGCGTGTATTAGTGTGTTAACTTTTCTCGCCACGCATCTACGTGGAGCAGTGCGTGTCTTCTTGTGCTTGTTTTATCAAAATGGTGGCAGTCTTCGAAAGTCGAGGAACCGCTCGATGCTTTTCTACAACATTAATTATCAAAACCGTATCTTATCAAAACCATAACGGTCGAAGCGTTACTTCGATACGTTCAATATGATAATAAATTATATCATTCGTTCTGTATGTAGTTCAGTCGGTGGTACGAAACCAAATAACAAAACTACAGTTCTAACCTTTAATTCCAGCAAGCTTGTGTGTTAGAATATGGAAACAATGAGTGATTGACTATCATCTATATACGCATGCATGAAGATTCAACGCTACCACCAATTAGCAGAAATATTGTTTATTCTAATGAGATAAATTTAACGACAACTGTATATGAAGGCCCTGAAAAATTTTAAATGATTAATCAATGACAACTTCATTATAAAAAATACAAAGTTATTTAGATTCATAAGAATCTATTAAAATGATTTCTCAGTTGTCACACGTTATGACTCTTGCAAACAGTATCATTGGTGTAAGCGTTCTCGCTATGCCATTCTGTTTCAAGCAATGCGGCATTATGTTGGCTACTTTGGTTTTACTATTAAGTAGCCTCTTGTCACGACTTGCTTGTCATTTTCTTATTAAGTCGGCTGTAATGTCAAGACGAAGAAATTTTGAACTTCTGGCATTTCATGCATTTGGTCAAATGGGAAAATTTTTGGTGGAGTTGTTTATCATTGGATTTCTTGTAGGAACATGCATTGCATTTTTCGTTATTATGGGTGATTTAGGACCACAAATTGTAGGAAAAGTAATCAATAAAAATCCAGAAAATATTAGGACTAGTTTGCTTGTAACAACAAGCATTTTCATAGTTTTACCTTTGGGACTGCTCCGAAACATTGATAGCTTATCCAGTCTTTGTACTGCTACAATTATTTTCTATCTTTGTCTTGTATTAAAGGTAAGCAATTTCTCTCATTGTGTAACAAAATTTTAAATAATTCAATAATTAATATATGTTATGTTTTTTGTTTAGATAGTGATGGAGTCTATGCAACACATTTTTGCCGGAGATTGGTACGAACATGTATATTATTGGAGACCATCTGGTATACTGCAATGTATACCTATCTTTTCTATGGCTTTATTTTGCCAAACTCAACTATTTGAGATATATGAAAGCATTCCAAATGTGTCATTAGAAAAAATGAATGAAGTTGTACGAGGTGCATTAAATATATGTACTATTGTTTATTTATGTGTCGGATTTTTTGGATACATTGCATTTTGCACACAACCTTTTACAGGTACTTGAACATTTATTTAAAACTTGTACAATTTGTTCATGGTTTTAATTCATTAACTTACATTAACTATCCTTCTATTTACAGGCAATGTGCTAATGAGCTTAGAACCTAGCTTGTCGTCTGAAATGATTAAAATGGGATTTGTGTTCTCCATTGCATTTAGTTTTCCTCTAGTCATTTTTCCATGTCGTGCAAGTTTAAATTCCCTCTTATTTCGTAGGGTTAGTATAGATGTAGTTATGTACAATCAAAATGGTATGACATTAATCAGTATTTATATAAATTCTTACAGGTGTATGTCCATGAGCCATCTGTAAATTATTTACCTGAAACAAGGTTCAGATGTCTTACTATAGCAATTGTGACTGTTTCACTGATCACTGGCATCTTAATACCAAATATTGAGTTTGTTCTTGGTTTAGTGGGATCCACAATTGGAGTTATGATATGTTTGATATTTCCAGCAATATTCTTTATATCTATTAGTAGCAAACATACTAATGAAAGACTATTAGCGCAAGTAAGGTCACCAAAACAATTTCCCAATTTTAATGACTTTCATTTTTTTTATTATTAATATTCATACATTCATCGTCTAGGCAATTTTATTTATTGGTATTTGCATTATGATTCTGAGCACGTATGCAAACTTGTATGCAATGGAAGAATCTGGTAATACAAAACTATTAATAACAACAACCAAACCTCTTAGTCAAATTAATAATCTACCATTAAACTTAAACAAAGAAGATCTTGATGTAGTTGCAAGTATTCCTCATGACCATGAAATTTTGTCGGATATTAAAGGTATTATTAAATGTTTTGTACAAATAATTATTTTTATGCTATATATTCATACTAAATAAATAAATAAATCATGATATAATTTAATATTTAGAGAAAATAGATCAGTTGCCAGACTTAAATGCTCCTGATAAATCGATAAACCTAAAGTCGAAAGATATACGTCAGGAACCGCCGATTCCTGTCGAGCGTATTGTTGTCACAGAAAAGCCGGCAGCAGAAACACAAAAGTCCATCGAAACTGTAGTAGCTACACTTGTTCCAGTAATGGGAAATGCAAATGAAATTAAAGCAGATGCAGATGCAGATGCAGATTTGCCGAACAAACCAAAAACTTTAATGAAAAATCATGTTTTAGAGATTATAGAATCCAGTACACTAAAAACAAGAGAAAAAAATTCTGTTCTAGACTTGAAGAAGAATTTCATTGATACACAAAAAAGTGATAACCTTATAAATTCTGATGCAATTAAAAAAGAAGAAACAGAACTGGCTGCAGATGCAGAAATTTCGAATATATTGGTAGCAGAGACGAATAAAAAACTTGAGAAAACAGATTTTAAGACCAAACAAGAAATTAAAGAGCAACCAGTGATAAAGGATATGCAAGTACCTAGAGAGAATGAAAAACGATTGAAAGCTTTCAATAAAAAGTTAATTTTCCAAGAAAACAATAACTCTAGAACTCTAAAGTTTGGCCATGATAAAGAATTTTTAAATAAAACAGAAGAAGATACCAGCGTTAAAGTGCAGAAATCGAAATCCAACAATGAATTTAATGAAGTGAAAAGCCATGAGCATGTTGAAGTTGAACAATTGAAAAATGACGAAAACATGCAAATCAACATTCAGAATGAAAATTCTTTGTCAACCACAGGTATAAACGATAAATCTTCAAGGAATAAAATGATTGACCAAAAAGAAGTCAACGATGCAAAAGAAGAACCTATTTATTCAAATGACTTACCGAAAGGTCTTATTTTAAATGCTTTAATAAAACGAAGAATCCATAAATCTATATCCCTAAACGATTTAGCAAGTAATAATGGAAATAATAAAGATCTGTCCAAAAACGATGAAATACCTGATAGCAGTTTGTCCAACTTGCAAGAAAGATCAGTTCTAAATAGTAAAAATCGAAAAGCACAGTATGAATATTCTGTACCCATTGCTTTACAAATGAGAAATCAAACAAAGATGGAAAATATATCTGCTTCATTAGCAAATAAATCGGAAGAAAATGCTCAAGCGTTTCGAAGGGATATTTTACAGAATCACGAACGCGACAAACGTGAAATTAATTCAAATGAAAAAAAAACTGACGCCAAAGCTACAAGTGATATTTTTGGTAAAAATACGGAACGATTAGTAAGCAATTCTACCGTAAAAGATGATCGCGATGAATGTTCTAAACAACACGAAGATGCTAAGGATGAAAGCTTAACAAATAAATCGAAGTCAACTGCGAACCAATCTGAGGGTGATTTGATAGAGACGCCGTTGATTAAAGTTAATATGTACTTGTCAGATCAGAAAATAGCGGATGCAATATCAGTAGAACCGAATATTGCTATGGGTGGGGAATATGTTAAATTAAAGCAAAGAGATTTAAAGTCTGTAGATTCCAGTGAAGATTGCAATATGTAAATATTTGGAGACCTGATTAGGAATAATATATACGACATAATATATGTGTGAAAACTAGAAGAAGTTAAGTTAAAATAAGTAGAAATTAAGGATTAATTTTTCTTCATTGTTTTTATAGACTGTACTCGTGTCTTATATTACGTACAGTAAACGAATGACTATAAATATACAAATATTTTTGTTCCAAGCGTGCTCTACATATCAATATACAGATCATTATTCTTTTACGTAACTAGCATCCGTGAATGAATACAATTAATTAATATATTTTTACAGTGAAAAAATGTGTTATAATTTTGCCTGATACCACATGTTACTAATAAGGTCTATTATAATATATTATAGCCTTAAAAACTAATGTTAAGGAATACTTTTTAAAAAGAACTACATGCATATATCCAAAAGTCATTTGTGCTTCCAGAAGCGGATACATAACGCCTATAACTTTTGAACCAGTGAATTCCTAACTTTAAAACGTGCATTTTTCGGTCTATCTCGTCATAATCAACGAGATTATACAAAAAAACCTAAATTTTTGACCTCCCGAAGTGAAGTATAGCCGAAAAGTATATTGGCTGATTGGTCTACTCCTACACCGTGGTGATGAGATATTAGACGGGGTTTCTCGCGCATGCGCGGCGAATTTATCATCAGCGAAGTCAAAGTTTGAATAAAATGGGGTACCTTTTGGTCACCCATCATAATTTTGCAGAATTTTTTATTTGATTTTGAAAATAGATGTATAACATATGTATGTCAATCAAATATTAATAATAACGTAATAATTTACCAAAAATTCGTAGCACGTTCGTCTCGTTGTCTCGTTCAAGATTCTTCTGGCACTTTCCCGCCAATAATAGTACCCAACTACTTTCTCCACAATCTAAATACGTTACTGGCTGTATTTTTATGTAGTTCACACGCTGACTGTTTTGCTTCGACAGAGGGCGCCAGAAACCCCATTACTTTTTTAGCGATGTCGGTATTTCAGATTGTATCTATGTACAGATTGTCTGTGCTTCTATACCTAGTCTGTGATTACAGGCATTTTGTAAGCAGACAGGAAATTTCTTCTCTGGTATAAGAGAGGGCTATCGCTCTCATAAAATCGTACATCTGTAATCGTCTCACAATTTTCGCGCGCTTTTGTTAGCTTTTATTTATCAGCTTCTACACTTTAAGTTGTTTGTTATTAAATAATTACACGATTTTTATTGGATGTGGGTATCATGACTTGTAAGTAAATTTTTTAATTAATTAACAAAAGATTATTAAAATTCTTAACAGTCCAGACGTGATCATAGAAAAATAATTTGTTTTAGCACCACTTAAAATAGTGGATTGGACACCTGAATACTTTATTGCTAATAGATCAACGTGTAACGTCATTTTAAATAATCCTAATGTTTTGAAGGAAATTCCTTCTCTGAATTATGCACCACTACATTATTTGAGAGACCGACAGTTGGTCAGATTTCGAGGAATGATTCAGGATATGCATAATCCTGAATACTATTTTCAACAATATGAAGTTAAAAATAATCAATCTAGTGTACAAGAAACCAGATGTGGAATGTATACAGACTTTGCTAGATGCATGGTATTTATACAAAAGAATATTTTTTTATAGCCCTTTTATATAATAGAAGGTCGATGTCTAAATTCTATGGACATTTTGGATCAATGTTAGGGCTTATAACAAATACAGATGGTAGTTACAGGTGTGAGATACTAGAAGTACAGTTTATCTCATGTATAAAACTGCCAACACTGTTGTATTTATTCAATGTGCACATTATACTTGGTGTATCTTCTAATATTACTATTTTGGCTAAAGTTTCATTTGATCTCTGTTTTTAATAGCCACATGAAGAGATACTGTTAGAGTCTGAAAAAAACTGCAGTGCTGAAAGACATACTTGTTTCGTTATATCGATACCTGGTTTGAACGAATGGGTAAAGGAAAAATATGAAAAACCATCTTGCGTGAATCCACATACAATTACAAGTTATAAAAGAAGTTTTGAACAAAATGATCATGAAGTTATGGATTGTTCTGAACCAGTTTATAAAAAAGATAAAGCCTCATTGGATATGGAAAACAAAGAAATTAATACTACAGAACTCAACGAGAATAAACAAACTATAGTTTCAAAAGAATACATATTAAACTTTCCAATTCCAATGAATGATGGTAGAGCATGCATTGTTAAGGTTGGAATTAATTTTTTTTTGACATTCAAAAAGTAGTAAAACTATAATGATTTATAGAAATCAAATATAGTATTTGATAAAATGGCTTTTGTAATAATCCTATGAGTGTTTGCTTACAGATATATGAAGATACAGCTTTGAAGTTAAATCAAATTATTGAAATAATAGGCTTTGTTTCTTTAGATCCACTTTTAAGTAATTGTAACATGGATGAAACAATGACAGAAGCTGAATCGAATGTACATTATCCACCTACATCTCTAGTCCCTAGATTACATGCTATTAAATTAATTCATTCTTCTGAAGGAGAAATTGAAAGAGTTCCAGAAATTTTATCTAAAGCAAAATTGATAAGAAGCAATTTGCATTTAGTTTTAAGTCAACTTCTTTTTGGAGATCACCTAGCTGCCGATTATTTAATCTGCCACTTACTTTCGTCAATGTAGGTATCTATGGGTAGATATTTCTGTGTAATCATATAGCAAAATGAGATCGTTCCTTGTGTAATCGATTTGCCATGGAATGATGCAATGAAGCAATTAAACAATATTACCGAATCCGTTATTCCGTTTTAGTTACATGAGAAGGGATTATTTCTGCCTTGGCACTTATCCGTTAAATTTAACACATTTTTCTATTGGTAAACACAAAGGATTTGCGGAAGATTTGTATAAGTTTTTAACAATGTTCGTGGAGAAAAGTCATTTGTTGGAAATAACTTTGGAAAATTTGAACGATTTGGCGTTATCGCCGAAGTAAGTAAATGTAAATTATTGGTGAATTTTCTTTGTATGGTAGAATATGGAATTATGTTGCGTCTATACACTTTTAACTTGTATTGTTTACAGAAAAGACTATGATTGCAACAGATTGACTAGCGGTGTGTTTCAACTTAGCGACAGTACTCATCTTGTAATAGACGAAACGAGATTGACCACAGGTCAAGTGTCACCGGCTGGCCGGGAAAATTACAATACGATCTGCGATTTGATTAATTTCCAGAAAGTGACATACGATTTTAAATTTTATAAGATGGAATACGAGACGGACATTCCGGTTTTAATATTATCAGAGGCAAAGTCATTTATTCCTGTGCGTAAGAAAATCGAACGAGAATAGAGTTATGTATTTCGATTGAATTTACAAAGCAATAGATTTACATAATATGCACGCTTATTTCAGTGTCAGAATCAAGTGGTGTTAAAGATAGACGCGGAATCGAAGGACGTTTATCCGCATGTAATAGAAATCGCGGAACAATATCTAAAAGATGAGGACCGACTAGCGGATATCCGTCAATATTTAAAAGTTATTAAAAAAACAAATTTTGAACTCGACGAAGAGATTGTAAAGGTAACAGTAGTGTGTTATATTTGTATACTGTGACATTGATGCATTTCTTCCACCATTTTCCATTGTGTACATTTATTTTTCCAGGAAGTTCAGAGCGATTTTGTGAAAATGAGGCAAACACATAAAAATGTGACCATAGATCACTTACACTCATTAATGATACTGGCCAGATTGTTATCTTTGTCACATGGATCAAACACTTTAACCAAGGAATATTGGAAAATGGCTGTACAAATGGAAGTAGAAAGACTGGGTAGATTACCAGAGAAGAAAGAAGTTTAAATACTACGGAGAATAGATGGTATATTCTTAAATATATTCTCTGTTTTAAATATATTTTTACGTATTTCTATGGAATTTATCATTCTTCAAGCATAATTATTGAAACTGATATCGTATCGAATAAGTTTATTTTTTTAGCACTCACGTCGAATTAATGTGCCCATGCTAGTCCGGTAATCCGATAATACAGAGATTTTGCTAAATTTCGCTTCGCTGCGAAGCAAAAGTAGCGAATGGCACGATCCTTATAGATAGTTCTTCAAAAATATTTCTGCTGAGAAATATTTTCAAGAAAATCCAGATGGAACATTCGCGTTCCATTGTATTTCAGTTTTGATCACGTGATTAAATGGAAACAAAATTAGGGACAACGCGAACGTATGTATTCGTTCACAGAAATGGATTGTCAGATTCGTCTAGTTTATCGATTGTGAGAAAAATTGAAAATTTACACCGGCGTACGTTCGGATTGATAATCTTGACCGGGATCGAGAACGTTTAGGGATCCATTTGTATTTAGTGATTTGGTTCTCCTTTCCTCGCGTTCCTTTCGAATCAACTCGAGTCCCTTTTTCGCGGCTTGAGCGTATCTTTTGGACAGTGCTACCTCTCCTTTTGCTCCTGGTATGTGACCGGTGTAACCCACGATCGGTGGCCTTTCGGGAGAAATTTCGTAATCTGCAAAGAATATTGTTCTAAGTTAGGTTCGCACGGATCGAAGATGAAAGCACATATTTTGTTATTGGATTTAAATCGGAGCTTTGTGTTAGCTAATCTAGAATTTTAAATAGCTGTGAATTTAATCATTTTTACTATATTTTTATATATGTTTCGAATCTGAATCTTATTGAAACCTAATACCGTTTTTTTTTTTCGACTGGCATATTTTCAATTGTTTTTGTCGATTGCGTTTATAATATTTCTTTGTATGACCATTGGTTAATTTATCTTTAACACGGGACAGTGACTTAACGCCATACCACGTGAAACATACTCAAAGCGTAAGAAACGTAAAATCATGTGGTTCTTGAAATTTGTGGGATTCTGTCTTAATAAATAGACAAATTCTCATTTTTTGGAAACGCGGTTTCATTGGTTCAATTTTGCTGCTTACTGTATTTCTTGAGTTAAATGTTTTCTCTCTAACTTTTACAGCTTTAATCGAAACGATCACGGAATAGATTACCAGAACGTACTGAACGTGACTAGATTTTGATCGTGAGCATGATCGACTTCGTTGAGGGCGGCGATGTTGTCCTCTCTCGTTCTAGACATGAGGTTCCTCGAGTCGCGTCTCTCGGCACGCGCCCTTGCAAGGTCTCTGCGAGCTCTTAGCTTGCTTTGATTCGCACGCCATTCCTTACCACCTTCTTCCACAGCTCTCATAAACGACAGGCCGTACCTGCTATTAAATCCAGGAATATATCCTATAATTGAACGATTCAAGATATCTTAATGCGCCCGTGCAACGATGCAACTTCATCTGGGTACGAGCAAAATCAAGAAATTGTTTAATAGAATATGCCCATCCAGGGAAATACAAAAAGCGTGCATTTTCTACTATTTTTTTCTCTTTTCTTTTCAAAGAGTATTTTCTAAGAATTGTAATAATTTTTCTATTAAAGAAAGAGAACAAAAATAAAGATGTGGTCGATCCGTTTGTAAAACCTTTCACTGATACGTTAGATTATTTAAGACCTAATGAGTTTTGAAGAAATCAATATACGATAAAGCATTAACAATTGAATTTTAAATTTATTTCTGCGCAAAAAATCTACCGCCAGAGGAAGAAAGAATTACTTTGTTGAGTAATACATCCTCTTCTAAAGTAATTCTACAATATTTCGAATAAGACGATCTAGCAATTTTTCAGAGATTTTAGGTGCGAATTTTAAAAATGTAATTTCGAAAAATTTGCGTTCGATTTCTGAGAGAGTTGTCCATTTCTGATTACCAATGCGTAGTATCTTGAAGCTATTCAAGATACGAATAAATTTTGAAACGGAAATTAAAAGATATGGGAGAGACAGATTTTTTGAAAATTATTAGTTTTGATGGGTATGGACATTTGGCAAGTTCCTAAAATATTTTTTAATGTTTACTCATTGGTTTATAGTTCTAAATGTCATATTTGCCTAGCCTGAATGAGAAATTTGACTGCTTTGTAACTAGGCAAGCAACTTATACTTTAATGTAATTTGTATACTATCATATCGTTTTTTCTAGATACATATTTCGAGCGAAAATAGTTTTTAAAATTGGGGATACATTTGTGCGTGCATTTTTTAGATCATTCATTTTTTACATGTACCTATTCCTCCTTAATTTTTATTTGATTTTACAATTTTTCGAATAATACGTCACTAACGTATACGTGAACATCATAGTCCTATATCGAATTAAAACTTTGCATAATGTAAGAATGGCAGGTATAGCGCGCTGTGATCGATAAGTGTCCTCATAAATTTTCATTAGGGATTGTGGAGTTTTCATTAGAAAAACCCATCACCATCTTTACAAGAATGATACAAGTGTATTCAGTTCTATTATTCGCAAGTAAATTCAATTTTCAAGTCTTGCTGATTTTTGTTCCACTTTTCGTTGCAGCGTTCACTTCAAATAATTTTCATGTCGTCAATTTTAAAGCGTAGTATTTTTTTACTTTTAGAAATTACCCTATTTCAGTACAATGAAGTGAAATTCTGGAAATATTATGTATACTGTACACGTTGTGCTTTAAGAGGATCTGCGAATGAAAAGAAAACTACTAATTTTGACATCTCTGAATGGGCATACTCCCTTAGACCATTCGAGTTGTTCGAATGGTTTACCCGTGTATCCCAATATATACGGAGGTGCTTTGAACAGGTGAGTCTCATTTTTCCAATCTCTTCGGATATCGCCTTTTTCATATAGCGTCAATTCGTTTTGTTCCACTCTTCCAGAGTTCGGCCTATAAGGCCCAGTTTTCAGGATCTTCTTCTCAAGCAATTCCTGCATGAATCAAAATACGCGTACATAAACCGGATGAACGGCTTTTCGAATAGAGATCATTCTCTTCGTTCTTCCTACCTTCATAATTTCCTCCGTACTCGCACCAAACCGTTTTCCAACTCGAAACTTGAGAGTCGGACAATGTCCGGTGTAGCTAAATGAGCAAAATAAACGCGGTCAATGTCAAACGTCTATTTTATTATATTTCTACTTCAAGATACAGGGTGTCGAGAAATTATGTTTAAAAACCGTTACAGCGTGACTCTACTCCTTAGGATCGTCGAAGATCTGTTAGAAAAGTTTCGAAATTGTCCTTGACGGACTTTTTCAAGGTCAAACGTTTTTATGATTATGTCGTGTTCTTCTCATCGAGAGGAAGACACTTCTCAAAGGAATCATGGGTAAAAAATGAGCCATTCGACTTATAAACCAATCAATCAATTTCGATATTCAGAATGAGTATACAGTCGAGTCGAAAAGTAAGTTATCGATCGACGTATACAAGCAAATGACTATTATATATCTTTAATAATGATAATTGTCTATATAATTGGTTTATAAGAAGCCGGTGAAAATTGCAGTTATAAGCCGAAAATTGTGAAAAATTGCAATCCTAAAAACACGTTAAATATATTTCAATATTTGAATCACATGGAATTAGATTCGAATTGTATACTATAATCATTGCGTTAGGTATATGTAACAACTACACTTCGGGTCTTTGTGCAAAGTAAAAATTGTCTTGGTTAATTGCAAGACAACAGTGGTCATTTAGAAATTTCTTTCTTTCTTTAATAATCCTAAGCACTTCAAAACAGCACATAAAAATGTTAAATTCTTTGAATCTCTCCATTGTTTAAAACTGCTCGTTTACCATATAAATACATAAAATTCACCATCAGCAGTATGGTAACAACTGTCTATAATTTATAGTTATATTGTTCATTGTTTTTCGTCTCAGTCTATTAACCCTTAGCACTCGAATGGCGACTGTACGGCGCCACTAAAAATTGCTAAAATCGTTATTCAAAATATTGATTACGTTAAGAAATTTGTTTGTATGTAGTAAATTACTAAACACTTCAGAATTGTACGAGTAAATTGCGCCATTTTTATATGTATGACATAACAAAAAATATGTACAAGGCAAATATTCTTGGTCATAAGAAACGTGTTGTTTTGGTGTTAAAATAGCTTCGAGTGCAAAGGGTTAACAAACATGACAGTAAAAATTCTACTGCAAACATATTTAACCGGAGTCTGTCCTAAAAGCTTGATTTGCGTTCAAACGAAAACGATGTAAAGATGAGGTTTCGACCATTGTGCACAATTCGTTATCGGTGGAATGCAGATTTCGTCAAGGATGTCGATATACTATTTTTTCAGTATTTTAGAATTATCAACGAAGAAAATAAATTTGTGCCTACATTCCGTAGCCTGCAATCGATGCTTAAACGTTTTATTTTGCGTAAAGATCCTTAGTCTATTTACCAACGACCTTGAAGTCCTCGCGGTTACCAAGTTTCAAAACGATCCGACGAAATCGTCGAATGTTGGTTCACTTTTTCGCGGGTTCATAGCTCACTGTGTGCACTGTTTCTCTGTTCTCTCGGTACCCGGGTTCCCTTATCGGAACACGCGTGTCACGTTTCGGAATGATTTGCTTAACGAGAGCCAGAGGGAATACTTGCTGGCTGCAGAACTTGAAAGATCGCGTTTACGTGTTTGTAAATATCGAATCCCGTTTGTTCGCAAGGAACGACCGCTTTCTAAAACAATACGCTCGTAGTGCTGTAAACGTGGACTACCGGTGACGGTGACCCAGTAAATCGAAACGTGATACGATGACGATCAACGACGTGACGCGTGGTCATCCGGGACGCCTGTCGCGTCGCGTCGTTCCGATCGAGCGGAAACACCTCGATCTCGATCCAACGGATCTGCGAAACTCGTTTCTCGCGCGAAACGACCTTCGCTAGTCGAGATGTGATCGATTCTGTTTACGATCGCGTTGCATGGCACAAATTCCCTTTTTGGGGTGGAATCGCGGCGCGCTTCGATATTCGTTTCCAAGGGATTCGCGTTTATAACGAGCACGTTGTTATCTCTGAAACACCTGTGCACGTTACCTTGATGCAGAAGTTTCTCTGTTCTGTTTCGAATACATAGATTGGCGCGCACGCAAAACCATCGATCGCGAGCGAGCAAAGGGCGCGCAGAAAAGTCGCCGGACAAAGTAAGCTTTTCCGGTGTCAGGATCGGTACCAGTTTCGTTGAAATTTTGCTCGACCCGGGGTAAACGCGTAATTCGCCAACGAATCCGCTCTCTGGCGGATATCGTCTGCGTGCTCGAGAGAATCAACCGGGAACGATAAATGTTGCTAATCCGATTAGATCAGTTAACACTTTATCGACCGCTCGTTTTTGAGACTGCCACTCACTAAGTACCGGCTTAGTCGCGAGCGTATTTACTCCTAGTACCGGCTTAGTCCGCCGCGCATTTACCCCCAGTACCGGCTAAATTTTCGCTATTTATTGTGTTGTGCATATTCCTTTTGTTTCAAAGGAGTGTAATTTTATTGATATTTATACTTTATTTTGCATTTATTTTATATAATAAAGGACCTTGGGAACTAACATTCATAAAATAAATAGCGTTGGCAATCGAAGAGCCGATAAATAGGCTAGCGGTCGATAAGCGTTGGCAATCGGAAAGCCGATTAATAGGCTAGCGGTCGATAAAGTGTTAACGAGCGGTCAAATCTTACCCGGGCAGATGAGCGCCATAACTCTGCCTAAAGAAGCGTTTCCTTTCTTCCTCTGCGACCGGATCGAAAACCATCTTGTTGACAAATTGCCAAGCGTACGCGACTTTATCGTTTCATTACGTACGGTTTCGCGAATTCAAGGATCCGCGCGGGCCCGTCCGCTTGCTCTGGAAATCCAACCCGTACTGTGTCTCAATATACTAATGTAAATATATACATTTGTACGCGCGTTATCCTCCATAAATATTTCAACACTTCTGGATTTGTATCATCGATCACAACTACATATTAAACTGGAATTTTAAAACTAAAAGTTCATTTAAGATTGAAATTCAAAGACTTATTCGTAGGTTCATTTAATAACATGAGTCGGTGAGTTATCTCGAAAATGGCGAAAAGGCTTGAAACCCAATATATCTTTTAATTCGACTACACTGCTGGCCAAAATAAGAAGTTCACTTCTTTTTCGGTTCGTTTATTGTCGTAGTTAGAACTATTATTTTACCTTTTTCAGAATTACGTAAATATACATGGAAACAAAATTGATGAAAACAGAGATTTTACAATTCTATATATCCTATAGCAACTACCTTAAAGAGATTAATAATTCATTGTTCCCGCAAATATTGAAAATATCTTTTTTTTCATATTTTGTAAGAGGGAGTAGCTACAGCTCTATTGCAATAAACGAGCAAAAAAAAAAAGAGTGAACTTATAATTTCGGCCAGCAGTGTATGCAGTGATTGTAAAGGAGAAAATTACTTCAAATTGCTTTAGGAATCCCCCTTTCAATAAATTAATTGCCGACTTTCTGATTTCTGAATTTATTGTAGTAGATACTGTTAGTTCTTCCATGTTTCATGAGAAATCTTGTAGGATATCGTGGTCAAAGAAAGGCCAATAACGTCTAACAATAAATTAAATCAAATAAAAAAAAAAAATTCATACATTCAATTCAATTCAATCAACTTTGACACTATATTTACGGTTAACACTAAAATTGCAAGGTTCATCTTGAACATTTTCTGTCATCCTACTTCGTGAGTAGACGTGCATTTACAGCTTTTAAAGATCGTCAAGAGTGTATAAAATAAAAATTTAGAATAGCATTTGATTTTCTTTCTACAGTTCCTTTAAAATTAGTCTCGAAATACTGATCCGAAAAAAGAATACTTGACTATGACACGTGAGTTACTATAAGAATCGGTGTTCAACTAGTAAGGGATCTTGGATGAGCACGCATACGATTATAAAAATTGAATATTTCATAAAAAGAAAAAAGAAAACAAAAGTGCCCTTCAAATGTTTGTCTGTGACTCCGCTTGTAAAAAGATTGTTGCCAGCATACGATAGTCCTCTCTGTATCGTGCAACTCCTTCCCAAGGATTTGTTTTCTCCAACATTTATGCAAAATAATTAAAACAGTAAGTTTGGTAGGGTCAAGATGGATACGTACTAGTATCTAGATGTACACAGGTATAAGCTTGACTAGCAACATTCAGTTTCGTTGACCGCAATACTGTCTCCGGTCTCTTTGTTTCCCTCTTGGATCTTAGGCTGTGGAGGGATCTGTCGGATCTCCCGCGACTCCGCAAAGCGTTCGCCAGTTTCGATCAAACAAACGATTCGGGACGAACCTCGAGCCCGTATCTCTTCCCACACAAGTGTTTCTGTTTCAGTCTAGAACCGGCGACTGAATTTTCGAACTGTCTTCTTTATCCTCTTGATCGTGTCACGAGTCACGAGGGATCACGATATGCGATGGTCGTACCCTCAATTTTTAGCCGCGCAGCGAATCGGAAAGACTCGACACGGACTCTATCGTATATTCTGTCGGAAATAACATAGTCCGTCCTCGAAGTCTTGGATTCCTCTAGTTTCCCTTATTCTCGCCCCTGTTTTCCCGACATTAGCCGTTCGACTTTCTAGACACGAACCTCGTGCAACCGCACCACGCTTCTTGCTTGCCGGTGCATCGGTAACTGAACGCGATTTAGACTGAGGCAGTTGGTCTCTTAGAAGTAACTCGACTACTACGTTACGTGTGAGAAAATCGATATACCTGGGGAGAAGGGAGCGCGCGAATACATCGTGACCATTCTTTGACGAATCTCGCGTCTATCGGCCCCCTCTATGCACCTGCTGCGCTTGTCTTCTGATTGTTATTTCAGTAAACAGGTAGAAACGCTTCGAAGTGCGAAGTACACTGCCCGAAATTTCCATAAAGCTTGTTCTTTATATGAAATCTTGTGATATGTCTAAAATAAGGATTATTTCGTAACCGATATCGCGTTTTAAAGAAGCTCGTCGCTAATGACCTAGATGTTGATAAAAAATAGAAAAAGCGGCACGGAATCATTTCAAATTCAAATTAGTTAAAATTTTTTGATATCTCGGGAGATGGCATCATGTGCGCGCTCAATCAAAATGGATGCGTCCATGGTTTCGCATGTACATACGTAGTTTGTTCCGGTGAATATTATTCCCGGTAATCAACGAAATGTATCGTTGATTTGTTTCCAAAATTGATTCTACTTTCAAGAGACACGTTTTACGAAAGTTTGTACAGAAGTTTTCTGTCATCGATCGTTTTTAGGTTACGTAGCCGACGGTGACGAGATCAACATGTATTTTAAAGTATATCAAAAACTGTTTTGTGGATACTCGAGGCAAATAAATGCTGTCGCGAACCGAATTTTGTTCAGTCAATTTCATGATGCCGGTCATGCCAGAAGAATGCGGTCTTCGCGTTTATATTGGAGTGGATTCGGTATATTAATTCTTGGGTTAAGTTACGCCGCTGTGCCTTTGTACAGAATTTTTTGTCAGGTAATACACTATGTTATATTTCGTTTAGTTTCGTTACGACATATTACATTATATTGTGGTTTGTTATTTGAAAGAAGTGATCTACGGTGCACAAATAAAAGCAATTACTATCCCTTTAGGAGAATTCAAACGTCATCAGTTTAGAGTAATGGTGATAATAACTTAATGACATAATCATCAATTTGAGTAGTTTTTAACTCTTGTGCCATGATACCAAAGGATCTTGAAAGAATTTATCATAGTATTAGTAAAATTTACAATAAATATCTTTTGTCGTACAAATTTGGTTATGATTTATTTTATTTTACTGCTTGTAATTAAATATATGTAATATATCTAATAGAATTGAGAGACAAATATATAATAGATTAATATGTTATTATCAATTTGAAAGAAATATATCGATGGTATTATACAAATTATGCAAAAATAGTTAACCAAGTGGCCTGTTCCAACTTTTGTGAAATTTAAAGATAATATAGAACTCGAACAAATATCTGCTATATATTTTTTTTATTTGTCATCATTCATAATCAAAGAGTGGTAATAGTCTTTAATCATTATTTCTCTTGTTAAATATGAATGATGACCAAAAAAATAAAACTACATACTTTGGACACATTAATTGTGACAGGATAGACACTTAGTAGCGCATGTCTGGACTTTTCTTTAAAAAAGCAAATTATAAATGACGTTACATTTTACTTTGTCATATTCTATTATATTATATTACAATAGGTTACATAACGTTATTAGGATATATAACGAGTGCGTAAAATTCTTTTGACAACAGTCATACAATTATGGGGGAACAGTGTCTGTTGGTCATGATGTCGAAAAAGTGAGCAAGATGCAGGCCATTAAGGATAGAGTGATTAAAATATCGTTTAATGCAGACACTTCAGCAACAATGCAATGGAACTTTAGGCCTCAGCAAACCCATATAAAAGTCCTCCCTGGAGAAACCGCTTTGGCATTCTACACAGCAAAAAATCCATTGGATGTGCCCGTCACTGGCGTATCTACCTACAACGTTGTGCCGTTCGAAGCAGGACAGTATTTCAATAAAATTCAATGCTTCTGTTTTGAAGAACAACAGCTCAATCCTCACGAAGAAGTAAGCTCGCCTCGATCTGTCCCGACGATTTCTATTTCAAATTCGTCTTACGAATCGATATATTGTATTCTTAAGAAATGATTCTATCACGAGCATCAATAATCCTATTGTTACAGGTCGACATGCCCGTTTTCTTCTACATCGATCCTCAGTTTGCTGACGATCCTAGAATGGAGAATATTGACGAAATCATCTTATCGTATACGTTCTTCGAGGCGAAGTCAGGAATGACTATTCCTGTACCGAATTTCTTACGGAAGAATTAATTGTAAATATCGAGAACGCGTTAGGTTTTAAATGAAGAATAGAATTATATCGTTAAACGAACATCCAGTGTATTCTTCAATGGTATACCTTGAAATATCACTTGGCCTAAATCTCTTTAGGAGTGCATTTCAACAGTCTAAGGCTATTGTAGAACGTTCGTGAAATGCCATTAGAATCTGAAGAGAACGTTGATCGGATAAGCCCGTCGGAGACCAGAGACTTTCTCTCGATCGATGTACATTGCATCGATTTTGAGAGCAAGATCGTGCTCCAAAGTCGAGCGTGTCCGTAATAATTTTTGCTGCTGGTTCTCCAATTCTTTCAACGCTCTCTGCATTCTTTCCACTTGATGATTTATGTCATCGATTTCTTTCTTGAGGCTGCAACAATTCACCGAAGTCGGAGAGCCAACCAGCAAATTATCTTTCGTATTACACGAGAAACGCAGAAACGTACCTTACGTGAGCGTAGTCGCGGCATAATTCGATATCTGGTCGGTGCATTCTAGCTTCTAGTCTGGTATGCGCTACTTTAACCGCGTAACTTTTATCCGCTATAGCTTTACGCATCAGTTCCAAATTTTTCTCAACCTCGAATATTTCTTGCTGCACCTACAACAGACACGAAAAGTACTGTTGATGCGTGTATCGGTCGAACTGACAAATACGATCATATTCACTTTTTGCAGATGTTGTTCAAGTTTCGTTTTAGCTTCGAGCAGTTCGGAAGATCTGTGGGACAAAGCGTTATTCGTGTTACTCCACGAATCCCACATTTCCTGTGCAACTTTGTTCGTAAGAACTTCCGCGTTTGATCTCAACTGGCAACATTTATTTCGTTCCATTCGAGATTTTTCAACGATTCGGTTCGCTGCATCTGACCATGTTTCCTGCTCTGAAACACTGAGATACGAAGATTAATTTTAAAAAATATAAATTTTAAACTTGAAAATGCTTCTGATTTAGTGGTTTACAACAAACAAACTTAAGGGGGCTTTTGTATCTCGATAAAAAAACAGTAAAAAATAGAAATAAATTAAATTTAAAAAAAGTTCAATTAAATTATCATTTTTCGATATGGTAAACAGTTTTTATGTAATTTATGTGTCAGACTTAGCTGAATCACCCTGTACTGTCTGTACCACGGATCGTATTCGTTGATTCCGGAGTAATATTGCAGTCCGTGGCTGTAGTTATTCAAACGATGACACATTGAGTCTATTCCCAACGCGTTTTCTTTGTTTCTCAGATCCAGTTCCAATTGGTTTTGAGATGCTCTACAATCTCGAAGCTGCAAGCAAAATCTGTTAGCATCTATGGTAGAAAACAAGACCTGGTCAGTGGCGGATTTATATTATAATTACTCTTTTACGCTTTGTCCACATATAGGTTTATCAATAGCACAAAGCACAAAATCATTAGTGCTACCCTAATTTTATTCAACCTATTTTCCAGATGTGGGGGGAGTTACGTAGTTGCATTCTGCATTCCCCTCCCGTAGGCTTTAAATTATTTCTTATAAATTCATACAACGTCATTCAAACATATTATTTTTTATTTTTAAATTGGTTAACATTACCATTTATTTATTTTTATTGTTCTGACTTGTGCCTGTGCTTTCTTCCAAAAATTTGCCGCCTTGCTGTATAGTCCCCCCCCCCCCCCACAAATCCGCCACTGGTCTTGATTGTACGTTACCTGTTCTTTACACGTGTTCAAACAAGTCTCCAATTTCTTTCGATTCCGATGTAACATCTCAATCTCCTTCAGCAAACACTTTTCCGAATCGTCGTGTACAAGTTCTATACCTTTATATAAAATACATACATCGGACTAAGCATCCACTAACTAATATAGTCTGTTTTTTGAAGAATGACATCCTATGGTTAAACCTCAATTATTCGAACTAGTCAGTAAGACGTGAGTGTTCGGATAATGAAGGCTCTATAAATGAGTAAACGTTTTTTAATTTTAACGAATTTAAACGGTTTTTCTTTATCCGATGACTTTTCCGGATTCACCTCGACCACCTTATATTTGAGCATCATTTTAGTAATAATACTTTCAACGAATTTACGAGTGAGAAAAACGTTGCCTGATCTGACTTAATTTTATTGTCACCTTTTCTAGCTTCTCTATGGTAAAGACATTCTTCAGCGATGTGCAACGGGGCCTCGATATCTTTAATAGCTTTTTCAAGAATTGCACGACAGTCTTGAACTCGTTCAATTTCCTGAAGCAATCTTTCCAATTCGGATGCAACTTCGTTTCGCCAAAAACTGATATCGTTGATTCTTTCCCCAAGTCTTCTACCAGTATCGTATTGTCCATGTTGCACTTTCTCTTCCGCATCTCTGACACAAATCAATCATTTATTATTTTACAGAATAAGTAGCCTAAGACAGGAACCTAAAATACCTTCGGTGTATTTAACATTTTATTCATTTCTCCCCCTGACATTTTTTTATCATACAGAATAAGCGATATATTTAAAGTGGTCAAGTTAGGTGAAATACCCTGTATAGTAGTATTATTACATTACTGACTAACGCTTTTATATGGAGAAGGGTATCTTCAGATACACTAGTTGTTTTTTTTTAATATGGTACTAATGTTAGTCTTGCGTGTAGTAAGAAGACCCGAATACGTCTATTGGTGTACCCAATTTACCTAATAACTCGTAAAGCGTCGTTTCGTATTCTCTCCGAAAAATGTCTGCATGAATCTGCTTCATTGTAGCATTTTACTTGTCTCTCGAACCATTCGTTCGGTGTGTATCGGGTATGAAAAGCAGTTTTCGTCGCATGCGTAGGATTACGGTGATATCCCGTCAGAAGATTCGGAAATTTTAACGAATTTACAGCGTTCCCAGCATAACTCGGTATTGTTTTTGTTGTTCTGAAAGCATCAATAGTGGCCCAAAAGCAGTTAAACTGTAAATGAATTGAACAAAATGCCAACAAATTATAATAGACTTACAAAGGATAAACTTCAACATTTTCGTAGCCTGCGTTTGGGCGCCAAGGTATCAACTCGTGTCTACCATTGTAATCCCTCGAGCAATATTTTGTTACTGGTTCGATGGAAGACAGTGACATATTCTTTATACACCACGGTTGCAATTGCTAAGAATTGAATGCATAGATTAGAGCCCTATCTTACATAACATGGTGTTCGATGTAGTTCTAGTGTTAACAATTAAAAATTCGCCTAAAATGCGGCAACCCGACCAACAGAAGTGTCCGTTACGCTATAAGTGTACGTTATAGCGGCGCGCGATAGTCACGTGACAAGTGACAAATACATGCTTATCTTGGTTCTCATTTGGGGACTGTTTTAAAGCAGCAATTTGAATACTTTTTTCTTACAAGTTTGTTTGATAGTTTATAGCAAACTCAATTTTGTTTTGCATTTAAATTTGTAGGATTAGCAAAAATATATTAAAAACAGAAGTGTAATCATATAAGTCCGACAGTAAAGGATTCCGTAGTTTTATGATAAGAAAAATTTGAAATTAGTCTCAAATATCGAATTTTAAACTATATGAAAGACCTTATGTTTTGTAAAAATAATAGGTATGTTCAAAGAAATTACAGTATATAAAATAATGGAAAGATATTTTTTTTCCAAGTAAATTAAACCTCCCAATTTTTATGTTTTCTTTCATTATGCACTTCATTGCCATAACATCGCAAAAACCACGTTTCCTTCTGACTCACTATCTACAATTACCTACTCATTGGATATTTAAAGATTTATCGACTATGATTATTTACATATAGTTGTAATTCAACATGGCAGATGTACCTACAGATGCACCACAACGTGAGTACACGTGCGACCAAGTATTCGCGATATTTTACGTGATATACAATGAAATGTTGATACTCTTTTACGTTAAATGTCAAGTGCCTATAGAAGATTAAATTTACAAAAAACCCTCGTGCATTTGTTAATATATTCAACATTTATTTGTCAAGTATGAGGTTATGCTATGTTTTGCAGTGTATTTACAATTATATGTAATACTCTGCAACAGTTTTAAAGATTACACGCCTTAGATTGAATCAAATAAGTCAATCGTTTCATAGTACAATTGCTTAGTCAAGAATTATTATTTTGATGCATTTATGAATTTCTGTATTTGTGAACTTTGTGTGTATCGCATGTATGCTTAAAGTTCTTTGTGTGTATGTTTCGAATTTAAAAACATATATAGTATTTTTTTAGATTGCCCTGGCACAACTAGCGAAGATGCTGGTAAAGCGTCTATGTGTGCTGGATGTCCGAATCAAACATTATGTGCATCAGGTGCTACAAAGCAACCTGATCCTGGTATAGCTCTAGTTAAAGAGAGACTTTCCACTGTCAAAAATAAAATACTTGTATTGTCCGGTAAGGGTGGAGTTGGGAAAAGTACTGTAACATCGTTGGTATCCAGATCTTTAGCAGCAAGCAATTCTCAAATAAATGTTTGTATTTTTTTCTATAAATTTCACCTTGAAAACAATTATGCTTTTTAATACTCTAATTTTCCACTGGTACTTTAATACCTAATCAGTCACTGTGTGCTTATGTCATTTTCATGCAAATTAATATATAGAATATAATTTTAAATTAAGAAAGGCTTACCCTTTTCCCTATACCAAGAATGTCCATATTGTTTTCTATATACATTCATGATACCATAGTTACCTTTAGTAGTGGAGGTTGGACTGAAGTCTGTGATGTTACTTTCAATGATAGTACACTCTATACTTACACTGATACTGAAGCTTCTTTCCAAATTTCAATAAAGTTAATAAGTCCAAAATTAATAATTTCTGAAATGTTAATAAAACAAACAAACTATTTTTATGCAATCACATTTTTGTTCATGGTCCTGAAGATACAGCAAGGCAAATTGTAGCATTGCCATAACACAGCAAGGCAAATTATAACATAGCCACAACATCATAACATAGTATATGATAACCATCCATTCTAATAAATGTACAAATTTTTAGCTCATTTTCATTGCATGCCCCATACATAATTAGCATATTCTACTTTTCACTATTACCAAATATTTTTTAATTTATGAGTCATGTTAAATCATCATGTTAGGTGATTCACACATCTTATAGATTTATTCTTTTACTTGCACTTTAATAAACAGTTTATCTGACACCTCTATCACAAATGCAACAGGTTGCTGTATTGGACATAGACATTTGTGGACCATCTCAGCCAAGAGTATTTGGGGCGATAGGGGAACAAGTTCATCAAAGTGGATCAGGATGGTCTCCAGTAGTGAGCATAGTTCACAAATATAAAATGTTTTGGGTGCGCTATACAATATGCTATATAAGTAAATTTTAAATATTTTCAGTATATAGAAGACAATTTATCTCTGATGTCCATTGGATTTTTGCTTGCTAGTCCTAGTGAAGCAGTAATATGGAGAGGACCGAAGAAGAATGGTAATTCTTTTAGTGTCTTCTGTAAATGGTAATTAAAGACACATTGTATCATACATTTTATGAATTTTAGGAATGATCAGACAATTTCTGTCAGAAGTCGATTGGGGCAGTTTGGACTATCTTATTTTAGACACACCACCAGGAACATCGGACGAACATTTATCAGCAACATCTTATCTTAAAGATGCTGGTATTACAGGAGCAGTAATTGTTACAACTCCACAACAAGTTGCTTTATTGGATGTGAGGAAGGAGATTGATTTTTGCAGAAAAGTAAACGTACCAATTCTAGGCGTTATCGAAAATATGAGTATTTTCGTATGCCCCAAATGTAAAGCAAGTATCAAGGACGATAATACATATTTTTCGTGATGTTATTTGATTTAATAATTACATGGAACCATTTATATATAGGAGCCTACTGAGATATTCCCTGCGTCAACAGGTGGTGGCCGTGCGATGGCCAAAGAATTGAATGTTGACTTTCTTGGTTCTTTACCACTAGATCCTTTATTAGCCAGGTGCTGTGACGAAGGTAAAAACTTTCTGACCGAACTTCCGGAGTCGCCAACTGTTTTAGCGCTACAAACGATTGTACAGAGTGAGTGTACTACACCATTTCTCTGGTTGCTTGTATTCTATGCTCTATAAATTTAGTGTGGAACTTTTTATTTCAGAAATCGTGGATAAATGCGAAAATAATAAAGAAAGTAACGAAATCAATTCAACGTGAAAAAATGATGTCTTTTTAAATGTTAACAAAATAGCTATGTGTATATTAAAATTTTGTATAATAATGTAATAAATAATTGACATCTTTTTTCGTACATACATGTTTTTATGCTGTAATTCCAATATATGTGTACATATTATGGAAAGTAGTGAACATCTCATGCATACATTGTAACTATGTACAAATAGTTTCTCCATTGGGTACCGGGTTTTAACCTGTGAGCTATCAGATTAATTTGTAAATTAAACATAGTGTAACACAGTGTGTTTAATGAAATTTTTAGAATATGTATAAATGACATATCTACAAAATGTATTTATTAAATTTTCGATATAGGCCCACACAAGAATTTTGCTAAAAACAACTTTTAGTATACTATACGAGAAATTATAATTTCTCTGCAATTCCTACCAATCACAATTTTTTCAAACGTTTTTTTCACGTCATGCAATAAACTAATTGTTCTAACTTCTTAAAAAAAATTCAAGTCATGCGGCCCAAAATTAGGAGTGTTCGAATCTGTATGTAAACAGAGAGGAAATGAGAGTGGTCACGTCCGAGGTTTTAGCAGGGTATAAATACATACATATACGTATCCATACATATATGTAGGAGACACATTACATACCTAAAATGTATATCATAATAAGTTGCGAACCACTGGATTCGCGAAAATATGAAATATAAAACCAGTAAAACGTTGACAGTATTTCACTAAATAAAGTACGAATATGTGCAGTTATGTAGATTAGTATGCTAAAAATAAAATGAAAGTAAAGATAATCTAAAGGGGTGTGCAGTTGATAATTACTTTGCATTCTTCGAGGTAGTCACAAGACTGTGCGAGTCACAATGTTATACGGGATATAAATACCGTAGTCTAACAAAGAATCGTAAGTTGACTAGTGGAAATAAACATAAAGGTTATAAGATGAGCCAGCGTGTTACTGTTATTTAGAGTAAGTGTTTTGTATTTATAAGCACGACGAATGAATTGATCATTTAAAAACTAGATTATTTGTTTATAGTTTAAAAAGTATACTTCATCAACATGATTATCAAGGGTTTGAATCACTCGGATGTTAAGGAAAGTGCCGAAAAATCAAATTATTCGGAAAATGATCATTTAACAGAATTTTCAATGACAAGTGTCTTAATTGATAGTACTGCTGAACAAAAGAAGCAATATTTAACTAAGCATACAAAGTTGTACTCATATCTGAGATATGTATTACCATTTGATCTTCTGAAACTGACATTGTCTATTATTTTGTTTTGTGCTTTGTTGTTACTTATTACGCAGACTAAATATGTTCTCGTTGAGAAGTACAGCATAGATATAAATTCTGTTGATGGTAATGAAAATGCTTTAGAAACAGAATTTGGGTCCATTGATATTTCTGTATTCAGTGATCAAGGATATATACAGGGATACCAGTATGATATAATGTTTATGGAGAAAATATTTAAAGCATCTAAAATTACGCAAGTATGTTGCAAATGGGCAATCATAAATTTTTAAATTAACTAATACTGAATACAATCACTTTTGCTTGTTTTATAGCAATGTCAAAATATTCCAGAAGAATTGCGTTTCAATTGCCACCCTGAAGAAGGTGCATCAGAATTATCGTGTTCGAATAGAGGTTGTTGCTGGAAACCACCAGAAAGCCAAACATCAACTGTTAAACGTGATCCTGTGAATATTCCGTACTGTTACTATCCAAAAGATTGGCATTTATACAAGTACAAAAATGTGACTCAACATGGGAATGATATCTCTGGATTTCTCCAGTTAATAGGAAATTCCTTTTATAAGAAAGATCTAGCTCTCCTCAAAGTGGAAGCCAGTAGTGTAGACGACTCAATTTTACGTATAAAAATAAGTGATGCATTAAAAAAACGGTATGAACCACCATGGCCTATTAGGCCTGATTCCAAGCCATTTTCAAAACAAAGTAGTAATGCACAATATAGATTAGATATCGATGATGTGAAGCCTGGATTCAGAGTACGTAGAGCCTTGGACAATAATGTGCTGTAAGTAATGTGTACAGTATAAATTTACATATTGATTGTATACCGATTACAGTAATAAAGGAGCAGAGAACCATGGTTCATTAAATATTAATGTTTTCTTTCCATGTTCAGATTTGACTCAATTGGCGTCGGAGGTTTCATATTTGCAGATCAATTCTTACAAATAAGTACCCTTTTGCCCACACATAACATTTATGGTATAGGCGAGCACAGATCAAGGTTAAAATTGAACACAAAGTGGCAGATTTTTTCATTGCATAATAAGGACCAGCCGCCAATGGAAAATGTATGTTTATGCAAATTAATGTATTGTTTCACTTTTTGTTTTTTATGTAAAGGATACATTTCTGAATTCAGGCAAATTTATATGGATCTCATCCTTTTTATTTGGTCGTTGAAAGTTCTGGGAGAGCTCATGGAGTTTTGCTGCTGAATAGTAACGCTATGGGTATTAGGCTTTCAAAAAATGTTCTTGTTTGTGTTTCGATGATGAGGTTACATATATTGGTTTCATGTAATGTAGTTTATTGTTTTCAGATGTAATATTACAGCCATCGCCTGGTGTCACGTTTCGGACAATTGGTGGTATTTTCGATATGTATTTCTTTTTGGGACCTACTCCTGCGGATGTAATAAAACAATATTCTGAAATAGTGGGAAAACCATTTATGCCTCCATATTGGTCGTTAGGGTTTCATTTATGCAGGTACGCTTAGTAATTAATAATTAGTAAATTGAACATTGTTTAATGCGTTTTATTGGAACACAGGTATGGCTATCAGAGCTTAGAAGGAACAAAAAAAGTTTGGAAGCGGACCATAGCAGCTGGAATTCCATTAGTAATGTTCACATTTATGCATAATAAGCTGTATTTACACGAACACCGTTTAGCCGAACGTAATGAAACAGTTTAGATTATTTTAACGAGATTGCATGTTGTTCAGGATACTCAATGGAACGATTTGGATTACATGGAGAAAAACAATGATTTCACATACAATTTAGAAAAATTCAAGGATTTACCGGAATTTCTAGAGGAACTTCACTCGGTACGATTCCAACGCAATTGCGAAAAAATATAGAGAAAATATAGAATACATGTTTTTCATTTGACATCTCGTTTTCGAGAAAAGTGTCTTGAAAAATCCGTCAAGTCAATTTATATTTATATGATATGAATATGTATAAAGGAATCACTTTTTTAAATTGAAAGTGAACAAAAATCATAGATAGATTTATGTACGATGCATTACACATGATGTAAAAACTGCACATAGTGTATTTTATATATAATATATTATAGAAAGGAATGCATTATATTCCATTAATCGATGCCGGTATATCCGCCTCGGAAACCAATGGAACTTATTTACCATACGATGAAGGCATAAAGGAAGACATATTCGTGAAAGATGAGAAAGGTGAACCATTCATCGGAAAAGTTTGGAACTACGGTTATACGGTATGGCCTGACTATAGTAATCCCAAAACACCAGACTATTTATTGCGGATGATGAGCAACATGCACAAGAAGTTTGCATATGATGGAGCATGGATCGTATGTATATCGGATGCATTAATATTAGATCCACGTCCGTATAAAAAAAATAACTTATTACGGTCTTTTTGCAAGAAAATTGTTATGAGGCATTACGAAACAGTTACTTTTCGTGATCGGTTCACAAACACCGTATTTGATTCGTTTTTCACGTTTACCAGGATATGAACGAACCATCAAATTTCTACGATGGTCATAAAAATGGATGCTCGATTAATAATTTGGATAATCCAGTGTATGTACCCAACGTAATTGGCGGTAAGCTCGCTACGAAAACTCTGTGCATGAATGCTAAGCAATATTTGGGATCTCACTACGATCTTCACAATACGTATGGTACGAGTCACGCGATAGCTACGAATTAGTAAGTATCTTAATACTTAGTCCCTTAGGACTACATATTAACAATCGTGTGAACTCGAATAGTATAATTAATGAAGACATAAATGCAGCGCTCTGACCAAAATTCGTAAGAAAAGACCGTTTATAATCTCACGGTCGACTTGGGTAGGACACGGACATTACGCCGGTCACTGGACGGGAGACGTTTTTTCTACATGGTAAATGAGCGGAACACGCGTGTAAAACACGAAACCTAACGTCGAATGGTTGAACCTTTGGTTAATAATATTTCTAATTCACCAGGCATGACTTGAGAATGAGTATTCCAGCAATTTTGTCATTAAATTTCTATCAAATACCGATGGTTGGTGCGGACATTTGTGGATTCAACTGGAACGCCACGGCCCCGCTGTGCAATCGTTGGATGCAGCTCGGTGCTTTTTATCCTTTCTCTCGTAATCACAATTCCGACGACACTATAGTTAGTATATTTTCCAGATTGAAAACCAATATACATACAGTCACAGGAAAAAGTGGATAAACTGCTTGTCTCATAAAAATGAAGATAATACTATAAATTCTTTAATTGATTGATTGATTTGGATTTGGTGATTGTAATTACTAGGTGAATTTAATTAACAATATGTATAGTTTATTTTGTACTTATGTTTTTATAATATTCAGTATATGGAATGTTTCCTAAGAATAGGAACTTAACGCAACGTTTACAGTTTTGCACGTTTTATCAGACACAGAAAAAAAATCAAATAGGCAGTGGGGGAATGAAATTGTCAACAAGTGCCGATTGTTTACCAGCGTAGGACGCTTGCACAACTATTTCTCATTTTATCAATTGGTTTTGCCGAGTAATCTATAATGAAGCTGCTTAGTAAAGACAAGAAAGGCAGTATTATTTCTTTATGTGACAAAGGTTTTTCACTGTGACAAATTTCACTTGAAAGCAATTATAAAATATTTCATATACAACAATCTAATATGTAGGCGTAAGATTGTTCGATTCGATGATTTGTATATGTACATGTACGCGTGAATAGGAGCAAGATCCAGTCGCTATGGGTGATTTGGTGGTACAATCGTCAAAACGCGCCCTCGAGATACGATACCGGCTTCTACCTTACTTGTATACTTTGTTCTTCCGAGCGCACAAATTTGGGGAAACCGTGGCACGCCCGTTATTTTTCGAGTAAGTGTATTCGTCGCACAATTACAAAATTATGAACTAAGTTAATTCGAGTACCTCGCTATGCTTAGTTCAGATAATGCCACTTCTAAAACCGCCACCAGAAAAACTCCCCTACAAATTGTTTCTTTCAGGTTCCCAGATGACCCAGTCACCTTTGACATCGATACTCAGTTCCTATGGGGAGCTTCTCTGATGATTGCTCCAGTTTTAGATGAAGTACGTTCCGATAAGTAACGAACAAAAAATACCGCCGAATAGATAAAAATCTCGTAATGATCGCATGTGGTCACGTTTATTTGTTGTCAGAATGAGGTGAAAGTGTCAGCTTACCTTCCGCGAGGAGTATGGTATGATTACTATACAAAAGAAATCAGATCCGGTGGTATTGAATGGTGCACGCTGGATGCGCCGCTCAACACTATTCCATTGATGATTCGCGGGGGATCCGTTTTACCTACGCAGAAGCCAGCTGCTACTACAACCGCTAGCAGGAAAAACAATTTCGATTTATTGGTTACAATGGATGTAGACAAAACTGCGAAAGGAGAATTGTACTGGGATGACGGCGACAGTTTAGGTATTTTAATTGTCACATCGAAATGTAGCGCACTGCTTAATTGCTTGATAATGGTATACCTGTATCGTTTTCAATGTGACTTCTGAATTTTACGAGACATTTTGTTTATTTTATTAGTTTCTGGTCTTGTCTCGTACATGATTCAACAAGATGAACTATTTTGTACGATATAAGAAAATTTATAGTATTCCATTGGAAAAGCTAAGGGTCACCTTCGTTTATTAAATAACGTTGCATGCAGCATGTTCTTTTATCTGAAAAATCTTGTAAAGGATTAGTCCTATTAAAAATAATATTAATGTAAGGGAACGCACCATAAGATATAAACTATTTTTTTAACTGGTTGAAGCACTTTTGAAGACAAATTAATTTTTTTTAGTGGAATCATATATCATTTTTCTTTTTCATAATATGAGCCTGATATCGCTGATAAACGGCTATTATCTAATCATTCAGATCCAATAGATAAAAGGGAGTTAAGTTCGAAATTTTTTTCAAATTGCTTCACGTTCTTTTTCAAATTATATACGAGCCGATGTGATAAACAAGAATATATTTTTATTATTAAATAAGATCACACACACGTGTTTGACTAAATAAAAAATACACTTCTCGTATGGTTCTTGTAACCTTTAAGTAACAATGATTTAAGTTTTGGAGATAATGATACTAGGTAGCATAAAGAAAATAGTATAAAGAATGTGTAGTATAAAGAAGAAAACAATTGATTTACTAGAGAAAATTGTAAAATAATGTTGGAATATATAGTTTCAAGGAGAAGTAAATTTGAAAATCCGGTAGTTGCGAGAATCTGTATAATTTTGAAAAATCGTTTAGCAGATGCATTTTCTAGGACTATGAGAATAGCAAAAAATTTACCACGCCAATCAGAAAATTCCTTTTTAGTAAGCCCGAATTTTGATGGTTGTACTTGACACTGTACCTGAGTTGTTTATTGCATGTAAACATGGGCATTTTTTAAAGCGGTTGTAAACAGTGAAACGTGTTAATAAAATTTTCTTTTTGTTTTCCAGATACGTTTGAAAAGGGGCAGTTCGTGTGGTTGTCGTTCAGCGTAGACGACGACATCCTTTCTTCTCGTAGACTGGACCATAATACCTTCAAGGAATCGATGATCCTCGGACGGGTACAAGTATGGGGTATTATGTCGGACATCACGCATGTATTGTTGAATGATCACGAGATCAAGTATCAATACAACCGTACTGAAAATGTGAGTCATCCTCTTCATGCTACTTTTCGTTTTCTTCCGCGATCAATTTTCTCCGACGCAGAATTTCATAAAAAAATCGTTCTGGCATTTTTCAGAGCTTGACTGTAGACAACTTGCAGACCGATCTGACGAAAGAATTTAAGCTGCAATGGACGTACGATCAATCGGCAACGATCGACGACACTCGGCGTTACATTCGTTCTTGTCGCGACCAATAATCATCCTTTCACGTACTTTCGAGTAATCGTATTCCACGGTATGCAAAACTGTTATTTTTTTTTTTGTATAAGTATATTATATATTAGAAGACGTGTTTTTTACTTGCAAGTGTGTATGTTCGCATAGCTCTATTGATTTTTTTGTACCCGTCAAAATATAAACACATATTGTATAAAGAAAAAACATTTTTATTTCGAATCACCGTTCTATCGTACAGTACGGTACAGTACAACGCAGGACAGTAATATTTATGGCACTAATGGAAAACAATAAATAGAACTTTTAATCTTTCAGATAATGCGTTTAACGAAAATATAGGAGGAAAAATGCACAACGGCTGTTCGCAATTCCTACGCGAGCAACGGTAAAAGACAACAAAACGCGCTCCTTCGCGCACGCGTTATTGACAACTTTTTGTTGACCAACAACGTTATTCTTTTTTCTTCTTTGGCACCGTAACTTAAAAGTAACATCAGAGCAAGACCTTGCCTTCGAAACATCGAAATCTGTTCTTCCAGTTCCGTCGTTCTTGCCTTCTGCTTTCCTTTTCCTCTCCCCCCTCTCTTTCTTTCTCTCTCACACACTCATACACACACACACACACCCTCACATTCTCTCTCTCTCTCTCACTCACCTCTTTCGAATGCGACCAAACGCATGCCTCTCCTTTGACCTCGATTTATATTCTATATTCAATGCCTCGCGACCCTTGTTTGCATTTCTACGACAAACGGAAAAGTATATAGATTTCGATCTTCCGAATAAATTTTGGGGTGACGCGGCGTCGTTCCCGACAACGGTCGTCCATCTTCCACGACAGTGCTTCGCTTGGTCGAATCTTTCGTTGAATTATCGTGAAATTCGTTTGATTGCCAACGGGAACTGCGTACTCTTTGGATGCTGGCGAATCTCGATCGTGTCTCACCTACTCAAACTTATCGCGAGTGCTTTTGTGTTGAAAGCATTCGTTCGACAATATTTGGTGGAACGTCTGCTTTTATCACAGAATAGCACCTTGTCCAAATCGAAAATATGCCCTCGTTACAATACCAATACAATTAGAAAACGCATCAACGTATATTCGTCGTTTTTCTTTTCATTCTGAAACACATCGCACAGTTATCTTATAACGTATATTCATATGTGTATAAGCATACATGTATATGTATATATATATATATATATATATATATCTTCTTTTCAATGACTAATATATATCAATCTTGTAACCCTCTTCATTATTGTCTGCTCACATTTACTTACATCGCTATCTAAACGACGTCGAGCTTCTTTCGAGCAACGCGTGGCAAACAGTTGAAACGATAAGTGTGAACGAGCAACGATATCAATTACTGGAGGGTTCAGACTCTTCGGCATCGAAGTCACCGTTCCCGTGGTGACGATGCGCTGCACCATTTTTTTTCACTTCTTTCGAAACACGGTGTCGCCACGGCACCGTTTCAATTTCGAGATTTTATATAAAATAATCGTTTATACGACCTTATCGCGTTGCATCGAAGAAACCGACGAACTATCGGTAATAATGATCCGCGTACAAATTTTAATACGCGCTCAAACTTACCGGTACGCGAGTACGCGCGTCGTGTATATGTGCGAATACAAATATAGGACAATGACGTTCAGCCGAAATAATATACCTAATGTCCCAAAAATATTGTACTTCTTTCAAGGGGGTGGTCATTGAGATCATTTGAAATAACTTTTCCCTTAGCAAACATCTTCTTCGCAGCCTTGTCAAGGAGTTTTTCGTTAATAACTTCTTAACAGAGCCGCGGAGAAGTTTCTGGCAAAGGGAAAAGTTATTATTAGACATCGGATGTTTATGGAATTTCCAATTTTTATAGAAACATTTTAAGAAAGTGGAATGAAATAAAATCCTATTTTTAATGGGGACAGCCTTTGTAGATCCAAAGCAAATAAAAATCGTGTTAAATTCTCTCGAATTTTATATTACAGCATTTTTTGAACATTTCCAGAAGCCATAAATGCATAAAGATCCGCTGTCTAGTTATTATAAATGATTGCAGGAATCACCTCGTTCAAGGAAACACAACATTTTTGGGAGATTCTGTATATATGTATATGTTTCCGCGATGTTCGTGTATGTAGATACGTATATACCGCGATAGACGAAACGTCATAGAATATAAGATAGCCTCTTTGATTTTGATAAAGGATAGCTCGTGAACCTAAGTGAATGTACGCTAAAACGTGCAATTACAGCGACGTTCCGAGGACATCGTTAAGTGCGTGCACACTCTCATGCATTCTACATACATAATATGGTTAACAAATATGGCAAGAAATTTCCGACAGCTTTCCTCTGTCTGTTCGTAAACGCAGCAGCTATATACCAAAAATGTAGCTGTGCTTCTCTCGATCTCTGCAACGCCTACCATTCGATCTCGTAACTTGTAACTCTCGGGGAATACAATAACAATAGAATCGCGCATGGCACTGTGAAGAAAAGTACGCTGGTCGCGTTACCACGCGTCGCTAACAAAATTCGATCGGTTAAAAAGATCCACGCGCACCGAATCGAACAAAGGAGATAAATTATTCGCGTTTGCACTTTGGACTAGCATGCTGCAAGGTTAACGTAAAACGAATTGACAGCCTCGAGTTCCGGGCTATGTCCGAAGAAGAAGAAGAAGAAGATATAGGGACGACCGAAAGAAAATGAAACGAAACGAAACGAATGGAAATTGAGGTTAGTCCGGCTCGACGACGATCGCCGCCGAACCGATTCTCGTTTAGGTGGCAGTAAGCGTTTCCAAGATGTCTTCGGGGGACTTGTTCAACTTGCAAAAATTTTCCCAATGTTCCTTGGGCACTGTCCATTTCAGGAATATTTCCAGGTTTTTCGTGAGGGTCTCGAGTTCGGTGAGACCATCCCGGGTCACCGGGTTCTTTCCCGCGGACAGCAAAGAGTCCCGGAGCACCTCGTCGATCAGTCGTTTGCCGAATCCGAGTTCGTCCAGCCTCTCCTGTTTGCTGATCCTCTTGAGCAGAACCGCCAGCAACAGTCTCATCCTCTCGACGGACATCGTTTTATACTTGGAAGGCGTCGACGCCGTGGTCGGCGGTGGTGACGGCAATGGAGGTTTCTCGACAATTTCGTTAAAAAACGAGTCCGCATTGGCCGAATTGGTTGTGCTGGTGTTGCTCGAGACAAGCTCGGGATGGCAAGTCTGCTCGTGATACTCGAGATCGTTCTTGATCCGGAAGAAGCTCTTGCACCGTTTGCAAGCGTACGGCTCGGTCCGGCCGTGGATGCACTTCATGTGCTTTTTCCAGTGGGGCAGCTGAGTGAAGCCGGCATTGCATTCGGCGCACTTGAACGGTCTCTCGCCGGTGTGCCTTCTGGTGTGGAGCTTGAGCGCCGTCGAGTGCGCGAACGCTTGCCAGCAGACCAAACACCTGAACGGTCTCTGGCCGGAGTGCGTGCGCTGGTGCACGGTCAGCTGAGATTTTTGCGCGAATCTTTGGCCACACGTGGCGCATCCGTGGGGCCGGTCGCGCGCGTGCGTCCTCATGTGCTGCGGCAAATGACCCTTGAACGTTTTGTTGCAGATCACGCAGAGGAACGATTTGACGTCTCTGTGCAGACATTCCAGGTGTTTCTTCAGCGCGTCCCGACGCACGAACGCTCTGCCACAGATCTCGCACTTGTGATCCTTCTGGCCGTTGTGTCGTTTCACGTGGAGCGCCAGATTCGCGGCGCAGGCGAACGTGCCGGAGCACAGACCGCAACGGTACGGCTTTACCTGGCTGTGGCTGCGTCGATGCTGCACCAGCTGTCCGCCCCTCGCGAAACTCTTGTCGCACTCCGAGCATTTGTACGGCTTGAACCCTGTGTGCGTTCTCACGTGAAGCTTCAATCTCTCCTTCAACGGGAACTCTTTGCCGCACTCGTCGCATTTGAAGAACGGCCCGGTTCCGTGCACAATCTTGTAATGGTTTCGTAAACCTCCGCTGCCTTTGAATCGCGCCTCGCACACCACGCAACAATACTTCTTCTCCTCGTTTCCGGCGACGGTGACGCTTTCTCTTCTCTTCTCCTCGTTACCCGCATCTTTCGTCGACGATGTTCCTCCTCTTCCCCCTGTAACATCTCGATCCACGCTGTTATCATCGTCGTTTTCATCGTCTTCGTCTTCGTCTTCGTCGTCGTCGTCGTACTGGTTCTTGTCTGGCGAAGATCCGTCGATTCTGATCTTATCGGCCAATATCAACGAGCTTTCGCAGATCCCTTCGGCTTTGTCCGGACTCGATCGCAGTACGTTGTTGTTCTCGCTCTCGAGAAAGTAATTCGCCGCTATTATAGCCTCGATGTTGAAACCGGAGGTTTTCCCGTCCGGATCGCATCCGTGATCGAACCCGCGATCGAACAACGAGCCGTCGGTGCCCGGCGAGTAGATACGGTTCGCAGCTTTGCCGCGCTGGATCGGATCCAGCGCCACGTTCAAATCCAACGAGTCCCGTCGGAACGCATAGATTTCGTCGCCGAAATCCTTGCTCTCGTCGAACGTCGGATACCCGTCCTCCTCTTCACCGTACACGGAAAATACAAACGACTTTTCGTTTCTGTCATGGTTTTCTTCCACCGTTCGTCCTCCTCTCGACCTCGTCGAGTCGTCCTCCTCTCCACCCTCGAAACCCTCGACCGCCCGTCCCTTCTTCGACGAATTCGCGAGAACCGAATCATTCTTTCTCGCGATGCTCTTCTGCTTTTTCCGTGGCCCGACCACCGCGCCTTTCCCTTTCCCATCGTTCGTCGATTTTCCCACCCGACCGGTCCTCTTTTCGCTTTCTTGTTTCCTACGATGATCTATTCTCTCGCAAGGTAAGAAGCTGTTCCGCGCGTGAAACTGTTGTTCGTTCTCGTTGAAGCTCCGAAGCACTTTCAAAGCATCCGTCGTCCCGTTCCCGTTCCCATCACCGTCCCCGTTCGAATGAACGTCTCCGCTCGTTTTCGCGTCATCTTCGCAACCGTCACCGGCAGCTTCGCCGCCTCCAACACCACCGATCGCGAAGAATCCGTTCTGCCTGATCCGGGATTGTTTCACCGGCAACAGTTCCGTCAATTGAACCTCCTCCTGCGCCGGTTCAGGCCCAGTCGCTCGTATCGAAACGTTCTCGTGCATATCGACGATCGCCATTCGCCTATCGCTCGGCCATTAACTTCCCCGAGAAATCCATGGAATATCTTTTCACAGGACGCGCATCCGTCAGAACGACGGAAACCCGTGAGCGGCCAACAGGAGAGAGAGAGAGAGCCGAGGCAAAAGCGCGAGTATAATCCGCGTTCGTAACTCGACCCACGGTCGCTTATCAGTCTCTTATCTTTTCAACGGAAAAGCCGTACTCTCGCTTTCGCTCTTTTTCTCTCTTCGTATCGACTGGTAACACACTGGCTCTTGGTCGTCTATTCGATGCTTACGGAACCCCACGGCTTTACGATATCGATTTCTCTGTTTACCGCTCCGCAGCTCAGATTTATCGTGACTTTAGACGACCGAATGTCACCTGCCTTTCCCCCTTTCCAGATACTAAGAAAAACCGGTGACTCTCTCAGCTTTCCCGAGCTTTCCGAGTCGATCGGCTTTGATAGAGGTCCCGTCTCTCTACGGATATCGACGAGCGTTTATCGAAAACCATTTATCTCCCTTTGGACGCGGCGTTACGATTCCCAGACGGTTCGTGCACGCGTTTGAATCACCGGGAAATGGAAGATGGAAGGTACCGGAAGTTGAGTATCGGCGTCGGCGTCGGCGTCGGCGTCTCGGTAGGTTAGGACGCGACGTCCTCTTTCCCAGGGCTAGGCTGCTCGTCCTCGTCGGAGAGACGATCGCGGATTCGAGGGTGGTGGTCGCAGAGCACGTGCTACAGCCCGGCTACAAGAATCGGTCTTGTCGAGAAACGGCTCGGCTCGGCTCGGCTCGATTGTCGTCGGATCGAAACGAAACGAAACGAAACCTAATGGAACGGAAACTGAACGGAACGAAGTTTCTCGACGCTCGGAGCTCGGCGCTCGTCGCCGCGACGATCGACCGACTGCGAGAGCTTCTTCCTCGCGACGGTATGTCGCTTCCTCGACGGCGATTGCGCGCCTTTTTCCACGCAAGCGCAATTCGCGGTCGATATCGGTCTGATTTTCTACCCTTCTCGCCTACCCCTCTCGCCGTACCGTCTCGCCACCCCCGCGGCTGTCCTCTTGCTACAACCCCTTCCGTTCTACCAAAGGTTCGGCCCGGTCTCTCCTCTTTCTCTTCCGATGGTCTCTCGCTGCTGGCCCTGTCTTCCTATCCCGTCGGCCCTCATTGTTTCTCCTTTTCTCCCTTCGTCGGTTCTAACAACTACTTGTTTTTTTTCATCGCGTTTCCCGATATCGCCGAGGATCGAGACCCTCGCGCCACAGTAATCGCTCTCGCAGAAAATGTCCAACGTTCGTCGCGTCGCGGCGACAATTCGATTGAAAACGCCGACGCGCGGACCAGCAGCAGCACGCATCGATGTTACCAGCCACTGCAGCGATTCGAACAAGCCCGTCGCATGGCGCGTCGCTCATGCGACCCGACACAAGCTTGCTTTCCTCGCGAGCTTCGACGTCGTTGCTTAGCTTCTTCGTAATTTTTCGGTCGGAACCCTTTATTTCCCGAACTTTCCCGATTATCGTCGTACCCAACCACCGCAACCGGCAGAATTTTTCTCACCGATTTCGCTCCGTGCTCGAACAATAGATTCTTTGGCAATGCATTCCGTTTGGTAATTTCGATGCGGTGAAAACGCGATCTCCGTGCTGACGGTTCGCACGCGGCGAAGCTTCTTCGGGAAATAGGATGATTTTTCTCGACTCGAGAGGCAAAACGGATGAAACGCGACGCAAGGAGATTCGTCGTACGATTCGCTGCTCGCTTATCGCGCTTCCACGTCTACGCTTCCAATTTCGAGTCGATCGTACACAATCTCCTCTTATCTCGAGCGTGTCGTGATTTCCGCTTTAAAGGATCTCTTTCTTTCCTGACTAGATTGCGTTTGGGAACGGAAGCGAGAACGAAACCGAGACCGAGAACGTACGGACGGTTTTTGGTCGTTCGCGGTCTCATAGCCGAGTCCCCTCTCGGATATCATACGCGACATCTACGTGTACGGATTCGCTCTCGCCTGAATTAGTAAGCTGTGTTAGTGTAGCTTTAGCCTTTTCCCCCTCTGCGAATCGCCCTCTCGATTAGTGAAAAGCCAAGAACCCGCCACCATCTGAAAGAAACGAGAAACACCGATGTGGGCATTTCTTTCAAGATCTCTTATCGTGTCTCCTACGACAATGTGCGCCACTCGCTCGTTTCCAGTATTTCCGTCAGTATTTGTACCGTCGTCGAGACGCTTTTTCTCAAAAAAAAAAAAAAAAAGAAAAATAAATAAAAACGAAAACGTGGGTGACGGGTCGAGCGTCATGCTCGTCGTTTCATCGATCAATTAAACCCTCGTTTGGCCGCGCTCACCGCGAAACAAACCCCCGGGAATTGTATCGGTACGTGGCAATAATTTTCTCGAAGCCTCAACCCAGCCTGTTCTCGGCACTCAGCGCCGCGCTAGTCGGCGCAGACATCGATCGTTTCCAAGCATTTTCGCAGCACACACTGGGCCGGATTTCATTTTTTTTAAAGACATTTGTGGAAATACCAACGCTTCCCAAATTCTATCTTACGTGCACGGGAGAAGTTTCTCTAGTACCGAAGACTCTTCAAGTTTTTCATAAATAAATTAAAATATATACAATACTTTCTCTGGTGTAGGAAACTAGAAAGAAGTATGTACATTAGAGTGGACCCTATTTTCCGGTCGTTGAATTTTTGTGTTCGGGACACCCCCTAGGATTGTCACAGAGACTAGAATAGTATAGATTACTAATAAAATTCTAAAATAAAACAATTCCATTAAATGCCAAAATTCTATTAAATAGAACATAATTCATTAAACCGTGCTCACCCTATAACTACCCTTGCGATAGGAGTACCGACTTGAAACTTGTCACGTAGGGTTTTCTTTGGGAGTCTCATCGAACGGTGTGACCAAATCAATTTGGTTTCGGGGCACTTTTGACTATCTTATCTGCCTATACATCTTTTGATGATGGTGCACTCATGATGCGAGTATTTTGTACGAGGAATAACGTTGGGTCACTGTGTGATGTTAAAGAATGCATTAACCAGAGGCCATACAAAGAAATATTACGAACACAATTGATAGAAAGAATTAAAAATATGCCAGTCAAAGAAAACGATATTAGTTTTCACTGAAAAATATACGGTTAGTCAACGTTCTAGACCGATTTGAAGTCTCCCTCGTCGACAACTTCCCAGGCTGGTGAGTGACCGGGGCCTCTGATACTGTGTTGGGATACTATGAGGGACGGGCCTGGCACGCACATAATATTGCCAGGTCAAGATCATTGTGATCGTATCTATCAGGCTCTGTCGCGCCGCCAACAGCAGGAAGGTGAAAAGACTGTGTAAAATAGCCGCGGTTACTCTAAAAATAAAAAGTTATTTATCAAGATGATAATAATGAAAAAATACAACTGCTACAAAAATATTCTGTAATATAAAACAGAAGATGGATGTGATTAAGACAGATTGGAACTATGCTCCCCACTTCCTGGGGTTAGGGTGTCCCATCCGCGCTAATATGGACGAAGAAAGGCCAACGCTAAACGAAAAAGAAAAAGTTTCAGTTTCACGCAAAAGACCTGAACCGATACAAAAATTGAAGGAAATGTGCTTATACCTTGAAACCACATGTTGGACCTGCAATTGTGAATATATCAATGCACGAAGAACTAATCAGCAATAAATCTGACCGGAATAATACAATGCTAGTTCTGAGATAATTATAGGCTAGATATTTGGGATATTTATCGAGTAAGAAACTGTATTATGCGCAAAGGTGAAGACGCTGTGGCGGACGTTTCAGGACAAATGTGTTGCACGATGATCGAAAATGTAGGATTAGGAACCCCAGAATAAATGTAACATATGCAGATTAGGATAAGCGACAAGGTTTCCGGCCTGTTGCAAGGGACTGATCATCTACGAATCTAGAGGGCTGAGGACATGGATTCGAGTCCCATTGTGTACAGCAGCTCCTTTTTCTTAAAATCCTACACCATTATTTTAAGCGTCGAGATTCAAGTTAATGGGTCAATTTCCGCGGTTTTGAATATTTTTGTTCGCCGTGCACAGCGACAGTATTCATATCAAGGTAAGGAACGGGCGGACACGCATGTGCATACGAACATATAAATACGGAAATGTGAAGTCTGAAATGAAAATTTGTATTATAACACGAAAGTAAATCGATGACTTAACATTTCCCTATTTATATGCTCGCCACTGTACACCGCATACGCTCTCTAAAGCGCTTGTAATCGGGTTTTATCGCGGCGAGACGCGACGAGACACGACGAAACACGACGAAACACGATGAGACGAGACGAGACGAGACGCAACGAAAGGAGACACGACACACGACATGTGCGCATTGAACTTCCCAGTCTCGAAAGAGATGGCTCGTGAGCATCGCGAGATTTCATCGGTCGAGTAGTGCGAATTTCCCGCCAGTCCGAGATTCCTTGTACGGCTCGAGCACCGAACAAGGACGTGTTTTCTGTAGAGTTGCGCACATCGACGATATTTCTACTCACCAGAAACGAAATGGCTCGGAATTTCAGCTATCACGACGAGGAAGAAGCTTGTTCGCGAAGCGTTCACTCAACCCTACCCCCGTATCGCCATCTTCGAACCATGTTTGACTCTGCCGATGAAAACGACGACCACGACTCGACTAGAGGGCCAAATCGCAATCCAAACAAATTATCGTGTCATCCGATTCCGCCAGATGGCGAGAAACACGAACCGAGCAACGAATATTTTCCTTAGCGTTTAGAGACGAGCTTACAAACTTATATTTGAATATATAGTTCGTTCGTAAGTTTGTACTTTCCATTTTTTGAGAATTTTGCATCGAAGTATCGTTGTGAATACTCCCACTTGTCGTATTTACGGCAAGTATTCTTATATATCTAAGAAGTTCTTTTGAATGGGTATCAATACCCTTAGTCGATAATGTAGATTCCTTTGCGAAACGGTCTCAGCCACGCCCTAACAGTTGCTTCGCCTCGGCATTCAACGGAATCGTATCTATGAATTATGTATTTACGGTGGATCGCGTTCAAGAAAGAGTTAATGATTTAACGCGTGCGCATGCTACATTGCTGCATACTACCGGAAAATGCGTGTTCTTCCGGTTATGAATCAGCCTAAATTAACTGTACGCAATTTTCACTGCTGGACGAGAAAATCAAGATGAGATTCGAAGCAACGATTTCTTTCTTACTATTTGCTACGATTGATGCGTGGTAGATATTGCAGAGATTTCAATGCCACAAAATACGTTGTGACCACGTTTGTTACCGACACCTAATGTTCGCTACTATTATTTCCAAGAGCCATTAAATCGTTTGCTTACCTGACATGCCGAGTCAGTGATTTCGATGCTTTTGATAATGCAACTCGCGTGGTAGAATGTCCAAAAACTGTCACGATGCGATAACGCTCATATGAATTAATGTTGTATGTTCAAGATTTAATTATAACCTTTTCGAACGATCGTTCCGCTTTTGTTAACCGCACATGCAGAAACGAACGTCCAATAGTAATTTGTCAGATGCAGCGGAATTATCGATCGATACGTAAGAGGACTCAGCAATTTAATTTAATTTGTGTTTCCGTTAGCTGTGCGTACGACGTATAATTACGAGAGAGAAAAATATGTAACGCGGGAACGTAAGCAGCGAGCAAAGATTTCGAAACGCGAGGCAAGAAGACGCCATATTGCCGCGCGAACCGAGAAGCGACGGAAACGTACGAAGTTGGAATCGAGGAGCCGACGAGGTCGAGCTTGGAACCGAGTGTCAGTGCGGACGGTACGGAGAACGCGATCGAGTCTAAGCGTGTTCGTTCGGATTTAGCCGATCGCGGTAAAGCTTTCCTCGGCTGTCATTCGGCGCAGCTGTCTTTTTCTCTCTGTCTGTCCGTCTGTCTCCGTCTTTCTATCTTTATTTCGACCGTGACAACGTGGTTGGTGGTCGATGATCTTCGATTCACAGTTTGAGAGTGACGCGGTTGCCAATATACAATCGCGTCTCCTCTTCTCGCGTACGGTTTTCTCTGTTTGTGATTAGTTTGGAGCCGTGTTTATCTCTGGACTGGTGAGTCTCTCCGTTGGATCCGTTCTGTACCGTTCCGTTCGGGTGTGCGGTACGCTCGATACTGGCGCGCGTTCTCTGCCGCGTACGACACGTCGACGTCGACGTCGACGACACCGCCAACGCTGACCGCTGACGTTTTGTTTTCGATCTGCCGTACCGTGTGTGTTTGCCACCAGTTGCGTGTTGCGTAACTACGATTTTACGACAGCCAGCTCCTCTCCTGCCGGCGTGCTATTCGGGTTCGATAATCGACAACTGGACATCGCATCCCTTTTCCAACCTAACCGTTCTTTCGATTCTTACGATCGACTCGACGACGACGCGGGTGAGTACGCTCTGTTCTTGGGTCGCGTGGAAGTCGATGTCGATGTTGCCCTCGCATTATCTTCGATGTATCGAATCACTGTTGACGGTGCTCGCGGCAACGTTTAAAACGGCATCGAGAATTCGATGCTCGAGTTCCGTCGGATCGAGCGAATCGTTTCGCGAAGGTTATTATTGCGATTTATCTATTACAGTCGACCGTCAAATTCACCGTGATCTTTTTAAATTTGATCGATTTCAGCATCGATCGATTATCTCTTCGGTGTGTCGAACATATATCTGTTTTATTCCGGAGTCGCGGTGTATGCATAATCGGCGTCACACGACGGACATCAAGGAAAATTCTGTACACACGTGTGTGTGCAAAAAAGGATCAAAGTCGCGTCGTTGTACAACTTGCAGAATTTACTACGACGCGCATGATCCGATCTGATCCGATCCGATCCGATTCGGAGCAAAGGGAACCGTCGTCACGTCCAGTCGCGTCGCGTCGCTTCGACTCGCCTCACCTTGCCTCGTCCCTCCCCACTCTGGTTTGCTTTTGCCTCGCCTTGCCTCGCCTCGCCTCGCCTCGTCTCCTATCACCTCCCATTGCATCGTATTTCGTCGCATCGTTCGCGTCACTCTATATAGCAGTGCTGCTTGAATATGTATCGCGTTCCCTCATCGACACGAAATTATTCGCCACATAACCTTTCGCTTTTCCTACTGCTTCACGGCACGTTATCGACGTTTAATCTAGCAGTGTAAAAATTCAAATGCTCGAACACATCCGAAAGTACGAGTCCTTCAAAGTTCCTATTATTCCATTCTATCGTAACGTTTCGCACACCGCTATCAGATGTTCGAAGCAATCAGAGAAAAATATATAGGTATTACACATGCACATCACTTGAAATGTGCGATTATAATAGGGGTTTCCAATTCGTTTGGTTTGCAGTTTGCCATCTTGCCTTGAACTCTGTGTACCTGACGGAACCAAGGTATATTAACACTAGAACTACCGAGTAATAAATACAACTGATGAATATTGTAACGATGACAAGACTACATCTAATCAATCCTAACACCATCTTTATTATAACATGTGCTTCAATGAGAAAGTTCATTCAAAAAATTCTGTTGAAAACATTTATAATTTCAGTGATTGTGAAAGAATAAATTCGGAACCAGTCATTTTGACTGGTTCGGTAGTTCTAGTGTCAAGTGAACTTTTGAAAAAAAATTACGTTTTATCAATAGAATTTTGTCACTTTTTCTAATGATAAAAAATATTTCGTTCTAGGTTGTTTTACTTTTAATACAATAGTATATATTTTTTTAATTTAAATAACTATGTTTTAGTGAATACGTTCATGGTTCCGATCCTCTAGTAGTAACCGTGTTTATGTACTGCCGTGAAAATTATTACTATTTCTATTTGTTTACTCTTGCGATCGACACGTATGTACGTCAATCAGTGAACATCGTAAACATCTTGATGGAAACACGTAATTATGTTTCACGGCTACGGAAAGTCGCAGGCAGCATTGATTATAAAAGTGTTAGACTAGTATTTACCGTATCGCACTGACACTTACGATACCAGCTTCGACTATTAAACAAATAATTTGCAACATATTATTGCACAACACAGTATTACGGTTGAAAATATTGTACAAGTTTACATTTATGTATGAGATGACATCCACTATCCTGGTGTATAAATTGTACGTGAGTTTTCATAAAAATCGATGACCAATTGATAGGAAAAATATCAAAACAATGTACATTTTTTAAACATTCTAATGCAACTAAATTTCTCGTTCAAAAACTCGTAATCTAAAGAAAGAAATCTACATTTTCTGTGGTTTCCGGGACATAGACGGTTTAAAGAACCGTCAGGTTCGCATGCTTTCGTTACTAAAGTTTAGTATACGCAGGAAGTAGTATTGGTTGGTCATGATCAGACGCGTCAGACGATTCCTATCTAATAGCACGCGTATTCGCTGTATACTCAATTTTATCGAAAACGGAGCATCGGATGAAAAAATATTATTATATGTTTTGAACAGAAAAGAAATTAAACAATAGGTTGTCGTGTGACGGCAGCAGATCCTACTATTAACATACTCAGTATGAGTTAAGTACAGTCGAGTTCCTCATGAGTCTGTAATTAGATGTGCTCAAGTCTGCGCCGACACATTTCTTTCTTCATTTAAACAATCCTATTGCACTCTATATGGACAGCATAAATTGCATTTAGCAGATCATTATGAGTGTGAATAATATCTGCGAGTCGATAGACCTTTCACCCTTCTCGACACCTTCATATATTACCTCCGTTTCCTGTCCAATTATGAGAAATGGGTATTATTATTATCATTATTATAAAGGCATAAAACAAACTGTTTAATATGCACGAAGCAAACAGGTAGTAAGAAGTGTACCTCATTGCATACCTGTTCTTCGATAGCTGAAGTCATAATAGTTGTTCATCCCACTACTAATGCTTTAAACTTTCAGTGTAGAAGTGAAATGGACAGCTATTTTGACTTCAGCTATATTCTTTCGACAAACTTCGTCCAATGTACAAACATTCCCTGTTATCTGTTTGTCTCGTTCATACCAAAGATTTTATTTATTTATTTTAAATAATAATAGTGATCAGATACCATAATTTTTATATCGAAAATTCTAAAAGTTACGGCATAAGAATTAAAGTTTTTCTTAAAATGATTCGGTTACAAATAATCATTATATACGAGCAAAATTTTGTTGACCATTTTGTTATCGAAATTTCGTTTTAGTTACTATGGATCATCATGTTTTCTTTAATAGTATTACAAATAATTAATAATAAACGCAGTGCTACATGCAACAAGAGTCGCTGTTATTTGCCGCACAGTTTTTTCAGCTCTGAAACTAATGCTAGATGATCGACGATGTCACATAAATCATTATTTGTTGAACTTACTTAATTTTGATTGCGATTATACAAGTTGGACAACAAACTGTACAATTACTACCGAGTGATCTTATCTACAAAAATTTTAATTTATCTACGTAATCCATACACATCAGAGAAGAGGAAAGTGTAAACAAAAATTCGATTTTTTTTCAAAGAAAAAACGTTACCTTGAATAAAACTTAACTTTTTGCTAATGATATTGCTTGGAACAATTTAAAAAATAACTGTTATTCTTGGCTTCTAGTAATAATGATAACGGTCGCAACAATAGCATTAATAATAATTTAACCAACACAAAACGTGTATGTGCATGGCTAGGTTCCGCGATGAGCGAACCAAACGTAACGGACCTAGTTAAACGGAGCCGGTTTCTCTCTCTCTTTTTCCCTCTCTCTCTCTCTCTCTCTCTCTCTCTCTCTCTCTCTCTCTCTACCCCCTTCCCACCCTCTTGTTCTTTATTTTCTCGTGGAGCGGTAACTCGTAGTAGTTTGACAGTTAATTAACGTTCATCGAATCGATTCCTTTGCCCGACTATAACGTAATTGAGTTCTTTTCTCAAAAAAAAAAAAAATCTCGCGATACATCCCGGAGAAGTTTTCTTACCATTAGCTTTTCGAAGCTTATTCGCCAATGAAACGCATTCGTTCGGGCGATCGATTCCGAGAACGACGAACGTCGAACGAAGATCATAGTTTGTGCATCGAAGTGCATTGGAAATACACCAGAATTGCAAAGAGCTGGACAAAATTCGTGTCTCTCTGATAATCATACATATTATTAATTATAACGTACAAAATTAATTACGTACATTATTAATTACTTACAAAAGGCGACCGAGGTCTCTCGAGCTTCTTGGCCCTTCATGGGCTATATCCTGTCGCAGTTGGGATAATTCTGGGACTTTTATCGGCTAGGCATTTGAGACATATGTGCCCATAATTATGAAAGTGGTCTGTCATAAAAAAAAAAAAATTACATTGAATAAATTTAGTTTGAAATCATGTCGTGTGAAATAAGTGATAAATTCATTTTTTTTTTTTATTTTGACTTAGACCACTTTCATAATTATGGGCACATATATCGAGCAAAGACTGTATTACTTCCTAAAACAAAAGATTGAATTTATCTCAACAGTAGCGTTTTCCGAAACGCTAATAATACAACATTTCTATCCTAGGTTATAAAATAAGAAAAATAAATATAAAGAATGTCGAATATGTATATTATGCGATAGCGTAATAGTGAATTACGACTGTAGTAGCATGTCAAAATATAAAAGTTTTTTTAAATGTTCAAGGGAGCTAATATTTTTTAGTATGTATTAAATTTTTGGGGGAAAAGGGGACTCCCAACATTTTCTAAAATGGGAAGTAGTATTGCTATACTATAGTAATAATTAGACGTTGGATGTTTATGCAATTTCCAATTTTTATAGAAACATTTTAAGAAAGTGGAATGAAATAAAATTTTAATTTTAATGGGGACAGCCTTTGTAGATCCAAAGCAAATAAAAATCGTGTTAAATTCTCTCGAATTTTATATTATAGCATTTTTTTAACATTTCCATAAGCCATAAATGCATAAAGATCCGATGTCCGGTAATAATAAATTTCTTGATTGAAACACCTCATAAAATTTACATTCTGCATTTGGTCGTGACGTATGCAACGGTCGTTTTTGTTGGTTTGAAAATGAATTCCGTCCAGCTAATTGTGGCGTTCGAACCACCGTGGATCTGTGCATCGGTCCACGGTTGAGAGTCTCTGTTTTCCCAAGAGTTTCATTAATCTGACCGCGCCTGGAGCCGTGTCCTGTATCTTGGCAACGTGTGCACCGTATCGCGCGTTTCGTTGCGCCGTGTGTACGTGCATTTAGATAGACGCACGGGTATATCTATCTACAAGCGCGTTCCTGCGATGCGCAAAACGCAAGGCTCGCCTTCGCGCGTATCGTGCGCGAGATCGTACGGGCGTCTTTGATTTCCTCACGTTTCTTTTTGTCGCGGCCTCCGATGATTCGATCCAGTATTTCACGGTTGCGTATAGTTCTCTTTCGATACGAGACAACGATATTTTTCTCGCAACAAGAAAATCTCTATCCTCATTTCTTCCTTTGAACTTGTCTCTCGTGAACGAGCACGAATCGCGGAGAAAAAGTTATTTATTAAAATCCTGAAACGCGTCACGTGACCGGGTCTCGACGGAAGGGTTGTAGAAACGAAAATTAGAGTGGGGGGACAAGTCTTGATCCGGCGACACTGCCTCTTTTAGCGCCATATGCTATCCTTTTCCAACGAAAGACATCCCTGCTCGCGGCCGACCACTTTACGGTCTGCCGGAGAACTTTATGGGACCCATAAATTCTCGGTCTACTCAAAAACAATGGTCGAATATCGCAATACGTCGAAAGCCGTCCGGAACCATCGTCTTATATCGAAGGAAAACGAGTTTTACAAAGAGAAAGAATGTCTGCTAATAATTAAAAATTTGAATTTAGAGGAATTTTCAAAGTAAAATTAAATTTGCCTAAGAAGTCTAACGCGTATTTTTCTAGTCGATAGACTTTTCAAATCTCACGATTAGTAACCGATTCGTAGAGGGAGAGCAAGCCCGATCGAGCCGCGAGATAAAAAGCGAAATCTAGGCTCGATCAGCAATCCGGATGGATCTCGAATCGGCTCGAAAGGGTTCTTCAACGAACGATGAGAGGAGGAACGAAGTGGGAGTAAGGAGGAACGGGATGAGGAAGGTCGGTACACGGGCCCCCTCGACGCTCGGAACTCTTTCGAGTCACGGACTTAACCGAGTTAAGACGCTCTTAAGGCTAGCAGAGGGTGTTAACCTTTTGCTCTGCCGTTGGCTCACCTGCGATAACCACTCGCCAATCAACGATACACCATCATTTTTCGTAATCTTTCGAATTTTCCATTCGATTCCTGGCTTGGTCTCTTTGATCACGATCCAAATCGAACGCAACAGTTCGGTGAACACGAGGCCGCGCTATTGTCAACAGCAATTTACCGAGCTCTGAAAAGCGACTCTTTTGTTGAACTGGACAGCGGGTTTTATGCATTTCAGGGGGGTATGTCTCTATGGTTTAAATGTTCGCTACAACCCTAAATGAAAAAGCTGTTAAAAATAACTCTTTTACTTTTTTTTTCGTAATTCAGACTAAACGGAATTTTCTCAAAACTTTCATTATATATCCTCTAGTAAATCAATTCGTCTAGCTTGGCAGAAAAACTGAAGTTGTTTGGTCCATTTGTGAAAAAGCTGTGCCGATTTAAGGTGTGCGCCATAATTTGTGAGACTGACTCTATTTATTCTCATTACAATGTTCGCATAAAACATGTGTTTTGTTTATTTTCATACACGTCACTTATTGTTTTTGCTGCATGTATAAAATTACTGTACCTACACTACCGGCTAAAAGTAATTGACCACATTTAAAAATCACATAATTTTCTTAAAATTGAACCAAATGAGTTGAGATTTTATGACATTTTAGATGAAGTAATGGTATCGGTCGGAACTGCAAAAAAAAAAAATTAAAGTAAATTTTTTTATCCGAACCTATAATGAAACTTAATTCAATACGTTTTGTAGATCTACGTCATTTATATACATGGTGAAAATTTCATCCAAATCGGTTAATGTTCTCATGAGTTATAAACATTTAACTGTGAACACATAAGGGTGAAATTCTTGACAATGCCGAATATTTGCGACTTTCACTTTTAAGCTCTCATCTTGAAATGTTTATTGCTCATAGCAACGTTCACCGATTTGGGTGAAATTTTCACCATACACATAATTAACGTAGATCTACAAAACGTATTGATTAAAGTTTCATTACAGGTTTAGATAACAAAAATTGACAAAATTTACCTTAACTTTTTTCTTCGCAATTCCGACCAATACCAATTTTTTTCAACATTTCGTTTGGAATTATTCAACAAAATGATTTTTTTGGGTATATATTATTTAAAAAATTCATACAAATGTGAATAGACACGATCTTGTTATTTTTGTAAAATAATGTTAAGTAGTCAGTTTTAGTGCTTTGTAAATCTAGCGTTAAAAGGACATTGAAGTTGCCAAATATGAAAGAAAACCTTGCATCCAATATTCTACATACGAATAATAAAATATAATACTAATGTACTACAAACTACATTATAAAATACTAATGTAAAGTGTACTTACAAATTTTTCTGAATCTTCTGCTCCTCCGTTGGATCCACAGCACACAATTATTGACTCAAGCGAATACATCCGAATAATTGGACCACAATCACTAAACACTACACAACACACACACAACACACTTAACGAAATAGTGACAGCAGACGAAAAGATGTTACTCCGACCACGAATAAAATAATACTGCGATTTTAACCGTCCCCCTCCCACGGACGTGTGATACGAAAACAGGGAATTCCGGGAAATAGGGCCGGCGCCCCGCTATAATTTTTTTTACCTCGGTTTTGTATCTAGTGTTTATAGACTCTCGGCGTCTAACCTGCCAAGGATAACCTGACCGTACCACCTCCGTGGAAGGGATCATTGTTCAAATCGCAGTATTATTTTGTTCGTGGTCGGAGTGAAATCTTCTCGTTCGTTGTCACGATTTTATAAACTGTGTTGTGTGCGTGTGTTGTTTAGTGATTGTTGTTCAATTATTCGGATCTCTTCTCGTGAGTGAATAATTGTGTGCTGTGGATCCGACGGAGGTACAGAAGATTCAGAAGTAAGTACACTTTACATTAGTATTTTATAATGTAGTTTGTAGTACATTAGTATTATATTTTATTATTCGTATGTAGAATAAATGCAAGGATGCAAGGTTTTCTTTCTTATTTTGCAACTTCAATTCTAACCCATACCTACTCCGATCACTTTTTGAGATGTTAAAATCTTTTTGCGAATATCTCGGAAACTAAAGTTGAGCGGCGGTAACATGTATAGGAAATAGTTGTTCATAATGATGGCCTTGACAACATATTTCAAAATCGGTGAGGAAACCCCTAATGTAAATAATTACCAAAATATTCTACTTCCAATATGAAATAGATTCATTTAATATTTAGAAAAAAATATTTTTCTCGTAACATGACATAGATATTTCCTGAATATTTAAAAAGAAATATTTCTTACGTAATATAAAATAAATATTGCATGTATATTTGAATATTAAAAAAAGATTGAATCTCTTTTTAACCCTTTGCGGTCGTATGTCTACTTTCAGCCACCAAAACTTATTTACCGTTCCAGTGGTATGTCTGCTCTCAGCCACCACAGTAAAGAATAATGCTGATCTTACATTACTCTCATAAACATATACAAAGAATCCATATAAAGAAGATTAAATGATGAAGAACTATAAAATATAATTTTCACATATTCTTGTTATTCTAACATATTCTGGTGTTACATATATCTAAAGGTTAAAAAAGAATTAATAAATTGTGTTTTTCTTTTGTATAACTGTTCGTTCAACAAAAATTAATTCCGACCAGCACGAAACCTATGCATAAACTTAATCCGACCGCAAAGGGTTAATATTATATGAATGTGTATACAATATTTTGTGCTACTAGGGAAGAGTCCGTTCATGCACTTACCCCACTCCACCTTATACAGTTACGTATATTTGAATATACTTAATAATACTATAGAAAACATTGTAGTTTTGATTTCTATATTCCAAGTGTAGGAACACTATTGTCCCCCATTGTATCATTATTTCGGCCACTGTACGTAGTGGGAGGACGGTTTTTCCGCATATATCCGAAGCGGCGCGGTGTATCATGAACGCGTGAGCTCTCTCGAGCGCAAGGGCGACCACGCTTGCACGGAGAAGGTAAGATGTGCGCCGAGGTCTGGCAACTGGACTCCCCTCGGGGCCCGTATAAATCACAAACTCCGATACACAAGCGAGGACCGAAGCGGCGCAATAGAAATTTAGATGCACTCGGTGTTCCCGAAATAGTTTCCTCCCGAAGAAGTTTACGGAGTCGGGAATCGTTGAGAGCGGTATATCCGCGGACAAGTTTCCGGCATCGTTGCTTATCTTCCCCGAGGATCGTACCAACCCTGTGCCAACGGAGAAAACGTGCGAGACGCGTTGCGTCGCGACGTCCCTTGCAACGAGGGGGGGGGGGAGACGCGTTGACCGTTATTTTTTCTTTTCACCATTTCGCGACGACTTTCGATTTCGATCTCGACCGTGAGCGTGCCGCGTGCGTTCGCGCGAAAGTGGTCGCGCGAGCGAAATCGGAAGAGTGGAGGGAGCGGCAACGGTAGCCTCGGGGGGACAGCGAAAGGGGGAAGAGAAGCAGAGAAGTGAAGAAAAAGGGAAAAGGAAAGGGGACCCGGAAGGGCGACTCATCTTCCGCGAATCGACCGGGCCACTGACTGCTCGCGCGTTGCATAACGATTCCGCGTCGTGCCGCGCCGCTTCGTTCCGCACCGTCCGACGAAGAGATTCCGCTTGAGAACCACTGGTCCATGTACCGGTTGTTCCACTCGTGGAATGCGGACTAGCACGTCGCGTACGTGTACGTGCACGTGAACGGATACGATGTACGTGCATGTGCACGTGTACGCCGCCGCGTCCTATTCTCGTGTTCCTTATACGAGCGCATCCTGCACGCGTGTGCGAGACGCGGCACCCGTTCTTGCCCGATCTTGCCCGCCCGCACGCGCGAGCGCCGCGGATCCTCTTCCCTGGGGCAGTCGCCGCGATTACGCCCGTGTTATCATTCCGCAATGTCCGTATCGTGCCCGGAAAATTCTCCGTCGCCGAAGGCCGATAAACGATCGCCAATACTTCTTCGAGGTGACGATCGTTTCGAAATTTACGAGTTCCCGCTCGCGCCGTCCGCGTATCAGGCTTGGACTAAAACCGGCTCGCGTGATTACGCTCATAAACAATCGAAGGAAGTCGTAGCGCATAAATATGCAGAGAGTCGCCGCTCGGCTGCAAGCTCGGTGGAGCCACTGTATGCAAATTCGGTTCACCGATTGTGTAGTTATTTTGCATGAGAGTGCCCGCACCGCGCGGTATATTTGTATTTCTTTTCCTTTTCCTTTGGAACGAAATGGGATGGGACGCGCGCTGCGTCGGTTCTCGGAAATATTTAAGGGGGGAGGGTCAAGTAAACAAGCGTTTCTTCTCGAATTTGTTTTGAAGAGAGCATAATACTTTTTTATTTACAAACAATTGTATGTTATTGTGTAGCATCTAGACAATCTATATCAATTTTGAGATTATAAAAATATTTATAAATAACTGCAGTTACACACAGGTCGCTCTAATTATCTGAAATCACAAATCCAAAAGTTTTTCGTTAATATATTATAATACTACGAATATAATAATACGAATATAATAATACGCTTTGCATGAACCTAAATTTAAAAAAAAAATTAAAAAATTACAAATTCTGCGCCACTTTGAAAAGAAGTCTTCGAAAGTCGAAAATTTTTTTCCGTAAAGAAATGGCTATAAACACTGTTAATTTCAATTTTTAAAAAAACTTTTAGGTTCATGCAAAGCGTATTATTATATATTAACGAAAAACTTTTGGATTTGTGATTTCAGATAATTAGAGCGACCTGTGTGTTGCACAGCGCATTTTCGAGGAGCCAAATCCAAGCAGCTGCTGCTCAGTTATTTATAAATATTTTTATAATCTCAAAATTGATATAGATTGTCTAGATGCTACACAATAACATACAATTGTTTGTAAATAAAAAAATATTATGCTCTCTTCAAAACAAATTCGAGAAGAAACGCTTGTTTACTTGACCCTCCCCCCTTAACACTTTACCGACCGCTAGCGGTTCAACAGCATACGCACATCCGACCGGCCGCTCAGGCGCAGATTCAAAATTAAATAAAAATGTGGGAGCTTACAACGCAATTGACGCAACTGAGCAACGTACCTCATTGTCAGTACTAAATAACAAAACACTGTTCATATAACGATAAAGATTGTTTATCGATTGTTTATATTAGTAGGCTCTCGGTCGGTAAGCGTTGGCGACAAAAAGCCTATTAATAGGCTAGCGGTCGGTAATGTGTTAATAGAGGAACGAACGGTGCCGCAGAGGGAAGTTGCATATCGCCAGGTGCCGCTTGGCAGGCCTTGTGGGCGGAGCATAAAGCGACAAATCGCGTTATTGCTTCTCTTCGTATTTAGCAGGTTGGAAAGCATAAACGGATTAACGGATCGAGCAAATGACTTCGAGTCGGCTTATCGTTTTCGAAATGTTATGCGTGCACCTGGCTGATCGCGTCTACAGCTGTGCGTCGCGCGATCGTTTCATCGATTCGACGAATTTTAACGAAGCCCTCCGCGCTTCGCTCGGAACAGCTCGGAAGTAATCGGCACTTGTGGAGTCGTTCCGACGACAACAATGTGCGCCGGCTGCGATCGTGATCTGACGTGACGTTTTCGTAACGTGTTCGGACGTTTTTTTTGTTTGTTTGTAGAAAGCTGCCGGTTCGGTGGAGCAAGGTGGTCCCGACCCGACAGGAGGAATCGTTTGAAAATGGCGGCGGGAACGTGTCGATCGGCCTGAAGAGACAATCGTAAAGACGCAAGGTAAGTTGTTGTTCTCGCACGATTCTATTCGGACGAGTCGGGACGAGGAAACACGTATCCCTTCGAGAACATCCGAGGCGGGCTCGATCCGCGAAAGGTGGAATAAACGCGTTAACGCTAAACCTACCAAGCACAAAACATACAGTGAGCAACGAAAGTATTAATTAGTTCATAGTATGGAAAATCGCCTTCGAGCAGTAATAAAATCCAAAGGTGGTCCAACAAAATATTAAAATGCTATAAAACTGTCATACAACAGTTCGTTCGAATACTTTTGTTACGTGTTATGTGTACTTAGTCATAATAATTGTTATCTAGTTTGTTTACATGTTGTTGGATTTTTCTAAAACTTTATACACATTTAGTAGTTGTATGTGCGCTACTATAAATACATTTTCTTCCAATAAATTACAGTTCATTGTACGCTATTCTCATGATTAATCATTTTCTGTCATCCCGTTCGAATACTTTCGTTGCTCACTGTATAAAAGTGAAATGTCTTATAGAAGGGAGAAGACTGAATTTATTTAAACTTTGTACGATTATCATTATAATGTATGCTTCGATAAAGAAGTCGATTCAATAATTTTCTATAAATACGTTTTTATCATTTCAATACTTGTGAAATAGAAAAGAGGTCATTTGACCTGTTCTAGTTAACACTAGAACTACCGGATGGGTCAAAATGACTTCTAATTTTTTCTTTTAGAGATATTGAAATTATATACAGGGTCATCCGTTTTTAAACGGCCAAACGTCAACCAGCTATAAAGGGCCCCAAAAATGGAACAACTTTCACCCGTAACACTTTTTTTGATTCGGTCTTGATTTTTAGATAATTGCAAAAACCCGTCATTTTTTTGCGTTCACTTAAGATTAAATATATTAGGACTGCAATTATGTATCTTGATGATTTGTCCTTTGTTTGGTTTAAAATAAATAGGGGCATCTTTTGGGTACGTATTGTTTAAAATATTTTCAAAAAATCAAGGCCGAATCGAAAAAAGTGTTAGGGGTGAAAGTTGTTCCATTTGGGGCCCTCTATAGCTGGTTGACGTTTGGATGACCCTGTATATGTTTCCATGAGAAGATTTTTTAATAAAATTCTCTATCGAAGTAGATATTTGAAGAAAACTGATGTGAAATCGAAACAAATCTTATTTTGTTGTTATTATAAGGCAATGTATGCCAGTTGCATTTAGTGCTTGGTCGTTCTAGTGTTAAATAGAGACAGCGTAACGGTGCTTGCCACCGTACTCGACGAAGCACCGTTCTCCGAACTTTGTGGCTCGTAACTTTCGAACCGGCGATCATCGGTAAAGCCCTTCGCGATCAACGCGGGCTCGGTTTATCGGACTGCGGTAACTTACGCGTCACCCGTTATCTGACCGCGCTTATTATGCGCGTTATCGTCTCCCTCTCTCCCATTCGTTTCGACGAGGGAAAAGTCATAAATTTAATAGCCCTCGCTCCGGCCCCGATTCTCAGCCCTGTACCCTCTTCGGTCCCGGTCCCGGTCCCGGTCCCCCTCCCCCTCCCGTTCCCGGCCCTTGCCCTTTTTATCCATGAAAATTTTAATCTGGATTTCAAACAGAGATTCCATTGGCTGCTCCTAGTCTTCTGTTACTTTTCGTTGTGAAAGTTTCAAAAAATGTCATTAGAATAAAAAAAGTATTATCATTGGATTATAATCAGTTAAGTGTGTTTGACGACTATATCGGTAACTATATTCCGGTAACGTATATTGCATACTGAAAATTTCATTGAAATCGGTGAACGTTGTAATGAGGTACAAACGTTTAAAGATGATCACTAGACATCGGATCTTTATGCATTTATGGCTTATGGAAATGTTAAAAAATGCTATAATATAAAATTCGAGAGAATTTAACACGATTTTTATTTGCTTTGGATCTACAAAGGCTGTCCCCATTAATAATAAAATTTTATTTCATTCCACTTTCTTAAAATGTTTCTATAAAAATTGGAAATTGCATAAACATCCGATGTCTAATGATCACATAAGGGCGAAATTCCCTGGCAAGGTCGAAAATCTGCGACTTTCACCCTTAAACTCTAACATTAAAAAGTTTGTAGCTCATTGCAACGTTGACCGATTTCGATGAAATTTTCAGTATGCACATACGTTACCGGAATCTACAAAACGCATTTCTTAAATTATCATTATAGGTTTACATAAAAAAGTGAAAAAATCATTATTTTTTCATTTTTTTATCATTCGAACCAATTGCAATCTAAAGAAATTTTTGTTTACCCATTGTCTAGCAAACTAATCAGTGTAACATCTTAAAAAAAAATCAAGTCATTTGGATCAATGTTAAAAAAGTTATGCAATTTTTCAAAGTGTCCACTTAATATTGTCCCCGACTGTAAGTGACAGTAAGTGAATAACGAAAGTATTCGAACGTCCTTTAAATCAGTATAACTTTTTTTTTTAAATGAATCAAACGACCTGACTTTTTTGAGGAGTTACAAGAATTGGTTTTCCAAATGATGTGTAAAAAAGATTTTGAAAAAATTGCAATTCGTAAGAATTAATTGAGAAAATAAAAATGGCACTTTTCACAACTTTTTTATTCGAGCCTGTAACTAACATATATCTACAAAACGCATATTTTAAATTTTCACTACAGGTTCAAATAAAAAAGTTGTGAGAAGTGCTATTTTTATTTTCTCATGTAATTCTTACGAATTGCAATTTTTTCAAAATCTTTTTTAATACACATCATTTGAAAAACCAATTTTTCTAACTCCTAAAAAAAGTCAGGTCGTTTGATTCACTTAAAAAAAAAAAGTTATACTGATTTAAAGGGCGTTCGAATACTTTCGTTACTCACTGTATATCGAGACATTACTGTATCTCCTCTTAAAATCCAACCAGGGAGCAAGATCTCTGTAGTTCGAACGATTACGAGCAATTCTGTATTCTCCCCGATTTCCGCGATACTCTTCGCGTCTTTTTACCCAACGTCTATCTTATCTCCTAGAACGGTTCGACCATTAATCCGTCGTAGATCGTTACGGTCCTGAGAGAAAAAGCGGAGCACAGCATCCGTTTGCGTAGCGAGTAATTATTCACGCGCATCGCGTTTTCATTTGATAAAGAACCGGCAGATCGTTACGCCGGAACGTCCGTTGCTCGCTTTCCACCGAGAGATAACCTTTCCGATAAATTCTCGCCGTCTCGGATTATACGTTCAACCCGTGGAGCATTTAAGGAGGGGCATTCAGCGGAAAATCAACTACATATTAGTTATTTTTCAGACCAAAGTTTTAAATTACGTAATTTTATATATCATTCTTGACGCTGAACCGAACATTGTTCAAATCAATTTCATGTTTACATTTTTTTCGATGTGACAAAACATGTTCTTTTTTTTAAATATTGAAATTATTAAATCCGTGGTCCATTCGCTTGCATTTACTCCAACGTCTTGAGCCGCGATTTTTGGAGTTTTATGATTTTTAGACCGAAGACGATGTGCAATTTCACGTGCAACTCTGTCAGAAACAGGTTGCGGTCTACCGTTTCTTGAAGAGGTTGACGATTTATTTATTTATTCTTGCAACGATCGTATGACTTACACCACCACATTTTACTGCAATTTGCCGTCGTGAAAAACCTTTATCGCACAATGAAATGATACTGTTTTTTTTTTTTAGTTTGCACTAAGTGTTTTCATCTTGACTTACGCGTGTCAACTAACTTTCAAATAGGAGCAAAAACTGTGTAAACATCAGTCTAAACATGTCTAACAACAGTTTGCCATCGGTGTTTGTTTACAAATACATTTTCCTAGCATTTGTGTACTATCTTCACCGTTTCGGATGAAACGTGCAAAACTGTAAACATTGCTTCAAATCCTTATTTTTGTAAAATATTATATATATATTGTCAATATTATGTAACGTAAACTGTTATGTTTTGTTTATCGCATTCACCATGTAATTATTATTACCTAAGCTTTATCATTCAATTGAAAAATAGGTTGTATCATCACGCTTCATGTAAAGCAAGCGAAGTGTGTTTACACTTTTGCTCGTCACTGTATATTCGTAAACAGCTTTCGCAACCGGAGCCTCAACGAGCTGTTCCAATGGAAAAATATCTTCAGGACATTCCCGCTATAATCATTTTTGTTTGCTAGTATAGTGATTGAATTACTACAAGGTTGCACACCTCCTTAATGTACACACAGCACATGCTATCATTTTGTGAAGGAGTGTAACAATACGACCACCGGCAAAAGTCTTAAATAATGCTGCGCTTGCATGAATTCGAATATGTAGTATTGTATCCGACAATGTTCGGTGTACGTGTAGGGGAGAGTTGCCAAATGCGTACTGGTCACCTAAATCGTACCACCTCTTTTATTTAAAAATTAATGCATTTTGATGCCTCTTGGTGGTAAAGATATGAACTTTTATTTATGTCGATAAAGTAGGACCAAAAAGTCATTCGCATGAAGTGTTGTTTTGTGAATGACAGAAGCACAAAGAAATCAGGAAAGTCTGATGTCAATTTTAAACGATTTTAATCGGCTGAATTAAATATAAATCTACAGTTTCTGAGGTAGTCTTATATATTTTTGAAAACTAGCTATGTTATATTATTTATTTCTATTTAGTTTATAAAACATGCTGATAATGTTTTAAAGGTTAGCTTCAATTATTTAGCGGGACGTCTTTTTCCTAAATCGTACCACACTGTGATTTCCTAAATCGTACCAGTACGATTTAAGATACTGTTATTCAAATTTTACCGCGAAAATAAACGATTTACAATATTTCAAATTTTTTTAGCATGGAAAGTAGCTTACAGTAGCCCCTATAAAAAGGAATTAGTTGCAATGAAAACAAAACAAATGAAACAAAGAAAAATTGATTTCACGCCTTCAACCAGCACCGCTGCTCCAGTTCTCGTAGAAGTGGAGAATGAAAACGATTGGTTCTGTTTTCTTTGCAATAATTCTTATTTAGAAGACATGATCCAATGCTTAAAGTGCCAAAAGTGAGTACATGAAGCTTGTGGAGGAGTTTTGAAAAAAGACAATATTTATTATTGTCCTAGTTGTATTTAAGTTAAGTAATGTAATATTTCATTTTATTTTTATGTTGTATTGTATATTAAACTGAAATTAAACGCAAAATACGGTTTCCCTTATGATTTTTTTGTATCTTTTTAATCCAACACATGAGGTACAATTTTGGAAACCGGCTGGTACCATTTAGGATACCGGTTGCCTAAATCGTACTGTTTGCATGATCTTATAAAAGTGTTCATATCACAATGATCTATCAATAAATATTTAAAAAAATCATATTAAATTGCAACTTCGTTAGTTAATACATAGATGCAAAACATAATTTTTGCTCAAATTCCTACTAAAGAATATATAAACTGCCTTCGAAATTAAGTGGTACGCATTCGGCAACTCTCCCCTACATACTGTCGCAGAAACAACGATGATCGCTCGAACGAGACTCGAACGAGCGAAATGAGAGATACACAAGGGCTGGCTATTGTCAGAGAGTTTCCGGATTGTTACACGCGTTTTAGAGAAGACGCTCGTCGCTCCGATGCCAGGTCGGCCGAATCGAATAAAGGCATTATTGTCGATTGTTCTTTCATATCTCGGTGATTCCTGATCCGGGACAGAAGACGGTGCGTGTTTCCGTAGATCGGTCACTTGTCGGCACATCGTGTTCTCGGAACGATTCCGTTTCTCAATCTCTCCCTTCGCTTCCTACTTATTCCGAGTAAACAATCATGCGCTGGTAATAACAGCTTATCTTTTCTCCTGTGTGACAGCCGCGTTCCGTTTCGTTCCGTTTCGTTCCATTCCGTTGCGATGCGATCGGACGCGACACAGACGACGTGAAAATTTCCATTGGCATGTCGCGTGGTCGCACTCAAAGATACAGTGACTCCAACTAATATTCGTACACTCTTAAAAATCGCATAACTTTGTCAATATTGGACTATACTACTTGAATTTTTTTCGAGAAGTTAGAACAATTGGATCGTTACATAACGTGAAAGAATTTTTGTTACAAAAATTGCAATTGGTCGAAATTGCAGAGAAAAAGCTAAAAGTTGTATTTTGCAACTTTTTTTATGTGGACTTACATTGAAAATTTAGGAAGAACGATTCCCAAAAATTGACTTCCAAATAAAACTTTGTTCTTTGGCATTTTATTTGCTTCGTCGAACAGTACAACTTTCGTTTGACATAGTTTTCTTTACGTATACGATGTACTATATGTTTACGTCCAACAAATTTGGTTTTAGAATCGGAAAGAAATGCTTAGAGAAGGAAGAAGAGAAAACATCTTCATTATTTTAAAATATCCTTTTTAAAGATTTGTTAAAATATTTTATACGTCTTTTGATCAGTTTTGCTTTTTTTTTTTTTAACATGCGGACACTGTTTTCTGTTTTCGGACGTCGATTTGTAATGTGTATTGCTTCTCCTCCTTATTTTTAGTTAAATATTTTGTTACATTGACACCACGTTCAGCTATGCCGTTTAGAACTTCACATGTTGTAATTTTGCTGTCATTTAGAATGCTAGTGATGTCAAAACTTTTTTATTGATATGCTGCTTATTTTCTGATCAATATAGCTACATGCGTAGAGTTCTTTTTTAAATTCTAAATCTTGGCGTGGAGCTTTCATTGGCATTGGAGCTGAAATTCAAAAATTTTCAAGTTCGATAAGGGATTCCGTTGTTCGGTTGATCTAAAATTTTGCGTACATTATTTTGTGTAACAACTCCCAATCACTAATCACCAGTCACCATCTAGGTGGAAAATATTTTTGCTCAGAATAACTGTGGTCCACTGTTATGTACATACATACGCGCGAATCCAGCTGGCATTCGCGTAACTATGCGCCGCCCTTATGGTCGTGGTCGTAGTCTTAAGCTTGGTCTTGACCATGGTCGTGGCCGTGGTGCTTAGCTGACAATGAGATTTACGCGTACAGGTATATCAGGGACACAGTAAGGATCGTTATCTCGAGTCGCCGAGAGGCTTTTAAACGATTATCCGATGACTAGCCACGATGACGTCCAGCTAATTCCATTAATTAATCGCTGGTTCTCTCGCTCGAATGCGTTGAATAGCAAATAGCAATTAGTAGCGTGGAGGAAGTCCAGCATATTTCGAATACCGTTGGTAATTTCGAATAACGAAGTGTATAACAAATTGCTAACGTAATTTGTAACACCGAAAATAATAGGAGCGTGTGATCTGTCAACTAATGACCGAACTGTGGACCTTCATGCCACATAAAAGTTTTCTTTCATTTATAAATATTTATCATATTTATAAAGAGGAACAGTTTAACACTTTCACTGCCAAACTTGAAATCTCAAAAATTCCATAAAATCAAAGTAAGTTATCTAATGAAATAAAATTGAAAAAAAATTGAAATGTGTGATATTAAGTAGTCCTTCAACTGTCTTGCATGTTACAGATCCTAACAAATTTCGAACAATTAATACATTAACGTAAAAATTCATTTTTAAACTTGGACAAATAGGTACCAACGTGGGTGGGTCAACGTGTTCAATTCTAGGATAATCTTTATACATATATGTATATGTATATGTATATGTATATGTATATGTATATGTATATGTATATGTATATATATATGTATAAAGATTATCCTAGAATTGAACACGTTGACTGCCATGTCACCTATTTGTGGGTAACGGAATTACCTATTTGTCCAAGTTTAAAAATGAATTTTTACATATAAAAAATATGTATATTTTTATTTTTATATTTATTTTTATTTTTAATATATTTTTTATATATAAATTACGTGTCACAATGTTTGTCCGCGATGAACTCCTAAACTACTGAACCAATTTCAATGAAATTTGGCACAATGTATTCAGTTTGGTCCAACTTGAGATGTAGGATAGTTTTTATCTCAATTTATAGTCGCAAATATATATATATATAAATTACGTGTTACAATGTTTATCCGCGATGAACTCCTAAACTACTGAACCGATTTCAATGAAAGGCACAATGTGTTCAGTTTGGTCCAACTTGAGATATAGGATAGTTTTTATCTCAATTTATAGTCGCAATATTTTTTTAATTCAAATTATTATAATTTTCTGTAAGTTCCATCAGTTTATAACAGATGGCGGGGTGTATAAAACGTCAATAAATTTTTGAAATTCAAATATTTTTTATGGCGGTGTATCCGGGTTCAGTAAAAATTCAATAGATTTGCGCTGTGTTAATAGTTCCATCGTCAGTGTGTAATTTAAAATTAGGTTTATACATTTTTTAAATTCAAATATTTTTTTAAATATTGACGATCTACATAACAATTTGATTATAAGAGGTTACAAGACTCTACAATGAAATTAAATAATAAAATAAGTGTAAGTATTACTTGCTTGCTGCTTATTTTATTATTCAAATTTTATTATAACCTCAATCCCGTGGGTTTTTAAATATATTTTTCAAATAGTACTGACACGACAGTACGGAACACAGTGGGTGCAACACACACACAGTATGTATTTTCCATTTTCATCTGTCCCGCCGAATTCCGCGGAAACGAATCACGGTGTTCGCGCTGACGAGATGGTATGGGGTTTAAAGTATCATCGGTAAGAGAATTTCGTTCGCAGCGTGCTCCGATGCGGTGAAGATCGGTGAACGGTCGGTCGGTCTTTCAGATTCCCGGTAGAATCACCGGCCATTAGAATACCGCGGGGCCACGAAGAACAGGCTGATTCGAGGAAAGGCACGCGTTAATGGCTACGGAGCTCTTGCACGCTTAAATAAATAACTGCATCGCCGCATCTCCGCTGTGTAATTACGCGCGCGTGTACGTACACGCTATACAACGCGGCCCCGCGAAGGTATACCGGGCTCTGGCGTGCATTCTACGAGTAATCGGTATAGAAAGAAGGTAGAAAAAGAAAAAACGACGGGAAAGAAGAGGCGGCGGATAAGGGGTCTACAGCTACGGCATGCCGTTCTTTCGAAATTATAGCTTCGAAAAGATCGAGGCTCGCCGGAATGAGAAAGACTCGACGCGAATCTACTCGACTCGACGCGAATCTACTCGACTCGACGCGACGTGGATCGACCAAGGGTAGACACAGTTTTCATTCGATATATGTCGATGGTTCGGGACGGTTTTCGACCTATTGCGAATCAGGGTACCTACGCTGCTTCACTTTGATGTCGAGCAAACCGAGAGAGAACACGAAGAAGTTCTGGCACTGAGCGGTGTCGAACGGACAACTATAAAAGAAGAACAAGGGACAGAGATTTTCTTGTTGCGAAAAATGGTATATGAAGCGACAACAAGATCAGGAACAACTAATACAAAAAAAAAATTATGACGTGGAAACAAGATCAAGAACAACTAATACAAAAAAAAAAAAAATCATAGAAAAAGTTTCATTTAAAAAATAATGAACGATCAAAATTTGTGACACAAAGAAGGAGAGCGTATGGGAAAGAAAGAGACATAGTTCATAGCATTTCCCATAGGCTCTCCTTCTTTGTGTCACAAATTTTGATCGTTCATTATTTTTGAAATGAAACTTTTTCTATGATTTTTTTTTTTGTATCAGTTGTTCTTGATCTTGTTTTCACTTCATAATTTTTTTTGTATTAGTTGTTCCTGATCTTGCTGTCGCTTCATATACCATTTCCAATCTTAATTTACTTCTAAACATTACTAGACTGCGAATTATTAAATCCGTGTGATTATGTACATTTTGTAAACAAAGATAACAAAATACACATACCATATTGAAGCTAAAGGAAAAACATTATTCAGTTACATAGTTCATAGCATTTCGCATACGCTCTCCTTCTTTGTGTCACAAATTTTGATCGTTCATTATTTTTGAAATGAAACTTTTTCTATGATTTTTTTTTTTTGTATCAGTTGTTCTTGATCTTGTTTTCACTTCATAATTTTTTTTGTATTAGTTGTTCCTGATCTTGTCGCTTCATATACCATTTCCAATCTTAATTTACTTCTAAAGTAATGGTAGGCAATATTCGAATTGTTTCTTCCATTGCTGACCTTGCACGACCTTGAAGGTTATTGTGTAGTAGATGGATGAATTCGTCTTGACACACGCTTTCATACGACATAAAAAAATGTAGAGCGGAATCGGGATGTCGATCGGCCAGGTGAACCGATGGAACCGAGGACGATTCTCGGCCGGCGTATACACATAGCCTCCTAGAGCGTTTGAGACCGATAATTAAGGTAATGGCTACTTTTCAAGTGGATTTCCGTGTGGCTTGGTTCTCTCGTAGTCAGGCCAGCCGCCGGTCTACCTCTCCACCGATTATGGTCACGAAGGGCGCTCGCCGATCTGCTCGTTTCTGGTCTGGCCCATCCTTCCCTCTCTCTTTCTCCCTTTCTCTCTCTCTCTCTCTCTCTCTCCCCCTCACTCCCTTCATTGCTCTCACCCCCACATCTCCTCGTCTCCTTCCGTTTCGATTCAGCCGCCGTACCCCTCTCATCCCCAATAATTGTATGTAGCTCGACTGCTCGACTCCGAGCGTCGATCGTTATCCTCGATAATTCCGATAGAAAAAAAAACAAAAAAAAGTGAACGAGCACGCGTGCTTTCTTTTCGTGATCGGCTCACGGAATCGGGTCGTCCGCTGTGTTTTCCGTGATCCTCGGATGCGACGCGAGGCGGCGCGACGTCGAAAAACGTTTCCACCGCGCGAGAGACGGTATCTTCCGATTTCGACATCAAGAATCGTCGTTATCGTTGCTCCAAATAGCTGCGACACGCGTGAAACAACCGGTTATCTTCCGATTCCGCGTACCCAGAATCGTTCGGCAACCCTACGCTATTCGGGTCCAATTGAAATCAACGACAATATTTCATTGACTGCAGATTCGTCCGACAATAGATTTCGTTGACAAAACAGTTTTTTTTTTATCGACAACAGCTTTAGCCGACGCACCGTGTCACGGATTGCTAATCTAGGTGGACAAAATTTAGCATAAATTATATTTTGACACATTCATTGGTTTATATGGTTGGGATCGTATTAACCCCTTGCCCCACAATATCGAGTCACACTCATGATGAAGATTCCGAAACAGAGTCTAATAAATATGTATGTTATTAATTTCATTTAACACTTTGAACGCCAAACAAGAAAGCTCAAAACTTCCACGAAATCAAAGTAAGTTATTTGATAAAATAGAAATTGGAAAAATTAAATGTATGATATTGTGTGGTTCTCCAACTTTCTTGCATTTTACAGATCCTAATCAAAGGTACAATGAATATATTAACGTAAACATTCATTTTAAAGCCTGAACAAACAATTCCGTGTGTATGGGTGACATGGCAGTCAACGTGTTAAACCGAAATAAGATTCTGTTCTGGCGTTGTTAATGTACAGCTATAACATTAGAACATTACGAATTACAAAAAAGTCCAAATCACTAAAACCGTAAAATAAAAGGGGTTGAATATATTAGAAAAATAATATTGATTTATTTGAACTAATAGCAATTTCCAATACTATATTATTTCGGTATTTCTTAATTTCAAGTTTGTCAAAAGAAATAACTCTCAAAATCATATGCAACAAACCTGATATAATTTTGAAGAATAATTTCACAATCATTTGAAATAACTTTTAAGTAAAATAACATGTTATTTGAAAGAATATTTCAGAAGTGTCCGGGTCTGCTTCAGACTGATAAATAATATATTTTTGTGCTGAAAATAGACTGGACAGTTACTACTATGACTGCCGGTGTATCTCGAATCCCTTCTTTCGAAAAAACAGACCATAACAAGCCTTATCTGGATCTGTAACCGCGCTCGCATAAACGAGATACACCACTGTTATCGAGAGAAAAAATCTATTTCGTTCCTAAATCAGGATTTGGGGCGTCCGAAGGAAAAAACTTTTCCCCCCTACTTGGGAAAGTCAGTCAACGACTTTGAGGCTTCTACTGGGTGTAGAAATGCATTCTCGACCCTAACACTGAATTAGGTGTTGCATTCATTTAACACGTTGATCGCCATGTCACCCAGATGTGGGTGACGGAGTTATTTGTTCAGGTTTTAAAATGAATTTTTACGTTAATATATTCATTGTACCAAATTTGATTGGGATCTGTAAAATGCAAGAAAGTTGGAAGACTACTCAATATCACACATATAATTATTTTTTATTTTTATTTCATTAAATAACTTACTTTGTATTCATGGAATTTTTTAGGGTTCTGGTTTGGCACTTAAAGTGTTAACCCTCCCTCGGAAACTTGAGTCATTTTTGAGACGTTCGTTCTTCAGAATAATTATTTTTTCCCATTGATGGTTTAAACATTTGATGTTCCATAGACAGATATTTACTTTATTTCATGCAAAACACAGCAAAACAGAAATACATAAAGATGTCAGGTCAATTCTAGTGTATGTACATACAGTCAGTCTCATAATTGATGGCCCACACACTAAATCAGAATAATTTTTTTACAAATGCGCCAAACGACTTCGGTTCTTCTGCCAAGCTAGATGGAATAGCTTTCTAGACGATATTCAAAATTTCGGAAAAAATTACGTTTAGTCTGAACTAAATGAAAAATAGTAAAAGTTACCAGTCACAACTCTTTTATTTGGACTTGTAACGAAAATTCAAAAAAACGTGCTTTGTAGATTCATATACTGTTACATACATGCTGAAAATTTCATCGAAATTGTTCAATTGGTTTGCGAATTATAAATGATTGCATACGTTAAAGTCTTTGTATGAATAAATTATTTAATTGGTGGAAACTGCACTAACCAAGAGTTAAATAATTTATTGTAACATATATAAACAGCTAATTAAAATCATATTCTAAATTGCTCGTCGATCCAACTATTCCAATAAGCAAATTTTTAAGTTTTTTTATAAGCTGAAACACTCCCAAAAAGGTAGCTTTATAAAGATAGTTTTTTATTAAAAAAAAAAAGTATCAAATTCAGATTCTACGTGTTAAAGAACCTCTACAACTGTCATCTTTGTAATAAATACTTCACAATTAACACTAGAACTACCGGATGGGTCAAAATGACTTCCTCCTAATTTTTTCTTTTAGAGATATTGAAATTATAGATACGTTTCTATGAGAATATGTTATATGAGAATATTCTTCTATGAGAATATGTTATATGAGAATATTTTTTAATAAACTTCTCTATCGAAACAAATCTAATTTTGTTGTTATTATAAGGCAATGTATGCCAGTTGCATTTAGTGCTTGGTAGTTCCAGTGTTAAAGAAGATATGAATTTTGTCCATGCCTATTATTATTCAGGCTCACTGTGCGGCGTGTACGACGTTCACAGCTGTTTATAAACACAGGTCCGTTTGGACTCTGTACCCTCTCGGCGAAGGTTACACTGTGTTATTTCGTTTTGAATATAATAGACATGATATATTTTGGCGTGGCAAGACCGAGAATCGATTTGTACAGCTAATATTTCTTTCGAGTTATTCTCGAGTCTCGATTTTCGGCCGGGAGGACTCGATCACGTCAAACGCTCTTCTAGAAATTCCCACGATGCACGGAAAATTAGAGCCGGAGGCCGACTGTAAGATTATACGGCGCGCTTACGGCCATTGTTGCCAACGAAAATTACACTCTTGAAAATTCATTGTGCCAGATTGCCGGTCGCCGCGCGGTACGTTTTCTTACCCGTGTATCCCATCCTCTCCGTGATTCTCCGTCCCTTTCCATCCCTTCACCGCGCCCTTTTCAACTCCGTCGAGCATTTACCACGTGTCTCGGAAAAAAAGATTGAAAACTGTCGGGGCTACGCTTCATCTTTTTTTTTTGCTGGGAGAACTAGAGGAAATATATCGACATTCCCCCTACAATTTATTCATGTAGCTACTGGAGAATTGATAAGGTGCCAACGTAAGAAAAGATACAGTTTTCAAGCCGATACGTTTTTCGCTTCGGGACATTTCGGACCCTGTCGTATGTTTATTTTAGTATTACGTTCTGAATTTTTCGAGTATGTGTATGAAATTTTGCGGATTCATTTACGTTGCTGTATATGCAAGTCCATTTTCTTTTGTTTCGAGAAAATTAAATGTTAGCAGATCTGACAATTAAAACATATAGGTTAATTACGTGAAGTCTGGACTAATGTTGGACTAATTTATCAATATGTAATTTGATAATATAAATTTCTTTTAGGCGAATTTAACTGAATAAATATATATATTTCCAGGCTGTGCAAATGGACTTACACCACTTTCATAATCAATGGTTACGCAATTTCTTTTACCGGCCAATTTTAAATTGAACAAAGCATTGGCATCTTTTGAGATATTAAATACTAACTAGTTATAAAGAAAAAGTTTACACTAAATTAAGCATAAATTACGTTATATCTCATTTTTTTTTTAAAAAGGACTTACACCACTTTCAAAATAAACGGTCTTTACGAGATAGATCCCGAGGTACGAGGTATAGATCACGAGATCTACGAAGTAGAATTACGATAGACAATTTTTCGTTTCGTTAAAATTGATCCAAATGACTTGATTTTTTTCAAGATGTTACACTGACTAGTTTGCTAGACAATGAGTAAACAAAAATTTCTTTAGATTGCAATTGGTTCGAATGATAAAAAAATAAAAAGTGCCTTTTTTATTTGCTCTTATAATTCCTAGCAATTGCAATTTTTTCAAATTCTTTTTTGCACGTCATTCGGTAAACCAATTCTTCTAATTGCTGAAAAAATGTCAGGTCGTTTGATCCAATTTATAATACCTGTTAAAAAAAAAAACGAAAAGAACTTTCCGGACAACCTAATAGTTTGCCCGACTCTCTGTAATCGTGTTACGAATCGAAAGCGAACGGGCCACGATTTTTCCGGCAACGTCGAGTATCTAGGAGTACGGTTTACGATGACGGTGACGATGACGATGACGGCGACGACGATGATGGTTCGTTATCTGATCGGTAGCAGCGGTTTCGATTGGTCCTCGGTGGATTCGAACCCGTCCCACTAGCGGAGCGTGGATAACACCGGGCAACCAATCGACGCCTGGACCGATAACGGAAGCCATAATTAGCGCGACTCGTTAATGAATCGAACAACAGCGACAACGTTTGAATGAAACTGGTCGTGAATGCTTAGTCGTGGTCGCGCTCGATGACGGATCGATCGAAATCCGCGATCGACTCGCGATCGATTTCTCGCGTGAACAGACCTTGAGATACACATACATCATCGTGCGACACGTATGTACGCGTACACGTACGCCGCACAGTCGGCAAAAACGGCCTTTTTCGATTCAAAATCAAAGAACTTTCCATAGGAATGAGGTAGAGCGATGAAATTTTTTTTAAATGAAAGCTGAAACTTTGTAGAATATGGGAAAAATAGGGAGATTACGGTACGAACGTTTTTTAACCTTGAGAAAATTCGTTAAAGTTGCACAATTTCAAGAAAGTGCCAGTAGCAATGACAGTGATACGTCAAATGATGACGAGATGTGAAGTGGCTTCATGTTTCGTAAGTAACTCGAAACGTTAAAATACTTCATTACTTTTATTTTTATTTGTGTATACGATACACTTTCAAACTAGCGTGTTATCAAGTCATTTTAACGAAAAAATTTCATTCATTTGTGTCACAAAAATCTATTTTCTTAAAAAACCAGAGATCGTAGACAAATTTTGAAAACAGATTTGAAATCAGCGTGAAAAAATCTATGCGAAACGATATATAGCATGTTAAAAAAAAAAGTTTCCGCGCGTATTAGCGTCAAAAACAAAATTTTCTTGAAATTGTGCAACTTTAACGAATTTTCTCAAGGTTAAAAAACGTTCGTACCGTAATCTCCCTATTTTTTCCCATATTCTACAAAGTTTCAGCCTTCATTTAAAAAGAATTTCATCGCTCTACCTCATTCCTATCGAAAGTTCTTTGATTTTTAATCGAAAAAGGCCGTTTTTGCCCACTGTGCGTTCGGAGTAATCTGTCTGTTTCGCTGAAAGATCGCGATTACACAAGTCGGCGTTTATGTGGCCGGTTTTGCTCTCGTGCGATCGAGAAGACGAACGTGGATCGCGATCACGTTTGGACGATAGGCGATCGACAGCGATGATTCGAATGGACCCCCCAGCACACGCCCGCGTTCGCGTTCGTCCTTCGGGCGTAAATCGGTGCCCGTGAAAACGAACTTATGGTTGCACTTTCTGCCGCGCGTTACGCTTTTGTGTGTTGCCGACTGGAGACATTTGCACATCTGGTTTCTCTCGCTTGAAACGTCTATTTTAAAACGAGACGCGCCCGAATCTTTTCGCCCGCGGAAACCGGACAAGTTTTTCTTCCGGCTCGAAAAGGAGAGGAGTTTTCGATCCGCGATCGCTTCATCTATCTGCGATCGTTTCACCATCTATCGAAGCAGAGAGCAAGATAAACCGCAACGTTCCTATGTTTTTACAGAGATTTGGATTTGTAGCAATTTTGCGGAAAGACGGGTGTTCAGTTTTCCACTTGTTACGTTGTGCGAAACATATTTTAGACGAAAGTGAGCAATGTTCTTGAAAAGGAACTTTAACCCTTTTCACTCGGCGCTATTTTCATTCTAAAACTAAATTTTTCTTCCGTCTTAGAATATTTTCATTTTATTCATACGAAACTGACCCGATTTCCACATATAACATTTAAACGTTTAGTAATCTATTAAATATAAATTTTGTAATGTACCAAATATTTTGTGACATTTTTTGTAATTTCTTTGAAATAATGCCACAGACATTTCTAGTGGTGCTTCAGAGTCACCACTCGAGTGCTAAGGGTTAATTAATTTCTGGAACTCATTTTAAAACTGCAAGCTTTGAAATGGGTACTGTTGGTGCTATGGGTACATTACTATTATTTTTTTTATGAAATTACCACAACAGTTTCAATATCGACAACCTTCCTCGATTAAGGAATTTAGTGTTCAAATATTTTTTGGATCCACCGTAGTTGCTAGAATGAGAAACAATCTTCGCAAAACTACAAGGGGTGTGCAGGTAACCGAAATTACGGGTTCGGATCGCGGAAATTTTTCTTAAATTTCACCTAACACGTCAAATAAAGTGGTGGTTCAGATATTTGAAACACAGTTAGTTCAATAGTACACTTTGTCGAAACCATCGCTACCAGACTAAAGTCCCTTAAAGAATTTTTTGTATGCTTGCACGAATAAAAAATTAGCCCATATTACTTAATGTGAAATAACATCTTTTTGAATAATTTTGAGTTTAAACTATTTTTGTAAACCACATAACCAAGTATTGAATTATAGGCGACAAAAATTACATGATTATCAGACTGAAAACTGATGGATTCCCAGGAGTTAGGAAATATCATACTTTAGCACGTTATGCACCCACTATTAAGCAATACAAAATAATTTCTTTTTTTTTGTGTGAAAATCGAAAATTTATAAAACGTATTTTTTGCCGTCTCGGCACCACTGTGCGACGTCTCGCTCTTTCTCTCCGTCTCGATTTTTTTGCGTCGCGTTTCGCGGATCTCGCCGAGTATCGATTGCGCGGTTATGAGCCGAGCTGGCGTAATATCGGTATTATCGCGGCCAGTCGTGTCGGTTTATCTTCCATTTTTAACTTCGGACGGTATACGATAAACCGTTTTGTTGTTGCAGTTCGAACGGATCGAACGATATCGAATCGCGCGAGAATTTGCCCGAGTCGATTCTGTATCTTTGTTTTTGCCGGTTGCGCAGGATGGTGTTGGTGGTGAACGGGGTCCTGCAGGAGGATATTCCAACGGATAGCAGGTCCTTGTACGGAGCACACCCGGTTTATCGCGAAACCGCGGCGCAGCTTCACTCGATGCCTGCGAAATTGGTCGGACCGATGGGGCTTCTTTACGTTCAACAGCGAGAGATGGCCGCGACTTTGCCCCAGGACAGTAAGTACGCCCGATCCGATTCGGCCTTGGTCTTCCCAGATAGCACGCGACGTCTTAAAGACGTCTCCCAGATAGCACAGAGACTCTTTAAGACGTCTGTCAAAGACGTTCAAACGTCTATTAGACGTCTGAATGTCCTACGAACGGCTTCCGAACGGCTTCTGAACGTCTCTGGAACGTCTTTGTGAAAAAACTGTACGTCTTAAAGACGTCTTTAAGACGTCCGTTCGACGTCCGTTCGACGAAATTAAAAGAATGTTTTTCAGCATATCCGCGAACATTAACATTTTATGCTTTATTTATTTATTTAATTAATTAATTTATTTATTTATAAATAAAAAAAAATTTAAAGAATGTTTTTCAGCATATCCGCGAACATTAATATTTTATGCTTTATTTATTTATGTAATTTATTTATTTATAAATACAAAAAAATAAATTAAAAGAATGTTTTTCAGCATATCCGAGAACATTAATATTTTATGCTTTATTTATTTATTTAACTTATTTATTTATTTATCTATTTATTTTGATATATTATTTTGGATTTTGGATTTGTGATATATAATGTATAGTTTTATTATTAAACAATATTTATTGCTAAATTATTATTTATTGCTAAGTACTAAATTAACAATTTAGTTATTTAACTTTCCTAAATAAATAAACGTCTATTCGAAGGATGGAAAACTGCGTTATATTGTGTTGCGTGTGTACAGAGAGTTTGTAAACCTTTTCTCTAGCAGTTTAGAATGACTGAAACGTCAAGAAATGAAACGTCTTAAAGACGTCTTTTCAGGACGTAAGACGTTCAGACCAAAAATGGACGTAAAACAGACGTCTTTAAGCCGTCCAGTGCTATCTGGGCTCTTTTACGTCCACTTTTGGTCTGAACGTCTTACGTCCTAAAAAGACGTCTTTAAGACGTCTATAAGACGTCTTTCTTGAGACGTCGTTTTTACGTCCGAAATAAGACGTCTTAAAGACGTCTTTTACGAGACGTCTCATTTCAGACGTCTTTAAGACGTCTTTTAAGACGTCTTTCTTGAGACGTCGTTTTTACGTCCGAAATAAGACGTCTTAAAGACATCTTTTACGAGACGTCTCATTTCAGACGTCTTTAAGACGTCTTTTACGAGACGTCTCATTTCAGACGTCTTTAAGACGTCTTTTAGGAGACGTCCTTAAGACGTTTCATTTCAGACGTCTTTAAGACGTCTCTTACGAGTCGTCTCTAAGACGTTCCAGTCATTCTAAACTGCTAGAGAAAAGCTTTACAAACTGTACACACGCAACGCAACATAACGCAGTTTTCCACCCGTCGAATAGACTTTATTTAGGAAATTTATTTAGGATGATTAAATAACTAAATTGTTCATTTAGCACTATTATTATAGAATTTACATATATACATATATTCGTAATAGAATTTAGCCATAAATATTGTATATCTGTTTGTCGTTACTATACTATTAATAATATGCTTCGTTAAAAAAAAGTAGTTTGATTTTTATCGAAACAATTTTTTAAACAGCAGTTTATCTCTTCTAATAATTGTATGATTTGATACGATTTGAGCTTTTATAAGTCTAACAAGTACTGAGTGTAACAAAGTAGGTTCGCATGGCTCAGTGAGGAAACACATCATCTAGTAAACGGTGTATAAGTCCCGAGTTCGAATCCCGCCAACTGCTTAAAAATTTCTTAAATGTAATTTAAGGTTTTTTCGAAGGGAAAGTGGAATATTCCCTCAACAAAGAAAGTGCACAGAAAGTAATACATAAAAATAAATAAATATAAATATATAATTTAATTTTTTCTTTCAAAGACTCAAGGTCCGTTCGACACGTCCTAAAGACGTCTTTAAGACGTACAGTTTTTCACAAAGACGTTCGGAAGACGTTCGTAGGACATTCAAGACGTCTGAATGTCCATCGACAGACGTCTTTAAGACGTCTTTAAGACGTCTCTGTGCTATCTGGGTTCTTGCGTTCGAGCTTTCACCGGCTTTACGTATCGCTCTGCCATTTCCCTGATATTTTCTTCTTTCTTTCAGAAAACGTGAGCATCATCGGCTCCGACGACATGACTACCTGCATAATCGTCGTGGTGAAACATTCCGGTAAGCATCGAGGAGGATGATTCAACAATAACGGGGATTTTCAACCGTGGATTCGGTTGGTCCCTAACCAGGCAAAGAGCCCAACTGTATCTCTTCGATTTTAAGGGCCCGGGAAGGGTCACGTGGTTTTTTAATTATTAATTTCACAGACTCAAGATCCGTCTTGGTCTTGATCCGACGGGTTTTAAGTCTGTGACTAAACCTATTATTTCCTCTGTATTATCGATATTATGAATGGACCACGGACAGTGGTCCCGATAAGATCCCAAACTCGCTAGCACTAATCGGGTGACATACAGTGAGGAGCAAAACTGAACCAATAACCACAAGTTTTGTATAAATCATTATTTACTGCTAGGAATATAGAAGAATAACAAAAGATCAGCATTATAATTGTTTTTGTCATAGTTAGAAGTAACTTAAGAATTTTTTTTCAATAATTAATGTCTCCTCATTTAGCAATGGCAAAGTTTTGCACCGGTCCCTACAAGAAATGTTTACGTGGGATGTTCTAGTAGTATGTTTACATCTAGCACTTTGGTATGTTTACAAACTATTAGTCTACGTCTTAATTGTGTAAAAAAAAATCATTTCTCTTTTGAATGACGGCTTGTCAACGCATAAGACGGCGAAACCTTCAGTGTTAGTTAATCGATAATGCCTTTTCAAGAAAAGAATGTAATTCTCATGCAAAGACCGAGACCCTAAGCACACTGCTAAATGTGTAAAAAATTGGTTCTGTACTAAAAAATTTTCTGTTCTGGATTGGCCTGCACAGAGCCCCGACCTCAACCCCATAGAGAATCTATGGGGTTTACTAAAGAGACGACTTCGAGATTCGTATGATTCCCAACCAACATCAATCACAGATTTGTATGATAGAATTCAAGAACAGTGGGAACAAATATCTCCGTAGAAAGTATGCCAAAGCGAATTAGTGCAGTTTTACAATCACAAGGGTTGTGGACGAAATATTAAAAATAAATGGTATATTAAATATCGCCAAGTATTGGACACGGCGCAAAACCGAGTCAGTCTATTTTTGTTGCCATTGCTAAACGAGGAGACAATAATTATTGAAAAAAAATTCTTAAGTTACTTGTAACTATGACGAAAACAATTATAACGTTGATTTTTTGTTATTCTTATATATTCCTAGAAATAAATAATGATGTATACAAAACTTGTGGTTATTGGTTGTGGTTATTGGTGGTTAGTGGTTTGCTCCTTAATGTAGTAGTTAGAACGCGGCGGAACACGTACCAATCGACTAACAGGTTGTTATATGTGAGCGCAGGTTCGGGCGCTGCAGCGTTGGCGCACCTGGACGGAGCTGGAACTGAGGAAGCCGCAGCGGCGATGGTCCAAAGGGTGACTGAACTGGCCCTAGGTTTCCCGGAGGGTCGTCTGGAGCTGCAACTGGTTGGCGGCTATTCCGATCCTAGGAATTATTCCGAGGAATTGTTCTGCAATATTCTTTGTAAGTTGCAAAAAGAGATGTGCGCGATACACTAGCGCACGGTTAAATTTACACACGTAGATCGACTCTGGAGCCAACAATTCAATTCTCACGAGTACAACGTCTTTTTTCAAAAACTGATTCGACTTGATAACGTGAGAGAATCAGTATTTCTCCGTAACTGTCTTATTGTCTGGTCTGCCGAGCAGGCTTGCCAGACGGGTTTGTATTCCCCTCAAAAATGCTTCCTCCTCTAAGATTCGTGCCAGCTCAGCCTTTTAACCCCTTGCCCTACAATATCGAGTCAGACCCGTGATGAACATTCTGAACAGAGTCCAATAAATATGTATGTTATTAATTTCCTTTAAACCGAAATAAAATTCTATTTTGTTGTAGTTGTTATATATCCTTTGGAGAAACCATAGGCATACAATAAATATAAACAATCAGTCAACAGTCAACAGTCAACATCTATCAACAGTCTTTTCTTTTCTATGAAATTCTGAACGATCAAAAATTTCTATTCATTATAATCACAAACTAAATAGTAGTGCAAGGGGTTAAATTCAAAAATCAAAATTCCTTATTTTTCGTTTTTCGCCAATAAAACATTCACGATCCTCTTGGTCTTGTTTTTCCGATTAAAATGAGACCAAACACGGTATAGCTATGATCAGAGTTGCTTGTTTAACAAGCAATCAAAGTTCTTGACTTGACATTTACGGTAAGGGTACAATGAGTAGTTGGAATTATAATTATATCGTGTTTCGTGTCATTTTAATTAGAAAAGCCAGACGAATACGATGGTAGAAGTTTCATAGAAAGAAAATGAAAAATTAGAAAAGATTCAATCGTTTGCCTCGTTTACCGCTTGACTGGTTCGAAGGGGGATCCCCTAATGGTGGAGATAATATTTTGACAGTTACGATAGAGACCTTCGCGACAGTTACGGAGAGAATACTGTAATACATTTAAAAGGGCATTTCAAAGGGAGACACAGCTATTGATAAAAATAAACTTGCAACAAAGAAAATGTCATTTTCATTAATTGTTGTTTTCTTTTATCATTGTGTTACCAATGGACAGCCGAGATTTTACCGATTAAGAAATATTAAAAATAAATGATATATTAAATATTTTGCCAAGTATTGGACATGGTGCAAAACCGAGTCAGTCTATGTTTGTTGCCACTGCTAAACGAGGAGACATTAATTGTTGAAAAAAAATTCTTAAGTTACCTCTAACTGTGATAAAAATAATTATAATTTTGATTTTTTGTTATTCTTCTGTATACCTAGTAATAAATAATGATTTATACAAAACTTACATAGATTGTAGTAACCGAAAATAATATTGTACACCGTGGAGTTAGAAGAAAAAAACCCTTGGTATGTGAAGGGTTGAAGCAGTATTCGGACGTTAAAACGGTTCTTCTTTTCGTTTCCAGCGGCGTTTCACAAGCAACCAGTGGAAATCGATCTGACTCTGTGCTGCGTGGGCGAGCTGAACACCACCGTAAGAGGCGGGATTCACTGGCCGGTGATCTACGGTATCGGATTGAACGTGAAAACCGGCGAAATATTCCCTGCCACCTTCCCCGACAAAGGTCCGGATCAAGCGCTGCGAGCTGCCAGGCATTTGACCGGAGGCCAACAGGTGCGTGCTCGAATAGTGAGTGATCGGCTGGCTCTCTGAAGCCGACAGAGAATTCGAACGGGATAGCAAGTTGAAAAGTTTGTTCATTTTCACACAGGTACTGGACGTTTACGATTGCACGCTTGGATTGTTGCGGATCGGTCCGTTCAACTACGATCCCCTGCGGGGTGTCGACCTCTGGCTGGCACAATCTGATCAATTTATCCTGCAGCACCTCTCGACTTCGCCAGAGGTGGAACCGCCACACTTTGTGTCCCAGGTACACTCTAACCCGTTTTCCTCTCGATCCGCGATTCTTCTACTCAGGATCATTAATATATATTGCTTTATTCAGCCTTACGGCCAAGAATCGAACTCGGTTTACAATAACCTATACTTACAAATCTAACCTATCTTAACCACTCACTCTCTCTCTCTCTCTCTCTCTCTCTCTCTCTCTCTCTCTCTCTCTCTGACTCCCCCTCCCTACTCTGACTACACTATTTATATTCAGCCTTTTCCTATTCTCCTCTTGATTATTGCACCTTTTCTCTATTATCTTTGGTTTACGCTTCATTATGCTTTTAAATTTCTGCTCTTTTCTCTCTTTTTTTCCTCAACTTTTGCAGCCACGCTTCGACATTTGCATCTCTCCTCCCACTCACTATGTCTTCCATCCTGATCTTCCCCTCCATTTCCCTGCACTCTCTTGTTAGATGCTCCAGATTGCCATACCTGTCCCCACACAGGTCGCATCCTCTTGCCTCGTCTTCCAGCCAGTATTTGTTCCAATTTTCTGTATTTCCGCATCTGACTTGTGCTACGAGCTTTTGGCTTTCCCCTCTTCCCTCTTTACTTAGGTACTCTGGTAACTCTGTCACTCTTATGAACTTGTACCTTGTGTTGTATTTCGACTGCTCTATCCTTGTATGTTGTTCTTGCCGTTGAATCTCAATGTCTCTCTCCTTTAGCCTCTCCGTTGCCTCTATCTCTAGCCTTCTCATCTCCTCCACCCGTGCTTGGCTCTATCCGTTTCTCTTTAAGTATTCCTCCCTTTCTTTCCCGCTTTCGCCCTGCACCTTCCCTGATTCCTTTTCCTTCAGACATTCCTTGACTATATTCCTCCCTGCTCCGTTTCTCACTCCTTCCGTGTATTTCCATGCCTTATTTCCTGTCTTTACTCTAAGCCTCGCCCTTTCAGGATCATTAAACGCTAACTGTACCATTAATTTCGTTTCAGGTTCGTGCGACGCTGAAATACATCCAAGACAATCAGTTTCCAGCCGTGACCGTCTTCCGGGACAACAGACCCCACTACTATCGTCGGGACGAGACCACCGGTGTTTGGCAACCTATAAGATATTAATTAATGCCGTCCGCCGTCTCCATAGCTCCCTCGTCGTCTTTCGCCGAATAAAAGACAAAGGGCAGTTTGCGAAATTACCCTGGTGATAGAAAATCCAAAAAATAGTAATCGCGAGCCGAGAAATAATTCAGCACCTCTCGCAAACTAACAAAAAACGCGCGCCGGTGCCTTGCGTTCCGTCTTTTATCTTTGTCCCCGACACATTGTTCGTGAAATGATTTCGTTTTTCTTTTTTTCTCCGATTATTTATTATTCCCGAAGAAACATGTAAACGGCTCGCTGCACGAACTATTTTCCCTGTATCTTCGCTTTCTACCTACGGCGTGTACAATATTCGCCCTTGTTACATGTATGTACGCACAACGATTTAACGAGAACGACGCGACTGTACGATCCCTACTATTCGTCTTTCGCCGATCGACTCGCGGTTGCCTGGAAGTAACAGGAAACAGCCGTTCGAACGATCGCATCGTTACTGTTTAGAATCACTTCGAACGGTCATTGTTAGGTATCACGGTAAAATAAGGGTTAACGATCGCCGGTTGTTAAGTTTCTTTTCCTATTCTTCTGCTCTACCATCCTGTACTTTTTCTTCTGCCAGTTATTATATTTAACGATAAGCACGTACACGCGAATCACATTGCGATTCCTTTTCTTTTTCTTTTTTTTTTTTTTTTTTTTGTTTCCTCGCGCATCGATTCTTCATGGATCCTCGAGACGCGCCAGTCAGATCAAGAGCGAATTTTCTGTTTCGAGCGAGCGAAAAATCGTTGGTGAATTTGACGATACAACCTGTTCATTTTCCATCCTTATCCATCTGTTGGTAGTTGGATCAGGGACGTTCGCCTGACGAACATTCCGTACTTGCCATAAACGAGAACAAAAGCCGAAGAAATTAGGGAACGATGTAAATATTATCGCGGAATTTATGCGCGAATCGACGAGGGTAAAACGAAGAATGCGTGTTTCACGTCGTTGTTCACTCGTATCGATTTCTCCTCGAACGTCGTTTCGAAATGCGTCGGGATGCCTCGATGAAGCGAGAAAAGCCTTCTACGAGGCAACGGTAGCACCCCTAGGCTTTCATTCAAATTTTCTATCTTCTCTCCGTGGTAACTTTGTTACGAGAAATGCTTCGATGAAAGTGAGTTTCAATCAAATATACGAAATGTTGAGGAAAACGCACCGTACACTCTCTCACACACACGCGCGCGCGCGCAAGCGCGAGAGAGAGATCATGTTACGCGATGTTATTTCTTATCCGGATAAAAGTTACGACCGATCGGCAGGTGCAGCGTCCGTTTTTATAAGAGCAAGTAGTACGCTGCTGCCGATCATTCCACTCACGCTATTACACGAACTGATTAAACTTGATACTAGTTGTAACGATTTTATTACATAGAAATTTGAAACAGATTTATCTATATATATATACATACACGTGTATATTTTTAATATGTTATGAAAACAGCGAAAAGCATTCGTAACGATCACGACGAAGATGACGATGACGGTGACAGGATACATGTTTTTTGTTTTGTGCGCTCGAATGTTGAGACATTTTCTGTTTTCACCGACAGCTTGACGAGATTCGCGAGAACCTTGCGGACGGATTTTGTTAAATTTAAGCCTCGTTTAGAGAGTTTTATCGTCCTCTCGTCACACGTTTTCCGTTCGACTCGTTACGCTCTCTTTTCCTTGTTATGCGGAGACGATGTTTCCGCATTAATGGTGATATATATAAATATATATATATATATATTTATGCAATAAACGATGGAAGACAAATATTGGCAACCTGGTTCTTTGAGCGTTCCAACGAAAAAACCGGAGCACGTAAATACGCGTAAAAATATTTACATGGTCGTTGTTTATTTCGATAATTACGTGTCTCTGTATCTCCCTTGATCAGATGCGTCTCACATCCTTGAAGAACCTCCTAACAAACGCAATCGGACCAGCGGCATTTTTCCGGGAAAAAAATGGTGCACACTTACGTGTCCGTTGTTATCCCCTTCCCCAAATTCCAAAAAAAAAAAAATGGACTCTATATATGGCTATCGGTATCTCATTCCCATACATGCCCTGCCGTTCCTTCAGTTGAACTCGCAGAAACCAGCTTCCCCAGTTAAGAGGTTATATACAGTCAGGAGGCTCAAAAGAAGCAATTAATGTGAAAATTTGTACACATATTATGGTAAATTTTAACTGTATTTTAACATTTTTTATTTGTAAAAATAATAATTTTGAGACCTGCTATAGCTGATCTCCTGGAGCTCCTCTAAAAAAAGGCGCTTTGCGGTGACCACTATATCTCAGGACTGGATCATCAAAAATGAGAAAACCAAACTGTAGTTTGGTTAATAGAAGTATATTAAAATATTCAAAATACTGTAATTATAGGCGCCTCTCGTGGCTGTGAATCAAAATAGGTCAATCGAAATCGGTAATCTACATTACCAAGAAAGGTCTACATTACCATAAGAGCAATTATAAAATTTTAAAACGAAACAGGCGAAATATGATCTGGACGCCTATTGGCGCCTACAGTACCGGGAAGCCAACATGTTTCGGACGCCAATAGGCGCCAACAGTAGTCAAAGGGTTAATCGTGCGCTACTGTACTCGTGTCTCCGTTTTACCGACGAAGCAAACCGCCCCGGGCACGAACGAGCGTCGAGTACGAATGAAATGATATTATTCTTTTCAGCGTCGAGTGTAAAAGCGAACCGCAGGAACGTGCGTACAGGTGCTTTTCAAGATGGCCGTTGCGTAAACGTGGGCGGACACACGTTTCCTCGGAAAACCAAGCCGACGCAGGAGCCTTTCTCCTTTTTTTCTCCTGCTAAAATACGAGAGGCTGAAACAACGTCCGATGATCGCGGCCGGAGAAAAATTTTTCGTTGATGCCCGGCTTCGAGGAACGCAGTACCAGGACGAAGGTTACTTACGGGTAAGGAAAAAGTATCGTCGCGAAATAGAAAGTGTACCGTGTTCCTTTCTAGCCGCGATCGACCGTATTATCAGAAAATAAATAATGTTGCGCACGCTCGTTGAGGGTGGGTTGACGTTCGTAGTACGCGGCTGTCGGACGGGCGGTTAGGGTGAATCAGGGTGGTTGGGGAGGTTCGAGCGGAGGTTCGGGTTGCGCTCACTCGGCCAGCAGGAATCGCGAAGGAGATTCAGTGGCGACTAGGCAGCGACCGGAGTGAAATCTGTTCGCGTTTTGTTCGCGCGTTGTTCTTCCACGTTGTCGGAACGCTCGAACGGTCACGGCATCGACCGACGCTCTCGTTGGTCACTGATTTCGGTGAGTCGTTTTTTGATCTTCAAAATCTTTCATCGAAAACTGCCGGTTCGATCCCCGTAACGACGATCATCCGGTTTCGATTTGATCGCTTTCTCTCTCTCGTGTTCCGACGCGACGCGCGTATTTACGATTTACACGGAATTAATCTCGTTCGCCGCTTAATAGCTCGTGCATATCCTCACACACACACACACACATTCGGGTATCAACTGTTGCTCCGGATCTCGGAAAGGCAACTTGCTTCGCGCGAGTCAGGAATCCGAACACGTCTGTTTAGACCTCGATGGCGTTTAGCGTAATCGGCGGCATGGCATTATGCGATTAAACGCGTGGAAAATTGAAATTTAACCACTTCGGTACGACGCGCATCGGCCACGAAATTTTGCCCACAGACATTTGTGCCCATAATTATGAAAGTGGTCTGAGTCATAAAAAAATTACATTGAATAAATTTAGTTCAAAATCATGTCGTGTGAAATAAGTGATAAATTCATTTTTTTTTTAATTTTGACTTAGACCACTTTCATAATTATGGGCACATTTGACATTTTGCCCTTTGTTTTTGATTCCTATCATAGATTCCTAGATTTCTGGACGTACACTACCGGCCATAAGTGTTTACCCACCTTCAAATTTCGTTACTATTCAAATAATAGGTATTTTATTGTTATGAAAACGTCCGTAGCATTAAATCCTAATTATAAGGCTAATAAAAAACATCCAAAATATTCTGTACATACACAATCAGATACTGTAAATGAGATTACAGTTTTTTATGGAAAAACGACAATTTTGGAGTTCAGGTAAAGAACCCCATTTTTCTGAAATTTTTATAACGGTCAGTAGGGAATATGAACGCAGGTAATACAGGTATCTTAGTCTTCTAAAATTTCATACTGCATTAAGCTTTCATACAGTAAACAGTTGATTTTCACGTGCCTAAAGAATTTTGTGAAAATTTCTAATAATGTCAGGGAGAAAAGAATTATCGATTGAAACGCGCGCTCTAATAGTGTCCCACCATAGCATCGGAAAAAGTAACAGAGAAATAGCAATGTTATTGAAGCTGAACCGTAGAACCGTGGACTACAATGTAAACACTTATGGCCGGTAGTGTAAACACTGCAATTGCAGAGATAAGGCAAAAGTTCTTGGCAGTCGAGTAAAGTCGACACACTCTCGGCTGTGCGTGTTCATCCGTGGCCGTCGACTATAGTCGACACTCGTACCGAAGTGGTTTTAATACGATGCATGCCGAGTGATCGGTGGTGTTTCGTTGCAAAAGAGCAAGACACCCGTCGAAAGGAATCGGCGGCTGGCTCTTCGATTCGAGGGGTTTATTGCGATATCGATGTCTTGAAAGCTATGCGACTACTCGACGGTTCTTAAGGTCAAACACGTTTTGCAGAGAAGACGTTCCTTTCGTCGCGAGAATCCGCGGCCTTCCAAGATATTGCGTTTTCCCTCGTAAATAACTCGTTTCGACGAGAGAGCAGCCGCCTTGCTTCTCGCGGTCGTTCGCCTCTTCCATCCTCTCGTCTCTCTTGGTCACCCTTAACTTATTAGGGGAGAGTTGCCAAATAAATGCGTACTGGTCACCTAAATCGTACCACCACTTTTATTGAAAAATTAATGCATTTCGATGCCTCTCTGTGGTAAAGATATAAACTTTTATTTATGTCGATAAAGTAGGACCAAAAAGTCATTCGCATGAAGTGTTGTTTTGTGAATGACAGAAGCACAAAGAAATCAGACAAGTCTGATGTCAATTTTAAACGATTTTAATCGGCTGAATTAAATATAAATCTACAGTTTCTGAGGTAGTCTCATATATTTTTGAAAACCAGCTATGTTATATTATTTATTTCTATTTAGTTTATAAAACATGCTGATTTCATGCATTTTGCCATCTAGAATTTACGTCATTATTATGTAGTGTAATAATGAAACAAGGTGATTATAAGAGGCTAGCCAGGAGGTGCTGGCGAAAACCGCACCTTCTGGTGGTGGCTGGAGAGCAGTAGGTGCAGGCGAAAACCGCACCTTCCGGTGGATTTGAAGGATTGCAGGAGGTGCTGGCGAGAACCGCACCTTCTGAAGGTCTGGAGAGATCTGAGGACGAGAGGCCATTTCCGTCATGTTTTTATCTATTTTAGGTTTTTCTACGAATTCTTATTGCGCGGTTTGTTTCTGTTTGTGTTTACGGTGGCGAGCTCCTTCGTAGGGGGCCACCTCGCGACGAGAACGCTCCGTGGTGGGGCAGCTCCCGCTAAACGCGTTAAGCGTGAGCCGGGAGCGTCGCGTTCCCTTGCATAGGAACGTGACAATTATTACGCATAGCAAACAATTTTTTAGGTGAAGTTGAATGGTTTTGAGAGGGGCACGTTCTGATCATTTTTTTCTCTCAAAGACGTCTGTTCGAGACGTCTTATAGACGTCTTTAAGACGTACAGTTTTTTCACAAAGACGTTCCAGAGACGTTCAGAAGCCGTTCGGAAGACGTTCGTAGGACATTCAAGACGTCTTTAAGACGTCTGTGTGTGCTATCTGGGCAGAATAACACAAAAACGTTCTTAAATTCTTTCAGTCTTTCTGCCGTTAGAAAATTTTACCCGCCTACTTTTGTCGTAAGTGCATATAATAAATATAATAAATTAATTAGTAATGTGTATAATTAACAGAGACACGAATATCATTCTGGTGTCTGGTCCGCTGTGCGACGGCGCACAGTGGGCAAAAACGGCCTTTTTCGATTGAAAATCAAAGAACTTTCGATAGGAATGAGGTAGAGCGATGAAATTTTTTTTAAATGAAAGCTGAAACTTTGTAGAATATGGGAAAAATAGAGAGATTACGGTGCGAACGTTTTTTAACCTTGAGAAAATTCGTTAAAGTTGCACAATTTCCAAAATTTCTTCTACGTAGTAACAAAAGGTATTTCTTAGATAAATTATTGTGAACCAAAAATTATTTCGCTCTATTACCAGAATAATTTTCAGCAAATTTCACAATCTATTACGTCCAAACACTTGCTCTGTCGAAACTAAACTAAATGCATCTCCAGTAGTAAGAACACGACTTTTCAAAATATAAACAAACACCACAGGAGGTGTTCTACGACGCAGATAAAAAATGACAAATGTAAACACGCTAGTTCGGGCTATGAATTTATCATTATTTCGGCTACTGTACTTAATTCGTACACCACATAGTGGGCAAAAACGGGCTTTTTCGATTGAAAATCAAAGAACTTTCGATAGGAATGAGGTAGAGCGATGAAATTTTTTTTTAATGAAAGCTGAAACTTTGTAGAATATGGGAAAAATAGGGAGATTACGGTGCGAACGTTTTTTAACCTTGAGAAAATTCGTTAAAGGGTTAAGAGAAATTCGATTTGTAGGAAGAGAAAGCGGCGTCGGGTCGGTCGAGTTCAAGTGGGAGAAATTTTGCAATAATCGAGTTTGAAAATGTTTTGCGAAATGAGAGAACGGCAAAGGGAAGGGGGTGCGATGCAAAAGGGGATGATGAGATGAGACTAGGCGAGGCGAGGCGATGCGAGGCGTCCACGCGAATGCAGAACAGAGAAGGGAAACTCTCGGCTCGGCCGACGTAGAAATAGATCGGGCAACGGCACGTGTCTCGTCTTTGATCGTTTCACGGTAGATCGGCCATCCGATACGGCCTCGCGTTCACGAATATCCGATCGGGTTCGATCGTCTGCCCCTCAACCTATAGAGAAACCGCGACCTTTTCGCTCCTGCTTCTTTCTGGCCTCTGCTCCTACCAAGTCCCTTCGCATCCGCTAGCCGCCCTTCCGACGACACAACCAAACCGAAACGCATTCAATTCCCTGCAAAACGAAGCTACGATCGGCAACGTTCAACGCGCACAATCCAGGCCGCCGCACAGTGGTCCAAATCGAGAAATTCAGTGACTTTTTGTTATAACTTTTGTACTATAAGAGTTATCGGGATGAAATTTGCACTAAAATTCATTAAAAAAATAGTCAATTTGAACTAAAGAAAAATTAATATTTTTTAAATTTGTTAAACAAAAATTTCTTATTAATTTTCATTGATATTTTTTACTAAAAAAAAAATTGTTTAAATACAATCTTCCAAACCATTTTTTCTTTCTAAGTGTGTATTTTATATTTGTTTCACACATGCAATGTTTAATGAATTGGGAAAAATGTAAATTTGAGGAGTCGGGTAAGGTAAAAACGTCACATAACTGTGTCAAAAGATATTTTTTATAATAATTGATAATATTTGTAATATTGTATATAATATAAAATAATTTAGTAACATTTTTGTAAATCTTTTGTGATAAAAATGTGATAACAATGATGGTTTTATAATATAATAATAATAACATGAAATATGAAAAAATAATATTTGTTTATACTTTGTCAGTCTTCATTCTCAAATGGTTTTGTCTAGCATTATTTTTTATAGTCCATCCATTTCAAAGCCTGCCTTTTCTATATTTTCGCTTTTCAAAGCGAATTTTCTGCAGAATATTACAAATTACTCCACGATGAGATAGAAATTCGCAATTTGGGCTCTGCACAGACACAGATTGGGCTTTTAGGAATCACAATTGACCACTTTTATACTACTCATTGCTATATTGAAGCGTCAGTTTGTCGAGATTTTGACCCGTACACGTATATGGATTTCAAATCGTGACAGTCGATAATGCAGATCGATAGTACAGGTTTACGTATGTACGATATTGCAAATTACTCGACGATGGGGCAGAAATTCAAATTTTGGCCTCTGCACAGACACAGATTGAACCCTTAGGAAAGACGCTTGACCATTTATAAACTGCTCATTGCAATACTGAAGCGTCAGTTTGAAAAGATTTTGACTCGCGACTGCCGGAAAATTTTTAGCATTCCACCATTTGTTTTCCCTACTCGCCGTTCGAGGACCATCGCGAGAATGGCGTGACAGTCAAGGTCAAATTCCTGCCGGCCCCCTTGCGGCTGTCTAGAACTCGGCCGATATTCGCCTGGTTCCAAGAGGTTTGTTATGGTTGGTGGTTGTTGCTCGGCTCTTTTATCGAAAAACTACACGACGCGACGGGAGAGAGGCAACGAAGCGAGGATTAATGTCGAACGGATAGTCGCCGAAGCGAACGAGCAACCTGGAAAGCTCGCCGCATGATAAATTCGTTCGAACGGTATCAGAGTAGACTCTAGTTTACGAGCAGCTTCGCTAGCCTAACTTCTTCGTGTATTCGTGTTTTCGGGTTCGCATCACTCGCACACCCTCTTAAATATTCGCAACTTTTCACGCACGTCGCGAATGATCACGGCACCAAAATTTCTGTTTACTATCCTGCCGAGGTTATGCGGGTTTACAAGAAGCGTTGTATGTGGAGGCAATTTATTGTATCGATCATATGACAAACTAAAGTAGAAAATAGATAATACGTAATAGAGGGGTAATAATAAACAGTATCGCAGACTTCGGTATAACAAAAAAGGTAACACTGCCTACGTCACGTGGAGACTCTATTCAGCGTGAACGGGGTTCGCACAGGCATTTCCAAGCAGAGTCGTCATGGCAAAATGTCATCGAAAATTTTGATTTTCGAATTGATGCCTGTAAACGTGGTCGTGGCAGATATCGTTTTTCACACACAATTGTCATAGATAATACCTGACAATTAAATAAAAAAGAAACCAATAAAATTAAAAAGAGTATGTTTTTTATTTGTGATATTGTGATATTTTATTTATGATTATGTAGTGATATTGAAATTATAAGTATGTTTCCATGAGAAAATTATTTAATAAACTTCTCTATCGAAGTAGATATTTAACACTAGATTGCCTAAGCAAGTCATTTTGACTGCTTTTGAATTTCATTTTTTTTTTATTGCTAATACTTATTAATAACTTGTTATATGACTGTAAGTGATATAAAATACATTAAAAATGACTGTTAAACAAATTTGGTTAGGATCGGTAAAATGTAAGAAAGTTGAAGGACTATTTAATATCATACATTTAATTTCTCCAATTTTTAATTCATTAAATAGTTTGCTTTTATTTTATGGAATTTTTGAGGTTTCTAGTGCGGCAGTCAAAGTGTTAAACCTTATACCTAATCCTTTATATGCTGTTGGAAGACAATATTTTACGTTAAAAGTATTTTTTCCAGCTAGAATATTATGGAATATTTATGGGACGTCGCGACCAACTGACGTATCGCCGATTTTGACAGACTTTTAATACGACGTGATAATAATCGAAGAAATATTAGATGCCGTGCTTGTTATATCAGAAACCATTTAGTTCAAAAGGGTGAACACAGCTCTCGAAGTTGGCTATGGAAAACGTGCTTGGTTAAATATCTCGGAAACTATTGATCGCAACAAAACTTTAAAGGTGTAGAGTGTAGGGTGTGTACTGTCAGGTAGGGAGTGCATATGTGTAAACAAATTGTACAAACCTACAAAAAAATAACATTCTTTTTTTATCAATCTTTAAGATATTTTTAGGAAAACTTATATAATTCAACATTACAGTAACCATTATTTTTTCTTTTAGCCGTCTTTTCAAGATTTTTTTCTGTTCAGAAAATCCTGCTCAGTTGTCGACATAACTTGACCACTTAAATTGAAAACAAATGCGTTAAAAAAATGTTTAACGACAGAGTTGAAAAACTATACTGTAATTAATAATAATATACAATCAGTCTCATAATTGATGGCGCACACTTTAAATCAGAATAATTTTTTTTTGAAGTGGACTAAACGACCAATTTTTCTGCCAAGCTACGTGGATTAGTTTACCAGATGATGCGTAATAAAAATTTTGGAAAATTTTCGTTTCATCTCAATTATGAGACTGAGTGTAGGTTGTACATTGAAAACTTTAATTTGGCTCCCACGAAACGGTAATATTACACAAAAATTATTTAAAAATGGATACTCGACGAACTTGTTTGCATTGGCGGTATTAAGGTGAACTGTTACCACGTTTTAAACGCGCGCAAAATTGTCTATGCAGGTAAAATAATCTGCAGTGGTAATACTTTCTGTGACAGGTGTACTGGGTTTAAACGGTGCTTTAAACTCTATTTACTATTCTTTTAGCCACATAGAAAATTGTATTTGCTCGAAACATACAGAAATCCTTGCATTAAAATTCACATAGTCAGAAACATTTATGATTCACACAGGTTTTAATACGATTGCCGTCAGCGTCACGCATGTGTGGCAACCACGATTTTCTATTTGACGTAGAGAAAATCAAATAATTTTGTGCATATTATTATCAGCTCGCTGATATTATTTAAAATAATAACGCACGATATTCGGGAAATTTATGTCTTTTCCGTGAGGCTATTTCTTTCTATATTATAGAAAAAGATATGCACGTAATAGAATATTCTATTTTAAAAAGAACGGAAACCAAAATATTTTCCAATAAATATTATAACCTTATACCTGTTGGCAGTTTTAAAGTACGATCTCGTTTCAACCATACCGCTTATCCCTAGTAGCACAAAAATACTAGATAGATATTTTTTTCAAATATGGGAAAAATATTTTTTAAGCCACATTTTTTCATATGAGAAAAATATTGGATCTGAATATTGTACACATGTACAAGAAATATAAATTGAATGTTTAAAAAATATAACCTAAATATTCAGAGGATATAAACTAGATATTTAAAAAATATAAAGTAAACATTTAAAAAATGTGAATTTAATATTTGAAAAAATATAAATTCAATATTTATATAAGTGTATTATATAAGTGTCTTGCGATTAGCGTTAGACAATTTTAGTGTTCCATAAAAGTCCGCAGTCTAATTACAATATATTTCATTAATTTACTTTAGCAATGGAAATACGTAATAATTGTCTCCACGGTTTCGGGCAAGCTTGCCATTGTGCGCCACTAAGGAATAGTTGGTCTTATATTTCGTCGAATGCCATATCATACTAAAAGCGCTTGTCTGGCATCCCTTGTGCTAGAAGAATGTCATCGAAAAATTGGTAGCATGGCAGAAGAGGCAAAGAATCGAGAATCAAGAATCAAGAGCTGGAACGTGGAACGAACTCATTTCATTTGAAATGAGAGAACAGATAGTCATTCGAAATAATGAATTCTAGAGATGATAATTTCTAAATATTTCACAAATAACATAAAAATTTCTTTTCTTTCGACGTTTAACGCTAGAACGACCAAGCACTAAATGCAACTGGCATACATTTCCTTATAATAACAACAAAATAAGATTTGTTTAGATTTCGTATTAGTGTTGTTTAAATATCTACTTCGATAGAGAAGTTTATTCAAAAAATTTCTCATGTAAACATATTTATAATTTCAATATTTCTAAAAGAAAAAATTAGGAGGAAGTCTTTTTGACCCATTCGGTAGTTCTAGTGTTAAATAAAATAAATTCTTTTCAAATCATATTTGACTTAAATAAGTTTCTATCTCAGTTAAATTGTTCAAATAAAATAATGAACAATTTCACCTCGAGAAGAGGAAATTGAGTAGTAAATGGAGGTCATTGGGTAGTTTAATGATTAAACTTTAGCTGCACTCGCTTTTGAAATTGTTCTCTAGTACAATAAAAAAAGGAACAAAATAAATAGAATTTTGGGGATTACGAATTATCTGATCAAATGAAAGATGAATGAAAAATTAATCAATTTCAAATATTAGGTTGTCCGGAAAGTTCTTTTCGTTTTTTTTAACAAGTATTATAAATTGGATCAAACAGATAAAAAAGATAAAAAAACAGGTAAAAAAGATTTTAGGTAAGAATTACATGAGAAATTAAAAATGGCACTTTTCACAACTTTTTTATTTGAACATGTAGTGAAAATTTAAAATATGCGTTTTGTAGATCTATGTTAATTATACACATGCTGAAAATTTCATCGAAATCGATTAATATTAAAATCCACAAATTCTAACATCTTTAGGTGCGTGTCGTTTTTATCTGCGTCAACCGATTTCGATGAAATTTTCGGTATGTTTATAATTAAGCGCATATTTTAAATTTTCATTACAGGCTCGAACAAAAAAGTTTTGGAAAGTGCCTTTTTTATTTGTTCTTATAATTCCTAGCAATTGCAATTTTTTCAAATTCTTTTTTGCACGTTATTCGGTAAACCAATTCTTCTAATTCCTGAAAAAATGTCAGGTCGTTTGATCGAATTTATAATACCTGTTAAAAAAAAACGAAAAGAACTTTCCGGACAACCTAATAAAATTCAAATAACGGAATAATTGGAAAAAAGTGATTTGGCTGTTGAAATAAACGAACGTATGATTATTTCAAATGGCATGTAGCCAAATAGGATAGCATATTACGTGAACGATGATTTTTCAAATAATTTGTTTCGATAACGCCGAAGCTTGGAACGAAGAAGACGGATAGTTTCGCGACGGAGAAATGATTACTCGGTCTTAGTCGGTCTTATCGGTTGAATTCCACGAGAGTTGGTTTCGCGCGCTTGATTCCCATTCGGAAATGCACTGCATCTGACCTGTAAAGTTGCCGGCCTCGCGTGAACAATTCGCGAACAGGGTCGCGGAATCGGATCTTCGCAAAAGTAGCAGCAAGACTTACGCCGGGGATTTCTCCGATTTTCACGAATCCTCGATAAACACGAAACGAACGGCTTTCGATATCCGTCGCATAGAATAAACAATCGAAAATGGTACAATTTTTTTTTCAGAAAGTTAAAATGTATTATGTAATAACTTTTTTTCTCAGCAAAACACCTCTCTAATTTTTTTTTTTGAGGTTATTCAGTAGACATTGCTTTACAGAATCCTGAAGATTTTAGGTGCAACAAAGTGCCACACATGGAGAAATTTAACTTTTTGTTAAATGGGGTTTTGGCCAAATGGGGTTTTGTAATAGCAATTTCTCTAAATCTGACAAAAAAATGTTTCAAATAAAAGTTTAACAGTATTAATAAACGTATAAATTGCAATACAAAAAACATTAAAAAAAATTTGTTTAAAAGAAAAAAACAAGATCCCTTCGATTTTTTAAACATTAAACTGTATTTTTGATTTGATAATGTTATAGCTGGTATTAAGACGAATTCAACGATATATAATATTATGACCTTCACATTATCAATAACGTCGTAATAGTTTTGGCGCGCTAAACTGGCAAAATGGGGTTTTGTAATAGCAATTTCTCTAAATGTGACAAAAAAATGTTTCAAATAAAAGTTTAACAGTATTAATAAACGTATAAATTGTAATACAAAAAACATAAAAAAAAATTTGTTTAAAAGAAAAAAACAAGATCCCTTCGATTTTTTAAACATTAAACTGTATTTTTGATTTGATAATGTTGTAGCTGGTATTAAGACGAATTCAACGATATATAATATTATGACCTTCACATTACTAATAACGTCGTAATAGTTTTGGCGCGCTAAAACGGCCTTTTTCGATTCAAAATCAAAGAACTTTCGATAGGAATGAGGTAGAGCGATGAAATTTTTTTTAAATGAAAGCTGAAACTTTGTAGAATATGGGAAAAATAGGGAGATTACGGTACGAACGTTTTTCAACCTTGAGAAAATTCGTTAAAGTTGCACAATTTCAAGAAAATTTTGTTTTTGTGGCTAATACGCGCAGAAATTTTTTTTTAACTTGCTATATATCGTTTCCCATAGATTTTTTCACGCTGATTTCAAATCTGTTTTCAAAATTTGTCTACGACCTCTGGTTTTTGAAAAAAATAGATTCTTGTGACACAAATTAATAAAATCATTTTTTCGTTAAAATGACTTGATAACACACTAGTTTGAAAGTATATCGTATTCTTATATATAAAACACAATAAAAATAATAATAAACAAAATGTCGAAATATTTCAAATATTCTGACAATTGATTCATGGCGATATTATCGTTCAAGGTCATCTGAAAGTCATTGTATAGCAGGTCGTTGAATTCGTTTCGACGTCGACTACAATATTATGAAGTCAAAAATACCCAGTTCCATTAAAAGATGTAACAGCGACCTTGATTTTTGGTTGAAAATCGATTTTTTTCTAAATTTAAAATATTGCAATTTCTTGTCGGTTAAATACTCGGTAACTTTGGTAAGAAACATTTTTCTGTCCGACCATCCGAAGGGGCAGAAAAATCGTGGGGATTAATTTATTGAATATAATAAATTAAGAAATAAAAACCTGAATTTACTAGAAAGTTTGTTTTAGATTTCAAAATAATTGGTTACTTATGGGTCCCACTAATACATGCAGCCTTCCCCGCAGGGCGTGGCTTCGTGTCCGCTGTTTTCTGTGTATGCCCAGAGCAAGGAAATTGCTGCCCGTACGGGCAGACGCTAAACAACTCTGATCTACTGTATATCTTCTTGTACGACCTTTGAATCCCAATTCGATTAAAAGTCGACGTTCAACTAACATTTCTACTATATTATGCTCAACAGTCGTCTCTTAAGGGGATACCGCAGTATTGGTTACCTAGAACCAACGATTTCTTCCAAGTTGGATTGCTTTGATACGGTTCGATGAACATACCAATAGATCTTGCAATTAATTATGGATACATTGACGAGTAGTTTAAAAAAAAAAAACGTAATTGTCAGAATGTTGGAAATTGTTGAAATTGTAGAGAGATAAAGGATGATACTATGGAACGCTCAGCTGTGCTCGGTATACATAGTTTCGGAAGAACTAATCGTCCGAAAGCAAAATTCTTTAGGTTAGGTTCTTTAGGTTTAGAATTAACACTAGATCTACCGAGTAATAAATACAACTGATCAATATTGCTTTGTAATGATGACAAGACCACATCTGTTCAAACCTGGTACCATTTTTATTCTAACACGTGCTTCAATGAAAAAGTTCATTAAAAAAATTCTGATGAAAACATTTTTATAATTTCAGTAATTGTGAAAGAAAAAATTAGGAACCAGTCATTTTGACTGGTTCGGTAGTTCCAGTGTTAAGACACAAGAATGATGAAAAGTAGACATAAATCAATTTTTTCGTATTTTTGTCGACAAAAATTGCTGATAGCACATTATAAACCATTTCATAATAATTCGATGCTGTTGACCAATTTATACTATATAGCGAATAGTATTCTACACCCACAGATTAAATATAAAGTTTAAATATTCATCCATTCGATAGTTACGGTGTGCACAGTTCTTAAAGAAATGTAGTTTTGGTATGAACGACATTTAAGTTTGAGATGGTGATTTCATTGAATTACGCGAATGCGTACATATTTCTTTAACGGTTCACAAAAATGGGGCTTCTAAAGTCAACTATAAAAAATCCATTTTTCTGGAGACTGTGCATACTGTTATATATTCTTAATAGTTTTGCGTACATTTTTCGTACGTCTGACGCGTCTGCTCATAACCGACCAATACTACTTACATACCTACTATGTGTACCATAGCACGCGAACCTGACCAATCTTTAAACCCGATTTTCTCGAAAAGGAGGCGTCACACGAAAAAATTGTTAAATCTTTTTTTTTATTTATTTTACATACAGAATCACCCCCTGCTCAGTTGTGCTACGATTTCCGGCATACCCTGTATATCGAATATAAACCTGGGAAAACTTTATTTGAAATGAAAATAAGAAATAATTTATTTTGCACCGTGATTTTAAGTACTGTTATTGGAAAATAATAATAATCTCAAATATAATATTATTTCGATATTTCTTTATTTCAAGTTTGCCAAAAGAAGTAATCCTCAAAACAATATGCAACAAGTGGTGTCAGTATAAACTGCACTCAAACCTGATAATCCGGTTAGTTGATGTAATTTTGAAAAACAATTTCACAATTATCTGAAATCATTATTTCAAACAATTATAAAACGAAATAACATGGTATCTGAAATAATATTTCAGGTAATGTTATTACAAAAGTGATCACAGGCGTGGAAGTAATTATCAACTAAAATAATATGATATTTGAAATAATGCTATTTCAGAAGTGTCCAGGTCTTATTGAAGAGAACTGTATAAAATTGGCTACTCGATCATCCATTTAAAACACTAGCCTATATAGTCAGCTTTGAACCCGATAGAAAATATCTCGGCATATTTAAAGGTGAAGTTGGCAAATGAATATAATAACGCTCCTCTATCATCATTAATGGACTTGTGGCACTTGTCAAAGGATTCATGAACGGTAATAGAGTATTATGCTAAAATATTGTGAAAATCTAGTATTTAATATGCGAAAGCGTTGTTCGAGCCATTATTAAAGCCAAAACCTCGTGGGGGCAAAGATTAATTTTGCAAAATGCTCATCATTTATTGAAAATCGATTGCGGTGCTAATCGGATTCCACGCAAAAAATTGTAGTGGAGAAAATAATAATACTAGTACAGAGATTTAATATTTTATTTTTTTTTTTTATGGAAATGTAATACATTGTTTTTAGGTTTTATACTATGCTGAAACTTTAAATAAAATATTATTCACATGAAATCGGTTAAAAGGATTGCTACTTTCTGGGCGTGGAAACAATTCGGAAGTGATGAAACAATTGTATAGGAAAAGGCGATTAATCATTTTTACTAGAGATTATTTTAATATACGAAAACCAGTTCTCGAATTTCAATATGTCAATATTAGCTCAAACTTACGTTATTACCAGACAGCGGATCTTTATGCAAAATAAAAATTTTCTACCAAAATTGCAACAAACTGGAACGAAATGGACATTTATTTTCTTTCCTAATACGTTTAATAGGTTGAAAATAATATAACAGTATTTCTAAATTTTTCTAATATTCTTACCGTTTTAAATTACACCTACTCATTTTTGTAATAAATGCATAGAATCCGATGTCTAGTTATTACAAAAATATAACAAAATAAAATATACTATACAGGGTGGGGCACCACATTTTGCATGATGAGGTTTTTGAAAAAAATGAATAAATGAATTAATAAATTAATAAATAAATAAATTATTATAAATAAATGAATTAATAAATTAATAAATAAATAAATTATTATAAATAAATAATAATAATTAATAGTAAAAATAATAATAAATAAATAATAAAATTAATTATCAATAATTATAGTCAGTTAATTATTATTAATTATTTTATTATTATTATTATTAATTATTATTATTTATTTATAATAATTTATTTATTTATTAATTTATTCATTCATTTATTTTTTTTAAATAAATAAATTCTGCATTGCCAGAATTATCCAAATTTGCGATTACTTTCTACAATATTACTAACATGAACATTCCCGATTAATAAGATATGTAATCTTCGAGAACACAATTGCTTTCGGATGCTGGTAATTGTTGGAAGTAGGGAGAAACTTAAAATGTCGGGAATCACAGATGTTTTTGGGAATCCCGGATGTTTTCGGGATTCCGAAATTCTCGGGATTGCATCCCGATCCCGAGAAAAATTCCCGTCCCGACCGGGATCCCGCAGACCCCTACAAATTGCATACTGGGTAAGATCGTACAACCGTGATACGTAAAAACAGGCTTGACACTCGTGTTCGCGTCTGCAGATTCAGTGATCGAATAAGTGGTAATTAAAAATGTCACGCAGCAGGTGGTACGGAATCGGTGATTTTCATCGAAAAACCTTTAATTGGGCCACAATTATAAGGCATGATTCCGCAACCGAATCTAATTGGGTTACTCGCGGATCGAACCGTGTGGAACTGCAGCCCGGAAAGTAAGTATACCAGTATAGGATACAGCTGCGCGACATCGCGTAGCGTAGCATAGCAATCGCCTCGTCGCGTGCAATTTCTGCAGGCGATGATGGTCATCGACCGGTACCAGCACAAACGATGCCGATCTATTCTAGTGTGCACGATTCGTAGCATCGACTACCGAGGTGCTAATTAGTTTCATGCGCGGTCGTGCTGCCGGATAACGCCCACCTAATTCGTTAACTTAACGAACGTTAGCTTTTCGCTCTTAATATGAGGAATTTGCCAATGCGAACTAATCACATAATTCGTACACCGCGAATTAATTTGTTACCATTTACTCCGAGCGAAAGCAGCATGTTAAAAAGTGGTCAAATTTTGGGTAACCCTAAAATATCGATAACACCTTATTCCTTAGGTTCTAAGAGAGTCTAACCCCCACCACTATTTGTCTGGAAAATGGTAGGCCACAGTTGTTAAAACGGTAGACGAAGTAGAAAATGCAATGAAATGTAAAAATTCAAACTCTATTTTTCAGCTCAAATCTAGAAACTTTCTAGATTGAAAGAAATGCTTCATTTTGGAGTTCAAATAGCTTCGAGTGCAAAGGGTTAATATTTTTCAATGTCTATTTTATTAAATAACTTACTTTGATTTCAGGGAATTTTTTAGCTTACTTGTTTCGCGATCAAAGTGTTAATGTTCATTGCTTTGATAAAAAAAATTGTATTTTATTTCACCTAAAATTACTTTCTTGACAACCTAATATTAATTTAATTCAAACATCTTTCTGTAGACGCGTTAGTGATTCTACGAGTTCCAACGCAGCAGCTGTTCATTTAGTCAGAGGTTATGTAATCGAATGGTGATTTTGATACTGTGGGTCGAAATAGACCCGGGCAATATTGGCAAACATGCCACAATCTTTCTGGTCGGTGAAGCATTGTTCTCGCTGAATGTTCGTTGTTTGGCTAATCAGGGTACGGTAATACTGGCCGAAATATGCGTATTGCTTCGAAATGGGAAATCGTTTCTCAGTTAGTACACCTCGCATTGGCACTTGGCCGATAAACGCAGCTACAATATCGGTTCCGCGTTCGATACGCTGCGCCGCGTACCTCGCGGCCACCTGACCGCGAACCGCGGACCACCAACCACCAAAACATTTAGCAGCGATAGCCAGTCGAACCGGTTACGCTAATGCGCCAAATAATCCCGTCGAAAATTCGTTGGCACAACGAAAAACGTTTTTATTCGCGAGGCAGAATCGCCGGAGAAGGGAGGCAACGTTGAAAACTGTTCCTCGCAACAGTTTGCCGAACGTTTAGCAAAAGAAAATCCATCGTCGATCCGTCGTCGATCGTTTAGCAAAATCCAATACCTAATATAGCACAAATTATTCCTAAATTTCCAAAAATTTCTTTTTTTCCTCTCTAATTAAAAATAATATGAGAAATTAAACCAAATCCAGGGAGGATTAGAATATAAACTTCTGGATGGCCAAAACATCAAAATAAATGTTGATATAAAATTGGGTCTCCTCCTCCTGATGGATCAAAAAATGATGTATTTAAATTTCGATCAGTTAGTAATATAGTAATAGCTCCTGCTAAAACAGGTAAAGATAATAGTAATAAAATAGCGGTAATTTTTACTGATCATGGGAATAAAGGAATTTGATTTATTTTAAGTGAAATATTTTTTATTAAAATAATTGAAACAATAAAATTAATAGCTCCTATAATTGAAGAAATTCCTGCAATATCGAGAGAGAAAATAGTGAAATCTACAGAAGAAGATGAATGATATATAATTGATGATAGTGGTGGGTAAATAGTTCATCCTGTTCCTGATCCAGTTGATATGATTCTTCTTATTAAAAGTATAAATAAGGAAGGGACAAGTAATCAAAATCTTATATTATTTATTCGTGGGAATGCTATATCAGGTCGCAACGCACCGAAGTTGCCGCGTCTTGACCCAGATATCCTGACTACCTGGGGTAGACCGCCGCGATTCGCCGATGTTGATTCCGATGAAACGCGTTTCGATCTATTCTGGTTCTGCTGCACGAGTCGTGCACCGCTTCGAACCGGTACGACACGATGGTCCCTTTTGTTCCCTTTTGAACCTAGTCCTGACGGTACCCAGACCGCGAGGGCCAATGTACAGGGTGTAAAAAAAGGTTTGGTTTTGGCAAGCGTAGGCGTATTCTACATCTTCGGATCGATGAAGATCTGTAAAAAAAAGTTGCCGCATAATTGTCCTTGACCTTGAATTTCAAGGTCAAATTTTCTTTTTATTGCATTGTATTCTACTCATCATGAGGATAAAAAGTGTCAAAGGAACCACGGGTCAAAACTTGACCGTTCTCATAAAAAAATAATATTACAGTTATTACTAATAAAGTAAGCAGTTACTATTATTATTATTATTATTATTAATTACTAACGTAATTGATCACAATCAATATTACCTTTCAAGTCATGAAAGATGTTCATCTTCTATTTCTTCTTCTAAGCCAAAGAACCGATCCATTCTGATTAATATTTCTTAACATATTAAGAACCGCTCACGAGTTTTCTCGTGTTTCGCGTCCCATCTCTTAAGGACCGAAATAGTTATAGGTTCATATCATTTTTATGATATAACAGCGTTTTTCATGCAACATTTCTATCTTTTATTATTGCTATGTGATTCGTTACAATGTAATTAGTAGAACACATAATGTATCTGAATAATATCATTTTTATTGAGGGGTTATATACAGTTAGAACTTTCAAAAGATCGATCTTTTTTTATTTCATTTTCGTAATGTACATATATTTAAGTATACGCACAAAAAAATTCAAGTCAATCCGGCGATTATTTTCGAAGTTACACGCACATCTGTAAAGACGTATATTTGTATGGTAAAAACTATTGTAAATGTTCCCTTCTTTGGATGAAGTGTTCTTCGTATAAAAAATAAAGTTAGAAGCTGCCGAAGTGCTGGAGGGTGTATTATATGGTCCTGAAATAGACGACTCGATATAAGTTGAACAAAAAAATTTTTTACTCTATGTAAAGTGAAACTGACGCGTTTGAACGCGTTCTTTCGACGCATTTCATGGTCGGTGACCAAGATTCCTCGGAAACGGCTGAACCGATCACTCTAAAATTTTAACACAAGCTTCTTAAGTACATTTTTTAGTAATTAATCGAAGCTTTTTTCTCTCCGATGAATATTTTTTCTTTTTATAAACAATTTGAGACCAAAATTTTGGTGAAAAATCGATTTTTTTCTTTGAAAAGCCGCCATTTCGTCACGAAATTTTATTTTGCTTATTCCTTCGATTAATTACTAGATTATACATTTCTTTAACGAAATCAGTTTGGTTTTTTCATTTTTGATGATCCAGTCCAGAGATACAGTGGTCACCGCAAGGCGCCCCTTTTTTTTAGAGGAGCTCCAGGAGATCAGCTACAGCAGGTTTCAAAATTATTATTTTTAGAAATAAAAAATGTTCAAATACAGTTAAAAGTTACCATAACATGTGTACAAATTTTTACATTAATAGATGTAAAGGTCTTCTCAGGAAAAATTCTTAAAAAATCGCTTTTTTTGGGCCTCCTGACTGTATATAACCCCTAAATTAGTTAACTCCAATGCACTATTAGAAATACAGTATAATCTTTCTTCACTGAACGTAGCTTTCATATTAATTGCACCAATCGTCTCACCTAACGTCTCATTCTCTCGTATTTACGCGAAAGATTGTTGCAGCCTACAATAAAATATATCTTAGGCGTCCTTTTGGGGGACTTTGTCTTAATAAATACATAAATCATGATTTTTTCTAAAAAAAAATGGTTTCATTGGTATAATTTGACTCCTTATTGTAGATAACTGGCTTCCTGTTATCCACTCAATTTGAAATCTTCCGTAAACTAATACTTTCACATTTGACTCTTGTACTATACTCGCAGCAAGTTCTGTGTACTTGCTGCATCATACTTGAATCTAATCCTAGCTATGTCATCATCAAACTCTGGCCTCGCTGTACAAGCCCTTAACGATTCCTAAACTCCAGTACTGAAGTTTAGAACTTACGTACAGTAATAAGCAAAACTGAACACATTTTTAACATTTCTGCAAATATACGGTGTGCCCCAGTATTAATGGTACAACCGTGGAGGGGATGATTCTACATGAGAAAATAGGTCGAAAATATAGAATAAAACTTTTCTATTGGAAACTTCGTTTTCGTGATAATCGAGTTTGAAAATGCAGCGAACACGCGTGCTGTTAGATAGAAATCGTCCAGCGCGTCTGATCATGACCAGCCAATTCTACTTTCCGCATAATAAAGCACCGCGAACCCGGCGGAACTAAAACACGATTTTCTCGAAAACAAAGCCTGAAACGAGAAAAATTCATTCCGTATTTTCGACTTACTTTCTCATGTAGAATCAGTGGCTAGAACTGAAAACATCACTTTATTGCGATCGAAATTCAATGGTCGATTAATTTCAAGGAATGGTGATGTGAATTGGCCACCTCGTTCGTGTGATTTGACTCCATTGGACTTTCTTCTTTGGGGTTATTTGAAAAGCAAAGTTTATGCCAGCAAACCAGCAGCCATTCATTACCTGATAAACAACATCAGAAATGAAATTGGTGAATTAAACGAGCAAATATGGCAAAATGTCATCGAAAATTTTGATTTTCGAATTGATGCCTGTAAACGTGGTCGTGGTGGTCAAAACTAATACGAAATCTAAACAAATCTTATTTTGTTGTTATTATAAGGCAATGTATGCCAGTTGCATTTAGTGCTTGATCGTTCTAGTGTTAAAAAAAACTTCTTATAGTCTTTTTTGGATAACCCTACAAATACTTATGGATTTTAGAAACACAGAAAAAAGTTCAGGGACGGCAGGGGTGGTGTCCCGTTATATTGAGGTGCGGGGTGTGCCGTATTGTCGCGGAGTGTAGCGTCAACCGGCATCGAAACAGCGAAAGAAACGATTGAACCCAATGCTACCGGTAGGCAGGGAGGCACAAAGCGCGCGTCGAGAGAACTGTAGTAACGCAAGGCCTTTCCGTTTCGTTTCGTTTCAGTCCATTGTACTCGCGTCTGTCGGCGTACCGTACTGGTTTAATCGGCGCACAACGCCCGTATTGCCGAGATCGAGCGCACGTGCTGCGGTGCAGAGACAGTTCGCCGAGCACACACCGGCCCGTCGAGATCGCGTTCAACTCGAATTCAATCGGTTATCCGATACCTCGTCGCGAGTTACCGGAACACAGAGCGAACGTTTCAGAGAAACCAGAGGAGAAGACCGATCGATATATATGCCGTGTTGGTAAAGATAATTCTCGAATATCTGATCGATGCGAAATTTCCTTCGGTTGCAGAAACTCGGACACCGTCGTCGCCGCCCGAGGAAACGAGGCGGACTCTCTCGATAGCGATCGAAGCTGCGTTGAAAGTACCGCGGGGGTCTAAGGAAAATCGAGTTAACGTCGAGGAATCGAGTCCAATCAGCCGAGGTGGAGGAGCGAGAAAGAAGAATCTCGGCCGTGAAAAAAAAAAAGAAGGGGGGGCGGAAAATAGCGGAGGTGATATTAGATTTGTAGACGAGATTGGTTATCTAATTCGACTATCCCGGTTGGTGGTGGAACGAGTGGCCTGTGGATTTCAGGTGCGCGATCGGCCGAGGCAACCGGCTACTCTCTCGGCTAATGCCTTCTTGAGTCGATCGATTCGCGATCGCGGTTCTGTTCGCGTTCGCAGTGTCTCGTCTACGTTCACGTTGCAAACCATAGTGGAAATAGTAGAGAAACAGCGAGACGTAACCAGCAACATGGCCGATCTCGAGAGAATCAGGTTGGTGGTGTTGGGTGGTGCCGGCGTCGGTAAAAGCTCGATCGTACGTCGCCTCCTCGGTCAAGGATTCAGCGAAAGGTACAGACCCACCGTCGAGGATCTCTATTCGAGGGAATGCGTGTTGGGCACGCTCACGTTGAAAGTGGATCTGTTGGACACGGCCGGTAAGCAAAGCCGACTGTGACGCACAGTGGTCCAGAAGCCCGGTTTTTCTGGCCCAAAATTCAAAATGTTGTAATAATTTTCTGAAAGTTGGTCATTAGGAGTTTTTGGAGATATTTTTAATGTAGAATGAAGATCATTCTTATCAATAATCAGAGAAAATGCCGTCACAACTTTACCTTTCATAATATTTCGTTCACTACGGCATATTTTAATCCTAAACTTTGTACATGTATTGATTCACATTTGACGAATATACCCAATTTTTTTCAAGTTGTAACAATTATTGTCTTAGAAGTTACAACGTTAACAGTGAGAGCGATTTGAAAATGACTTAAAGTGTCTGTCTAATCTAACACTCTGACGGTTACCTTCGCGATTTTTTTCAAGAAAAACTACTGCATATTTTAATCCTAAACTTTGTACATGTATTGATTCACATTCGAGGAATATATCCAATTTTTTTCAAGTTGTAACAATTATTATCTTAGAAGTTACAACGTTAACAGTGAGAGCGATTTGAAAATGACTTAAAGTGTCTGTCTAATCTAACACTCTGACGGTTACCTTCGCGATTTTTTTCAAGAAAAACTACTGCATATTTTAATCCTAAACTTTGTACATATATTGATTCACATTCGAGGAATATACCCAATTTTTTTCAAGTTGTAACAATTATTATCTTAGAAGTTACAACGTTAACAGTGAGAGCGATTTGAAAATGACTTAAAGTGTCTGTCTAATCTAACACTCTGACGGTTACCTTCGCGATTTTTTTCAAGAAAAACTACGGCATATTTTAATCCTAAACTTTGTACATGTATTGATTCACATTCGAGGAATATACCCAATTTTTTTCAAGTTGTAACAATTATTGTCTTAGAAGTTACAACGTTAACAGTGACAGCGATTTGCCAATGTCACAACTTTACCTTTCATAATATTTCGTTTACTACAACCTATTGGGCCTGATGTTCCCCTAAAAATATTATGAATAGGTGCTCTTCCAGGATTAGACAATTCTTTTACTTCTTGCCAAACAGTTCCGTCTACAGCAGTTTCGATTACATCTTCCTCATTCTCACTATCTATAGTGAGTTCGAAACATTCTCTTCGTCCTGATCGGTGTTCGAGTCGGTCTCAAATAGATCATAATTTTCCGCATTGTCATTTTCAATGTAAAAAATTTCCTGATCATCTTCGGGGAACACTCTTCATCAATATTATTTATTTTCTCTAATAAAACTAATTTACGCTCTTCAAACGTCTTGACATTTTGGGAATGAATATTCAAGATGTACTTAAAGTACATCTACTAACATATAAAAAATCATAATTATAACTTGTTTTCTGATATCCCTATAAGTGGTATTTAAAACGTTTAATAGAATGTTCAATTTTATGATTTTGTGTTTAGAACGCCGTATCTGATTATACAATTACCTAAAATCAATAATATTTTCGATTTAGGAGCTTTGAAGAGTTATCAGTAGACATCGGATCTTTATGCATTTATGGCTTATGGAAATGTTAAAAAAATGCTATAATATAAAATTCGAGAGAATTTAACACGATTTTTATTTGCTTTGGATCTACAAAGGCTGTCCCCATTAAAAATAAAATTTTATTTCATTCCACTTTCTTAAAATGTTTCTATAAAAATTGGAAATTCCATAAACATCCGATGTCTACTTATCAGTTTATAGCAAAAAAAAATGTTTTAATCTATTAACCTTGAAAAATTGAATTTTGGCCACAAAAACCGGGCTTCCGGACCACTGTGTGACGACGAGCTGTCGCCTAGTCCCATTCTAGGCAAATCAATCATTGTTCCAACGCAATTTCAGGTGACCTGCAGTTTCCGGCTATGAGAAGACTCAGCATCGCCACGGCACACGCGTTCCTACTGGTCTATGCTACCACCTCGAAGCCCAGTTTCGAATGCGTCAAACAATGCTTCGACGAAGTCAGAGAGCAACGGTCCGATTTTCAGGTATCGCGATACCGTGACTGTAACAAGGAAATCAAATCTACACGAGAGAATTGTGTTCACTCATATTTCTTATCCCCGTATAATCCCTGGAACTATATTAAATTTACGTTATTTATGAAACTGTTCCATAAAGTGGACAATGTTCCATAATATGTAGATACTTTTACCTTCAGTTAGAACGAACAGTCGTTAATACTTTATAAACTATTTTGCAAAGATTCAATATTAATGCACAAGTTCTACTCGTTGGAAAATGGCATTCTATATCTTCATATAAAGTTTAACACGTTAAGTGCCACACCGGTCGCATATAGATGATACTAATCTTTCAGATTCAGAAATTCATTTTTCTTCTAATATACAGTCGAGTCGGAAAGTAAGTTAACGACTGGTATATGCAGGCAAATGAATATGACATGTCTTTAATCTTTAATAATGATAATATATGTTTTACTAACATATTTGTTTATTTCCTTACACCTCCTAAATAAAAACAATACAATAACTTGATTTTATTCATCATATTCATTGCCTACATATCACCAAATGTTAACTTACTTTCCGACTCGACTGTAGAATGCAGAAGGGTAACACAAAGAGACATGTACAGGGTGAAAATTTAAAGGGTGGTTCTCCATGACAATATACGACGAAAATGAAGAATGAGTCTGCCGAGCGCCTCTATGACGTAAGCAACGTACACCTCTGTTGGTCGGGTTGCCGCATTTTGGGCGTAGTTCTAATTGATAATAACTAGAAAATGAAATCGCAACTATTTTGTTCTCCATAATCGTCTTATATCGTCTTGGAGAACCAGCCCTTAAATTTTCTCCCACCTATAATCGAACACCCTGTATGGGACATATAGTCGAAACGAGCTTAGTTTTCGTAACGCGCGTCGAAATGTGCTTCGTAATATTGTTTCAATAACCGAAATCAATATTATAACAGCTTTCAAGAGCCCTGTAAGGACTGCACTGTAGCGCCGCGATTTTGATCCATTTATCGCGCCTGTTCTCGACAGGAAGTGCCGATAGTCGTCGCCGGAAACAAGCTGGATCTTGCGACCACGCGTAGGGAAGTGACCATCGAGGACGTGAGCGAATGGTTGTACTGCAAGCTGCCGAAGCTCCGCGCGAAAGCGATGGAATGCTCCGCCAAGGACGATTACAACATCAGGGACGTTTTCCGATGTTTCATCACCCTGTCGAAAATTGTGCCGAAGAGCCATCCCGGCGAAACGGATGAATCGGGCCTCAGACGAAGATGTTCCGCCTATGGTTCACGCAGGTACATGCATGTATATTGCGATACATTTTTATCGCGAAATAATCCATCGCTCAATGTCACGCAAATTTTCTCGCAGAATCGATTCATATTTTCTCGTCGAGTTGAACCGCTTCTCGACGCGCGACACGACACGACACGACACGACGCGGCGATTCCAAAGGTCTGTGCGAAAATTAATTTCCGCTGGCCGACCGCCCCGCTTCGATAAAAGAGCGAATGAAAAACGCTCGACAATGAGTCGATTAACCGAGCGATCGATCGACTACCGTTCGCGGTAACGTTGGCAACATTGATAACGTCGGTTTGCGTTCGCGTCGCGTCGCGTTCAATTGCAACAGTGATCGATCCTCGCGTGACTAATACAAAAGAATCACGTTGGCAGGTCCGGCAGCCCACATGGTAGATCGGCGGTCACCGGCGGACCTGGAGGTAATTCTCATCAAACGGGCACGCCGCAGTCTTCGAACGCCGGCAACGAAGAAGTGGTGAAAAGTAAACCGCGCAGCCGTAGCCTGATCAGGCGCGCCTCGCGAAAAACGAAGCAACAGATCAGGGATACCCATACCGACGACTGCAACATCTCCTAACTCGATCGTCCCGCAAACCTATCCTCTCTATCCCAAACGCTCCCCCGATCCGTACTCACGTTCAACGACTCTAGCAACTTGGACCGGATGTCAACCTGCTTCCGTCGCCGGTACGTTTGCCCGTGAGAATGCACAACGCTAGCTGGATCGCAAGAGAAATACGGTATAGAGCGGAATCGATTTTACCGATGTCGCGCCGAATTCGAAAGCGGAATCGATTTTACCGATGTCGCGCCGAATTCGAAAGACGAAGTCCGAAACGGAACGTTCCTCTACCGGTCCCGGTCAGTGATGCGATACGGGTCGCGTTTTCTCGCGCATGCGCGTCGATTTTGACATCAGTGAGTAAAATTCTGGATAAAATAGGGTACCTTGATCACCCTGCAAATTTTTAAAAATTCCTACGATTTGATTTTGAAAATAGCGAACTCTACGCTTCTTCGTAGCTCGTTCTCCAATATTAGCTGTCTTTGTATAATCAAATTTTAACAATAAATTACGAAAAACTCGTCGTCTCAACTTGGAACAGATTGTTTCGGGACTCTCCCACCAATATCACTGGCCTACTACCTTTTTTCTCATAATATAGACTCGTTATTGTTTTGAGCACGCATGCGCGAGAACACGCGGCCCATATCTCATCGATGTTACCGGTCCCAAACCGTTGGCGAGCAGTTTGGTTATTCCCCGAAGCAGTGTCGCCAGATGTCGCCAGTATGCACAACAGAGACGAAACGCGTGATGTGACCGGCCCGTGGCGAAAGCGTCAAAAAATAACGCAGTAGAAGTTAGAGCGAGAACGCAAGTCTTGATCTGGCGACATTGCCCAGAAGAAAGTGTCCCACCCGTTATGAGTCGTCTAATTCCCGAACGAAGAGACTACACCGGTACATCCGCCAATCCCAACATTTTTACGACCGTCATTTCGCGCGACTTCGTTGAAATCGTTCGACCGTGACGCGACTTGCTCGAGCACACTTTCGATACCGATCGAAACGAGGCCAGGTAATTGTCAACAAGGTCCAACGACTGTCAGAGATATTAACAGAAACAATGTCGAGCTAAGAAGAGACGGTTGTGTCCAGCGCTGTAATAGTTCCGTTCAGCAGTGAATCCTCCAAAAAAAAAAACCCAGCAAAACGGTCGCGCGACTCGAAGTGTCCCGACTAACACGCGATTTGGACCGAACGTGTCCCGACAAATATCCTCTCCGTCCTCTTGTTGTATGTACATAGACATAGCCCGTTCGTCTCTGCGTTTTTGCGGCACGTCGCCTTTTTCAGCGACAACCAACTGGAAAAGGCTAAGCTAAAAGACAACGTATCCACCGAGATCCGAGAGTAGAACGAGCTGTGTACACACGAAACATGAATCGTCGTATCGAGCGAGTCGGAATTTGAATTTTATACAACAAGCTTACGGCTGAAATCCGTCGCCTTGAACACATATTTTATGTCCCAGCGAACAAAAGGGGTTTCGTAATGTTCGCGCGCCGCTTCTGCCCATCATTTTCAGATATTGGTAATCGTCTGTCAAATTTTCACCATAGCAAAATCTTTGCCTTTTAACCATTATAAAAGCCACATTAGGCCTCGGCACTTCTGAAATAACATTATTTGAAAAATTATTTCAATTATCATGTTATTTTATTTGACAATTACTTCCACGCCTGTGATCACTTTTGAAATAACATAACTTGAAATATAATATTTCGAATAGCATGTTATTCTATGTTACAATTATTTGAAATAATGATTTCAGGTAATGTTAAAAGCACCCTCTATTTCAAAATATTCTTTTATAATTTTCAGGCATTTTCGTTTTTACACGTTGATCAATTGCGTTTCATTCTTAGTCTGGTATTTTAAATCAATACATCAAATTATGTACAATGAAATTCGATTCACATTCGAAAAAATACAACCTTTATGAAATAAAATATTTGAAATTAAAGACAACCGTTGAAAACCGCAATTGTTTTACGGAGAGGTTAACATCAGGGGTATCAATTAGTTGGTGAAACGTATAAAGAAAGTTAAAATTTATTGTAGCCAAGTATAATAATGGATGAAACCTGTAAGACTGGTGAAAGCGGTGCGCGATGCGTCTCCATTGTATCGCTATTTGCACGGATCCTGCAAACAAAACCCACCATACGAAAGACAATGCCAAAGCGTTCCCTTTTAGAAGCTCAGCCGTGTAAGTCGATTCCGAGCCGCTGCAGATACAAATATCAATTATTGCCCTTGAACGTATAATACGTATTCATACGCTCGAATATGTACACGTGTGTTACAGATACGTACTTACACGTGTATGTATGCGATGCGATTGCATTTCTCCCTTTCTCGTACAAACACACCAGACCAATTTTACCAAATATATATTTTGTGACTGTCTGTTCGTCTAAAGTGTAAGCACAAAGTAATTTTCTGTATTCATTGAAAATGCAACGTTCTCCTTCATTGCGCATACGTGAATTCGGTGCGTTTATCGAACGACTTCGAGCGCGTTATGCAAGGAAGATATAAGAAAGCAAAAGGGAAAACGGTAAAAAAAAAGATATTTTTATTACTAAACGTTGAAATCTTTCTTTTCTTCCTATCTTAATCTAGCAATGCTTCTACGCTCGAACCGTTATCAACGCGCCGTTATTTTCTCCTAGTACAGTCTTTTGTATTATATTAGAGTTCCTCTATACCTACGCAAATATTTCGAAGAAGGAATGCTGTATCGATATCAAACAAAATTGTATTGGTAAATACAATGAGTGTAAATAAACGATAAAAAATATGCTACGCATATGTATATCGCAAAAGGAAAGAGCGAATAAATATTTCAACGCGACCAAATAAGCTCTTGCTTCTATTCCGTATTACAAACGTGAACTGCACCACCGCACCGACCGTAGTCTTTTCCGCTGTTGCTATTGTTGTCGATGTTTGTAGACTGTAGTAGTCGTAATCATATAGTCGCCATTTATATTACAATAAAATAAGGCGACAACGAAATCGCGTGACAAACGTATAAAGAAATTTATCAAGAAGAGATAGTAGTGATATTGGAATTGGTATCAGAGTTACATCCGTTATCAGTTCCATGAAATAAATTTTTGAAATGTTGAACATAAGCTTGACAGTGTTCTCCCTTCGCGAAGGCTGTCGTATTGTGCAGCCTTAAATTACGCTGTTCGAAAAACTTGAAAACCGAGAAGAATAATGTAGCGTCCTCCGTAGCTTTCGCTGCTTCTAAGATTTTCCTGGCGGAAACTTGGTCTGCCATCCCCACTGATCGTACATATCTGAAACAGAATGCAAAATATAATCTATCTATATAATAAAAATCAAATACTGTTCGTTGGTCACGACATCACGTGAGAACGCGGCTGGACCGATTTGACTAATTTTTTTTTTTTAATGTTCGTTGTAGTCCGAATTAGGTTTTTACGCAAAGAAAGTTTGGAAAAAAGATACAAGATACTAGATAAAAGAAAAAAGATAAATGTATAATATTGTGTAGTTCTTCAACTTTCTTGCATGTTACAGATCCTAATAAAATTTGGAAGAATTAATATATTAACGTAAAAATTCATTTTAAAACTTGGACAAATTATTCCGTCACCCACATATGGGTGACATGGCAGTCAATGTGTTAAAACAGTATGTGTAGAAGTCGATGATTGAAAAAGAAATTTCTCAGGGTACTGTTACCGCGACATATTTGTTATTGTTGTATTCGTTCAACATTTATTCATCCACAAATGATTCTTGCCGCTCTCCACATAAGGTACCGTGAAAAATTCGGCAAGAATCATTTACTCCGGAAAATCTGAAAATAGCGCCATTCCGTGCAGCGGCAAAACGCTCAAACTTCTAGCCAATTTGTTTCAGCAATCGCCCGCTAGATGGCGCAGCACGACAGTGGCGCTTAAAATCTGAAAATAGCGCCAATTCGTGCAGCGGCGAAACGCTGAAACTACTAACCAATTCGTTTCGCTAATTTCCCGCTAGATGGCGCTACATGACAGTGGAGCTGAAAATCTGAAAATAGCGCCATTCCGTGCAGCGGCAAAACGCTCAAACTTCTAGCCAATTTGTTTCCCTTATCCACCGTTAGATGGAGACACTGGCGCTGCCTACGAACAGCGCCACTGACCGTAGTGGCGAAACGGCCAAGCTTGTACATAATAAAAACAAGGAAAGGAGAGATTCCATAGTAGACATTCGATAAGTGGCTGCGCTAGGAGTTCCAGTACTCATTAAGTTATAATGTATTAAGGTATAATATTAAGAATATTCGCGAGATATTCTGCAGGGTATCCCGTCGAGTTTGAGTACCTTAAATACCTCATTTATTATTCATAACGAAAAAGAAATATCAGAGGGAAACATGATTAGATTGAAACATTTCTAGATAACAACCTGAAGCTCTTCATCTACGAGAAAATTAGTACTGCGCTATGTTACAATCGTCTTGATGTCCTATAACTTTTATTTAAAATACTTTCGTAAAAAATGAAAATATTTCAATAAAACAATATTATATGTGTATGCATTTTCCATGATCAGAAACATGTAAGTTAAACCGTGAGACAGTGTGCGTTCTTGCTAAGCGACAGAGTAGAGTGCAGGATCGTGAGTAATTCCTGTGAGCGAGAGACGTTCCTAACGGCTATTATTTATTAGACAGCTACTTATCAAATGCTTACTGTATAAGGGAAGCGATAATACAACTTACCGCAATGCTTGTAAAATATGACCTTTCGAAAGAAGGACTTCGATTATTTCTTCGTGAGCGTTCCCCAATCTTTTCAGCATGTCCAAGGCAAGCTGATGAGCAGCCGGATAAAGGTTCTCCAAAGAAAGCAATAGACATGCCAAAGGTTTCGAATCAGCTACCACATGATATTGCAGTAACTGATGAAGCTGGTAGTATGCTTTCCGTTGCACTAATGTCGTGATGACTAACTCGTGTAAGTAGTGTTGCACAGGTATCCCGTGTTCCGCCAACGATCTAGGATAGCAGAAACATTAGAGACATTGTTCAGCGAGCGATAAACGACACCGAGAGTATACAACTACCTGATGTATTCCAGAAGAACCCACACAATCATTTTTGGTTTGATCGTATTTTCTGGAGATAATATGTAACTGTAAGTGTCACTCTGGTCCAGTAAAAGCTTATATTTATAGTTCTCGGGCGGTGCACCGATGCTTTTCACGTTGTTTTGTAAAGGTGTTCCCATCTTCATAAGGAATGAGAAAACGTATCAAGTAAAGAAGGATTCCGATACATGAAAATTAACAAAATAATAACCTGACTTTGAAGTTCGCTTTCCAAATAATTCCTATATACCGAATTCAGTTTGTCGAATATAATCGGCATCTCCATCAAACTAACGGGCAACTGCATCATGAAATTCTGCAGCTCTTGTACTAACACCTTCTTTGCGTTTGTCCGTTGCATTAGAAATTCTACCAACAATACTTTGTCAGTAATCAGTTTCACCAATGCTTCCAGTTTCAGTTCCACGTACCTAACGAACAATCGCGGTCGAGTGATAAGTTTTTCCATTCATTTGCTCCTTTTTTTCTATTAAAATACGCTATGTTCGAATTTTAAAAGACTTACCTACCATAGGCAACCGAGCTTCACATCTATCACGATATTTGGCTGAAAAACAACCCAGTTCGGTGAATCTATGAAATGTTGAGGAAAACCAGTAGTTTATTTATGCGCGGTTCGGTATTATAAATTACAGATGAAATACATGTTCTCTTTGTCAAGGATACACAATTGGCAAGGTTGATATGCTTGCTCTGATAAAGTTGCCCCTGGCACTTTCAAATTGTATGGTTTGATCGGTTTTGCTGGTGCTACGCTGCTATGATGCATTACAGTTCCATCACTCACTCCCGGCAACATAATGTCAAATATCATTGAGGTCTGAAAACCAATTATTTCGTCGTTTTAGTTTTCACTTCTGTTCCCATTTTTCAATATTAGTCATGCTCGTGTCTACTTACTTTTGAAGCTTGATGATGAACGATGATAAGATTGTCTACGACGTTGATAGCAAATCTACCACTGACATCAAGTTGTAAAATATGACTTCGCTTGATTGTTGTCATCCTGTAATAATAAAAAATCAGCTAGAACATGAACAGACTAACCAATACCGTGAAACATGCGAGTATTATATTTACTTGTGGACAGTGTATACATAAACGGATGCAGTTCCCGTTGAACGATTTGCTCCCGGTTGATGTCGCAATAAGATAATACAAGGTGTTCCATACAAAACTGCTAATGCCACATCCCGCTCGCAAACTGCCAACTTTCCAGGTTTTGTTGCACCAGGTTCCACTAAAGCAATTAATTATATTTTTTTGTTTTCAATTTTGTCACATTATCTGCTATTATTAATTACTCTGCTTTATCTCACTTTCAAATTTTGTCAATTTATGAAGATTTCCAGGTGTTACGTGTAATGCCTGCATCTGATTGCCCATTGTACCGGACGATAATAATACCAAGTAGCTTTGGGGGCAATAGACGAACCAATTTACACCTAGAATTAGGCATTTTAACGCCCGAACATTTCGTTTCTCTGGGTTTACCTAAAATATGGTAAAATCCATGAAACGTGCATTTTTCACATCAAGACATTGAAAATTAGTCAATCATTTGAAATATTTAATTTCCTACTTGAAATAACTCTACTCCATAATCAGTAACAAATAATATTTCGTTTCCATGTGTCCAAACAAATCCTAATATAGTTGCGTTCTTTCCCTTGCATGGTTGCGAATATTCAACATTATCTAATCCTATGACAGGAGAATAATTAAGAAATTCTACTGATGCATTGTTACGTTGTATAGCTAGTATATTCATGTCAGGAGAAAATTTGATAGAAATCACAGGTCCTTTGTCTTCCATTCGAAAGTTTAGGTTTTGGTTTGGTCCTTTAACCAATACACTTGCAACTCCTCCTGATCGAACGGCAAATACCTATAAACACCACATATTTTGTTTTGAGCTTCTTTGTAATAATTGATACTCTTCTCCTTATTTACTTACTTGTTGTTTTGAATCATCGAAAAATACATTGGTAAGACAACTAACTGATTCAAATTTAATTGGATCAGAAGACAGCTCCAAGTAATAATCGCCATTTGTATCTTGCTCCTCAACTGCCATGTCACACTCTTGTTACACTGTTCCTACCAATTTATCCAAAACTTTATGTAGGTTATATTCTTTCTGTTGCTTTTCTGTAAAAGCTGCATATTTATATGCTGTATGTTTGATTTCAAAGTGAACAAAATTAAACTTTCACTATTTATAATACCTCTGCAGAAACCACTTGTGTTTTATTTCCAGATTCTTAGTTGACTATGTGTCCATCAGTGTGTTATTTTGCAAACATTTTCTACTTAAGGAATAAACATTGTTCGACGTTAAATCACTCTAGTAAATACAACAAAACATTGAACGTTCCGAAAAATTAAATTAACCTTAGATAAAACACTCCTTCTGATTATCATAAACACAGTACTTTTTTAATTCTACGCATAAAAGGTTTTAATCGTCCGATCATACAGCAGCAACATGCAAACTATTGATAAAAATTGTTTGTATCATAAAAACACTGCTTACAATCCAAAACTGATGACACCAATTGGTACCAACTGCACTAAACCTCCTTCACCTAACCAGACAGGAAATGAGAGTGCTCACGCCCGGGATTTTAGTGTCCCCGGTATAGTGCTGCCCCCTAGTCTAATTTTTAGCCTGGACCAGAACCTGCATTAGGTTTTTACGCAAAGAAAGTTTGGAAAAGTTGGCCGGAAATTGGAAAATTCGGGAAAAAATGAAACTACCCACACCGCGACCGCCATACAAGATACAAGATACAAGATAAAAGATAAATGTATGATATTGTGTGGTTCTTCAACTTTCTTGCATGTTACAGATCCTAATAAAATTTGGAAGAATTAATATATTAACGTAAAAATTCATTTTAAAACTTGGACAAATAATTCCGTCACCCACATATGGGTGACATGGCAGTCAATGTCTTAAAACAGTATGTGTAGAAGTCGATGTTTGAAAAAGAAATTTCTCACTGTACTGTTACCGCGATATATTTGTTATTGTTGTATTCGTTCAACATTTATTCATCTACAAATGATTCTTGCCGCTCTCGACATAAGGTACCGTGAGAAATTCGGCAAGAATCATTTGCTCCGGAAAATCTGAAAATAGCGCCATTCCGTGCAGCGGCAAAACGCTCAAACTTCTAGCCAATTTGTTTCAGCAATCGCCCGCTAGATGGCGCAGCACGACAGTGGCGCTGAAAATCTAAAAATAGCGCCAATTCGTGCAGCGGCGAAACACTGAAACTACTAGCCAATTTGTTTCCCCTATCCACCGTTAGATGGCGCTATATTTAGATTTTCAGCTCCACTGTCGTACTGCGCCATCTAGCGAGAAATTAGCGAAACGAATTGGCTAGAAGTTTGAGCGTTTCGCCGCTGCACGAATTGGCGCTATTTTCAGATTTTCAGCGCCACTGTCGTGCTGTGCCATCTAGCGGGCGATTGCTGAAATAAATTGGCTAGAAGTTTGAGCGTTTCGCCGCTGCACGAATTGGCGCTATTTTCAGATTTTCAGCGCCACTGTCGTGCTGCGCCATCTGGCGGGAAATTAGCGAAACGAATTGGCTAGTAAAATAATAAAAAAAAAAAAATTGATCGCGGCCGGGTCACGTAAACATCCAGCAATTCCATTTCAAGCGTTTCTATTTCAAGTGTTACACATTTCAAGCGTTACTATTTCTCACTGTATCTTACCACTTCCAATTCTCAGTTTATTTCGTTACATCGTAGTTAATAAGAATCTTGTATCTCATATTACTTTTTGAATATATATATATATCAGTGTATTTAAATCTTGTCCTTCATTACCCGCCAGTTTCGCATAAACACGAATTACGGAAGTTATTTCGCTCTCTCGAGTCGTATCGCAGTACCATCTCGCGACTCCGCAGCATCAGCTCCACCGTTTTTTTTTTTTTTTTTTTTTTTTCGTGAGGAAATGTTTTATACATACCCCGTCTCCCTGGGGGAAGACGGGGTTATGTGGGATTCCCCCGGAGGGCGGACCCTCGGACACTACCCACTAAAACCTCACGCCCACCTAAACTACACGGGAGGTGCCTGGATCACGCGAGTACTCAACAGGACACCTCCCATACTAACATACTATCCGTGGGAGAGGAGTTGTACCCCTCTCCCGTTCCCTGCGCTATAAGACCCCGGGCGGCGGGACCAGCCCAGTGTCCCCATCCCTGGAGCCTTCGAGTTGAGCTTCCCGAGCCCCAGCTCGGTCCACTCACAGCTCCCAATGCTTCCCTGCCTCGCTCGGAACTGGTGTCCCGAAGGAACCAGCTCCGGCCCAGGCAGGAAGGCGCCGATCCCGGAAGGAAGGGCCGTCGGAGGCGCGATTCGACATGCCCCGACCCTTCCTATTCCCATAACAGACTCAAAGCTGAAAAGAAAATCTGAAGAATTGCTTCCTCCCATACTTGTAGACAAAGTAGGTAAGAACCACGAGATTAAGACTGACATCGCCTCTGCAAAGAAAAGACGCGATCCTCCTGCTATTAATACATACCCATCGACACATAAAGGGCCGGCCTTTGTATCAGCCTCCTTTGATAAAAACGAAGTAAAACAAAGGAATTCTCAAAATGCACTTTTGTTGGCTAAAGCCCTAAATAAGATAAATCAAGGTGTGGAGGAAATCAAACCAGAGGGGTTTGGGAAGGGCCGTCGGAGGCGCGATTCGACACGCCCCGACCCCTCCTATTCCCATAACAATAAAACGCAGGTTTTATCTGCTGCCGGCTGTAGCAGGACGAGAAAAACAAAAAGATCGAATGATGTTTCATGTCATGAGGAAATAGCATCACAGTTAATAGAGATTGAAAAAAAAAATTACGGCTAATATCTGAGGAAAGAAATAACGAAGATATAGCCTTTTTTTAAAGCCTCATTCCACATGTAAAAAAAACTGTCGGACGAAAAAAAAATGTTGCTTATGATGGACATTCTGAAAGATAAGTTGTAACGTATCCGCCACTGTATATATTGTTAACAAATATGTTCATGTTATTGATTCATCGGACAAACGAATGAGAATGAAACAAGGACGAGCAGTCTCGTCAGGTCCGGCACCGGAAAAGGACGTGTTAAACAATAAACTGTTTTGCTTTTATCCCGGCCATCACTTACAATTCAAAAAATTGTTTTCCGTTATGTGTATGAAAATTCTGAATAAAATTACTTCATTAGAAATATAAGAAATTATTATTTATAATAATGAAATATTATCTATTATTACTACTATTCATTATATATATACATATATGTGGGAAGGGACGAAGGGGTGCATCGGGGCGTAGCGAGATGGGCGCTACTGTTAGAAGAGTTCGACTACGTTATTGAGCATCGGTCAGGCAAGCGGATGGCACACGTAGATGCACTGAGCAGGCATCCCTTACCAACAATGCTTGATCATCGACGAGGATGAGGGCGGCATCATGGGAAAAATACAAAGAGCGCAACAGGAGGACGAAAGGGTACAAGGAATTTTGGAACTGGCCAAGGAGGGGAAGATAGACGGTTATCTGGTGAGAGGAGGTATACTCTTCAAAATAGTAGACGACGACATTTGTTTGGTCCTCCCGAACTACTATCCTCTTAAAATCATAGATCTGTCCACTTGGAACGTAACAAAAGAACCACGCAAAGGGAAATTTGACGACGAGTATACCGGACCGTTCAAGATAACAGAATGTTTAGGCGATAAGAACGTGCGTATAAACTTTAAAAAGGGAACCCGAGTCGTTCATGTAGATAAGATTAAGCACGCGAAAGAAACGAACTCGATCGCAATAATCAAAGAACCCGATTCATTTATGTTAAACACAATATCCGCTACTCGTACTGTAAACTCAACGGCGACGGGAACAAATGCTCGCGTGAGAAACAAAAATCAAGAAATATTCCTGGTAACAGCGATGACGCGCCATCCAACCCCCTTGCCCTTCAAAGAAATCACCGATAAGGCCAAATATAAAACGACACCCGAAATGCCGACGGTCCAGTCCAGCGAAAGCATCCGGATTAAAACTCAAAATGTGTCGACCAGCGAAAACTATCGAGAAGAGACCAGGCCAGTTAACGACGTACGGAAAGGGCCAATCGTACCTAGACAGATTCCTGCAAAAATGTTATCAGGGCGTCATATACCGGACGGACAACGGAAACGAAGTCTGCAGTCGGTGCGTTCAGAAGTACCGCATCGTGGAAAGCTTTTACGTGCACGCAATGTTGTACATGTTAGCATCAACACGTGCGAGCCAAGCTAGGGGTCCGCACTGATCCGACCCTTAGGCTCGGATGGATTTACGATAGGGTCCTGGACTACGTGAGGCCCTCAAAGAGGACGAACGAAATAAAACAGAACCATCGATGGACGATGGTAGGCGACCACGTTGGATCTTTCCGCCGTCAACCGTCGAGGGGTTGTTTAACTGCAAACAGATGAGGGAAAGTCGAGAGAGGCTAAGAGTCTAAACTCCCCTTAATTTTCACTTAGAAAGTGGGGCCCTGTGCCCCAAGAAATCTGGCCACGGAGTGGGGAAGGCTAGGGTGCATTCTGGTATGAGGACTGTGATGAACCCCACGGCACTTACCCCAGAACCTTCAAAGTGAACGAGTCTCTTACGCGTTTTCTAACATAGTCTCCTATTTTTCCTAACATACACGTTGAAAAACGAGTGCCACGATTGCGGAGGGGACATGTCCTCGAGTGCCTCGAGTGCTCGCGGTAAATTTAACGCCCGTGGCATTCAGCAGACGCTGGACATCAAATGGCAGGGTCTAATAACGTACCCCCTCTCCGTCACCCCCACCAACTACACCCCTGGTGGGTATAAGACGACCTGCAAATTACAAGAGCCGAAATCCCTTTAGATCGGGCCATCTCGAGCGCGGAGGCCGATGAATGGCACCGAGCTATCGCGGACGAGCTAAGACAAATTTTAAAAAACGACACGTGGGAACTCGTGAAACGCCCGGAGAACGCGCGGGTTATAGGTAGCCGCGTCATTTTAAGAAATAAATACGGGGCGAGCGGAAATCTGGAAAGGCGGAAAGCGCGAATAGGTCGCGCGAATAGCGAATATAGTCGATAACAATTCGTTATCGGTAGGTACCTAGATGACTAATACTATGAGAATATGAGAAGATTTTGATATGATCTTATCGTTGGTAAACAACAATTGTTACAAATCATAACTCCGTTACTATTGCATTTACGAAAAAAATGCCAAAGGAGAAAGATAAATGGTTCGGAGAGCACTACATCTGTAGGCCTTTAAATTTTTTTTAGATGCAGCAGTGCATGTGCAATTAACAATTGCATCATTTCTTTAAATGGAAATGCATTTTTTTTTACACAGATCGATTCTTCTGTTCATTCTACGTAAAAAAATGATTAAGAATGAGGGTACCATGGCAAAAAAATTATTAGATCTCGAGATATTTTCACAATTAGTTTTGTGATTAGTAGACATCGGATCTTTATGCATTTATGGCTTATGGAAATGTTAAAAGAATGCTATAATATAAAATTCGAGAGAATTTAACAGGATTTTTATTTGCTTTGGATCTACAAAGGCTGTCCCCATTAAAAATAAAATTTTATTTCATTCCACTTTCTTAAAATGTTTCTATAAAAATTGGAAATTGCATAAACATCCGATGTCTAGTGATTAGATTTTAGTAGTGGTCTCCTGGTCCTCACACTCACTCCGATGTACTCGACCAGTACTATGATTACTCTCTTTCTGAGACAATTACAGACCAAATATTTTGGACGTTTATCGAGTGAACACTGAACTGTATGATAATGTTTTCATTGTTTTCTACTTGTTCAGAACAAAGATGGAAAAGCAAGTGATAGCGCTCCCGGCCCCGGACCCTGCCCCTGCACCGCCCACAGCGTGGTGGTGAGTTACGGAAATTACGGTAATTGTGCATAAATGGTTACACCTCACCGATTGTGATAAAATTTTCAATACGTTCAATGTGTTTAAAACTTAAAAATCTGAACATCTTTTTCTTAAAAATATAACCGCCACTCAGCCTTAGTTTTTAAGATATGCAGCATTACTTTTTAAACAGTATTACGTTATATTATAGAATTTGCGAACTTGTGTGCGTAGGGGCGGTAGATTTAGGCTAGATGTAAGACAGGTGTATAAATTGTTATATGGATTTGTAACCCTAAGGGGAACAAATAAAGATATTATTATATATAGAATTTGCTAACAAGTGGAATTGGCGTTAATTGTTTGATGTGAGCACCTTCTTAGCATCACTGGGTAGGTGAGTGTGTTGTCGTCGTAATATATGTTCATTCTTCATCATCATTTGTTATGTAACGGGAACGTCGTGTTGAGTCGCCCTCTCCTGGAGATGCTCAAGCATGCCAGGGTTCTTCGAGGGTTATAAACCAAGAATATTGAAGTGTTTCCCGAACGCCTCGTCGGGGAGGAATTCGTCGTGTCGGCGGTAGTCGTCCCCCAGATTCTTGAGGAATTTTCCATTCTGAACGCTGGCTGGATGGTGTGACTGCTGGACCTGGTTGGGGTTCCCTCTGGTCTTCGGGCTTTTTCCAGGGACAATGCGTATCGCTGGGACCCGATTGGTTTTCCGGGACCCCCTCCGGGTCCCCCTCCGGGCTTCTCCGACATGCCGCCAGATCTTCGATGCGAAGATGGTGTTTGCTTTTCTCGCCCCGATGCGTGATGACTGGACTCGGTTTCCTGGACAGGGCGTCGGCGACAGTATTTTTGGGGCCACGACGGTAGCGGATCTCGAAGTCACATTGTCCGAGCTCCATCGCCCACCGAGCGAGGCGTCCCGATGGGTTGTCGATCTTCTCGAGCAATTTCAGAGACTGGTGGTCGGTCAATACGACGAAACGGTAGCCCTCGAGGTAGTGCCTCATCTTCCAGATTCCCCATTGGACGGCTAAGCATTCGAGAGCTCGGTGGCGGGGAATAATTCTTCTCCGCCTTCTCGACCTGCGTCGGTCTGCAGTGTGAATTGCTGCTCCTAGTCTGGGACAGCGAGGACCGGTGCTTCGGTGAGTCGGAGGCGTAGCTCTTCGAAGGCGGTTTGCTGGGTCTCGCCCCATTTTCCCATTCCTTCGCCATTTTCAAAAGATTGTGTGTGTAGCACCTCATGGTCGACGATATGGCCGAGATACGCGAGCTGTTGACGCGCGAAATGGCACTTCTCCCAGTTCGGCCGCAGGTTCGCTGCTCGGAGCCGCTGGAAGACTGTTGTGAACATCTGCTCGTGCTCGGCGAAGGTCGGACTGGCGATGACTATGTCGTCAAGGTACGCAAATGCATACGGTGCGAGATCCGGCGAGATCACGCTGTCCAGGAGTCGCTGGAAGGTGGATGGTGCGGAGTGCAACCCAAATGGCATGACCCTGAACTCCAAGAGTCCTCTCTTGGCTGACGGCCGTGAGGGGTACCTGCCAGTACTCATTCTTCAGGTCGATGATGAAGAGGTATCGTGCGCCTCGCAGCTTGCACACCACCGCACGTGACAGTAAATAGTTGTAAGCCATCTCGTAAATAGTTGTAAGCTTAAGTTATGTTCAAACTAATCCTAGGGAGGTGTGGTGTAAGATAGGCGGGGATTTTCTGCCGGTAGGAATCCGGCACTACCGTATTAATCCTTTGCACTCGGCACAATTTTGTTTCACAGTAACGTAACAAATATTTTATACTATTTTTTTGTAATTTCTTTGAAATAATGCCACAACAATTTCTGTGTGCGGCGATTACATTTATAGGAAAATGTTGTTCAGAATCTTCAACCTGACATCCTAAGAAACGTCGAAATCGACGAGGTGTAACCTTTTATGCACAATTACCAAAATTACATACATACGTTCCTACTAGGTCCACGAGAATAGTTTGTATCGTTCGGGCACTCGACACAGCTCGACATATTTGTTACTTTTAGTTTTATTAATGTACTTTATATTTTGCAGAAACAAATCAGGCGTGAGGCAAGGCGGGAAATATACAAAAAATTAAGAGGCATCGGCCGATGGAACGGCGGCGTTGGGAGCTTATCACGAGGGGAGAATTATTACAACATTACATTCAAATATTTATATATAAATAACTAAAAAAAATAACTAAATAAAAAAATAAAAACAAATAAAAAAACAATTTTAAATATTATTTCCTCCATTTTCCTTTGCGCTCCTCTTATAATTTCTTAGTTAACTCTTTAAATTTTACTGTCTGAAAATAATATTTAAAATTGTTTTTTTATTTGTTTTTATTTTTTTATTTAGTTACTTTATTTTCTGGTCATAAATTTCTTCGTACCTCTTGACATTTAACACTAGACCTACCACGGTCAAACGACCGCTTTTCTATCTCACAATTAGTGAAATTGTAAATAGCATCCGTCTCCGATACAATGTTGTACGGAGGTGCTGACAGCGAATCTCGAGCCGAAAGAGTGTAACATGACACTATCTGGTATATCGGTGTGAGACCAGAAGACCACTACTAATCCAATTACAAAACTTCTTTATTTTTCGTTATTTTTTAATGAAACTTTTACCAACATATTCGTGGCATTTTTCTGATTAAAATAAATATTTATTCCGCAATTCAACGGACAATTATTTTACGTTTCATCGTTTTCCGGTTCATGACAGTGACAGACGCATAACGTGGCTGGTTAATAGCGGTTTAGACGATTGGGTAGAAATGGAAAATTCAGAATTGCAAAAAATATATATATATGTAGTCAGCATTTCTTAAAGAGTAGTTATCACGTGTCAGGTTTATTGCGTAGAAATGCCGTGCCTAAGATGTTTATTCGCGAAGATGGCGATAGGGAAAATTTGGATACAACAGTCATTATTTCTTCAAAAGAATGCAATGCAATAGAAAAATCTTCATCGGTTGATGAAAATGGAAGAAGAATTAAAGAAAGAAAAGAGTAAACGTAAGACTCTTCGCTTTCGATTACGAGCGAAGTGTAAAGCATTAAATAAAATTGAAGATAAACTTTCTTCAGGTTGTATTGATGATACATGCTTGAAGAAGGCAATCGCGAGAAAAGTTTCTGGATTTGTTTTTACTTTCATAGTTATGTTATTGTTCAAACCGTTTAGAGGATCTTTTACGCGCAACGAGCAACAGTTGTGCATGACGATGAATTATACTTCGCCTGTTTTGTATAATAAAATGCGCACTGTTTTCCATTTTCATTTTCCGAGTCCACACGCACAAAATTACACTTATTCGGTGGTTCGGTAAAACTGATATTTGGCCTGGTATTTGCCAAAATATATTTTTCGGTTTAAAAGTAAAAGCTGCGCAGATGGAAGTCGCAGATCGCAATTGCATTCTTTTGCTCGATGAAATGGCGATTAAAAAATGTTTACATTTCCACCCAACTAAACAGATAATTGAAGGTTTTTCGAAGACTGGGGATTTTTGTGTCGTCGTGCAGCCGTGGGTTCTCAAGTTCTTGTTTTTATGCTACGGGGACTGTTTACTAATTGGAAACAACCACTGGCTTTGTTTGTTACGCGTTCGGGAATTAAGAGGGGTAATTTATCCATAATTTTAGATGCGATACATGAGACCGGTTTAAAAGTCAGAGCAGTTGTCTCCGATCAGGGAAGCAGTAATCAGAGCATAGCGGACGAACGTACATTTATTGAAAAACCTTTTTTTTTTTTTTTAAGGAATGGTCACAAAATTTATTTTCTTTTTGATTCCTTGCATTTATTTAAAAGTATTAGGAATACTTTAATGAAACACGATTTTTTGATTAACGGATCTCCAGTTTCGTGGAACGATGTTGTTTCACTTTGGAATTTAGAAAGAAATAAAAGTACACGAGCAGCTTATAAATTATCAGAGAAACACGTAAGGCCAAATTCATTTGATAAAATGAAATGTAAGCTTGCTCTTCAAGTTTTTAGCAAAATGGTGTCGTCTGCTTTTTTCACCGCCTCGTTGACAGATTGCATAGAAACAACGACTGTTCAACACACGGCTAGCTTCTTTGAAACCTTGAACGATCTGTTTGATAATTTAAATAGTAGATGCGCCCGTGACCCCAATCCAAATAAATGTGCGCTTTCGCGGTTTTATAATGATGTCGAAGACAATTTGAAACGGCAATTTAGATGCTATGCGGAATTGGTTCGTTATTTCTCGGAAAGGTTTAACAACACCTCCTTGTTTGTTGGGGTTATGGCAATCTGTAAGTGCTAACCTACAACTGTGGAATGACTTACGAGAAGAAGCGTTTCTTATGACTTCGCGACTCAATACAGACGCGCTAGAAAATTTCTTCTCAGTTCTGCGGATGCACGATGGCACTTATAATCATAATCCTTCGGTAAAAGCGGTGCGTCTTGCTATGAGGAAATATATTCGATTGTATCTAAGTAGTAGCATTTCAAGTAATGGAAATTGCATGCCCGATGACGACACACCGTTAATACCGGGGGATGATATACCGCAATGTGAACCAGCCGCGTCTTCAGATAATCCATGTTTACAACCATGTTTATAATCCATTTACAAAATGTTTAAATAGTTTCGCTAGCTGGATTTGCTGTGTCCAAACCATGGGCAGATCGGGGAAAACATCGAGAATAGGAGGAACAAGAGGAGGAACAACATAATGTGGAAGATGCCACCATATTGGATGAAAACATGAAGAGAGGAGACGAAGATTATTATATGGCACAGAAATTATTTCAAGAGAGAGTGAGGAAATTATTTCGGAAGAAGAGGAAGAAAATGTTAATATGTATGCAAAGTATTCAAGAGAATATTAATGTGCCTACGCGGATTTATTCAAGGCGGCCATTGCATTTCTCAGAAAATGAGGACGATGACATGGGAATGGACAAGAATGGAACCGTCCACAATTTCTCCTGCACGAACAAATAAATCCGTGCGAACTTCTCCTTCAACAGGATTCAGGGTCAAAAATGTCCTGACAAGGGAGAACAGGAATAGCCTGATAAGGGAGAACAGAAATTTGAAGATACAATTAAAGTATCACAAAACGAAAACGGAGGAAGGAGTTGGAATTAAGTCGGCGCAATTAAGCGGGCATTCCAAATGTTTGGAAGAAGATTTGCTGCAGCAATAGAAGTTGCAGGCCATGATCCAAGAGGACTCAAGAAACAAAGTACGACGTGGGAAAGGACGGCAGAATACATTAAAAGAATCGATAAATTAATAGATTACTGCAATTGCTATTATATTAACAGCAACTGCAAGAAGAAGCCTCGTTGCAACCGGCATGACGATATGTATAAAACATTAAAAGATACGATGGATTGGTCGAAAACGTGGAGGTCTTTTGCCATATACACCAGAGTCATGGTATATGAAAAGACCGCCCTGCTTCAAGGATCCTAACCCAGACTCGGAGGGCATTTTTAAGCGTTTTCGATTACATTACCGAGGAAGAAGTCACAAAGAACTTCCAGTTTGCTATAGGATTAGCAAATCAAGATTCCGTAGAACATTTGTTTTCAAAACTACGGCAGAGCGAGGGGGATTTAATTTCAATCCAACCTCTCGTATGGTCCGATTGAATTTACGGCACATAATGTGCTAAAAATTAATAAAAATTGGAGATCGGACAAATACACAAGAAGAGGACGAAGAAACACGAACATCGAGTCAAGTTGAAAACTTGATTCTCACCCAAAATAATTTTATAGTGGTTGAGAATTTCCAACCAGACGAGGAAGACGATAGAGCGTTGGAATGCGCAAGGGATTTTAATCGCAATAAGCAGACACGAAGCTGAAACAGGGTCAGCAATATAACATTTAAGAAACCAGGCTCACGCGATGAGCCTAGTAAGTAAGTTGTATATGCCGAGAAATTATACCCATTGTTATCTAGTATGTAAGTGTAGTCAGTAAGGATTAGGATTAAGACCAAACCAAATTTGGGGTTTTACACTGCATATAGAGGGTATTTGATGAAAGGGTGGGGGGAAAGCAGGTGGCAAAGGGTAGCGAGATTTCGATTGGGAAATGAGATGAGGGGGGGGGGAATACTGGGTGGAGGAGGATGAAAGGAAATGTAGAGTGTTTCTTCGAATTTCTTCGAGAATTTCGTCAAACGGACGAAAACCAGAGACAGTAGAACACATGCATAGGCCCCACTTAGGCCTTCGGGGCCCCATAAATCGCATTTGGGGAAACTTTCCCTTTATTGACTTGAGGGTGGGCACTTCCTCCTCCACCGGTCAGGTCTGTTCGGAAGATTCTCCTCCCTCAAGTCAAGCAACGAATGGGGATGATTCTTCCCCCAAAAACGGACCCATGGCCAGAGAATTACATCACCACTCACAGTTAATTCTAGTGAGATCGGGTTAAAGTCCCTTTCGAATCAAACATAACTCTGACCCCGCATTGCCAGTGCGTTACAACCGTGCAATATAGGTAACATATTTAATTGTAAACCACCTTAAACTCATTCGCGACACAGACATTTGTAACAGAACTTATTACAGAATATATTTGTCTTGTACTCAAATCGTGTAATCTACAAACCCTTAATTATTGCCCAATATCCTAATCTAGTAATTGAACGTTCTCACACGATACAATCTTACCGCTCGGATTGTATCAATTAAAATATATAATTACGATTAAGAAAAATCAAGGATCACCGATAATCTTGATAGTATTGAAGATAAATTTCCAAACCTCCCTCATTTAAGAGACATGATGTCCAATGAACTTTGGGATCTGAACCTTGATAGTGATGGAGACGACAACTCTAAACTGACCCTGCGTTCATTGCCCATTCCCACGGATATAGAAGAATCCTTGAAATTAATATAGTAATTAATATAGTACGAGGCTTACTATCATAACCGTTAATCCAACAAAGATCTCTCCAACCTAGAGGCTCCCTGATTCCGCATCAGGTGCGTCCTCGACGTCGACTATCCTAGCGGCTCCCCGAGTTAACTAACAAATTGAAACCATAATCCTGGGGTAATAAACCCCTCGCCGGCCTCTCGCGTTGCTCGCAGCCCTGGCTCGTAACAATTAGTAATGATTATTATCTCCAGTGAGCTGATATGCTTTCTGGTTCACAATAAACACAAATAGTTAAACGTATTTAAGAATACAATACGAACGTATAATACAAAGCAGTAGTAATTGGCGAAGGAAACCCTCAGGTATAAGCCCGAGGGGGTCGCGCGCTTCGTAGTGCCTAACGCATCTGGAGGTTTATGATACGTATGTACATCGCTATTTAGAGGGTCAGAACAGTAAAGGTGCACGTGTTTAAAAAAAAAAAAAAAAGACGAACCTTTGGCCTGACTACAATAAGGAGTTAAAAACATCTGGAATACCAGTTGTACCTTTCGCTCAAAAATAGCGAAACTCAGGCGTTCGTATCATAAACCTCTCCATTCATCTAAAAATTCAAAAGGCTGTTCCCATCCTAATAGTATCTTTCAAATAATTTTTAAATAAAAAAAATGACACCCCCTTTTCAATTACATACGAACTACAGCATATTTCAATTTCATCAAAATCCCTGACATTGAGGTAAAAAGAAGTAATCGATTTGACGTAGAATCGCCTGAATGAATTATGATTCCTCTATTATTATCTTCCTCTATTATATATTTTTTATATTTGTATCTATGCATGTGTCCCTCGTTATACGTTTAGGCGACGACGAATGAATGCAGAATGCAGCAGCGAAACAAGCGACAAGCGACAAGCGACAAGCGACCAGCAACAAGCGACAAGCGACATGAACATGGAAGTAGATTCCTGTGCGAATAGTTTTCACGAAATGCTGCCGGCTACGTCGTCGTACAATCCCGAAGAAACAGAAGTCATACAAGAAAATGTAGAAAAAATCAAGTGTGATATAGAAGAATCACACAGTGCCAGCAACATACAAGAAACAACAAAGGATGAAGAAAGAAACAAAAATGTCGAAGGTGGCTCCGATTCCGAATGCTGCTGGATCGAAGAGGCTGTAGAATCGAATACAGTGGTACCAGCAATTTCGCAAGCAATAGACTTTGTCGACTTCACCTACGTCTTCAACAGGATCATAAAGCTTGGAGAACATTCAAGGATAGATTGCGGTACCCAACATTTCAAGATAGTTGGATGTCAGCAAAACGGACTAGAGAAAATCTATCACGTACAATGCCAGATGTGCAGTCATAAGGAACGCATAAGATGTATTCCACCAAGAGATGACATCATAGACCTCAATCGCAGTGCAGTTACTGCAACCATATTGACAGGAGGTGGATATAAACAATTGGAAGAAATGATATGGATGCTGGAAGACAGGAGAGAGAATTGGCGATAGCAAGAGGCGACGTACATCCAACATGTAATATACCGTTCATTCCGGTAGTCGCAGATGGCAGCTGGATGAAAAGATCATATCGCGGCGGCGATTATAATTCTCTTTCTGGAGTAGGAGCCATCGTTGGATATCACACGAACAAGATTCTACACCTGAGTGTGAAAAATAAATTCTGCTCCATTTGCCACGCAGCAGCTAGAAAGAAGGAAGTGGCAAGCGAGCATCGCTGCTACAAAAACTGGGGTCGCGATCAGAGTTCGACGGGCATGGAAAGTGATGCTATTGTGGAAGGATTCCAATGTAGCATAGAAATGCACGGCCTGATTTACAACATTTTGGTTGCCGACGGTGATAGCAGCGTTTATAAGAAGATCTTGGATAACGATCCGTATAAAGATTACATGATACAAGTGCGAAAAATTGAATGCACGAATCATCTTTTACGGAATTTTAGCAGAAAAATAAACGAGATCGTCGGAAAAGGTCGTTACAAAGATCTAAAAAAGGCATCGTAAAGAAAAATGCCCTCCGTCTGCGCACTGGAGTAAAAAAAGCTGCAGAACATCGCTTCAATGAAACTGTGAGATTATCAGATCAAATTGAAAATTTAAAAATAGATCTGAGAAACGTGGCAAGTCACGTGTTCGGCGAACACAGAGAGTGTCAGAAATTGGCCTACTTTTGTAACAAGTACTGTGACCCCGAACAAGTTAATTATGTCCCGCAATTAAAAGAAACGGGCATTTATCAAAGCATCGAAGAAGTAATGCAGCCACTCTTCGTTCACGCGGAAAGTTTATTGTACGGATTAAACAATAATGCCGTAGAATGCTTTAATAATATAATTGCAAAATTCATCGCAGGGAAACGAATTAACTATGGACAAAGAGGTTCCTATCAAGGTAGGGTCTCCGCTGCTGTGGTCCAATTCAACACGCACGAAACGTTTAGTCGATTGAGTGCTGCGCTGAATAAAGAACCGACAACGGACGTAAAAAAGTTGGAAAATCGACGCAAGCGTGAATTGGAATTGAACATTAAATATAAAGCAGAAACAAAAGATTCCTCCTTCCGACAGGAAAAACAAAAATGTGACAAGGATTAAGGGCCCCAGTGCGTCAAAACCAGACATGGAGGAGACAGTATATGTTTCTGAATGTGAGAGACACATGACAACGCTACTAGAGTGGCAATCGATGCGACACACGATCGAGGCTGAAACTCGTAATCAAGGGAACAACGAAAGATGGATGGCCTACAGAAAAAAATTATTAACAGCATCCAATTTCGGCCGAGTATGCCGATTACGAAAGACCACACCACGAGCAAATTGTTTGAAAGCTGTGATGTACCCTCAAATAGAAGGTCTACAAGCCGTACAATACGGAAGGAAAAATGAGATGAACGCCTTGAGACAAATGGAAGTAGAATCTCTATTCTACCGTGTGGGCTGTTCATCGATTCTGTCGTGCCTTACTTAGGTGCGACACCGGATGGACTTGTACAGGACGATACAATTGTCGAAATAAAATGTCCATATTCGGCGAGGGATTTAACTCCCGACGAAGCAATCGAAAAGTTTCCTGCGATACGACGTATTTTTCAGGGTGATAAAATGAATAAAAGTCATCATTATTATCATCAAGTGCAAGGACAATTGCACATAACAAATAGACAAAATGCTCTATTTTGTTTATGGACGCCGAAAGGAATGACGATAACACAAGTTAAAAGAGACGATGCATTCTGGGCAGAACAGATGCAACAAAAATTAGAAAGATTCTACGAGGATTACATGCTACCAGAAATAATAGACAGCAGATATAACAGAGGCCAGCCGTTTAGAGAACCATTATACGCACAGAAAGAAAGTACATGTATAATAGAACCAGGTACATCTAAGGAAAGATAAGAGGCCTATTGCGACTGCACCGGCCAGTGCAATGCAGCGCATCCAATAGAGAATCTTTGGCATATACTCGATTTACAAATTAGAAAAAGAAAAATAAGCCATAGAAATGATTTAAAAAAGGCTTAGAAAAAATAGTAACTGCCAGAAAAACAAATCCGACTAGAGCGTGTAGAGTATGATCTTCAAAGGGAAAACGAAGCGAAACTATATATATTTGTAAAAGCTGTTGTGTACCAGCACACGTAGGTGATTGTTATACTGCTTATCATACGAAAAAGAAAAATTAAAAGTTGAATAATAAATACAATTTATTAAAGTTTATTTATATTGTTTTACTTCCACATCCAATTACGAAATAATAGCCGGTGACATGAGATAAATTTTCAGTAAAATTGCCGGTCAACAATGTATTAATTGTTTCAAGTAGAGTTGAACAATCTCGTTCATCGAGACCACCAACATATTACCGAAGGACCCGGTCGCCTACGGTCAATAGGCGACCGGAGGCGAGAATGGTTATGTACGAGAAGGTACGTAAATAATTTTCTGACCTATGAGGACTCAGTTCTGCTCCTTATTGTATTGAATGAGAACAAAAATGATCTGTTTCATAATGTTTGTTTTTCATGTTACAGGTCAAGAAATTGCAGCAGCAGGTGAAGCTGCTCAAAAAACAACGGTCAGGAAGAAGAGGATGGGGCGGAAGAGGAGGATGGGGCGGAACAGGCGGAGGACACTGTTCAATAAATACTTATAAAAGATGAAAATTTGTCTCTTATTTTTTAAAACATCCTCTACCTTCCCTGAACTGCCCTACAAATTTAGTTCTAAGTTAGAATGTAGTATATGTATATTTTATTTGTTCCCTTATATTTCACCTATACAAAATCTATAATATCTATCTTATAAATATTATATCTTATATTCCTATACTATCTTTTCTTTCTTTCTCTTTCACTCTCTCTCACTCATGCCTGTCTTCTCATCTCTCTTCCTCTCCTTCATACTTTCCATCCTGTATATCTTTTCTCTCTCAGTCTAATTTTTTCATCCACTCTCCCCCCCCCGCCCGTCCTCAGCCACTATTTTTTTCACCTTCTCGTGTATTCCTACTTTCATTCCTTGGTCTCTTTCACACCTTTCCAGCTCGTATGAAATATAATTACATGATAGTATAAGAATATAAGATATTGTATTTATAAGATATTATAGATTTTGTATAGGTGAAAGATTAATGTAAAAAAAAAAGAAAAGAAAACAGCACAGTGTAAAGGGAACGGGATCTCTTTGTAATCCGTAAGGGAACAAATAAAAGATACACATATTATATTATATGTATAGGAAAATTATATACAAATACAGACATACACAGACGCACGCTGCTGATGAGCGAATAGGCGTCGTACATAACCACAATCTACGCTTGCAGTTTCTTTCAATACCACGTCGACAGTCTTTCGACTTAGACGCCACCTGATGAAATTCAGCTCAACTAAATTATTGATCTATGTCAGGGCTGCTTAACTCCTTTTCCGCCGCGAGCCACACGACGTTCCCATCATTCGCCAATACCCACTCCATACATTGCCCCTCTACACTCTTCTCGGAATGAAGAAAAATCGATTGAAAACAAAATCATAAACAAATGCCGAGAGATCATATTGTCTCATTCTGCCGCGCTTCGCCTCGCTTTCTTTCTTTGTTGCACCCAATCCCCTCCACCCACGTCCATCGCGTAGAGGAACATTAGCGAAACGGAGCGCGGCAGAATGAGACAGATACAACTCTCCTTTCCCCTGTGACTGCCTAGCTTGTAGGACGACATCGTACGCAGTGGGGGTTTCTTGTCGAAAAAGGAAGATCGGGGAAAGAGCCACGAGTGGCTCATGAGCCACCAGTTCAGCAGCCCTGATCTATGTTATCGATATTCTCAGATATCATGAATTCTGACGCTAGAAAGCCATGTCTAAAACGCCCATAAACTTTTCTCCTTTATTTCACAAGAGAATCAAGACAAAATATAGCTCAATTTGTAGCTGGAGATCTTCTCTAGCGCGCTCTGGTCATTACAGCATCCAGAAAACTCATTCAATGGCATAAAAATGCTTGGATTCAACGGCATGCACATAGTAAATTTTTGGCCTAACTTCTAACGCTTATATTACCAAATATCTGCATATTCTCGGCACCTCATGACCAGAGCGCGCTAGATTGAACCTTCCTCTTTCGAATAAGCCCTTTACCAGCGACAAAATATTCTTATAAGAGGACGAAAACTTTATGGGCGTAAACTCATGTTTTGACGGTAATGTAGGCACTCTACCTTATCGCAAATCTGCCATCACCCTGGCCCTTAAGAGGTCGTTTATTCAAAGTCGAATAAAAATACGAATAAAAGATATATGTGATTTTCATCTATTCCAAATACTCGTCACGAATAAATGCGTCAAAATAAATTGTTTGGTTAAATCGCGTTTCAAATAACGAATAAAAGTAACCGATAAATCTCGCGCGACATCTGGATTCAAATAAGCCTCATGATTTTGTATCCATTTCGTTCGAATAAAATCAGACGGATACTCGGCGACCAACTAACTAAAATCGAATAAATCGTGGCGCTGTAACCGACTCCCGAATAAATCCCGAAGATAACTAGAAAATCATCCGAGAATAGTGTTCCGTTTCGAGAATTTTTCGAGAAATTTTATAATTGATTATTTCTCATTTCTCGAGAAGTTACAGTATATCTCGAGAAATTTAAATCTAAGAAAATTCTTATTTATCTCAATTGTTTTATAACATATTTCCGGAAATGAATTTTTAATTAACTCAAATTGCATATTACTAATTAATCGCGTACGTATAAGCATATCTACAGTCTGTCTCACGTAAGAATATACTTCGCATACGACCAGTTTGCGTCGTTCGCTGCGCAGGTTCGCCCTGATTGGTAGAACTCCCAATGCACAACGCATGCGCGAAGTGGCACTGAAGCGACGCCACGCGCTGCAGCGCTGTAAACTGCCTCACTTGCGTTATACCTGGTGTCCTATTTACACGCTTCACCACGCACACTATAAATACCACAGTTGTTTCGTTGTTGTTTCTTTAAATCAAGTGTTTACTTGGAAAGAGAATGGAGCAAGGAGGACCATCCAATGTATCTCCACCGAAGCGGAATCCAAGAGGAAAGGTACGTACGCATTGTACATATTAATAATGCATTTCGATTATATATTTGGGCTGTTACTTGCCTTTGAGGGTCGAAGATTCGAAATTCGAATCTTCGATATCGCTCATTTTGTAAAATGCATGACAATGTAAATAAGACGTTTCTTTAGCTATTCTTTAATGAATTAAAAATCTTTATTTCAATTTTTTTCTGTTTTTAGTACGTTTTAGCTGGGCAGAAGGAGATCATTGTAAATCTCTTTAAGGAGGCGAAAGAAGAAAACGCCGACATCCCCTACGCGACGATGATAGAATCCCTGTCGAAGAAGACGGGGATTGGAATAGTCAGCATCAAGAGGACAATCTCGGAGTACAGGAGTACAGGGACTGTTACGTCGCCAAATATGAAGAGGCGACGTTTCAACATTTTAGAAAAGACGTCCGATGCAGACATTGTTTCAATTAGAAAGAAGGTCCACGATTTCTGGATGCGGCGCGAGGTGCCAAATTTAGATAAAATTTTGCAGGCTGTTAACGATGACGAAGAACTCCCGTCGTTCAGCCGTGCAAGCTTTCATCGCCTCCTGAAGAGGATGGAGTTCCGTTTTGTGAAAAGGAAGAGGAACAACGCCCTTATAGACAAAGCGTATATTGTCAACTGGCGACAATATTATGTGTCTAAAATAAAGGAACTGCGCGAAGAAGGACGACCGATCTACTACCTGGACGAGACGTGGTATAACACAGGGGACTGTGTATCCAATTTATGGGTGGATACCACCGTCACCAGCCCGAGGAACGCCGAAGAAAGACAATTATCGACCGGGATACCTGCCGCCGCCAACAAAGGAAAGCGGCTCATCATCGGCCACATCGGATCAGAAGACGGATTTTTACCTGGGGGCCTGCTTTGCTTCGAGTCGAAGAAAACCACCGGCGATTATCACCAGGAAATGAACGGGGACACGTTCTTTAAATGGTTCCAGAAAATTTTGCCCACGCTGCGAAATGGGGCAGTCATCGTCTTGGATAACGCTCCTTATCACAGCGTTTTAAAGGAGCGTCATCCAACACTGACTTGGAAGAAATCCAAGATTGTGGAATGGCTGCATGGTAAGGGGGAAATATTTGATGCGGATAATTTAGTTAAGACGCAATTGTTAGAAATTGCCGTCAAATATAAGCAGAATGGAAAGACTTATATTATAGACGAATTGGCAAAAGAAAACGGGAAAATGGTATTGCGCCTTCCCCCTTCCCACTGCGAGCTGAACCCCATTGAGCTCGCGTGGGCTCAAATAAAACAGTTTATAAAATCGCGTAACACGACATTCCAGTTGGCGGATGTCCGGGAACTTTTAGACCAAGCCCTGGAGAACGTGTCCCCTTCAAACTGGAAGAATTACATTGCCCACGTCAAGAAAGAAGAAGAAAGGTTTAAACAAGTGGATCGGACAATTGATTCAGTCTTCGATGAAAACGAAGACTGGATCTCCGCGTCTGACGATGCACATTCCGACTCGGACAATGAGCAAGACTTTTGACTTTAGGGCATTAGGGACTTTAATGTTTTCAGTGTTAATAGTGTTATAGTGTAAGTGTTGTTAATAGTGTTATAGTGTTAGTGCTTTTGGTGTTAGTGTTAGTGTTATTTATATTGTAAATTGTAAAATAGTTTGTAAATAGTTTTAAGCAGTTTGTAAATAGTTTTAAGTAGTTTGTAAATAGTTTTAAGCAGTTTGTAAATAGTTTTAAATAGTTTGTAGTTTGTAGATAGTTTTAAGAGAGGTTTTTAGTGGGTATTGCGTATTCGCGAGCTGCGTTGAGTCCCACACTACCAGCCGAACAACTGCTGGTGTGCATAAATGCATTTTCCTCTCGTACAAAAAAAAAAAAAAAAAAAAAAAAAGTTTTAAATAGTCAATTGTCATTTGTACATTTTTTGTAAATATTAATAAATGTAAATAGTTACGATTTCCTATTCTGATTTCCTATTCATTTAATTCCATGCTAACCCGTTTCATTCCAGGACACCGTGTACATGAAGACTCGCGTCGAGACAGTGTGGAGGGAGAATGGACCAGGTGATGGAGTGGGAGTTGGGAGGTTCGCAGCGCCTTCCGAGATCAGTCGAGCTGCGCGAAACGAGTATATTCTTACGTGAGACAGACTGTACAATACATATCGATGCTTACGTATGCATGTTTGTACACGACGTACATACACTGGTGAACAAAATGATAAGGCACCGTTGTACACACAAGAATTTTCATACGTATTTAGTAAAATCTTAAAGTTATTAGCAGTAAACTACGTTATAAGTGAGAAACTTCCTTTCAAGGCCACGTACCAGTGTAACCAAACAAAACACTGTGCTTCATTGTTTCGGAATTTCAAATGGACAAAACGTTAAGGCACTTGAAACAGTCCGTTGGAAAACGTTGACGTTAGTTATATTATTTTACGTTGAAGTTACTTATATTACAGTTAGTTTATAAGTGTTTAAATACTTTTTAACCCAAAATTAAATTATGGGACGAGGAAAAGCGTGAAGCGAAAATCAAGTACAGATTGCAAAAAAACTAAAAAGAAGTCGGTGTGTTATACAGAATTTTTTACAAAACCCCGAAAAATATGGGAAACAGAAGTCGAAGGGAAGACCTGCAGCCCTGCTGCGTAGAACGCCTCAGCCCGCCAAAACTAGAGAACGAGACGAAACACGTGTCGTTCTCTCGCGAAATTTCCTGAACAAATTTGCGAAACCAATTAAAGAAAGTGAAGACCACTGCGTGGACTTACCGTTTATGTCGTTCTCAAGGGGGATGTGTTCTCTAAGGTCTGCTGCTGGGCTACGGGAGCTCGACACTTTCGCGAAACACTCGCGGCACGCACAATGTTCTCCCAACTGAAACTAGCAAGACAGTGGTCCTTTGGTCGACGGTAACGCGACGAGAGAGTCCTCGTTACCCCTACTCTAGGCCTTAGTCCCGATTTTTCTTAATAGGGTGCGTTACGCACGCAAAATCCTAGAATGCAGGACCGTGCCCTCGATTGGTCCTCGGGCTACAGACCGAAATGGGTGGGGGGTCCGAAGCCGCCCCATGGTACAACTGCACCAATCACGCCGAAGCTCCATTTCAAGTGGCTGGATGAGGTGGCGAATAGAAATGTCTGGTGTCGGACAGGGGTCTTTGTACCGCGTATAATTATTATTCGCATTTCTACAATTTTTTAACACTATTAACCGTTTTAGTGTCACGCAGCGCGATCGCGACGTTCGCGTACTGTGGCGAACCGTGTCGCTATTTTTTATCACGATCGTCAATTCGCAACGCGCTCGATTCAGGATGTATCTTTTTTTTATGAAAAAATTGCCTATCAATCTGAAGCGCGAGCGCGCCATGTGGCTTATTTCGACGACAAAAAAGAGAAGCGCGACCGCGTCGATCGGCATTTTTCGCAGACAAATGAAGGAAGCGCTATCGCGCTTCATGGTAAAATTCGACATGGATTTTTAAAAACCTCTGGCACTAAAACGGTTAATATGCATCCATTTTGAATATATTTTGTAACTGAATATGAAATAGAATTCTGATTTCTGAAGATTGAAGTCTTCGAATAAAGGATACAGATAAAAGATGACAAAATTATTCGAAGTTCGAATAAATCCGCTTCGAATAACAGAAAAATAATCCTTATTCGTCGGATAAATTCCCGTCGAATAAAATTATTTATTCGATACTCGTCGAATAAAGATACTTTTTTTATTCGAACCTTCGAATAACGAATAAAGATACTTTTTTTATTTGAACCTTCGAATAACGAATAAAGATACTTTTTTTATTCGAACCTTCGAATAACGAATAAAGATAAAGTATCTTTTATTCGAGTCGTTATTTAAATAATTTCTTATCTAAATAATGCCCAACTCTGCTCGTCGTATCCCGATTCGAGTGCCCGATTCACGAGCCGGCCACATCTGCTCGTGTCTTCGTGCCACATCAGTGTCACATCTGGAGTTTTATGGCACGCTAACAATCGACATTGAATTGCAAGTCAGACCGTACAAGCAAACGAATTTTCAACTTCCAGAGGCCTGACTCCAAGGCTAAAAGGAGAGGCCTTCGAAACGACCTTTGGGTCCGAAGGACGACCACCGATTCAACGGATTCCGATAATTTTCGGCAGCCTGCTATATTTTACCAAAATAGAATCATTACTTATTATTATATTGAAATTTAATCGATTTAAAGTGATAATATACATACAATAATAAAACATAATAAAATTTCAGAAAAAATGCGTTAGTCGTCAGGATTTGAACACTGGCCAATTAACAATTAACTTATACCGTATTATATCCCTCTTTGTATTAAACGATTTTTGGATATTATTCCGAAAGGCACCGGTGGCCGATCGAGATGAAACTTGGTGGATATGTAAAATTCAACATTTTGAACAACTTTTTTCTATACATGTAACCGCGGCTCAGTCATACACATCGCGACAAAAAGACAGCACATTATCTAATTTTGTTAATTCTCGCAAATATGATCGAATAATGACAGTTCTCGCATCATATATCACTGTTCAATTAGTAATAGGTTGTCTCTGTTCAAGGTAAACACTCGTTTTCTGTTTATAGGTTGAACGTAACCGTTAGGCCGAAAACGTAAACAGTAGGGGTCTAGAAGTGTCTAGAAGGTTCCAGACCCCGCGGACCCCTCGAACCGCTGGCCACGCTACCCCGGCGCAATTCTTCTGTTACATCGGAAAGGGGGGGGGGTCGAGGCGTCTTGACGTTTCATTGTTCCTGGTCGTGTTACAAATATTATTTTAAAAACTTTTTTTAATGGATAAAATATTTTATTTTTAAAAGTACTCGTATGATTTCAAATAAAGTAGACTATTTACTATTTACTATTCTATACTTTACTATTTACTATATGAAATACATATTTTACCTAGCAGTGTGATAATGCTTATACTAATTTTAAAAAATTGTAATAATAATTTCATTAAATCTAAATGATTTTTTCATTAAATTTCTTTTAAACATTTTATATTTTATGCAAAGATAAAAGAATAAAAAGGTATAAGTACACAATTATATAAAGCTTACATTACAAAGATTTTTTTGAAGAACGTATGTATACTGTTTTTACAGATTGTTGTTCATGTTTTATAATCCTTTTGGATGAGGTTTTTGATGCAACTGCTGAAATAATATTCGTATCAGTAAATCAGTCGATTAAATTCCATTGAATAATAACAAATTGCCTGTTTATGAACATACTTTGAAATTCTGGCATAATATTGACAACTTTTCCAATACTTTCTCTAGATGATGAAATAATACTTTTACGATTTGTACCATTTGATACGTATTCGACTGAGTTTGTAGAACGATTGGAGGAATGACTGGACATTGATGATTGTGTAGTTAATGGAATAGATGGTAACTCTATATTTTTGGCAGCTAGAAGCTTTTTGATATAAGGTTCTGTTTCCATATGATGAATTGTAAATTCTGCAATATCTTGCAAAATGATAGAATTCTGTTCTTGCAATTCATGTAGTTCTACTTCTTTCTATATGAAATACAAATATTACGTATATAAACTTATCGATAATTGTGATTTATAATTTGCATAAGTACCTCTTGTATAAGTACTGTCCTATCTCCTGTGATGACACTTTTTTGTTGAATAGCTTTTTGTACATTCTTTAAACTTTTGTCAGCTCTGAATATTTTTTCTTCCTGATCACGAATTTGTTGCCTTAATTCAATCATGTACTGATTTTTATTTTCTTTCTGTTCCTCAATTTCATCAATCTGTTTTAAGACTTGAACATATTCATTTTGCATTTTCTGTTGAGATCATTTTATATAATAAAAATTAATATACATGTTTTGAAACCTTAAAATAATATAATAATGTCACTTATACTATAGGATACCTGTAAATTATCAGTTAAGAACTGCAGTTCACGATTTTTTTGTTTTAAGTTCTGTTCGACATTTTGCAATTCTTCATCCAATTTTCTATGTTCTTCTTGTTCTGGTTTATTTTTTTCGTCCGTGGACAAAGTTTTTAACTTATATTTATCATTACAAACATTTATTACCCGTAATGTATTTTCCATAGCTTGTATTTCAAGTTCAGTTTTTGTTATAGATTCATCTAATTTATCCCCTTGCTCTTGCAGAAGATACCTTTCTTGTGCATTTTGAATCTTCAGTTGGGTAGTATTCAGCGGTGAACCATCAGTATTAGTGCCTAACATAGCTATACCATTGTCATATCTTGCCTGTAGTTGTTTTATTCGTATTTTTCGTTCAGCTATAGCATTTTTTAGTTCTGAACATTCACCACTAGCAACTCTCTTTTGAATGATAAATGATTCTTTTTGTACAGCTATTTCTGCTTTACGTTCTTTTACTGCCTAAATAATTATAATCACCCTGTTAATAGATAGCTTGTTGTTTATTTAATTACTATTATTATATTGGAATGAGAACCTACAGCTTCTAATTCGAGTCGATATCTTTCCAAGTCATAAACGCTATTTCCAATATTAGACATCATCTTCTCCACCTGTGACACTTTAAGTCGTAGAACACTTTCTTCTACTTGTTTTTCTTCGTAACAATTTTGAGCGGCTTTCAGTCGTTTCTCTCCTGCATCCATTAAAAGAACTAAATCTTGCCTTTTATTTCTTAGATAATCTAATTCATTGTTGTCACTTGCTAGACTATTGGACATTATTCTCATATCATACTGCAGAGTGAAAAGAAATTAGTTAAATTTCTACATTAATGAAGAAATTACTTAAAATTAACATACTTCTAAGCTTGAGATTTGATTTTGCAACAGTTTTGATAATTTCATCTTCTCGTCCAAGGTACTCTGTAGCTCCTCAATTTTCATTTGTTTTCTTTCTGCTTCAGATTTATCCCGTTCATGACCTCTTAGTCTATCTAATTTCATTTCAGACTTTTGTAATTCGAAATCCACTTGATACAATGTTTGTTTCTGTTCCTCAAAAATTTTTTCATCCTTGGCGTTCAATTTGTTCAAATATTCTTCCTTCTTAGATTCGTTCAGATATTGCAATCTTGCAACCTTTTTCTCATCTTCTAATTTCTTTATCTGATTTCTAACGCGCAAATTCGCGTTTTGCAATCGGTTTACTTCTTTAATCATTGCAACTTTCTTTTTTTCTTGTTCCTATGTAATACTACTTTATTATTATATGTATATAAGTAATTATATATTATTATACATTGTTACAAATTAATATATATGTTTACATGAGGTATAAATATATAAATTAATATTTCTATTGCGCATGACCTAACGTCATATTATATAAATATATCGTTTACTATTCATTTGTTATTATTAATACAATAATTAATATCTATATATAAATCCTGAATATTACTAAAATAAATACCTGGAACATATTTTCCAGTTCTTTCGCTTTTTCTTTAATACTTAATTCCTGATCGCCAATATCTTGCAATTTCTTAGTTAATTCAGTCACTTGTTTGTTTAACTTCTCGATTTTCGTATATTTATTTTGTATCTCGATCTCTTTACGTTTTATATCAGTTCGTAGTTGTTCCACGCGGTTATTGGATTCTTTTATAATATTCTTTTGTATGGTAAGCTAAAATTTCAAAGGAAAATGCTTAAAAAATTTTATTCCAGGAACAATATTCTTCACATCTACTTTCTTACTTGATTCTCATAAGCTCCGAGCTTTTCCTTCGCTTTCTTTTGATCTTCTTTCATATTGCAAAGATTTTTCTCCAATTTTTTAATCGATTCTTCAACCTGTCTATTACTTTCTTTTTGTTCCTTCAAAAATTTCTCCGATTCCTCAAGTGCGCTCTTCTTATCTTGCGTAATCTCACGCAGTGTTTCAGTTTCCTGTCCAAAATATCATGTGGTCGTTAGAACATCGTTTACCAAAGAATATACTTTTGAGAATGAATTATCCAGTCATACTTTAAGAACACGTTGAATATCGTCGTTTCTTTGTTGCAACATGATTACACTCTCTTTCCATTGATTGAACATTTGTCGATAATCCGCCATCGCTTGATTGTACAATTTGGTCGTTCGATCGAGAACAATCTCGGCCTCCCGTTCTTCATTAGTTATATTAATAATCGCCTCACGATACGACTGCAATTCTTTACACAGTTTCTGTCTTTTCAATTCCATGTCCTGCACCGCGAATAGTGGAACAATTAACGTTTCTTGTTAGTATTCAAGGTTTACAGGTTTTTAACATATTTGCGAGTTTCACTAATAAGTAGACGATCTTTATCAATTTTAATATGCCGATCGCGAACCTGGTACCTGTTTACCCCCGTAATTTTCAGGTTTTAAGAAATAATTTATTAAAAAAAAATGAGGGTGCTGAAGAGGTGGGATTGTCAATCAATATTTATAAAAATCGCCTATTCATTATTGAAGCTGAAACTAAATGTTGAATAATATTATTCTGCATTATCCTTGATTACTTTATATCATATTCACCTTGTAGTCTTTTGCATCTTCTTTCAAATATTGTTCTATAAGCTGATTGTTATCCTCGTTTTGATTCAATGCGTCCTCCCATTCTTTCAGGCTTTTCTCGTCGTACATGACCGTGTTTTTCGATGCCTCGATCTTTTTTGTCATTTTTTCCAATTCTCTTGTAATACTCGCTACCGTTTCGTTCACATTCTTCCATTCTTTTTCAAAATCTCGGGCCTCTTGCCGCAAACTCGATTCTGTGCTGCAGCTCAATCGATAATGATGGTTTTCGGTTTCCAGTTGTGTCGCATGCGTGTTTAAAAGCTTTTGGTTCATATCCTGCGCCGCTTTTAAATTATTTAGACGGTTCTTCACCATTGTAAGTTTCTCCGTCTTGGACTCTAGTTTTCCACTTAAAGCCTCTTTCAGTTTCATTTTGTTTTCAATCTTTGTTCCATAAACAAATTGTATATATTAATTCTCATTAATCCACTAATTACAAATAATCGTTTCTTAAAAAAAAAAACAATACGTTTGAGATGAACAAAGTATAATATTTGACTTACAATGTAATTGTAACGTATCTATGTACGTATTTACGTATTGAAACATTTTACTATGTAACAATTAAATTGTGGGCGCACGTGAAATTTGCATTTTAATTGATCATTTAAATAAAATTGTAATTGAAAAATAATCATTTTTTTTATCGACATTTATTTATCGAAAATTGGTTTATATTTGTTCCAGAGATTATTGAATTGAACGCAAAACAAAAATTTTATTGACTCATGTGTAATTTTAGTTTCATTATAAATTTCAAATTCGAATTTGACAATAATGTGTGGCAGAATGGAAAAAAACAAAAACTAATCCACACCAAGTGAACGAAAGTAATGTAATGAAACTGAGTTGCATACTTCTTCTTCTAATTGTTTGTTCTCCGCATTTGAAACGGGAATTCGGAATCCATCTTCCCAACCCAGAATGCTTAAAACATTGTCTATATTATTATTTATCGCCATATCTGCTTTTCGTTTACTCGTTAAACTACTCTTCGAGATAAACTGATTTGTTGAGCCAGCTATTTGGAACTCAGAAGAAATGTTTGTAATACGCCGCCATGGCAACCGTACCTATCGACAACCGGTAGCGTATAACCTGTGTATTACATGTTGTGAAATGGTTGTACGCAATAATCCTATTCGTTATTTAACATAGCACTACTATCATGGATCATCAAATTACATTTCAACTTTAGTTCATATTTTTACATAATTATTTCTGAATAAATAAACAAATTTTTATTTTATAAACATTTACAAATTTGATAATATATGTACGGTTAACGTACGTATAAAGTACGTTTATACATATTTCATATCCCTTTATATATTATTACAAATATTACAATATTACAAAAGTTGTAAGTACTTCATCTTTATATAACAAAGTAGCAGCAACGCAAAGTTTGTTTACTGTAATTACCACTTTATTGCGAGTGCTGAATTCATTTTTTTAATTTCGTGGTATTGTGTATGAAAATATGCTAAAGCTTTGTCTGTGTATTCTCCTTCTAACCAATTTTTATATAATTTTTTAACAATCTCATTTTGATCGGGATCACTCTGGGGAAGTTCGTGGTACACAGAGTCTAATTTTAAAGCCAGTTCACGTGGTTGAATATTATTTAAGGGTCTAATCTGTGCTCCTCCATTAAGGCATCCTAGTAATTAAATTGAAATGATTAATAATGTATCTTACCTTTCTAATAATATACATATTACTATAAATACTCTTCTTTCAAGTTAAAATGGATGCACTATACTGGGTATCCCATGCAAATGGAACAGGCTGTACCTCCTGAATGTTTGGAAACTATTGTAGATAACAGTTAAATGGTATCAGATGCTTCATAATGTGTAAATAACTGTGTGTACTTTTGTGCATCAATGCATCAGAAAAATGCAACAGCTCCTTTTTTAAAAATGTAAATCTATGTTTTTGACTTCATCGATTGATACAGCTATTCGGCAACTACATAAAAGTATTTACATACCTATGCCCTAAACTTATTCGTTAGAATGTTATCGTAGCTAAAAGTTACAAATATTGTAACAGATCATAGCGTAGGTACTCCAGAATGCTTGCAGACAGACCAGAATAATTAAAAAAACTTTTAGCTACGATAGCTTCCTAATAAATAAGTTTAAGGCAAATACAATTGTTACAAAATGTTCTATCTACATGTTTCTCTTATTTCTGATCTTGTACGACCTTCGGGGTCATTATATTACATGAGTGAATTCGTCTTGATTCATACTTTCACATGACATTCAAAAACATATAGAATTCCAATTAAAAAACTATAGATCATCTTCAGAGTTACAGCCTTTTCCAGTTGCATAGGACACCCTGTATACAGGTAGAAACTTACCACAAGGACAAGCCATAACTTCAACATAATCATATGGGCATTTGTGCCGTTTTAACTTTTGTACGAGATTTTGTATGTTTTTAAATCCATTAACAATAGCAAATGTTAAAAGTGTTTTTCCATTCTTTTGAAATACCGCTTCTTGGAAGTCAGGGTTTCTGAGGCTTTTAAATTCAACATGTATATCATCTTCTTCGAATAAATGTTTCGCAGCATAACGCAAAATAAAATCTGCATAACCACCAGATCCAGAGCCATTATGACCATATAGATCATTTTTCATATTATTAATTTCTGATCCAAATGGCTTTTTAATTTCTCTTTCTTTGATTTCATTTAATGTCAAGTTGCAATCATTAAGCATTTGTTCTAGTTCAACTATTAAATTGAATATAAATGAGAATAACATAATATTACAAATATAAAATTCTGAATACATACTTGGAGTTATTACACAATCTACATCTCTAGATTTTCTTTCCTGGTTGTAGAAATCTTCTCTAGACGCTTCTAATTTTTTATCATAACATGGCATTAGAGTTACATGATATACTTGTTCTGGTGGGAGATTCATAGTTTCAGCCAAATGATATTTAACTAATGATCCCATAATCTGCTGAGGAGATTTTGTTACACTGATGTATGGAAGAATGAAGTTGCCATGAGTCTTTTCAGCATAACACACCCAACCTATATTTACAGCATATATATTAATATATATAACATAATTTAAATATAAGATATATTAATAACATTGTCAATATTGGACTAACTACTTGAATTTTTTTTTTAACACTACGTAAATTACCTGGACAAGAAGATGATAACATTGGTAGCTGATCTTTCACACCTTCTTTAGCTGTCTTATAACGTTCTATAAATTCTTTGGCTGACTCTAGAAGAGCAAAATCATCAGCAGCAGTCATGTCTAAAACTGAATCTGCCCCTAAATCGTAAAAATAACCAGCAAGTTTGTGTACTGCTTCTTCTGATTTAAGATTATAACGTTCTGCTATGGATAAAACAGCTTGTACAGATAGACTGACTACTATGTATATTGAACATGTGCCATTTCCACTCTGCAAAATACATGTAATAAGTATTGCTTCTGTTTTCTACACAATAAGATATAGTTTCGTGGCTCTAATAATTCTTACCTGACACTGAGACACTTTTTCTCTAAACACTCGCAACAGTTCTTCTTGGCTTTGTTGTGTTACTAGCACACTCTCTGCCGATGTAATACAGCCACTACACGCTAAACAATCAGCAAGAGTGATTTCAACTTTCTGTAATTTTTCAGGTTGCCCAATCTAGTAACGACAGTACAAATACAATAATTAGAGACTATGTAACAATACCTTTACATGCATATAATAAAATTAAGTGACATACTTCATTTAACACTGAAGGTATACCATCTTCTTCTATTTTTATTTTAGCTCCAGTTTTCCTCTTCGAGGCTTGAATTTCGATAGGCTTAATACATTCCTTATAACAGGAAGGAAATGATATGTAACAATATATCTATGTAAGAAAATTAAAATAATTACCTGTGATGGAGTGATAAAATCATCCAAGTTTGTTAATTGTAAAGCTCCACTGAATCGGGATGTCATTTTTATCTAAAAATAGTATTTACCTATCATATTGGTATATTAAAAATATTTTTAACAGTTTTTTTAGAAAAAGATGTAAATTTAAGAATCTAATCGCAAACATTCATTAAATAACCTATACATTTGTTAAAAGTGTTTAGTAATTCATTGGCATATTTTCCATTATTTCGATAATTCTCATTAGAAATTATTAATTTTATTTATTTCTTTGAACAAAAGTGTGCACTAATTATACTGTTATATGCATTGGTTAAAATTCTTACGAATTTTCAAATTATTTGAATTCAATTGCTATCGTTCGTGATAGACAATATGATCACACGCTATTGAATCACTACATGTAAGTAAAAGTATTTAGTTAAAATAAAAGTATACTTATTTGACAAATAAGTATGCAAATGTATATGTTCTACATATAATTAACTAAATATTTTCTAGATAATGGTACAATTGTAAAATATGTTTTTGACAATAAATTCATGTATATATTATATATGTGTGTGTGTGTAGCATACATAACTCGATGAATGAAACCCCTAAGAGTAGGCCACAATTTGAGAACCGCTGTCTTAGGGGTTGAGGGGTAAATGTGCGCCTGGAAGATGGCAAATTCTACTTTGTCTCCCAAATAGGAGCAACATCTGTTTTAATATTTATGAAACTTTAACTTACAAAAATGACCGAAGTGAAGAAAGATGACGTTGTCAAAATTCTGCATACGTATCCTCTTTGCAGAGTAAGTAAATTGCAAGTATTGCAAAAACCTTTGAAAAGAAACAAATCCTGTTGTTGTAATTAGGGTTTGATCAATAGAATTCGTTCCGTGGAAAACGCTTTTAGAACTTTTTATATCTGCTGTGGTATTACTGTTATGCGATTATTTAGTAATATATTTTTGAATTATTATCGAAGGTTACTATTTCAAAGAAATGAACTAAGAGATTTAGTTTATTAAGTCGCGTTTGAATTGTTATATTTGCAGAAATGTGATATGCCCGATGAAATGAAACAAGAAGCAATGGAGTTATGCGTTACAGCAGCGGAAAAATATGCGTATAATTACGAAAGTGTTTCCCGTATGATCAAAGAAACGATGGATAAAAAGTTCGGAGCCTCGTGGCATACGGTTGTGGGTGAGGGCTATGGATTTGAAATAACTTATCAGCTAAAGCACTTATTATACATGTATTGCGCTGGAAATTTAGCAATATGCATATGGAAATCGGCATAGAAAAATTTACAAATTTTGCAAAACTTTATTAATGTGCAAACAAACGTACAAATTGTATCGTAATAATAAAAAAAAAATATATATATATATATTAACTTTATATAGAACAATTTATGCTGGAATTTATAGATAAAAAAGGCTGTATAAACAGACTTACTAAAACGAACAATGTACGTATGTATTTACAAATTCATACTTTATATTAAGAAACAACATCGAAAGTTATTATACAAGTACATCTGTCTATATAGAGATATATATATATATATATATATATATTTATATACGCATACATACTTTAACTGTTCTTGCAGATAAGAACCAATAAGAATATATTTACAATTTTTCTACCAATTGAAAAGTATATTTACATGTAAGCAAAGGAAATGTTCATTTTATCTTATAAAGTTTTTTAAATATTGAATGCTTAACTATTATACTCAGTCTTGATTATTATTATATACAATTGTTTAATTTTTGTATGCATCGATATATTGTATATTTTTTTTGTGCAATTCAAATTAATTATTACGCATACAATATTCATAACTTAACTCAAGACCTTTATTGTCCCAATGTTATTTGATATTAATTAGAGAAAATGTAACTTCTTGTGTATACATAATGCAATGTCAAAGTGTTAGTATTGTTGTGCATCTTTATATGCACACTTGTGTGTAATCTATATATGCATACACTATTTATAAATGTATAATTTATTATGACTTACACAATTTAATATTTTATATTTATTTATTAATTTATGTACAATTGTTTAGTAATGTTGTTAAATGTATAAAATATAAGGTATAATGCATAAATAATGAAAAGTATTATTATTACATGTTCCTTCATAGTATTTTAATAGCATTAAAATATTGCTGTAAGAATAATATTAAACAATAGTTCCATACTATTTACTCACAATCAGTACCTATTGCATAAATTTTCTCATCAGTACTATGCAAAGCATTGTGCAACAAAATTAAAGAGAGAAAACAATGTGGAGTCTACTAAGTAATATACAAGAAAGACTAAGAAAAATGACAGAGGATAGACAATTTTATCATAAAGTATTATTTACTGACATGGCTTCATTTTCAAATAATGGAAAAATAAATTCAAGAAATATACATTATTGGAACAACAATAATCGCTTCTGGTTACGAGAATTGATAGGTAACAGCCATGGATGATTAACGTATGGTGTGGAATAGTAAACAATAAAATAACAGGACCTTTCTTTCTGCCTAGTACATTAAACGCAGCCAGATATGTCACATTTTTAGAAAATTCTTTGCCAGCTCTCTTAGAAGATGTTTCCTTAGATATTCGTACCAACATGTGGTTCTAGCACGATGGCTATCCAGCTCATGCTTCATGAGCTGTGAAAGAGTTCTTAAATAATAAATTCTCAAATTGTTGGATCGGATGTGGAGGAGAAGTTCTGTGACCAGTTTGCTCACCAGATCTTACTCCCCTTGATTACTTTTTGTGGGGTAAATTAAAAAATGTTTATAGAGAATCAGCTGCAGTGCTTGAAATCATGCAACGAAAAATTATTCACTCTTGTGCAACTATCTCACCTGAAACAGTCCAAGGTACAATTGAAAGTCTTAGCAAACGTTTTCATGCATGTATAATTGCCGAAGATCACCACTTTGAGCAGTTAATAAAATAAAAGTTGCTTTAAATTTGATGTCATTTTATTTTAATTTCTGCACTAAAGATCATTTCAAGGTCATTATCATTAGGTTAAGAGTGCCAAGTTCCAAGAACTCATCTGATATGTTTACCGCTTGCAACTGACATCCCTTTCCATTATCTTCCCTACTCGAGTGGCTGCTAAATCTAGTTGTGTTTCGCTTATACTTGATTTCAAGGAGATTACAATAAAAAGGATTTCTATAGCGATTACTAAGATGTGGCCACGAAAATGCATTGAGTGATAGGTCTATCCTATACCTCGTCGGTGCCCGAACCTGTCAAAATCCGTAAATCCTACCATACGGCTACGTAACAGAAAGAATAAGTAATCCCTGGAAGGAATCTTAGAATTTCAAATTTCGTTTTTATTTCTGTTGGTTATACTGCAAGAGTTACAGCGCTATCGTCCGTAAGTTCGCGCTGTCGTACGATACTTTCAAAATTTGTTCACTAGAGGGTCACGAACTCAAACCTGTTTCACCCTGTTCTTCATTGTTCTTCAGTAGTAATTTATAAGGAAGCTTTTAGGGTAAGAATATGTAAGATGAATAAAGCGTTTAAATATGTACAGAATATGTATCCTGTAATAGATGTCTTTAAGCTTAATTTTACCATGTGATTTTATCGATTCAGTTAGATCATAAACGAGATTCAAATTTTTTTTATTGTTTTCATATGTTAAATATATTTCGCAACATTGGATTTCGTATTTAAGATTGGTTTCTGGACTTTTGAACTGCTCTAGTTCTATTTCTCACTAAAACAGAGTAGTCATTTTCGATAACGTTGCTTAAACTGAACGCACTCGAATTTAGTAGATAACTAGATGCAGTGAAAACGTGTTCGCTATGTTTGACATGAGTCAGGAGTAGAAAAATATTGGATAACAATGGCGGACGAGGAACTACCAGCGGGTTGGGAAAAACGCTTGAGCAGATCTACCGGTACGTCAGTTCATTAATAGTATTTGACAAGCCACATAGAAATGTATTTTTCGCCATTTATTTATTTAATCAATAATTAATTTATTCAGAGATTTATGTTATTTTGCTATAGAGACGGTAGTATGAGGTATACAGCCGGCATTTTTTCGCATAACTAACATTATTCTTATTAAATTAAGAATACAATTGCGAAGAAACTATAGTTTTGTAATTGTTATATTCTAAGCTACATCAAGATGTTATAAATTCTCGTATCCTAATATGTTTTATTACAAGATATGTCACATACATTTGGTGCTGTACATTGTGTATTTATAATATAAAATAATTCCTTCACTGTTTACCTTCACAGGGCAGCATTATTATTTAAATATTTATACAAAGGAAAGTCAATGGGATAGGCCAGATAAACCTGCAGATCCATCTGGAAGTAACAAAGGAGATGGCCCAGAAGAGGTTCAATGTTCTCATTTGTTGGTAAAACATTCAGGGTCTAGAAGACCCTCCTCGTGGCGAGAAGAAAATATTACACGATCAAAAGAAGAAGCTTTAGAGCTTATTAAATGTGAGTTCCTGGCAAAAAACATTGACTATCAGTTTAATTTTTCATTGTAACCTGTACTTCAGATTTCAGTTAATTTTACTTGCATTCAATAAATTAATATAATTGGTTTTACACACTTAGCTTACAGAGAACAGATTGTATCTGGAAAAGCAACATTTGGAGAACTTGCTTCAAAGTATAGCGACTGTAGTTCTGCTAAGCGAGGTGGGGATTTGGGACCATTTAGTCGAGGGGCTATGCAAAAGCCATTTGAACAAGCAGCATTTGCCCTCAAAGTTGGCGAATTATCATCTCCCGTGCATACGGACAGTGGTATTCATATTATCCAACGAACAGCATAAAGAAGATTAATCTCAAATAAAGTATTCAATCTTTTGAAAAACAGTTGCCTCAGTTTTGCCAATAATATATGTTTAACTAAAGGGGCAATTTTGGATACCTCTCTTAAGCATCAAGCACATTTACTCGTACAGTGACAGAATTATTTTTCGTGTGAACAACACACACAAACATTCTAATATTTTAGCATCGAGTTATATATTTGTGTCTTCCAGTGATCCAAGCAGACATGATTTATCGAAGATTATTAATGTTTCCTTCGTGACAAAAAAGGCAGCAAAATCAATTTCCAAAAAGTAAATCAACATAAAATAGACAAGAAATGCATGCTTTAACGAAGTTCTCTATTTTTATCTGCTGTCCTTACATTCCTTAAGTATTAGATTAATTTTATTAACTTGACATGTCAATTTAACTGTCTCTAGAAAAAAATTTGTATAAGTCCTATATAGAAGCAGAAAAGAAATTGAATTGAAATTATTGTATACATTTTAAACATATATTTTGTTCAATTAAGTTGGAACATTTAATTAATAAAAAATGTAAATGTATAAATATGTACATTTATGAACATGTTGCTCAACTGCTGGCAGATATTCACATTATTGTTTTATCCTTATGTTTGTGATTTATTTTACAACCGGAAACATTACATCTTTAGACACAATGGGGGAGATATCTAATTTTCACATATACTTTGCTGTTGTGAACTTGTATTCAAACATGCAGAAAACTAAATCCATTTTTCTTAAATATCTCCTATCCTGTTTTAAGCCTTCCCTAAATTTAAATAAGATTCCATTATGGACAAAATGCAATACAGAACCTTACTATTATAACTGACTGAAACAATTTTCATTTTTCTAGTCTATTATCTGTATTCAACAATTATTAATTGCTTCTAGAGACTGTGAACACTTGTGCAACACATTCTACTCATTATTATACTTAAGTACGTGTTATAATTGTATGAAATATTTCTTACAATCTAGCTTGTGATGAATATTATTTAATCAGTGTCTACATACTGGTGAAACAATTTGTTCCTTAAAAAAAAAAAAAAATAAGAAAGAGAAATATGACACGACGCATTTATCCGGGTTAGAGAATAAATATGTTTGAATGTCATTAATATATATATGTTGGTTTGTTAGGAGTTCGACACCTTGTAATTGTTAAGTTAACATTGCCGTCTTCTCGACGATGATAGTCGTGATAAGTGCATTAATCTAGCAAAAAAGTGCTGTATTCAAATAACAAGCGGTGAGCAATGAAATATATGCAAGAAACAAATTGCATTGTAGTTTTTCTATCTTATGTGTAGTGCACCAATAAGTAATCCACAATTTTTAATTTAATATATATTTAAAATTATTTATATCTTTCTGACCGTCTATTAGAAGACACTGTACGCTTTTCTTTTCTCTATAAATAATTGTAAACATAGAAAAAAAATATCGATTAGTATTGATGTCTTTGAAAGAAACCGTTAAGTTATTGGTATATTAATGCACAAGAAAATGTCAATGCAAATGTTCTATACACTTTGAATAGTCTTTCATGTGCGTAATTTTTTTTATTACTTACTAAATTTTTTATTCAGTTAATAGTGTTGAAATTAAAATATGGTGAATTTTTTCCTGTGATAAGAATGGTAGAAGATGCTAGAGAACAATTGGATACGTTTTCGATTTCTTTAAAAATAAACATTAATTTCACAAAAGAATCGGTAATCAATTACTAATGAAATAGCATTACAATACAATGAATAAAAACACTTTTGCAAAGCACTCCATTTTAACCCTTAGCACTCCGATGTCCCGTCTCAGGGGACATTATGAACCTAGAATCGATGGCTCGAAGTGCAAAGGGTTAATTATTGTGTGAAATACGATAAATACGATGACCTTGAAATTGTTGTCAAGGTCAATGTTCTGAATAACTTTTGCAGACATATCTGTCGGACATCATTAGTTTCCGAGATATCTGCGAAAATATATTGGACACTATATGTATATGGTATTTTGATTGATTTTGATAGGTTTGTATTCGTTCGTATTAGGTGTTAATTAGGTAGACGAGGGTGGGGTGCAAAGGGAGGGACATGAACGACACCTACGTTTTTGCTTCTTAATACACCATTTTTAGTTTTGAGACTGAGTCGGTTTTGAAACAATCCAGATGTTCATGTTATCTCGAATCACTAATATTGGGTTAAATATAACTTTATTGGGTATAATAAAAATAGATAGTTATATTTTAAGAATTTATTCATTTAATCCAAACTTAACTCAAACCATTCGCCATCAATAAATTTTTACACCTTGAACACAGTATGTCCAAGGAAATTAAAACAGAACGTTGAATTTTATTAGATTTGATTTTTTGTATTTATGGCAAAAATGGGCAAATGCAATTCGAAAGAGTACAAAGGTTTAAAGAATTTAAGGATATCAATGTATTGTTTTCAGTTTTTTGAAAAGTAATGTCTGCTTGGCACCAGTTGCTTAATAGTAACTGACGTAGACAATTTTTATTTTGCATAAAAATATCCGCAGTCTATTTATCAACGTATTAAGAAATAAAGGGGTAGGTGGAACAGGGCCAACATTATGTCTTTCCCTTTACAACCCATTCTTAAGACGAACCGTATAGAGAAATGCCGTTTAGAACATTGACCTTGAAAATATATTTCAAGGTCAAGGTCTTCGGAGCTGAATACCCGCGACAACTGCCAGGGCAGATTTGACTCCTTTATTAAAATGTAAACACCAAACCTGCCCTGGCAGTTTTTGCGTATCCCACCAATTTGGTGCACCCCGGACCCACTCATTATTTATACATACTGTCCTAGAACCGAAGGAAATCCGTCATTCAATCAATTCCCTCTCAGCTGTGAACCCCACACCGAAACTTCGCTTGTAGTTGTTAATGCAGAGGCTCTGCGCACCCTAGAACTACATACTCATTATTTATATATAGCGTCCTAGAACCGAAGGAAATCCGTCATTCAATCACTTCCCTCTCAGTTGGGAACCCCACGACGAAACTTGCTCTAAATCATTATGTAATCATTGGTGCGAGACGTATATTCGCATACGCGAGGGGTCGGATTATGATTGGCATAATGTACCAGAGGACGTTGCATATCCACAACGTCGTACATGTGTTAAATATAAACGATTATCATGGTTCAGTAGGTCAGCTTAAAGGTGAAAAGCTTGTACCACATTCTTTCTAGATCACTTTCTTTCCACGATGCAACCTAAGAGATGGTTCTCAATAGAAACGCAACGCGAAGAAACGAACGGCATTGAACGTCTACGGAGCGAACCATTTCCATTCTCATTTGTTGCATTTACGAATTTATCCGTCGCGTGCACATCGCCATTGCGACTCGTCATCTTAACAAACCATGTAATCATTTCATGTGATCATTTTTACAAATTGATTACGAGCTCCGGACTAAGCTGATTCTCAAACACGCGATTTTCGAATGATCTCGCGGTTTGAATTAGATTCGTGGTCTATATATCCGGTTACGCTGTAGTTAAAAAGAACTCCGCACAGATTGAGAACAGGGTGATTCAGCTAAGTGTACCACCTATAAATTACATGTAAATTGTTTGGTACGTGAAAAATTAGTTGAAACGAAGGTTGTATGGTTTCAAAAGTAACATACAACGTAATAATTAGTTTTTTTTCTATTTTGCATTTTTATCGAGATACAAAGGTCGCCTTGAGTTTCTTTGCTGTGAAAGGTGAATTTTAATGTTGTGGTTGAGGAGGGAATCGAACTTTGAATAAAAAACTATAAGGCGGTATATGGGATGAAAAACTATAATGCTTACTGAGATGTTGTCTATAAATGATTTTTTATATGCAAGTATGTATGCATGTGATGCTCAAAATGTTCTCCGTTACAATTGATGTGTGTATTTGCGTATACTAACGATGAGTGCACGTGATACACACGAATGAGAAACACGCAAATGTTTCTTAAGATAACAGCGTGCCCCATTTGAAGTTTCGCACGCAATGATTTCCCAAACTATAGCTTCCTGTGAAAGATACTTCAAATATAACTTACTCTGTTTCGGGGTTAGACATCTCGTAGTGGTCGCATCTCTATTGTGACCTCTACAGTGACCTCTGTTTTTTATACGGTACTGTACGTTTTTATTTAGGTAAGCGTGTAGCCTATCCCGAGACGAGTTCATTGACCTATAACACTTTCGTCTTCCAAGGTCATTTAGAGTACCTTGTCTGGACGAAAACACGTCCATCTAAATAGAGTAGATTTGTGCCTGCCATATAATATTTCCCCCGAAACACAGTAAGTTTCATTTAAAGTATTTTTTACAACGAGCTATATATAGGGCCACCCTGTATATATGTTATGGTAGAAAATAATTTTATATATTGAATGAAGTAAGTACAATTGGTTGATTACCCATTGTCAATATCTTAAGTGACTATTTGTACCTGTAAGAGAATTGCATTACACAGGATGTTTCAAAATTAGCAGAATTTGGTCTCTATTTGCTATGAATTTGTCACCAAAATTACAGAAACGTAAGAACGTCGCATCTAGTAATCGTTAAAATTTTCAGCCAGAAATATTTGAACCTGTTTTGTGCCGTTCTAGCACAAGTAGCTTCATTGTTGTTGCGACAAAAAATGAGAGGAAATTCAGAAACGCGATAGGCTTGTGACGCACGAATTTAATAAAAGCGGGCGTCATTGGTAGAGTGAACGGTAATGCGTGTAAAAGTTTCTCGTGGTATCTCGGTTAAAACGAAAAAAAAAAAGAAAAAACAAAAACTTCACAATAATGTACGTGGATAACACGGGTAGTTAATTCCCCCTAACTGACGTAAGAAATCGTTTCATCACGTTCATCCGAGTTCACGTGAATTCTAACCAGCTTTTCGAGAAACAAAAATATAAAAATAGAAAAACAATCAGACGCTCCGCTTCTTAATCGCGGCAGTAGTTTATCTAATGTTGCGTCGAGAAATTAGTGCGGGTGGGAACATATCGAATTAAATGATTTCACAACGACGCACGAGACTCGTACATCATACACACCGCGACAGAACTACAGTGCGTTAACAAGTGATACGTTCAATCACATTTATGGTCATAATTTATGAACAAATGTTTTGATTAATTTATTATTTACGGAGTACTAGGCAGTTATACTAACGAATTTCTCTGGCAAATACTACTTACAAATAGTGTTTCAAAACAAGACCAGACATTTTTTTCTGAGTTTAACCAATTTTGAACATTAATAAATGGTACCTAGTAAACAATTTGCTATGAATTTGCCACCAAAGTTTGCCTACTTTTTGTTCCATCGTACGTTTCTCCTTTGTCTTTTATACGAGAAGTACAAAAATATACCAAGCCTCCTTATGTGTCAATTCTCTCGTCTCCCCTGCTTACGAGACTGCCAACAATAAAAAGTTTTCTCTTTGTTGTCGATATTGCCTTTTTTTACAGTATCGATAATTCAGTCAATTAGCTTTATTGATTCATCGAGGAATCTGTGTAGTACTACAATGGTTGCATCACATTTATACCTTACTAGACATACTATTGTGACGACCTTGTGTTTTCATGTCGTCGTACGAACCTTGTTTACTCAACTCGCGTTGACAAAACATGCTACAGGACAAGCACGACAAGAAATAAAACTTGCGTGTTCCTACATTGTTTTCATCTGTGTATTTTGTTAAATCTTGCACAATAGGAATATTTGTTTCGCGATTTATGCAATCGTATGTCACCAGGAAATCGATTAGAGGATCTATGTGTGTGTGTGGTCACGCTAGGACGCAGCAAAAATTGGTTTGAATTACACATCGATGCTACAAAAACGCATCAACAAAAAATAATAACAATGGACGGCGCAGCTCATGCCGGTATTCCGTCTAGAGTTTTGTTTTTTCAGATGCTTGCTTTTTTTGAATTGATGGAAAACGAGCTGCCCATAAAAGTAATGTTATTTTACACTCATCGTTGCCATTACATGTTTAAGTACTGAATGTATTGTATATTTTGAATTTTTCGATATAATACAACTTTCCTCCGCAGTACATCTACTTCTTTAAATGTTTACCTCGACTCGATTACTTTCTTGTTAGCAATCGAGTTGTATACTTATTTTTGCTACATACTGTACGTGAAAATAGATCGGATTATTTGCTATTTACTATTTAAAATGGTATTTTACCCAGCTCTGCTCGGTAGGTAGGGAAAGTGGGGCAATTTCACTTTTAAAATTCAAATTCATAGTATCTCAACTTCTAGTTAATCAGAAATTATAGTTTATTATTAAAATATTCGAATTTTATAAACTACTATTAAATTGACCAATGTAATATCGGTTGATAACTGAAAGTGCAAAATCATTTACTATGAATAGACTGCTTATCTTTATGCGAAATAAAAATTGTTCACATCAACTGTAACACATAAGAGCTAAACATAAGCTGTAACTAATACATCGATGCTCTTGAATTTTTTAAATCTGTCCACTGCTTAAAATTGCATCTATTCATTTTTGTCATAAATGCACGAAATTCGCAGTCTAACTATGAAAGTGGGACAACTTCATTTACTATGAATTGTTGTCTGACAATTAGTTGAGTTACAAAGTTCCTCCATTATAGACGATGTTTGGTGATTGGGGCTTAGCTTCAGACTTTATGTTTATGAGCTGTATTAAATTTTTATAAAACCACACGGTTCCTAGAGTGATCGACAATTTAGAAAATATTTAACCCTCTTATTATCGTGGAGAATACTCTACAACGTGCAATTATCTCGTGAAATATTTATTATTAATTTTATCATTGATTCATTGTTTGAACCAGTGAAATGTTACTGTTTATCAATGGATAACTTTGTTCTTGCTTGAGGTTACACTATAATAATGTGACGAACATATCAGAAGTAAGAGAAATTAAACGGAACAGTGAGCATAAATATTACACAAAAAATGCTAAACCTATTTTTGCCAGAAAATTTGTTCATAAAAATTGATACGAAAGTCTGTTGCTTGTTACATTGCAAAAATATAAACATATGAAAGATGTATTACTCTATACAAGGTGTCCCAAAAATGTTGTATTTCCTTGGAAGGGGTGACTCCTGATGCAATTTTAACTTTTTCTTTTGCGAAAATGTTCTCCGTGACATTGTTGAGGAGTTATGAAAATTGAGTTACTGAAAATTTCGTCGAAATTGTACAGTTGGTTTACGAATTACAAACGATTCAAAATGGTAAAAATCGCCGAAAATAGAATAAAACGGCAAAAATAGGCTGAAAATCGTTTATAACTCGTAAACCAATTAATCGATTTCGAGGAAATTTTCAGCATGCATATAAGTTGTATGAATCTAGAAAACATTTCACAAATGTTTGTTAGAAGTTCAAATGAGAAAACAACAGTCCCGCGCTATATTTTTCGTAATTCATACCAAACGCATAATTCATTTTCAAAATTTTCATTACACTTCATTTAGTAAACTCATCCTTCTAACTAAAAAAGTTATTTTAATTGAAAGTGCGCGCCATCAATTATGACGGTGTCTCAATAATGGAAAAAAATTGAGTTACCCCAGTTTCATAATATGTAAACAGCTAAAATAATGTGGTATAAAATCGTTCGTCTCGTCTTGTGTCCAGTTAGACCCGATGACCCATGACACTGCTTCCGTGTCATAACCCGGCTGTCCGAAGAATTACAAACAACGCGTTTCCATTCTCTAACCGTGATCGCGGTCGTGCCTTGAAATTTCCATACGATTTCGCAGCGGGGGTTCTCTCTTTCTCTGTCACGGCCTTCGACAAGTTCACGTTACGTCATTCGGAACGCAAATAATTCCTGTGGTGTGGCGTTTTCGTGGCCGGTCGGGCAGCTGGCCACACGGCGATGCGTGCAGAGAACGCAAGAATTTTCCGCCGTCCAACGATCGAATGGACCCAACGATTAACGATCACGCATCGCACCGGATACATAATCGCTTCTGTGCAAGGAGCGCGCGGATGGGAGTGGGGGTCGCCGTCGTTGCTCGGCTCCGTTCGGCTTTGCTCGGCTCCATTCGGCCCGGCGCGTCGCGACGCGACGATTCGAGAGACGTGACGCGTGCGCCGAAACGCTCTTCCACATAAATATCGCGGTCGCGCTCCGACGGTAGTAACACGGGCCGAGCTATCATCAGCTGCTCCGTTGCCTTTATGACCAGTGCCTTTTAACTCTTCGCGAGAGAACGCGACAGAACGGTTGGCGTGCGGTCGCGTCCAGAAATCATAGATCGTATACACGTCGGCGTCGTCGTCGTCACCGTCTAGCGCTCCACACGCAGCTCCGCTGGATCATCGATAGCAACGGTGAGTAGAGATTTTTTCCTACCTGTTACACGAATCGATCGCCAATCACTCTACTGTCATTCGCACGCGTGTTTACAAACTCGTTTTTAAATTCATTGTTTGATTACTTTCTTATATTTTATTCAATGCTGTCACTTCTTCGCCGTGATTCTTGTTTGAATTTCGCGGGCGATTGCACGTTGCGCGTACTCGCCTCGATATACGTGCCCCGCCGTACTATATTTGAGGTTACTGGCGTGATTCTGTCTGTCTGCACAGCTCCGGAGATAATTAATTAGTACTGTAACAATACGTTAATGGAAACCATTTATTTCGTGAGACGCTAATACTGTTCTCCGACAATGTGGAACCTATGCGCACTGCTACGGAACTGTTTTAAGTTTATCTAGCACTTTTCTAACTTTGATATGCAGTTTATCTTAAGACCTTCCGGTATTTCTCTTTCCGATTGTTCTCATTAGAATTACCATTACGAACGGTTATAAAGTTATAGATATTTCGTCCCTGAGAAATAACGTTTCTGTAGAATCAGATTGTATGATAGGTAGAAAACAGTTTTCATCGTACTGGTTATAAATTTAATCGGATGGAGATAGAATTGAAGTGCTTCATAAACACTCGTGTCCTCGCTTGTTAGATAATTGATTTATTGGGACGTGTTGTACTATCCGGATATGACACTCTACTTTTGCGATTACCTATAATTTATGGGAACCCCTTTATCTTTTACACTTCGTCACGAAGTCTCATTTTTCAGTTATAAGTGTAAAAATTAGGTCGATGGAGATTTAAACGATTGAAACGATTAATCTTGAATCTATACCTGCGGCGCACAGTGTTCGAAGTGGTAGGGAATTTCGGGACAAAATTAATAACTCCTAAACCTAGTAACCTTTTGTTTGAATAATTTTTTGTCAGTTTATCGGAAATGCGTGAAAAGTCGAGATCGTATATACAGTAGAGAACAAAAATAACGACTTCTTTCCAAAGTAAATTAAAAAAAAAATGTTCATTACTTTTTTACATTAAGTAATTTATATAAAACTTACATGTATTTGTGTGGAAAGTAAATATTACAAAGTTTTCCTCGTATCTTCTAAACAATTATATCATTTTTAGCTGTATCGGTCAAATGCGGATTCTTGAAAAGAGAGCGCCCTAATGACAGTTTTTATTAGTATTTTCGTTTCGAGCAAATTCGAGAAAATAATATACAAATTATAATAGTCTTACTAATTAATTGTTTAAAGATGATAAATATGTTATATGAAAAATTATAAAAATGTATTGTTATTCTCATAAAAGTATTAACTTGTTCAAAAGGTTCTACGTCTTCTGACAATTAAGATAAAACTAATAGCCTACGAATAGGTGAGATTAGATATTCTTAATTACAATTTGTTCTACGCGGAACGAATAATGTTCACGTTTACACATTTTCTCGTGAATTCTAGTGAATACTACGATTTACGCAACATGATTTACAATGTTCGAAAACAAACTAATAATTTTTCGAAGATTTATTGAACTTTTCCATTTATCGAATCATCCTTAAAGCAAAACCTTCTACAGTCTGTTGATTAGTTAACAGGGAAACACGTGATGAACCGTTTTAACAGTCGCACACTATTCGCATTCGGAAACGGATATTTTATTAGTACAATGCAGATTCTGTGCACTAATATACACTTCAGGGGAAACGTTTACGATCGGCCAAATGACCGATTGCACATTGTTCATTGTATGATTATTGAAATTACTAAAAATGATTCCACTAGAAATTATTAAATACATTTCTTCTTTGTTCTTTCATTTGGGCAGATATTTTTATAAAAAATGCAAGAAATCTGCATAATCAGTCCTGTAATTTTTATAAAACAACGTAAGGGACCCAATTGCCGTGAGGCTATTAATTACTGTGCCTATATTAATTATATTTATTTTTAAAGCATAAAGAATATTAAAAAACTATTAAAAAAGACTATTAAAAGAACTATTATATATCTATATATGTATCTAGATATTATATCTATATACATAGATCTATATCAAACATATATAGCAATTGATTTTAATGAAAAAATAATAATAAATAAATAAATAATAACGAATAAAATAACGAGGATATTTCAGGTGGACAGTGCTCGTGGGGCACCCTGTATATTGGAACGTAATTGTAGGTTAAATAATTTTCCCGGTTTGTTTTCCACTGTGACAAAATGTCTCGTAGATATGTTACCAGTGTGGCTATTAGACGACTAGAACACGAATGTTAACAAGCGCCTTGTCAAGACTTGAGTCGATGCAACCCAAATTTCTGGGGTCGTTGACACGGAAGAGGTGATTTAGCGCAGTCCTTGAGGAGGGCATGCAACCCTATAAGCCCAATAAAATGAAGTAAACCTAACATTTTTTTCGCATATAAAGGTATTGCGGAAGAAACCGACTTTTTAGGGAACGTTAAGCAACGTTTTAGCTTTGTTTTCTTATTTATTTTTATCACATAAATTACAAGTGCTGTGTAACATTATCCATGTCCAGCAAAACCTTGGCAGCTTGCAGCCAGCTATGAAAGTGGCTCGAATATAACAAGTAAAACATTGTTGTATTTATTTAAACAAGAATAGAATATCTTCAATGTAGTGTACTATTTTTTAATACTTTTGAAAAAGGAGGACATGGCGGCTGTTGAAAGAACAATTGCAAACAGTTAAGTAAACCATATTATGAGGGTTAGTTTAACACTAGAACTACCGAGTAATAAATTCAGGGCATCCCAAAGATGTTGTACTTCCTTGAAAGGGGTGATTCCAGAGGTCATTTTAAGTATTTTTTTCCTTTTCGAAAATGTTCCACTCGGCATTGTTAAGAAGTTATTGACGGAAAACATTGCGAAGAACATTTTCGCAAAGGAAAAAGTTACTTCGAATGATCCGAAGAAAATCATTTCTCTCAAGGAAGTACAACAATTTTAGGACACCCTGTATAACTTGATGTATATTGATTGGTAATACAGACAAGACTATATTTATTCAAATCTAATACGTTTTTTATGTCTGCGTGTGCTTCAATTAAGAAGTTCGTTAAAAAATGTCTGATGAAAACATTTGTATAATTTTGGGAATTGTGAAAGAGAAAATTAGTAACCAGTCAATTTTGAAATAGAAGCTGCTTTTTTGCTTGCATAAGCGAACGGTAATTATGAATTCAGAGAATGCGTTGATGTCGTAATAATCGAGCTATTATCTTTTGTCATGGCTGTTCGAGTACGACAACAAGAGTATTTTTTATTTAACGACGCTTAAAATGCGAATGCGCAGCGTACGTTGCGTGCGACCATGCGAAACATTTACCGATAGGGATATATGGAGTCATGTTGTTTTTGCTTTCTCGTGTTCGAACGAACGATAAAAATTACTTTGTAATTTTGTGTAAATCGATAATTTTTATTTATAAACGTGAAAGCTTTCCATAAGATACGCTTATGCACCTTCGAACCCATGTGTTTTATTCAAGCCAATTTGCTCTGGGTTAAAAATTTACTTTCCATTCGCTTTACGTCCACACAATATTGTAAATAAACTTACTGTACGTAGGCTACACATGATACACAGCGCGTTTACAAAAAAATACGTCTTCTGGATTAATACTAAACCTACCGATCACTAAGGCTGATTAGCATTGTTGTTTTATAATTACAGTGTACATAGGTAAAATAAAATGTTCGAAACTGATAATTTAATCGAACTTATTGCAATTTGCCTGATCTTAACAAATAACAAATAGACTCCGGATGCAAAATAAAAAGTTAGTGCGATCTTGATTTTTTGTTGAAAATCGATTTTTTTTTTTAGTTTAAAATATTGCAATTTCTTGTCGGTTAAATACTGATTAACTTTGGTAAGAAACATTTCAATCGTGGGGAATAATTTGCGCCGCACCTTGTATATATATCATTTTATTATTTTTATTATATATTATTATTATTTGATTTATTTATTATTATATTCGCTTTATCTACATCTTATTTGTGGGACTGGCTGAAAAAATTCCGGATTTATCACGACCGCTCTGTATGCACTTGCCACTGCCCAGCTTGCACTGAACAAAGACGAAGACGAGAGAGAGAGAGAGGACAGCTTAGTAATTCCACGGATGGAAGGGTAGATTGTTCGAGCGTCACTTGGAGTTCTGTTTCGAGTGAATCGCACGGAAAAGTGGTTGGCTACAAATATAATCCGGACTTTCAATACGCGGCAGAAGGCAGCTGGTACGAATAAAAGATCGAGAAAACAAATCTTGCACTTTGTTCCGTGGAAGAGGAAGAGGCTCACGGCTCTTGGCATCGGCTCGCTCATTGTATCAGCGCGGCATGAATATTTCATTTTATCGAGCTATAGATAAAGCTGAATCACTTTAACATTGTGCGATTCAATGCGAAGCAACTATTTTACATATTTGTTCGAACGATTGGAATCTCGTGGATGTTAATTGGAGGATTCTTCCAATTAAACATCTGATCGTACCCGCGAGGATAAGATGCACCCCTGTTTTCAAATTTATTTATTTATATTGCTTTTTTACGATAGAAAATTCAGTTCACTCTTTCAGTACACTTATAATATGGAACACTCGATTTTAAAAGCTTGTCAATTGTACAGAAAGTTTCTTCTTTCAATGAAATCTCTGAGTGGGAGTGAAGGAACAAATATGCAATTGTGCTTTATTATAAAAAGTGGTGTCTGATATAGAAAATCTAAAAAAGGGTTACCTCAAAGTATGGAAATATACTTTTGATTCATGCTTCTACACGATTCGGATAACTGTTACACTAATTTAACGGTTATTTAAGGCAAAAGAGTATTTATAACTTGATTGTTACACGTATAAACCTAACTAAATGTTACATAAGTAAGCGTTTCTAATGTTGTATCACTTAAGGGGATATGCAATCCTATAAGCCTAATAGAAAACGTACATCTAATCTTTTTTTTTACATATAAAAAGATGTAAAAAAAAATTCTTTTAGGGAGCATTTATGTTAGCTTTATTTTCGTATTCTCTTTTATTATATAAAATTACAAAATGGTGGAGTTGTACATATGTGCCCATAATTATGAAAGTGGTCTAAGTCAAAATTAAAAAAAAAAAATGAATTTATCACTTATTTCACACGACATGATTTTAAACTAAATTTATTCAATGTAATTTCTTTTTTTTATGACAGACCACTTTCATAATTATGGGCACAATAACATTATCTAACTTCATGTCCAGCAAAGCCTTGGTAGCTCACACCCAACTCTACCATTTTGTAATTTTATGTGTTAAAAAAGCTATGAAAATAAAGCTATGTTGTATACCAACGATAAGATCATCTAAAATCTTCTTACATTCTCATAGTATTAGTCATCTAGGTACCTTCCGATAACAATTGTCATAAATTGTAAACGTCCCAAAACTTTCCCCAGTGATTTCATCCTTTATTACTCATCTTCAAACTTCGCCCTGAAAATGTCTCATCCCTTACTGACCGCTAGACCCGAGAAACCCCCCACTCCTGATTTTCAACGCCTGTATCTTGCGGGGCGTTTCTGCGAAAAGCAGCATTTAGCATTTATCCTCCGAACAGTCTTTGCAATACCGTTAAGAATCGACTTCAGAATATCTATTGTACGCGCAACCGTATTTCATTAAGTTCCGTGCTTGTACCGAGTTCTTATTAAGTATAATAAACACCAGTCAACGGAATACAACAGCTAAAATGTCACTTAATATTCTCTAAAAAAAATCTTCTTTTTCACAGTATCATTATATGCGATAAAAAATATTAAGTTTACACCATTTTATTAGGCTTACACGGTTGCATACCCCGTTAAAATCGTATGTTCGGAAGAGGAGCCTGGGATGCATGAACGCTTCTTTTCATTCCAATATTGATTATCGAAAATTAATTTTGCGTTTTATTTTACAAACTTCAGGCAGCCTAGGTTTCCTCAACTTCTATTCCCGCGCATAGTAGAAAATTGTGCATTGTCAAATAGTATTTCGGTATTGAGCGTAAACACAGATTTCCCTTCTGTATCTGTGATTCGAGTTGAATTTGAACATTTACTATATTTCGTTTCTTCGGGAAAGAAAAGATTATTCGTTTATCACAACGTCCATTTTGTCAGTTTACTACTCTAATTGGTATAATCTACGATGATGTTGCTTTACCGTTCTTACATCTACTATACTGAAATCGTTCGACAGATTAAAATCGATATTAAGCGTAATTAACTTTTACAAAGACTTTTTTCAAAGCAACTTTCATTGTACACAATTGAATAATAAGTATTTTATTGTGCTACACTGGAGCGTGCGTCCGGAGATCATTCGTATTGTTTGCGACGTGTTACATTTTAATCGATTTTTATATAAATGGCGAGAGAGAAGGATCAAGCAAACTCCGACACTGACCTACATCGTGAAAATAGCGGGCGCGCGCACAGTTGTATGAAATTTTCATTTGCTGAAACGGGCGGCCGCCGATTTCTGTTTCCAATCATCATTGGCGGATGCTTTTAGGAACGTGCTCGAGTAAAATCGAACAGTGGACACGTGCAATTGCGATTATTCCGCGATCAGTTCCGAGAACCGTCGTTTATTCGAGAAATATGAGATAACGGATTGATGCTTTTACGGCTTATCATCCGAGTAGACGTGATTATTTTGATGCAATTTCTCAGAACACGGCAATCGCACAACGAGAAAGCCCGTGCGTCGTAATTAGTGCAGTTCGTTTTTCGAATTAGAAGCTCCGAGGTATACAGTGTGATTCAGCTAAGCTGAAATTACATCTAAACTATCTGGTATATGAAAAAATGGTTCAGCCGAAAATTGTATAGTTTCAAGATTAGCATACAATGTAACAATTAGTTTTTTTTCTATTGTGCCTTTTTATTGATATAAAAGTCACTCGCGAGTTTTTCTATTGTAAAGGGTATAATCTCGTGATTGAAGAGAGAATGGAGTCGTGTTTAAATCTAAAATTTGCAGGAAAAGTGGAACACTATCCTGGATAATGATGGAGATTATATAAAATATTAAATTAAGAAATCAAAACTTGAATTTACTACAAAGTTTGTTTTAGATTTCAAAATAATTGATTACTTATGGGTCCCCCTAATATACAGGGTGCGGCCGAATAATATGTACAAGCGGACACGAGGTGGTTCCTTATGAAAAAATAAGAACAAAATATGGAATAAAATTTTTTCATTTAAGGCTTAGTTATCGAGAAAATCTAGTTTCAAACGCAGCGAATACGCATGCTATTCAATAGGAATTGTCTGACGCGTCTGATCATGACCAACCAAATCTACTTCCTGCATATACTAAAGCACACAAACCGGACAGATCTTCAAACTCGATTTTCTCGAAAACTAAGCCCTAAATGAAAAAATTTTATTCCATATTTTGTTCTTATTTTTCCATAAGTTACAACCTCGTGTCCGCTTGTACATGTTATTCGGCCGCACCCTGTATTGGCCAAGAGACAATATTCTTTGATCCATGCCGAACATTGAAAAGGACAGCGAAGCAGTGGGCAGTGACAGTTCTAGGAAAATTATCGACTAGGAATTTGGGACATATATAGAGCAAACACTATATGTATCGTGTCCCTTTCGAACCTACTATAAATTAATTCCTTACTTATTGATTTTGTCCATGGTAGTAACTTACATATTTGTGCGACAGATATCCTAATGAATTGATCTTAAAAAATTAATACACTAGTTTTCCTCCATTATTGAAAGTGTATGTAAAGGATATTTCAGTGGTTTGCAAAAAGGGTTGCAATTATTTGACCACATGTAAGAAGTGATTTCTGTGCTGATTAACTTTACTGGTTGGAGCATATTACTTAGGATTTATACTTAACTTTTCAGTCTTTTTTTAATTCACGAATTACTTTGATTTTGTTAAATTATAGTAGTTAGTTATTATAATTAAAAGCAAGCTGAAGCTTGGAAGGAAGCAGGGTTTCAAATATTTATTTGCCGATCAAAATTTTGAGCAGTATTTTTAGTGCAATACATATATTGTTGTTCATTTTAGTTTTCACAGAAAACTTTTCATTCAGCATGGCGACTCAAAGTGCTTCCAAGGTTTAGATTACCCATTATTTCAATTGTTTATGAAATAGCGATGTTCGGTGCTGCATAAATAAGAAATATTGGATTTTATAGAAAAAATGATTTGTCAGCAATTCTAACGAAGTTCTCAACGTTTCGACAGTTTCCTCACATTTCCAAATGTGTACACACGAGCACACAATATTTCATCGAATTATTTTTGGACGTATTATCTGCTTCAGTTTACTTAAAAAGATCTCGGAACATAATCCATGTTCCGCTACGTGCGTGTACGAAGATAATAACGTGTAGATAGGAGCAGTTATGTGTTTATGTAACTTTCATTTCTAGCTTCTTGTAGACTTTCGCAGCTCGTGACCATATATTATTCGCGACGAGGATTTAGTGCTTCCATAAAACTGTGCTTAGAAAATTAACGCAAGCCATTCAAATTTCGATGGAGCCACAGACAAGCCAAAGTGAATTTAAACATTTATTGTAGAATTCGTCAAATAAGAATTTGAAATTTTCAATTGAAAAAATTTGCAATGATATATGTAAGTATTAGAATTCAAGCTCACACTTGTAGAATTTAACTAAATTAGATATCAATAAAACAAACAGAAAACATATTCGTAATTAAACTACAAATAATACTTTGCTAACTATTATAGCTTCTCATGTTAAAAATTATAATTTATAATATTAACTACTTGCTCAACTTATTTTCATTGTAAGGAAATATTTGAAATACAAAATAAAAATATTTCATTTTATCTATCTGGCTGTCAAAATAAAAATATTTGATTTAAAGTAGTATCTTATTTGAACCACATTAAATTATACCATATACCAAATCATTAATGATCGTTAATATACGTTGCAAAATATGATAGAAAACCTTGTATCTAATGTTCCACATACGAATACTAATACTACATTATAAAATACTAATGTAAAGTGTACTTACTTCTGAATCTTCTGTACCTCCGTCAAATCCACAGCATACAATTATTCACTCACGAAAATAGGTCCGAATAATTGCACAACAATCACTACACAACACACACACACACTCACAACACATTTTATAAAATCGTGACAACGAACGAGAAGATGTCACTCCGACCACGAACAAAATAATACTGCGATTTGAACAATGATCCCTTCCACGCAGGTGGTACGGTCAGGTTATCCTTGGCAGGTTAGACGCCGAGGGTCTATAAACACTGGATACAAAACCGAGGTAAAAAAAATTATGGCGCGGCGCCGACCCTATTTCCCGGAATTCCCTGTTTTCGTATCACTCGTCCGTGGGAGGGGGACGGTTAAAATCGCAGTATTATTTTATTCGTGGTCGGAGTAACATCTCGTCTGCTGTCACTATTTCGTTAATTGTGTTGTGTGTGTGTGTTGTGAGTGTTGTTCAGTTATTCGGACCTATCCTCGTGAACAATTGTCAACAATTGTGTGCTGTGGATCCGACGGAGGTACAGAAGATTCAGAAGTAAGTACACTTTACATTAGTATTTTATAATGTAGTTTGTAGTATATTAGTATTATATTTTATTATTCGTATGTAGAATATTGGATGCAAGGTTTTCTTTCATATTTTGCAACTTCAGTGTCCCTTTAACACTAGATTTACAAAGCACTAAAACTGACTACTTAACATTATTTTACAAAAATAACAAGAACGTGTCTATCCACATTTGTATCAATTTTTTAAATAATATATACCCAAAAAAATAATTTTGTTGAATAATTCCCCATGGATACGTCTTCGCAATGTCAATAATTGTAAATTATAAATATTAGATCCCGTCATTTTGACAGGCCACCACTTAAAACGACTTCAATCAGTTGAGACACACTGTCTTGTCTGTTTATGTTGACAGGTCATATACAGACATATTTCCTTATAGAAGCCCCTAATGTAAATAATTACTAAAAATTGTCTACTCGTGTACTTGTGTCTATTTGATAATTGTCCAAAACGCGGGTCTGGCCAGGGACAATTATTGGCTACAAGATACTATTCTTTTTTTTTTTTTATTGGATTAGTAGTGGTATCCTGGTCTCACACTGATATACCCGACCCGTATTTTGTTTACACTCCTCTAGTATATAGTAATATATATAGTAATAGGCTAGATATTTGGGACATTTATCGAGTAGAGACTGTATTTATTTCTTTTTCCAACCATTTTAATAAGTGAAAGTGATACAGTAAAATGTTCAGATTCTTTAAATGTTTTCAAAGTTTTGTATTTCATCTAGTCATTTTTGTCATAAATGCATAGTCATAAGTTAGAGTTCAATTACGTACGCAGTAATATTCTTCTGGATAGGTGTAATCAAGATGATAACGTGATTGGATCAAAATCCCCGTAGTCCTGCTAATAAATGTTAGAAAAAAAAATGGATGTGTTGATGTTTTGCCAGATATTGAATTACGCGGTGTATATATGTATCTAATACCTGGGATCTATTTGTCTATCGTAATGCAGTCCGTGACATTGATAACGCAGTGCAACTTCCGTAAACATTCGACGGTCTCCGGCATTAACCGGTTTCTACGCTTCGTTAACTGTTTATTCTTCGTTAGCAAGCTTCATTCTATTCCGGATCATTAACTGCGATTAGATTTGATGTTGCATTATACATACTATACATTACTGGTCTTGGGCATGTAGCATGTTTTATAAACTAAATAGAAATAAATAATATAACATAGCTAGTTTTCAAAAATATATAAGACTACCTCAGAAACTGTAGATTTATATTTAATTCAGCCGATTAAAATCGTTTAAAATTGACATCAGACTTGCCTGATTTCTTTGTGCTTCTGTCATTCACAAAACAACACTTCATGCGAATGACTTTTTGGTCCTACTTTATCGACATAAATAAAAGTTCATATCTTTACCACCAAGAGGCATCAAAATGCATTAATTTTTAAATAAAAGAGGTGGTACGATTTAGGTGACCAGTACGCATTTGGCAACTCTCCCCTATATACGTAGCTTGAAAATTTAAGAAGAAAAACCCCGCAAAATTGTTCACGAACCTAATAAATTTTTGGGAGAAAGGAAAAGTGTTTTTGGCCACAAAAAGTCACTTTCCAGACCACTCACTGTGCGATGGAGCGGGCGAGCAAGCGACTCCTTTTTTTCTGGCCGACACACTGAACTCCCTCTCGGAAATCGCCGATGGGTCATCGGGTCTCGGGAATCGCGTGGATATGTTTTCGCGAGTCTCCATGGCGATAGAATATGTCCGTGCATACACACGAATCGATCCGGCGTTCTTTCGTATTAACGAGAGTGGAAGTAAGAGCGCTGATAGGGGGCCGCCGCGGCAACACGTGTAATCATCGTCCGGATGACGCGCGCCCGTTCCGAAACTACCGATGAATGTGTGTCGCGAAGCTCTCGATGGTCTTGAACACGCGATCCTGTTTAGACGGGGCAACAAGCCTGATTCTGAGCTCTGCAACGCGATCGACGATCGACGATCAACCAAGTCGCTCGAGTTTCGCTGTTCAACGATCGAACGTTCATAATATGGCGCGCACGATTTGATCTATCGGTTTGCTGGGATTTCTGGTACGCGCGTACTGTGTCGCTTCATAAGTAGGCTAAACTCGGGTTAGTCCCGTGATACCCGTGATAATCGCCTCCGTACGATATCTTTTCATTCGTCTATAACTCTATTCTATTCTTTTTATTATTGTTCCCCTCAGGGTTACAATCCTCGCTATAGGTTCACACCTAACCTATGCGTTCACCCATCTTTCGACGGGCCCCAAAAACCAACGTCACTTAACCTCAATTCGTCTATAACTCGCAGTTGCCAAACCCCAAATCACCACCGTAGAAAGAGAAACGGGTCGACAGTGTCGATGATGTTGTCCACTCGATGTTGTAACAGATACGTGGCGGTTTCCGCAATTTTGTTTTGACGCCGCGAGAGGATATTTTTGTCCGAGGATTTTTGTGGAATTTTTTTGTACGTGGTTCGTGTAGATAAATCGATTTATTGTGAAAGTGACGCGCATTGTCCAAACATGCTCCATACTTGTGTCGCGAAGATTTAGAATAAAAACTGTGGTGGAAGACGCAACAAGACCAGCACGTGAAATTCACTTTAACACGTTGATCGCCATGTCACCCAGATGTAGAGGACGGAGTTATTTGTTCAGGTTTTAAAATGAATTTTTACGTTAATATATTCATATTCACACATATAATTATTTTCAATTTTTATTTCATTAAATAACTTGCTTTGTATTCATGGAATTTTTGAGTGTTCTCGTTTGGCACTCAAAGTGTTAACTCTATGCGAACTAGGTGGAGTTAAATTAACACTGGCGGCTTTAATTAAAATTGCTACATCGAAATATACTAAGATGTTTGCGTTTTTACAGATAAATCGTTCATTACGATATGACACATCTTCGTTTTATCTGACCTCATTATAAATTTGGCGAAACATTTTATAAAGTGCGTTTTTAGTTAATTAGTCTATTTGTACATGTATTATTGTCTGAGTACAGTTAACCCTACATGGTTGAGGGTGTGAGTTTTATTCGCCTGGGAGGGTTAAAGCCTCTTTTGTAATTTCTAGAATGACAGAATATTTAAAAACAGACTTGTTATTATTGTTTTCAAAACAACCATTGCCGTCTCTGTTTTCGAGCACGGACCGTGGACATGTTAATCTTAAAATAATCGTATATCATGACACAAATGCTATTTTTACTTATAACGGGTGGGTAATTCTTGTCATTTGTTAGCCCGACTCTATGTTCCTTGTACTCGGCTCGTGGGAAAAGCAACAATGCAGATACGGAAAAAGAACTTCGTGTGTAGCTTCACAGCGAATCAGGTTTTTACATTACGACGAATGTGCGAGTGATTCTAGTTATGCTTAAAATGATAAACTTTTAGCAATAAATTGGTGATATAGAAACTTGTAACAATGAAAGTAATTACTGCGCGTATTAGAATGAGAAGAGCTATCAATCAGTAAGCAGAGAGCTGTGTGTAATAATACTTTGTCATTTACACAATAGATTAATAAAAATGGACCGTGGAAATTAAGTGCTCGTGAAATATTATATTTAGTACAACAATTATACTTTTACAAGGTATAAATTTTATACCACAAGATATTTGAAAAATTCGAAATGAACAATTTGCCGCATACAGACAATACCTAACGCTTTGTAGCTGGTTTTTTCCTATAATATAGTAGTAACTAAGCAAAGAAGAACTGTTTTCAAATCAGTAAATATTTATTAGACAAACTCCTTTCGATGAAAAGAATGAAAATACAATTCGAACAAAAAATTGTGCAATAATCTTGACTTCTCGAATGCAAGTAAAAATACAAGTCAAAGAGTTCACCATTTACAAATAAAATAGGGGACTTTTTTAATGGGACTGCTTAATCGGTAATATTTTTGAAGAAAGGAAAAAAGATGACAGCATGAATCTTCCTTAAACATTAACGAATACGCAAATGTTAAATAGATAAAGTTTTCATTTCAGTTTTAACTTAGCAAACCTCGTTTTTATGAAACAAATTTCTGCGATTCAGAAACCATACTGTGAAGAATGTAAAAACTTCCATTCTCCAGATGAGGGTGATGCGATAGTGAAAGTTCTACATTACGAAACGCCTAGACATGACTCTTGGATGAAATTGAATGTTTCATCAAAATCCACGGTTCCCGGTGTACAAACTTGCGTTAGTCTGTGATCATTTTAAAATCGCCCTACTAAATTAATAGTCTTTTTCTACTTATACTTTGTGCCCACCAGCAAAAATATTGTACGTATCTTGTTTAAAATTGATGAATAAATGACTTGTTGACAGCAAGGATACGTATTTATCAGTATTTTATTATTCAGCCAATATTAAAATGGTCGGTACAAACATTTCTTGGTGACGGGCACAATTCTTGCCGACTGCTTACACGTCATTTAGTAAATCCATGGTTGTGATTGCTCTGAAAAAATTCAAATCGTTCGGTCGAATTTTGAGGGGCGTTCGAATACTTTCGTGGGGCGCTGTACGTTAACGATGCGGATGGTTTAAAGGTAAATATCCTTTTCTGTCAATGGCCTCGATTTCATTTTACTCGATACTTATTGTTAGACCAGTCGCGAGTCGCGTGAAAATAGTTTAGGTCGAAGGGGGTAAATTTGTCGAGAGAAACGCGAATCCGTATGTACGAACGTTGGTTTCTATTTGTGAGAAACGACCCGATACGTTCGGATTGAAACGACGCGATCGATCGTTTTGCGGGAAAATGTAGAACACTCCCGTTTAAACGTCATCGAAAATAGAAACATCGCGTAGACTGTCGCGGACACAAACGTCACGCGCCGTGTTGTCGGTATTAGTTATCCAAAATGTAAAACGCCGGCTCGACGACACTTAGCGCGTTCAATTAGCGTTAACCACATAGAGTATTGAGCATTCCGTCGTGTCGTTAATGTTTGTGTAAGTCGTCGTCGCGTGTCTGTTAATTCGCCGATGAACCGATCGAGTGTGCTGAACTGTGAGCCGCCTCGTGCCGAACGTGGAAATATACATCGGCGACGCGACGGAAAGTTTGAGAACTATTTCACTTGGTCGTTTCCCGAACGATGCGTCATTCGACGCAAAGGCTGCGGAAGAACGGGAATCGGAGACGATTTGGGAACGCGGAAAATCAACTTGTCCTTAAATCCTCCGCTGCTTCCGAGGCTACGGAATTGTTATCAATGGACAAACACTGTTTATCATTCCGACGACGCCGCGGCGTGCATAAATTTATTCGCGGTGGAAAACAATGCCGAGGAACACGCGAGGTGACGAGCTTTTTCTGTAGCCATCTACGCCACGTGTTCGCGTGAGAGCGAACTCGTCATTATAGTATAGTGCTCACGCACTTGGTACGGTAGCCATTCGATAATACAGTATCCAATGATTCCCTCTCTGTCCTGGTCCTCAGCACACGTGTAGGCCTCGACCGTGCACTGTGAAATGATTTCAAATAGTTATCTCTTATTTTCATTTTATAGAAAAATTTGCCCAGGTCTGTGATCGTGTACTTTGGAATGTAAACATGACGATTCTTAAACTTTTGAATATAGACAAATTGTTATCGTTGATGTATGTACCATGAACGTACAGATACGCGATGTGCCTTTGCTAGACAAATTAATACCGCTTGTACCCGGAAGTGCGGTTTACTCTCACAGTCTAGTGCACTTTGGACTCGGAACTATTTTAACTGTTGTGTTCTCTATATTGACAGCGCGTTGTTTCCGAACGCCGCAGAGCGCCGTTTGCGTTCGACTCACCTGGCAAATGCATTTGGCATTCCTTGACACCCACTATTGCTATTTACAAAGCGCTTCTCTATTATTGTTTTTATAGAGATCATTATTTGAAATAACCACCACACCTGTTACGTGGCACGTGTTCGTACAGGACAAAGCAGTTAAGTGTGCCACTTGAATTACCAGCAAATTATTTGGTGTATGAAAAACTGGTTGTAACGAAAGTTGTATGGTTTCAAGAGTAGCATATAATATAGTAATTATTTTTTTTTCTATTTTGCATTTCTATCGAGACAAAATGTCACTTTGACTTTCTCTATTGTAAATGTCTTCTCTTAATAATTCTAATGTGTTCAAAGTAATACAACGATGAAAATAAAATTTTGATATAAAATATCTTGCGGGAGTGTACTTTAAGTTATTATAGGAGCATGGCAGTTAATCTTTACGATTGACTTGTAAAGCTTGCCGCACTAATCAAGCACGTGCTCAAGATCCGTGTATGATCGAACGATTAGATAAATGATCGATAGTGTACAGAGTATAAATTTAGAAAACAATTTCTTCAGCGTGCAAACATTGACGTCGAAATAAATTCAATTACCCAACCGATTTTTATAACTCGTTTTTAGTCACAACAAATTGCCGGATAATAATGAATAGTTGTGAACATTTATTTAACTAACACTAATCAAAATCAATCAAACGCAAAATAAGAAACCCGAATATGCTCGTTGCATTGCGTAAAAGACAAAAGAATTGCAAACGGAAGTAGACTTCAATAGTAGATTAGAAACACTTGTGCTAACAGACAAAATCGCCGACGATGATAAGCATTCTTAGAAATCATTTTGCCGTCTTTTGAAGGTTTGCTATGAAATTTGAAGAGAAAGAGAGAGAAGGAGAGAGAGAGAGAAATTAGGAGAAACATGCTTTTATGAGTAAATCAAATAACAAAGACACGAATTATAAATAAAGTAACAGTTGTGAAAGCTATTCGAAGATAGCATGATCAGTAAAAAACAAGTTGAGTTAACCTTGAGTTTCTTTATCGTAAACCATAAATTATAAGTTAGTGATTGCAGCTAGAATTTCACCCCGAATAAAAAACTATGAGGACACATGGGCTGAAAAACTAATAAATCATGTTCAAAATGTCCTTCATTGCAAGGAATACATTTGCGTAATCGGTCGACAAGTGGAAGTGATAGACACTGAAGTGTTTCTTGAATTATAGCATAAATAAATAACTGTGCACATTTATATCGTGTAGCAATAATTTCAACAACTGAATGTCTAAACAATGGTCGTTTTATGGATAGAATCGATAGATTTTTAAATATTAAATTATCTCTGCGTAAATGTTACGACAAATGAATATACGTGTAAAGAAAAAACATTCTTCTTGTGACGACAACCGGCAGCTCGTCCGTCTAATAATTAGTGTCATTAATTGCTTTCATGGCTTCCCTTCAATTTGACACGAAAGGCGCTTCGCTCAGCGTGAGATCGTTCAGTGAAACGTACTTTTCCGAAACCTAACGGAAAGTTACTCCCGACCAACAGTAAAGTTGAAGCCAACTACAACTATAATAAACGTTCGAGTCAAATATTGATTTTGCACTTTGACTTTGATTTTATTTCTTTGTTTCGCAGTTTTACTTAATACCATTTCTAATCTATCGATTTCATGCAATCGTGTTTCCGATTTTACTTCCTTGTAAAATTCAATATTTGTGTTTTAAAAAATCGACATTGCTGTTCCATCATTACATGTTTTCATTTGTCGACGATATGCACTGACATAGATGCCCTTACAACGCGATCAAAAATTAAATTAATTATTAAAAATTAATCTTCTATAACAGTTTTCAATTATGTTATACGGGAATCTAGTGTATAAATGATCGAATGGTTTCACCGATGAAAAGTAATTAAAAATTCATCCGAGATGATCAAGTTCATGGCATCTTGCTAGATGGCCTTCTTCAAGTGTACCATGAGATATTCTACAGCTGTATTTTAGAACCAAGGTTGCATGGTAGGAAGACACTGGTGTCCGCTGTCATAACATGTTACAAAATCCTGGCATTGCTGCGCCTGGTTTCCTATTTATGTATTGCATAATGATAGAAGTTTGAATATATGTTATAGACATATGATTCAAAAAATTGTTTATAGCCAACATTTTCACCTCCAAGAAAACAGAAACACGTAGCAAGTTACAAAACTCTCTGTGATTACTAGACTACGGATTTTATGCAAAATACAAAGGTTTGTACATGAATTGCAAGACGCACGATTTAAATATTTATATTTTTCACTAATAATTTCAACGTAGTGAAAATAATATATCTCTTAACACTGTTAAGGTCTTTTAATCTTTCAACGGTTTTAAATTGCACCTATTCATTTTTTACAAACATGCTTAAAACCACCTTAATCACCTTAATTTTTTGTTAATAATATCGATTCCGAAGGTAACGTAAAATTCAGCATCATTAGAAAAAACCAGTTCAAATACGTTTACTTATTGATGGTTAAGGCGATGCTGTATGCTGTATTTAGTTAAAATTTATTTGTCTCGTGTTCAAACGTATAAATAAGTTTGATCGACTGGTCGATCATTGCAATCGCATAATATTCTGTCTTGACATACAGAGCAGCCAGTCACATAACTATACATTCATAAACTATACTACTCGTCATATAACGAAACGTTTCAAGCGAAAGTTGCGCGACATCGAGCGATGTATGTATATAACTTGATAATTAAGCAAAGAAATAAATTTGTTGAATAATTCCTCGTTGATGCATCTTTACAATCTCAATACGTCTTCGAGAGAATCGTAAATTAAAAAATTTTAAACCTCCTATTTTCAGTTTCAAAATATTTCAATCATCATAATTAATTAGTATTACTTTTCATTTTTCCTTTTTTTCAAACAACGGATTTTTATTTAGTAAACGAACGGCAGAGACTTATTCGAGTACCTAAGATTCATTATTCTGGTGAACATTTTCCGCAGAATGTTGGTCCGAATTTTATATCTGAAATCAGTCATGAACAGGTGACAGGGGTTGATATCGTAGAGAGATAGATTCGGAACAGGTTAAGCTTTGCAACGAAGGTCGCGCAGAGTAAGAACCATTTCTATCGACAAGATTAGGTCAGTGGAACACTTTAGCATAATATCTAGTGTACTAATAATTTACAAGCTCACGTGTTGCATGCAACGAAACACGAATTCGATCTATCGCCACTTCTTCCGACCACAAAATTTCGCTATTCTCAGCTTTGTCAGATTACTACGCTGAGTCATCGACTGTTTGCGTCATTCTAACCCGAAATAAATAATTAACATTTGGCACCTCTCAGTTTCACAGAAATTCCTAAATAAATTGTCTGCAATTATTTTCCATGAATTTTGTTCCAGCGTTATGCGCTCTGAATCTGCTTTCAATTTTGTTCCCAACAACTCCCTAGCGTTTTAACTACTTCGTTTAAAAATGTACTTCAAAAGGCTTGTCCTTGTTTGGTTATTTTCTTATGCAATTTTCCGTATAGAGTATTTATCGTTTCTGCGGATATTTAATTCGCGAGAAATATATCTTCAAACACGAAAGAGAGAAACGTGACTCGTAACAAGATATTTTCTGTTTACGCTTGGTATAATTTTTTCGTGATTGTATTTCCATTTACGTTCGTCAAGATGCTGACTATCAAAACTTGTGCTTTTTCTTGCAAAAAAGCAAAATAGACAGAAACTAATTATTACATTGCATGCTACTCTCGAAACCATAGAACTTTCGTTTTGACCATTTTTGTTTTTTTTTTCGTATACCGAATAGTTCTCATGTAATTTAAAAGTTTTGTACAAACGAATTGTAATTGAGAAAGTGAAAAATCTATTTCTGCTATTAATCTATACTGCGGATTTTATGCATTTACGAGAAAAATGAGTGGATGCAATTTTAAGGAGGGGACAGATTTAAAAAATTTAAGAGCATCAATATACTAGTTGCAGCTTTGAACGTTATTGAAATATGAACGAAATTTGTATTTAGCTCTCATACGTTGCAGCCGATGTATACAACTTTTATTTTGCATAAAGATCCACAGTCTAATAATTACAATACAGTGAACGGCTAAACTTTACTTCAGAAAACCGCACACACACACGCATAACTTTTGAACTACTAATCTCCTAGTATTGAAACTTGGATTTTCCAATCTTTCCAATTTTCAAAATCTACAGGATTACATGAAATAACTTAAAAACTTCTGGTTTCCTAAGGTAAAGTTTAACCCAGGGAATATTTATGGCTTCAAAAAATCGTGGAGAGAAAATATTTGATAACTTGAAAGTGTACCACCTGTATTTACACGATTTTTAATCTACTGAAGCTATCTATACATGACATTACATTCTATCATATCTCAAACTCTTGACGATAAGTATATAAATTTACATAGATACACACGGTCTAATTGGTAGTAGGGAATGTTGACGAGTCGACTAATTGTACACAGTCACTTATGATCCCGTCGGATTAGCGATATCTGTGTAATAAAAGATGGTATTTATCATCAACAAACCATCACGTTGTTTATCACTGTGCCTTTATCTTTGAAAGCGTGTTTGTCCGAGACAAATAAAAACAGATAATTGTTATCGACTGATGAAAATACGGCTAAACGAGTATTATTTCAATGAGACGTTTCGACAAGCCGGTGACACATGCCCAGGAAAGATAACAGCATTATTTCACGGCATAAACAAACCCAAAAGAAAATGGGGAAAGAAGCGAGCACGCGTTTCACTGGCACGCAGCTAGTAATCGGAGTCAAGGCCGACACATTCATAAGCGACGATAAGTATAGATATCTGAAGAGAGAGGAAGAGACATTTCGTTTAGACACCACCGCCACATAAACAAAACATTATTAGACAATTGGTAAATAAAGTTAACCGATTATGCTCGATCGACTGTAGGTTTCGAAATTAGGTCGAAAATCTGGTTTTCGAAAAATGGATTGAACAATTCGTGTACAATTGATCATTAGATGGCTACTATAATCTGTGAATCCGTGTATACCGACGACGATGACGGTAACTTACGAATGAAGCGATTTAATTAACACCCTAGTAGCACAAAATATTGTATACACATTCATATAATATTAAAAAGAGATTCAATCTTTTTTTAATATTCAAATATACATACAATATTTATTTTATATTAAGTAACAAATATTTCTTTTTAAATATTCAAGAAATATCTATTTCATGTTACGAGAAAAATATTCTTCTCTAAATATTAAATGAATCTTTATTTCACATTAACAGTAGAATATTTTTTCCAAATACAGATAATACAGATAATGTTCCCTCAACAAGCAGTGCGCAGAAAGTAGTACATATTCATAGTTTCTAATTTTTGTTATAATGTTTTCTTAAATTTGAAAATTTTATTGAATGTTTTTTAAATATTGAATTTATATTTTTCAAATATTGAATTCACATTTTTTTAAATATTTACTTTATATCTTTTTAAATATCAAGTTTATATCCTCTGAATATTTAGCTTATATTTTTTAAACATTCAATTTATATTTCTTGTACATGTATACAATATTCAGATCCAATATTTTTCTGATATGAAAAAATGTGGCTTATAAAATATATTTCCAATATTTGAAAAAAATATCTATCTAATATTTTTGTGCTACTAGGGTTGTCTGTCCGTAAGTTATATTTTTCTCAAAATAACCACTTATCCAGTGACCGACAAAAACAACTGCGTCCGTTCAATTAGATTGCTCCAATTAGACAGGCAGTTAGAATAATCTCACGGCAATCACGAGCAGTTTCCGTCCACGGATTAAACCAGTTCCACGGTGCGATTAACGTATCAATTAATTAATCCATCTATGCCATGTAACATCTTCGACTCTGGCAAGGTCACCCGGTGGTTAAACACCTACATTCCATTACGTAAACACAGCCAATAAACTCGTCATTATGGTTTCTTCGCAGCACAGTTCGTGTTATACGACTTTATTTTCATACCTCCTCATTTTCTACCTATCTGGTTTAAAGCATTAATAACGAAACAATATTTCAGAGGAAACTTTATCGAGTAAACAAACTTTCTCTATTCTATTATAATTTAAAACACACGAAAATCTGTTTTTTTAATATTTAATTTCGCGCTGATTTTCGAGATATTGCAACACACAGAGAACTATTGTAAAATAATTGTAAAATAAGTATGTATAATTAAGTAATATTTAGTAGTATGTATTATTAGTAATTTTAATTGTTTCGCGTAAAGTTACTTCAGCTCGATGACAATTAATCGAACAAAATATATTAATAAGTTATTTCAATTGAAAATAAAATAAACGAGTCAAATAATCAATCCCTGGGGAGCACAGCTGGCAATACTTTGCATTGCTCGCATATGTAAAGTATAGTACATTCATGTATAGCACTTTAACTGGTATATATATATACATTAAATTATTATTATTATTACATATATACATTATGAGTGAGTCAAGCAAGGTAAGTGACTTAACTGTATCACCTAAGTTTACTCCTAACCTATTCGTTGTGTAACAAAAAGTTTCCAACAAAAGTACCTTTATATCAAATAAGACACGCAACGTGATCATTAGTTTTCTGATGTCTTGATATTTTATCGAGAACGTAAGGGTGACCTTTAGTTTTTGTATCATAACGTTGTGCAGTTTAAATATGCGTTTCGAAAGAGCATTGAACACTGAGTAAAAAGTATTAAAGTATATAACGTGAAAAAGTAATAGAAAGTGAAATATTCTTTAGTGCATGTTCGGTCAAATTCAATGATAGCTTGTTTGTTGCTAATTATTTTGCCTGTGAAACTTAAAATGATACCCAACATGGTACGGTCCGGTATCCGAGTGTTCGGATAATGGAGGCTCTACCGAATCGTGCATTAAACAAGTAAACGCGATGCAAATTGTATCGTGTTTGGACTTGTTTTAATCAGAAAAGCGCTACAAATACATTAGTGAATGATTCGCAAACAAATAATGAGAACGAAAAAAGTTTTATCATCATACTTCCACCAAAGATTAACTAAAGAACATCTCGGTAATCATTACTTTTTCATCCCACATACCTTAATACTTTTTTACTCAGCATTCGATAGTCTTTCGAATCGCATATTCAAAGATTACGCATAATGAATTAATAACTCATGGTTGCCTTCGTATCTCGATAACAAAGTGAAATATAAAATAACTAATTATTACATTCTATGTAACGGTTAATGTCTAACACCTTTTGTTTGAAACAATATTTGATGTACCAAGTAGGATACGCGTAAATTCCGATGGTACGATTAAGTGACTCACTCTGTACAAAGCACAGAACAACAATGAACTTAGTCATCAAGTGACTTTGATCTCTCGTTTCATAGAGTTAATTTAAAATCGTATCCATTCAAACGTTTACGTAAAATGTAAATCCGTCGCATTTATGTGAATCTTTGCATTCACAACTTCCACGAGAGGCACAGAAATACATTAATTAGTTATGGGAGAATATACATAGATACATATATCATCAATGTATTGCCCCATTCAGAACGGCAGCTTCATGTGTGCCAAACCAGCACAATGGATTGTGAATGTCACGGATCCTTTGACGATATCGGTATCATGATGAGAGGTTGTGAAAGTCGAGCTGATGGAAAAATCTATAGGGTGAGGCGATCAAAAACGACCAATCGTGCAATTCTAATTTAGAATGTAAAAACTATTCTAATCAAATCTAGACTATTTAATTTCTCATAGAAAAAAGTGAGATGCATAGTTTAATATCAACAAAATTGAAACGTCTTAAAGACGTCTTTTGCGAGACGTCTTTTCAGGACGTAAGACGTTCAGACCAAAAATGGGCGTAAAACAGACGTCTTTAAGACGTCGCGTGCTATCTGGAAATATAAACCGATGCATTTATGAAATTTGCCATTGATCTTTTGACTCTTTCAATAGTAGCGTCGCATTACACAGGGCCTCCCTATTTCTGTGCCAGTGGTTCCAGGTCTGTTTCAAGCGACTCACCTTGTATAAGAGATGTGTTTCGTGAAGACCAGTCACGAACGTCAGTTTTGGCTAGGGGAAAGCAAACCGGCCGAAAATTTGGACGAAATATTATGGTGCCCGTGCACCCAATGGAATTCGATGGAAGGGATACCTGTATAAATAGCATCCCCGCCGCTCAATATTATGGTGGACCAGTAGTAGTTCTCTGATCCTCCGTGTGATCCTTTCCCGAGGCTCTTATTCGAAAATACGAATAACGTTCGGCGTCGCGATAAATCGTTGCCCGCGTCTAAATCCTATCGCATTAACGGCCGGTACCGTACCTCTGATTTCTCGACTAGAATTCTGTTAACTTTCAATCGGGTTACGGGTACGAATCGTTTCTTCGAGAACTCGGCATTACCGTTAACGTGTGAATCCACCTGACGCTGAGCGTCGCGCAGAAAACAGTTGAAGATTCCGATATTATTAGCCAAGTGATCGATATTATTCGAAATGGGTTCGAGTATTTTGATGAAGTTCTGCGGGCCGTTGATCCTGAAACATGTCGGCGTCAGCCGTGCTCCAAGAATGGTGACCGTCGCCAGGTGTTTTAGGTTAGTCGATTTACGTCGTTCATTTGTCGAGTAATTTACGTTACAATTACATCGCAGTGAATCACTACGGGGGAAATCCCTCGCGTGAAATATAGCGGTCGGCAAATGTATTATACAGTTTCCGTATTTGGTATATTTGAAAGAAAATAATTTCACACATTTTTTATACATCCTTTTTTTTGTATATTATTTCTGGAACGAATACACCAAAAATAGAAATAAAGTACGACCCACGGTAAAAATCGTTTGAGACGAAAACAGAAACATGAACCGACTTATTTGGTTGGACAAATAATTATAAGACGTAGAACATTGTTTTTTTTTTTATAAATGTATTCAATCAAATATTATACTAATATTTGGCGATACTTCTTTTTTTTTGTGTTACATGTAACAAACGTTTTTGGAATAATCTGTCTTTTTTAATGGATTTTGTTTCAGTGCGTTCAAATTTTGTATTATACTTTCAGTTAGTTCGTTATTATTATATTGTTGCATTGCCTTCCACATGCATCGACACTAAACACAATAAACTAATTCTTTTGCACATCCAAAATTTTCAGCTTGATTGAATTTTAAGAAAATTATGCGATTTTTAAGTCTGATTGAATACTTTTTGCTACCGGTTGTATTATTAAAAAATGTTTGAAATTTTTTTATTTTATTTTAAATATAATATACATTGTATAATACGAGAATTACATTTCCGTTTTGTCTCCGCTGATTGAAATCAAGCTTCAGGTATCAGAAATTGCATAAAAATTTGTTGTCTAATTATCGATGCATCCGATCTACTCTTGCAATGTCGGTTATCGTTGCATTTGATAGTTTAAAAAATCAGTGTAACAAAACTGTACAAGCTGGTGTTTACAAGTCTTTTCCTCGAAGCAAAATATTTTTTTTACATTAATGTTGAAATTTATAGTCGATTGAAAGCTGATTAACTGCTGTTCGAAACATATTTCTGCCAAATTTTAGGAAGTGCTCGAAAAATCGTGAATAAAACTAATTTTTCATCATGTTTAATCGCTTGTAGATCGTAGCAACATTAACCAATTTCGATGAACAATTTCAACATGTATATTACTGACATGAATCTACAAAACATATCTTTTTTAACTTTCAAACTTTCTCTCTTTTGAAACTTTTCGTCATTAACTAGCTTCGCAGAAAAATTGAAATCGTTTGGTCCAGTTTTAAGAAAGCGATTCTGATTGAGTGTGTGTGATCAATTACGTGAGTATACGTACATACGCAAGACGAACGATCACTTTCACTTACGACGAACATACGTACATAGTCAAAGGTACTGATCATTTAAGTCGTGTACACATAAAACACTGACCACCTCTATGTGCAGCAAACAATTTCATCAGACTGAACAACTGTTATCGTAGCATTGAACAACCCGGATTGGGCAAATCTCATTTACGATAAGATGACAAATAATCGTTTGAAATAGTAAATTATTTTAAATACTTTATTATTTCTATTTTAAAGATAACGCCGATAACATCCAGTTTTATTTGACATTCAAATCAAATAAATTATTTTCAAATAATATTTGATTTGAATATCTTCTCTTATGTTATTAATTGTATTTAAACATATGTAGCTTTATATTGTATACAACACTTATAACAACAAATGAGCAAAAACAAAACTTAATTACATTATTTCGTCACTTACAATGGCAAAAATTTCACAAAATGGCGAGAAACTGCAGGGACAAAAGTATTCGTACATTTCATTATTACAAGTGTTGCAGTTAATTTAACGGGAATTTTCTAGATTAATACTTATAGTAGGATAGCCCTTCTGACGAATTACGTCGTGTAATCTATTGGGCATCGATAATACTAAACTTTTCATGAAGTCAGGTTCTAAATTACACCATTCTCTTTTTAATATTTCTTTTAAATATTCTTTCGATGTTATGGATTTAAATCAGGTGATTGCGGAGGAGTTACTAACACGCGGGGAGTATTATATAACAATCACTGACGCACTATATGGGCTGTATGTTTCGGATCAGTCTTGTCGAAAGTAAAATGTTCTTCCAATACCTAATCTATCAGCACTTTCGTGTAAATTTTCTTTTAAAATATTTAAATATAAATGTTTATCCGTTATTCTATCTATCTGCGACTCTAGAAGCAGCAATAAATCCCCACACTTCATTTCAAGTGTGTAATGTATAATATACAGTTACGTATATTTGAATATACTTAATAATATAGAAAACATTGTTGTTTTTATTTCTATATTCCAAGTGTGCGAACACTTTTGTCCCCCAGTGTACGTTCGGCGCGGATCAAGAAATAGTGTCTCCTGGACGATAGACGATGTGTTGCTGACATATATCGAGAATTCACTGTAATTGGTTGTTGTACGGATAAACGGCTTAAAAGATTTGGAAAATGGCTAAAAGTATTCGGGGATGACCTCTGTAAGCAATCACACGTGCGCGTTAGGGTTACGGGATATCGGCTAAAGGTCTTAGCAAGAGTTAAAGTTGAAGAGAGCATTGTTCGAGCGTGCGGTACCCGTGGGCGACTGGCAGGGCGGCATGCACGGTTCGAGTTCGAGTTGGAGTATTTACACGCGCGAACCGCGTGCGTGCCGCGTGATGCTACATGCGAACTGCGTGATGCGATACGTGGGCGCACCTCTTTCTGCCATGCCACACCGAGAATAAATCGGGGGAATCTTTCGATGCCTCTCGCGCGCGGCCACTGCATCAAAAACCGTTTCGAACCACGTGGTTAGACAGTAGACAGTATACACAGGCTCACATTCAACGCCCTTTAAATCAGTATAATTTTTTTTTTTTTTTTTTTAATTGGATCAAACGACCTGACATATTTGAGGAGTCAGAAGAATTGGTTTTCCAAACGATGTGCAATAAAGTTTTGCATTTGACAAATCTCCATATTTGTCCTAAATTCATCAAATCCACCAGTCTACCGATCAATCTTTTCTTTTTGAATTCGTTCGCAAACTCCGCGCCTTCCTGTGAGTTGCCTGGGACGATGATATTTTTCACCCCCTCGATACGAATCATTACAGATAAAAGGAAATACGTGTGAAATATTTAACAAACTACATATATTGTCCAAAAATCTCATTAAAATCGACGGCTACACCTGAAAAATGTTCTTTGTAAAAGCGTAAACTTGCGTCTTCTTGTAGCCCAACTGCGAAAACCACTGAATTCTTCTGGTATTTTCGGTTCATGACTGACATTTTCCCACTTGTTCACCGATTGATTGGCTTATATATCGAGTTATCTGATTAACAGTTGCTTTGACGAATTATTTCTGGGACTACCTGAAAAACTTCGGGATTCATCTTGACGAGCCTGCACTTATAAAAATCGAATTGATTGTTTACAGCGTCACGATGTCACGCACCATGCTGAAGGAGTCGCCGAACGCGGCCTTAGACAAGAACTTGCTCAACAAGTATTTAGACCTGCCACAACCGGTCGATCAAATTCAAGCTACGTATATTTGGATCGATGGTACCGGTGAAGGATTGAGGAACAAGACCAGGACTGTAGAGTTCATACCGCAACGGCCATCAGGTTGGTAAAACAGAATTTCATTATTTGGTTAGACACCAGCCTGGGGAATAACGAGGTAGAAGGGGAAATTAGAGTGAGGGAACAAGTCTTGATTTGACGACCTTGCCTATGACTAATCTTGGCAAACGCCTGCGCATTGCGATTAATCAAAAAGAAAATAAGTTAATCAAGCCAAACCGAAACTTGGCCACTTCACCTTTTCTATATTCTTCTCTCTGTTCATAGGATGCTTATGTTATTATTGCCCTGATTTTTTAAGTAAAAAGTAAAAAGTGCACGGTATGGCATAATCAACAAATAGTGCAGAACAGTCTTTTATATTTACAGCATCCTTCGAGAAATTAAGGTGTTCCAATGGAATACTACATATTTATTTACCATTTAAAAGTGGTTGTCAAGACGTATTGAATCGTGTAGTATACATCGTATACTATACAACGACTATTAATGCCTAGAAAAACATTAACGGCCACAGTGTGTAACGACCCGTAATGAAGAGAGCTTCGAAAAAAATGCATACTTAATTAACACTATGACATCCGGCGACACCACAGTGGTGACTTTCGCAAACAATAGCTCGGCGGCCGGTAACACCACAGTGGTGACTTTCGCATCAGTATTGCCTGACGGCAGGTGGCACTGTAATGTTGTCGTGCGCACGATATCGTCCAGTGGCCGACGACAACACTGTTGTGGGGTTCTGTTGTTGCTTTTGTGAGACGGATTGAAAACTCGTGAGAACTACCAATGAGATTAGAAAAACTTGAAAATCATCTCCCAATAACCTCAAAACCAGCCGGCGCCAAGCGAAGAAATCTTTACGAAACGTGCGGACGCCAAAGTGTTAATATTAACTATGATTTTGAACATGATATGTAGCCGCGTCTGTAAGGTGGGTTGATTAATACAATATTAATACAACATTAATGCAATCTGGTAAAAATGAATAACAGGAACGCAACACACTCAAAATATGCGCGGATACTGTGACATTGCTTTCAATTTATGAAAATTGGTAACAAAATTATTATGAAAATTTGCATTTCACACGAAAAGATCCGCAGTTTATTAATAAGTGTATACCTGTTACCTTGAGTTACAAAGGCAACAATGACAACATTTTGATTTCTAGAAGTAAGCTTTGACTTCTAGAGATCGAGTGTTTTTCTGAATTCGAATTACCGAGCAGAAATAACGATTCGAGTTAAAGACAATTTGTATTTTGATGGAACAGAGGAATTTATAGTGCGACGGAAGGAGATAGAGAAAATTGTAGTCTTATAGGAGATACCAAGGTTCGACTGCACGGTGTACATACATACATATCTATTTAATTCTCTCGCTCACCGATCTACAATCCACACACATTCTCGTACTCACCGGTATTTTTTATCTAGTTTTACCGCTTAATAACTCCTCCGTTTTTTCCTGCACACACATAATTATACCCGCAATAAATACTTACATAAGTCGCGGCTCTTTTCCTCATCCCTCTCTCTCAAGATTTATTTTATCTTTTCCCATATCTACTTGTTGCTTTCGCTGTTGGACTGTCGGACACCGATTATATTTTCCTGTCTGTCATTCCAAGAGTATGACGTCTATAATGTTAATAATTAGCTTCAAGAAGTGCAAGGAAAATAAAACGATTTTAAAAGAATTATACGGAGACCAGCGTTTTTCTTGTAAGCAGTAAATATTTCGAAAGTAAAAATGGAAGAGGGAAAACTCACAGTATATCTTACTGACAACCCGGTAATCTCAGCCAGTTTTTTATATTTACACTATTTTTCGAGACACGAAGGTGACCTTCAGTTTTTTAAATGAAACGCTATACGTTTTTTAATGTCGTATGAACACACCGGTGAAGACGAATTCACTCATATGTAACACAATGACTTCCAAGGTCATACGAGGTCAGAAATAAGAGAAACAGAGCAACATTGTATTTACTACTGTACTACTATTGACGAGACTAATGTACATAAATTGTGTTCAGTGTGACTCCCGTTGACTATTAAACTTTGTTTACGCTCCCCATAGTACATACAGTTACTCTCATAAATTATTCAGACATCTAAATACATATTTAGTTAAATATAATTTAATCGAATCATTGCATTTTTTACGTACATTTTGAAGGTCTTCTTAACACTAGGTTTACGGAGCACTAAAAGTGGCTATTTTACATTAATTTATAAAAAATAACAAGAATGTGCTACCGAAATTTTGAGCCATTTTTTAAATAATATATACACGAAGAATTGAATAATTCCTCGTGGATGTGTCTTTAGAATCTTAACAATTGTTATTTCAAAATATTAGAACCAGTCATTTTTACGGGTCCTGTAAACCTAGTGTTAATGGTTGATAAAGCCGTTAAGTTAAAATGTAACTGCTTACATTTTATTTTCATATCGGCCACACAAAGTCTTCGCATTCATCCAATAACTATCGCAACCTAAAACGGTATTGAATCGCCCGTGAACCGATGGAATTTTTGCTACGAAAACGGTACACCGAGCACGACAATATTTCGATTATTGTAAGATATAATTCAACCGTAATGAGTTGACCCTAAAGAGGACTGCTCCGGTTACCCGGTGCAGGAACTTAACCCAGTTAATAAGGTGCTTATTCAATACTAGTCTTGTATCGTGCTCCTGTACCGTAAATAACCGTGCTTGCGAGAGCTTCTACTCCACTAATTTCCTCGAAACAGAAGCTAAGAGACCATGCCTCGGCACGCTCTCTTATCCCCCTGCTGTGCATGCAATCTTCTATTTGACTCGATTCATTTCAGAGCGGCTCCACCATTGTGGTATCGTCTCGTAAAGTTGGTCCACAGTCCACAGGTATCCTTGATAAACGCGCTAAGTAATACATAGGTACCACATGCGTGATTCTCAGCACAATAATCAGCTCGATATTCGATTGTCTTGGAAACTAATGGAATTTGCTAGAGAAATGAATATAATTGTCTTTAATAATAATGTTACACGTATCTTTTTATTTATTCATTTATGAAGGTTGCATTAACAACAAAGCCATTCATGGCCACATTTGTTTCACATAATATTTACAATTTCTTAGAGATGTACATAAATTATAAAAACTATAAGAATAGTAGTTTCAACAAGCTTATATATTCTAGATACATATTTTATCTGTTTTGTCTGTCTCGCATAAATAAAAGCAAAACAATAATTTGATTTTATGTCAATAAAAAAGCTGAAACAAATAAAAAATACATATACACTTTGCCTGTTGAGGGGAGATAAAATCAATATTAGATATTGTATATTTTAATCAAATAAGCTTGGACTTGTAGTCCCCTTTTGTTTCAATTACAGTTTGGATATTACAGTCCTGGATATGCAAATTAATCGTATATATATATACACATTTGCATATGATCAATAGATGAATCTTTAAACGCGTTTTTCTGGAAACCACATTCCTCTTTGATACTGTTGCCACGATATCCCTAGTTGACTTTTTTGAGATCTTTGGCACCAAACAAAATTTAAAAAATCTATCGTTTTTCTTTATTTTTCTTTAACATGTTAGGGTCGGACAAATATTTAAAACATAAGTAAACATAAATAATCAAGATTTTTAATTTACTCCGATTCCGGCCACAGCCTTTTTTTAAACATACTTTATTCAAAAATATATAACTCATGAAATTTTGATTGTTTTTACCTTAAACAAATGATTAATGTTCTTTAAATACCCATAAACATGTGTGCAAAAGCCTAGTGCAGGATCTTTAATGGTGTTTGATGAGAAAAATATCTAAAAACAGATAAGAAAATGGCAATTCAGAACCAGAATATTACACAAATTACTGAATCGATAGATTCAACTCGAAGCAGTTCGTTAGTAACAACAACCAATCAGATTAAGCATTGTCTTTAATTTTTTTAATGATAAAGCTCGTCTGCGTACAAAATACATAATCTCCAACTAAGGCTGGAAATTTCTTCCGCTTGCGGCTTATTCGTCTGCCATGATCCCTTCAGATTACCACTTGTTTCAATTGACGTAGGGACTATTAAGGTCGTCGCCCATCCAACAGCATAACGCCTGAACACCATATGACCAGCATCAGTATACTCATATTATTGAAATATATTTTAACAAAAGTTTGTGTACTTAATTGCTTTTTCCTTCTTGGGGTAGTTGTGAATGTGTCGATGCTGGCCTAAATATTGTCGTTTGCTGTTAGATGCAAATGGGTACGCAATATTCAAATTGTTTCTTCCATTTCTGACCTTGCATGACCTTGAATGTCATTGTGTAGTAGATGGATGAATTCGTCTTGACACACGCTTTCAAAGAATCTTTTACATATTAGTTGATAAAAAATTCACTTGACAAATAAGAAAAGAAAATTCAAGTCGTTTAGTCCTTTTTTTTTAATTATTCTTTATTACATACATATATACGATTAACAATACCTGTTCGCTCCTGAACCACAGTGGTCTGAAAACCGCGAGAAAGTGGCCAAAGGTCAATTATTCAAGATTTCAAAAAATGATTTCTTCTACACTCCAACAACACTTCAGAGCTTCAAGATCTAAAATATTATTCGTTTTGGATGATTGTATTATCGGGGATATCATTTTGAAAACAAAATTCTAAAATTCCAGATAAAATTGATTTGTGTAAACACTTGTCGTAAAATATTGTTATTTCATCGTATATTTTGATCATTTAATTGCTTCGTAAGCACTATTCGATCCACGTGTAAATGCTGAAATGTTCATAACAATTTAAACTTTGAGAAAGGTTTTTAAAAAACAGCTAAGACTTGCAAGCATGGAACTTTTTTTATACGAAAACTTGGACAATTCTGAAGAGATAGATAACAATTTTAGTTGCCACTATCCGCCACTTTTAAAGTTATACGAATTTTAACATAGAGAGATAAGTGAACGGACGCAATGTTCAGCTAATTGTAAGTAAGATAACTGTGATACGATATCTTATTAACTATTACAACGTATCAATTTTCATCAGCACTAGATTGGCTCTCTCGTGGACTTTATGATTTTTAAACATAAATTATTGTAATTTTTTTTTTACTGTTTGTACTCTATTCCCCGTTTATTTTGGTATTCTTAACAGGGCGATGGAAATGTCTGATCCTTATACAGGCTGTCCGAAAATTATACTCCGTTGAATAGGTTGCTTCCTGAGGTCATTTAAAGTAACTTTTTTCCAATACCAACGCCACGCTCAGCTGTAGCCGTACCCTGATTGGTCCGTGTTTTTCGTTAATAACTTCTTAACAAAAAAGTTACTTCAAATGACCTCAGGGATCATCCCATTCAAGGAAGCACAAAATTTTTGCGACAACCTGTATGTATCAGCTATAAGTATTAAAAACAGAAGACACAAATATCTTCAAAAGACAAAATTACCATTTGTTAAATACCACAGAACCGACATCGACATCTGCATATATAGCTCCTGCAGAAATAGAAGTAACAGATGACGAAGAAAATCAAGAATACCAAACAGTTTAACCAGCATTAAATCACTTTAAAAATATAGAACTATGTAGAATCGGAGGAATTGCAATAATAATGTTTTGATATGTTTCTTCGAGATCTCTCACGAGTTCCTTGTTTAATTCCAGAGTTGCCAATTTGGACGTACGATGGAAGCTCGACGTACCAGGCGGACGGGGCGAACAGCGACATCTACCTATGCCCGGTGGCGATCTACAACGACCCGTTCCGTCGGGGGAACAACAAGCTGGTGCTGTGTGACACCTACCACAGCGACAAGACTCCGACAGCCTCCAACAAGCGGTACAAGTGCAACGAGGCGATGGAGGCGGTAAAGAACGAGGACCCGTGGTTCGGTATCGAGCAGGAGCACACTTTTCTGGACGTGGACGGTAGGCCGCTCGGCTGGCCGAAACATGGGTACCCGGGTCCCCAGGGGCCCTACTACTGCGGTGTAGGAGCCGATAAGGTGATCGGCCGGGAGATCGTCGAGGCCCATTATCGGGCTTGCCTTTACGCGGGCGTCAAGATCGCCGGGACCAACGCCGAGGTGATGCCGTCCCAATGGGAGTTCCAGGTCGGCCCGTGCAGCGGCATAGCCGCCGGCGACGACCTCTGGGTCGCCAGGTTCATCCTGCACCAGGTGGCCGAGGAGTACGGCGTGGTCGTGACCCTGGACCCGAAACCGATGGAAGGCTCGTGGAACGGAGCCGGCGCGCACACCAACTTCTCGACGAAGACGATGCGCGCGGAGAACGGAATCGCGGAGATCGAGAAAGCGATCGACAAGCTCAGCAAGCAACATCTCAGGCACATCCAGGCGTACGATCCGCGCGGAGGGAAGGACAACGAGCGTCGTCTCACCGGGAAATGCGAGACGAGCAGTATACATGATTTCAGCGCCGGCGTTGCTAACCGAAACGTCAGTATTCGTATTCCGCGCGGCGTCGCCGAAGACAAGAAAGGATACTTGGAGGACAGGAGACCCAGCAGCAACTGCGATCCGTACGCGGTCTGCGAGGCCCTCGTACGGACCTGTCTTCTGAACGAGTAAACGGCCGGACCGATCGTTCGTTTCTCGATGTCACGATAAATAGGGTAGGGGGGTGGGGGCGGAAGAGGAGGTGAAGGAGGAGGAGGAGGAGAGACGAATTCGAACTCGTAACTGGCAGTGCAATGGTGATCGTGTATCTATCTTTACCGAACGTGTTCTTTGCAAGTCGGACACCTGCTCGATACGATTCAAGTAAAATGTAGTAGACGAAATGAGAGATTTGAAGTAGGGATGTGCGGGCGGCTGATGTGTCGGGTAAATACCCAACTGTACGGGTTTGTATTCCCCTCAAAATGCTTGCGCCTCTACCGCTAAATGTGGCTTGATTCTCCTCTAGCGACTCTCTGTACGATGGGTACGACTCTCTCTCTCTCTCTCTCTCTCTCTTTCTCCTCTCTCTCTCTCTCTCTCTCTCTCTCCCATGCAGAGAGTCGCAAAAGGGGAATCTGATGGTGGAGCGGGAAGCGTACGGATTACATATACGCACATCCTTAATCTAAAAGGAAACACGCTCGGGATCGTTCGAGGAACGATCACTTTCCGGGAAAATATAAAATGCCTTTCGCGAGAGACTCGTGCCTAACGAACGAGCTAAGTTGTTTATCGACGGTCTCGGATCGACGCAGGTGAACTGTTTGTAGGTAGTCTTGTAAAAAATATTATTGAAACGAATGAGAGGGAGTGGAGCAAGATTTTCGTGGGAATGATTGTTCTAAAAGATTCGCAAAAATGCATTCACAAATACAGGTCGTTAAAGTTATCGTTCTTGAGATATTCTCTAGATATGACACTGAAATTATTATTGTTATTAATGGTCCATACATTTTATGTGTTTTTGGTAGATGCGTACTTCATTGTACGCACATTGTATTATATATATATTTTTTTTTTTAATGTAAAAAAGCCATCGTTCTACAGAAATACATTAATTGAATACACCAGACGCGATTGGTTCACCGATACTAGCTTTTCAGCTAGCGTTCTGAACGTTGTCGAATCGAAAGTAGCGAGCGACCTGTAATTTGTGTTTTATACTTTTGAAAAGGACCTTTAGCTTGTTAAGTAACTATGTAACCGAGTATATAGGAAGAAAAGGTTCAGTTCTAGGGTGTATCCTATGCACGAAGTAGCGTTAACGCTTGTTACATTTACCCGTTTGATTTAATAACGTTGTAGCGACCGGGACAATAAAGGCAGACGAATATGTCATTCCGTAGGCGAAATAAGCATCGCAAACTGTTACATTTTCGATTGTTCTGGTGCTTGTCGGGAGAAGAAAGAGAGGAGTTATCGCGTTCACAACAAGCCCGTCGGATTTCGACACGCTGCATTTTACTTGATCCGATCAACTCAAAAATATGTGTAGCGAGTTCTGGTTTTGACTTGGATACTTGGGACTCCGAAATATCTATATGGAACATCTTTCGATGATTAGCGATAACAGTTTTCGAAGGCAAGCACAAAGAACTTTTGAAATATCGTGAAGTCGTATGCCTTATCTTCACATTTCTCGTTTTAGTAGTCGGTGAAATAGTTCAGCCAGATTATTGGGTTGGCGAGAAATTAATATCGTTTCCAAATCGCGTTAACGAGAACTATTTTCTTAGTAAATCAGATGTGTAATACGCAGGAAGCTGTTCCACATATCAGCTTATATAATACAATTTACAATTTTGCGGAACAAATTGTTGTTGAAAGTTATATCGACCTAGAACGGTTTCGAAACTGAATGCATGAGTGGCATACATCATCAAAAAATGACACCACGTTCCCATCGATTCAATACGATTATTTATAGCCGCGACCGGGTGTATAGATATCTACGAAATTTTTTCTCGAAAAATGTAATTATTTTATCGAAGGTAACATGCAGGATAATAAAGCGTAAAAGGTTGTTACAACTTTCGAATACAAAGTATGTATAGTAACTCCGAGCAAAGGCGTTCTCCTTTCTCGCAATTATCATTTGTGCAATTGCTTACGGGTCCCAGGATCCGTGAACTTTGGAAGGTGGCCGCGTGGTCGCTCTCTATTCAATCGTGTTAGAGTAATATACATACGTATACATAGGTACACGATGTAAAAAAGAAACGAAAGAAAAGTCGATGTAGCATGTACATGGTGTATTTTCATATTTGTATGGTATATTTTCATATTTGTATTTTCTATGCCGACTTCTGTAATTGTAATTGTATATCAGGACCATTGTTGACAGTTTTGTTGGTAGTGGTTATCATTGTTGTTGTTATAATAATATAGTAATAATGATAGTAGTAATATAGTAATAATGATAATAGTAATAAAAACAATAAAATAATATAATAGTAATAATAACAATAAAAAGCGGTTTTTGATGAAGGAAATACTATTCCCTGATTAGTATGAAACATTCACTTTGTTATATTCTGAAATAAAAACTTCTACAAATTCTGACTTATCTTGATAATTGCATTCATAATCTTAAATCATTAAAAAATTACGTTATATTGGCAACTTTTGAATAATTTGCCTATACCACATATATCCGGTGCTCGCAGAAAGAGAATACCATGTGATAATGTAACTTAAATGTTCGTTTCTTAATTTCACTTTTGTTTGACTACCTATTGGATACTTTGGAAAGTTTTTATCACTTTTCATTTCAAGGTATATGGGAGCTGTTCTTGCTATCTGAGCCATTGCATTCACATCTCTGGAAAATAGTATTGATATCAGTACTATATTAAGGTACAATATTCAGACAGATTTTTTCCCATGTTTTAATATCTTCTCTCACCTATAGTACCATATATCTTCCTTCGGAGAATTTTTTGGTACAAACTGTGGTCTTGACTCATTTGATCTTAAAACACCTATAATTTCTATCTCACCTTTTACCTGAGTATACTGTCTTGCAGTTGAATTTTTAAGTGTCTTAGGGATCCACCCACGATTTACCAGGATCGTCAAGCTATAATATATTTTATAAATTTTAAGAACATAAAAGCATTAGGATATATATGTCATTAAAAACCACCATTTCTTGGCACTAACTTACTCTCGATCTGATAATTTGAAAGGTGTAATAATGTAATATCCTTTTTTCGTATCATTGTTCCCTACCAAAGAACCTTGAGCAGTAGAATCACCATCTACTATCAAACTTCTAAGGCCAACAAGAAATTCTTGATCATATAAAAATGTTCCTTTAATTTTAAACGGGTAATATTCCATTTCTTCCAGTTGCTCTAACCTGAATACAGTAATTTATAACTTTGCAACGTTTAGAACCGTCATGCGCTATTGACCAGTCGCCAACGACTTGGTTGCCAAAAGACTAAAATTATTATTACTTGTAGTGATCAAGTGAGTTTCATACTCATATGCTTTCTTGTACGTAGTGATCGCTGACGACCTGATCGACAATGCGCAATGGCCTTAACTGTTATATGTTTATGTTGATTATCTTACTCTGCTGGTAATTCAAGGGGCTCATGATAGATGCGGTCATTTAAATTTTGTAACAGATTTAACTTCCATTTCCGCCTTTGTACTTGCCATGTACCAAGAAGAAATGTCCCAATTGGAATACTCTGCATTATTTACACTTATTAGTATATACATTAAAACAAAAAAAATTGTACAATATTTACTATGAAATTTGTATTGGATTAATTGAACATGTAATTTTAAATATATATTTAACTTGCCAGCAAGAAAAATCCATAAGGTCCAATATTTTTAGCAAATTTATAAAATTTTGTCGGTTTCTTTGGACCTACATACAGGTTAGGTTTACTTAGATGTGTTTTAAATCTCGTCTGAATATTGACAGCATCGCACAATTGAGAAGAACGATTTTTATTTACAAACTGAACTAGATTTATTTTTAACTGTTTGCCCAATTTTGAAAAAACCGTTCTACTTAAATGCATAGTTGAGTGGTTCATTATGAACGTGTGTAAGACAGATAGAAATACTTTTAAAGACTGCCAGCTGCTGCCAGCCCTCGTATTATTCTGCGAACCTCAAAGTGGGTCCCAAGTGGTCTCAGGTGAGTACTGGGAGCGGTCGGTAACAGTCGGTAACCACCCCAATTACCGACTTAACAATATCTCGTCGGTGCTGTTGCCGGTTCTGAATTTTTTTCAACAAGCAAGTTGTGCGTTAGGTTGATCACCTGTCAACGGATCTACACGATTTACAACATTTAGATCTCTTTGAATTAATACGAAAGTTTATGTATTTACATTTAAGTTACATCCAACGAAAGCTTGAAAGTCTTGCACTGTCACTGTCATGTTATTGTGTTCGATTTTAGGTGAGAGAAAATTTAAGGGGCGGTTCTCAATGACAATACGAGATCAAATTGAAGAAGAAAAAAATTGCGATTTCGGCTTCGTTTTTAGTTATTAATAATTAAAAATCCGCCTACAATGCGGCAACCTGACAGTAGTTGTGCGCCTTTCCGACATACGTAACGAGTACATACACCTTCGTTGATCAGGTTGTGGCATTTTAGGCGGATTTTTAATTGTTAATAACTAAATAACGCAGCTGAAATTTATTCTGCATTTTCGTCCTATATCATCATGGAGAACCTCTCATTAAATTTTCTCCCACCTGTAGTCGAACACCCTGTATATCAACACAGATGGTAGTGTGGGCTGTCATACTTTGAATCAGTGGTGTATAAATATTTTCTGATCATACACATGTATTCTGAATCGTAATACATATTTTTAAACGTCCAATAAAAATATCGAACGATAATTTGTAACAATTTGCAACGAGATAATATTAACCACAAAAATGACTTTTACAAATCTATTGAATGACTTGTATTGTAGACACCTCTACACGAAAGAGGGTAATTATAATTACACATTATTTTATCAATTGATGTTATTAATATTTACTAAATCCTAACTTTCTTGTGCTGTAGATTTAAGTAAATGTAAGTATATTTCTGAAACAACTGATGATGGTATGCCAATTAAAAAATTATTCGTCTGTAACTTAGCCAAAAGGGTTTGTATTTATATCTCTCATATTATGATCAACGATTATTTGACAATATATTCAAGATATTTGCTTCCCTAGACCACATATAAAGATCTCATTAAACGGTTTTCTACGTATGGAAATGTGCAAAGTTGCTTCTTAATAAGGAATCCAATAAAAAGTAATGTTGCTTTTATTACTTTTGATACAGTGGAATCAGCTGTGAGGTGAAAATTAAATAAAAATGAAGATAAAATTACTAATGTACTACAAAGTACTAATGTATTACAATAATCCATAGAGCTAGAGTTGAAGTCATTCAACTGCACAATAAATATTTGAGAGTGGAACCAGCAGATTCTTGGCATCAACCAGATAGCATAGTATATCAATACTATAACAAAGATGGGCAAACATCTGATGAGAAACAATCGAATGAACAATGCAATCAAAACTTGGTTGAAAGTGACATTACAAAGGATAGCATTCAAATATTAAATGATGATTGCTTAATACATATTTTTCACCAATTGCCAATCATAGATAGAGTTAGAATAGAGAGAGGTAAGAACATAAAAGTATGTTAATAATTTATATTATTTATACTAGATATTTTAATAACAGACTTATTATAAATTAGTATATTTCAATATTTATAGTGTGCAAAAGGTGGAGAGCTTTGGTTCAAGAATCATGGAGCAGCGTTAAAAAACTGGATCTTTTATGTATGCCAAATTCACTTTATTACTTGGTAACCAATACAACCATTCTTCGTAAAATACTACTGCGATGTGGTAGATTTTTAAATGAAATCAATCTATCACAAACGAAATATTTATTAAGACCAAGTACATCAACGGTTGTTGCAAAATTGTGTCCCAACTTACAAAAAATTGATGTCACTGCTCTCACTACTACCTCAACTGGAATAAATTCACTAACTAATCATTGTCATGACATTATAAAGCTCAGCCTTAAACCAGCCGTTTACAATTGTGATAGAGACTTGCAAAACTTATTCGAAGTAAATAAAAAATTACGATACATTAAAATCGTCGGTGGCCAAATATCTGGAAATTGTTTATTACATTTACCTGTGGAAACAATGGAAGAAATTGTATTGAAAAAGTGTACGTGTCTCCAAGAAAAATATTTATCTCAGGTAAAGCAGACACTTAATCTACAATATTTTTCTTTTGAAGTATCATCTTAATATGTATCTACTATTTACATTTTTTCAGGTATTTGAAAAATTGCAGAATCTAAGCAGCCTTACAATTGACAGATGCTGTTATCGTTATATTAATACATTGCAAGCTATTAATACGCACTGCAAAAAACTAAAAATATTAAATCTCTTGGATGCTATTGAAGACGACTTTTTATCGATTAATAATGATACAGTACAAAGTATACAGTTGCCTAATCTTGAATCCCTAACAATCAATCGCAGTACGCTTGTTACGAACGAATTTCTCAATAATGTAGTATTAAAATGTCAGCAACTTGCATACATAAATATCACTGGTAAGTTGAATGTTCAAAATGTATACAGGATGTTAAAACATTTAGTTTATTATATACTAAAAACATTTCATTTGCAAGCCTACCAATCACACTAACTCCTAAACTATGCATTGTATAATTATGTATTATATAAAACGTCAGTGTATATAAAAATTGCATGATTTTGTCAGAAGTTCTTCATAATGTGTATACTTTCCTTATCAAGATTTTTAGGAATTTAAATAATAATTAAGATTCAGTTGATGGAATATTAACACACATACTTTTTAGAATGAAATCTATGAAACAATATATCTCATTAGTAAATCTAGAACCAACAGTAGTTAATACATGTTTATTCAGAATTTCACATTCTTTCAAACCTCATTCCTGCAAATATAATATTCTAATTAAAAGGAGAATAAATTTGTCTTCTAAACTTTTTATAGGACCTATACTTACAAAGAAAGAGATACAGTTATTATGTACAGTGTGTAGGAAACTTTCAATTGCAAAATTATTTGTATTTACTAGTTTAGGCACTTTACTTTTCATATGCAATATGAAATCATATACATATTTTCTCACGTGTTGCAGGGTGTAAATTCGTCACAAGTGTTGGTATAGCAGCCATAGCAACATTACCAAAATTAGAAACATTGATAATAAACTACTTGAATCAAGTATCAGATACGGACATGCGGAATATGTATAGTTTAAAAAAATTAGAGTGTCGTGGATCTAATTTTACAGACACAACAATGATCGAACTTTTAGCTTCTGCATCTCAACTAGAATTACTGGATTTAACATTTTGTCGTGGAATCACAAACATAACTCTGAAAGAGGCTGCTGCAGTTACTGTAAATAGAACTAATAATATACTCTTGAAAATTTTTGTTGGAGAAACTGGAGTAAACTTGAATGATTTTAAGGAAGTCTCACCATTTTTGCAAATAGTCAATGTAATCCTTTAGGTAAAATCATTTTTACATATAGTTTGTGTCACAATGAAATATCCTGTAATGGTTTTATAAAACTGTATTTGTATGTATTTTTCCAAAATAAAATGTATAATGTTTTCCTTTACGTTTCAAGGTATCTTATTATTACCTAGATTTTAAAATAACAAGATTATATTTCAATTTAGGATAAATTTATTCTTTGCATAATTACAACATTTAGACAGTAAATCGATACAACGGCAATTATTATACAAAAATTTGTAACAAGGAATATATCCATATATTTATAATAAGTGCCAGAAGTAATCGTTCCATCGACATTTAAGATTCACTGTTTTATGTATTGCGCTTTCCTCAACTGTTATTTAACATTCCTTTTTTTTAACAGAACTCTGATATTAAAAATGATCTTAGTTTACAATATGTATATATATATATATGATTTGTGAAAGTCGTATCTTTAGTAAATAGCGTTACGCACATCATACATTAGATGTATATAAACATAATACGAAAAATCAGTTCTTGAGCCTCTTACACCGAAGCTCAACAGTGAGCATAGTCTCTCACTGTGCTTGCAAACATCACAATATGCTCATAGTCCTATCCGATATTTTTTTAAGCCAAATCGGGAAAGGCTAAACAACTATATTTGTCTTCTAAAAAAGAAAAAATGTGTAAGCATACATGAATAAGTAAAACTGAAAATTAGATTTCATATTACATGTGCAATAAATAGATGTACATGTTTAATGACTTTTACTTACAATTCTCAATTAACTATTTTATTGCGACATTTTGTAATGTAAGGAGATAACGAAATCTGTAACCTTTGCATATAACATAATACGAATGTTTACATTACCATTATACTATATACATATAGATATTCTTTGCCCGTACATTACAATAATAAGCCATCTACATACGTCCTAAATGATACAATATTAAACATTTCATTATCAATGCAGACAAAGTAAAATTCAATTAAGAATGGAGAAACAAACACGTACTGGATTGTAGCAACGAAATTAACAATTTGAAATTCAAATTTCACTAAACTATCTTTCTTATTTATCTGTTATAAAAAAAATCATTAATATTTTGTAATTATGTTTAGTTACTGAAGTACATGTAGACACAATGACAGCCAAGTAAGTGGCTATTTTCTGAAATGTAATTCACAAAAATTGCACAAAAAAAAACTCGACGCATAGCTATACAATATAGGTACAGTTGTATATGTATATTACTTATATAATGTGAACACATGGATAGACATGAAAATTATGTTATCCATTGCACCTCTGAAGTATAATGTCTTAGATCACGATACATCGTGACAATTTAACGCATATTTGCAAAGATATTACACTATTATATTATTAATGTACATTAGAAAGAGATTAAATACTTAGAAAAAGTATCTTTTGTTTTTAGAAATTGTTCCAACTCCTTCGATCCCTTGGCGTTAACAGCGTATCAAATCCGACATTCTGACTTTCCAACATTAAGTATTGCATAAATCATAACTTTTAATAGATCTATGATTTTCAATTGTTTATTAACTCAATTTTCGTTAAAAAAAAAAATATATATATATATATATATAGATTCGAATGAAAATAATTTTTATAGGTACAATTTTACTTGTTGGAGCATCACTTTTCTAAAATTGCAATATTTATTGAAATCAAAAAATGTATATGAACCACAGCTAGTTAAATCGCATATAAGATTAATGTCTTCATTTTAATTATTTTAATTTAATTTTAAAAATACGATTCCGGTAGATGGATAACTAAAGTTATAGTAATTATGAGAATTTGATAAAGTAGATGTATTACGAAAAATTAATTAACTTATGCAAATTAAGAATCCTATTACATCAAGAACTATGTACATATGTATCATACAAAGTATCAAAACATAATATCAGTGTTTTGTTTATTCCAAATGTATGTACTTAGGTGTATGATAAAGAAGTGCTAAATTGAAAAATTTATAGATCTGTACCATGTGCAAACGTCAGGTTGAAGGGATCAAAGTATACTTGTTTACAATGTAATAGTCTCATATTAATTGATCCTAAATAAAAAAATACTTCAGGGTTATTCTTAAATTGCACAAGACACAATAATACGCTGTTTAAAATATTATTATGAACAAACACCAATTCTATGACAAAGTTTGCCATGCAATAATATCATAGACAGTAATTATTGTGAAATAAACATATGAACTGTTGAAATACACATATGTATGTTCAATACCTTTATATCCACTACTCGAAACACTGTTTTATTTAATTACAGTTTCCAATCGCGTCGAATCGTAGATTAGTCGCGTGTAAAAAATAGTATGGCATTCTAGTAATAATGGAACAAAAGTTTTTTTTCAATGGTGTAAATAATGCTCTACGAATGTCAGGTACAAACGTTATACTAGTAACTCGATTTCTAGTTAACAATTCTTTTGTTCGAATCAATGTTCTCGTAAATTCGATGCCCATTTATGTATCCTAGTATCATCATAGGGAACATAATTTGCCCATGAGAGTACAATAATGTTAAACTTATATGATAATCGTTCATCTTACATACTTTCAACAAAAGCATAAGACAATAATAAAAAATACATCTAAGAAAATAAAATCGTAATACAGTGACGTATTTTATGCAAATATGTTTGAAACACGTTTCCATATTTCATAATATGTAGAGTGAAATTAATTATATCTCGAACATGTTCATTTCTACGTGATTTTTATATCGCGACTTTGAAATTGGACCATAGCGTACAGATGAAAATAATCGAATGTTCTTATCTCTATTCTTACTATTAAAATTAAAAACTAAAATCTTTTAGCGATTAATTTCGCTTATTTAAAAGAAATTATATGAGCAGCACAGCGTATCAAAACATACCTTTATATATGTATACTTAACTCTATGTGATGGATATTTTTGCTCAAACGCTAGTTAATGATTGAAAAATTATAGATAAAATTTATTCTGGCTACCAGCACACCAGCAAACTATAGAAAATAGTAGTCTATTTTCAAAATCGCGAACCACTTTCAGTTTAAAAATCATTATCATAAAAAAGGTAGTTCATGAACGCCACTGTCTACACCAATTGAACGAAAAGAAACTGAAATTCATTTAAGAGTACTGAACGTGTATATAGGTAGTCAAGTATGTAAGAGTAACATTTATTCAGGATTGTACGTTCGCTAAACGTGTTGGTGTAGTCGGTTGTAAATCCATTGTACGACATACCCATCCTGCAATATCCACGTTTTCGGATTCAGCTTTCTTTATCCATTCATGGTTCTAACAATAAATATAAACAAAAAGATGAACATAAGCTATAATATATGTGTTTGAAGTAAATTCAAATTTATTATATAATTACGCTACTTACCATCAATGTCTTTAAGTCTGCTCTCTCAGCAGGGTTTTTCTTTAAACAACGATCAACGAAATCCGTGAAAGCATCGCTGAAGATTCCAGCTGGCAGTTTTGGTGGTGGTTCATTGACAATATAGTCCAATAATTCAAATATAGCCATTGGTCGTGGACTACCTGTATCTGAGTGATTAATTCACATTCAACAAAATTTAGCAGTGGAAAATTAAAGTGGAACTGTTAAGGGAACGCAAAACTAACTGTGTCCAGGCGACTGTGTTGGAGTGGAAGCATTGTTGGTGGTACCAGTGTCTGCAGGTGGTTGTCCTGGTGGAGTGCTAAATATTGTAGCTAAAGTTTTCTCATCTGGTGGTGGAATTGGATACATTCCAATAGCCATCTCTACAAGGGACAATCCTAGTGACCAAATATCACTCTGTACAGAGTAATGTGTGCCCTGAAGTCTTTCTGGCTAAAAAGTAGAAATGCTGTTAAACAAAAATTTTCATTTTAAATAACAATGATCTTAATACCCACTGCTTACCGACATATAACTTCTTGTTCCAACAAATGAATTAGCCATAGAGTCTATTAGTTGACCAGATACACCGAAATCACAAATTTTGATTTCTCCAGCACTGTTCACCAAAATGTTGCTAGGTTTTACGTCTCTATGCATAATTGCATGTTTATCTCGTAGATAGCTTAGACCTTTTAACACCTATAAAGATACCCAATATTATTACCCAATTTTGTTTCATCTTCTCTTAACCTTTTAGAGTCCGAATTATTCTGAAGTTTTATATTTTTTACGTCAAGATATACTTTTTTACTGTATAAACAAGATCACTATGATGATAATTATTATAAAATTGAAGGCATTCAATATATGCGGAAGGATGAAAGATCATGAAACCAAATGAAGACAAAGTGGCCATGATTGAAATTTCTAAACAATTGAATTTTGAAAGTATCAATATTCAGCTGCAAACGTGTTGTAATTTACTTAAAGCTGATGTTGTAATTTCATTTAAATACAATGCAATCACCATCTAGAATTAATTCAACCACACATTTGAACCATGCTGCTAAAAAGAAGCTTACCGACAATGAAATAGAAGATCTCCACAAAGAAATAAGTACTAATGATCATACAATTCCATTAAAAAGATTATGCGAAAAATTAAACACTGACATAAATAACGGTTTAACGGAACAACATGCGCGTGAAGTTCTTCGTATAGAAGGACCAAATGCATTATCTCCACCGAAAGAAACACCAGAGTACATAAAATTTTTAAAGTGTATGTTTCATGGATTTGCTAGCTTATTATGGATTTGTTCGGTGTTGTGTTTTATTTTATATGGTGTCAGTATTCTAACTGAAGGCAGTGGAGGTGGCATTGATATATTTGGAGGTATCATAATTGTGGTCTGCATAATCTCTGGTGTATTTGCCTATATTCAAGAGAGTAAGAATATAAAGGTAATTAATCAATTACTGCACAATTTTACAAAATGAATAATTACTAGAGGTGCGCAAGAACCCGAAAATCGGGTAACCGATTATTCTCGGAAAAGCCGATGGTACTGGAGAATCCCGAAAATTCTCGGAGATCCCGATATCTTCGAGAAACCGTTCCGACCCGACATTTTCGGGTTCTCACGTACATCCAATAATTATTAATGACGAATGTGATACTGGTGATCACAGGTGATGGAATCCTTCGAGAAAATGGTACCAACTTTCGCTACAGTAATACGTGACGGCATCAAACAACGTGTAGCAACTGAAAACCTAGTTCGAGGTGATTTAGTACTCTTTAAATTTGGCAATAAAATACCAGCTGATATTAGGATCATAGAGTGCAATGGATTAAGAGTTGAAAATTCGAGTATCACTGGTGAAAGTGAAGCAGTTGTTAGAACCAATTATCCTACAGATGACAATCCCTTGGAATCTGCTAATGTTGCCTTTTTTTCATCTTTTGCTGTGGATGGTGAAGGTAAAGGTATAGTAATTGCTACTGGTGATAAAACCATGATAGGAAGATTGGCTGGTTTGACATCACAGCTTATAAAAACTGAAACTCCAATAGCTAAAGAAATTAACTACTTTGTCCAAATAATTACCGCCATATCCATAATATGTGGAATAATATTTTTCGCGTTATCTCTAATCATAGACCCCAATATACTAAAGGCATTTACCTATCTACTTGGCATTATAATAGCAAACGTACCCGAAGTTCTATTGGTAACTGTTACTACAAGCTTGACATTGACAGCACAAAAAATGGCAGCGAAAAACTGCTTAATAAAAAATTTGGAAGCTGTAGAAACACTTGGGTCCACTTCGACAATTTGCTCCGATAAAACAGGAACTCTTACACAAAATAAAATGACTGTGTCCAATTTATGGTTTGGTCATACAAGATACAATTTTTCACTAGGAGAAAATTTAGGTGTTGAAAAGAACTTGCTAATGGAAAAACCTGCTTTTAACATTATGATTAAGAATGCTACCCTCTGTTTACGCGCCGAGTTTGTTGCAGAATATACCCTACTAAAACCAATTGATGAACAGACAATAGTTGGTGATGCTTCCGAGACTGGAATACTTAGATTTTGCGAGCATATACATGACACAAGAGCATTTCGTGATAAACATCCAAAGGTTGCTGAAGTACCATTTAGTTCAAATACCAAATATCAAATATCGATACACAAAGATGAAACTGGATATGTAATGATTTTAAAAGGTGCACCAGAAATATTATTGGACAACTGTACTCATATACTAACTACAGAAGGTGAGACTAATGAAATGACACCACTGGAACACGTAATATCTCGAAGAGCCTGTGCAGAGCTGGGATACTTAGGTCAACGTGTGTTAGCCTATTGTGATCTTCAACTACCTGACAATATCTATGGGTCTGGTTTCAAATTTAATACAGACTCTCCAAATACATATAATTTTCCAACAAAGGGTTACAGGTTTGTTGGATTTATCAGTTTAATAGATCCTCCCAGACCAGCTGTACCCGATGCTGTGAGGAAATGCCGCACAGCTGGAATTAAGGTAATAATGGTTACAGGTGACCATCCTGTAACAGCAATGGCAATAGCGAAAAAAGTTGGTATCATTAGCGAGGGAACTGCAACTAGATATGAAATGGAAATACTGCAAAGCAGATCAAACTCTCAAATAATGGATACCGATACACAAGCAACAATCATCACCGGTACTGAACTAAGGAGTATGAATACTTCAGAATTGGATCACATTCTAAGGAACTATGAAGAAATTGTGTTCGCAAGAACATCCCCTCAACAAAAGCTGCATATAGTGGAGAGTTGTCAAAGATTAGGAGAAATAGTTGCTGTAACCGGCGATGGTGTCAATGATTCACCTGCACTAAGAAAAGCAGATATTGGTATAGCTATGGGTATTACTGGATCGGATGTTGCGAAACATGCAGCCGATATGATTCTTATGGACGACAATTTTGCAACTATTGTAACTGGCATCGAAGAAGGTAGACTAATATTCGATAATCTTAAAAAATCAATTGCATACACATTAACATCTAGCGTTCCTGAGATGCTACCTATGTTAAGTAGTCTCATATTAGCTATTCCTCTTCCATTCATTCTTGAAATGATCCTATGCATAGACATCGGAACAGATTTGCTCCCAGCGATCGCGCTGGCATACGAAAAAGCAGAATCTGACATTATGAATCGCGCACCACGGAATCCACAATACGATAAACTTGTGAACAAACGTTTAATATCTGTGGCCTATGGACAAATTGGCATGACACAGTCTCTAGCTGGTTTTTATACCTACTTTATGATCCTAATGTTAAATGGCTTTTTACCTGATCGTCTATTCGGATTAAGATTAGAGTGGGAGAACAAATCCATCAATGATTTAAGAGATTCTTATGGTCAAACATGGACATATGATACTAGAATGGAATTACTGAATGAAGCTAGAACTGGATATTTCTTATCTATTGTTATAACACAACTCATAGATTTAGTTATGTGTAAAACACGGATGAATTCAATCCTACATCAAGGAATGGACAATTGGTTCTTGAATTTTTCATTCATTTTCGAAATTATTCTAACCGGTATGATAATGTATATACCAGGAACTGTAAAAATATTTAAGACTATGCCTCTAAGTATTTACTGGTACTGGCCCTGTCTGCCTCTTGGTTTGATTCTTTGGATTTACGATGAAATAAGGAGATTATGTATACGTAAATTTCCTGGAGGAATTATAGAACAGGAAACTTATTACTAAGTATTTCTCATAAGTAACATTTCACTTCATTTCATTCATAATAGCATATTTCTTATTTATTAGTAAAAGAATGTTCCATTATTGTTTTAACACGTTGACAGTCCCCTTAATATGAATAAGATAGGAACATATTTATTTTAACTATTACCAAGGAAACTAAGAATCAAGAAATTGATTTGTTTATGATTAAGATACTTATGATTTCTTTAGATCTGTGATTCAAAAATACAATTGTAGTTTATTTTATTGTATTAAATGACCTATGGTGAAAGTATAATATCCTCATTTTGAACTATGAACGTATTGAACAAGTAAACTACATTTGAACTGATTATATAAAAAATAGTAGCTGTTAATACTTACTGCAGAAGTAATCGTACTCAATATAGGTTCTGGAATTCGGCCAGCTTTCTTTAATATTAAATCAAGAGATCCACCATCCATATATTCCATGCATATACTAATTTCTCCATCGCTAAATAATAAAAGTAATAAATATAATAATTACTCCATAATATACAACTATTATGATATTTATTAAATTTCATTGGTTATTTTATGGACAAATTTTACCTATAAAAAGCCCCGTAGAAACCTACAATGTGGGCAAAATTACATTCATGAAGAACTTTTAGTTCCCTAATTATTTGCTTCTTTATAGCAGGTTTAACTTCTAAATGTATTAACTGAAATATCATATTCATTATTGTTAGATTAATCACTATCAAATATCATTAAATTGTACTGAATAATTGTGTAATAATAATTATAAGCCACACCTTTCTAGCCATTATAAGTCCATACTTTTTATGTCTCACTTTCATTACAACACCACCGTTACCAGCACCGAGTTCACCAAGTTTTTCAAAATCATCGGCACACAATTCTCCAACCTTCTCCTTTTGTCCTAAGAAGCTTTCCAATCTTTTCCTCTGTTCCTCATCCATTTCTAATTCTTCTAGCCTCTCTTGGATTGCGTCTATACTCATTTTACCCATAACACCGCTGTAATTGTAACAAACAAAAGTCAGAAAATCAAAATGAAAACACAATATCGATACTTTAATAAACAAAGAATCTATCAGAATAAGAAAACTTAATTACTCTGGTATTACTGGTGGCTCAGAATATATAGGCAGTGGCGGTACTGGTGGAGATGGTGAAACAGCTGGTACTGGTTCTATTGAGCCAGGAGGTAATGTTAAATTCAATTTATTTTTTGACATTTGGTAATGTCAACTGAACTCCACTAATACACAATCTTTCTGCAATCACACTTGCTGACGAAGTCTTTAAAAACTGATAAATTAAATAGTTTTGTAGTTGAATATATATTAATATACGAATACTTTTAGGTTTACTTCTTTAAATCACAATACTACTGTCAAATTCGTTCTCATTGCGAGATACGTACAAAAGTACAAGGAATAGCCTTAATTTAAATTGTTGTGAAAATGCAATTGTCGGGATTCGAACTGTCAAATTTTTTTCTAATAAATAACTTCTGGTAGATCACGAAGGAATGTTGACTCCGTTTCAAAAAATTGTCAATTTTCTAATGACTAGCAAATTAAGCAAACACACATATTTTTCGCAAATATTGTGCAAATAGGAAGAGGTTATACAAATCTTCCCGGGAACAATGACGGACTCACAGTAACTCACAGTGCCTATTTCAAAATTCCTATAAGTTCACCTCTGTGTGATACAGTGTGATACTAAATACACCACTGAACAGTTCAACACATACACGTACATAATATACATAGTCTCAGGTAGTATGTATCGCCGCGATTGGTCGCGATAGCATAGGGGCATAGAGTATGTACTATGTAGAGTTGCAAAAATCCCACGGTATCTGCGAAAGGAATACAAGTCTCCTTAGATCACTGATCTATATAACTGGATACACCATTTCCGAGGCATTTTCGAGGGCTACGTCCAGCTACGTCCCCTAGGAGTGTTGCCCACTTGGACGTCGACCGATTGGACGCGTTCCTTTTGGACGCCGGGCCGATTGGACGCGTTCTTTTTGGACGCCGTGAATTGAACACATCTACAGAATTTTAAAATCGCTGTATCTCCTAAACCATGTGTCCTAGACAAAAAATAACGAAATTTTTGAAAAGCCTAGCAATCATCTAAAAATGAAATCAGCGCCCCCTGATGTTATGATTCATAAATATGATTATCTGTCCAGATTTTGTAAGTGAGCTTACTATCACTTACTATGTTACTATCGACATAGTGTTTCTCACATTTGGCGGGATTTACTTATAGACATTTATATATAAAGGTCACACGGTGCTGTTAGTTTGAAATTGTTTTCTTAATAATTATAATATAATAATTATTAAAATGGAAACTAATAAAGAAAATGTGAACACTGACATTTTAAATAATACAGGTAAGCATCTAGTTCGCATTTTACATTAAAAGGGATAACTTACGATAGAGACACTACGTTGCTTATTAGTAACGTATTTGTCCAATATTAAACGTAATAGTAGTGCTAATATTTTTTCTTTATATAATAATAAGGTTTAAATCCAATAAAAACTTATCTTTCTCTCCTTTTTTTCTTTTAAATATGAAAAGGCAATACAAATATAGGAACCGATGTCAAATTTAATAATGAGCCCTTAAAATCAGACATTGAAGATGTTAGAAAAAGAAAACGAAATGAAGCTCAATATCAAGCTAAACTAATAGCAGAAGAACAATATATTCACGAAATGCAAGAACAGCAATACAAACGATTGATGCACTTACTAAATAAAAGTAAATTTTTTTCCAATTACATTTTTAATAAAATTGATGGTACTATGAAGCAGGAAAACATGAAAAGTATTACTATAAACACAAAAAAGGTTGATAACAGGGATCAAAGCAGACCTCTAGAGGAAACAAAGAAGAAAAGTCACGATATACGAAATCATATATCCACAAGTGTAAGGAAACTTGTAAACTTTATTTAGTATATTTCATCTATTCTTTTTTAATGTTACTAATTTTCTGTAGGTACAAAAACAAATACATATGAACAGGAATACATTAAATTTAAGTCAAGAAGATATTCAAACTGAATTAATTAAGGATGATGAAGATAGTGTACAGAATTATGATAATTTTAAAATGCCAAAATATTTTCATGGAAACTTAAGAAATTATCAAAAAGATGGACTTCAGTGGTTAAAAGTCCTTTATGAAAATGGTATAAATGGTATTCTAGCTGATGAAATGGGTCTTGGAAAAACAATCCAAGTAATAGCATTATTATGTCATTTATTTGAAAAACAACAAAGTGGACCATACTTAATAATTGCTCCTTTATCAACTATACCAAACTGGACAATGGAATTTGATAAATTTGCACCAAATCTGCCAGTCACCATACTATATGGATCAACGAATGAAAGATTAAACGTACAAAAAAAGATTAAACAGACTCATAAAGTTGCAGGTCATTATAGTTCACAACCAATTGTACTTACCACATTTGAGATACCAATGAAGGATAAAAACTTTCTTAGATCTCAACAATGGAGATATATAATAATTGATGAAGGACATAGAATAAAGAACTACAACTGTCAACTTATCAAGTATGTTTACTGCACTTTTAAATTTTGAAATATTTGAATACACTCAATTTTTTCATTTACAATTAATCTAATTATGGAAGCTGTTGATTATAATTATATTTATTATTGTGATATAGGGTGTTAGCAGGTTGCAAATCCTTGAATAGACTTCTTCTAACAGGCACACCATTACAAAATAATTTAGCAGAATTATGGTCACTATTAAATTTCTTGTTGCCAGAAATTTTTGATGATCTAGCTGCATTTGAATCATGGTTTGATGCAAAGGAACTTCAGTACGATGAAGGCACTAAAAAATTTTTAAAACGTGAACAAGAAAAGCATGTTTTGGCATCTTTGCGTGAAATATTAAAACCATTTATGCTAAGACGTGAGAAGACAGATGTTTGTCTAGATATTCCCCCGAAAAAAGAATTGATTGTTTATGCTCCTCTTACGGAACTTCAACATAGTTTATACAAAGCAGTATTAAACCGTGATTTACAGTTATTAAGTAAAATTAGTGAAGAACCTAATATATACACAGATGATGGCAAAAGACGGAAGAGAAGATGTGTCTTAAGAAATATGGCTAACAACAATAAACTCAACAATGATATTAAGGAAGAAAATCTACAGGGTAGTTCACATCAGAAAAATGATTTAACTCATGATAGATTACAAATGTGGAGACAGTATACTGATGTCACAGAACGTAATCGAGATTTCCTTCTTAACATTACATTACTGCATAGAGGTCTGTTATCATTAATAATACAGTTGGGGATAAAATTAAGTGGACACCCTTCAAAAACTAATAACTCTTTTAAAATTGGAAGTTTTCTTTAGATGTTAGAAGAATTAGTTTACTAGCAGATGTATAAAAAAAATTATTTAAAAATAACTATGGGTCAAAATTTTGAAGAAAAAAGTGCAGTGCCTTTCATAGATCTGAGTAAGCTTCATCAGAATCCATTAAGATTGCTATAAATACTTGAAAATGGCAAAAAAATGTTGAGAAACTGCGATTTAGATCAATCGTAAACCCAAATTCAAAGATTCTTACATCTTTTAGCTTTTTTATGCGTCAACCAATTTCGATGAAACTTTGTGTATGGATGGCACAGACACAGATAAAGTTAAAAATCGTGACGTTATTAAATTAAAAAAAAATCTTTTTACTCATTACCTAGTGAACTAATCCTTCTAACATCTCCAAAAACTGGTCGTTTGGTCCAAGTTTAAAAAATTTATTAGTTTTTAAAAGGTGTCCACTTCATTTTGTCCCCAACTGTATATAAATAGATATTAACAACAAAACTTTTTATTATGAAATGTATTTCTTTGTTACAGTTAGTATGTATAAAAAGATTGTAAATCATCCATTTCTGGTTCATTGTCCGTTGGATCCATCTGGCTTGCCATTAATAGATGAAAATTTAATTAAATCATCTGGTAAACTGCTGGTACTAGATGCAATGCTTGCAAAACTTAAAAGTCAAGGACATAAAGTTTTATTATTTTCCACTATGACAACACTATTGGACAAGATAGAAGATTATTTATTATTGCGTTCTTATGAATACGTCCGATTAGATGGTCGTGTTAAACTTCAAGAAAGAGAAAGAAACATAGAAAGTTTTAATTCAGATCCTAATGTCTTCCTATTCCTTTTAAGCACAAGAGCTGGTGGTGTTGGATTAAATCTTACCGGGGCAGATACTGTTATTATATATGACAGTGATTGGGTACGCTAACTTATCTATGTATGGCTTATGAGCGTTATTATAATAGTTAAAATCAATGATGTATGTTTTTAGAATCCACAAATGGATATACAAGCTATGGCTCGTTGTCATAGGATAGGCCAGACAAGGCCAATAGTTATATACAGATTCTGCACTAAAGGAACTATTGACGAAATAATTATTAAACGTGCAGATGCGAAACGTGTGTTAGAGAAGATGGTAATTTCCAAAACTACTAATGTACTAAATAAGGAGACGTTACTGGAATTACAAAAGTTTTTAGAGTCAAATGACTATCAAGTCGTTGAATCTAAAAATGAAGGTAAACCATAAAAACTTCATATCTCTTCAATATAAACAATTTTTAAGCTCCCTTAATAACAAAATATGATTACAGTTTTTACAGAAGAAGAACTTAACAAGTTGATGGATAGAAGTGACTTGTTTGAGAACTTCAAAAGTAAAGAAACCTGATTCACTTCCATTTCCTTAAAATGGCTAGATATAATCTAAACGAGAAAGTTCTGTAATCCGTCAAATAATTTAATATTATTTATACTATTTATTTTTATATTTGAGTAATTATTTATAAGGAAGTTGCGGCGGAAATTCAAGATCTGATATAGTTATTATTCAGTGATAGGAACATATATGGAGGTCGAGTGCAACTGACCATATTGCCGATTTTTTATTTTGATGATAAATTTCTATGACAAAATTTTGACAAATAATTTAATATTATTTATACTATTTATTTTTATATTTGAGTAATTATATATAAGGAAGTTGCGGCAGAGATTCAAGATCTGATAGAGTTATTATTCAGTGATAGGTACATATATGGAAGTCGAGTGCAACTGACCATATTGCCGATTTTTTACTTTTATGACAAATTTCTACATTTTACGTACGTGTGCTTATGCGCGTCAATTATGATTTAGATGCTTTCATGCGGAGAAAATATTTTCCAGCCAGAGTTTTATTTTTACAACATTGATTTAATTGATCACGAAATTCTGCTTCTAGTTTCATATATGTTCCACCTGTTGTAAACAATATTAAATAAATGTTCACTATATAATAATGACTTAATACTAATTCTCCATAGATTAATATTAAATACATAACAATACCATTAAGCTGATTCTTTCTACGGTTGTGTTTATGCAATGATTTTACTAGTAGAGAAGAATCTGCAGATACTCTTTTTGTTAATAGTGCTACCATTTGTGAACTTGCTTTTTCTTCAAATTCTCTTTGATTATCTTGATTGTGCCTCACACTTAAATCATTATTCCAAGATCGTCCATTATTCCTGAAGGTGGTAAAGATTTCATTAATAATCATAAATTGTTTAACCATTATGAAGAAGAAATATAATTTCGTTACTTCCACGGAATCTGATTTTTTGACTTTTTCATATTTTTATTTCTTGTTTTTAAAGTAGGCCATGTAAGTGATTCTTCGCTGTTATATGATTCTTCATCAATGCTACAATCTTCATCAACTGTAATGCCATCATCTTCGTCACTTTCGGTGATAGAAGACGTAATAGATGAAACATCATTTGCAAGAGAGGCTTGTTGATGAATTCTTAGCGATGTTTTTTGCGAATCTTGTATTTGAAAAGATCGTCGAAATCCCAACCCACTCCATATTTTTCCTAAACATTGAATAGTAGATTAAAACAAAGATATTTCTAAAATACATATATGTTAAAACACTTACCTAGAAGTCCAAATCTTGGCCGTTGTGGAGCAAGTTCTAAACCAGCCCACCACATTGTATTTTTGCACATTAATTTTCCTGAATCAAGAGATGTATCACGAGCTACTAGTCTCGTTATTTTTTCTGGAAAAAATAATTGTGGTGGTTCCATCGCTATTACTTCTCTATATATTGAGAAAATGTTCAATATACTTATATCTCTTTGAGTTTGTAAGTCTGGAATATGTTCCTAAATACACAAACAACTACTTACTGTTTCTAATTACCCATATAATCTCAGTAGCAACTCACCAGTAGCAATAATAATACTTACAAATACTTACCCTGTACCTACAGCCTTCACGATTTGGTAATACTTCAAATCTGTATGCTCGTTGACTACAACATGGATATCTACCTAAAGGGAATGGCATAGATCTTTGCTGTTCATTAATAAAAAACTGTGGAGGTTCTGCATGGCAACAGCACCAATCAATTTGATGAATTGGAAAATATACATTACACTGCGTACAAAATAAGAAATGACAATCACCCCATAATCTCCAATAAACTTTACGCCAAGAACGTAACTCCGTTCGAAGAGTAATAATATAATCATTTAATGTCCACGACAAATCTCTAAATAACATATGTTTCATTGTTACTATATGTATTACAAAGCAAATTCTGTATTCTATTATCGTACCGTACGTGTTTACTGTGAACGTGTCCATGATTATCGATTACCATTGCACTTGCAATACATGGTACATGATAGGAAACAGATTGAACAATACTCTTCCCGCATTTACTGCATTTAAATAATGTAGCTAAAGAACTATAATGTCCTTTCTTGTTGTCTGGCATCACTGCTGCCAGCGAAGTAATCAATTTGCAGAATAATTTACTTTGAATTTTATCTTTCCTGTCTTTTAATGCTTCCACATCTTCATTTGTAAATCTTTCTACTAATCTATAATAAGTTATTAACTTTAGACGTAAAAATTCTTGATATAAATAAATTTCTTCATTTTCTGAATAGATAAAGTAAGTATACATTAGAAAAGTAAAATACCTTGTAAGAAGATTATCATCTAAACAAGTTAAAATTGTGGATGTCTTTAATATGTCAGACATGTTATCGTGACAATACTGTAGGCAATTCTCCAAAAGTGGTTCCATTTGTAAGAAGGATGCAGACACCATTATTGGAATGACATTACACGGTTCTAAAACTGGCCACTCAGATTTCTTGGTCATATCTTTCTTTACCCACCTCATTAACCAGTCAAATATTACAATGTCGCAATGAACTGATATATCAATTTCTTCTAATTTTTGTCCAGCTGTTATATCGGCGAAATAACGCATTTTTTGAATAAGCAGTTTTTGAGGACAATGAAAATTTTTTTTTATATTTTTCTCTTCATCACAAACGTGAATTTCCACTTCATTTCTGTATAAACATAGAATAAATTATTGATACTAATTTACAATTGTAATCGATAACTACAGTTGATAAACTTACTCCAGTGACCGTTTATTTGTCTTGCTTTTATCTTTTTCCTTTTCTTTGTGCGTTAAACTTGTAACCACTTTTGTATCAATATTATTACTTAATGAATTAGATTTCTTAATTTCATTGTTTATAATTGATTTTTTAATAATAGGCTGTGATACAGTAGATTTTGGAATCATATATGGTAATACGGAATCTAATAAACCTTCGTGCAATATATCACTTAAATTTGTTTTCATCAAACTTATTAAAAGATTTTCTGTTGCGTCTGTAGATCTAACTACTTTCGATTCATCCAAGTGTGATAAAGTTTCCATAACTCTATTACAGTCTTCAGTATTGGTTGTTAAATTTTTATTATAATTAAAAGTTTGTTCATGTTCAATTTGCTCATTTAAAGATGTGACAAAATAAGTTGAATTTTGAAGATTCATGTCAGAAGTTTCAAGCACTAATTCTGGTACAACAGGATTTTTGCTCTTGTTTACAACATTGCTATCGATACTTTTGTCATGAACTGTATGATTGGATATTTCTAAATGTACATCAATTTTTGCTAATTTATCCCAATCAAATTTATTGTCTGTTGTAAATATTGTAGTTATGCTTTTACAGTTATCACTGACTTGATATGCAACTTTCATAAACTCAAAAAACATTCCAATTGTTAACTTGTGGTGCTTGTAATCTTGAAATTTTTGAAGTATTTCTGACAAATCTAAAGCACATACTTTTATTATTTTATATTTAGGCTAATATTTCTATGCCAAGAAAGCAATATAATAAATTTATGAATGTATTAATATTTATTTTCAATTAAAGTTTGTGCTACTAAGGAAACTTAGATAAATATTAAGTGAGAACTATTGCAAACATAAAAACACGAAATAAGAATAAAATAAAAACTGATACATATGAATGTGCAATACCAAAAGTAGCGATTTGAAGTTGTGCAATATGTCAATTGATTTATATGTACCTTCTCTAGTAGTTGAAACATTTATTTCTTTGTGCATATTTTCATTTGAAGAACTATCGTGCATTTTGTTAATTTCCATTTCTCTAAAGAAATAGAGATATATGCATTATACACAATGAACCCAATTAAAATTAAAGGCCAAGTATTTTTCTTTTAAAATTATTCTCGAATATATTTTTTATTATGTTTTAATATATACATATAAATGTTAAAATCGGCTCTCAAGTTGATGTATAAAAACTAATTTCAATATCTATATGAAAATTGATCTGTTCTTAAAAAGTTGGACAAGCAGGGTCATAATATTGATAAAACAGTATATAACATCCCTTTACAAGTTTATTCAGTTACACTAAATTTACAATAAATGAATTAAATGAAGTAAAGTACTACGAACAAATATAAACATTTTTTTACTAAACTAAAACTAGTTTTGTTTTTGTAATAGGTTCATTAATTTAGGTAAAATATACAATTCTTACCGGTTTGTAAGCTCAAATTATATGCTTACACACGCACTTACTACATAAGTATACTGACATACTATATATACATATGAACTTATCTACTATTACCATATCAGAGAGGAAATTACCATATCACGAAAATACATGCATGTATATTGTTCATAGTCAACACAGAGAGGAGCAGCCCCTCTCTGGTTAACGTTGCTGTGTGTAGTATTTGTCATAAAGATTATGAATAAATATATACAGAATTTCATATTGATATTATCAGATATTATAAATACTTTCGAAAAATAAGGAAGTTTCTAGCTTTTTACATTGCAGCCGTGCATCAACGTGCATATTTGTCAATATTTCTGTTAAACCAATGCTCAATTGGTGTGCGCTGAAATATTTCCATATTGGTACCAGTGATGAGTTATCGGTCAAGTTTTTTCGCGCATGCGTGCCCAAAACAGTAACGTATCTATGACGAAAAAGTAATGGAGCAGTGATATTGGCGGGAAAGTACCGGAATAATCTCTTCCGAGACAAGACAAGTGTCCTACGAGTTATTACCAAGTTATTGTTAATATTTTATTACACAATGGCAGCTAATATGAAAGAAGGAGCTACAAAGAGACGTAGAGTTCGCTATTTTCAAAATTAAGGTACCCCATTTTGTCAAGAATTTTACTTTACTGAGGCTAAAATCGCCATGCATGCGCAAGAAATCTTGGCCAATATTTCATTACTGATTGGTACATATCAGTACATGTATGGTTTCTTACTAGGAATTTAAAATTTACTAAAATTTGCAGTAACAATACGTTACTCTGAAGTTACTATACGTGTATCTGTTTATGAACATTTTCAAAAACATGTTATATCTAGATATACAAGAAAAAAGTACTTTTTATCGTTGTACATACGTGTTCATGAGCAAATATCTGATAATATTATCTCATATTACTAGTTGAAGACTAGGGAAACTATCACATGTTTCTAGCTACTTTTAGTTCCATACCAGATGATACATCCAGATATCTCGATACATCATACCTATGTATTGTTCATTCTTTTAGACGAACTATAATTAAACAAATCTATGCATTAAGTACGATTCAAAGTGTGAACTTTAAACTTATTTAATGGAAAAATACTATTTGCCAACAGTGCCGGTTGCTTGTTATATTATTTGGTATTGAACTTAACGAAAATTTTTTGTTTATATTGCCTAGAACTTTTTGTATCTTCCAAAAGTGTGGCCACATTTCCTTTAGAAATGAAAATATTGTAAGTTTATGATTGTGACAGATGTAATAAGTACTGTTTGTGGGCGTATGATATGTTGTAAAGTCTGATTAACATATTTCTTAGAGTGAACCTAATATCGTCGTCGTCTTGAAAAGTTCTTTTTAAGTTTGTTATTTAATATCAATATGTTTTTATGTTGTATTCATGTGGAATAAATTATGACAAGCAAATATAAATTCCTGTGAAAAAAAACGAACATGCAATAACTTTTATACTTGTGGGAGAATTTGATACAGTTTTATAATTATGGGTAAGTTTAAAATGTTTTTACATTTGTTGTAATCTGGTTGACACCTAGTTACACATGTATATTTTAGAGGATTCGATGGAAGCACAAAAATGGCAACAGCATTTATCTTTATTGCGTGAGCAATACGTTAATCTATATAATTCAAATGCAAAACTTCAACGTGAATATGCTATTGCTACTGCAGATAAACAGGAATCCGGATTTATTGGGAAACTTTTGACAATTATAGCATCCTTATATGGTCAACATCGTTATAGGTTTGTAAAGATTATTAAATCATAAGTATTACATGCACAAAATATATAATTAATCGATCTTATTTTATAGCGATGTTACTGTCAAATTAATGGGTCAAGATATACCAGCACATAAATTTATATTATCTGCAAGAACAGATTTTTTCAGTGATTCGGTGCTTGCTGAAGTAAATACTTTAGGTAAAACATTAAGGTTTAGTAAGCAGTACAGTAGAACCCCATTTATTTAAATAAATGTGCATATGATACTTATTTTCAAATTAAATAATTCTTATATGTAAACTATTGTTATAAGAATATTCTAGATGTCTATGCCAAATGATTGTATAGCAGGTTTGGATAGATAGAGCTCTACTGTATGTGAAAAGTAATTATATAATATATATAGTGTCCTGCATAGCATGGACAATCGATTAGGAAGTAATTCTACACGCAAAACTGAGTCAAAAAGAAACAATCAAATGTTTTCATTTGATGCTTCGTTTACGATTAAATCGTGTTTGAAAATTCAATGGATACACTTGCTATTAGGTAGGACTCATCTGATGCATCTGATGATGATCTACGATCCAGGATCCTTAAACTCGTTTCTCACGAAAACGAGGCATCAAACAAAAAACTTCTATTCTTTCTTTTCAACTCGCTTTTGTGTATAGAATTACTTCCCTATCGGTTGTCCATGGTATGCCAGACACTCTGTATACATGAATAAGCACTGAGAAACATCTTTATAGATTGGACTTATTTGGACACAAATATTGGACTAGTATTGTTAAAGTGGATTTATACAGGAAAAATATCTCAAGAAAATTTAACTTTGGACCTAATGAAAGCAGCATCTAATTTTCAATTGATAGAATTAGTTGATCAGTGTGAGAAATATTTAATTGGAATTGTGGGGCTTAAGGATTGTGTACAATTGTATGCAGCCGCTGAAGAATTGGGGACTCAAAAGTTAAAAGAACATTGTAGTTCTTTAATTTCAGCTCACTGGGTAAAAAAATACTGCAAACACCTTCAAACACGCCAATTTTAACATAACTTTATTTAAAACTTTATTCATTTAGGAAGATTTAACTGGAGAAGATTTTAAGGAAATGCCTGGTTCCTTATTGTACAAGTTATTACAAACAAAAAGTAAATATCCATTACATGCAGCTGTCCGATTAATGAGAGAAGATGTGGTTTTTTTATATTTAGTGGAAAACAATTCAGGGGTAAGTTATGTATTCAAATTTGTGTTAATTTGATTTATTCCTGCACAATAGTCATTAATAATTTATACATCACAGTATGATAAAAACAGACATACATTTTCACAGCCTGTTTTAAGTACATTTCACTGGTCTCTTTTAAACATTGATACTAAAAATATTTACTATTAATATTACTTAAACTATAAACTGAATATTCTGTTTCATAAGAGTGTTACTTAAGTATATTAATATACATATATTTATATCACATGATCTTTGTTTTAAATGATAACATATTTAATTGATATTATATTAGAAAAATATTATTACAGTATTCTTATATGAATAAATACTTAAAATTAAAATATTATATCAACTTTGCAAATAATAGTATCATTATTAATGCAAAGATATAATACATATTCATTGCTTTAATTGATTGAGATGAATTGCACAAATGATAACTGCAAAAACAATATTCTGGTGGACCTCCCGGTGCTCCTCTGTCTTCGCCAAGGAAACAATCTTCCTCGTACGCTGTTTTTACAATTTCTTCTGTGTTTTGCCATTTATTATCTACATCACTATAAATAGGAATCGTACGTTTTTGAGGTGCACAGTCCCTTTCCACAGCCGTTATTAAAGATGCTATACAACATATATTAAAAATAATTCAATGACACTTTAAATTTAAACTATAATGAACTTACTCTTGAGTTTATAGTAAATGGTTTTCTTTCTGCAAAGTGTTGACGAAGGACAATATACTTGAAATCTAGCACTTCCATCGAATTGTGAGCATAATAAGTCAGTTTCTTCGGTTCCTGGTTGGGATGCATAACATTTAAAGCATGAGATTCCATCTGCACTTACTGATGTTGTTACATCTAAAAGTTTTAAATATGTAAATAATTCACAAAAAGCAATTAACAAATCTATAAACAGGTTTGATAAAAATGCTACAATAAATGTAAAATGAATAAAGCTTAAATATTTCATACATACACATACACAAAAAAATTGTAGGAATTAATATGATTTTTATTGAATTTACTTTTAAAGTCATGGTATTTGCAATTAATTCAAAAGTTCTACAAAGAAATGATTTTTAAATGTCATTTATGTTTACTTAATTAACAGCATTCGTGAACATTTAATTTTTTCGTTCGCTTCAAAATCCAATTTACCACCATATTATGAAAACCTGAAAAGATCGAATTAAGAACAAATTATATAAAAGTACATCATTATTTTTAATAGAATATCATTTTATTACATTGAACAAGGATTATAGGAAAAAAAAATGAATTTACAAGATTAACAGAAATTATTGATTTAGTATTTAAATAATTCAAATTGACTTACGAATACAATATGAAAAATCTTGTGTTTATAATTTTATTTTTAAAAATCATTTAAAAGATCGTCTTTAATTATTTATCCACCACGTTTACATGTAATGAATGAAAGAAACATATTAAGTCAACACTGAAATTCATTCCCAATTGCACTTAATGTTCACCGAACGTCACATCGCAATGTTAAATTTTCGATGAATCTGTTGCTGTTTTACAACAAATCGTGTTCTTTCCATGGGGAAGTGGCTGCGGTCAGATGACTGTATTATACGCCACGTCATGGTCTCTCTATCATTTATGGACCACACTTTCTGATATATCAAATATAATCATCATATTCCTTTCCGCTTACTTTTTTACACCATCGTTTGTGTATCTTTAACACTAAAAATATACAGGTATTGCTACACAAACACATATGTACTATGGGCGTATGCAGTGGTTACATAGTCATCCACCCCACCCTCTATCCCAATCGTTTGTGTCGTTGGAGTGGGGTGGACAACTACCATGACCATCTATACATGTACACTCGCGCTTAAAAGTTTGAAACATGTTAAAAATTCAACCGAAATAATTACTTTCTTGACACATTACCTACCTATGAGTATTTTATCATTTTTAAAAGTCCATGATTCATAGTTAAGTATTTTTCAATAATAGTTTTTTTAATTATGTACTAAGAAGTCACTCCCAATAACACTTCTTGTGAAATTTGTTAAAAGAACTAACTAAATTTAAATTACTATTTAAAACAACATTTTTAAGCTCCTTTTCGGTATAGTACTTATTATTGATTCTATTAATTATCTATTAATATTTTATCTACAAAACAAATACATTATTCTCATATCTGTTCTATGTATGTGTATTTTCAGAAACCTTTCTTGATATTTTATATTTTTTCCGGTTTTCTATTTCATTTCAGCTATTTCTGATGTTTTCATTCCATTCTTTCATTCTTCATAAATTTTTATTACAAAATAAATATATAATTAATGTAAACTGTTACTTAATAACGAAAACGTATTTTAAATTATTTCTGATATACAGCCACGAAAGCCAAACTAACCGAATAATTATGACATTTCAAATAAGAATCAAATAGCAGAGTATATTTTGAAAAAAATTTGTTACATAAAAAAAAAAGAACAGTGTGTTATTATTATTTTAACATTCTGTTATTATTATTTTTCTAGTTACCAAAGGCTGTAAATGCTCTCGATAATAAGGGAGAAATGCCTCTAGAAGTTGCACTAAAAACACATCAGCCTTCTTTAGCTCGTACTTTAGTTGGACACGGGGCTGATTTAAATGCAAAAGATTCAAGAGGATTCTCTTTACTGCAAGCTGCTATTTTCAAAGGAGATTCCTATTCAGCAGAATTTATAATAGAACAATTAGAAAGTAGTGGTAATATACAACAGTTACGCGAACCAGTCAAGATTACAAAAAGTACACAGGATATTAACAATCCTGAAGAACTTGAAGGATGTACTGCTTTGCATTTAGTGACAAAACATAGCTCGGAAGATATGACAGCTGTAGGGTCCAGATTACTTCGAGCTGGCATTGATCCTAATTTACAGAACCAGAAAGGATGGTATAACTATATAAATTAAAAAAAAAGATTTTCTAAAACTTTTTTCATGATATCCTTATAATAACTGTGTTTCATTTTTACAGGACTGCCTTACATAGCTGTGTTTGGGAAGGAAACACACCACTTTTTGATATTTTATTAGAATGTCAAAGTATAAATGTAGATAGAACTACCAATGACAATGACACTCCTTTGTGTCTTGCAATGAAAGCAGAACCCTTCTGTGAATCCTTTGCTAAGAAGCTCCTAGATAAGGGTGCAACTCCTAACCCTGTGTACAAAGATACCGAAGACACTTTGTTACACATTCTAATTAGAGAAAGTAAAGAGGAAGCAGCATTGTTTTTACTTGATTATTGCAAAGATAATTTAATGAAAAAAAATAATGAAGGATACTCTGTCTTACATGAAGCTTGTAAAATTGGCTTGAAAAATTTAACTAGGACTTTATTAAAGAATGGTTTTCCATTAGATGAAGTGACATTATTTACTGGAGATGCACCGTTACATTTTGCTGTTGCAAATTTATATTTTGACATTGTACTGGAATTATTAAGCGCTCCTAATTCAAGTTCACAATTAAATTTAACAAATAATGCAAATGAAACGCCTTTAAGCTTGGCTATAAGAGCTCCATTCAAGAAAGGTAAAGATATTGTTTTGGCTTTAATAAAAGCAGGAGCAAATATCAATCAATGCAATGAGGAGGGTCTGACACTGTTACATCAAGCAATATTAAAGGAGGATTCAGCAACAGCTATCTTTTTATTAGAAAATGGTGCAGATATGAATGCTAGGTAAATTTCATACAATAATGATTATGTGGACAACTTTCAGTCATACTTGCAATAATATGTGTTTGATTGGATTTTGGTAAATATCGTCCAACTGTATCCAATTTTATGTAGCACCGCCTTGATATTTCGGGACACGTCCAGATTCAAAAGATTATTGGTTGAACAATATCGAAAAAAACGGTGGGATGTAAAATTTGAATTTGTCAAAAGCGAAATTACTAAAACTGTGCGAGAACCCGAAAATGTCGGGTACCCGATGGTTGGAATCGGGACGGGTTCTCGAGAATTTTTGGGATTATTCTTGGGAATCCCGATAAATTCGAGAATCTTTTGAGAATCCGCCCTGATCCCAAATAAAATTCTCGACCCATCCCGACTCGACATTTTCAGGTTCTCGCACACTTTTCAAAATTACTAAAACAACACCCCCCAGTAAGCTATATATTTATATTATGTAGTTCAAGAAATCATTAAAAATTAAATTTTATTTTGTTTAGGACTGTGAATGGAGAAACACCACTGCAATTGTCCGTACATTGTAGACTGGGTGAAGTTGTAGAAGCTCTTTGTAAAAGAGGTGTGGATACTTCTGTAGGATGTCCACTGTGGGATGCACTAGATTCTGATCAAGAGGATATAGCATCTATCCTAGTTAAGTATGGAGCTGATACTGATTGTTGGAGTCCTGGACCAGATGATTGTCAACAAACATTACTACATAGAGCAATTGATGGAAATAAAGAGGATATTGCACAATTCCTTATAAGAAGGTAATGTAAAGCGTAAAGTATTAAAAATTAGAATATGTTTGTAAAATAATATTGTTTCAGTGGGTGCGACTTAAATGCACCGAGAAGGCCTGGTCCAGATGGTTCAGGCGGTGATGAAGCACGAGACGAATGTAGTCCGTTACATTTGTGTTGTCAATGGGGTTTAGAACAAGTTGTTCAGACTCTTATTGAACATGGCGCAGATGTGAACGCTCGGGATGCAGATGGAAAAACACCAGTTCATGTTGCTATACAAAATCAGCATTCACAAATTATCTCTTTGTTGCTTTGTCATCCTAATATAGATTTGAATAAGAGAGATAAGAAAGGTTTAACACCATTTGCAACAGCTTTAACATTTAGAAATAATAAAGCAGCGCAATCAATATTGGAACGATTACCTAAAGCTGCTGAACAATACGACAATAAAGGCAGAAACTTTTTACATACTGCTATTCAGAAGAATGATATGGAAAGCATACTTTTTCTGTTGTCTATACAGGTGAACACAATTTTGAAATATATTTATATCGTAGATATGTCAATGCTTCCTTGCATTATCAAATAATTATTGTTTTGTAGGTAGACGTGAATTCTAGAGTTCACGATGTTACTCAAACTCCGCCTTTACATCTTGCTGCAATCTCTGGAAATGAAATGTTGGTACGAAGTTTAATTTTGGCTGGTGCACGCGTTAATGACACGGATGCAAATAGGAACACTGCGTTACATGCTACAGCGAAAGCGGGTCACGCTGCAGTCGTAGCTGCTTTGTTACAGGTATTACAGTTTATATCAGGGTCTATAAAGATTCTTATTTGTAGAAAGTATCTAAAAATTCTATGAATTAAATTTAATCACAAACCGATAAAGTTTTAAGATTCATGGAGTATGATGGTATTACAGTTTTTTTTATATAAGACGACAATGCTTTTTTCGCAACTAGAAAATCTCTATCCTCTCTTCTTCTTTTGATGTTGTACACTCAACACCGCTTAGTGCCAGAACGAAATGTCATATTCTATCCTTTTCCAATGAAAGATATCGCTGCTCGGCCGGCCACTTTATGGTTTGCCGGACAAGTTTGTAGGATCCATAAACTCTCTGTCCACTCAAGAACAATGTCAAGTCGAACAGGTATCCTCATCCGTAGTACGTCAAAAGCCCTCCCGAGCCATCGTCTTATATCGAAACAAAACTGTATAAGTTTTATAATAAAGCTTGTAGTCGAAGAAAATTATAAACCTAGTGATTTAACAGTTAATTTAGATCATTTTAAACAAAAGTATAATAATTCTGGCTCAATTCGCTAAAACTTTGTTATGACACTAAAATGTTGTAAAAATGAAGAGTACTCTAACATATTAACTATTTTAGAAGAGTAGATAAATGTGGTATATTTGTATGTAACAAAAACTACTTTCTTGTAGAATAAAATTAATTTTGACGCAGTAAATGCTGATGGTGATAATGCTCTGCATGTAGCTGTAAGAGAGGGACATATATCAGTAGTGAGAACACTTTTGACTGAATGTACATTAGATGCAGAAGCAGTAAATCTTAAGGGAAGAAATCCCTTGCATGAATTAGCTCGATGCGGGAAAGATAATGCTGCGACTATATGTGAATTTTTCTTGGAATGTATGCCAGAATATCCAATAAATAAAACAGGTAAATGTATGCAAAAACGCACACAAAATTTTTATATATTAGACAGCTTATGACAAGTCAATTTATAATTTGATATTTTGTTTAAGATTTAGAGGGTAATACACCATTATTAATTGCCTATATGAAAGGCAATGGTCAGCTTTGTCGTACGCTGGTGAAGGCTGGCGCATGTTTGGCCTCTATGAATAAGGAAGGAATTACTATTTTTAACTATCAAGTAGCAACAAAACAATTATTATACAGACTGTTGGATTCTTTAACGCAGGAAGCACCATGGGCAGAAAAAGATTTATGTTTGGAGTGTGGAACAAAGTTTTCTATCACAATGCGAAGACATCATTGGTATATAATCCATGAAATGACTATATATAAAGTTATGATTATATGTAATGAATATGTAAAATTAATTTTTCATTTTTTTTAGCCGCCACTGTGGTCGAATTTTGTGCAATAAATGTTCCGGTCAAGATGTTCCAATTGTAAAATTTGGATTGAATAAACCAGTGCGTGTGTGTGCAGTATGTTTCGATGTATTGCAAGTAGGTGCTGAATGAGAAAAGACTTAAATAATAAAAAATATTCATATGTAAATAAAATAAACGTCATTCCATAAGCACTTCTCATAGAAAGTATAGAAAGTTCATACGAGTCTATGTCAGCCACATTATATATTATATACACTTCATTTATATATGTATTATATAATTATTCTTGTTGAACGTTTGTTAAATTTATAGTTATAAAATTTTAAATACAGATGAAGGAAATATTATTTCAAGTATTAATACCCATAGATAAATTATTATTTATTCCTAACAGTAATTGTACATCTACAATGCACCAAGTTAATCAATAACATTTTTTAACCAGGATCATATAATTGTAGTCACAGTGTAAGTTTACTTAAGTTTACTAAAGAGCGTTTTTGATACACAGTGATCTACACATTCTACATAATCAATCAACTCTTCGAGGCATGTTTCTTCTGTCTTAGATCTTGAATTGACCCGATCGTTACATGTATTAAGTTTCTGTTGCATATTGGAGCAATCAGCTTTTGCTGCACATTTTTCCTGCAGAGAAAACAGTTGCTTGTCTTATTATTGATACACAATTACTCATTTTATAAACTAGTTTATTTAATATATACATATATATCATATATATGTAAGAAAATGACAGCAATAGTAGCATATTTGGTATATACTTTGTAAGGTTTTATGTTTTCATTCACGGAAAAAGGCTAATGCTGAATATAATTTCTAGAAGGAGCTATATGAGAAAAAGGATTTTGAATTGTTGTAATAAAAATATTATGTAATAATTATAACTTACACGAAGTACTTTTTGAGGGTCTACTAATTCATCTTCACTGTCGTCTGCTTTTACAGTAGGAATATAACGATTTAACAAACTTTGTAGGAAAGACATATTTTTAAAGGTGGAGTTTTGTTTTCTGAAAGTATTCTAAATTAATTGAGAATGTGCACCGAGTTTCCGTGGTATCCTTTCAGAATGCTTCAGAAATAAAGAGACTGAAATTGTTCGTTGCAGTTGCCTGTCTTAAAAACGTACCATCCTCAATGGCAATAAGAACCGAATCTCTGGCTTTAGGCACCTTCAGGCACCTTAGGTACAATTTCTATGAAAACAATTGTTATTATTACAAGTTACTAATTGTAAAAATATATATGTATATATAAAGTTAAACATAATTCTCTTAATGTTAAATATTTAAATAATTTGAACTAAGCAGTAGTATTAATGAATTTTTTTTTAATTACTTTTTCTATATAAAACATATATATGTACTATATAGATACATTTATCATGTTGTAGTATTTACTAGTTTCATTTTTAAGTTTTAGGACAACATTCAGTTATTTAACAAAGTAGATTTCATGTGTGTGATCAGTTTTATTATAATCATTAAATTTATTTCAAATGATATGTTATTGTATATGTATACATACTCAATTAACATTTTTGATTGATACTGTACGTGTGCACACGATAACGCGCACTTTTCTTTAAAGGCAGGAACGTGATTTGCTAATAAGTTGACTGAAATTTCTGTTAGATCATAGTTAGCCAATGCATGGACCAAATGCCATTCATTGTATGGAAAGATTTTCAGCAATAATTTTGTAATACTATCGTTAAACTTTAATTATATTTCGCAGATAATTGGTAAATATACAAAATGCCAACAGTAATTGAAATTTTCTACAATTTTTTGGGCAATAATAAAATTTGTGAGGCAAGACGAATTAAGAGACGAAAAAAATGTTAAATACTTGGTTCAATCATCAATTTAAACTTTCATTTGGTGGACTGTAACATATCAATATTTTACAATGATATGAATATCTTCTAATGGATAAAAAAGTATATGTTGTTTAGAAAGATGTTTGTACAATTTATTTAGTAAAATGGTCAAAAGAACCGTCATGGTCTTTATAACAAGGATGGCGTCATCCGAATGTGTTTGCATACTTTTATCAAAGCTATGGATTTGTTAAAGTTAATCAAACGCACTTTATGTACCAAGTTTAAGTGAGATAAGCTCCACTGAAATAGTTCACTGGCATATTGTTGTTTTTACCACCGATTAATACTCAATAAAAATTAGGAAAATCAGGGCGCAGTGCGTTGTGCTAGCAGTCAAACATTGAGGTAGTTTTGCGCTGGTGTGATCGAGAGCTAGTAGCAATAAACGCCTATATTTTTCACGAAAAATGGTTAACGAAGAATAAAAAGGAGTTAAGATACGAAGGCGATATTCGAACGATGTCCACATAGTAAATATAATATTATAAAAACAAGTTGAGAAATTACACGGTAGCGAAAAAACCGGAACGTATTTGTATAAAACTCAAAGGCTGTGTTTTGCATAAGAAAAATTTCAACTTTATTGAAGTTTGTACAAGGAAATAAGTATAAAAACCGTCTTATAAGGAATTCTTTTTAAGAAATGGTTATCACGTTGCTTCTTTATTTGAAAGTCCAACTTAAAAGCTACGAAATGTTTAAGGTTATGTTTTATTAAAACATGAATTTCTTGAATTAACAAGCGAAGTAACTTATCAAGACAACACAAACAAACTGGATGTAAGTTAAAAATGGAAACAGACCTTTAATTATGTGTTACACTTGTTTTTCCTAGAAAATATTTTTTATATTAGTATGTATTCTGTATATTTTCTTTTTGGAAGTACATTTCTATAATACCATTCAACTTTTTGTTGTCAATTCGTTCGTTTGTAACATTTATTCATAAATTGTTCTGTATCATTATAATTTTACATATTCAAACTATTCCGTATTTTAAACTAATGGTGACAGTTGACTTGTAATGATATAGATTTGATTTTTATCATCTTGTACATTTATCGTATACATTGTATCATTATATGAATATTTTTAGTTTAAGTATTTTTAAATATTAAAATTACTTTCATTTATTTCTCTAATTACTGAATCCTTTTTGCTATTATTGCAGCAATTTACATAAATGGATGATGCTTGGAGGCAATGAACGGAATGGAGAGACATGGGCATGGATATGGACATTCACATGCGCACTCGCATCGTCATCGTCATTCACATGGAAATTCGCAGAGTGCATCACAAAACTCAAATCAGTCGTCAAAACATAGCCACACTCATGTAACACATTCACAGAAAGATGCATCTGCTGTGCAGACACCTCAGAAGCCAAGAAATTATAAATTACTAGTTGATCCATTTTTAGTGAAAGGTGCATCAAAATTATATAGGTACGATGGCATGGTTCCAGGAGATCCAACTTATCCTGAGGTTCAACCACGAGACCCGAGATCACAATTAACAAGAATATGGACTCGCTTAGAACAGCTTGATTTGCCTGTACCTAGATTTAAAATTGACTCTAATTATTGTGGTGAACCACCTCCGCTTGAAGTAACATTTTGCCATTTAAATGACAATATTGATAAAACTTTTTTAACAGACATGGTTCAAAAGTTTGGAATTGTAGAAGAGCTTACTGTTTACTACCATCCTGTAACTAACAAGCATCTCGGAATCGCGAGAGTAGTATTCGAAACTACGAAGGCTTCCAAAGCATGTGTAGAAAAATTAAACAATACGTCTGTGATGGGGAAAGTCTTAAGAGTGTTTTTGGATGCATTTGGAGAAGAATGTAAAAAGATCTATGATGAACTAACTATAGAGAAAAAACCAGAGAAGAAAATAGAAAAAGAATTAAAATCTGAAAATGATCAAGAAAAACATACACCTATCGATAAAATTGTTGAAGACAGAGATGATTTCCGGAGTAGTAAAAAATTAGTGTCAAGTATAGACAAATCCAGAGATACGTACATAGAAAACTCAAGATACAGCAAATATAGAGATTACCCTACCCCTAGTGGCAGTACTGGAAGCGATTTAGGCTATGGTACTGCACCTAGCGAATTAAATTATTCTAATAATTACTCTCAAAATTCTACCCCAGCCACAAATTATGATTTTTATTATGGTGGTTACCATCATCAACCTCCAAATAATTATCTAGCAAATATATCTCAGAATGTATCACAAAATCTTCCAATACAACAAAATTCAAGTATGTGGTGGGGAAATAATACAGGACCAGCTAGTTATGCATCATCATCATCTATGTGGCCTGTACAACATGGGACAAATTTAGATAATTCTAATTCGAATGTAATTCCAATTACAAAGGCTTCTAATGTAAAAACGCATACACCGAAAAAGGAAAAGGAAAAAGAAAATCAGAGTGGCACAAAAAGTTCTTCAAGAGACTCACCAGTAGAAACTCGTAAAACGTTAGATTTAGATACAAGAATCGCCATGTTGTTGAAGGATAAAGCAGGAGGAATGGCACCACCCTTTCTACAGTTTGGTAGCGATTCTGAAGATGAAAAAAAGTCTGTCAACGCAGACAACGAAATGCTTTCAGAACCACCAAGTCCTTTCTTATCTCATGAAACGTATAAATCATGCTTCGAAAAGATGAGGGAAAAGAATAAAGAAAGGTGGAAAATACATGAGAACAACATTAATCAATTTTCTGTTGATGAAGAATTAGGTAGCGTTATAAGTTCAAGTGAAGACGAAGCATTACTTGGAAGTTACAGTCCTGCGCCAGATGAAATTGAACCAGAACCACCAAAAGAACCTCCACCTCCACCTCCTCCTGACGACGATAGGATGTCGTTAAGTCCATTAAGTTCGGGAGATGAAAAAATTGAGGAGGTAATTATAAAATTAAATAATATAATCGATATTCAGTAGAGGTGTGTGAGAACCCAATAGTCGGGACGGGTCGAGACGAATCGGGTTCTCGAAAATGTCGGGATTCTCGAATATATCAAGATTCTCGAGAATATTCGAGAACCCCATAAGCTCGAGAATCCCAAAATTTTCGTAAACCCGTCCCGATCTGAAACAAAATTCCCAACTCACCCCAATCGACATTTTCAGGTTCTTGCATACTTCTAATATTCAGATCAAGCATAATAAATTATATAATTGTAATGCATACAGGTTATAGCTCAAACGGAAACTACAAATCAGTTGTATCCAGGAGCAGGTTATGCTGGGCATTTAACCCATTATCCCACTAATGATATGTATCATTGGCCTCGGCCAACCCAATATCCATATCCTTATGGGACAACATACTTACCAAGCCATTGTCAACCTAGTACGACACCATTCTCTGGGGCAGTAGGAAATCATCAAGGAGCAAATTATTATCCTTTTCAATCGCGGCTTCATGCCATGGCAAATCATAATATTACAAAAGATAATCCACAGGTATATGTTTTTTAACTACTTACATGTTGTATATGATACAATTCATCTGTTTATAACAATGAATTAATACAAATTTAGGGTCCTACTATTAATGGAGTATTAAACAGAGTCGTAAATGAGTTAAAACAAATTTTGAAAAGGGATTTTAATAAAAAAATGATTGAGAATACTGCATTCAAATTGTTTGAAGTATGGTGGGATGAGAAGAAGTCTGAGAAAAATCAAATTCAAGGAGGAGATAATAATACTACTGTTAATAATAGTAACAAAGAAGAAGGCTCGAAACCTCAAGGAATATCATTGCTTTTAGAACAGGCAACTCCACTTGGATTCAATTACGATGGATTTGGTTTGGGAATTAGAGCTAGTATGCCAAAGATGCCTTCTTTCAGGGTATGATCTATATGTATATATTTCTACGCTTTATTTATAATTTCATTAGTTTTTATAATAGTACGATATTTCTATTATAGCGTAAAATTAAAGCTCCAAGCCCATTACCACAAGATGAAGATAGTCGCCAGTCAGGTCATGGTGATACTGAAATTATAGAAAGTGATAGTGACCTTGACTTAACATCTGTACAGAAAGTTAAAAGGCCACTTACTTCTCTTCCAAGTGCTTCTTCATCATCTTCATCCTCATCATCGTCAAATGAAAGCTGCAGCGATGAAATGAGTTGTAGTGAATCTTCCAGCAGTTCGAACGATAGTTCCGATGATGAAATGTGTTCTGGAAATTTTGAAGATGAGGTATATGTTAAGTCCGTTAGGGTAATGATAAATCAAAACACTATAAGTACACAAAATGCATTAGGTACAGTTTATGTAGTACTACATAAAAATTTATTTTTTATCTTCAGCAAGATACCGATAGTCGTGTATCAGACCATCGTCCCTTGGCTTGTAATAGCGAAGATCCTGATATTTTAACAGAATTGGCAATTCAAAGGTCTTTAGATTGTCCTACTCCAACTGGCAGAGAAACGCCAATACCGGATATTATCATAAGAAATGTAAATTCTAACGAATTCCCACAATATGAAGATGAAACTAGATCTGTACTGTCACCCTTAAGATATGAAGATAAGAAGGAAGAAATAGAAGAGATAAACGAAAAATCTGTCAATGAAGAACAATTTAAAATACCTAAAGCAGTGTTCTCCGACACTGAAGAAAAGATTCTAGAGGATGAGACGCAAAAGGTAGCACAAGCTTCGCTTACTACAACAATACCGGTGAAACAAGAGCCTCGTGATATGCAGAAGATGGAAAATTCTGCAGCTGAAGCTTTAATAACGTTGGCTGGACAAGATAATATTATAAGACATACAAGTCCTGGACCTTTGCAACCAAATATTATTAGAGCTCTTCAAACTATGTCTGCCAAATACATTAATGATGAACCCATATTGAAGGAATCAGAAAAGATTGAAATGTTTAGTGAAATACCTACTACAGATTCCGAGGAAGAAAGTTTAGAAATCAGGAGATTAAGGTTTGCAAAATCTATCGTCATTTTATCTGTTAATATATTTAAGAAAATTGCAGCAGAAAGCGTGATATTATTTATGTTTAATTAGGTACCAAGCTGAAGCTGACCTTCGATTGAATGGCCAAAGAAGTCCAAGTTTACGTAGTTCTCAAGTTTCACAAGTATATATGGAACATTCTTATTCATTACCGCCGTCTCAGTCAGAAGATACAGAATTTGAAACTCGTCCACCTCCAGCACCAATAAAATCTGTAAAAATGAAAACTTCGAAGATTATTAAATTGACTAAGGGTAAAGATAAGACTCATAAGGTGGAAAAACGGAAATTCAACAAATATACAAAGATACATAGTCACCAGAATCACGAAGGAGAAAAAGAAAATATTCAAAATGAATTTGTTTATGAAAAATATCCCAAGAAAATTGTACAGGAACCAACAGTGACATACAAGGAACGCGATCTTATGTCGGAAATGGCTATTTTGTATGAATTTTTAACTAGAGGTATAGATGCAGAAGATGTGGAATATTTAAGACGAAGTTACGAAGCTTTACTAGCTGATGATAGTCAAGGATATTGGTTAAATGATACACATTGGGTGGATCATCCAGCAACAGATATTCCAAGTCCCGCTAAACGAAGAAAAAGAGATGAACTCAGACTACATGCAAGTGGAAGCGCAAGAACAGAAGGATATTATAAAGTTGACATACGAGAAAAAGCCAAACATAAGGTATAATTCTAGTATAGAAAAATTATTAGATCTTATAATATTACTGGAAACATAATGTTCTCAATCTAAAACTACTTAATTTTCATAGCATCATTATGCTCAAAGCATACAACGCAGTCATGATGTTGAAGATAGTAATGGTCCTTATGCCGGGGGCGATGGAACAATGAATGGTCCAAAGAACAATACTAAAGCTTTAACTGGAAAAATGCAAGCACTGTCTCGCGAAGCTCGAAGCAATCAACGTCGATTATTAACGGCCTTCGGTATTGATACCGACAGTGATCTTCTTAAATTCAATCAATTGAAAGTACGGTCAAAATTGGTTTATTTAACTAATTATAAACGTAACTTTTATAATTGTCAAGCATTTCATAATTCTTTTTTAATCTTACAGTTTAGGAAAAAACAATTAAAGTTCGCTAAATCTGGAATACACGATTGGGGTTTGTTTGCTATGGAACCAATTGCAGCTGATGAAATGGTTATCGAATACGTTGGTCAAATGGTTAGGCCAGTCGTCGCTGACTTAAGGGAATCACAATACGAAGCAACTGGCATTGGTAGCTCTTATCTTTTCCGCATTGATTTAGATACAATTATTGATGCAACGAAATGTGGCAATTTAGCGCGATTTATTAATCACAGCTGCAATGTAAGTATCAATGTTACTATTATTTATAAGAATACAGAAAACATACTATTGTTCCTGAGAAACTGTAACTTCCTTTTTTCTTTTTTTACAGCCAAATTGCTATGCAAAAGTAATTACAATCGAAAGCCAAAAGAAAATTGTAATCTATAGTAAACAACCAATAGGAGTTAATGAAGAAATTACATACGATTATAAATTTCCTTTGGAAGATGACAAAATTCCTTGCCTATGTGGAGCTCCTCAATGTCGGGGTACATTGAATTGAATCATTCATGAAACTATATTGTTCATCCTTTTTTCCTGTCTTCTACACTTCATCATATCCTACTCATATTTTTGTAAATATTTCCCCATGTAAACATTTTATAAAATGCAATGGAAAATGCTAAATTATGTTAATATGTGCACCTTTTCTTTTTAATATCCTTCCCTTATGATAATATATTAAATATATTAATATAATATTAATATATTAATTTATATTATTTATTTTTAATATATTACAATATATACATATACAAAATGTCTAAGTAAATTCGATTATTCTTATGATATATCTTTACATATTCTGACATATACATATATTATTCTTATACGCACATACCTGTGTCACGCCAGATTTGAGGCTTAATTTAATAAGGACTTATGTAAAATACAAGTGTACGTAATGTTTTGAAAATGATTCAATATCAGTTATAAGATCGGTCTGTATGTACTATAAGTACAACTACATCAGTTGTAATAAAAAAATTAGTTCCATTTACAAATTTGAATGTAATTATTACACAAAGTTGGGCAAAAGTTATTTCGAACAACGAATAAATGGGTTAAACTAAGTTATCATATTGCGATGACAAAAATATGTATAGTCCCATTTTGAAAAATTGGGATGACCTTAAAATTTCGGAAAAAATGATCTTAAGAAAATTTGTTTGCCTATCATTAAGTTTTCCCCCTCGGACCAAATGTTTTTAGTATTTAAAATTTTTCCTATCATAAAATATTTAGGAAGTTCCTATATATAGGATATTTAGGATAATCCAGTTAGGTTTGACACCCTGTGTGTACATAGTATAGTAAGTGCAACATCTCAGTTTATATGTATCTTATACTTTGATTACAACATCATTGTTGCTTTGTGTCAATTTGACATTTATAAATCTTTAATGACAACTACTTCTGAGAGAACAATGTAACTGTTATTCAACTAATTGATACATAAGAGTACATAAAATATATTCTATCATTCACAAGTGTGAACTTCGAGTACAACTGAGAAAGACAATTTACTTAGTATGTGATTTATTTGTTACACTGTAGTCCTAAATATTATAATAACATTTAACAATCATGTTTCATAAAACTAATACGTGTTACAAATTTAATTGAAAAACGTAATTATATAGAATTTTAAAGGTTATATCATAAAAATATGGCGGACCGCTTAACACAATTGCAGGACACTATAAACCAAGTAATATAACTTCTCAGTTTTATTGTATATATATACAATAACAAGTATAATTATTAATTACTCATATTATTTTAGCAAGCAGAACATTTTTGTAACAGTGTAGGTATTTTACAACAATATTCTACACCTAGTAAATTTCCTGGCTTTGATCGTGTGGGAACACCACAACCCCATCAATCTCAAGAAGGTACTTTTATTATTCGCATATATTATATAGGTAGTTGCATATGAAACGTCCGATTACAGTAAGACAGTAAGTTTAAACAAACATAATTTTCTCTAAATAAAACTTATTGATTAAAGCATCAATCATCATATTCTATCAAAAAATGATGAATTTTTCACCTTTTTGGTTGTTCACCTTTCTTGTTTATTAGATTATCATCTATATTTTTGAATCTTTTCTATCATCGACTACTAGTGCGTTTATTTACTACCACATTTTAACCAACCATTACATAATGTTGTCATCAATATGTTTAATATTGAAATAAATTTCAATTAACAGTAAAATTAGATATACAAATAGAAGCTAAAGATAGGACTTGAAAGATTAGGTTTGTACCTTTAAATGGTACACATAATAAACCTGTAGATTATAATAGTATTTCTTGATTAAAATACTTTATAAAATTTGCATTCCGAAATTGGTAATTTCATATGTAACAACCTAATATAAATGAAAAGTTTTGCTTTGTCAATTATATTATTATCTTTGCATAAGCAACTTTTAATTTCAGATTATGCAGCTCTGTTTGCTACTTTAATAGCAAGATGTGCAAAAGATATTGATACCTTAATAGAAAGTTTACCGAGTGAGGAATCCTCACAAGAATTGCAAGTTGCAAGTCTCAGTCGTCTTGAACATGAAAACCAAGAAGCTGGAGAACAACTAGAGGAGGTTGTGAAACAAGGAGAAGCACTTTTACAAAGAATTCAGGCTGCTTTACAGGATATTGCTCAGAGTCAATTAGACATGCAAGATCCAGCTTCTACATCTGTAGTAAATATTAATCTTAATACTACCATGACATTTAAACAAGAGAATGTAAATTCTGTCAATACAGTACCCTCAAATAATGCACACCAGATGTCTGATCCTTCACCAAGTTCTATAAATCAATGATATATCTTTGTAATGGTCTATGTGTACATCGTTAAGGAAATTAGGACTAAATTGTTATCATTTAGTATGTATACATTACATTAAAATATTTAACTGCCTGAATAAACCTTAAGACATAACATATTTTGTACTTTGAAATAAATAATAATATAATTGTATTAAAATGTTTTATTTCATATATTAGGTAGTTGTAATTGGCATATTCATAGCTGAATTTAATTTAAAAACCAACAGTTGTTTGTATAATTTTATTTTATTATCTTTTAAGAACTTTTATGAACGTATCTCGTGGTATAGAAATTTTTCCAATCATTTTCATCTTTTTCTTTCCCTCTGATTGTCTGGCTAATAATTTCTTTCGTCTGGTAACATCACCACCATACTAAAAGAAAATAAGTGATAGAATTGAAAGCATAAGAACAAATATGATTGTAATAACCGTATTCTTACTAATTTTGCAGTAACATCTTTTCTGTATGCTTTCACATTTTCCCTTGCAATAATATCTCCGTTTACTATAGCTTGAATGGAAATCTCGAACATTTGACGTGGAATAATATTTACTAATTTATCGCATAACTGTCTACCTAATGTAACAGCTTTACTAGCATGTGCAATACTACTTAATTCTTCCACTATAGCACCATTTAAAGCTATATTTAACTGTAACATTTAAATTTATAACATATTAGAGACATAAATTATTAAATATAATAGAGTAATTATAAATACCTTTACTAATTTTGATGGTTCATAGCCATATTCTTCGTAATCAAAACTAGCATATCCTGAGGTTGCACATTTTAATAAATCGTGAAAATCAACGATGATTTCATTTAATGGTAATGTAAATTGTAACATTAGCCTGTTATTTCCAATATCTTTTGTTACTTTTCCCACTCCGCGTTTTTCACGACATAAAGATAATACTTCACCTATATACTTATCTATTTATGCAATTAAAAAATTCTTTTTATCTGTTTAAAAACGATACTTATATCTCAATTAATATGTAAGCATTAAGTATATGTACCTGGTGTTATAATGGTCCCTAATATAATAGGTTCATAAAATTCAGTTACAATTTGTGGATTAGGAAAATGTGCTGGATTATTGAATGTAATTTCATCGCTACCATACTTTTTAATATTTTTAGCCCCAAATATTTTTGCTTTATATGTCACATTTGGTAAAGTAACGATTGGTTGGGCACCGTATTCTTGCTCTAGACGCTGCATAAAAACTTCCATGTGTAATAAACCTAAAAAGCCAATTCTCCAGCCTTGTCCAAGTGCCACACTAAAATATATATATATATATAGATACATACGTATATATGTAAAATCGTTAAAATCATTAAAATCGCTATAAAGCATACCTATGATCTACAACAACAGATACGCCACTATCATTTAAAGTTAATTTTTCAACAGCAGTTCTCATCATATCAAATTGTGATTGATCAGTAGGATATACTCCTGAAAAAACCATTGGTTTCGGTGTTTTAAATTGTAGAATAGGTTCTACAAGTTGACCTTTCATATGTAATGTGTCACCAATAACTGCTTCTTTGGAGGATCTCATATTGCATGCAATGCATCCTACTTGACCTGCAACTCTAATTAAATAGAATTGAATATTTATTTATATAATCTCTACTCTATCAGTATCCGTAAAATTATAAAAAATAGAAATTGATATTTACAATTCGTTTACTAATTCTTCGTTAGGTCTTAGTAGAAAAAGATTTTTTATTTCATAAGATTTTTTATTCTGTACTGAAGTAATTCCATCTCCCACTGATAATGATCCTTCTTTAACATATACCAAAGAAATAGCTCCTTTATATTTATCATACCAACTATCAAATGTTAAAGCTCTGAATGGCTTTTCTCTAAATACGTCAGGTGGTGGAATTCTTTCAACAACAGCGTTTAGAACATCCTCTACTCCAGTGCCAAGCTTTGCAGATACTTTTAAAATATCTTCTTTCTTTATATTAAATAGTGTTTCTAATTGACGTATCACTCTATCAGGGTTTGCATTTTTTAAATCTATTTTATTTATTACTGGTACTATAACCAACTTTTGTTTAACAGCTAGATAATAATTAGCTACTGTTTGTGCTTGTACACCGTCGTTTGCATCAACAACTAGAACAACTCCTTGACAAGGAACCAAAGAACGATAGACTTCTGCTGAAAAGTCTACATGACCAGGTGTATCTATTAAATTAAGAAGATACTTAGTCTCTTTATACGTATAATTAAGAGATGCTGTTTGAGCCTTGACTGTAATTCCACGTTCCTTTTCGACTTGTAATGTGTCCAGTATTTGTTTTCCAGAATTTTGTTTTATTGCTCCTGTCATTTCTAAAAGTCTGTCAGCAAGTGTGCTTTTGCCATGATCAACATGTGCTATAATACTAAAGTTGCGTATATTTTCTATTGGAATTGTACATTCCTTAGTATCCTCTGACTTTGTAGAATAACATTTTCTAGAAGGATGAAGATATTTTCTAAAATTAAATAAATCTTCAATTTCATTTAATTTCAAAACCACACAGGAATATTAAAAGAAATCCTAATAAAATTAATAATAATACAAACCTATCAAATTTTGATGAACATCTTTCTAAAAGCTTATAATTTTTACGAGTACACCATATTTGACAAATAACTTTATTTATTCTCATAATGAATCAGTAAATATTATTTCTTATTAAAATTTATCAATTTAAGTCATAAATACTAATTACTATTAATAAAAACTATTTACATCAATTATTTATTTAATATGTAAGTGACATAATTTCGGCTTAAGAAAACCGTCTTCAAGACTATTATAGGTCTCATATAAAGGGAAGACTGTATAATAAACAAATGTTATATTTTTATTGTTTATACAAAATGTTACGATTCTTAAGTATGTATATAATAATGAAACCCATGTGATGGGTTCATTCAGGTTCATTCAAGAAACATAGGGCTGTTTTGTGTATTCGTGAAACCATAGAGTATGGAGTATAGAGATTATCTGCTGCTAGAAAGAAGGTACGCGGGACTACACAAATGCAAAAGAAGAAACTGCCTGTTCATAATCTGATTCGTTGACATTGTCGCGACATTAATCAGCTCTTAAAAAATTCGACTTTTCCAATTATTATGATGAAATCTGTTTGTATTATTTAAAAATAACAATACAAGTATTTTATATTATTAAAGATTTATTAAAAAAATATTTTATCATTTTTAAAAAATTTATTTTTATTTTTTTCTGTACTGAAGCCGGTTTCTTCCGAATTGCAGGCCCTATATAGACATTTGTCTTACTTGTCTATTGGTTAATCCAGCATTGAATCTATCGAGTCTGTGGTTTTACGATGGTTATACTGGTTAACATATATATACATGTTTACATAAGTACGATCCTGAATGGACCCTGATGACTCTGGCACGGATTGTTACTATGTAAATGCATGTCTCTAGAAATTTGAATATGCTAGGGACCTTACTAGCGACGATACGAAACCATACGAAACATCAAAAGATTCTGTACAGTGTACACAGTACACACAAGTACACACAGATAATCACATATCTATAAAAGACACGTTGGCTGTTGCTTGAAGCAACGTAGCTTCAGATTTTTTGAAATGATTCAGTTTATTACAATATAGTTTTCAGTACTCTTTTAGTACGTTCCAACATTTATTTTATAAAATTTCATTTTCATCATACATTTTATAAATTTTTACTTAAGGTAATTAATACTTCAATATAATGTACTTCTATTATTTCTGAAAGTTTAGAGAGCATCTCAATAGATATCTTAATTTTATAAAAACCATACACCTTAAGAACGTATTCTTTTTTATAGTGTTTGAAATATACTATATACCTTCATTTAGTTACTTCTGTTACTGTTTTATGACTTCTTGACTATATTCAAATGTTAACACTTGAGCAGCTGTCTCTTTATTCACAGAAATAGAACTTTACATCTATTAATTTTTAGGTATAATTGCCTTGATCAAGATGAGAATTGTGCAGCTAAGAAGGAATCGTCTTTTTAGTATTATTATGGGTAGTATATTAGTCCTTTTCTTATTGTACATTGTAATCAGTAATTATTCTGATAAACCAATAAGTAATTTTAAAGAGTATTTGTCAGACAGTTTGAAAAGTAAACAGGTAAACTAAAAATTAATATGTTTTTCGTACTTCATAGGATTATATTACAATTAATATTACTTCATAGGTTCCAGTTTTAACAAAAGAAATTGGAAATTTTGAAGATAAACATGCACAGATAAGATCTGGACCTGGAGAAGGAGGTAAACCTCATATCCTCAGAGACGATCAACAAAATGATATTCAGCAATCAGAATCTGACTATGGTATGAATATGGTATGCTCTAATGAAATTTCATTAGACAGATCAATTCCTGATACAAGAATGTCAGAGTAAGTTTTTGTTGTTAATACCTTTGAATTCCTATAGTTTAAGATACATAGAAATTTCTTATATATTCTGATCACAAATATGAACAATATACATATTTGATTAACAGATGCAAATATTGGAATTACCCAGAGGTACTTCCTCGAGCTAGTGTAATAATAGTATTTCATAATGAAGGTTGGTCAGTACTAATGAGAACTGTCCATAGTATAATAAACCGTACTCCTCCACAATTTTTGGAAGAAATTCTGCTTGTAGACGATTTTTCCGATAAAGGTAACTATATCATATTTTTATGAACAGGCAAATGATACGAATAATACTTACTAACAAACATGTTATAGATAATTTGAAAGGCGATTTGGAATCTTATATAGAACAGTGGGATGGCAAAGTAAAGTTAATAAGAAATTATGAAAGGCTAGGTTTAATAAGAACAAGATCTCGTGGTGCACGAGAAGCTAAGGGTGAAACTATAGTCTTTTTAGATGCCCACTGTGAAGTAAATGTCAACTGGTTGCCACCCCTTTTAGCTCCAATTGCTGTTGACAGGTAATTTTTTTCTATAACAATGTCGAGCAATAAAATTTTTTCGTTTCATTATTTTTAAAATATTTCTAGGACTGTGATGACTGTTCCTATAATTGATGGTATCGACCATAAAACATTTGAATATCGACCCGTGTACCAAGAAGGACACCTATACAGAGGAATTTTTGAATGGGGAATGCTTTATAAAGAAAACGAGCTTCCTGTGCGAGAACAAAAAGCACGACCTTATAACAGCATGCCCTACAAGTAACTTATATCTATAAAATATTCGTAGAATATTAGTGCAGAAATATTTGGCATGTATTAGGTGAAACTTAATTTAGGTCTCCTACTCATGCTGGTGGCTTATTCGCAATAAATCGTAAATATTTCTTGTCATTGGGTGCATATGATGAAGGATTACTTATTTGGGGTGGAGAGAACTTTGAATTGTCATTTAAAATATGGCAGTGTGGTGGTAGTATTCTTTGGGTTCCTTGTTCACATGTTGGCCATGTATATAGAGGATTTATGCCATACACATTTGGCAAATTGGCTCAGAAGAAAAAAGGACCTATCATAACTATAGTAAATAATGCAATATGTTTTTACAACTACTATGTGTAGCAACAATTTTGAGGGTGGTATTTATTTGAAATTTTCTTATAGAATTATAAAAGAGTTATTGAGACTTGGTTCGATGATAAGTACAAAGAATTCTTTTACACAAGAGAACCCCTTGCAAGACAACTTGACCATGGAGATATATCCGAGCAACTGGCTTTTAAAAAACGAAAAAAATGTAAAAGTTTTCAGTGGTACATGGAAAATGTAGCTTATGATGTTTTTGATAAATTTCCTGAATTGCCACCCAATCTTTTCTGGGGAGAGGTATAGTAAAACTAGAAATGTATGTATACAGTTTAACTATATATGTATATTACTATCGTTTTTGTAAATTTCAGTTACAAAATGTAGCAACTAGTACATGTCTAGATACAATGGGTCATTCACCACCCAGTCTAATGGCGACATCTCATTGTCATGGATTTGGTAATAATCAGGTAATATTAATTGTATATCAAATAAGTTGTTTTACTTAAAACCAATAACTAATTTAACAATATTTTTCAGCTAGTTAGATTGAATACAAAAGGTCAATTAGGAATCGGAGAACGATGCGTATCGGCAGACGGGCAAGGAATAAAATTTGTATTCTGTCGACTAGGAACTGTACATGGTCCATGGCAATACGATGAAGTAGGTGTTAATGACATTTTTTAGAAGTGTGCGAGAACCCGAAAATGTTGGGCCGAGACGGCTTTTCGAGATTTTCGAATATGTCGGAATTCGCCATCATATTTGGGTTCTCGAATATATCAGGATTCTCAACAATTTTCAGGATTATTTCCGAGCATATTAGGATTCTATTCTATTAGGAATATATCCCGATATATTCGAAAATCACGAAATTTTCGGGAACCCGACTCGTTTCGAGACGATGCCTTCCCAACTAGTCTCAATCATTAGATACCTGACATTTTCGGGTTTTCGTACACCTCCAGTATTTTTGTACATCCTGTAGTATGCTGGAGAAGACCATTGAGAGTAACCAATCAAATTTCTATAATTTTGTAGAAAACGAAAACACTTTTACACAGAGTGCACAAGAAATGTATGGCACTTCATCCTCAAACACAGCAACTATCTCTAATGCCATGTGACATCAACAATACGTATCAACAGTGGTCTTTCAATGAAGTTCATCCACAATGGTGAAGAAATGTAAGTACTGGGGTTGTTTCCGTACGAGGTGCTATGCGCCAAATTAAATACTTTCAAGTGAAACTTGAAATGATTGCGTTAACTATTTTTATTTTATACAAGAAACTATAGCTGAGATTCTATTTTTGACTTTTTCCTTATATTAAAAGGACTTGGTTTACTGAACAAGGTCAGCTAATGCAATACATTTTAAATACGTAATGGTTATGAACAATAGACGACAAAATACCGGTGCTGTACAATTTTAATAATGTCGATCTAAGACTTACGACTGTATTAGCAAATGAGAATGTTCAAAATAATATTCATGTTCATATTACACAAAAGAAAAGAAGATAAAGTTTTATATACTACATTCAGATCTTATGCTTGAGATCTTTTTCCATGTTTTCCTATGATATTGAATAATCGTTACATAATGTGGTTTGTCTTTTACTACTATTGATTAAACTTTATTCTTCCTGTTCAACCCTTTCACAGTCTGTTTAATCTGCGAGAAATTAACTTTCAATCCCAACTTCATTAAAGCTAACATAGAATAGTACTGAAAACAAGTCATTATTTTTTTGTGAATAAACTTACGATAATGACAGAAGTCTATTTTACATGATCGATTTGTAAGACAAAATTATAACGATTGTAGAGTTAATGAGAAAATGATATAAAATTTTTAATTCTATATCTAAAAGATAACATAATTTTGATGAAACTATTTTATAAACATTTCTTATTTTGTGCGAAGCTGTGGAAGGGTTAATTAATTTTTCAAAACAGAAGAACCGAGATTGTCGAATTGTCTTACATTCAAAATGGAAAAATAAGACTGTTTCAGTGCAAAAGAACTGATTTAAATGTTTGTACACGTCTAACCCGTTTTTGAAGTGCATTTTACTTACATTACCAAAAGAACGTGAGAATGCGTGCTTCCAGATTTGACTGATTCTCATCAAAAGAGCATATTATTAAGCATGTTATTAGTATAGTTTTATAATCTTTTTTAATTATTTAATGCATACTTTCAGGCAGGCAGTTACTTACTATAATGTACAATACGTAACATATGGTATTTCAAAGTTAATGTATTAAGAAAATGAAGCAAATACAATAATTTGTCATAACGTTTAGTTTTTGTTACTATGCGATCAATATGATCCTCATTTTACATATTTCAAAGTTTTCTTTTAACTTACAGATCTTTCAACTTTCAAAACTTCTTGCTGTACGAAAATAATTTGATTGATACTTTAATGTAATGATTCTTAGTCCTGGTTTTCTCAGTAAAAATTAGTTTACCGTGCTATCATCACTTCCAATGCTTTTTAATTATTCTTCGTATCTTTTACATTGAAAAATCTTGCATTAGTCGAGCAGTTTCAGTGACAAAGATAATGGGGTTATCCGAGTTTCTAAAGTGGTTGGTCGTATAGATGCCTAAAACATCAGCTAATTATATATTTGTGCAAATTTGGACATGTTAAACGGAACGAGGGATAAATTGTATTCACCTTATTGCGATCTCTTATATTAAATACCCCATAAACAATGGGATTCATACAAGAGTTTGTACATGCGAATAGAAAGAGACCTTTTTGAATTCGTTGATCAACTTTGTACGCTGATTGCCTATCAATCCAATACCTGTTATTCATATTGTATTTGCATTAACTTGTATATGTTGAAAACATCTAAGAGCATCAATAAATTCTATTTACCAAAGACTCATAACATAATAGGGTGTCCAGCAAACAAAGAAGACAGCAACGATGATTACCGTCATTTTGAGAGTTCTTATTTTTGCTCGTGTTAAGAAACCCATTGAAGAACGACGAATCTTATCTGAAATCAATTAAAATGGTAATATTAAGTGAAACAAATCGATTCACATATTCCCATTTCTAATCGAGGCGTTAAATAAACTTAAACATACCGCGTTCACTCTTTTTTGATCTTTTACAAATTTCCAACAAAATGTTTGTGTAAGTGTATATTATCACGATAAGAGGAAGCCAATACATCATGACCATTCCAAAAAGAGAATATGTGATTTCGTGAGTATATGTTGGAAAAGTATTAAATGTGACACATTGTGAGTACCAAGAGATATTTGGATGGGTTTCCAAATGAAATACTACCATCTAAAAATAATATATACAATATACAGATGTAAACACTATTTCACAGACATTATACACGGTCGAAAGAATTCTCTTCAGTCATTTGTTGGAGTTATAAGTAGTCATTGTTATTTTAACTGTGCAACAAATGTTTATAGTTATTATACCTGCGGCATCGAGCATACAATGGACCCTATCCATGCGAAGCATAGCATAATTTTCCCTCTCTTATCAACATCCCACAGTTGGAGAGGCCGTATTACAGCATAATATCTATAATAATATAATATAATAGATCATTTTAACGTATATCGAACAAGGATAAGCTAATTACAACCAAATGTTTTACCGACCTGTCTATACTTATGCATACTAAAATGAAAGATGATAGGTACAGACCAAACATTCTGAAGAAGGCCATTATTCGGCACATTGCATCTCCTGCTTCCCATGACACTGTAATTGCCCAACCAATTTCAAGAGGCATCATTAGGAAAGTTACCTAAGAAATCATAGAAAATATGTTCCTACAATAAAAGATCACTGAAATCTGTAATAGATACAGAAAAATATCTGCCTCTAACTAGAAAAGTATAATAAGATGACAAACTGAAAAGAACTGAAATACAACGATCACTAGTCAAGTGGGTGGAATAGGATTATTACTGATTTAGATCAGACGAGTTAGTTCACTTTACTTATTCCTAGATAAGCAGAAAGAGACAATCCCATAGTAATTGAATTGAAACATTAAGTTGAATCATAATACTATATATTATTAATGAAGAAGTGTCATTTATTTCTTGTTAGTTTCAGATAGAACACACAATGTATTTTCTTTCTAAGTTAAATACTATCTGTTAATTGCTTAGTAGCTTGTTTCTGTTCAGATGAATAGAATATAATTTCTATTGAAGCATTAGAAATGGAAAATATCATACTTCCCTATACTTTGTAGAATTCATACTGCCTATCATGTAACCATACTTGGTAATACTTACAAGTAGATCTGCAATTGCAAGATGCATCAGCATTGTATGTATTCTTGATTTCGATGTACGCTTCCTACGCGTAATTAGAACTAACACTGTTGTATTTCCCATAGCAGATACAATCATTAGCACACTATAAACAATGATACTAACAACGTGACCCTCGTTAAAGCGCATATCAATTGGAAGCTCTACATTGTTTGAACCATTGGTTCTTGAATTGGGTAATTCGGTTGTAGGAGAAATTTTTATTGTGCTCCCCATAATGTGTCTTGCAATCATAAAAACTTTATTACAAAAAAAAGAAAAAATTGATTTATGCAACAGTTATCTAAATTAATTTGTATTCTAAGTCATACTGCTCACTTCCTCTGAAAAAGATGATGTGATTAAAGTAAACTCTCGATTAAGATATATAAGATGGTTAAATTTACTAACGGTTTCAAAATAGTGCTTTATTAATTTGCACTTTGATCACTGTGAGAATACACAACAAATATCACCTTCCATTCTTCTCAGTTTTTCTTTATTAATTCTATTTGTAATTAATTTTTTAGATTAGTAGATACATGATATTTACACCGATTTTCGAAAACTAGACAATTCCAAAGGCGCATGCTAACGATTGTGAGCGATAAAATTAGGATAAAGTATACAACCGACGTTGCAATAGGTTTATTGTAATGTTCCACTGTCGAAAATATCGCTCGTTGAGACAAAATGAAAAATTCGTATCGAAACGGAGAACACGTGATTATTTATCACGCTTAAGTAACAGTTCAACGATAATAATAAATTTTAAACTATGAATTTGTTGCTAAACAGCATCAACTATTGAACGAGCAAAAACTACGAATTTCACGATCCAACTAAGATTGACAAGCGGACATGGACACTTGGCCCAGTAATCTGGGGTCAAGTGTTAAATCCAAACTGATAATTACATCAACATGTTTCCATCATAATTATATTGTCGCAAGATGATGACAATATCAATGATTGACCAGTTATGATTAATCTTTCAATTGTTTTTTATATTGAATACTACATTTAACACTTGTTAATAATTTATTTATCTCTGAGACTATTATAAGATTAATCAACAAGTATAGTATGCATCCGTAAAAGAAAATATAAATTTTCTAAAGTATTGTTACACAAATCAAATTCTAAATATACATGTTTTTTATTGCACAGTGTAGTGTTTACCTAAAAATACTGTTATATATTTACTTTACACATTTATTTTTTCAATTAAAACCTTCAACTTTAATATCAAATATTCCAAATAGTTCATTTGAATAAGAAATAATTCTCACATCTATGGAACTAAAATGTACATGATCAATGACATTGAACTTTACTCATCCCAATCATCAGTGTCCGGCTGAGAATCGTATTCGCTGGTAGCAGAATTCCTATCTGACGTGGTTGTTTCACTCGGTTTTGGAGGAGGAGGAATTAAGCTTGACATTCTCTCCAAAGCGCTACCCCCAGACCCTGCGATCCCTTTTCTCCTGAGGGCTAGCTTTGCATGCAAATCAGCCATTAAATCTCCGCCAACAGATGCGGAGGACCACCGATTTCCTTTCTCCTCCGATGACACTGTATGCCTCAACTTTGCTCTTCCTACACCACCTGCATTTCGAATTGCAGCCATTAAGTTCGAACGATCGTCTACTTTTGCTGCTTTATTTTTCTCCTCATTGATTTTCTTTTTCTCAGAATTCGTTTGGAAGTCTTTGGCATCTGTTTCCGATGCAGGTGGTGGTGGTGGTGGTGGTGGTGGTGGTGGTGGTGGTGGTGGAGGTGGTGGCGGCGGCGGTGGTGGTGGTGGTGGCGGTAGTGTCATTGATGGCAAGGATGATTGATGAATTTTCTCTGAATTTAAAGAAACTGTATTTGTAGCATCAGAAGATGTAAATGGCAACGGAGGAGGTGGTGAAAACGTCGTCGTATCTTTAGTAGAATCTTTCGAAAAACCAGTATTTGCAAAACCTGGTAAATTTGGAACATATTGTTCATGCTTTGCACTAGAATCTTTTTCGTCAGCAGTTGGAGTTGGAAGATCAAGTCGGACAGTAGGTGTTGTTACTGCTGAAGATGGTGCAATAGGACTTTGAGAATTAAGGTCTAAAATAAATTTTTCATCGTCAACAATACCAGGCAAATCTGGAAGTGTTGGAGGTACATTTATCTGAGGCACCTAGAAATAAAATGTATTTCATTTAGTAGTAATAATGTCTATTGGAATATTAAAATATTTAATCTTTTACCTCGCCTAAAGTTGGAGTATAGAGATAGCTACTAGATGAATCCATTTCTGACATCAGCCATGGTTGTATAATCGAATCAGGCGCTTCTTCAATTTGTTGCTTCTCATTTACACGTTGACCAGTCTGTTTGGTAGATATCTTGTAAGGATTATCCATACTATCAAATAGTAGTGCACTAATCGAAAATAGATCGAGAGGAAATGATAATTCATTATTGTCTATATAAACATCTTTGCTTGTCTTAGATCGCACATGATAAAATTGTAACTTCTCCTGCAAGTTATTATTTCCAACATATTGACCATCCTCTGTTTTACAATTGGAAGGTAAGTATGTTTCAGGCACTTCTTTTATAGATACAGAACATTTGTAAACTTTTGGTATCTCGTGAATATCTTTATACCTAGACGGTATTGCCATTTCATATTCTTTATATGTATGATTAGCTGGATACTTTGCAGCAGAATACATTTTCACAGCTTTTAAATTTAAATTTGTTTGCAAATATTTTAATTGATCTTGAAGTTTCGTAGCTCTGTTCCTAACATTTAATAACCTGTTGGAATATTTTAGTGTCTTTAAAATTATATGATAATACAACAATATTTAATAATAAAGAACATGGTAATTACCTTTGACTATTTTCATGAAGTCTCTTGTCAATACAATCAAATATATAAGAAACCGCAGAATTTAAATTATCCAGAGTTTCTGATATTTGAACAATTGTTTCTTCATGTCTTAAATTGTCAGGAATAACACCTAAATATATGAACAATACTAAAATACTATACTATAATATTAACTGAAACTTAACTAATAAATGTTTTACATACCAATTTCAATTCGTTCCGGCATTTTTAACAGGTTTTAAAGGCACATTTATTTAATTAAATGTAACAATTTAGGTTTTAAGCATAATATATAGCACATGCACCATTTAGCTGAATTAGACAATCCCGTAAATACTACATTCTTTACCAACACACTTTTTGAGTGTACTAATATCTTTAAAAATTAATTAAATCATAGGTATAAGATACTGGAAACATCAGGATATTGACACTTTTACTCATAAGTCACAACACGGAGGGGCACTGATGTCATCTTTTCTGAAATCAGAGCACAGAGAACTTTTACAAAGGCTAAACTCTTGTCGGAACTTTTCATGTACTATCTCGAAATTTTGGACTTAGATAAGTACTTACATACAGATTAAGTTGCCACTTCTGCGTTAATATCTCCGTCTTTCACATAAAAAAGGAAGGAGAGATTGCACACAGAAAATATTCTGCGTATTTTGAGCTGCATGCAGGGGATTGGAAACGTTGGAAAGCGCGGCGATATTTGAAACTTAGTTATAACTGCGATTCAAAAGACTTAATATTTCAGTTTTCATGCTCGGGGATTTACTGATTAGTTTTTTAGTCCTCCATATATATTTTACTTTAAAGTACTCTGCGCATAGTTTACAAAATTCGGATGTTTACATTTACTGGTATATCCTTGAATAAATACTTTTTACCGCACACACTTATTCATGCGGACATCCTAAAAACAGTAAACGTACACTCAGATTTCCAACTTATATCAATTATATTTAATAATCTGATATATTACAATCAGAAGAATTTCCTCTCTGCTGTGACATTAGCTGAAATATGTACAGTGCCGAACAAAAGTATTGGCACAGGCCGTGTTATCGTATACAATTCTCTGCAAATCTATTGTGATTCTGTGAGACTATGTGAGACTATCTTTCTTCTTTCTCGTTGTTAAATTTCGTCAAGAAATGGTTCAATCATACTTCTCACGGCAAGATAACTTCTGTTAATAATTTTATCTATTTCCGAATAAGATTTTCCTTGCTCGCATATGTAAATTTAGTACAACCTTTCTTTCAGCAACTGTTGTTTCTTTTCTTTTACTTTCATTATTCATGTTTTTCTTTTTTTCTGAAAAATATTCTTACTAACTTTAAACAATGATACTCAGTTTGAATGGGAAACCTACTCGTGATATACCAGGTGTGCTAACATTGAAACATATATATATCCAGTAACAAATTTTTCAAGTCCGCCAATACTTTTGTTCCCCTGAAAACAGACCTTTATGTATATTTTATTACTCACCTTTGTTATAACCATCTTTAAAATTCATGATTCATGGTATACTTAAAGTGTAAAGTCAAAAGTTATATTTTAGAAAAAACTAGATAGAGAATCACATTCTTTGCAGATTTATAAAGAATTGTTACGAACATACGGGCTACGCCAATATTTTTGTTTGGCACTGTACATATATATACAAGTATATAATTTTGTGTCTATATTCGTGGCATACACTTCCTTACACACGCGCACTTATGTAGTACATGAAGAGACAATTGGTTATCGAAAAACATCGGAGTTTCGCTTCTTGTATTCTGTGTCTCTGCTCTGTCTGTCATGGTCTTTAGCAGCAGACTAGCAGGCAGTGTAAATAGTATCCTTGTCGAGTATCTATTCTGTTGTTTCAGCTGTTGGATTAGTGTTTGACAGTTGTTGCTTTACGAATATACACGTGTATTTAAATACCTGTGCAATAGAAATATACAGGTATCCGTGAACAAAAATGTGTGGATACTAATGCATTAAAAAGTACATGAAGTGATATCTAGCTGTATCTAGATAAGCTATATAAATTTGGCACCCTCTGAAATGTTCTTGGCATTGACCTTCATTGAGAAGAATTTTGTCAGTAGCACTGTCAGTAATATTGACTGATAACATTAAATATTTACGAAAGAAGAATATTTAAAAAATATTTCAGAAAGAAAACTAAATTAATACAGAAAATGAACATTGTTCGCCATTACAAGTAAGCAAATAATATTGATAACGATAATGATGTAATATAATTCATTCACGTGTAAAATGTATCTAAAAATATATAAAATGCATACAATTTGACATCATCAGCCATATTAAGTAGTAAACCAACATTTTAGATTTAAGAAAATGATTGAGAACTATTGTTTTCTAACTACCACATTGTCATAATTTTCCGAAAATTCTTTCTAACAAACTCTGTGTACTGATTTATATTTTATTCGTCTAAATTAAATATGTTCAATTAAAATAGTAATAACTCCAGGAATTAATATTTTTAAAGAATTTTATTTATCCAATAATGTGATAACTATGCCAAACACTTTACATGATACAAAATACCTCTAAATGTTTTATAAATGAAACCTTTGTTTCTATATATTTGTTTAATCACATGATTTAATAATTATACATTAATTTACTATTTCCATGTTCATTTTTAATACTTACACATGCGTTTCTTTCCTTCCAATAGGTTCTAACCCTGTTAAATGTTTGTTTAAAGCATTTAAGTAAACAGAGCATGAAATATTTGTCTGTTAGGTATGGTTCGTACAAAATATATGAGACACTTGTCCATTTATACTGTGTAGATAAGCCATAAATTTTACTATAGAGGAAAAAAGGTACATATACAAATATGAGTAATAATATATTTATTCAATCTTCAATAACATCTTCGAATATACGAGTTATAATTAAGATGTTGAACCAACATAGATTGCTAAAGTATGTGAAAATGACACTATCTACAAAATCTAAGAATCATTATGATACATTAAATGTATCTCCAGATGCTACGTACAATGAAATAAAATCAGCCTACTACAAATTAACATTAAAATATCATCCTGATAGAAATAAAAATGAGGAAGCAAGAAAAAGATTTCACGATATTTCGGAGGCATATGAAGTACTTGGTAATTTCTCATCACGTAAGAAATATGACAGAAGTATTGCAGTTAAACGTTTAGATATAGATAAAATTCAGAGACCACCATCAACAGCAGAATATTCTAAGGAACATTTGAGTAAAATATATGATTTTGACGAATGGCTTAGAGCACATTATGGGAAATCGTTTGAAAAGTATAAAGCAAGAAGAAAATTATATGATCAATTCCTCGTAGAAAGAGAAATAAAGCAGAGAGAAAATAAACAATTACTGCGTTTATTTCCACCCCTAATTTTATTATGTATCTCCATTATTTCTTATTTGTATTACACAGATCAAAAGATTAAGAAACTTGATGAACCAAACCATAAATCTAATTGATGTAACATTGTAGTCATAGTAAAACTGTTTCATTTACTTGAAATGAAACTGTAGTGTATAATACATAGTACAATTAAAATGTATAAAAAAAAGTATGATCATTCTCGTTCAAAAATAGGATATATTAATTAAACAAATGCTTTTATTTTAATACCCCTTTTCCTAAAATTTTATATCTAGTAAATAAAGAACAAGATTATAAAAATAATTTATTACTAGCTAAACATATTGTATGAAGTAAAAGCCTTAAAAAGTTTTGTCATGTTTTAAATTTAAAGCTTCTTTTGTTTATTATGTGAGTAGTAAACTGATTTTTTCTGTTCATCAATGCAAATATTCTATTGTACAAAAACATAGTGATTTTATTTCACTAAATATTTAGATTACTCGGGAAATATATTTTTTTTTTATAGTTAATATTATTCATATTCAAAGAATAACACATTTTATATACTTTAATTAAAAAATTTAATATGGCCCATAATGTGGTAAACCAGATGGCACAGGCATAGGCATAGAGACAGGTCCAGTTGGATAAGGAATTGCAGGTGCTATACCAGGAAAATTACTAGCAATTGGATAACCTGGACCAGCAGGGGAATGTGATTTTCGTATTAATTCTTTTAGCTTATCTACTTTCACTTTACGTAGATGCATTAATTTTCTTTGAGAGAGAAATTGTTCTAGAAACTCATCTACTTCCATATCACCAGCCAAAAATTTCCCAGCTATACTCTGTACAATAAAAACATACCAATATTATTACATTTACATAATAAGAAATTGTAATATTGATCATTGTTAATAATATGTGTCATACCTCGGATTGTTCTTCGATTTCAGCAGCAGCTGTCTCTAATAAATCCAAAGCAGTATCAACAGTCATTTCACCAGACTTTTCCTCTAAAACAGTAATACATAAATTTATTTAATAGAACATATTTATTAAAGATTAATTTGATATAAATTAAGTTTTATATAAACTTACTTAACTCCTCTAGCTTCTCTTTCACGCTCGCACACAAGTTGCTTCCTCTTTCGCTAAGTTCTTTTAAAATCTGCTTACTACCTTCTAATTCTGGTTGCTTTGATAAATTAAACTCTGCCAAAGATCTATTGCTCGCCATTAACATATCCTTTTCTGTTTCCAAACCTTTAGACTATTTTTAATACAAGATTTACAATAGATACATGTGCATTTAAAAGATACACCCATAATTATCCATCCATATATATAAATATATACACATACCTGATTTATCTCTTTTACAATATCTTCAAACTTATTGTCATTGTTTAATAATTCTTTAAGTTCCTCATTAGTTAGGTATGTAAGTGAACCTAACGCTGCAGGTATATCAGGTTCTTGATTTGCTTTGTACATTGTTTAACAATATCTAGTTTAACAGAATTGTATTTATGTTCATGAACTATAGTTATTTTTAAATATAAAAAAACTGTAAGAGGTTACACAAGTATCCGTTTATTAATTTGTACTTATTAAGTAAATTATTGCGATGAAATAACTAGTTCAACGTTAGTATTTACGTAGTTGATCTGTCAATATCTTATGTTTTATTATACTGTCACTTGTAATCATCAGAGATCAACGAAATCGAGATATGCAACTGGGTTCCATGATTTCCCGTCAGTTTAGAAACTTAGTATTATGTTGGTATCCGTGAAACACTTACTACGTACTTGATGTCACCACAGACGAGGTATAGGATAGACCTATCATCCAATGTATTTTTGTGGTGTCACGTAACCTCATTACCATTTTCGTGTAGCATCTTGCATTAATAATTGGAACTAAAATTTGCTGACAACATCCTCAGTGGTACAAATTAAAATTAGAAGTCCCATAAGATAATAGGTCTATCCTTATACCTCGTCTGTGATGCCACATAAGAAGGAACATATTTTGTGCATGTCGTTATGGGTTAGCCTTGTTGTAAAGTCTCAGCTTCCCCACTACGTCATAAATATTCATATACCGGGAGACAAATAGTTTGTAATTTGTCTCATCTTAACCTCTCAAACCATATCTCGTTGAACACTACGAACACACGGTATTATCACCGACGAATACCTCGTCGGTGCAAGTATTTTCATTATTATTACCACGAATCAGATCGTATGACACGAACTGAACATAAACAGATGAATAGACCGAATCAATAGAGATTTTAGTTATATAGAGAGTTTAAAGCTTTCAAGTGGCAACACTAGCATTCATATGTTCCGTTTGATTTCTTAATAGAAGTGTAAAGGAAGCTTTTCAGGTTATACAGTCAAGTGATTTGTTGTTAATTATTTTTATAACTCGTATTAAATGCAATAATATTTTACTAAACTAAAAACCAAAAATTTAAAAATAAATCTCATATTCTTTTTATAAAATATGATCATGAATAGGTTGCAACCGTGCTTAAAGAATCTTGTAAATATAAAGCTTGTGAATTATGAAGGTAAGAGCAAATAATACTGCAGCTAATAATACTGTTGTATACTATATTTAAATATACAAATTATTAATTGTAAATCTAGATTGTAGGTATATTAAACGATGGGTTTACCCAACTCAAAAAATAATAACTGCGAGAAAAAGGAAATTACCTGCACAACCTGAACCTAAACGTAGTCATTTTATTGAGTGGAATAGGGAAGCAGAACTATATGCATTTAATCAAAGGCTCTCTGAAAATTTTAAAACAGATAAATTAAATCAAGCATTCATCCATAAGTCATATATTTTTTTGGAGGAAAAGAAACAAGAAGAAATGGGTGTGAGTAACCCTGAAATCAAAGTACTACATAATGAAGATTTAATTGAAATAGGAAAAGAAATAACTTCGAAGGTTGTAATAAATTATTTAAGTAAATCTTTCCCACGTGTTCCTGCATCTGGCATTATGTATGTATAAAAGTATTTTGGTTCTTTGATTAATATAATGTGATTAATTAATATAATGTATGATACATAATTAATTGAATTATATTCATTTTTAACTTTAGGTCTTTCCATGACTACCTTATGTCGGAAGAAATTCTGGCTAAAGCATCATCGCATATTGGGACAAAGGACATTATCCTGAGTGGTGTATGTATATTTTTACATAGAAATATATACATATATCAATACATTATAAATCATTACTATCAACATATTTTTGGTTTATGTAGGACCATCCTGTAACACAGGAAACATTAGCCAACACATTTTTAGCTCTTGTAGCAGCACTCGCTGAAAGCACTGATATTAAACACGCAGGTGTTTTCGTTAGAGATTTTCTAATAACTGGATTAGCTACTAAAGATTTAACTGAGATTTGGTGCCCATCAGAACCATTTGAAATGTTAAACAGTATAATTTGTAAAGAGAAAAACACATTGATGGAACCTAGAATTATTGGACAAGCTGGAAAAAATACCATTGAACCAGCTTACCAAATTGCAATTTACACCAATAAACAATTCTTAGGTTCAGGTAAATATTGAAATTTCTACATATTTCTTATTCAATAACTAATATATCATGTTTTTAGGATTTGGGCAAAATATTACAGAAGCAAAAAATGTAGCTGCTATGAATGCATTATGTAAAATATTCGGTTTATTAGACTCTAGTCAACCATTACGATTTGATCAAACGATAGATGTTTGAATATAAAAATTACGTATGAAGCACATAGAACAATAAGTATTGAAACGAATGTAAAACTATGTAAATGTACAGAAGTAATATAAGAATTGCAACTCTTTATAATTAAGATTGTATAAAAAATTAAGTTATTATTAATACCCAGGACAGAAGATAATGAAAAATCTAAAAATATGAATAAAAAAGATCAATTTATATACAAGTAAGAAGTATATTAAAAATAAATTCTTTAAAATCATTTATAATCGCAATTTATATTATTTTATTGATTAATTTACGTGTTTAAATTTTGTAATGAAATGTATTATACTAATCATGATAATTATAAAAGTTTACAATTCGAATGAAACTTAAATACTTAACTTCCAAAAGTTAAGTTAAAGTTCAGTCTAGTGCATAGGTTGTATTTTGGAAACTTCGTACAAAATATTTTATATAATGAAAAGTACACCGTTTGAGCGAGGCTATTTGAACAGTATGCAAGATACCTGCAACTAATATTGTCAAATATTATGACACTTATGTATAACCCAAAATTTTTCCATATCGGTCGCAGGTATAATATTGATTACTTATGATTCATGCTATCCCCTTTAAGGCGGTTCATCCTTGTCCCCATCCGCACTCCACCGTTCCGAGTTTCCGCCACGTCTACCGCCTTCTCCCTCTTTCTCTTTCTCCCGTCATTTCTGTTTCTCTTTTTCTCTATTCGTCTCACTCCTTATCCTCTCTATTTCTTTCGCACTTTAATTCTTTCTTTGTCCCTCGTTATACCTTTCTTTCTCACTTATTTGTACAACCACATAGATACGCACGCGCACACAAACGCACGTATTATCCCACTACTTGCTCTATTCCTGCGAGGCTGCGAGTAACGACTCAATGGCGCTGCCACACCCTTTCGCCATCGAGTAATCAGTGTTATTGTTTTCTAGTTCCACTTCTGTTATTGCTTCTCGGTATAATAAGTATACTGTATCGATTAGCGATATTTAGAGACTGATGTATGTTGTACATTCGCTTAAACAAAACAAGAAGAGCACGAGCAATGATTTTCATAAAAGTAATATACGTATATATATATATATATATACACACACACATGATATATATACGATATACATATATATTTATATGATCACGGAACGGTACATATAGGAACTAATTTGTGTGCAGTCTACGCCCCTGGATTCTTAGTGTCTGACCCTGGTTTTACAAGTACCATATTCTACTTGTCTCATAGCAAAAGCTAAAATCTGCAATGTGTAATACGATTGCGCAACTCAGAAACTTAGGTATAGTTGAACCTGCTTTACTGTTACATTGATGAAAAAGTATTTCCAGATCTATTCGTATGCGTGTATTAAAATCACACATTCGTCGAATGTGAACTACCAGATACGTTATACCTTAGTTTATATTTGTTAAATATCTTAAATACAATATTTGATTCTTTCGTTGTAAAAGGCTTTATTTAAAAATGTACATTTTTTGGTCAAATGCTGTAAGTAAAGTAGTGCTTTCTTATTAGAAAGTACAGTTACAGTATCAATGTACACTAACGTCTGGTTATACATATGGTATAACGTGCGCGATGCTATAGAGACCAAACCGCATCGCTTGTACGCGTATAAAATACATGTATTCCAGAATTTCGGAATCATTTTTTCTAAAATTTCAAGAGATTGGTGGAAAACTTCGTAACCTGTTAAGACTTCGTAGATCTTTCATTCTCTCGTGTATTTCGCCCCCTCCCCTTCTTTCTATCTCCTCCAACTCTGTAAAACGGGATTCTTTCCTTCTCTGGTCTGCCGTTCTCCGCACACTCATGTGTTGGTGGATTGCCTGGCGTCCATGAAGCCTTCTGCGACGTTGCCATGAGTATTCTAATAATGCATCGTTGCCGAGTTCTCCTGCACCATCTCTTTCTTTTTCTCTCGTGTATATGCTTGCACGATCTCCCTCGCACTTTTGGCTGTGCACGGCCAGGATCAACCATATACCCTCCTCCGCCAACGGCCGACATCCCTACCCGTACTATACACAACCCCTCCTTCCCTTCTCTTCATTTCTGTACTGTTCCCTACCCAACCCTTCTCTTCCCTTCTACTCGGCCGCAAGGCAGCGAGTTTGCTTGTGCCCGATGCAGTGCTGTACACATCATTTTACCTTACCTTCTATCTGTATTTGCAAAATAATAATTCCATCAAATTTCTTAGAACCGCACGAATGCCTATAAATCTGAAACGCATAATTTGCAATAATTGTCCTAATCCTGTTTGCACGGAAATGAGTTTAGCTGATTCGAATTTAACAATTTTACACGTTATATGTTGAAACATATGGGCTAATCGACAAACATATGATAAAATGTGGTGTACACAATTTCTGTACATGTACGAATATATGTATAATCGGTGAGTAAAGAGTGTAAATTCGTTCAATTGAAATGACAAAGTTTCTGCTACTTGTAAATAATAAATAGTTATATATTCAACGTTTACTATTTTTTGCAATCACCTTTAAGTGTAAAGTTTGTAACGATATGCAAGCTATTTTAACGATTATGTATTGGGTCTGTAACCCATTTAACTCCGAATTTTTCATGGGTCCCTTTATCGAAAATTCCGTTAAATTTCAAAAACAATGTTTCCCACAAATTTTTAGCAAAATGACAAAGCCCGAGTACAAGCAGTATCAGGAAACGTGTTTGTGCAATTTATAAGAAATTTGAGAACGTTGGTAGTGTTACTGCGAAACGTTTAGAGGCGTTATTTACACTTTCCAAGACCAGATTTGATTATATTTTGTAAAACAATCTATAACATGATGTAAACACGTACATCCAAAACATTCTATTATATTTTTTACATCTATTTAGGATTTGGTTCGTAAGCTATCACCTTTAAGTCGCGGAGATCTTTCAAGACTTACATATACATGTATTTCTGTTTTCGCCGTGCCGTTAGTACAAAGAATAGATATTCTCGATTGTCAAATTGTTATTCGATATTGAAAACTGCAGACACACATATACATATATCAATCGGAAGATCGAGAAGGTATCGATATCATAATAATAAATGTTGAAATAAGAGGGAAAAAAGAGAAAAATGTGTCGAGGGCAATGAAGAGTGGCACTAATGGAACCAGGATAAAACGGTCCTGAGCTAGCGTAGACCTCCGTCCCCCGCGACGCTACGTTGTCGGTCGGTTCGGTTGCTCGCCCGTTCTCGTTCGTTTTCACCCCACTCCAACTTGTACGTCCCCGGTCCCTTATGACCCCACCTGCCCCGTGTCTAGAAACTTTACCCTCACCCCGCCGCATTCAATACCCCTTCCCCCGAATCTCTCTGTGATTCCGCTTTGCCTGCTGCCAGCCAGCCGTCCGTCCTTACGTCCGTCCGTCCACCGTTTGGATCTATGGTTGTGTCGGTGGATTTCGTGACGTTAACCTGGCGGCCCTGAAAACGTTGGACTGACCGTACGATTTCGACTACCCTTCGTTGGGGCGCGAATGTAAAACGCGAGTGTTTTTTAATCACCGTGACACCGCCGCTTAGGAATACCACGGAGTAGTTCGGGTAAGAGAAGAGAAATGTGTCGTAAAACTAACCCAGTACATTTTCGATCGTGTTCTCGACTCCTGTAAGGAGCTTAGCCTTTACACAGTGATGACAAAGAAATGTTGGTGTTCCGAAACAATTGCTAAAACATATTCTCCGTCCCTTTTTTTCATCGTTTCTCTTCTCGTTATATACGCGCGTCTAAACACATACAGAGGCACACAGAGCCACACAGCCGCTCGTATACACGCACGCACGCACGCGCGAGCGCGCGCGTATGCATACACGCATACATCGTAACACACGATCCTCCTTCATCCTTCTTTCTTCGAAGAATACGTGTAAACGTTCATAATTTCTCATCTTGATTCTTTCTCTACACACACACCCACGATTGTCTGACTTATACTGTTAAATTGCATTATGAAGTGCATTGTATCCCCCTCTCTTCCCCCTCTCTTTCCGTTTATTGTGTTTATTCTTCGGATGGGATAAACAAGAAGAAGAGTAACAAGAGAGAGAGAGAAAGGAGAAAACTATTGTTACTGTAATTGTATTACAAATTTAAACAGTTTAACGATGGTGCTGTGACGGAGTGTATATTGAAATGTGTACGGATTCTCATAGTTTGGAACGGTTATCGTAGCACGTACTCGTGTGCTTGCCGAATGCTCGTCCGCGAACGTACATCTGCAACATTTAACATGCATTCTAATCGGTCGTCCGTTCGTTTGTTGTCCGTTCATTGATTCTGTGCCGTGGAAGTTTATACGACGTTTGCCAGTCTTTCTCGTCGGTTATATGACTTTTTGTTTTCTACTTCTGTACATCCTCATTGCGCGTATTTCATCGTGTTATAAGGTTATCAAATGTATCGTGTTTATGAAGTGCTCCATAGTTTCGAAGTTACCGACTGAGCATTACTTCTGCTGTTTTCTTGTGCCACATCGCTCTGCCTGCTGCTTGCTTGTCTGCCTGCCTGTCTCTGCGTATTTAGACTCTACGTGTCATGTTCCTTTTCCATCGAAGATTTTAAAGGTGTTATCTCAACGAACCCGGAGTGTGTTTTGGTGTTGCATCCAGTGATATCCGTGTACCGGCTAGCAAATGTTTTCTATCCGTACGCGACAATCACGTTTCGAATGGTGTCCGGAGCAGTGTGATTGTGCCGAAGAGTATTCAAGATCCTGAAATAGCGAATCTAATAATAGGCGATATCTTATTCCGACCACTTTTCGTGTGAACTTGAAGATAACAACGCAGCATGTGATTAATTTTTAAAAAATCGTACGTATGTTATATAATTGTTACTCGTTAAAAAAACCATTGTCGCATTGTCGATGAATGCATTAACTCGATCGTTCTTTGCGAGTCCTTAAACGACACCGTGAAAACGTATCACAGGAGAGTACGCGAGCTGAACAAATGTAACTGTCGAACCATTGGTGACGTGTCGCGTTTTGTATTATCAACTTTATTTCGTTTCTATATCGGAACGTAAAACGTAGTCGTTATATTTTGCTTCGCTTAGCAAACGAAATCGGTAACTCGGATCCGTAGTCAACGACGAGACTATATTATCGTTCCCTATGCTCCGCGAACCTGCTCTTCAAAGATCACAGTGTAAAAAATTCTTTTGGTCAATAATTCATGAAATTCTCGGTGCGTTTCATTGCCATTCTTTGCCCGAGCGTTCGTGTCATCCAGAATTAATTTTCTTCTTAGGTTAACGAAAGTTGAAAACGTTCTACGTTACTTCATTTTCAATCGGAGACACCGTTCCTACCATTGTGCGTCGTTTGTGGTATCGTAGAGTTGAAAATTTATTTTCGCGTCACTTTGAAAATCCCGCTTGAAGAGATCGACTATTTAATTTTGAGTGCACGCCCACTGTTATGTAAGTGATCCATACAAGAATCGAGTACCTTATCAGTTATCTGGCAAGTACTTTGATCGAAAAAAAAAAATAACAGTTCGATCCTGCGGTATTGATATTTCATAAGTGTACTCGCATACCTTGAATTTGGAGTACGTATACTTGAATCATATATTTAAACGTATTGTTTCTATAATATCTTAAGGCCTATTCATTTTTTCTTTATCAACAGCTAGATATTTTTACTTGAATAATTTAGCTCAATTTTAATTTTACAATTTATCATAATCTTATGTTCTTTGTCACTTTTGTTAGTATATGCTACGAGAAAAACGAGTGTATGCATTATGTACAATCCCGTACATTTTCTTAATACTTCTCAACATTTCTTTCGTTTCTTTGTTTTTTCTTCAAATTTTTATATTATTATGTGAATGAATGCCCATTCCTTTATTTTGGCGATCATGCATTGCTAAAAAGAAGAAGTTGCGAGTATATTAAGTTTGATATCAATTATCTTATTCGGAATGATCGTGGTAAAATGTTCTATAGATAAATAGAAGCCTATCCATTCTGCGTATATTTAACATTTTTATTTTTGTTGTTTATTCCTTAGAATTTGAATTAATTATATTTTAGACGTTTTGGTGTAACTTAAAAATATAAAGTTTGTTTAAGGTTTCACATTTAGTTATGAAAGCATATTTTAATTATAATGAACGTATATGGTAATATATAATTATATAACAATTACGTAACGTGATATAACACCATTTATAATCGTACAATGTATTTGAAACAATTTATGAATAATCGTAGTGACTAAAATAAACTCATTTGCATTTCATAGTTTTCCTAATTTTTCTAAAACATATTTTATAAAATTAAATATTAATCAGTAGACCTTGGATTAAGTGAAATTACAAGACTTGATTCTCTAGGAGAAAATTACACAATGCTTGTTAAATGAAATTTAATCGTCTGCTACGAATACAATTTCAATTATTTGTTTTTTTCCAATCTGTAACTGTGTGCAAGATTTGTATAAAGCATTTGAGTATACGAGACAAAACTGGAAGGATATTTTCATTCTCGGGTGATAGGGTTATTGCACGCACATTTTGTACTGCATTTTCTTTATTATTTTTTAAGAATTAAATAGTAACACTAGTGTATATCCTAAAAGTGACTGATATACATCTGCTCCGGTATCTTTCAGAAGATCGAATGCGTGTTTTTCACGAGTATATCGATTTACGTGTTTCCTAATTTGTTGAAGAATATTTTCGGATTGTTCTATGCATTATCTGTGTCGATCAACGGCACGATTACTGAACAATGATTGAAATGAACGAATAAGAATTTAAGGAAGAAACATAGTCTTTCCATTGGTATGATCTACCGTTTCGCACTCGCCCCTTTTTACGCGTTGACGCGCTACAAAACTACACAGTCCAGTTCGGTTTGATTCGACTCTTCTCGGTTCAACTCGGCTCGACTTTGAGTCACAACGACTGCGGAGCTATCGACCGTTCTAGGTTTAGCAAGATAATAATAATTCGGACGGAATGTATTCAACGGGAATCAAATGAATTCTTGTACGCTTTACATGTTACTGTATAGGTTATTGTTAATTTTACAACCGAAACTAACTTGAATAGACGGTCTTGTCGAGAGTCCAATTTTCGATTGGTAGTTCCACCAGCACGTTCGTTGCTCCAACGATATACATATAATATGCCTGACGCTAAATTATGATTATCTTTCGCATCTAATCTATTTTATAGGTTAAACATTACCGATAAACGAGAAATCAATATCATCTTACGAGTTAGAGATACAACGGTTACTCGTTGTCAAAAATGATTTGTCGCACATTATTATTTGCTAGAAAGATAAACTCTTCTATCCTCAAACTGTATTAATTCCAGCGCGTCGACACTGTGAAATCGATTTTTTCTCATCAGAACGCAATTCAAACGCACGAAAACCTGCTGCGGTACTTTCTGCTGCGAAGATCGATCGCCTCCATTACGTGCGCGAAAGTAACACACTGTCAAAATGAAAAACTCTTGAAGTTTCCCTACCGAACGAAAAAAAGTTATATTCTCTTTTTTTCATCTAATCGTGGAATTTTGTTTTGAAATTACGAACGCCAAATTTTCAGTTAACGCGATCATACGAGGGCATAGTAGTGTAGCTTTAATTACAAAGGAAAGTAGTTCAAATGTACACGTATATTTTTTCAATATGCTTAGATGTTCGAACATATCTCTGTGGATTTCCTTTTGGAAGTTGCTCGATGTTACACGACATTCGAATTCAATCGTTTTACAATTCCATCTTATAATTGTTGCTACAGGCGTGTTATTAAACGTCCGAATAACGTATTGCTTACAGGAACACTGCCGGGCTAATGCCGTTGCTGCCATCACCGCCACTACCGAGGCATACAAGAACGAAACGCGCGGTACATTGAGAAGAAATGTTTGAATCCTCGACGGTAGATCCTGTAAAGGTTTCAAGAGGATAAACCGGATCCAGAGTCTCTTCGAAATGAATGTTGCTGTTGGCGATCAGGATCGGAAAGAAATGCAGAAGACAAAAGGAGGTGTAGGACAGAATCAGAAGAAGCAACGACTGTGAATAGCATAAGTAACTTTGAAGTGAAGAGAGTAGATGAGAAAAGAAGAAGACGAAGAGGCAGAAGAAGAAGAAGAAGAAGAAGAAGAAGAACGCTGACTCCTCGGGTAGCTACTGTGCGACGGTCGAGTCAAGTGTGCGCGCGAGGTGCCTCCACGGACGGCAGTATACGTAAAAACAGTGTGTTTCTCGTTCTGCCATCTTGAAAGTCATCCAATTTCTTTCTCCTGGTGGCGCTGGCTCACGTGCGCGGGAAACGTGCACAGTGCGTGCATCGTACACGCACTGTGCTGCAATTACGGTCAAAGGAACCTCGCTTTAGGTAGAACTGCGAAATAACGGTTCGCCGAGGGTGCAATAGGACTCGCGATGAAAGTAAGTTCGTTAACAAGTTTACATCATCGTGGGACTGATAACGAATACTGTAACTGTAACGGTAACGACAGCAGCCGTGATAACAACGACACTGTCATCGTGCGCGTCCCTAGCTGGATAAACAGGAATCAGAATGACTTTACCGGGAACGAGAAATCGTGGGTGGAATATAGTCCGCGAGTTCAGTGTGAACCACGTGGCAGTGATGAAATTGTGGAGCAATCGCGATTCTCTGAGGTGTATCCACAGTGATCGCTAGTGTCCGAGAGAAAGAAAGCGGGAGATAGAAGGATAGAGGCCGAGACTCTCGCGGAGAGCAGGGCATCGAAAGATATGCGGACTTTTGTGCGAACAGCTGAACCGGAAGTTGTGAGAACAAGTGGAGTGCAACGCGCTCCGCCTAATCGGTGATAGGGTCAGTCGGCTAAACGAAGATCAAAATTAGTGCTCGTAGCGACAGTAACGCGGCATCTTTCGCGATTACCTTTCCATCCCCTTCCTCTTCCTGTTTGGTTTCGTTTCGCCACCTTTCCTTGCCCCCCTCACCCCCCCCCTCTTTTTCACAAAGTACAACTCACCTTTTTATTTTCTATTTCATCTTTCGCTTTGTTACTTATCGGTGGTCAACTTCGTTTTGATGAAACGTTCTTGAAATTATAAACTGTGCGGCGTGTTATCGAAATGTTAGCGGACGAGTAATGCAAACAAGATTTCGTCGTGTTAAATGTCGCGCGTCGCGTTTTTTCGCAATAGAGAAGGTATACTATCCCTAAATACGTATTTTAAGACACTTCGTGCTCGAGGAACCTGTACACTCGAACGATGGTTGTTTTAGGAATGTTTACGCAGGGCGCGTCTGATCTGAGTTCAATGTGTACAAACTTCCCGCGCAAAATTTCTCGGAGATTCTCCTGATCTTGGCAATCGGTGCTCCTTCTTTTTTTTTATTTTCATTTTTTTTTGTATTCGCAGCGGACGCACGAAATGTACCCACGAACGAACCCAATGACATAGCTGTGCGTGCGCGTGTCCCTCGTGTATATCGCCCATATTCGATTCGCAAGAAAGTTCAACACCTTGATACTAATGTCATGTTTCTCCAACTGTTATCCGCAGAAGTCGTCCCCGGAGCAACATCGGAAGAAAGAAATTTGAATGGTCGGGGTTAAGTTTTGTGTTTGACGAGTGTCACGGTATACGGAGTCGTGGTAGATGAACGCATGAAAGTGTACGTGTAAGAGGTGTGAGGGAAACGGCGAATCAACAACAACAGCAAGACAACGAAGAAGTGTGCGGAGAAAAAGAAAGTGCGAGCACGAGCGGTGAAGTAAGAAGGAAATGATAAACAAAAAGAAAGGGATTTGAAGCAAGCCTGTGGGAAGTAAAGTTCGCCGACGCATAGTAATGTTGTGGAGTAGCGTGTTCCGTAAAAGTTTTTAACGTCGATATAGAATTTATAAATAGATCGGTTGGTGTACTCACGTATGTGTACGCGTACGTATGTGTGCGTGATTACGCGCGCACATGTACGTGATTTTCACTCGAGACTGAAGCGGTGAATTATTCTCGTGCGGATCGACCACTCGTGGGGGAATTTCGAGATCGGCTTACCTTCCGCAGCTGACGTCATTACCGGTAAGTTGTTTTTCCGTTACGAATCTACTTACACTGCCGTAAAATTGCTGCTTCGATTAACTATACGATAAAATTTACCCGATTCCTCGCGAATATTTTTACGTCTACTGTAACCGATACCGATCGACATGTAGATCATTCCGTTGTAATTTTATCAGTCACTTAACGGACACCCTGTATATATGTTGATCACGAGTAAGTTGTATTGAGAGCCAGACGGTCGGGTTATCTTACGACGACGCACGGTAGTATGAATCTTTTAATCTCTTGGCTAGACAAAACTTTTGTGTCAGTTCCGCTTTAATAACTATGTAATTTCCCTTTAGCTATAATGCAAGGTGCTATTTTATAAAATATCATATTCGGTATATCATTCAGTAAATCAGATTCGGTATACATAGTAATTTTCCCGAAAATTATAATCTATAGTTGTGCATTGACATGAAATACATTATTAATTACTCGACGGATTGACAGTAGAAATTACTCGTTACTCTCGTTAAAATTACCGATTTCATTTTCTGTTCCGAAGAACGGCTCGTAAAGGCTTGCTTTGCTTTGAGAGTCATTACAGTACCGTTACTTTGATGATGCTTATCGCCGTTGTCCTTGTAAACTTTTTCCTTCATTTTAAGGATGATGCGCAATCATGTTAGGCGGCATTTTTCATTTATTACATAAACAATCGTTAAGCGATCGGTACTATTAATTATTTGTGTTCTACATCGTTTGTTTAAATATAGAATCATTGTGATTTCATCATTGTTTTCAATCGTTACACGTTCTCGATATGTGTTGATAGATTGTAATGGAATGACGTATAGCGTTCAAAAAGATAATTACATTCTATATAAATCGTTTATTTCATACAACTTTCTTTGTTTGAGTTCGGTTCCGTTATTTCCCTTTGTAATGCCAATACGGATTCGATTAAAGAAAAAAAAAGAAAGTTAAATGAAAAAAGCAAGGCTTGAAATGAATTTTGACGGGACTTGTTTCAGTACACAATGCGTTAGGGGTGATGGAGACAGTGGGCAAGCAAGTCCAGGTAGTGAGCGGACTGGGGGTGGGGGGTCCAGTGGGCCCTGTGGGTCCAGTGGGAGCAGATTTGCATCACCATCATCATCCTCACCCCCACTCTCATCCTCCACACCCACACGCCCACCCCCACGGTCATCCTCACGGGTCCCATGGCCACTCTCTCGTCGGCGTAACGTCGACCCCCGGCAGGGGTCAGACCCAACCACCGGTCTCGCATAACCAACATTTACCCGCGAGATCTACTCCAGTACAACTACACAGGTAAGCTTATAGGTGTGTTCGCTATTACAGTCGCATTGCATGACTATGTATTCGATGTTGTAATTAAAATGGCAAACATTCTTAATGAAAATGCTTCCATGACTCGTTCGGCCAGCGAACTGGAGTCAGGAAGATTCAGTAAATATGTTCTTTTGAGAAATCATCAGCCATTTTAGGTAGAGCAATAGTCAACATGTTCTGCTTGAGACGATGTACTCGGTTTCAATTTCGTGTATGAATAGAATGTTTATGAAATTAGATGGATGTGTTAGGCTATAACTTAAACAAACATTTGACGAGTTTTTAAAAGTATTGTTATAGAGATACTATAAAAATAGTTGAAATAAAGTAGGAATTCAAAGTTTCAGTGATTAATTTCTGGGAAAGTAGGTCATCTGAAATTTGTTTGCATATACATTTGTTTTATTCATGTATCCATTGTATGGAATTAGATAGTAAATAGTCTAATTCGTATCATATACCCACATTGTATATGCTCAAATTGAAAAATGTAAAGTTGAAATACGCGGTGGGTAAAAGATTGAAGTTGGATACACAACATACGTATAGTTTACTGCGCATGCGTTCTTCCAATTCTACTACTACTGCTACCTGTCGATTCTAACCTCAAACGTCAACGTGCAACGTTGATTTTTAACCTCGTGAGGATACATTTTGTATTTATTGTTTACTTAAAAGTACAAATGTATAGCTGTGCATCATACTCTAACGGATATATTAACGAGAATCTGTGAATTTTGTAAAAGCGATGTATTGGATGTATACATAGAGAATGCACATGGAAAAGAAAAATTCCTTTGAAACTGGATATTGCCCGTTTGTATGATGAAGTAAGTCGACAGAATTATTCTTTTGCATCGTTCTTTATTCTTTTGGTATACCTTTTCGGTTTAATTTCTCTCGCATGTACGAGATTTAATCGTTTCATAGTATCTAATAATATTCATCAGAATGAAGTCACACTTGAGTACATTAGGTTTTTTTTGTTAATAAGTTTTGTATTAGTTTCACTGATTTTAAAATAATTGTTTCTTTCAGATACTTATTTATATCAAGTTTTAGAGTCATTTTTTATACATACGTTATAATTGAAGTTACACAAAATAATTTTATATACTGTGTTGCAAGCACATTAAATTTGGACAAAGAATTATAATTAGCATTTCCAATATTTAACGCGTAATGACTATTTAAATTGGTACGGGGCTGGAATTAAATAGACTAGAACGCGGGAAAAATAAGTTAGGTTAGGTTTGTAACGAGAGATTTACAAACGTAGAAAGATACAAAGTAACGTTGTATACGTATTCGTATTAGAATTTTGATCATAACATACAGTCATTCTATACAGCTGGTGGGGATAAAATGAATTTAATGAAGGAATTCATTATAATTCCGTCTCAAAGAAATGCTTCATTTAGATATTTCAGCGTTGTAACTTATTAAATACTTCGAAATTATGTTTAAAGGATGATTGTAATTCTACTTTATTATGTTAGCGAGGCGCGTCTAATTGGAGTTGCACACAACCTCCCATTTTACATAGATGTAAATGATTTATTTTTCGAATAAAAAATCGAGTAAATATGAAAACTTGTTGAACGAGGAAAGAGAAAGCGAACAGTAGGTCGCATGGTAGGGAATAAAAGATGGCGGTGATGACGAAAATGCACAACTTTTTACCATAAAATATGTTCAAGAAATGACACTAATAATTGTAAATAAAAACATTCCAAGGTATTTTAATAGGCGATGAACGTAAAGTATAGGCAGAACGATATTTACACTTCTCTTCACAAAGAAACGATTTAAACAATACAAATTCAGTCGAAAACATTTTCCTTTGTTTTTGAAATATTTTTTCTAATGTAAGCAAAAGAGACATTCCTTTTTTACTCATTAAATACCCAGTAAATACTCATATTTTGAACTGTACATTAAATGGTACATGTACATTAATCCTGCTGCAACTAAATTTACACAAAGCTGTATGAACATCTACGCAGTTATATCATTTTCTTCGCGAGTTAAGTTCGAATGTAGGTTCTAATCGCATTGAGCATCATTCATAAAAGGGAAAAAGAGTAGGTGATATATCGTATGCAGAAGATTTTAGAAGTGGGAGGAGGGGGGTCAGTGACCGTTACATCATCAAGAACTCATAATCTAGGTAAATTCATAAGGCGGCCAAGTATTTGCAAGTGTAAATCCAAATGTGATATACGTAAACAAGGTCTGGGTTAAGTCTGGATTATAATTAATTACAAACACGGCATAAGACATATTATGGTTAAATAGTATTATTGAATTTCAACGTTACATTTATTTATTTTTTTTTTATTCATATAATTTAGACGTAGTATGACTGCGGTAAATTTGTCATCGTCTGGATGCTTACAAGCTTACATTTTGTAGATATTATGGTACATGATAAAATAATATGATAAAGTGTAAAAGAATTCTCGGTGCATTCATTATCGCAAAAAACACGATACTGATTGTTAAAAAGAAAGTGTAAGATCGCAATGTCAATCGGGAACTGATTAAACCTCGATCGCGATTCGCTAGGAAATAATGCTAGAAACGCTTGTGGAAGAAACTCGTCGAATGTATACGGCGATCTGGCAACATCGCGATAGCAACGTCGCCTTACGAAAGCAGACAGGCACATTCACCCTTTGTGATGTTCAACGCATGCGCAGTGATTCCACACAGAATAGGTACCGATGCACCGGCACGCGGAACCATGATGTGTGCTATACTGCGACACCGCATATCGTTATATCGTATGACGCATGCGTGTCGTGTTTTGCCACATGTGACAAACTAACGCCGAAAGGTCGTCTGTCTACTATTCTAGCATATGTATAGTTGATGCTTGATTTCACATGAATCATATTTTTATCGCGTGACGCCATTGGTTTGTTAACCATCAGCTTTTCTTGTGTACTCGATCTTCGAGACATTTTATCTTTTCACGAGAATTTAATTTTAGGCATCGAGTTATTCATTCCTTTAATATTCGTTATCAGAATTCTGAAATCGCTAGCTCGTGAATACAAGAGAAATATATCTATCTATATGACTCCGAAACGAACGATTCTGTTCTGCACATGCGCCTGATGTCTTGTCGTAGCACTCCGAATTCCCGCGCATTTTCGTATGCTGACCATGAACAAATTATCAGTTTGATCGAATTTATTTACATCCTGCAGACAATAAATGACACACAGTAGAGGAAACAAGAACAAGACGTCTCGTGTTTCCGGAACAGTTATCTTAACGCACGAAGGATTACGTGATGTTCATTTGCAACATGTTATTTTTCCAGTTTATTTAATCAAAATCGTAACTTGTGTTTGCAACAAAAGTCCAAAATAACAGTTATTTTAAAAATATTTTTGGAAAAAGTCATTCAGCGAAAATTAATATTTGTTTAAATTAATGCTAGTTATCAATAAATCTTAAAGAAATTTTCCAAAAGAAAGATTAATTTTTAATATTCTGATTATAAATTACCATTTTAAATGATTAACATTTGTTTGTTTGCTAGTAACCAATATAAGTCACTGACATTTTTTTCGGTATCCATTACCTATGTCCGCAACTTAATTTTGGTTATTCACGAGAACATAGTTTTTTGGTCGCCGCACAATCAATGTATTGCATGACAGGTACTGCATGCACAACTATAGCTTGGTTTACTGAGTAAATTTTACTCTACATAGGTCATTAATTCAGTATTGATGCTTATAAGTAGACTGCGAATTTTATGCATTTATGATAAAAATGAATAGGTTACATATGAAATGAGAAAGATATTAGAAAAGTACAAGAATGTCGTTCTACTATTTTAGACTTTTCAAGATGACTACATTTTCATTTAATCTCGATTTTCTACAATCAACTTGAACAATTTTTATTGTGCCTAAAGATCCACAGCATACTTTTAAGCTTCTCCTTGTAATTTGCAACTTCGTTATACACCGACTAAAAAGTGATAAACAATTTACTACATTATACGTAGATGTAATATTTATATTTATTTCATTAATTATTCCTTCACTTTAAAAATGATGTGGTAGCCAAAAAACTTTGTCCTCGTGAATAATGATTATCGGTAACCAAAACAAAATTCTGGTCATTGATAATGATGACTGGTAACGAAAAGAAACATCCGGTTATCGATAATCGTTACTGGTAACAAAAAAAAAAAAAAAAAAAATTCTGGTCATTTTTAATGGTTACCGGTCGCCAAAATAGTGTAGGTCATTCGTAATAGTTATTCCTAACCAAATTTGTTAATTCAATGTATTAGCCCTTACACGACAACTTCGAAATTTTGTCTTATAACAATTATGATGTCTGGTTCGTAATGATTTCAGGTCGCCGCAAAGTTACGTAAACATCAAGAGCAGCAGTCCTGTGTCACCAAGAACAGTAGGAGCAGGCGTGACTTACGTCCAAGGTGGTGCGGCCGCATCTTCCGCGGCAGCGGCAGCTGGGACAGCTGGCAGTAACGCTCCTGGAGGTCCTTCAATCGGTGGAGGCGGTGGCAGTGGTGGCGGTGGCGGTGGAGGCGGCGGTGGCGGCGGCGGCGGTGGCGGAAGTGTTAACAACGCTGGTGGCACGAACAGTGGAACCGGTGTCGTTGGGTCCGGAGCTGGTGTTGGGGCCGTTGGGAACGTAGCACCACCCGGAAGTGGGAATAATAGTGGTACCGGTAGTGGTACCAACGCGGGAAGCAACAGTGCCGGGAGTGGTACAGTGGGTGGTGCACCAGGGGGTTACGTTACTGTACCAATGGCTGGTGGTCTGCGATATATCCATCCGTATCCACCGACGCCAACATCGGCCTCGGTGCCAGCCGTAGCCACGGTGGTCACGTCGGCCTCGTCGGCGTCAACTCCTATACCAGTAGCAGCGCCTGTGGCCCCGGCAGCACCTGCCAATCCACCCACAGTTAGTCAAACGCCACCACCATCGCTTTCGGGAACTGCTTACACCACGAGGGATGTATATCGCAGCGCCACCACAAATGTAGGTATTTTACTGTTTAAATCAGCCGCGTCCCGATCCAAAACAATCACATGATAAATGCCGCGTTCTCTTTTGTCGATCAACAAATGTGAGCCTCCACGGATAAAAATGATTCTAATTGGATCGGAAACAGCTGGTCGAGCGTATATAGCGATATAAAACGTTTTGGGGACAACAATGACCCACGAGCAATATACATGGATGGTATAATTGTAGAAAAAGGAATATAATAAGTGGCTTGTCTTTGTTCTTGACTTTCACCTGTTATTAATCCTTCCTTATCTTACACGAAAGTGGCAGTTTAAGCACTTGTTGATATGATAACGATTATTTCATTTCAGATACAATTCTATCGCGTCAATTGTTGTGCTCGATGCTACCTAGTGTAACTCGTTCGCAAGCTTTAAACATTTTTAACATTCTTTTTATTTCGATAACTAAGACAACGAATGTAAATATGATATCGACGAATAGTAAAAAGAGTGCCGCGATGCATAGCTATTTGAGGTTCAATTGAAGTGCAAGAAATGTATAACGGGGTTTTAGGTATATTGATAACGTAACGTCTGTCCTCTTGAACCGGGTCATCGATTTTCTTGAAATAGGTTTGCGCCGAGAAGGTTAGGCAAGATAAATTGAATGAAACACTCGAGAAGAGAAAGAAAGTACAAGACGGCCGAATGAAAACAGAATTGAAAAAAAAAGGATGGATTTTGATCGTAGTGTTTTTGCAGGTGAACGAGAGGATCGCCATCAACGTGAGCAGTAGTCCTCTGTCGCAGATTGGAGTCGGTGTTGGAGTAGTTACGGCCGAATATGCGACGAATAGCGGTGTAGGTGGTGGCATGGCTGGTGGCAGAGGGGATAGACCGAGAATATCTCTTCTGCCGCCTGCTTCGGTGACGCCAACAGCTTCACCGACGGCCGCTTCAGACTATCAGCACGTGACCAGTGCGAGAAATTCACGAATGGGCCTTATGCCCGTCCAACCGGATCAGTATTGCACTCGTACGGCCGTCGAGATAGCCAATCTGCAGGAGGCACCGCCCTTCAAAAAAATACGTTTGGCCCAACCAACGCAACTTCAGTTACAGTCCCAATCGCAATCTCGCTGCCTATCACCCCTTGAATCCTGCGGTAAACAAGAGCACGTGGTACAGTTGCAGCAGCCACTCAGGATAGACACTAGGGTGGGTATCGAGTACATGCGCGTACGTTTTGAAATTAATATAGAGTTGAGGTGTTAAACTTGGTGGAGGAGTCGGGCTAAGAGAACTAAGAGAGGTTTATGTTCAACGGTTAGCAGAAGATATCAACACGATGACGAACTAATATTTGGGTGATTCACTTTTCGGAGTAGTGTTTCAGATTTTGCTCAAATTTGGATATGTTGTATCTCAAAATATTCTTCGAAATCCTAAAAATTTTCAGTTTTACGGACGTGCAAAATAACGTTCCAAGAAAATTAGGATAGCCCTAAGTGTGGAGCCCTCATTGCGGATCCGTTTTTTCGTGTTTTCTTTGCCTCGAAAAATTGAAATAGCTCGTGAAGGAGTGAACCTTAAAAAAAAAGGTTTAGTAAAAATTGCTTGATATGAAGGGGGACATGATACGGTGTAAGTTAATTTTAAGGCACGGTAGGTTGGGGCAAAACGAACTCCTTACTGCTTTCCAGGTTTCTGAACATTCCGAATGTCAATCCCCGTAATGTCAATCCCGTAATAAATGCCACCATAATACGGGAAAAAATATATGGTTCCATCAAATATAATTATTCACAATTTCCCCCCAACCTAGCCTATAAAAAATTAACTTCCACCGTCCCTTACACCGTACCTCACACTGTCCCCCTTTGTATTAAACAATTGTTGTCTAAACATTTTTTCGATAGGTACAATCCTTCACGAAATATTTCTATTTTGCGTGATAAAGGAAACACTCTGTACTTCCTTCACACTCTCTCCCATTATTTCCCTATGGGACGTATTCTCTACTTTCTCGTGATATCCATTGAGCAATGATAGTAAATATTTCCAACAATGAATACTATTAATAAAGGGTAGGTTTTTCCAATAATTTATAATGGTATTAAATCCTGTGGCGATCGCATACATGGTATAAGAACTTCAGGTATAACGGGTCCGCATTTTTAAAAACAGGTCCGCAATGAGGACACTTGGGACTATCCTTGAATTTTCTTGAAACTTTATTTTGTTCATACGATCTTTTGTGATACGTTCACATGTCACTAAAGACCACAACATATCCAAATTTGAACAAAATCTGGAACAATACTCTGAAAAGTATCCGATCTCACGTGAAGTGATCCATTTACGGTTATGCATAGAATTTCAACTCCAAATTAGCTTAGTTTTAAGCGTATTCTGAACATTTTTAAAATATTGAAAACGTCCTTGGACTCGGGCGGTATAGCAAATTCTGGCATACGCACAAAATTTAAAGCTATGTTTACACAACACATCTGCGACAGGCTTGCGGTGTGACCACCTCACGTCGAGTTGACGAATGTCAGTTTTTTTGACATCAAAGATGTCTTACAGTCTGTTGTGCTACTTCGTGTACTTTGCTCTCGTATTATAAAAGAACTCTTGAACTTGCCTTGCGCGATTGCCTTCGTACTGTGTAGACATAGCTTCATATTTGTCGTCTCCTTAGGTTTATTATTACTAGACTGTAGATTTTATGCATTTATAACAAAAAAGTACAGGTGCAATTTAAAATCATTAATGAGGAAAATAAGTTTTTACTTAGCTTGTAATACACTTGTCTTTGCTTGCAATTGATGCATACAAATTTTATTTTGCATAAAGATCTGCAGTCTAATTACCACACTATATTCTTACCTCGAAATGTGTCTTCGGTGCATCACAGTATTATATGAGCATTTTCTGCTAGGAGCAGCCCGCTGCGTATACGCCGCAAACAGAAGCTATTTCTCCCACGCTTCCGGAACCGAACACGCAGGAAGACGCGCAATTTAGGAGTACCAAGGATGATCTTCTGCAGCAGATTGCCAAGGTCGACAGAGAGATTGCGAAGAGAGAGTCTCAGATAAACAAGCTTCGGAAAAAGCTGAAAGAATTAGAAGAGGCAGCGAACAAACCTCTAGAAGCAAGTGGTCTTAAACGACAGGTTGAGGAACAATCGCAGCAACCAAAGCACCAGTCTCTGGCGCAAAAGATTTATGCTGAAAATAGGGTAAGACATTTGGTTAAGAAGTTCGAGCATGATTTTCAGAACTTTAAAAACACGTGGCGAGAGATATTAAATTTAATTTGTATTGCAGAGAAAAGCCGAGGAAGCTCATAGACTCCTAGAGAGGCTGGGTCCAAAAGTGGAGCTACCTTTGTACAATCAACCGTCGGATACAAGTGTGTACCAAGAAAATCGTACGAAGCATCAAACGTGTATGAGAGCTAAGCTTATAGCGAGGCTTCGTCGGGAACACGCCGAACGAGCGTCTCTCCATCGGCAACAGTCTCGGACGTACGCCATTTTGGTGCAGGAGTGGCATCGTAAGATAGAACGATTGGAGGCGACGCAAAAAAGGAAATCGAAGGAAGCGAAAAATCGCGAATTCTTCGAAAAGGTGTTTCCCGAGTTGCGAAAACAGAGAGAAGACAAAGAACGTTTCAATAGAGTTGGTGCCCGCATTAAAAGCGAAGCTGATCTAGAGGAAATTATGGACGGCCTTCAAGAACAAGAGGTAGTTTACACTGTTAGAATTTATATAATAATATATACAACAGCATGCTCGACTGAATGTGGTCGTCTTCTTCAGGGCTTGACAAGGTTAAAAAAAAAGACAAAAATTAATTTTGTTCTCAAGTTATTAACAATTAACATAATAACAACCACACTAATTTTGTGTTGTGCCTTTGGCGTCATAAGAAAATTTTCATAGTTTAAGAATATGATGATGAAAAGTTAATATGATTATCACTGGACTATCATACTGGTGGTCATCCATAAATATTACCTAATTTTTGACGTTGTTCCAAAATGTGATAACCACCGATATTCGTCTTAGCTACCTATATAGTTTCGCTACCTAACCCCATCATTAAAATGTTCGCTTAAATGTAACGCACCGCTTTTATGAAATATTACAATAATTTAGTAAAGGAACATGGACTTTCTGAATATTATACTACGTTCTATGCTGTTAATTAACAACATACATCAAATTAATTGGATTAGTTTCACGTAAACTGCGAGATCGTGCACGTCACACATGCGTGCTGCTGGTAAACGTGTTATTTGAACTAATTTTGTGACAGTGATCACGGATGACCACCATCGATATCATTAAGAAAACGATCGGCAGTCACCTGTGACCGGCGTGGTACTAAAAAATCTTTCTGACCTATGAACACTGGAAGTATTACATCGTGTAAGAGACAAAGACAGTGATCATCAGGCTCATGCTTAGCTGTTGAGATTTGTTTATTGTTAATAATTTGAAGACGAGTCTTTTATTGTTACTTAATCATTATTAAGTTTTAATTGTTGGAGTTATCTGGCAGAATAATCATTGTAATGTTTTCTCCATAACTATTTTTTAGATGGAAGATAAAAAAATGCGTTCGTACGCAGTGATACCTCCGTTGTTATTGGATACGAAACAGAGACGAATCGCGTTTCAGAATCGAAACGGTTTGCTTCAACCAGAAGAATTAGAGGCTCTTCACAGTGAACGGAAGTTAATCAACGTTTGGAGTTCTGTGGAGCACGAATTGTTTAAAGAAAAATATTTACAACATCCTAAGAACTTTGGAACGATAGCTCAATCTTTAGAACATAAGTCCGTTCCAGATTGCGTGCATCATTACTACCTCACTAAAAAAGCAGAAAATTATAAGCAGCTATTGCGAAAGTCGCGGCAACGAACACGTAGCTCTCGGAACAATCCTAATAATAAAGTGAGTCACATTAAAATCCTATTGTCGTTAACATACGTTTCATTTGTAAGAATGAATAGGTCTTCATGCGTGTATGTCTTGGTCTGTTCAAGGTAAATAATACCAGTTCAAGTATTGGACCTATAGACATTCTAACTACGGGTGTTACGACGAGGCTGCAGCGCGAGCAGCAACAGAAAACACAAGAAAATCCTCAGAATAATTCGACAGCGGCGTCGACTACGACGACGACAACTACCACCTCAGCCGTATCGAACGTGTCAGCGTCCGTTACGTCAACGACAGCGACCACATCAGCGACTTCCTTGAGTTCATCGGCAACGTCGAGTACATGTTTAACAACGGAATCTGTAATAACGTCAACAGCAGCGGCAACCACATCGATATTGAGTACCACGACAGCGTGTGTCACTTCGTCGATCACATCTAGTGTAAAGGATAACAGGGAAACTAACAAAGAAAATAAGGAAATTAAAGTGGAGCCCAAGGAGTCGAATCTCATCAAAGTGGAGGTGAAGGAAGAGCCGCAATTGAGTTCTGAAACGGGGTCCGGAAAGGATGTTAAAGTGATGTACGTATATTTTTTTCTGTGGACGTTTCTGCTTAAACAGCTTGAAACTACCATTAACACAGCAGGTGATATCATAGTAAAACTATTGTCTTTAATTGTCTATTTATTTCGGACGATTTATATTTACAGTAGCTTAGAATTCCAGATATATATTAACCGTCATAGGCTTCTTAAAAACATTTATTTCGATCATTTGCGTTTCATCCATAATTTTATATTTTAAACGAGCACATCAACCTATAATACAATCACAGAGAAATGAAAGATTTTGCGGTATCTAAAACGGGAAAGGGAAGAATATTCACCAAAGAAGCGTATTATGGTTAATTATTTTTCTTTTCTTTCGGTATGTAACAAATATTTTTGATTTTTTTTTCTACAAGAGAATCACTATTTTCTTAATTATTTGATATAACTTGAGGTATACGATTGTTGATGAAATCACCTGCTAATTGCACATCGAGTATATCAATGAATATATGCAGCTATATTAATTTAAGTGCTCCAAAAATCTCGGTTGTTATTGAAGGGAAACAATAATTAGTCGAAGAAAACACCAAGTTTTACAACAATTTTTTTATGATATCTTCTTTAATGATACTATATATTTTTATCATAGTGGTGTATCAATTGTGGAGAACGGAAAATTCAATAATCTATTATAGAGTAATCTGAATATATGTTTTTTTTACCACATTTAAAATCCCACTACGATAGATTAACATCATGTTACGATAGGTTGTTGGATTTATGTTACTTCCAATTATTATGCCAGAATTATAGAAAAAAATGAAAGAAGAAATATTTTCATTTTCATGAAAGAAGATATCGATATATTTGAAAACTAGAAAAAAATAGTATTTACTCCTTCCAAACAAATTACGGTTTTCGTTGATATTCTTTTCCATCAATAAAATCCTCTGTGATATTGGAAATGTTCGAGTTAGGTGAGATGTCTCTTACACGTTCGAATTGACTAAAATGGAGAATTCTTTTTCTTTCTTTATGATGACGCTTTTAAACGGTAATCATAAGGCGAATAACTTAATCATATATCCGTAGTAAAATGTTTGATGAAGTTAATTTCTCCAACTCTTTCGTCAATGATGAAAGGTTTCTACTGTGTATAACACGTCTGAAATCTTCGCGTTAAAAAAGGTTCAAATGGTAACAAATTGTTTCTGTGTGTCAATGAGGTCAAGTAGGTAAAAAAGGTTCATATAAACTTATATCCGAAAATGCTTGTATTGAGAAGTTATAAGTTTATATTTACGATAGTTTACGATTTTTCAATAGAAATAGCGTGAAACTTTTAAATGCAAGTTGACAGTGAGTAGGGTAAGGGGCCCAATTCCTGTGGGGTACCAATTACTGTGCCTATATTAATTATACTTAGTTTTAAAGCATAATGAATATTAAAAAGGAGATATTAAATATTGTTCATTAAAATTAGTTAATATATATGTTATGTATCTTTGTTTTAATATTCATTATGCTTAAAAAATAAGTATAATTAATATAGGCACAGTAATTGGTACCCCACAGTAATTGGTTTCCTTGTCCTATCTTTATTGTCGTTAGGATTAAAATCTGCAAGTAGAAGGGAGATAAAAAAGTAACAACTATAATGTGTTTATTTACGGTTCCACTTTACTTCATGGTACAATTACCATACATGTTGTTTTTATCTTTTCTCTTATCGTATGAGTTAGGGAAAGGTGTCAATAAAATTATCGCGAGTCCCTTGTCAAATTACATAGATTACGAATAACTTAAATTATTATTAGTTTTTACACGAGTATTCGTGTTGTGTTTTGTTATTTTATCTTATCTCCAACTATTTAGTATTTATAGCACACTTAAATGGATTTCAAATTCATAGCTCTGAATTAACATTTCATCGTATCTCTAATTAACATTTTACGGCGATGCTTTAGCCTTTTTGCGATCTACTGCGTTTCTGTATTTTTGATACTTAGGCAAGTTTAAGGAAAACGCACAGAAAGATTCTCGCGCTAACGATATTTTGGATAATTTCAATCAGATTTGGAACTTTTAAATCGTTGAATGTGGTTGACAGCTCATTCAAAAATGTGAACAATAGCGTGCCTCCGGTTTGTTTATTCGAGGAACAAAAGGATCTAGGTCATGTTTTGTGTTTTTTGTTACCGGGTTACGTACATTTCGGAACCAAAAGCTATAATTTGGCCAAAAATACTTTTATTTCATCCTGAGTTCCTGAACAGTCGGTATCATAAACGTAATTTCGTTCTTCTCGTTGTTTCTGCAGTGCCAAATTAAACTAATCATTTTTAATATTGATCGAAAGTATTCCTTGGTTATTTCTAACATTTTAAGCAATAAGCACGGTGGCGCCGTCTGTAGATTTTGTACATGGACATTTTAAAAGTGTCCAGTCGTCAAAGTGGTTTCTCAAAAAACGTCTGGTACAAGGATTTAATTTTTTAAGGATTAATGAAACGAACATCCTAACGAACACGTCGATCGTTGCGTATTGTTCACAGATTATACATGACGCGATCGGTAACTGGTGGTACCATCGAAAAGGGGATGATTCTACATTGAACAAATAAGTCGAAAATAAGAATTTTTCGTACGAGTCTTTGTCTTCGAGAAAATCGTCAAGCTGGCCTGCTTGTAGTTTCTAAGTAGAATCGGTAGGTCATGATCAGACGTGTTCTTATTCAATAGCAGTTGCATTCACCGAATTTTAAAACTCTCGATTTTCTCGAAAACAGAGCCTCGAATGAAAAAAAAGGTTAATCTAAATTTTTAACTTATTTTTTAAATTTAGAATCACCTCCTTTACCGCCAGTTACCGATCACTTTGTACACGAGGTCGTATGCGCTTAGATATAAATTAATAATGATCATGGTGTTCGAAGAATCTGTTGTTAAATGTTCATCGTGTTTATATTAGATGGGAAAATAGCAGAAATCTTTTTAGGAGAGAGAGAGAGAGAGAGAGAGAGAGAGAGAGAGTAATGTTACAGTGACAACGATTGTAACCGTTCTTGGAAAAAGAAGCAATTGATGGAAGTACAGAGATGGGAAGAGAGGATGGGGTAGTCGATTGGTGGGGAAAATGGGGTGGATGGAAGCAGAGTAGCGGTGAGCGAGGGACGGTAGGGTGGTTATTAGCAGATTGTAATGCTAATCAATGGTTGCTGGTTAGTGGATTATGTTTACGTAGGCATTCATCATCGAAATTGAGTTGATCGTTGAAAATCTGATCCCAGGTTTGCATGAAAATCGGAAGGAATGGCTGCTCTTCCCTTCGGAAACGATTAATTGAAATTGAAATGAAATATTAATTTTCCGCTGAACGTTGCTCGATACTTTTCAACGCGGGGATGACCAAACCAGTCCATTTAAAAAATTGTAAATCGTATATACGCATTGAAGCGCATCTCGGTAGAACAGTATTGTAAAAGTCCATTTTACTCTTTCGAATTATTCGTTAAACTTTACAATAATCTATATCGAGATTTTTATATATGTATTCGGGATCTGTATACTTTCCGAATGGTTTACCGAAACGATATAGGCTACGTCAGTTAATAAATAATAATGCTGTTCGTCGCTTCTGCAGAAAAGTACTAAGATTGTCAAAACAAATTGTTATGCATATAGTGAATTTTCATGCATTTATACTTTATGATGGTCTAAGAAAAATAACGAAATGGAAAGCTTAGACGAATTCAATTATTTTTCATGGTATTCCGGGTTTATCAAAAGTGTTAGTTTAGTTTGTCAAAAACAAAACTCTACTTGGTATCAAATACAAAGACGCACCAAAATGTCATATTATGATGAATTATGCGGACGTAGAATTATTAGCAGTTACGAAATTTCATTATCATAATATCGAAAACCGTTGATGTTCATGCAAATTGTCATCATTAAAGACAAATTTCAAGAAAGTAGATTTTATTAGAATTTTGCTTTTCACAAAATAATTGTTTGATTGAAAAAGTATCTCGGGATGTCTTCATAATTGAGAAAGGAGTGATTAAACTTGGAAAAGTAAGCCATGAAAAGTGCCCCACCTACAGTAGCGGACGAAAGTTTAAGACGAAAAGAACGAAAGGAAGTAATTATTTACTTTATATGAAAAACATAAATACAGTGTCCTTATTTTGGTAGTAACAGATTAATAATTTGTTTAGATATTAATAACAAAGATTTACATTATGTTTCTGAACAAATTGGTAATAATATGCAAAAGGAAAAGAAATCTGTATAATATTCTCATGGTCAAAAGTTTAAGACTATGCACTTTTTCCTGTACATGTTACCGCCGCTCAGCTTTAGTTTCCGAGATATTCGCAAAAAAGTTTCAACAATCTCGAAAAAGTGATCGGAGTAGGCGTGTGTAGGACTGTGTAAAATAGTATTTCAAATAGTTGACAGTAACTTATATTTTTATGATATTTTGTTGCCTGTAATGTTATTACGATATTGTAGTCTGTTTATCAACATGTTACATATTCGTAATTAAACTACAAATAATACTTTGCTGACTATTATAGCTTCTCATGTTAAAAATTATAATTTATAATATTAACTACTTGCTCAACTTATTTTCATTGTAAGGAAATATTTGAAATACAACATAAAAATATTTCATTTTATCTATCTGGTTATCAAAATAAAAATATTTCATTTAAAGTAATATCTTATTTGAATTAAATTATACTATATACCAAATCATTAATACGTATTTAATACGTAATTAATACGAATACTAATCCTACATTATAAAATACTAATGTAAAGTGTACTTACTTCTGAATCTTCTGTACCTCCGTCGGATCCACAGCACACAATTATTCACTCACGAGAATAGGTCCGAATAATTGCACAACACACACACACACACAACACATTTTATAAAATCGTGACAACGAACGAGATGTCACTCCGACCACGAACAAAATAATACTGCGATTTGAACAATGATCCCTTCCACGGAAGTGGTACGGTCAGGTTATCCTAGGAAGGTTAGACGCTGAGGGTCTGTAAACACTAGATACAAAACCGACAAAAAAAAAATTATGGCTGGGCGCCGACCCTATTTCCCGGAATTCCCTGCTTTCGTATCACATGTCCGTGGAAGGGATCATTGTTAAAATCGCAGTATTATTTTATTCGGGGTCGGAGTAACATCTTCTCGTCTGCTGTCACGATTTCGTTAAGCGTGTTGTGTGTGTTGTGTTTAGTGATTGTTGTACAATTATTCCTATTCTCGTGAGTGCATCAATAATTGTGTGCTGTGGATCCGACGGAGGTACAGAAGATTCAGAAGTAAGTACACTTTACATTAGTATTTTGTAATGTAGTTTGTAGTACATTAGTATTATATCTTATTATTCGTATGTAGAATATTGGATGCAAGGTTTTCTTTCATATTTTGAATTGAAAACGGTCCTTTTCACATAAGCCGGGAATCCGACGATTCGTTTGCGGAGTTGTTTTTCGAGGTCTTCCGTTTCTCGATTGATCAGAATTAAAAATCCAGACAGTCTTTAAAAATTTATTCCAGGCCTGCTTACATGCAGTTTTTGATTTATTAATTAGACTTGCTATTTTGGCAAATGTCATTTTTTGTTTTCGTACTCTTACGATGTGTTCCCTTTCGTTTGGTAGCAAACTCCGAGTCTTACCCATACTTTCTTCCTCTGTAAATAAACTTGAAGCAGCAAAAAACACACTAGACGCTGATTTCAATATTTGTATATGAAATTGTTGAAAGAATGTAATGGAAGTCGCTTGTTAGACGGATCGTCTTAAACTTATGTCCGCGGTCAGAGGAAACAAACGACTGGAACTCCTGCATTGTTGACATTTGACGATCAAAACATTGAGATCAAGGAGGTCAAACACGTATCTGTATTGCTTTAAAACAACGGACAGAATAGACAAATAGTATTTATATATTATGTGTATAATCAAAATTACGAATCATCGTCTTAAAGTTTTGTCCGCTACTGTAGCTGTGCCAGTCTTAAACAATTTTGTTTTGTTCAGTTACTGTACTTGGCGGGGAACATTAGTCTGTGTGGGTGGAGGTCATCTGAAGGTCATATTTTCCGAGATCTTACGAACAGTAATAGTTGTTTTAAAATGGAATGACATTGTTTTAGAATGGAATTTAGTTATTATTCGCGAATCACAAATAATTTTGTGTACCGATAAGAAGATGACGAATAAACCGATTTATTCTTTATGCACGAATAAATCGGTTCATTCGAAATAAGTTTTGTACAAGTCTATAACATCTGTAACAAGCGCTCAAATAATTGTACCGTGTTTGGGTGTACTGTGACGAACTAGCTTAATTGTGTGTGGTGATTGATTGTTGCAGAATCGACGGGAAGAGCACATTAACGTCGTCGACATCGTCGACGTCGTCGTCGTTGAGCGTGAACGCAACGAACACGATGAACACGACGAACGCGACGGCGATACATATGGATTTCAAAGACTCGAACAAAAAGAAGCTTGTTGGCAGGGAGGCGAACAGCAGTGGCGTGGCCGGCGTGACCGGCGCGGGAGCCGCCAGCAGAATAAAGGAAAAGAAGAAGGACAACCATGCTACGCCTATGGAGACCAGTGACGAGGAAGCCCAGTCGATGGACGCTATCGGTAAGTTTCATCCAAAATGAACTATTTTATTAGTTAGCAGCCTCTTTGGCGACACCGATGCACGGGTTTCACGAATTCTGTGCCACGAGAGCAGTGAATGGAACTTAACGTCGTTCCATTTTATGAAATCGAACGCATACTCGAAAGAAAGCTGGAGTTTTCTTCTTCCGCTACACCGAGATTCGACAAAATCGAATACCAAAGAAATACAGCACAAATAAAATAAAATGGATATTAACCCTCCCGCCTGGGCTTGGGTCTACTTTGACCCAGAGTGTCCAAATCGTTATTTAATTTCTCAGTTTCCGGCGATTAAATTAAATCAACAGCTATCACATTAGGAACACCAGAGACAAACAAACGGATCTCTAAAAATAAGTTTAAAAAACGTCGTAAATAGAGCAGTGAATAGGCAAGAATGGTCCGCCGTCCGAGGGTTAAGTTTTTATTGGGACAGTTAGTTTATTGTGTTTTGCACAACAGTAGTCGTTGCAAATGCAATTTTGATATTGTCTCAGAAAGTGTCGGTAAACGGACATTATTTTTAAGAATCAATCTGGATTAGTTAACATTTAGGAAAGGTATTGACCCTGATAATTGAATTTTTATAAGAGACATAAGATTCCAGACAGTTTTCGCGATAAAAGTTGACAAGATTTTGGTAATGATTTGATCACATATAGTTACATAGTGGATTACAAAATATTAGCACGTTGCTATAGATGTGATTTCTATGTTTCGTATTTTAATTAGAAGCTCAATTTTCAACTATCAATTTCCATGTCATGACTAATGACCGGAATGGTCGATGTGATATAAAACACGAACATGCATAGATAAATAAAATTTTTAAAAGTAATTGTTTTAAAATAAGTGCCACTTAATGTCAATTTATTAATACTGAAAATAACTATATTACGTTATAAGATGAAAGCTTCGTTATCAAGGAACTAACAACTAATGCTGGTCGCGTTTAGGAATAAAATAGGAAAAATTTTTTATGATCAAAATTCGCATACAACGTGTTAATAATTTATTTTTGAAGCGTTCCTTGCTTAAACCATTGTGTCGGGTGGCAAAATGTATACTTGAATTTATACTCTATAACGAACGAGGTTCGAGAATCAATTAGTTCACTCCTACACACGTCATTGTATATTGTAACAGAACATAATGAAATTGCTTTTTGTTTGTTGCTTGTTTATTCGAAATATAGGACATAAATGTTACATCTATAATTGTGTCCAAACATTATGCGATCCATTGAATAATGATATGGACCTGTGACTACAACCTGTTTTTCGAAAGAGGAAATTTAACCTACACTGTTGGTCATAATAACTGTCTACCTCGATATAATCATCCTATAATACTGAAACATGCGTGGTCCAAGCTGCCGTGGGTGACTATTATAATTCTTAGAGTATTTCAAGTTTTTCGTTTCAACAAATACATTGTCATTCTACGATTTACAATACAGCAAATCGTGCAAGCTGAATTAAATTTTTATAAACTATTACATTTCTATCGAATAATTACCATCAAAATTTTCATTCTTAGAAAACGATTACTATTAAATTATTTTTATAATAACTTACTCGAACCTTCTTCAGACCCACGTGAACCCTTTTTTCCTTACCTAAACAAATTGTAAATCTTCAATATCAGAACGCAATAAGATTGTTTGAAAGTAAACAAATAAGTGTTGGTACGCAAATGTTATTGAAATAATTTATTTAATTTACGATTTATAATTTACCTAATAGGTACACTCAGAGAACAAATAATGGAAACTCGAATCCAATACTATTCTGAAAAGATGGAAAATTTTATCTTACTCCATTTTTACGTTTTGTTATTCGACCTGATGGATACTTTCTACATTATCTACTACTTTGTTCAAATTGGGTGCGTTTCGAAAGAATTTTTGAGTTTCACAAAGCAGCCCTTTTTTTGGTAGGTGGCTTTTTTTTCTAGGAAAATATAATCAAACGTATATAGCTAGTGGAAAAAGCATCGTCGAATGTAATATTTTTTCTATCGGATTATAATTGCAAAAATTGATTTACGCATCTGTCTTGGAAATCTACTGTAATAGCCATACATCATTGTTTCACAATATCTGATTTAAAGAAACGTGGTAGTACAAAGTATAGACAAAGTATAGTCGAATGAAAATTAATCTACGATTCCATTTCATTTACTGTTAATATTGAAACGATTGGGAGGGATGTACAGATTGAGAATACATCGACACTTTTCATGACTGTACTTTAATTAATTCGGTTCGACAATGTTTTCATTATTTTTCGGAAGTCGTTGTAGCTAGTTTCTGCGTTACAAGGTCGCACTCGAACCGCTCGGTAGCGATAAATGTTTTGTTCGAACGAAGTCATCCTTTCCCGGAACTGTAGAATTTCTGAAACAAAGACACGCAATGATTTAACACGTTGATGGCCATGTCACCCATGTGTGGGTGACGGAAGTTATTTGTCCAAATTTTAAAATGAATTTTTACGCTAATATATTAACCCCTTGCCGTATAATAAAACGAACCAGACTCGTCATGAAGATTCTGAATAGAGTCTAATAAATGTGAACGTTATTAATTTCCTTTAAATCGAAATAAAAATCTATTTCTTTATAGTCCCTAGTAGCACAAAATATTGTATACACATTCATATAATATTAAAAAGAGATACAATCCTTTTTTAATATTCAAATATACATAGAATATTTATTTTATATTAGGTAACAAATATTTCTTTTTAAATATTCAGGAAATATCTATTTCATATTACGAGAAAAATATTTTCTTCTAAATATTAAATGAATCTTTATTTCATATTAGAAGTAGAATATTTTTTCCTATTATACAAATAATATTTATTCAATATCATGAAAAAAATATTTTTTTCTCATTATAAAACAAATCTTTATTTAATATTAGAAATAGAATATTTTTTCCAAATACAGATAATACAGAAAATATTCCCTCAACAAACAGTGCGCAGACAGTAATACATATTCATAGTTTCTAATTTTTGTTACATTTTCTTAAATTTGAAAATTTTATTGAATGTTTCTTAAATATTGAATTTATATTTTTCAAATATTGAATTCACATTTTTTTAAATATTTACTTTATATTTTTTATCCTCTGAATATTTAGCTTATATTTTTTAAACATTCAATTTATATTTCTTGTACATGTATACAATATTCAGATCCAATATTTTTCTCATATGAAAAAATGTGGCTTGAAAAATATTTTTCCAATATTTGAAAAAAATATCTATCTAATATTTTTGTGCTATGTACTAGGGGTTGATATATATCCTTTGAGGAAAATGTAGACATACAATAAATGTAAACTATTTTTTTTTCTAATCATTATAATCACAAGATAAATAGCAGTGCAAGGGGTTAATTGTATCAAATTTTTCAAGGATCTGTAAAATGCCAGAAAGTTGGAGGACTATTCAATATCATACATATAATTTTTTTCAATTTTTATTTCATTAAATAACTTACATTAATTCGATGGACTTTTTGAGGTTTCTAGCTTAGCAGTAAAAGTGTTAACGCGAATGCATTCGTAAGCAGAACAGTTTAGGGATTCTTCGCCGTTAGCTCGTATATCTTAACCCCTTGTCCTACAATATCGAGTCAGACTCGTGATGAAGATTCTGACCAGAGTCTAATAAATATGTCATTAATTTCCTTAAAATGGAAATAAAATTCTATTTTGTTGTAGTTGACATATATTCTTTGGAGAAAGCATAGAAATACAATAAATATAAAACACAATCTTCTTTTTCTATGACATTCTGGACGACGAAGAATTTCTAATCAGTATAATCACTAGACATCGGATCTTTATGCATTTATGGCTTATGGAAATGTTAAAAAAATGCTATAATATAAAATTCGAGAGAATTTAACACGATTTTTATTTGCTTTGGATTTACAAAGGCTGTCCCCATTAAAAATAAAATTTTATTTCATTCCACTTTCTTAAAATGTTTCTATAAAAATTGGAAATTGCATAAACATCCGATGTCTAATAATCACAAAATAAATAGCAGTGCAAGGGGTTAAAAACACGAAGGATCGAGGAAGAATTTCTCTTTGCAGGCCTGTTTTACGAAAAGAAACTCAAGATCGTACACGGTGGTCAGCTGTTTATCATCCCATATCTCAAGCGTTTATAATAGCAATAATGCGGGTCAGGGTTCTCGACGAAAGACAGACGTGGTAAAAATCACCTTATATTCTCGTGGGTGTTCAGGGCCTCTCGTTGTTCGTGGTCGATTCTCGATCCTCGCCGGTTCCGCTGGCCTCCTCGGTTTGCTGCCTCTCGTCCGCGTTCGCGTGACACAGCTTCCGGTGCTTGTGCACGAAATAGTAGCTAGGGAACTTGCAGCCGCAGATCTTGCAGGGATAGTACTGGACGTTCAGGTCGAGTAGCCTGACTTCTCTTCGGTTCCTTTGAACCTCTTGCCTCTGGCCGGTGCTGACAGCGGGCTCGTTCAACCTGGTCGGCAGCAAGTGCCTCTTGGTGTGTTTCCGATAGCAGTATTGCGACTTGAAGGTGTGCCTGCAGTATCCGCAGGTGTAGCTTCCGTCAGTGTTGCCCGGCTGGTTGTCGATCGGCATACCGATCGGGTCGCATCCGTTTCCGGCCGGTCCTCCGTTCTCGTCGTTCTCCCTGGACGCGTTCTCCGCTTCGAAACATCTTTGCAACCTCGCTTGCGACACCGTGCTGGACGCGCATGTCGCCGCTGAGGAATAATTCTCGTTGAGAACGCGGTGAAACTTGATCGGGCCGTCGCAGCACGCCACGTCGTACACGACCGACAGAACCGCTCCGCTCGAGGACTCGTTCGCGTTCCCGGAACTCGAGCCGCCGCGTTTCTTCTTCGACGATTTGTTATTGCTTCGATCGGTGTCCGTGGTTTCGTTCGTTCTCTCGCGAGCCGCCGCCACGCTTCCTATTTCGTCGACGCACAACAAAGGCGAGCCGCCGCGTCTTTGATCGGTCGCCGCGTTCGACTGTTTGTCGCGTTCCCGTTCCTCCTTGGTCTGTCGCTGATCCGACGACTCCGACGACGACTTCTTGCTTCGATTCGACGGTATCGAGGATTGCGACTCCGATGACGCAGCCGGCGACACCGATCGTGACACCGCCGGTCTCGTCGCGGTCGAACATGCGAACGCTGTGAACGCCGCGAACGATCTCGCCACGTTTTCCGGAGACCTCTGTCTGCTCTCTCTCGAAACAACTCGGCTCCTGTCGAGTTGGTACGGCGACGGCTTCGGCGAGGCCACGTCGCTGTTGGAAACAAATTTTTAGTAGTTCGTCTCTTTTAGTCCCCGAAGTCCAGCGCGCGCTTGGCAATTTTGCAATTCACTTTGTTTCTCATCTCGGATCATTTCACTCTCGGAACGAATCTTGTATTTTAGCTCTGCCCGCGTACAAAAGTGCCAAGCGCACGCTCGACGAAAAACTGGCGAATCAAATGAAATTCTGTGTCTTAACCAGTCAAGCGTGTTCGACGTGTATACACGTCAATCCAAAACTCTATTGCGGTGCCGTTTACGTTGACGAATTGTTCATTCCTTATCGAATAAAAATGCAGATTTTTTCTCACTTTGCTCGACTTTTATAATTCCGCGTTGCATGATTTTAATTCCGCGCCGCGACGGATTTCTGAAATTAAACTCCACAGTTAACTGGTTCAGGTGTGTTGATTGATTTTGGGTATCCCCGAACGAGTAATTGCAACTACAATGACTCGCAATAATATTCGGACGCTTTTAAATATCGTATAACTTTGTTAATATTGAACCATGCGACTTGGATTTTTTTTTTTTAAAGTTAGCACAATTGATTTGCCATGTAAAATGAAAGGAATTTTTCCACAAAAATTTGCTATTGGTCGAAATTGCAGAGAAAATACTAAAAGTTGTATTTTGCAACTTTTTTGTGCGGGCTTATATTAAAAATTTTAAATGTACGATTTGTAGATCTGTATGAATTATACATATTCGCAGAATTTCATCGAAATCGGTCAACGTTGCAATGAGCTGCAGATGTTCCAAAATGATCACTAGACATCGGATGTTTATGGAATTTCCAATTTTTATAGAAACATTTTAAGAAAGTGGAATGAAATAAAATTTTATTTTTAATGGGTACATACTCGAATTTTATATTATAGCATTTTTTTAACATTTCCATAAGCCATAAATGCATAAAGATCCGATGTCTAATGATCACATAAGGGCGAAATTCCCTGACAAGGCCAAAATTCTGCGACTTTCGCCCTTAAGTTTTAATCGTTTTCGTGTTCATCGTAGTTTTCCTCCTAATTTTTTCTATTAGAGATATTGAAATTATAAATATGTTTCCATAAACAAAACTAATATGAAATCTAAACAAATCTTATTTTGTTGTTATTATAAGGCAATGTATGCCAGTTGCATTTAGTGCTTGGTCGTTCTAGTGTTAAACGTTTGTAGGTCGGTGCAACGTTGATCGATTTAGATGAAATATTCAGAATATGTATAATCGATACAGATGTAGAAAACGTACTTTTTAAATTTTTAATATAAGCCCGCATAAAAAAGTTGCAAAATACAACTTTTATTATTTTCTCCGTGATTTCGAGGAATTGCAATTTTAATCAAACATTTTTCTCACGTTATGTGGTGATCCAATTGTTCTAACTTCTAAAAAAAAAATCCAAGTCGCATGGTTCAATATTAACAAAGTTATACGATTTTTAAAAGCGTCCGAATATTATTGCGAGTCACTGTATGTACAAATTTCATCCATTGTCCAAGGTACTAAGTTAATAAGAAACACGCGCGGTGTCTGAGAGAGTATTATGCGGAAAACACGTGCCCTACATCGAAGATATTAGGATACTTGTCAGAGGAGAAACACGAATTTTCACTTTACATTCGAACTCGTCGAGCTTCGAACACAGGAAACAAGTTTCACATCACTTCGGCGTCCATTTAAATGTTGTTTATCGCTTACGGTTGAATATAAAATATTACGGAAATTTTTCTTTGGAAACCGTTGGCACCGGTGTAGGTATCACAGACACAACTCCACAGTTTCTTGCCGGCGAGTGGTGGCTCGACCGGTGGTGTTGTGGGAATGGTGATCGTTGAGGTTAAGCGATGTTGGTTGGGGCTCATGGAAAGATGGGTGACCGCCCATAGGTGTGTGAACCTATAGACGAGATTGTAACCCAGAGGGGAATAAAGAATTGAATTGAATTGAACTCCACAGTTTCTTCAAACAGGTATCCTAATATCCATGAGTCGTGGGTTTTTCACATTGGCTAGGATCGCCCAACACTACGTGAACTACTCTCAGAAGACGCGTGTTTCTTATTCCTGGAACCGGTATCAAATATTTCCGATACGATTCATCGTCACTGTTCGATCCTAAATCACTGTTGCCCGAGGATACTTTTACACGGTTGTTGGAATCCAGATATTCTCTAGTTCCAAGGTCACGATAAGAACAAAAATGAACTTGTGACATAGCGAAGGGAAATCACACGCGACCGTAACGCGGGTATAGTAGGGCAGAATATGGTCGATGAAAAACAGGTTGTTCGAACCTGTAACGCGTTTCCTGGCAGACGGAAACGGTTGGTACCACGGAAACGTTGAGCGGTACCGTCGACTGCATCAGCACCGACGGTTGCAGTCGTGGCAGATGCGACAATCCGATGGATGCAGGAGTCGGAGGCGGTGCAGTCGGCGGGTAGAGCGGCGCCGTCGGCCAGCACATGCTCGGCTCGATCATCAACCTGCTCGGGATCGGTCTGAGGATGTTCCCGGTGCCGGGCGTCGACGTCGACATCGACATGGACGTCGAGGTAAGGGTCGAGGTCGGTGGCACCGGGACCGGGACCGGGACCGGAACCGGAAGTGGCGGCGGTGCCCGAAGCCGCAACAACGCCGCTCGACACTGCTCCAGAGCGCCAGGCATGTGCAACAAATGCGTGGCCAACAGCACGCTGTAAACGTTGTCCAGTGTCACTTCCAGCCGGCCCGTGTACATGTAGTTCAACAGGGGCGCGAACGCTTCTCCGCCTGTAAGTTATGCCATTCGACGGACCGATACTCTTTCGACTCGTTATCTCCGCCACGCGATGCCTGGGTCACCAACAGCCCTACCTTCTACGCCCACCGTCATATTCTCCATCGGCAAAAGCGTTTTCCCTAATCTCTTTGTTGAAATGTTGGAACGGAAATTTCCTTCGGCGAAGAAACTAATCGACTGTGTGTTGCCGTTAGTTCCATTTCAATTACGATTATCACCATTACGTGTTTCTACTTTTCATTGAACGGAAAGGTTCGAAGTCTCTGTTGCTATTTAGTAAAGTATTTTTGCGAAGACACTTGTAGGATATTCTTGTGCCATTCTCTGCAGAGAAAACACTTTTTTCCAGATCGCTTCTATTTCGTTGGTGGCCATATTCCGGGGATTTTGATAGAAACTAATAGGAAGTTTGTCTCTTTGTAAAACAGCCAATGGAACTGGAAATTTGTGGGAACGATCCTTTGTGTTTCCGTTAGGTAAAGGCACCAGTTGACCAGTAGTTGACCATTTTATAGAAAAACATGAAAAATAAGGTTTGAAATGTTCTTATTGTTTCGAAGTCTAAACAACAGACGGCATGGCATCCGAGGTTCACTTTCATCAAAAGTGCACAGCTTATAAAAACCTTATTTTCTATGTTTTTCTATGAAATGGTCAACTACTGGTACATGGTCAACTACTGGTGCGTTTACCTTAATCGCTTATAGGTTTACGACGTTAGAAACTATGTTTTCGTAGAATACCAAATTCTCGCGTTCAACAATTTCGGGTACAATACAAAAGTTAACGCGTAGGTGAAACAAGTAGTGGCCAAAGTAGACCCAGGCATCGTTGACTGGAGATAACACAGTTGCCGGAAAACGTGCGTTCTCCTCCGAGGATTAAACGTCACTGTTTACGGCTCTCCGAACAGGAGCCAAAGAGAGAAAAATCGAATTAAAATCGAATTAACCCTGCCGCTATTAACGGCAACTAGATACGCGTGTCAACGTGTCAATCTTCGAGCGTCAGTTTCGATAAAGTCGAAACAAAGAAATGATCGGAAGTAGGAACGACTGCAGAGTAATTTCGACTAGTCCATCACAGTCCTTTCACTTCAAATTAGAACACAAAATTCTATGAACAACAATTGCACTGGCGATAGCTCGCAAAATAGGCTGCGGATTTCATGCATTTATGGTAAAAAAGATTACGTAAAACATGAGATAATAAACCGGCATATTATTATCAATAGACTGCGGATGTTTATGCAATTTTCAATTTTTGTAGACAAATTTTCAGAAAGTGGAATGAGATGAAATCTTATTTTTAATGGGAACAGCCTTCGTAGTTCTAAAACAAATAAAAATCGTATTCAATACTCTCAAATTTTATATTATAGCATTTGTGTCGAAAATTTCCATACGCCATAAAATGCATAAAGATCCGCAGTCTAATTATCAACTTATCAAAACTATCAATGGAAGAAACCAATTTTTATTTGGTTCCAGTCACTTGCTATTGACGCACAAAATTATTATTTTGCACAAAGATCCGCAGTCTGATTATCAACTTACTAAAATTATCAATGGAAGAAACCAATTTCTATTTGGTTCCAGTACCTTGCAATTGCATTTGTTGAAAATTTCCATAAAGCAGTCTAATTATCAACTTATTAACCTCTTGCCCTACAATAACGAACCAGGCTTGTCATGAAGATTCTGAATAGAGTCCAATAAATGTGAACGTTATTAATTTCCTTAAAATGGAAATAAAATTCTATTTTGTTGTAGCTGATATATATCCTTTGGAGAAAAGATAGGCATACAATAAATATGAAACAATCTTCTTTTTCTATGAAATTCTGAACGACGAAGAATTTCTAATCAATATAATCACAAAATAAATAGTAGTGCAAGGGGTTAAAATTATCAATTGAAGAAGCCAATTTTTATTTGGTTCCGGTACCTTGCGATTGACGCACAAAATTATTATTTTGCACAAAGATCCGCAGTCTAATGATCAACTTATTAAAATTATCAATGGAAGAAACCAATTTCTATTTTGTTCCAGTACCTTGCAATTGCATTTGTCGAAAATTTCCATAAGCCATAAGTGCATAAAGATCCGCAGTCTAATTATCAACTTCTTAAAACAATCAATGGAAGAAACCAATTTCTATTTTGTTCCAGTACCTTGCAATTGCATTTGTTGAAAATTTCCACAAGCCATAAATGCATAAAGATCCGCAGTCTAATTATCAACTTAATAAAATAATCAATGGAAGAAGCCAATTTTTATCGGTACCTTGCGATTGACGCGCAAAATGATTATTTTGCACAAAGATCCGCAGTCTAATTATCAACTTCTTAAAACAATCAATGGAAGAAACCAATTTCTATTTGGTCCCGATACCTTGCAATTAATTGCATTTGTCGAAAATTTCCACAAGCCATAAATGCATAAAGATCCGCAGTCTAATGATCAACTTATTAAAATAATCAATGGAAGAAGCCAATATTTATCGGTACCTTGCGATCGACGCACAAAATTATTATTTTGCATAAAGATCCGCAGTCTAATTATCAACTTCTTAAAACAATCAATGGAAGAAACCAATTTCTATTTGGTCCCGATACCTTGCAATTAATTGCATTTGTCGAAAATTTCCACAAGCCATAAATGCATAAAGATCCGCAGTCTAATGATCAACTTATTAAAATAATCAATGGAAGAAGCCAATATTTATCGGTACCTTGCGATCGACGCGCAAAAAATTATTATTTTGCACAAAGATCCGCAGAGTCTACTAATAAAATTCGCGAGTTTATCAAGTTGCTTTTCGAGCGAAGCACAGGCCTCGTTACAGCTGTTGCCTATTTGTATCCGGTTTCGGTACAGTTATTTCTGCAAGAGTACTCTCTCTCTCTCGTGCTCTGATCTGCCGCGTGACACGGTGGCGGTCGTAGCGACAGGGTTTTCAAGTGCTCGATTGTTTACCGATAGAGGAGACCGAGACCGAGGTAACCGGTCGCGGCGACTGGCCGGAAAGATTAGCGGTCGCGACCGTGACAGCTGTTGCCGGCAGGTTGTTACAAGTGCCAACAACGGTCGCGTTAGCACTCGCGTTCGGCGACGCTGTAGCGTTGCTCAGCAGAGCCTTCAGATAGCCGCTGTGAGCAGCCAAGACACCCTTGTGAGCGACGAACTGGTGTTCCCCTTCGTTTCCCACTCGAACCACAGTGTCTGGTGGCGACAGAGTCTCTTGAAGCCTGGAATAACTGTCCCCGGCGACGCTGTCACCGAACCAGGCTCTGTACAGGCTGTACATTCTCGAGGCGGGTTCAACGACTCTTGCGATTAACTCGAATACTCGGTTGTTCGACGACCGATCGGAAACGGTCGAGTCATAGTCACACGGAAGACTATGGACGTGTTCACAGAAAGATCACGGAGACGAACATGTGTATTCTCTATAGAGTGTTCTCTTTTCCCTGATAGAGATGAACGGTATAACGTGTCGCGGTAGATGCGGTTCGTTCACGCGACCCGGATGAATGATCCTGTCCCGTCGAGGAGAACGGACTAGAGCAAGCGGATACCGCCGCGATCGAGCGTGATTTGAACGCCCGGAGTCGACAGTAGTGGATGAAATCCGCCGACGCCGACGCCACCGCGATGTAGCTTGTAGATTCGCTTGCTTTTTCAAGTGGTTCGGTTCTACCACCCTTCGCTCTCTTCCTCCTCCAGACGGCCGGTATCAACCAGTCCCTGTGCAGCGCGCTCCAACCCCCCAACCCCAGAGAACCGCCCCCGACGAGTACAGATTGGTTGTACCAGCTCAATTACGGCAGAGCCGCACGTGCGCCTGCTGCTCATGTGTTTGTGCAATCCGTGTGCGGGATTCTCCCCCCCGTTTTCCTCCCTATCTTTGCCTTCTCCGTTCCCCCACCCTATTCTCTATTTCGCTGTATGTGTATATCTTTCCATCTTTGTTTTCTCTCTGGGAATCTCCTCCTTTTTTTCGGTCCATCGATGGGCAGCCGAATCGACGCGGAAAGAAAACCGTGTTCGATCCTCGATTCCACGAAATTCGGGGAAGAAAAATGTAAACGACGACGACAGGTTCGACAAGGCCAAGCGAGATAGGTCGTCGCGAAAAAGTATATCGCTTTTGAAGGATTCACTTTTAATAACTGTGGAATGTTCGAGGAGACACGCTGCTTCGATATAAGGCCGCCGCGACGATGTTGTTGGTTTTTGGGAAGCAAGGTATTTATTTCGAAAGAATAAAAGCACAGATGTGATTTAGAACGATATTTGATCGATCCCTAGTATCACAAAATATTGTATACAGATTCATATAATATTAAAAAGAGATTCAATCTTTTTTTAATATTCGAATACACATACAATATTTATTTTATATTAAGTAAAAAATATTTCTTTTTAAATATTCAGGAAATATGTATTTCATGTTACGAGAAAAATATTTTTTCTCGTCGGATCCACAGCACACAATTATTCACTCACGAGAATAGGTCCGAATAATTGAACAACAATCACTAAACACAACACACACAACACACTTAACGAAATCGTGACAGCAGACGAGAAGATCACGAATAAAACCACGAACAAAAAAATAATACTGCGATTTTAACCGCTCCGGACCCAAGGACGTTTGAAACGAAAGCAAGGAATTCCGGGAAATAGGGTCGGCGCCCCGCCATAATTTGTTTACCTTGGTTTTGTATCTAGTGTTTATAGACCCTCAGCGTCTAACCTGCCTAGGATAACCTGACCGTACCCCCTCCATGGAAGGGATCATTGTTAAAATCGCAGTATCATTTTGTTCGTGGTCGGAGTGACATCTTCTCGTTCGTTGTCACGATTTTATAAACTGTGTTGTGCGTGTGTGTCGTGTGTGTCTATTCCCCTGAGTCAATAATTGTGTGCTGTGGATCCGACGGAGGAAGAAGATTCAGAAGTAAGTACACTTTACGTTAGTATTTTATAATGTAGGATTAGTATTCGTATCTGGAACATTGGATACAAGGTTTTCTATCATATTTTGCAACATATATTAACGATCATTAATGATTTGGTATATAGTATAATTTAATGCGGTTCAAATAAGATACTACTTTAAATCGAATATATTTATTTTGATAACCAGATAGATAAAATGAAATATTTTTATTTTGTATTTCAAATATTTCCTTACAATGAAAATAAGTTGAGCAAGTAGTTAATATTATACCCTAGTAGCACAAAAATATTGGATCTGAATATTGTATACATGTACAAGAAATGCGCAGAAAGTAATACATATTCATAGTTTCTAATTTTTGTTATATTTTCTTAAATTTGAAAATTTTATTGAAAGTTTTTTAAATATTGAATTTATATTTTTCAAATATTGAATTCACATTTTTTTAATATTTATATTTTTTAAATATCTAGTTTATATCCTGTGAATATTTAGCTTATATTTTTTAAAAATTCAATTTATATTTCTTGTACATGTATACAATATTCAGGTCCAATATTTTTCTCATATGAAAAAATGTGGCTTAAGAAATATTTTTCCAATATTTGAAAAAAATATCTATCTAATATTTTTGTGCTACTAGGGTCAGTTGTATTTATCACTCGGTAGTTCTAGTGTTAAATGTTCTATTTCGATCGCTACATTGTATTGTTATTACGAGACTGTGGATTTTATGAGTTTATGACACTAACGCGGGAGGTGTAATTTGAAACTGTGAAAAGATCAGAAGAGTTTAAAAATACTGTTAAGCTGGAGTGGGGTAAATGCATAAATTGACTCTGATTAATATAATATGAACGAAATTGCAATACCTAATATGTAGTAATCTACGCTAAGTTAATTTTTATATTGATCTTATTTTACTAATACCTTTCTATTCATTTATTTATATTATTTATTTGCTTTACTCCAAAACGAAACAACATATTTTGAATGCGGTAAAAAGCATTTCTCATGTAATTCTTACCAGTTGCAATTTTTTCAAAATCTTTTTTGCACATCACTTAGAAAACCAATTCTTCTAACTGCTCAAAAAAGTCAGGTGGTTTGATCCAATTAAAACAAAAATTATACTGATTTGAAGGGCGTTCGAATACTTTCGTGAGCCTGTGTATATGAGAAGAGAGTTACATGTTTGCCGAGAAAAATGATTATCAATACAGAATATATCGAATGGCATTATTATAGCAGACGCCGCTGCTATTATCTGGTAGTAGTTGGATACTGGATCGTTTGCGATCTATTATGTTGTGTTACTGGGTTAATCCGTCCTCTAGGGTGTTGGAGAAGCGTTATTGGTTAGCGGAAGTTGGGTTTGGGTGATGGCAACCGTTCCCCAGTGTTAGAATTTACATCACTGGTTCGATGTACACTGACGAAGTGACGAAGTATAATGAAGTTTTCTGGTTTTGAAATGTAATATCTAAAACTTCTCACAAAAAAAAAAGAAAAGAAAGGTAATACATTGCTTGTCGATGAAACTCACATAAAATTCTTGCGAAACCATTGACTATTCCAATGATTAGAAATGTTGCAATATCTATTTTTCATTCGGTCACTTGCAACTTAGATAATTTGTGGTTTTTCTTAAAAAAGAAAAAAATTATAGGACATTTTTTGGGCCCATGACGGTAAAAATTCAACGAAACAATTTTTTGAGTTTGACCTATACCCAATTCTTATCGCCGTTTCACGAAGCATTAACGTTTGCAAATTGTAAATACTCGTTTAGTAACATCGTAGACAACATTGTCCGCCACATGCAGAGTAAATATGTTTTTCATGTTGTGACTCGAATAATTTGATCACCATAATTTGGTCACTGTAAAATATAAGTAAAGGTAACTGCGCTTCCAGCAAACTGTAATAAACGCTTCTCTTTTCAAACAACATATTTTGTCTTAATGAAAATCGTGATCGACGCCAATCGATTCGGGTGGGGGGAGATATCTGCTCCTCCCTTTGGATCGACGCGGCTGGTCGACCTGTTTTCCGATGAGAGAATTGCTCCACGAGAAAAAGCACGAAAGGAAAGCTCTCGACTATTGTTGATTCAATTACTCCTGCGGACGTTCGCGATACACCGTACACTTTTTTTTTGTTTAAATCGCGTATCGCCACGTTCGTTCGATTCGCCATCACGGTGAGGTTGTTCCGACGATATTCGGTATCGGCGACTTCCGCGTGTTATAGACTCCATCATCCCATGCAAATTGCAAATTGTTAGACGCGTTCAATTTTCACTAGATATTATAGATAGATAGATATTAACACTAGATTTACCGGCTATTTAAGTATACACTTACCGACAAAAGTTAAGAAACAAAATAGTCGTTTGGGAATTAGTGTATATTTTTAATCTCCTGAAATACACGTGTCCGAATTAAAGATAACACGACGAGATTACGTATCATACACGAACATACAATAAGTTTTTTTTTTGGGATTATACTTGTATAAGCACGACAATTAACCCTTTGCACTCGAAGCTATTTTAACTCCAAAATGAAACATTTCTTTCGACCTAGAGTATTGCCCTTCTATATATTTGTTTTCATATAAACGTCTAAATGATTATTTTCGCGTGACCTATTCTATTCTCGATCCATTCATACTCTCCAATAGCAAAGAGCACTAGAGTGCAAACACGAGTCACTCGATTCTTTACGCGTGCAGTTGAGCGTTAAAACGAACCACATCAACGTGTACGTCTCCGGAATTGAGGGTTTAAGTGGCCGTATGCAGCTGTGATTACCTTTACAAATATTCCTACGTGAAATTTGATATCGTGTTACGCTTCTAATATCGCACCAACAAGCGGGAGAAAATAATTGATTTATTTCAGATCCACAACTCATTATTACCATTAATCGTTCAAATAAAATTATAAAGAAAATTCGGATTATTCACAGGTTTCACGTGGATCGTCTTATTTTGTAATAGAATTTATCTCTCTATATAGGAACCCCCAGTATTGACGATACAACCGTGGAATTTTTACATTTGACGCTTTGTGTTCGAAAATTCAGCGAACACGCAGGCTATTGAATAAAAATCGTCTCGCGTGTCTGATCATGACCTACTGATTCTACTTCGTACAAATGCTAGGCACGCAAACTTGAGAAATCTTCGACGTCGATTTTCTCGATAACAAAGCCTGAAACGAAAAAAATTTATTCCGTATTTTCGACTTATTTTCTCACGTAGAATCACCCTCTCCAGGGTTGTGCCATCAATACTGGGACACCCTATATAGTTTGCATACATTGCGATACTTTTCTTTTCTTATCAGTGACCAAACTGATCACTGTCACCTATTCTCTTACCTAATTGATCCGAAATTTTGAATAATTTCTTCACATATTTTATTTTCATGTTAATATCATTTTTACAGTAGAAGGTTCTGTTCGTAATTCAATTAAAATTAAATTGTGGGGATTGATATAAGCATAATGCATCCCGGAATTGTTACGTTTCGAAAAAACTCAAACACTATATAAAATCCGTGAAAAATTGTTTGGTTAATGAAGTCTATATTTTCGAAAAAATTGTTAAAGACGCAATACGTTTTGAAATTAGTCACTCAAAATTAATCACTTAATCAGTGTTTCATAAGAATAATATTCATACGGACAGAAATATTTAATGAAATTCAATTTAGTTCAAATTGTTTGAACAAAAGTACTTGACGTTTGCAGAGCACATCTAAAATGGTTTACATAACTTATGATTCTCATTTACATTACTGGATGTCCCATTTTAAACAAATATCTTGAAAAACGTGGAAGGAACGGGAAACAATTTTCAACCAAAGTTGTAAAATATTTATTAAAGAAGCGGATCATGCTTGCGTTTACTTGACTTTGCAATGCACTTGAGTAGACTCGCTAAAGTCAATTTTAAATTTTGCAACGAGAATCTCCGCTTCTTATTACATGCTGGTATAACGCAAACATTTCAAATATATTAAGAAACGAATCTACTAACAAGTTTCGCATTACACATAATTTACACTGGAGAAAGATGGCTAGATCAAATTTTCTGTATCATACGACACCAAAACCGTCTTTAAATTTCTGATTGTTAAATTCAGAAACATTTGATAGACATGAAGGATATTTGTAATACAAAGCCTTTCATTTTTCTGTCATCGTTGTCACCACGATTATTATAAGTTCATTGAGAACAACCCTTGTTAAAGGTAGCAGCAGGTAATGTAAACGTAGAGTCAAATAAATGTTAGCATAATTTGACCAAACATGATCAATTTCGTTAGAAATATTTTTTCATGCGTTTCATGTTTTATACAACGGTGAAGATTAAAATGGAACAGCCCGTACGTTCAACATGAAACAGATTCACTGATGAATTCGCGAATACATGTGCACGCGTACGTGTGCGTGTAGAAACGTAATCGAATTCGCTCTCGTGCCGTGTAATATCTCTAGACTCGATTCTTCGTGAAAAATTATTTAAAGGGTTAGTCGCGGCGCGCAATTGTTAACATTAACTGGTACGGGACGCAAAGTGTGACTGGTACGAGTTATTTTATAAAAATTTTTCTTTTGCGAAAATGTTCTCCGCGGCTTCGTTAAGTAGTTATTAACGAAAAACGCGGACCAATCGGAACGCGGCTAACAACGGCTTCCGCTGAGTTGCCATTGGCCGAGGTGGAATTCGTCCGCTGTAGCCGTGCTCTGATTGGTCCGTGTTTTTCGTCGATAACTCTTCAACAAAGCCGCGGAGAACATTTTCGCAAAGGAAAAAGTTACTGCAAATGACTTTGGGAGTCACCCCCTTCAAAGAGGTAAAACATTTTCGAAACACCCTGTATGCTTACGATACGTTTTGGGGTAATTCTCACGACGTGCAATTTTCTATCATTATGTAAATTTGAAAAATGACATCAAAGTATACATGCGTTGAACAATAATGGTTTAACGACGTTTCGTGCAAAACCAGTCTTACCTTAGTTCACCTTAATTATCACTAGATTTACGGGACCGAATCCCAATTATATCGAAATTGTAAGGATGCATGAAGAAGATATTATTCAACAAATTGGTTTCTTTGGGTATATATTGTAAAAGAAACGGCTACAAATTTGGATACATACATTTTTGTTATTTTTATATAGTAATGTAGAGTAGGCACATTTAGTGCCCCGTAAACCTAGTGTTATAAGATAAAATATGGGAAACTGGCCATTCGACCGGTCGCGGTACGATTAACCCCTTGCACTACTATTTATTTTGTGATTATAGTCGTTAGAAGTTCTTCGTCGTTCAGAATTTCGTAGAAAAGAAAAGATAGTTTATATTTATTGTATGCCTATCTTTTCTCCAAAGGATATATATCAACTACAACAAAATAGAATTTGATTTCCATTTTAAGGAAATTAATGACGTTCACATTTACTGGACTCTATTCAGAATCTTCATCACGAGTCTGGCTCGTTATTGTAGGGCAAGGGGTTAACACTAGGTTCACGAAACTCGTCAAAACGACGGTTCCTAATATAATCAATTTACACGAATATTGAGTTTGTAAGGATGCATCCGTGAAGAATAATTCAACTAATTTATTTCTCTTATATTACAAAAAATGGCTAAAAAGTTTGAACGGTCAGATATTCGTTATTTTTATAACATTTACTGTCACATTTAGTGCTCGGTAAACATAGTGTTGATGTTAGAAAATTTTTCATCTGACCCCGTACACTGTTTGCCAGGTTTTTTCCGCGGTCCGATCTACGGTGCGCTCTAAGAGCGAAATGGTAATTCGTGATTGTGTCGGTCGCCGAGAAAGTGTTGAAAAACCAACGAAAATATTTGACGGTGAGTACGGACGAGAGGGGCTCGTGTTCGCCTCGAAAACGAAGGATCTTTTCGGGATGCGTCTTTTGCCGGCCCCCTTCGGCCTCTCTTTCTCCTCCTCTGCCTCCTCTTTCCTCTCTATCTGCCTGCCCTCTGATGTTTTTCATCAAATTAACTCGCGGTACGAGTACTCTTTCTCCGCGGTGTTTGCATAATATCGTTTATAATTCACGTTGCGCTGAATTCCACTTTATTCCGGCTGGTAGTCCGCGTAGAAGCGTGCGCTCGCTCTCTTCGTTTTCTGACTCTTCGCCGTCCTGCCTATCAATCGGATATCCTCGTGCTCTTTCTCTCTCTCTGCTCTCGGTACCACGATAACACCTTTCCGATTTTGAAGGTCAACGAAAAAAAAAAAAAAGGAACGGCGAATGCAACTCAAAATTTCGTTACGCTCTTTTTTTCTCGTCTGCTTTTGAAGACACTCCCGGACATAAAGATAGCACACATGGGTAATATTTCCATATTTTGAATGGTACGTGTTCATAGTTTCCTAAATGTCAAATGATCGAATATAAACAGCACGTCTTGCGAGCGTGGTAAACAAGGAAGGAAGTGTTTGTTTTTATTTCAGTTTCTCGGAATATGCTATAAAAGAAGGCAGGCGAAAAGATAGCACACTTGGAATTTTCATAACAATTACGCTAGTGTGTGTTTGTCAAACTTTCTGTCAGGCTAGACAGAATTGTCTAGCAAAGATTGACCTTTCGATTTTTATTTCATTTAATACGAGAGAGAATCAAACAGTAAACGAGAGAAACGCATTTTTTATTTATCGAATAAATAACATATTTCATAAATGTGCCCATAATTATGAAAGTGGTCCAAGTCAAAATTAAAAAAAAAAAAAAAAATGAATTCATCACTTATTTCACACGACATGATTTTAAACTAAATTTATTCAATGTAAAAAAAATGAAAGAAATATATGACCCAGACCACTTTCATAATTATGGGCACAAATAACAATCGAAACACATTTTGAGATAGATAACTAGACGATTTGATGTATTTACGACAGAAATGAATTCAGAACAGTGAAAATGTTAGGCGATTTTAAGAATACGATTACATTCTCCCTAACTCATTCAAATTATTAAGAAAATAAAAATAATTATATGTCCATGCAGCTCCTTTTCCTAGGAATCGATGCACAACATTTTTATTTTGCATAAAGATCCGCAGTCTATCGATAAAGAGTGAAAGGTGATTATTATGTAGATGAATGCAACACTGGAACAAAAGTTTTACAAAGTGCTGTCACTAAGTTTCTCATGGAGATATCTTTAATTTACAAACAATTCTAGGATAATGCAACTTACTGGTCGATTCGTTCTCATAACTTACTTTGATTTTTTTTTTTTTTTTTTATTTAAGCTCTTTAGGCCCTTAAAGGGCCCATTTCGCTTTACAATTTATTTTGCAGTTTGGTATTACAATGATACATAATAATTAAATAAATAGTTTACAATCTGTGAAGTATTGATGAATACAAATACACGCCTTAATATTATTTATGAATTACTCGGTTAGCAGTTAAACCGTATAATTTTTATATGACTGTTTTGAAGGGTATGTGCATTGTTCATAGAGTAAATGTTTATTACACAGTTAAAAATCACAGTTATGTTTATTGTTCAGTGAAAAATCTGTCAAATCTTTCCAGCTCTTTGACCGATGTGTGTACAAATCTTTTTAACCCCTCGCCCTACAAGTTTCTTATTCATTTCCCTTAAACCGAAATGAAATTCTATTTTGGCGTTGTTAATGCACAGCTATTGGAGAACGTATAGGCATACAGTAGATATAAGTGTTCTCCTCTTTTTTAGGAAATTATAAATTACAAAAAACTTCTAATTACTGAAACCGTGAAATAAATCGTAGTGCAAGGGGTTAAAGGTAATTTTCCTTGCAATGCAATAGCATAGAATAGCACGTCCAGTCGAGTGTCTGATGACGTACGAACAACGGCAGTGTAAGTATTGACGGTGAATGTTGTGCCCGTAAAACGAGCGCACACGCCAGCAAGAATGAGTCCGCCACCGATTCAGGATAGAACACGGCGATTACGCACATTTCCCTGGAGAACGAAGCTTCAAACCGGGAGTTAACAGACGCGGTCCCCTCTGTCCCTTCGTTTCTCCACCTCTGTTCCTTCCCCTACTCCTCCACAAACCCCCTCCCTCCTCCTTCATCGCCCCTAAAACGTTTGCATCGTGATCGAGACTGGCGAACACCGTCGCGATCGTTTGCATGGTTATTGTGTTGCCACATTGGGACGTTTCTCTATCTCACCCTAATTTTCATTATTTATGAAACGCGTTTCATCTTCGTTGGTCTCCTGCTGACTCCAAAGCCGTCAATTTTGCGGATCACCTAAAGTCTTATTTTTAGAAAGTCATTTCGTAACAAGCAGATGAAAATTGTTTAACGAGTTTCAACTAGTGATAATTTCAATGCTTTTGTTCAATTTAAATTCAAAATTAACAAATATCGTAACTTTCGTACACATAATTCTTTAATTATTTATTTCCGAGGGTGTGTTCGTACGACATCAATTGCTTCAAATGACATTTGAAATCAAGTAGCAAAGTTCCAATTTCTTGGATAGAAATGCTTTCTACAGCGACTCGAACTATTATTCGCACACTCTTAAATATCGCGTTACTTTGTCAATGTTGGACTATACTACTTGAATTTTTTTTTGAGAAGTTGAAACAATTGGGTCGTTACGTAACGTGAACAAATTTTTTTACAAAAATTGCAATTGGTCGAAATTGCAGAGAAAAAGCTAAAAGTTGGATTTTGCAACTCTTTTATGTGGACTTGCATTGAAAATTTAAAAAGTACGATTTTTGTAGATCTGTATGAATTATACATATTCTGAGAATTTCATCAAAATCGGTCAACGTTGCAATCAGCTGCAGATGTTCCAAAATGAAATTCCCTGTCAAGGCCAAAATTGTGCCACTTTCGCCCTTAAGTTTTCATCGTAGTGTTCCTCCTAATTTTTTCTATTAGAGATACTGAAATTATAAATATGTTTCCATGAGAAAATTTTTTAATAAACCCCTATCGAAGTAGATATTTAAACAAAACTAATATGAAATCTAAACAAATCTTATTTCGTTGTTATTATAAGGCAATGTATGCCAGTTGCATTTAGTGCTTGGTCGTTCTAGTGCTAAACGTTTGTAGCTCAGTGCAACGTTGACCGATTTAGATGAAATATTCAGAATATGTATAATTGATGCAGATGTACAAAACGTACTTTTTAAATTTTTAATGTAAGCCCGCATTAAAAAGTTGTAAAACACAACTTTTAGTACTTTCACTGTAATTTCGACCAATAGCAATTTTAATCAGACATTTTTCTCAGGTTATGTAACGCTCGAATTGTTCTAACTTCTCAAAAAAAAATTCAAGTAGTATAGTCCAACATTGACAAAGTTATGCGATTTTTAAGAGTGTACGAATATTAATTGGTGTCACTGTATAAGGGTAGCTTTGCAAGGACAGTTCCTCACTCTAGAAAATAAGTAATACCACAGAATTAGATTCTAAGAGCCCAACAACTTCCTGAAACCGTTCTGTTTGTAATTAACCCTTTGCACTCGAAGCTATTTTAACTCCAAAAACGAAACATTTCTTCCCAGAATATTTCCCTTACATATCTTTTTTTTCGTGTTTCACAAAATGGTGCAATTTACTCGTACGATACCGAAGTGTTTAGTAATTTGCAAACAATTTTAATAGTGTAAAAAATATTTTGAATACAGCAATTCATGGTGCAGTTCCATCGAAATCCTTCTAGCACGCCCTGAATTGTCCTACCTGTTAACCCTTTGCACTCGAAGCTATTTTAACTCCAAAACGAAACATTTCTTCCTAGAATATTTCCCTTCTACGTATCTTTTTTTTCGTGTTTCACAAAACGGTGCAATTTACTCGTACGATACCGAAGTGTTCAGTAATTTGCAAACAATTTTAATAGTGTAAGAAATATTTTGAATACAGCAATTTTTAGTGGCGCCTTGCAGTCGCCATTCGAGTGCTAAGGGTTAACAATGTAATTAACAGAGACATGAATATTTTGTCCTGCGTATCTGTGTCTAAATTTCGCGGCGCACAGTGGGGTATTTTGCCAGTTTAGCGCGCCAAAACTATTACGACGTTATTAGTAATGTGAAGGTCATAATATTATATATCGTTGAATTCGTCTTAATACCAGCTACAACATTATCAAATCAAAAATACAGTTTAATGTTTAAAAAATCGAAGCGATCTTGTTTTTTTCTTTTAAACAAATTTTTTTCAATGTTTTTTGTATTGCAATTTATACGTTTATTAATACTGTTAAACTTTTGTATGAAACATTTTTTTGTCAGATTTAGAGAAATTGCTATTACAAAACTCCATTTGGCCAAAACACCATTTAACAAAAAGTTAAATTTCTCCATGTGTGGCACTTTGTTGCACCTAAAATCTTCAGGATTCTGTAAAGCAATGTCTACTGAATAACCTCAAAAAAAAAATTAGAGAGGTGTTTCGCTGAGAAAAAAAGTTATTACATAATACATTTTAACTTTCTGAAAAAAAAATTGTACCATTTTCGATTGTTTATTCTATCAAAACCTGCGAAGCGTTTAGAACAAAAAGCTATAAAATTACTTTATACACCTTCCTTTACATCCTAGAAATGTTTTCATCCCGATTCCATAAACCAAACTTGTGAAAAGAATCATTTCTTTAACACATGTTTTTCGACCCTTCTCTTGGTCACGAGAATATGTCACTTTCGAGTGTCTATATGTTACTAAATAGTACTATTTATAGAAAAATATTATTGTATATTACTCGCATATATATTCAGGTAGACGAGAAAAAAGTTTCAGTCATTTTGAACAAACTAAAAATTTTGACTTTTGGCGCGTTAAACTGGCCAAATACCCCACTGTGCGGCGTTCGCAGATTCTCCGATTTTGCGAAATCGTAGCGCAATGGGCAATGCGTGTGACAGCGGCGATGATCGTTTGAATCGTTGGAATTGAAATCGAGGGCAGGGCGGGGTTGGGGGGGGGGTTGGAAGGAAATAGCCCTTCGAGCTCGCAACGTATAATCGGGAGCAGAAGTGTACACATTGGAGAGGTCGGCATCGCTCTCGGTGGATCCCGGGGAGACGAAAGAACGCTCGCGGTTTAATGCTCCGAGCTCGGTCGAGACAAGCTGAGCAAACACTTTTCGCGATATTACCAGGATCCGAGCGGGCTTTCCGCGGCCTCTCTTCCACGCTCGCTCTCCTCCCCTCTCCACCCATGTAATGAAATAAATACTCATCCGCTCGGAAATTCACTCGCTCTCTTTCTTTGCGTTTCATCGGCGCACACGATGCTTCCGTTTTTATTCTTCCCTGTTACCTTAATGGAGCCCCCCTCTACCCTCCGATATCCTAGGGCAATTACCAGGTGTGATATATATATATATTAGATTAGTAAAATAAAATTTATTAGTAAAATAAAATCTAATTTTTTTATCCAACCAATGGACTTTAACCAGTTAATTGTGAAGCTCAATTTCAGAAATCCCCCACGGCGCCGAATTAAAATCATGCAATATGCGGAATATACACGAAAAAAAAAATGAAAAAAAGGTTCAAAGGGGGGCAGGGCAAGTGTTAAAAAATTACATTTTTATTCGATAAGAAATTAACAATTCATTAACGTTAAAGGCACCGCAATAGAGTTGTGGTCAAACACGCTTAACCGGTTAATCAATAAAATATTTCAGAAATCCCCCACGGCGCGGAATTAAAATCATGCAATATGCGGAATATACACGAAAAAAAAAAAATGAAAAAAGATTCAAAGGGGGGCAGGGCAAGTGTTAAAAAATTACATTTTTATTCGATAAAACACACTCTAAAGAGAGTGGAAGAACGAACGACACATTATAATAGCTGTTGCAGTTTCTTAATCGTGTGAATTAATCATGTTCAATTCCATTTAGCCATTGACAATATAAACAAAAATAGAGGGTTACTGAATGAAAATCTGTTAACGATTTTCAAAGTAAATGCAATTCTGTGTGTCCTTTACGCGTAACGTCGGAACATTGTTCCCGTCCTCTTTTTTCAAATAGTTGTCATTTACGAGGGAACGTGGCTGGTTAATGATAATTTGAACAGCCTGTGTTGCATGTTCCTGTGTAACCAACGTTTGGTCGACCAATTTCCGCGAGCATTTCATTTTCCCAGTCATTTGCCACGACTGTCGCGTTTCCAAACATTGGGACGTGTGCCGTCCATTTATTTATAACATGATGATTAGCGACAGCACTTTTGCCTCGTATACAAATTACCTTTGGAAAGAATGACGCGACGCGAATTACCCCTCCGGGCAAGCGATTCGATCGGACAGGGAGGAGGGCGCGCTTTTGAAATCTCGTAAATGTCAGCTACAAATCTGTACTCACCCTGTTCAAAATTTGCCTGAGTTATTCGAGCTGAAGCACCGAAAAAATCGACTTTGTCAGTTGTGCTAGTTTTCTATCGAACTGTCGAATAAACCGTAGGCGAAAGTAGATTAGTGGATTAGAATTTAAATGTTTCCGTGGGTCACAGATTAGAAACTGTATCGCTCAAGGGGGTGAATTTACATGAAAAATAAGTCGGAAAAAGAATGAAGTTTTTTCGGTTAAGGTTTCATATTCGAGATAATCGAATTTTGAGATTCTGTGAACGCGTATGCTATTAAGATTTTTGTGCCCATAATTATGAAAGTGGTCTAAGTCAAAATAAAAAAAAAAAAAAATGAATTTATCACTTATTTCACACGACATGATTTTAAACTAAATTTATTCAATGTAATTTTTTTTTTTTTTTATGACAGACCACTTTCATAATTATGGGCACATTTGACTGGTGCGTCTGTGCACAACCTACCTATTCTACTTCCTATAAATACCAAGGCACACGAACCTAACAGATCTTCAAACTCATTTTTCTCGGACCCGAAGCCATAACCCAATTGCATAATAAGGAAGAATGCAGAATAATGCGTAAATTTATTAATTATATTTGAAAAGGACAATTTCAAACAGTAAAAAGATATTTCATTATACAGTAAAGGAATTCAGTGATTTGTATACATTTGTTCCACACACTATTTTAAATGATTTCAGGAATCGTTCCTTTCAACCAAGTACAACGCTTTTGGGACACACTGTACATTAACATTCTTAAATTCTATTAATTTTCCTACAATTTTAACCTTTGAGCAAACTATTGGGTACGATACGATTTCACTAAAATTTATGTTAATATTTATTTCATGTGTAACTATTATAAGTATATAACTATATAGCCATATAACTATTTGTGGATTTACATGAAACTTTACTGTCTCACCACGTCGATAGAAATGAATATTAAATATTAAGTAATACTAAAAATAATTTAATTAAATCATTTCATTTTTAAGGTACATTTGAAAGGTTAAATTTCATGGTACATACTCAGTGTTATCAGAAGTGGACAAAAACCACCGTATTTCCATTACATTTTTCATTTTGGTTCCCCAGTTCTCGTCTGTGGTTTGAAAAAATTCGAAAAGTTAGCTATTTACATGAAACTTTGCTGTCTCACCACGTCGATAGAAATGAATATTAAATACAGGGTGAATTCGATAAAACAGGACACCTAAATATCTCCGTTACTTTTCGTTGTACAAAAAAACTTCGTAGGACAAAGTAACACTGTTTGAAGGGCCACATATAACGGTGTAAGGGAAAAAAAAATTTCAAGGTTATTTTTATGAGATTTCAAGGTTGTCGATGTTTTTTTAAATGGAATGATATATTTTCGTTAACGTAACGTTGTAGCTGACAAAATAACGAATTCATGCATGTAACACAATATAACCTTCAAGTGACCTTCAACCCAGAAAAATGGTATAAGTAACTAAAAATCATTTCATTAGTAAGGTACATTTGAAAGGTTAAATTTCATGGTACTCGGTGTTATCAGAAATGGACAAAAACCGCCGTATTTCTATTACTTTTTTCATTTTGGTTCCCCAGTTCCCGTCTGTGGTTTGAAAAAATCCGAAAAGTTAGCTATTTACATGAGACTTTACTGTCTCACCACGTCGATAGAAATGAATATTACATATAAATAATATTAAATATTAAGTAACTAAAAATGATTTCATTAGTGAGGTACATTTGAAAGGTTAAATTTCGTGTACTCGGTGTTATCAAAAGTGGACAAAAAACACCGTATTTCCATTACATTTTTCATTTTGGTTCCCCAGTTCCCGTCTGTGGTTTGAAAAAATTCGAAAAGTTAGCTATTTACATGAAACTTTACTGTCTCACCACGTCGATAGAAATGAATATTAAATATACATAATATTAAATATTAAGTAACTAAAAATCATTTGATTAGTGAGGTACATTTGAAAGGTTAAATTTCATGGTACTCGGTGTTATCAGAAGTGGATAAAAACCACCGTATTTCTATTACATTTTTCATTTTGGTTTCTCAGTTCCCGTCTGTGGTTTGAAAAAATTCGAAAAGTTAGCTATTTACATGAAACTTTACTGTCTCACCACGTCGATAGAAATGAATATTAAATATACATAATATTAAATATTAAGTAACTAAAAATGATTTGATTAGTGAGGTACATTTGAAAGGTTAAATTTCATGGTACTCAGTGTTATCAAAAGTGGATAAAAACCGGCGTATTTCTATTACATTTTTCATTTTGGTTCCTCAGTTCCCGTCTGTGGTTTGAAAAAATTCGAAAATTTAGCTTACGGTATCTCGTTTGAAACTATCGCATTAAGTTTTCAGACGTGGTCGTCAAAATTTTCGTTTTGAAACCATGGTGCAGCACTCGGAGAGTCTAACGCCGAGGGGGATGGTAGGCAAGCAAGGTTTGTGGGGGTGGCCGATCACAGGGGCGAAAGGGCGGCAGTGCGCGCGCACTCTTTTCTCTCTGTTCCACCCTCTCTCTTTGTCTCTCGCGCGCTCGCTCACGTTCGCTGTAGGCGCGCGAGCTAATTAGCGTCTTGATTTACTTAATCCCAATTAATGCCTTTGGCTGCAACAGCTCTCGCGTTCCTGTGTGCATTAGACGGTGGAACGTGGTCGAATTCGACGGCAACATGGCTGCGTTTTCGTTGCGCAAATAATGGATTATCCACGTTGCCGCGGGTACACACCGTGCGCACCGTTAATACGCGGGACCGTCTGCTCGCCGGAAACCAACGTAATACGTCGTCGTTGCGATTTCCGCGTACACACTGTTTAATTGTCCTTAAACCGTTCCGCGCGGATTTTCTTCTTGCCTGAATGCCGACAAGTTCTGAACGATTAACACTTTCACTCGCCTCTGTGTCACACATCGACATCTCCCGATTTTTCAATCTACAATCGAACGTTTCTTTTTATTTATTTTGCCCTTCTACAGGTCTCATCTTTCCTCTTTCACTGTGTTTCCTTTTGCTGCAAGTTTCACCGCTTTTTTTTCAGATTTTCATTCAGAAATTTGTGCAGAATTACCCCTAGTAGCACAATAATATTAGATATTTTTTTCAAATATTGGCAAAATATTTGTTAAGCCACATTTTTTCATATGAGAAAAATATTGGATCTGAATATTGTATACATGTACAAGAAATATAAATTGAATGTTTAAAAAGTATAAGCTAAATATTCAGAAGATATAAACTAGATATTTAAAAAATATAAAGTAAATATTTAAAAAATGTGAATTCAATATTTGAAAAATATAAATTCAATATTTAACACTAGAATGACCAACCACTAAATGCAACTGGCATACATTGCCTTATAATAACAACAAAATGAGATTTGTTTAGATTTCGTATTAGGTTTGTTTAAATATCTACTTCGATAGAGAAGTTTATTAAACAATTTTCTCATGGAAACATATTTATAATTCCACTATCTCTAAAAGAAAAAATTAGGAGGAAGTCATTTTGACCCATCCGGTAGTTCTAGTGTTAAATAACATTCAATAAAATTTTCAAATTTAAGAAAAAGTTATAACAAAAATTCGAAACTATGAATATGTATTACTTTCTGCGCACTGCTTCTTGAGGGAATATATTACGGGAAAAATATTTTTTTCATGATATTGAATAAATATTATATGTATATTAGGAAAAAATATTCTACTTCTAATATGAAATAAAGATTCATTTAATATTTAGAAAAAAATATTTTTCTCGTAACATGAAATAGATATTTTCTGAATATTTAAAAAGAAATATTTGTTACTTAATATAAAATAAATATTGTATGTATATTTGAATATTAAAAAAAGATTGAATCTCTTTTTAATACTATATGAATGTGTATACAATATTTTGTGCTACTAGGGACCGTTGATTTCATCACGGATTGTGCTCAGCCTTAATCAATTTCATACTTTGTAATATTATAAAATATAATGATTGTTTTCATTATACTAGTTTTTCGAATGTATCTCAGCTTTTCATATTAGCCAACAAAGATTCTTTAGGTATTAGGTTTGAACAAAAGTTCTTAGCGTTTATAAATTAAAATTCAAAGATAAAATTGAGATGTTTGTACATAGGTTTATACAATAACATGATAAATTACCTAAAAAAAAAGTGGCAAAAATTATTAAATAAATAACAAATGTCTTAATTTTTGTCTTGAATTTGAATTTAAAAATGCTACGAACGTTCGTTCCAACCGAATATTATGTTTGAGAACCTCCCATTTTCGGAGTTTCAAATGATCGGATACAAAGGCTGACCACTTCAATTGAACGATACTATCATAAAGAGAATGCGTAAGCGCCGTAACATGGAAGAACGCATTTGATCGCGAGCATTCTGCCGAAAATAATAATCGACCGTAGAAATAAACTGGAACCATTCGAACGAACCGAGTAGTCGCTTCGTCATCGATACGACCGCGTCCCCTACAACTCTTCTTCGATTAAAAGACATTGTTTGCACAGCTAGATCGCATTCTGTCCGGGTTCAATCTCCCGTTCAGATTCCCCGAGCAGCGTCGCGATGATCCCGTGTTTGTTCGACCCTTTCCCCGGTTCTCCCGCCGCCGTAGATCAAAAGTAATAAATCCTCCTAATTGACCGATTTAATTAACACTCGCATAGCCGTCGACAAAAAGTTCGGCAAACAACCGACGCTGAAAATGCACGATTTTCCGAATTTTGAACTGCCAATGGCGATGTTACTTGGACATTCAAGTTCTTGCTCTCTACAGGATACCATACTCCCGAGTAGTATAATCAAAAAGGTAAAAAAATCTATTCTGCTTTGCGAATAAAGAAATCACATAACGCACATAGAATGATTTTCTTTTCGTGCGAAAGAGGCCAAACAACGTTGGATAATTTGCTTATTTATTTTCGAAACGGAAGAGACTTGCAACAAAACTTTTTACTGAATTTCGCATTTATCGTACCACAAATTAAGGACGTTAATTTTTATGTATATTAATATAGATTTAGACTATGTATCCATGCTCAAGGTCGCCATTTTGAACACCTGTAGTAGCAGTATCAAAGTATACATGTATTCGAAGTGTGCTTTGAGATAATCAGTTTTCTCTTTCATTTGACCTTGAGTGACCTTGAATGACCTTCGCAATAGGTCATTGTACTCGTCTTGAAACACTCTATCAGAATATAAGCAAAAAAAATATACTGTTCCGTTTAAAAAAACAGAGTTGACCTTCATATCACCTTGACGCATCCACCTACAGAAAAATTGGTAATACCAGATTATGAGCCCCCCGATACCAAGTAAGTTTGGTCTAATGCATTTTCTCCTATCTTCAAAAACAAGCGAGTTATTCAGGTGACCTGTTTAAAATGCTCTCCACCCTGTAGATCGTTCAGCTGCTAAACAATCTTTGCCGAATAAATCTTCGGATTTGATTTCCTAGAAGTGACAGCGTCACGTTGAAACTAATTTTATTCCAGACTTTCGTTGTTTAATTCATGTGTATCGAATCAAATCCTCTGTTGACTGTGTTACTCGGATTATCCTGTAGAATTCGATCTCGGAGTCGACACAGGATTATTAAAATTGTTCGATTGAGATGCGAAATGCAAAACAATACAGCGGTGAATACATTTCCCCGTTGTTCTCCCTCTCGGACCGGCACACAGTGGGCAAAAACGGCCTTTTTCGATTCAAAATCAAAGAACTTTCGATAGGAATGAGGTATAGCGATGAAATTTTTTTTTAAATGAAAGCTGAAACTTTGTGGAATATGGGAAAAATAGGGAGATTACGGTACGAACGTTTTTTAACCTTGAGAAAATTCGTTAAAGTTGCACAATTTCAAGAAAATTTTGTTTTTGTGGCTAATACGCGCGGAAATTATTTTTTTTTAACATGCTATATATCGTTTCCCATAGATTTTTTCACGCCGATTTCAAATCTGTTTTCAAAATTTGTCTACGATCTCTGGTTTTTGCAAAAAATAGATTTTTGTGACACAAATTAATGAAATTTTTTCGTTAAAATGACTTGATAACACACCAGTTTGAAAGTATATCGTATTCCCATATATAAAACACAATAAAAATAATAATAATGAAGTATTTTAACGTTTTGAGTTACTTACGAAACACGAAGCACTTCGCATCTCGTCGTCGCTTGACGTATCACTGTCATTACTACTGGCACTTTCTTGAAATTGTGCAACTTTAACGAATTTTTCAATGAAATTATGAATTTTTCAAATCAATGAAATTTGCAGCATGTATATAACTAACATATATCTACAAAACGCATATTTTAAATTTTCATTACAGGCTCAAATAAAAAAGTTGTGAAAAGTGCCATTTTTATGTTCTCATGTAATTCTTACCAATTGCAATGTTTTCAAAATCTTTTTTACACATCATTTGGAAAACCAATTCTTCTAACTCCTCAAAAAAGTCAGGCCGTTTGGTTCACTTAAAAAAAAAAAAAAGTTATACTGATTTAAAGGGCGTTCGAATACTTTCGTTACTGACTGTATGTATTACACAATTTTTGACGATAAACTACAATTAGCCGACCCTTAGCCGTCATTTTCAGAAAAGATTATTTCTTATAATCGTCTTTGGATCATAATATAACGTGAACAAGTTGCGCTATGAACTGAGGTACTATTTGATCTTCGTAAAATTTGCGTACAAATTCGCTTGTAACTGATTTTCTACTAAACTTTTTGAATTCTTTTTTAATGATTTATTCGGACGTTTTGACATAGTACGAACATAGTTTTAAATCGATATGAAGCAGTGACTTTTTCGAATTTTAGTCCATGGTTCGGTACACTGTGCGGCAACCCGATTACGAAATGATTCGTCTGTTGAATGAGCCAAGGGTCAGCTAATGGGTTGGACCAACTAGCTAACGTTAGTGTACACGTATCCCCTCACAGATATCCCGTGTCTCCGCCTTAATAAAATATTCTCTTTGATTCCGAACGCGCCGGTTGTTCATTAGAATTACGAGCGGGAAGAAGCCTCGATTCATTTAACCCGACGCGGAATCGCTAATTACCGTGTTATTTCGAGTTACGTTTTACGAGACCGGCCGCTTTCTTTATCTGCGGGAAAAAATATCGGTATTACAAAAACTCATTCAAAAATAGAATTCGCTTCCTACAAGACCACAATAGAAATTACATTTCTTCAGAGTTTAGTGGTTCTAATAAATAAAATACTTTATTGCACATTAATTTTCTTACGTGTTCTCCGTTTCGTCTGTCGTACTAGCGTATTCCTGTGAACGCACAAAAGTCAGTCATGTAATTGTTTTTATAATGACAAAAATCTACGGATTATTATTATTTTCGAGTAATTTGAGTAAACCAAGAAATGGACGAAAGCAACACATACAGACTAAATGGAGTAACTTCTCCTTATCGGAATCGGTTCAAAGAGCAATTAAAAAATCAAGCATTTGTTTCAAACGAACTGTGCACACTCCTTTCACTGCTGCAATAAATAGAATTGAAATGTTGGAGCCTTCCTTTGTATATACCAATGTAGATGAAACGCAGCAAGTACGGTAACAAAAACATAGCGAAATAAGTCACAGGGATAGTCTATATACATGTATTTTTATTTTTAATTTCTTTTTTTTTTTTGTGAAACTTCCACCAACATATTTGTGACATTTTTCTGATTAAAACGAGTCCAAACATGACGTAATTCGGACCAGATTTACCGTTTGTTTATTGTACCGAACATTAAAACAATTATCCCGTCGGTTGCGAAACTACTATGCTCATTACTTGGAAGAATCACGTCGATCACATCAAGTAAATGGGACAAATAACAAAAACTGTGTAAAATCAAAGCTACTTCATTGCAAACCTTTCAACTATAAAATTATGCACTGTTGTTGTTTTTTATTTCTGTAGATTCTTGTCACGAATTTTGCTCATAGAACTTTTGTCGAGTATCGGAAACGTTATGTCTTTACAGTATTATCGAATCGGGTATTACTTCGTTAACTTTGTGCGAGTAACGTGTCAGCATAAATTAAATAAATCGAGTTGCACTCCGCGGGATTGCCAATTAAGGATTCAGCAAATAACTATCATTTCACGTTTCATAAAACAAACAAGGGGGAGGCTGAGGCACAATGCAATGTTAGGCTATTAAAAAAAAAATATATTTCACTTTTCCCTGCCGAAAAAATATTTTATATCATAGGATTTAGCATTCCCACCTTTCGTGCCTTTTTCATTTTTCTAACCGCAAGATGTGTATACATTTACGTGAAATTCGTTTATGAGAAACAACGAGGAATATGGAGTGCGATTAAAACCATTGTATTTACTTTTACGTCAATACATTGGAGTGATTAAAGTATTGTAAAACACATGAAAAATATCGTATTTTTCATAAAAGTATCCTGCTTACATTTATATTCCCGTATACAGATTCAAAGAAACTGTTACATAATTTCCATGATCGATTTCAGTATGTTAAACAGCATCCGATTGTCATAAATTCTTGTACAAGTTTATAAAGATTTTTACACGCAATAAAGTTCAGTCGTGCTTTTTTCAAAACGCAAAAGTACACATAAATATGACTATAAATACTTTTCATGCACAAACTTTCACGAATATAAATGAACATTTCAATGGAAACACGAACAAAACATTTTTTAATTTATTTTTCAAACAAGTTGAGATATCCAAAATCGGTTTCGGTAGTTGGGTTCCTAATTAAAAAAATACACAACTGTGTCATGCAAACTATTTCTCTAGCATTGGTAGTTCCCTAAATATTCGATTAAATAATATTAAATAATAATATTAATATTCTCAATCCAAACTTCGGCGACTCCTGTTACTAATAAATGGCTGTTAAATGAAAAAATAAGTCTAATATTTTTTTTAAATCTACGGCTGTTCCCTTGTAAGCAAAAACCATTAGACGCCAAACCGAAATAAATGAGTAATAATTATATTGCGGATCCTTGTGCATTTATGGCTTGTAAAATTGTCAAAAAATACTAGAATATTAAATTCGCTAGAATTTAGCACAGTGATTATTTACTTTGGATCTGCAAAGATTGTTATCACTGAAAGTAAGATTTTATTCAATTCTACTTTCTTCAATTTTGACTACAAAAATTGAAAATTGTCAATTGGCATCAAAGCTTTGTTTACATCACCCGGTTTTTGTTATGTTTACATTATAGTGTATAATATTATAATAATTTATGTGTCAATGAATTTGAGCAAAAATTATGTTTTGCATCTATGTATTAACTATCGAAGTTGCAATTTAATATGATTTTTTAAATATTTATTGATAGATCCTTGTGATATGAACACTTTTATAAGATCATGCAAACAGTATGATTTAGGCAACCGGTATCCTAAATGATACCAGCCGGTTTCCAAAATTGTACCTCATGTGTTGGATTAAAAAGATACAAAAAAATCATAAGAGAAACTGTATTTTGCGTTTAATTTCAGTTTAATATACAATACAACATAAAAATAAAATGAAATATTACATTACTTAACTTAAATACAACTAGGACAATAATAAATATTGTCTTTTTTCAAAACTCCTCCACAAGCTTCATGTACCCACTTTTGGCACTTTAAGCATTGGATCATGTCTACTAAATAAGAATTATTGCAAAGAAAACAGAACCAATCGTTTTCATTCTCCACTTCTACGAGAACTGGAGCAGCGGTACTGGTTGAAGGCGTGAAATCAATTTTTCTTTGTTTCATTTGTTTTGTTTTCATTGCAACTAATTCCTTTTTATAGGGGCTACTGTAAGCTACTTTCCCGTGCTAAAAAAATTTGAAATATTGTAAATCGTTTATTTTCGCGGTAAAATTTGAATAACAGTATCTTAAATCGTACTGGTACGATTTAGGAAACCACAGTGTGGTACGATTTAGGAAAAAGACGTCCCGCTAAATAATTGAAGCTAACCTTTAAAACATTATCAGCATGTTTTATAAACTAAATAGAAATAAATAATACAACATAGCTAGTTTTCAAAAATATATGAGACTACCTCAGAAACTGTAGATTTATATTTAATTCAGCCGATTAAAATCGTTTAAAATTGACATCAGACTTGCCTGATTTCTTTGTGCTTCTGTCATTCACAAAACAACACTTCATGCGAATGACTTTTTGGTGCTACTTTATCGACATAAATAAAAGTTCATATCTTTACCACCAAGAGGCATGAAAATGCATTAATTTTTCAATAAAAGAGGTGGTACGATTTAGGTGACCAGTACGCATTTGGCAACTCTCCCCTAATCAATCTGTCGAGATGAGGTTTCATTTGAAATTGAAAAAGGGGCTGGAAACCAAGTCGATAACCGACGGTACACGTAATCGTCGATGGCGCGGAACGGAATCGCGCAAAGTGTTACACAAACGTTAATGCCCGCGGGAAAGGGTACACTGGCGACGTTTCTGCGGAAGCTATTGTTTTCGGTTGTGTGTCCCGGTGTTCGGAGACCTGCGGGACAAACGCCATCAAATCGGGAGAACGCTCCTTGTCCCTTGTTCGAGCGATTAACCGTAGCAGAGGGGACGAAAAAAGGAAAGAAAAAAAGAGAGAGAAGAAACGGGTGTCGGTGCGGGAGACATTAGCCACGTGCTAATTAAGTCGGCTCGAAACGGACGACAACGGGGTGTATATACCTTGCACATTTCACAAAAGGTATCGCGAGAGAGATCCTCCTCTCGCGCACCCTTTCTCCGACGACCCGCTACTTTCTCCACCCTTCGCTCCGCCTCCAATTTTCTGTTCTATCGTGCGCACAACTCTCGACTCGAATTTCTACAGGGTGATCGGTAACCGGTCAGACAACCCCGAAAACGTTGTGATTCGTGTAGAATTTAGAGAAAAAGAAAATTTATAAAAACGAATTTAAAACGAATAAAACGAAAACGATTAAACGAAAAAGATCGTAGATCGTTTCGTTTTTTTAACGAATTTTTATAGAATTTATTTATGCGAATCCTTGTTTTCAGGAAAATCGATTTTGTTACCGATTCTAGATATCGGGTCGTTCGGAAAGTAATTTCGTTTTTCTTTATGGAAATGAAAAACGATTTTCTTTAATAATGAGAACACACAAATTTACAAAAATCATTATGCCAGAGCCGTCCATAGTTCTCGAGATGTTAGCAAAAATACGTTTTTAACCACCAACTTGGAGGGTTATTTATACCCCCCGTAGATATGGATCGTAAAAAAAGGTAGAGATAAAAAGAAGAGGTGTCAAATATTTTTCAATAAACTATATCCTGTCTAAATTTCATTAAAATCGGCCTTTTTACACTTGGGTAAATGTCTCTTGCAAGTGAGAATTGAGCTTGACGATCACTGATATTATTTTATCGAAGGGCGGAATCGTAGGGGGTGTGCGAAAAAATATTAATTGGTCGTTGCAAATAAGGTCCATCCTAATGCGCACTTTGCGCGACGCTGACCTCGACATCGTTGGCAAAACATAGGAAAATCGTCCAACGTTTGCGCATCAATAATTGAAAACGGTTGGACCGGACTGGATAGGGCGACTCCACCCCTTTCGGTCAATTAATCCGTCCAGTTTCGGACAAGTAGCATAAAATTAGTCTTGGTGGCAGGTTCCGCGAGCTCGCGGGGCTCGGTTATATTATGGGAGGCAATTTCTCTTGCTCCGGGGATTACCTGCCAATCAGTGTCGCAAACGTTCGCGTATGGCGTTTATATGATTGCCCGGCACACGATTCTTCCTCCGGGGTCCCTTCCGTTTCTCTCTTGGTCATATTCGGCCAATAGAATCGGCGTTTCCGCGTCAACAATCATTTTCTCTCCGCATGCTTCAAAAGACATAGGAGCAACGTGACAGCTCTCCGGAGATTATCGTATGAAGAGATCAACATGTACGGAGAGTGGCGAACGCGTGCAAAATTCTCCGCTATTCCATTCGGAGATGTACAGTCGAGTCGGAAAGTAAGTTAACGACTGGTGTATGCAGGCAAATGAATATGACATGTCTTTAATCTTTAATAATGATAATATATGTTTTACTAACATACTTGTTTATTGGGGACTCGGTTAGAGGGCGTATGTGTGGATGGAGCGTTGTGTGTTTGCGGAGAGTAATTATAATAGATAAGTGTAGTAAATTGCGAAAATTATAAACCGGATTTTGTAGTAAGGCGGGCATTAGTACAAAAAAGGTCGCTGGGAAGAGTGTGGGGTCAAAGAAAGTGTTTAGATAGTGTAAAACAGTGGGAAACAGAAAGTGAGGTTAAGTTGGAGGTTAGGAGTGAGCACATGTCGCGTGAAAACGAGAGGAAAATGTACGGTAAGGAGATAAAGGAAAAGGGAGAGATAGAGCAGGGGGATATAGAGGATAAGATAGAGAGTACACCAAACAGGGAAAATAGAAAAAGGGGAAGACCGAAAGCCAACGAGTATAGGCAGAAAGAGAGTGATAATTATAGGAAGATTACAGTGTTTAACATACTTGTTTATTTCCTTACACCTCCTAAATAAAAACAATACAATAACTTGATTTTATTCATCATATTCATTGCCTACATATCACCAAATGTTAATTTACTTTCCGACTCGACTCTAAATAATAGATTCATTCTGGATTTTTTCATGCAAAAATAAATCAGCAGAGCAGACAGAAATTACTTCCACGTAACTTCGTCCTCAAGATAATTAAATTGCAAATCATGCGCTTCGAGAGGAGTGCGTTAACAATTTAAAAAAATCTGCTGTTTTGCTTTAACCATTCGCAGTCTATACGTTATATACAGAGTGTGCCAAAAATGTTGTACTTCCTCGAAAGAGCTGATCCCTAAGGTCATTTGGAGCAATTTTTTCCTTTGCAAAAATGTTCTCCGAGGCTCTTTGTTAACACTTTGACTGCCAAACTAGAAACCTAAAAAATTCCATAAAATCAAAGTGTTATTTAACGAAATAAAAATTGAAAAAAATTATAGGTATGATATTGAGTAGTCCCCCAACTTTCTTGCATTTTACAGATCCTAATTGAATTTGGTACAACGAATATATTAACGTAAAAATTCATTGTAAAACCTGGACAAATATTTCTATAAATTAAAGGCCACATAAGTCTCTCATATCCATTTCGATCACATATTTTTGAACAAAAAAATGAATACGGAAGTTTCAAAAAGAACTGTTTCATAGTTTCTTTGAAAAAAGCAAAAACCACCTTATTTTTAGGATTTTAAACCCAGCTCCCAGGCTCGTTGCTATATTTCATTACCAGCGTATCACTTTAAATAAATGAACGTCTATCAACGTGTTATTTGCATTGGTTATTACGTAAATTTTACATAAATTATTGATACGTGAAACTCATCATTCCATTTTCTAGACTTTTGTAACACCGTCGCTCAAAATATAGCGACTGTCTCGCGTAAGTGCGACTCACATAATATTTTTAACTTTGAAGAGGAAAAAAAATTTTTATGTGCAATTTCGGTGGTATGAAGTAGTCAATATAGCTCAGAGATTGTTCTTTTAAAGTCCCCTTTAAGTTTTTTAGGTTTTTAAGTTCAAGCTCATTTGAAGGTCATGTCACAGTACATGTTTGAATGTATTCTCTTATGGGCAACGCGATGCAACACGGAAATATATGTTTAAAAAAAAACATGATGATCGATGGCTTTGAAAACTGACCACTTGATACCATTAAATGTATAAATAAAACATTTTTTTCTTCGTCAAAATTCAAGATGATCTTCTGGTGGTCGCACTTACGTGAGACACCCTGTATATCGTATGGATACGGGAAATATGATTCGTTTAATCGATAGATCGAACAAAATATGTATCGAAGGGTGTATAGATGTTTCGATGCAGCTCCTAATAAATGTGTTCAAGAAAAGAAAAATACATGCATAATACGTTCTAAAGAGACAAGAATTATTTTCAAAAATTTCTCGCTCGGACTGAAGGAATATTAAAAAAAAACTAGACGCTCTCGGAATATTAAAAAGGCTTTTTAATATCGACGGGCCACACTGTAACCCGTGCATATTTGAATAGTTTTTTCTAGCTCGAAACGGCTTTTTACTCGGTCGTCTACTCGGTAAATGAGGCCGCGATTCGCGATAATTGTCAGGAGAATAAACTTAAATTTTTCAGTCTGTGGGCCGGTCCAGCATCGCGGGTAAAACCATCAAAGCGATTTTACCATGTCTCTTACCTCTCTGCGCCAATGTTTGCGAGTGTGGGCGAGAGAACTTTTTAATTGGCCACCCTTAATTAGTTAACCAGCAAAGTCTCGGTAATTATTCTGTTTCTCGCTCCGTTTCCGTGCGCTAACTCTCCTCCCATCTCCACCCCTCGTTCTTCCATCCTTTTTCAGTGTTGCGGGAATGGGTTTGGATGGGGCGTGCTCCTCTATACCGACGGGTTCTCATATTTTCGCTCGAGTTACTTCTCCGTTATGATTAACTCCGTTCACTTGACTCGATCGCGAAGAAGATGCAAAGATATTTGTGCTTTTGATACGCTCATCCGTCTCTGCTCATCAGATTTTTTCAACTATCGCATGTGTTTCCTTTTACAGTGTCCTCGACTAGTGCAACCAGAGTTGTGCTAATTCAGTTACGTTGTCATTCAATTACGTATTTGAATTACATTGTAATTCGACTACATCATACTTGAATTAAATAACTCAAACCTGTCAGTCAATTCAATTAAAAATTATTTCAATCGAATGTGTAATTGAAATACAATTTAATTGAAATACAATGTAATTGAAATACAATGTAGTTGAAATATTTTTATCGGGTGTGTAATTGGAATACAATGTAATTGAAATATTTTTATCGGATATGTAATTGAAATTCAATATAATTGAAATACAATGTAATTGAAATATTTTTATCGGGTGTGTAATTGGAATACAATGTAATTGAAATATTTTTATCGGATGTGTAATTGAAATACAATTTAATTGAAATTCCATTGTAATTGAAATATTTTTATCGGCTGTGTAATTGGAATACAATGTAATTGAAATATTTTTATCGGATATGTAATTGAAATACAATATAATTGAAATACAATGTAATTGAAATAGAATCTTGATAAAGACAAAGACAAGGACAAAGAAAAAGATAAAGATTCTATTGATTGTCGTTATTTTTTCCTTTAATATACAGGGTGGGTCAACAACTATTAGCACGTCAGATATCTTCGAAACTATAAGTTTCACAGAAATATTTGCTGAAATAAAATTGCACAGTAGAAAGGGGGCCATCCGGTGGTGATAATAGTTTCTTCTCAGGTGGAGGTATTTCGGACATTTGAAGGTCATCTCCATTTTTTTAAGTGGAATCATATATTTTTTATTACATCAGCTGATGCTCCTTCATATTCTTCACAAAAAAGTATTAATCTATTTGTGTAAAAAAATCATTAGTTTAGGAGATATTTTAATTCTAATTTGTTAGGAAATCTCGACTTTCCGGTCAATATTATGAATTCAATGTGATAATGTAGTAGGAGAGCAAGAATCATCAATGTAAATATTTACATTTTCTGTGTTGATAAATCTTGCTCTCCTACTTATTGTGAAATTTAGTCTCTTTTACATCTCTGAGACCTGGCACTAAGCGATTACCATGTTTTTCTTGCATTGCAAAACTTCCTTAGTGATAAAAAAAATTGGCATCAAGAGAAGATTGTGAAAATCGATTACTAGAGTTTTTCGCCAATAGGGGCCAAGAGTTCTATGAGAGAGGCATTATGAAGCTACCTTTAAAATGGCAACAAATTATATTAGAACAAAACGGTGCATATTTGACCGAAATCGGACAATCCGAAACATGTGAAACAAAGAATCTTGAAGTTCACGTAAAAATAATGGATATCTTTTTCCCCAACCTCTAATATTACTCGAGTATGTCAGACAAGTAACAGCTGGTATCGTTGACTAACGAGACGTATGTCCGCTTTTGTTGCAGAAGGTAGCAGACAGATCGGACCCCACGCCTGCACGGTTTGTCAAAATGTGGTCGAGGGTAGCGCGCAAAGCCGAGCTTTGCCAAGAAGTCAGGCGGGCCAGTACGGGCTGCGAGAGGATCAGGTGGCGCCCGGTGCCCGTGTCTGCAACACCTGTAGATGCAAAGCGGTCAGGGGACGCTACACCTCGTGTCCTCTACCAGGTTGCCCGAACGTGAACAACGCCAGTTCGAAGACCAGAGTGAAACGGCTGAGAGCGTTGCCCGCCAAGTGGCTCGATCTACCTGCCGAGATTCGTGACCCGATTGTCCAGGAGTTCCGTGAGTGTCCCGACATTTCCGCAGTAAAATCCCCACGATCCACAGTGGGCCCAAACGCCAATCTAGCTGATAAAAAGTCGTATTTAAAATCACATACTATTACTTACTCTTTTTTATTTGTTTCCATTCTTAACCCTTTGACTACTGTTGGCGCCTATTGGCGTCCGAAACATGTTTGCTTCCCGGTACTGTAGGCGCCTATTGGCGTCCGATACATGTTGGCTTCCTGGTACTGTAGGCGCCAATAGGCGTCCAGATCAAATTTCGCCTGTTTCGTTTTAAAATTTTATAGTTGCTCTTATGGTAATGTAGACCTTTCTTGGTAATGTAGATTACCGATTTCGATTAACCTATTTTGATTCACAGCCACGAGAGGCGCCTATAATTACATGTCTAACGAAAAACTTCGCCGTACCCGTACCCGTAAATTTGCGCGTATATGTCAAATTTCCTATTTGATTTCGTAATGTAGACTCTGTTCTTTAATTCTTGTAAAAATCAGCTGCCGAGATTTGCCTGGGATTGTTTAATGTAACTTTAAAGTTTGTGAATAGTTTGCGATCACTCATAAAGAGGGTTTAAGATTTTTGTGGTTCATAGTGTACTGACTGAGAGGAGTAAAAAATGTTTAATCAATGTAGGTTATAAAATTAATACTTCTAGTGTAAAACGGAATTTTATGTTTTCTTGTGACAGCACATGAACGAATAGGATAGCTGTATGAGATTTAAAAGACTGATACCTATTATATTACTTACTTAATTGTATCTGATATGAAGAATGTTTAAATTACCATAAATTTAAAGATTGAAGTCTCCCGGTTACAACGACTCCATACAAGTTGCAATAGGAAGCTGCGTTTGATCACTATGATTTTTTATCAGCTAGATTGGCGTTTGGGCCCACTGTGCGATCTTTCAAAATCGATTCAACGGATGTTCAATGTTTCTCTATTCTCGCAGAAATACCCAGCAACGCGACCAAGTGCTGTTCGGCCTGCTTCAACCGCATATCGAGACGTCTAGCACCCCATCTAACCGGCAGCGCCGAGGTCGCTGAGAACACAGCCGATTCCATGGCTCGGCAATGGACGGACGAGGAACTCGAACAACTCAGGAGAGCGCTCAGAGAACACGGCACCAACTGGTTGAAGGTTGCCGAGCAAATACCCGGAAAGACGAACCACCAATGCAAGAACTACTACTTCGCCTACCGGAAGAAACTGAGCTTGGACCAAATGGTCGCCGAGTATTATCAGTCGTTGGGCGAAGAGAGGAGACCTTGTTTAACCGACGAAGAAGAGAGCGGTAGCAGTACGAGCAGCTGCGACGAGCTAGCGGTTCGTGTTCACTAATTTTTCTAGTTATACTCGAGTTGTCGAGTTTTCTCAAGCACAAAGCGTTTCGAAGGGTACAAGGTAAGATCAACTCTTGCCTCTTAGATACCATAGTGTGCTATAAGCGCCTGTAAACAATGTACCTTTGTAACTGAAGCGTTCAAGCTGTTTTCTCAGAATCTAATGAAGATATCGACTGCATTGGTTTTTTAAGGAAACGATTAAGTTCGAATAATATTTTAGTATTGTATTAAATCTTTTGGAATAGCTTTTGGAAGGAAAGAGAAGCCAAACATGTTTTTATGAAATGGGAAGAAGTATTGATTTTTTGCTATTGTTTCTTTTATTAAACTGAATAGCATTTACTCGAACCATCTCTTGGAAGTTGGAATAATATTTTAGTATTGTATTAAATCTTTTGGAATAGCTTTTGAAAGGAAAGAGAAGCCACACATGTTTTTATGAAATGGGAAGAAGTATTGATTTTTTGCTATTGTTTCTTTTATTAAACTGAATAGCATTTACTCGAACCATCTCTTTTTTTTATTCTGCATTCTATTATTGTATTCCTTAACACGGAACAAACACGTTTAACGATAAATCGTGCAAAAGCAAGTACTATTTGACTTGCCTTCTGTTTTATATACGATTAGATTGTGTCGCAGAGACGGTTATAGGAATGATGTTGATACCATTACCCAGCTATTTTCCACACGTACTATGAAATTTTGTAACTTGTGAATCACTAAGAAATATGCGACTGGACTGATTGTTCAACCTAATAGAAGTTATCATTTAATGTCCAGTTCGTAATATTAAATGAATTCGAAATTCACGATTGGATAAGAGTTTCTAAGTTGTATCTCTGATTTGTAGGTTCATGACTCGAGCGATACGGCCAGCGCGGGTAGTCCAGCGAATAATATGTCGAGCGGAACGCCAGGAACACCGGGCTCTTCTACGACTTTGCCTATGTCTTTCTCGCGATCGACAGATCAGAAGCTTGGCGACAAGCTGGCGGACATTGCTGTGGTATCTTTAGTGCCACCGGTGAGCATAGGTTCGTCGCAACAGTCTTCCACCAGCGGAGGTAGCAACGCTGCTTCGGCTGGCACTAGAGAAGACTACGATAGCTCGGCCACGGTAAGACCAACTTTATCTTTCGCCTCTCAGACTGAGGAGACGGATGCGAAAAGGCCTTACATTATTTTGAACATTATTTTGAACCCATTAGGATGGTTCGCGTTTCCTTTTCGAAATGTTAAATAAGACGAAAGTTTGTAGCTGGATAGGGCCGTCTGATAGAGGTTCGCTGATTGTTTCAGGAGACGGCGGACGAGGGTCAGGGAGGTGCCGATTTAGACAATAGCAGCGTCGTTGTCACATTGACTACCGCTAACAACGCGACGCCGCTTCAACAACAACAACATCAACAGCCGCACCAGCAGATGCCACCGTCTTCGCATTCGCCTCCGTCGACCACCAGCAACTCGAACCCACTCACCGTTAAAGACCTTATGCTTGGCGTTATCGAGATGCAGCTGAAACGCAACCCCAATAGCCCAGCCGGCACCGGTGGTTCCTCGGTGCCGGTCAATTCCGGAACGCCAACGATATCCAGCATACTGAAAACGGATCATCGGAACGACATTACTTTCGTCAGGGAATACAAGCCGTCAAGTTCCATGGCGAACACGACCATGTCTAGGGACTCGAATTTGGCAACTCTGTCGGTGGTGTCGGGTCCCCATCACGGACATCGTTCCGCACCTAGTCCTCAACAAATTGGTAAATCGGATGTAAAATAAACACGTTTATCACGTTCACTTGGAAGACAATCGAATTTTCGTAATTTAAGAATCTGATGGTAACATAATAGATATCATGATTAACCCCGTGCCTTACAATATCGAATTAGACTCGTGATGAAGATTCTAAACAAAGTCTAATAAATATGTATGTTACCAATTCCCTTTAAATCGAAATCAAATTCTATTTGGTTATAGTCAATATATAAAGAAGTGCATTTTTTAGTCACAGGTTAAGAAAGTAGAGTGTAGTCAGGGAAAATGGTCCTGGTAATTATAGAATTAAGTATTATGAATTTAAAAAGTACTCTCAGTCGTTGTATTCTTAAATAATGAAAATACAATTGCGGCACCCAGCACATAAAAAGCAAAGTTAGCATAGTAATCGACGTGTTAAGCAGATTATTCGTGTCTTACCTGAGAGAATGAACTTATCCGAAAACTATTTCAGGCCAAATGCAAGCAACAATCACCCCCTGTCCTCCAGCGGCATCAAGCAGTCAGTCCTCGTCCTCGGATCTGATTCCAAAGGAAGGGCTGATCGTGATGCAAGTTCAACAAGCGCTTCGAGAGACAGAAGGCACCCTCGACTTGAGTATTAAGAAACCAAGGCAACAACAAGATTATAATCATTCCTTGCAACCGCTTCACAAGCCACCGACGGTTGCCCTTTATCGGCCAGAACCACCTCCTGGTGCTTACTACCATCCTCACGCTCATCCGGAGCAAAGTCGTGGCGCGAAGAGTCCATTGGTTTACGCTTCATCGCCGCGGCCTCAAGCACCTCTCACGCCGAAAATGAACAAGGTCAACGTGCCACCGCCACATCCAAAATTGTCCCCTAAATTGAGCACTATAGGCACACCTGGGCACAAGAGTGGCTCTATCACGCATGGTACGCCGGTTTCCAGCGCCCGTTACGACGGTCTTCTCAGACAAATGACGCCCCCAGGAAATCCTGGCAGTGCTGCTGGCACATCGAGCGTTGCCAGTGGCGCGAGCTCGGTGAATGCTCCCAGTAATCAAGGACCTAAAGAGACGGGTTCGATAACTCAAGGCACACCGGTTCATCCGTTTGCGGTGGACAAGCGAGCGCCTATGTACGACTATCATAGAACTATCCGACATTCGCCCGTAACGACAGGCAACATTCCTGGACAGGGCCAGGGTCAAACAGGAACTGCGACGGTGGTGGTGACGCATAGCAATCAATACAACTCTTATTCCGCGCGACCGCCCAGCTATACGATGGAACAACAGTTGTCCTCGCGACAGATTATCATGAACGACTATATAACCAGCCAACAAATGCACGCACGTAGTCGGGGCAGTGCCACGTCGGAAGGAGGAAACAAGAACGAGCCACCGTCGACGTTGTATTATACAAGCACACCTCCCCCGCAGTCGCATCCACAGCCGCGGCAAGGAGTGATCCAGAGGCATAATCCTCAGAAACAAATGCATTATCCACCTCCGCCACCGGGACTGGAAGCTTTTTCCAGTTTAGTGGACGTCGCCGTGCAACAACCCAGTCTTCCAGTTCCCCATCCACACAGCCATCCCGCCTCTGTCAGCAGCAGTCACGAGGGTCTTGGGAAAACCATGGCGGACAGGCTGCTGGCCGACCGCTATGGAGATAAACATCGCTTGGCTATGCACCAAGCGGATCACAGAATGGCGGTGGCCCACCATCACCAACGCGATAGAGAAAGAGAACGCGATTTGGTTCATCTGCGTGAAAAGGAAGAGTACAGGTTGCAACGAGAAAAAGAAATTCAGCAGCAGGAACACAGACTGGCTCAGCAGAGAGAAAAGGACGCGCAGCACGCCGAGCACAGGCTGTCGATGCAGCAAAGAGAAAAGGATATACAGCACACCGATCACCGACTAACCGTCCATCAGCAAAGAGAGAAGGAAATCCACCAACAAATGGCTGCAGCCGCTGCTCAGCGAGAAAAGGAACATCAGGAGCATCGATTGGCCGTACAACAACAAAGGGAAAGAGATATGCATCTGCAGCAGCAGCAACAACAACAACAACAGCTTCAGCAGCATATACAACAGCAGCAGAGAATGGAGGCTGAAAGGAGGCATATAGCTCAAATGTTTAGAGACCAGCAACAACAACAGCTCGATAGGGACGCCAGCAGGCTAATGAGCAGTGGATTCACCCAATCCTCGAGGCTCCAACAACCACAACAATCGCAACAGCAACAGCAGCAACAACAGCAGCAGCAATCGTCGTCTCGGCAGAGTCAATCCTCGAGCCAGCAGCAGAACGAATCAGCGTCTACTTTAACAGCTGCCAGTCTAATAGATGCTATCATAACTCACCAAATTAATCAGAGTGTGGACAACACTAGCGGGAATTCGCAACCACAACGACCAGGCGATCGTCTTTTCCAGGTATGTAGTAACTACTCTCGCGATACCTCGTACACTTTTGTCCGTCTGTATGTTGGGCATGCAAGCCGGATGTGTTTTATACGATAGAAAACTTTTCAGGGATTCCATCGAGAAGCTCCGGCAGAACCTAATGGGATGGCCCATAGTCCTGCGGGAGAAGGTAACGGAGGCAACAGCGGAACGGGTAACGCCAGCGGTAACGGAAGTGGAAACAAGCCGATTACTCTTGGCGAACACGTGGATCACATTGTCTCAAAGGATTACGGTCCACCACATCCCTCCTATAGATCGTACAGCGGGTGAGTATCCTGGAAAATATAATTGAAACGATTCATTGGACACGAGAAGGTGTTTCTAATAGAATAAAATCGTAATTGGCAATCAGGTACCAAATCTCAGAAGACCAATGGAAAAGGCGAAAAGCCAACGAGTCTGATTCCGTTAAGGCTGGAGACGAGCGTCAGATAATTCGCGTGACTCAGCAACAATCGCAACAGCAGCAGCAGCAACAGCAACAGCAGCAACAACAACAACAGCAGCAGCAGCATCAGCAAGCAGCGTCCTTGGTAGGAAAGCAACAATTCCACTCGGTCGAGCCCGTCTCACCTCCGGAAGCAGGTACCAATCATTACGGGCGACGTTTATATGAAACAACCACTGCCACATCAACATCCGGAACCCCTTCCAACAAGCCTCATCTTTCGCCGCTGGATTACGTGAAGAATAAGATCGTCGAGGTAATGCGTACATCCGAAGACGATAAAGGAGGCAATGCAGGCGACAGGAACGGAGGGAACGTTGCCAGCGGAGAGAAGGACGAGAAGATAGGAGGGAACATCGAGAGCCCTTCTGGCGCAGAGATGATGGTCGACGGGACACAAAATCAGACACCGCAACCACCCGCGCCAGCTCCTACGACCACCTTCTATCCATTCAGTGCGTTAGGAGTGCACACTGGCCCACCGCCAGCGCCACCACCCCCGACTTCCGGTTCCGCTTCCGTGACTAAGTCCGAACAAATGCAAGCCGAGCCGGCGCCGTTGCTTTCCGCTCAGTACGAACCACTTTCTGACGAGGATTGATAGTCTAATAATTTAGCCACGTACAGATCGACACGCTGTGACAAGTTTCTTAGGGTATTTATGCACTTTGTTTATCTCGACGAGAGTCTCACGCAGGCGTCGATAAACGATTGAACGTTTCAAGATTAGCAATGTTTGTCGGGGCGTTAGCCGTCGCGTTCTTACTGATCATCAGGTTTTGATCGCATTGAGGAAATTCAGTTTTTCTTTTCTTTTCATATTTCGTTCATATTTCTTTCCCTTTGTTTTTTTTTTTCTCTCCCTTCTGTAACCCCCCGTCCCCACGATTCCTCTCTGTATCCCCCGTCCCCCTTTTACGACATCTTCAATCATAGATCCGCAAACGGAGATTATATAACACGATGATTTGTTGTACGTAAAGTTTATTATTTTATAAATTTCGTATTCCCATTACACTTTTAGCCAGAAATCGCCGTCCTCGCTCCCCCCGCGCAGTACGCAAAACGATCGAAACACGTTTTACGAGAGCATTGTTTTTAATGAACCGCATGCATAGGCGCGAAATGGTCTTCGTTCGAACGTAACCGTAGCGTAATTTTAAACGATAATTAATATTTTTTACGCATTGCATATCGTCATATTGACACATAATAAAAGGAACATGTAACTACCGTCACTGGCTACATCGAACGCTGTTATCCCTATCTCTGTCGCTACCTCGTTTGAAGGAAGAAGCGCGTTCCAAGCACATCCAGAATGCGTGAGTGTGCGTCGAGATGCAAGGAATTTTATTTTTCTTTATTTTTAGAAACGATATCGGAACCCATTGCCGCGAACACTCGATAATGAAATTAGTTAAATGTTCTGTACGAATTTTCACGTATCGTTATTGTGTATATGTGTGTGCGCGCGCGTGTGTGTATGCGTGTGTGTGTGTGTGTTTTTTTTAAATACATTCGAATTAAGAAAGAAGATAAAACGATACAGCGAAGTCGGTCAAGAAGATAATACTTTTCTCACGATTTCCCCTTATCCGATGCGTTGAATACCCTCAATGCGTTGACAGCCTTCGAGAGATCACATATTGTTTTCACCGTTCATAGAAATTCTTTCGATCGACGCCAAGGTTGCGTCTCAGATGATCCACATTCACGATATAGACGTCGGCCCGTGGAACGTCCAGGCTAGCCCAAATTTCACAAATGGAGACGCTTCTTTTTGTACATAAATGAATAATATGTAATCGTTAAAGAATGATGAAACTTTAAAGGCATACGTGTTTTTATTTTGGAATGAGTCTGTGATGTGTCTGGGATTAAGTAGCCTGAACCGTAGCATCAGTGCGAAGAAGAAGGGAATGTGTAAGTTTCGTTGAGAAGAGCAGTCTTCTTCTCGTTTTCATCGCGAGAAGACGCGTGCGCGCGCAAGCGAGTAACGCGTTCGCGTTCGATGCGCATGCTCCGCGCTTGAACGCAGGACAGTGGAATGCAACGTTCTGACGAGATCGCTTTCAAATTGTTCTCTCTCCTTGGTGAAGTGGGTTTTAAGTGAAAAAATGGAAAAAAAGTGTAATTCTAAGTGTTGTACATAGTACACAATATTAATTTTTAAGTTGAGCTAGTAGGTATATGATGGCTAGTTTATCGTATGCTATTGTAAGAATCTAGATTATAGCGTAAGTGATGTAGCTAGCATTTAGGGGATAGACGCCATGAACTGACTATGGGAATACTTCCCGAACTACGTTCTCTTATCGATGGAGATAATGCGGGCGATCGAGGGACGATGTGTCAATGTCGTCCTCTGGGCGAACAGATACGATTTTATTTGATTAAAACAACAACAACAACAAAAAGAAACAAACGTAACTTTCTGAAACCCGAATGTACGCTCTGACTATCATGAATAAGTTAATCACATACTCACACATGTACACGCGCGAGAACATCGTTCACGTTACTACACAGGCATGAACAACACACAATACAGACACACACGGAAAACGCGCATCGGAGGAGAACACATACGTGTACAAGTAAAGAATTTTTTATATAGCCTAATTTTATATTTGTATGCAAACGTAAGTTTGAACCGTGCGGTATTGCTCCTTTGTTTAGTCACTCGGATACACCCGACAACCAACCAACACGTGCTTTTTATCGCAACATCGCTGCACCCGAAATCGTAAGTTGCTTTTATCAAAACGTTACGAATGATAAAACACCCACACACACACGCATACACACACGTAAATACACGCGTATCTCTGTGTGCTCCCTCTTCGTACGTATGTATAAACGTGACATGTACATGCTGACATACAGAGAGATGCAAATTATTCGACTCCGTTTCATATGAAAAATGTAATTATATATAATGCTTAAAAATGTACGAAATAAGAACTTTCTCTGTAGAAAACGAATTTTTATTTAAAATATCTGTACGCTGCTACAACACCGTTGACTGTGTCCATATATATTTACGTTATACTGTTTTTGATGTTGAATCGACAAGTTAATATAATTCGCCACAATTTTCGTGAAAATTTCGAGGTAATTTCATGTGCAGATTATTGTCCAGTAAATCAAAATACAATGAATACTATACGGAATTCTAATTAATTCACCAAATCAACAGTTACCTACCGTGAAAACAGAATAATACGAGCATACGTGTTCAAATGTTGCGTATAAATAACGATTAGCTAACATTGAAAAATAGCTATTTTGTAACGAAAGAGAAAAAAAAAAGAGAATCGAACTTTATTTCACATTTTCTTGTCATTAGTTTTAAACTGTAAGCTAATGAAACGTTCAAACTGTGAACCATCTCGTGTGATAACGCTTTTCTGCTTTGCTACTACAGTCTTTTTATATTTTTGTAATATCTGGCAAATTGAGAAAAGACTACATCGAGTCTAATAATTTGCATACCTCTCTACATGCGGTGTCTCTGGAACATACATATGCTTTTATTAGGAGAACTAGAAAGAGTCTATAAAAACGTGTCCTGTACAAAAATAAGAAAGAAATCAGTTTTCAATTTCAATCATTAGCAGACTGCGGATATTAATACAAATACAGATTTCTATCGGGCAAATTCAACTTCTAGCTAACCGGTTTTATATAATATTTTAAATAAAACTATAAAAGCGCTTAAACTTCCAATTTTTCGTAGTATCGACTTCTAGTCAATCATAATTTTTACACTCATAGCTAGACAGCGGATCTTTATGCAAAATAAAAATTTTTTACCTAAATTGCAACACACTGGAATGAAATAGAAATTTATTTTCTTTCCTAATATGTTTAATAGGTTGAAAATAATATAATAGTATTTCCAAATTTTTCTAATGTTCTTACTGTTTTAAATTACACCTACTCATTTTTGTAATAAACGCATAAAATCCGATGTCTACTCATAGTTGGCTCGGTAATAAAGTACACGCTGAATTAAAAACAAATAATTCATATTATTAACTTGATAAAATCATTGATCGACAAAAAAACGTTTCCAATGATACTCTGATATTCGCGAGATCATTTCTAAAAGTATAGATTTGCTTTTCGCTCGTTATCTATAGTCTGTCGAGCTTTTCTCTCTGGCCTAATTATCTCTCTTAAAGGAGCCATGATCTCCGGAGGCACCCTGTACGTACACACGTTCCTGTACCTTGTTTGATCGCACACTTTTGTATAGTTGAAACGCATTTGCTCGAATAATGTGAGTGCCTGAACCCATTCGCGAACTGTCGAACGAACGAACGTATGCATCATGGCAGTTATCATCTTCGCTCTTTAGGGTTGTACCGAAAGCGTGGGCGTCGTCGTTTATCTAGAATTTGTTTGCATCTCGCCCTCCCTCCCCCCCCCCCACCTTCCAAACACACACACACACACACACATTTACACGGAGGTGTATACCGGACAATGTCTTGAACTCGATCTTCAAGATCTAGCATACGTACAGTCCCCCACGACGATCACGGATCGACGGAATATATCATTTTTGCAATCGGAACACGCACGTGTGTGACCTTTGATTTCGAACGGATTCGTTCAGCTCTCGAATAACGAAAGAAACAAAATCGAAGAATACTCCAATATAGTTTGTAATACGAGTCGATCATGCGTATCGTGGGACTTCGGGATTGCGAGTTGACCTCTAGAGCGCAACGAGCACGTATTCTTTTGTAAATAAAGGAACCTTCGCTTCGCACTCATGGACAATTTCGTAAGCGTTCTTTCTTTTTCAAGACGACCACTGAGGTTTCTACATTTTTCCGTTTTCTGTTTCTTTTTCTTTTTTCTTTTTTTTTTGTTTCTTAACGTCCAAACCTCTCGTTGTGCTTTCTTTTCGCACAGTCTCGCGACTGTGAACAGCATCCCCTCGTACTGTGAACGAACCCCACGTTGCAGAGGTGTGCAAATGATCGAACGCGAATAAACCAAAAAAAAAACAAAAACAAAAAAAAAAAGAAAACATTGGAACCTTTGTTTATAAATGAGAATGTTTCAGTTGCAATTGTGTTGTACATTCTGATTGTTTAATTTAACACCTACCGTGCATTTCTCTGCTTTTAATTAACCAATTGCTTATAATTCCTTAAATATACTTCACCGTGTCGCAGATTCGATATTCAGTGTATCGAGATATACGGTGTGAAAAAGTTATTTGTTGTATTTTTCGGTGTGTTGAATTTACACTGAACGTCGAATCTTTGTTGAATATTTTATGTAATTTTCACGATAGTGTAAAGATAAATATTTAAACGAAAACGCATATGTCACATAGCAGATAATAATTAACGTATCGATATGTTTATACGATTTTTACACTCGTATTAAAGAGAATTGTTGTCTTCGACTTCGTGAACCAGAGTTCATTTTGCAAGAACTACTTTCAACGTACATACATGTCTACCGATCGAAGGAAATAGAACGATTTCTGCTAAATCCTGGCCGACAGTTTTGTTTACGCAAACTGTTGTCCCGAAAGTATTCGAATTGACACACCGAAACGATGGAAATCCACTATGACAAGGAGCTGATGTAATAAAGTTAATACTCAAACATTTTGAACAACGGTAAATAATTATTTAGAAAAAGCGGCCGTTTTCTTGTAGGAGAAAATAATCGATCTTTGCTACCGGTTCTAATCTGTAATTTAAAGAGACGTCCAAATTGAAAATCAATACGCAACGATAGCTTACTTTTGTAATCATTTCTGGACATTTCTACAACAAAGCTGAGAAATTGTCAGAGCACTATATTCAATCGAATAATTTGCATACCTCACTATTTATTCAATGCATCAATGAGCAATCCACTACAGTCTCTACTCGATAAATGTCCCAAATATCTAGTCTATAATTGTCCCACAACTATCCACTACCACTACCTCGAGAAGTGTAAACATAATACGGATCGGGTATATCGGTGTGAGACCAAAAGGTCACTACAAATCCAATAAAAGAACTTCTTTATTTATCATCATTTTCTTATGGGACTTTCACCATTTTGACATTTTTCTAATGAAAATGATACCAAATATGATACAATTCCGATGATATTCATTTGTGTAATAAACGATAAAACTTACTCTTCTCATTACAATTATATTAACAGAAAAGTAGCTTGAATATTTAGTATAATTTTAACCAGGAAAATTCTACATATATACTAGTGAAAGTCCAATGAAAAACTAACGAAAAATAAAGAAGTTTTGTTATCGGATTAGTAGTGGTCTCACACCGATACGCCGGATCCGTATTATGTTTGAACAATGAAAAATATCTTCTAGCCGATAGTTGTCCCTGGCCAGACCCGTGTTTCGGACAATTATCGAGTAGACACTGTATTTGTGTTTCGACAGACAACGTCGGATTCGGCCGTTTTTTTTTTCTTTTGTTGTTTTTGTTTAACGTAAAATATTGGATTTTACCAGAAATGGCGGATCACTTGCTATAGCTCATCCAACAATTCGATTGCGAACTAACGAGGTACACGATCGCCCATGAACACACACACACATAACGAACAATTTCCCAAGTTCTCGTAGTTGTGTAAATGAATAAGAAAGCTACGTGTGTATAAAAGTTCTTTCAGAATGGCCGTCTTCCCAGTATTATTTCGGCAATTTGTTTATTTCGACCGACCGGACGAACATTTCCTGAAACGGTCAGGCTACGATCTGAAACTATAAATAATATAAATATATACATATATATATGTAATATACATAAATGCGTGTGTATATTCGAGACTAGATTCGGTTTCGCCGTAAAGGATACAATGGAAATTTCGCAGCCTCGCATAAAGATGTACAGAGCAATTTATTTTAGCCGATCGTAAGGGCGATTCACAATCAGTCGTAACTGTTACGAAATTTTATTACGGTACGCTTCCGACGGAAGGAAAGGGAGGGTCGAAAGAATAGAGAAACGATGGCAAGTGGATGAAAACGTTCTCGAATTGTACAAAATCGAAACACTGAAGAGTATCGTGTCCGATGCTTCCAGAGGCGGAGACGGGCGTGCACAGAATAAAAATGAAAAGAGGGCGTAGAGTGGTGGGGGGACAAGAGTATAAAATGCTTCATATATCCGTGTATATCTGAAAGAAAAGAATTGCACATTTTATGCATCCCATCTTTCGTATAGGTTCTAAAACTAGAATAAGCATACAAAGATATAAATAAATTAAGGCTTACAGTGAAACGGTTGGAGAACCTGCCTCGACAAAATTATAAGACATCAATAAAAACATTGACTTTTTTTTATATGTATGTATATAATTTGGCGGTACCTCTTTTCCGGTGTATAACATCTAACGAAAGTTTTCTTATTGACTTGTATAACTTTTTTATTTAGTTTTGTTTCACTGCGTTCCGATTTTTGATTACACTTTATTTTAGTTCATCGCTGTTATTATCTCCCACATGCAGTAATACTAAGTCACCACAGACGTTTTCAATAATGTTTAGATTGGGCGTAAGACTTATTTTTTGACATAAAATATTGTTGTACAGCTTTTTGCGACTAGATAGAAAATTTATTTGCATTTTTCCATAGCACGACGACTCAAACGACAGCTCTCCCCTTACTGTACTGCCATATGCTTGTTGTCCTAATTTCGTTTTCATCTCAAATTTTGAAATTGATCTTGAAATTTGACCTTGAAATTGGAAGCAGCTCTTGTTAGAATGCCTTCTTCCACCTTCCACTCTTTTCTTAGCTTTTTCGTAATTGTTAAGATTTTTTTTGTACATTATACATTTTCTTGACTTCTATTCAATAATGTAGCAACTTTGCTAATATTATAGTTTTCTGATCGCAATTACGTTATTCGATCAACTTCACTTTTATCTAACATTTTTCCTCAGCCAATTGTGTTCTTTCTTTTATAAACAAATGCAACAATATTTTACTACTGAACGACAACTACCGATAGAAATCATAAACATAAAAAAAAAAAAATAAGCCGAGTGTCTCATTAGACTGTGGATATTTATGAAGAGATTTACGAAGAAATTAGGTAGAAATACAAAACGGTAAAAGATTAGAAAAATTTATGAATATCTGTTTAATGTAACAAAGTCGTTAATCAATTTTCATTTTACATTCATTTTCTCATGATTTACTTTTTCACGCTGTAGGTAATAGTACTTATCTCTGCTTTTAGGAACAGTATAGAAAAGTTGGTATGCATAAAATGTGCAATGCTTTTCTTTCAAGTATGCGAGACGATGTGCGAATGCATGAAGTTTCTTACACTTTTGTCCAGCACTGTAGAGAGAGAATCGGAAACGCGTTGGAACGCGATGACTGGACTGTGGACATTTCTGCGAACTCGTAATGTTATTAGATCAGCTGACGAGAAGAACAACAACAAAAAGTTCAGTAAAAGTTGATTTAGAGTACGCTAAAACAAAGAGCATAAGACGTGTGTTAACGTTAACACGTGGTTCGATGCTTCCTGTGTACGTCAGGATTTTTTCTATCACCGTTTCAATCTTGTGCCTGTCGTTTAACCGTTCCGCTGACGTCGCCACGTGTATGTTGTCTTAAGATGCGACCTTTCGATTGCATGTGCACGGCGACACGCGAACAACATGTACAGGATGTTTCATGGCTCGTGGGACACGAACAATGATGGGAATACTGAAAAACAATGAAAATTCTTTCTGTTTATTTTACTCTAAATTGCTCCTGAATTATAGACATTTATTAATCTATATTCGCAAGAATTTCTTGAGAAAAATAATTGTCAGACGTTACCTACAAACAAGGGTGTATAGACAAAAATCTCATTATTTTTTAACGAATCTCTCGCCTGTTATGAAACAGCCTGTACACAGGATGACCAGAAACTGCGACAAGATATAACTATTTTTCGAATAGAGATAGAGAATAATAATGGTGGAAAAAATTGAATGGCTTCAAGGAATCGTATACATACATATATTTCTGTGATAAAATTGGTCTTGCAACGTACCAGTTCTATTGCTTGGTTTTTCGTTGTTCACAAACGACACTATATTTTGTTTCTTCACGTGAATCTGTTCTTCTACATATTCCAAGATATAAAAGTATTAAGGCAACGACACCGAGAAAATTGTCGAACTCTCGTGAACTATAGAACGATCGGTCGAGGTTGAACGATTAATATCGATTTGATCTAATGATTTTTGTACCTGCTCTTTCACATTTCTTGCATCGTTGAGTTATCAAACGCGTACGACTAAACCAATTGGTTCGAGTTCAAGTCACCCGTTGATACCGAAAGAAACAAGCGAACGTTATCTTTGCTTACTGCCTATCGACGTGTGTTACGTTTTAAGAGCCAAATGAAACGGACATCGAAGATACCCGAAGCAAGAAACGGTGATCAAGAAAATACAGACAGTGTTCAAGCGCTATGATAAAATATGAATTACCGCATACCATGAAAATATAAAAAAATAACATAAAGCATTCACTTTTTATTTTGCTCTTCAATCCTTCAAACCTTGTTATATCTTCTTCCAGTTTCGAAATCATCCTGCGTATCGGAATCCAGCGCAGACTCGAACAAGGAATGCCTCAAGGGGGATCTGTTTTCATTGTTTCATAAAGAAGAATAAGTTAAAAATAAAAAATAATAACACCATGACGTACAGGGTGTCAAGAAATTATGCGTAAAAACCGTTACATCATGACTCTACGCCTTAGGATCGGCAAAGATCTGTTAAAAATGTTTTGTGCAAAATTCACCTTGACCAACTTTGTCAAGGTCAAATTTTTTAAATATTCTATCGCGTTCTACTCGTCGGAAGGAACAAACTTCTCAAAGTCACCATGGATAAAGCATGAACCGTTCTCTCAGAAAACGACTTTAAGGTTTCGCAAGTATTTTATTCCGTATGTCTACAGGGTGTCCCAAGGAACGTGCAAACGTGAAGGGGGTGATTCTAGAAGAAAAGTGATAGCGCTTAAAACAGAAAACAATTGAAAAATCACAGCATACAAAAAACAAAGGTGGCTGTATAAACTGTCAATAATGAAGAATAAAATTAAAGTATTTGTATTAAGTTTTTATAAGCAACATTACATGTGTCATAGTTTTGTCGCGGCTAAAAGTAGGTGGTTTTAGTTGCATTATTGCAATCATTGTAGTCATACAGTATAGTTTTCACTTTCATGACACGTTGTATGATTTAGTATACATAGTGTCTTATAGTATTGTCGCGGAGTGTAGCAGTACAGCCGGATATTGGTCGAAATAAGTATAAATTTTTTAAATCTTAAGGATAAACAACCGAAAGCGAAGCACACCGATGGCAACTCAAAAACGCATAGGAGAATTTAAAAATTATTTACTCGTCATTTGAAAGTTCCGAAGTGAGCTATCGTTGTTTCTACTTATTTATAACAAGTCTTTTAGAAGAAGAAAAAGAAGATCGAATAGATACAACCTTCTAATGGATTTTATGTTTCAGAATCTGCAAAGTTTTTATTTTTCTACGATTCTGTTATAATTACATATATTTGTTAAAGTGGGAAATTGCGAATAAAATACAATTACCGGAACTAAAGTCTAGAAAGAAAGTGGACAAATATTAACCAAGAATCTTTTGTGCAACTGTCTCTGGGACGAAGGTCAAATTGCCTCACCTGTAATCAGTAATCACGCTTATAAAGGGTGTCTAAAAAATTTTGTATTTCCTTCGAAGGAAAGACTTTCCTCCCTTTCCTTTCCTCCTCTCTTGTCGAGGAAACACAATATTTTTGGGACGCCCTGTATAAGATGTTCGTCTTATTTTATGTAAAATTATTCACTCAAAGGATAACCATTTTATAGTCGAACAGAGCTTGTCTAGCGATACGCTCTCAAAATGTTTGAACTGGTACTATAATCTATGAAATATTTACCAGCAAATTCATGAAAATTACGTGGATACAAGAACGGGAAGAGCGATACTTAAAACTGGGAACGGTGTAAAAATTGAATTTTTTGCAGAGATACTTGAGACTTAAAAAGGTAGCGGATAGAGGAGGGAGGGAGAGAGAGAGAGAGAGAGAGAGAGGGAGAGAGAGAGAGAGAGAAATTGAAAAGGGAACAAAATGATAGAGAGAGAGAGAGAGTGGAAGCGATAGAAACAGAGAAAATGAGAGAGAGAGAGAGAGAGAAAGACACACGTAGGCACACGCACACGTACACAGCCGACTATATCGTTGATGCAACAAAAGGCAAATCATCTAAGTTATAGAGAATTCTAGATGACATAACGTATTGTAAAACATCACTTGTACGTATAGGTCTACCGAGCATTAGCGACTAGGAAACAAGTAGTCAGGCGCTGACCTATTCAACAAGATGCTCATTACACATTTGTAATTATTCAATTGCATTCCTATCGTATCGTAAACTCTCGTGCTTCCGAGTGCCCCCGCGGTGCGAAATCCTTTTTCAACGCGTCCCGGACAAATCGGATAGATCTACCTGGTTTTCGTTTGCTCGGTGTGGAAAGATAGATCCGCCAAGTCTGTCCGAAACGTCTGTCGAATATAAAAATTGATGTCGTACCATGGAGGAGAGACGCGAAGGGAGTAGTCATTAGGTTCACCAGATCTCCCAGCTTCTCTCGAGAGTTGCGTAGTCAAGACGATTTTTAATGTTCGGTAAACCCGTACGTACTCGTGTCTAATCCAATGACGAAGATCGATGTCTATCTCGTTCAGCACCCCTAACGAAAACAACTCTGTACATAGGATAAAAAAAAAATAATAAGAAAAGAAAACAACGCCGAGGTGGTGAACTTCCTGTTTAGGAAAATTGTCCCTCGACCAACGCATAACGATGCGACGAGAGAAGACACGGAAAAAGAAACGGATGACAAACAAATGAAAGGATATGTCGCGTAAACACGCAAAAAACAAAGAAATCAGATTTAAAAAAAAAGCTAAGGAGAGATATTACCTACGAACCCGCTATTGATCCGATTAATTCAGATAAATTAACTAAAGTTAATAGCGAGCGAGAGCATACCCCGCCTACAGTAACTACAGGTATAGCATACACGGTAATATTATTATCAAAACAGTTCAATGTAAATTGTTATTTTTGTTGAAATAAAAATCACCTCCGTTATAATAACTGGAACCCCCCCCCCCCCCAAGCCCACCATTACATCTTAAAATAGGATATACAGAGCGTACATCAGATTTCGAAGAAACAACCGGACCATTTCCAAGACAAGTTTGAATGCTTTCCGATTCGAATGGTTCAGGGATTTAAAAAATTCGCCGCCTGGTATACAGTCCCTGACAATACTATAAGACATCACTTAAAACGAAATAATTATGTGTTATACGAAAGAACTTCATCGTCTTTCATAGAAAGTGTTATTAGTTACTTCTGGAAACGTCGTTTAACGCAGTGTTTTCGTTAGTATTTCTAAGAATTTGAAAGTAACACCAACTTACATTTTATTAACTGCGACAAAACTATAAGACAGGTAATGTTTTTGTAAAAAATTAGCACATACAGCTTATTTTTATCGGTTAATAATATTTTGTGTTGCCACCTTCATTTTTTTTCTGACATGTAACATTCTTTTTGGAATAGATTTATACAAGTTTTTAATCGTTTTCTGCTTATTTTTCTTCCATACCATTTCAACGGAGTTTTTCAATTGTTCTACAGTACTAAACTGGTTTCCTTTCGAATAAACCTCCCTGGCTAGTATTCTCCAAAGGTTTACAATAATACTTGAGTCAGGAGATCTCGCTGGCCATGGTAAAACGTCTATTAGCTTGTTTTTAAAATAGACCTGTACTATCTTTGCCGAATGCACAGCTGTATTGTCTTGTTGGAGAATGTATTTTTGGTTGGCTATGAACTGAGCATGTTTTGACAAGTGCTTATCAGTAACATCTATGTATTTCCTGCTGTTTATTTTTGTAGAAATAAATTCAATTTCAGTTCTTCCATGATATCCTATAGCCGCCAAAATCATTATTCCTCCTCCACCCATTTGTCGCCTTTGCAGCGTCAATTCCTCTTTTCTTAAATCGTGAAAATAATTATTTAGATTATCAGGGCCACCTAAAGTATTAAACAATGCATGCGTTGTTGTGCAAACTCTAATCTGGCTTCTTTATGCCACTGAATGATTTTCATTTCTCAAAATTATTGATAATTTTAATCTCTGTTCCATTTAATTGTTTTCCTCGTGGCATTTTGTATAAGCACAAATGGTTTTACTTCAAAGGTTTTACTTAAATTATTTACTTCAATTACTGACACTTTAGAAGAATATTTCATTGACGATCTTTTCGTTTTCGCTGTTTGCGAGCAACTGTCTTATTGATTTGTCGCGGCCAAGAAGAGGTCAAGCTCGTGTAGCTTTCAAGTTCATGGAAATTCTAACGAAAACAATGCGTGGAACGACGTCCCCAAAAGTAAACAATAACACTCTGCATGAAAGACGATGAGAAATTTTTTCATACGATACATAATTATTTCGTTTTAAGTGATGTCGTATAGTATTGTCGCGGACTGTACATTTCAGCACACGCTAATATGCCGCTTGGATAACTTATCGATAAAATCGCGATCACCGGTGACTGTCGGAGATATGTAAGCATAAGGCTGGTTCCAGGTCACTGTTGGCCTTCGTTGCAGTGAATGTGCACAATTTCAATTTGAATATCAATGTTCGAAGTCGATAAATCATGGGGCGTTACTGTACAGCTGATTGTTCGAATAGAGTTTAACGATATCACTTTTGTTACTGAGAAATATGAAAACACAGGACTGAAGAAATATACATAAATAGTATAAATGATGCCGAATAGTCGTACCTGTCCGAAGATGCTAATACTTGTTATTAACGGCCGGATCCTGTTCATCGTACGATCATCCGTCTATTATATCCTACAGAACGTAACCTTTCCAAGCGAAGGTCACTGATAATTTACTTTATTCTGTTTGTATATCATTATACAGGTTGAATCGTCTAACTTTTGCACCTCGAATATTTTTATTGTTTACAAAGATACGTCAAATGTCTCGAGGACGAAGTTGAATGGTTCAATGGGACTTTTTGTGTTGCCATAAAAATATTTATTTTTATGTTATTTTTTCTTAATCTCAATGTCACCTGAATTTTTTTAAATGGTATCACCTTTAAACACCTACGATGATAGTCCCTTTCGTTAGGAATTCGGCGACTATAATCACTCGAGGTCATTCAAGGTCACAGACAGAGGAAACCTATAGGATTAAAAAGATTATTTTTGTGCGGTATGCTAAAAGATAGCGATGAGTGCTCTAACAACAGTTGAAAATATGCATCGGCATATTATCACAGCATGTACGAATATCATGTACTCGACAGAGTTCAACATTACTTCAGAGACCGTTTATAAATTTGTATTTATAAAATACATATTTAAAATTGTTTATAAAAAACAATTATAAATTATATTTCATATTTAAAATTGTTTATAAAATTGGATTTTCGGTCCGGCTGCCAAACGTTAACCAACAAGTGCTTTCAAACGTTGATCAGTCGGAATCATTACAATGTGCATTTTCACGTTCTTTTTTTATTTGACATTTATTACAAAACTTACAAACAAGTAATAATATATGAAAAGTACGTAAAACGCATTGTATAATAAATATGAGTAACGAATAGGAGACGAGGTTCCTCAACAAATCCTTTTGTTCGATAACATTGAAGTCCTGTTGTAATTGCGTTTCTTGTGAAACGCATTTCACCCTGTTTTTCGAGATCGTCATTACATTTAACTCGTAAACATACTTTCACGGAGTATTACTTTATTTTCCGAGGCTAGTTGTTACTTACGTCTTTCACAATAAACAAACGTTCCCAAGTTGCCAGATCATTACAATAAATTTGCAGAACAATTTTCTTATTATTCGTTGTTCATTTTCGTCTAACAATCTTCAACGATTTTTTAAAATTATGCGAACGCTAGAAGAAAAGTAACGTTCGCCAGGAGAAAAAAAACTTTATGAAAGTAGAAAACTTGTAGACGCTCGGTTAATTTTCCCCGAAATTGTATGTAACAGTAACTTTCAACGTTTTGTTAACATTTGTAGTTTACTTATTTTATTATAAATTCGTTATCCTCGAATGAATAAAGAAATGATATTATCTGCCGCGATTAGCATTGTATTGCTTGAAACGATATTCCCATTTGTGCGCGAAAAAGTCTAAACATTGATATACATACTTTAAGAACACTTGGAACATTTTTTAATAGACCGATCTTAATAACTAAGTAGCAAAATTAGTATCATTGTGCGTAACAGAATTAAATAATCATTGGAAATACTAAGTCTACTGCTGGTAAAATAATAATTAATAATAATCTTAAGACTATTGATCCAAAAAATATACCCCATGATTCACGGGTATACTTTAGAATGAAAATACTTTTTTGGTATATTCTAAGAGTTTCTCAAATTTTTCATTTGTTCAGTGATAATACGCGTTGTACGATGTTTAGTTAATTCTATGAATAATTGCACTTAGGTATTAGGTCTACACATAACACCTAGAAGTTAAGTTTTCTTCGCTTAAACTTTCCATTTTGACAGCACCGAGGTTTCTGTGCATCTTACGCATATGCTCAAAGTATTTCCATTACGCATCAGTAAGTTGCAAATCAGGTACAGGATATAGTGAATCATAAATACATGACGTAGTTAATTGCAGTAACTTACATCCAAATTTACGAGATTACTGTTAACAGTTTCCCCGGTGCCAACAATATTTTGTGTATAACTTTAACACTAAATATTGTTGTTACCCAAACATTATGATTAATTAAATATTACAGGACGTTAAAATGTTGAAACCGTTGTAATACACCTTTGAAAATTAAATAACGGTAGCATTTTTATTTTTAGATTATTTTTAGTCATAAGAAGCTTCATGTGTAGAATGCTTGTATAATTAGCTCCATGTAGTTTGATCGTTATAAATTAGTTGCCCAAGTATTGACTTCAGTCTAGAAAGTTTGATTACTTTCGTTAAATTTGAATCGTTGTTCGCTAATTTATAACTAAGAAATAATTCTCTCCATCATATTTATGCACTAATTTGCTGTCACTAATGTTGAATGTTATCAACATGTTGAAATTTCTATCATATTTAACATCTACTTTTTGTGTTACATACAGGCATCTCATATCACAGTATGTAATATAATAGTAGTCCTTATACACCTATGAAACAGGTGTAACTGTACTCGTTGTAGAATATGTTATTTAAAGATGCAAGGTATGTACTATAATTGACATATCTGGTCTCTTCAATCATTTTAATGGAGAATTTGTGCTTGCGTTTGTTTAGTCAACAAGAAAACAAATTTGACCTCCAGGAAAAAAAAGGCAATGTCAAAAGGTGGACATATGAAAGTAAGACGTTATACTATTGGTAGTAAGAACTATATAAAATATTCCATAAAATGGCAGCAGTCATAAGAACAGTGTAGGTAATAATACTGACCCACCATACAACTTTCTCCCATGTTCGCACTTCTAGATTACGGAGAACATTTATGCCTACAAGTAATCCTGCAATGGCACCAGCAAAATGAGCCACATAACCCACTTGATCGTTTGTGTCTAATACATAGCGATTATATATTGCTTGGCCAATATCAAACGAAGTCACAACGAGAAATACTAACAATTGCAATACAGCAAATTCCATTTGTGACCAGTTCATTAAAATAGTTGCCACGTGGGCAGTAATTAATGCATACACACCACCCGATGCACCTGCTAAATACACCCCAGGATCAGATACAGATGTACCAAGAGATCCTGCTACGACACCTGCTATGTAAATGGTCAATACTCTCCACCATTTATGCACCATTTCTAATGGAATACCCAACATTACTTGTACAAGTAGATTTACCACCAGATGAAATACTCTGTTCAAAATGAGAATAACAATTAGTTTCTAACATAATCCCAGTTGCATTTTATAGTCATCAAATTTTGAATTGCACATACCCCACATGTACGAACATGTACGTTAGATACCTCCAGGCTTGGAACCTTTTATGTGGATTATAAATAAACAAAGTAGCAGCAGGCCCTTCTACAGATAGAGACTTATGTGCAATCACATCGTACAAAAATAAAGTAATTTCCAATACAGATATAATTATCATTGCCAAGGCAGGAGGTTTGCAAGTATATTCCTCTTCGTACTGCCCATCTGGATAATCACTGGAAGGTGTTTGAAAGACAGTTGGTCTTTGTGGTACCATAGAGTGTACGTATCGTTGTACAAGATGACCAAAAACACCTTGCATATCCTTTCTGTGAATCTATAATACAACATTAGAAGCGGTAATGGTATTATAAATACTTATAATTAAAAATACATACCATAGCTATGAATTCTGGATACTCCAGATATCCAGAATCATCTAAGTCTGCATTCTGCATAATTACACGGACAACCCTGGTTGGTATGTCATTGGAATAAGTAGAACTATGTATCATAGCTTTCAATTCCTGATAAGAGATTTTTCCATCGCCGTCGAGGTCATATTTTTCAAATATAGATTTCCAATGCTGAAAGTATAGAAACAATAGATCCACAGAAATATCATAAACGTTATAGAGGAATTAATACAAATTATAAAGGTAAATATCGTTTCTTACAGAATTATTATACTGCAAGGGAATTGTTACTCCCGATTCTCCTCCTTGATTGCTTGTCATTCTGATCAGTTTAAAACCTCTGTAAAAATATAATCACATTTAGTTTTAACACAAATAACACAAGTTTTACATGTTTAACATTCAGCACAAGAAAAGTTGTACAACATTGTACATAAAATATTACATTCTGTGCATAATATCAACCCGTTAAAAAAATTTAATAACACTAAAAAAGTATTTCACTACGTTTATTGAAATTAACAAAATTCCACATCGAACACGTTCGCGATGTGTATAAAACACGATATGAATGAAACACCCGTTGTATACACACGCTATACGAAAGCGTTTCTTTGACTGACTCGTCGGACGAGTCGCTAATAGATTGATTTCTATGTGCTATTACTCATAGAATGATATCGATCTATTTTATCTTATCAAAAAGATATATTATCAGTAGAACCAATGCAAAATTGTAGGAATGCATTGTACCGGTGAGTATAAATTCTGATTCAGATTTCAAGAATGTGTTGTGTGTGTGCGTATATTTCACTTGACTGTATTCTTAGCCTTAATACCTACGAACACGTTAAGAAAATCCTAACCAGTACGATGACTAAAATTATCTTTGAACAGAATTCTCCATTTCTTCACAATTATTACATCACAATGAAATGTACGTGTTATCCGTATAACGGTATACGTTTATGAAGGCTGCACACGCCAGTTCGTCGTCAACGTCGCAACAGGTGAACTCGACCAAGCGTCGTGCGAATAGAAAGTACCGCAATGTTGAGAATCGATGGTAGATCGTTGGAATCGTTCTTTTACCGGTTCTCGATATTATTGTATACATTTTTCTTATAAGATAAAATATTTTATTTTAGCATCCGTAAATAATCTATCACATTCCTAACAACGTGGTAATGATTACATATATTACCTTAAACCTTAAAAAAATATAAAATTATTTTAACTCGAAACATTTTTCAACAATTCCGTTTCGTACCTATATCAATGGCATAGACATTTCTGTAAACAGATTTTGTAACCAAAACAATAGACTACAGATATTTCATTACCGATAAAATAAAATTGTTTTTTTTTCCAAGTAATTAGAGTCGCATCTCCAGGAATGATGTTATTACACAATGTCACGGTTTGTCGTCGCAGAATTGTTAGTCAGAAATAATTAATCGTAAGTGCATGAGAATTTCTATTTTTGTTTAATCATCATTGCATCATTAGTTTTACGTCTAGCAAAAGAATAGCGTACATATACATGCATGTACGCTATTCGGGTAGTCACTCGGACGTGAAAGGTTCCTATAAAGCTTGTTTTTACTGCATACAAGAGTTCCGTCTTGAAAAGCTGACTCAACAGGATACAGGGATCTCCCGACTACGTTTCATTTCTAATTTAAAAGCAACGCCGAATAACCGGCTTCTATGCGCGCAGGTGGACATAAACGAGCACGAAACAAAGCTGTTTCGTAGTGCTCGACGATACCTACCGTTGCCTACCGTTTCGGCCCATATGCTGGCCTGATACACGGAACGGTTTCATTCAGCACCGATCGGACAAACATTCATTAAATACATTTGAATATATGTGTTTATATTGACCGATCGGATCAGCACAGACACGCATCGGAAACGAAACAAAAGAAATACTATTGAAGTATTATTACATTGAACGGAACCGTTCTGTGTCTGTGCGGATACTATAAATCGGCTTTTACTAGTGCAGCAGGTACTTACATTGCGCGGTGCGCGACTCTATGGTTACTAAGCAACAAGGGAATCGACAAACAATACATTATCGGGAGACTACCGACGGTTATTTTCAAACGGTTCACTAATCGAGTCAGTGTTCGAATCTGCTTTGTCTCGTACAGATAATTATAAACGCCTAACGCAATAATTATAATTATAGTCCCGGTAATTATAATTTCCCTTCGACGCTGAATTAAATGTCCACCAAAACACATAAGAAAAAGATATCCTCCAACTACCGGGTCAATGAGTCTATAAATAACTTCAAGATAAGGTAATGAATACGTATATTATTAGATAATTGAAACACAAGAATTATATTGTACTAACGATGAATAGAAATCATTGTTACCGTCATTCTGAACGTACGGTTGTTTTTTTTTCTTTCTGACGAAAATTGTACAGCAAACGTGTCGATCGAAATTAGATTCTGGCCATCTGGCAGAGATTGTTTCTACCTCCTAAATTGTATTTACCTTCGACTTGTTTATTGTTCCAGAGTCAAAATCGTACAGCAAAGACCTTTGCTTGCAGAACTTCTAGAGGATGACGAAGATACCAGAGACTCGAATTTTGTTGAAGAAGAAGATTGTATTTTCGGTTGGCAAGAGAAGGTGTTCAGTCCGTTCGAAGCTGATTTTTACAAGGACGAGAAGAATTGCATGACCGAGCTGCATAAGTCCTATTGTCAACGAATCAACGAGGAAAATGTTAAAGGCTCTCAGCTATACACCTATACGCAAGGGGACTCGTATTACTCGGAGAATGAGTCGCTGACGAGACCATGCAAGACAAAATTGTCGTGCAGAAACGAAACGGCGTTGCCATCTTTGCAAAATCGTAAACCATTCCCCGAAAGGTATAACAAATCGGTAGTCGACGATAAACCTGACGATACGAGGATACGCGCGAACCATTATGTCTATATGGAAAGAGCTACGATGTATGTCATGGTTGATTTATCTCGAAGAGATAAAGGTACGCCGAGTCCGGACAAGGATTCCGAAACGGTGTTATGTGTCATTACTTCTGATCGATTGCACAAAATTTTATCCATAAATCCTGACTTCACGAACGGCTGTCCTTACGTTGTCACGAATTCCAGTGGTGTCGAATTTAATTATTGGATCGAACATGTTTCCGAGAAACCGACACCGGAAGAGTTGCAAGAAGAACGGGACGAATTGCAACGTGTAAGATTAACGAAATACATATTTATTTGCACTGTTACTCATACTTCGATTGCACGTAATTCGTTTACTTTTCGAATCGAACGTCGCGGTACTTTTCATATTAGAATGTGATTTTATATATAAATATACATACGGTATACATATATATACCACAAATGAATTTGCAGAAATGTATTTGGAAAATTCAAATAGTTCTCGCACAACTAATCGGAAGTCGATACAATGATTATTTTACGTACCCCACGTAAGAGATTTCGGAGATTTGTCGCATGACTCTCTGTGGACTAAACATGTTTCTTGAATTTCATTAACATTTATCACTGGCACCGATAATCCTTTCTCATCATTTGAAATTCTGTTGCACGCTAAATCGTCGTTAGTTTCAGCTTGTATTCCGTGGAAGTATATGCGAGAAATATGTACATTATCACGTTTAATTTAAAAAATTCTTTCATTTTGTTATATTTGAAAGGTATAATAACTGATTAATATAGTTTTTAACAACATTGAATACGCGAAAGATGTAACCTAACCGTTACACTGTGGTCCCACGGCCAACTGAATTCTGTGGCGGTGAATAGTTGCTTGAACACTCTCTATGTGTTTGTATTGTCGGATTTATATATGTGCATCCATGTGACCACACATATATGCTGTTTATACGAGCCCCTTAGAGCACACTACATCTGTACATCGAAGAAAATGTGTACCTACTTCACGTACGAAACGCTTGCACTGTGTAATTCATTTCAAATATTTTGAAATAATCATATCACGCGTATAACATAGGGATCTATTATATTGCCATTTTATTAAAAAGCAGTAAATTCTTCACTGATGTTAAATAATAATATTTCTTAAATCTTATTTTTGTTATAGGAAATCAAGGAGAGATTAATGTACAAAGAAGCAGAAATAACTCACGGTTTCCATTTAACTGCGCCACACGTACAAAAACTGTTTATAAAACTTGATATTCTGTCTGCTCATGAATTTATTTTTGATGGGCTGTGCGTTTCTTATTATATCCAGTTACCAGAACATTGGAGTACTGATCAGAATGACAGACTATTTGGAAGGACTCAAAGGTGTAACTTGAAAAACAAATCAGCATATTTTGGATATGCTACTGAAATGTCATTAGATTTTGAGTCAGACAATGCATTAAATGTCAAAAAGACTTTACCATCTTGGCCTAGATTGTTGTTGGTGGTTGCATCCCTTGATATATGGTCACGGTATAATTATTTAATTGTTAGTATGGAATTCGTAGTTTATATAATTATTAAATGTAATGTAAGTATTATATTGTTTCAGATATCGTACCGAAGGATACGCAGTGGTACCTTTGCCTACACGTCCGGGTATACACGAGTTTAGTATTCCAACATGGAGACCAACAGGAAGTATTATTAATTCTCTTCGGAGATATTTCACAGGAGGTACTTACGAATTGGATGATATAACTTACTGCAATATATCTGCAGGACATGAAAATAAAATATTAAACAAGTCGCAAATAAGGGCGACACCAAACGGTCGTGTAAAACTGAAAATGAACATCATTTACCAAACTCATTCTTCTCTTAAAATTGATGATCAGCTGGATTATTTTCAAAACTTAAGTACAGATAAACTTATGACAAATATAGAAAATATTTTTGAACAATTTAAGGCAGCTAGGGAACGCATGATGCGAGTTAGACATCTTAATATTTAATTGATTAAGTTAAAACGAAGCGATCTGTGATACTATTAGAGAAATAACAATATGTCAAATCTTATAATATTGTAATATTTATTCCTCTAGTTATAAATATCTTTTATACAACATTATAACTAAAGTAATGACTTTTGATTTTTAATATGGCGAATGATATGAAAGATTTTATTATCATTATTTCAATTTTGTTTTATTACTTTTGTGTTCTAGAAAACTGCTGTATTTCTTAATGATACCAAATTGATAAAATTTACAGGGTGTTCGACTTTATGTAGTACATATTTCAGAGAGTGATTCTACAAGCTAAAACGAGACAAATCTCAGGTGTGACGAAAGTACGACATAAGCTGCATCGTCAAACTATTAACAATTAAAAGTCCCTTTGAATCGCTAATTGTGACATACATAAGTTACTTTATATGCATAAGTAGGAAATAAAATGATAACGCAATGTAGTCACTTAATGTTCACCTTATTTGAACTTGTATAAACATCGTGTAAAATATTTACTACACTTAATAGAGCATCTTGTATATGATACATAAGTTTTGATAGATTATATTTATAGAGTAGACAATCTGCTAAAGTAATATTTCAGTTGGTTCACTGTTGTTTTTAATCCATATAGAATTAAGTAGCGTGAAAATGAAAAGATTTAGAGAACAATCTAATACATTTTCTAATATATTTAATTAAAGGACTAGAGTAAAAGTGCAAACATGATCTCGAGAGGCATATAAATGTTACTGCCTTTTCTTTGCAGCTTTTACTGCTTTTGGCTTTTGCTTCTCTTCTCCGGATAGGAAAGACGTTATGAGTTCAGACATTTCTGGTATTTTGTATTTAGTCAGATTATTTAAATGTTCCATTTCCTGAAAGAATAGAACCAATAAATAAATAATTTAAAAAATGATTCATAAAATTAAAGCTTTAATATTTATGATGCTTGAATTATGTACTATCAACCTTTCTAGCATCTGGATCATTCATAATTTTAGGCCCAATCATAAGTAATAGCAGTGGTAAGATCACCATCAAGACCTACAAATAACATTGAAATTAATAATGATTTCTTTCTTAGTTAACATTCATGTAATAATAAAATAACAAGCATACCATTGAGTTAAACAAAAAGTCTGTTATTTTCCACTGTTCCCTAACTTGGAAATAACGGAATGGTGTAAGTGGTCTCATTTTTAATGGATACGGAATTTGTATAACTTGAGAAGTTTGTATTAAATTAACTTTTCTGGCTCTAAATCTTCCTTTTGAATTGATTTCTACTCTTACTGGTTCATAAACACAGTTGGGATTTACAATCTCGATAACATAAGATCCAGATGGCACATTTGAAATAATAAATGTTCCATCTTCCCTGAAAAAATAAACTTATTTGTATTCATAGAAGCATCATTAATTTATAAATTGAAATATTTTACTTATTACAATCCTAACCTGTGCAGAATTTAAACAGAAATCTGACTTGTACAATTTATGTTTAATAACAGTCCTAGTAAATCATCATATTCACTACAAACTTCATTTTCACTAATAATTGAAAGTGTAAACCATTAATTTACCTCAAAAAACCATAATGTTCTCCACCATTAACCATGACGTGTGTCATTAGCTGCCAACCATTCGGGGCTTTATTTTCCCATGGAAATACTTTCCCTTCGATAACGTATAAATCCGTTGACACTTCTTCGTCACTTTCAGCAGATACATATTTGTTCGAAACACTAACAATAATGAAAACGAGAAAGATAGCAACTTTGTAAACGATCATATTGCATGAGCTAACGTGATGTTTTTACGTGTCAGTAGAGAGGATTCTACTCTGTGAAGTATTTGCGAGCCTATGGAGTCAGAGTGGCCAACGGTAACAAATTGTAAAACAGGGTGTCACTATTCTGGTCAAAGAGATTTCCTCTTTAGTGTGGTAACGCAACAGTAGACAGTAGATGGCAGTAGACATTCTTGGATACTTCACGGAACGGAAAACAATGGGAATAAGGGAAGACTGGGGAAGACCCAATTTAGCGTAGCAACGATAACCTAAAACGGCAAGGATTGAAATGTTTCCAGTCTTTCCAGTGCTTGTGGAAGAGATACAACACATTTTTTTTTGTCAGTGATATCCCCTGAAGGTTTATTCCATTGTGTTTCGGGCCTTTTGGGTATTCTTTTAGTCTTGTTTTGTCTTTCAAAACGTAGATCGGAGTTGGGCAAAATTTTATACGGATGACGGATAAGAAGTAAAGACTAACTAATACAATTTTATTCGACACTATCGAATAAATATCCAATTGAATAAAAATTTATTCATACAGGAATTCGTATGGAAAACAATCGATTTGAATAAAAATGATACAATATAAAGTGTTTTTTTTCAATTATTCGCACAATTCGAATAATTTTGCAATCGATATTCGAGTAAAATATTCGAATAAATAGTGATGATAGTGAGATAGTGATTCGATTAAGTAGAGGGACTTGTTACCAATAATGAATTGTTTATTCGCATATCCTATGCGACTACAAGGAATTGATTCGAATTATGGGTGTGCGAGAACCCGAAAATATCAGGAACCCAATAGTCTGGACGAATCAGGTGGCATTATTCTGATTAAAATGATGCCAAACGCGATATAATTCACATCACATTTACACTAATTTTCCGTTAATGTAATCGTTATGAGAAGTATAACTTTCATCGTTCATTACACAGGTTAATATCATCGGAATTATTTCATATTTGGTTTCATTTTAATCAGTAAAATGCCACGAATATGTTGGTGAAAGTTTCATAAAAAATAACGAAAAATAAAGAAGTTTTGTAATTGGATTAGTAGTGGTCTTCTGGTCTGGTGTGGCCGAAACGGTTCTCGAGCATCGGCCACTTACCGCGGTAGTGTGAGTTTTTCCACTGATTGGAAACCTAAGGTTGGAACTGTCATACAACGAGATTTCACTGTAATGCCCAACTCTGCCCTAGATACCTCTGCTTATATTCTACAATTAATAAATTTAATATAATTTCTTTTTTTACCGTAGATAGATTATAATGTACATTTATTATACATTTTAGGTTTATATATATATATATTACGAGCAAAATATATCAGAATGGGGATTTCCAATGAAACAGCACAAGAAGAGTCGTTGGTGAGAAAATGGACAGGGAGTTGTATTGAGGGAATAAAAGGTGGCTTATCTATGCAAACAGTATCCAATGTATATAATTCAATGAAATTAAGCAAAGAGACAGTAGCAGATACTCAAGGAATGATTTATCATTCTGGTAAGTTATATATATATATACATCAATATATATAACACATTTTATGTGTGTGTATGTATATATATATCAGAATGTGGATTTTCAATGAAACAGCACAAGAAGAGTCGTTGGTGAGAAAATGGACAGGGAGTTGTATTGAGGGAATAAAAGGTGGCTTATCTATGCAAACAGTATCCAATGTATATAATTCAATGAAATTAAGCAAAGAGACAGTAGCAGATACTCAAGGAATGATTTATCATTCTGGTAAGTTATATATATATATATACATTAATATATATAACACATTTTATGTGTGTGTATGTATATATATATCAGAATGTGGATTTTCAATGAAACAGCACAAGAAGAGTCGTTGGTGAGAAAATGGACAGGGAGTTGTATTGAGGGAATAAAAGGTGGCTTATCTATGCAAACAGTATTCAATGTATATAATTCAATGAAATTAAGCAAAGAGACAGTAGCAGATACTCAAGGAATGATTTATCATTCTGGTAAGTTATATATATATATACATTAATATATATAACACATTTTATGTGTGTATGTATATATATATCAGAATGGGGATTTCCAATGAAACAGCACAAGAAGAGTCGTTGGTGAGAAAATGGACAGGGAGTTGTATTGAGGGAATAAAAGGTGGCTTATCTATGCAAACAGTATTCAATGTATATAATTCAATGAAATTAAGCAAAGAGACCGTAGCAGATACTCAAGGAATGATTTATCATTCTGGTAAGTTATATATATATATATATATATATACATTAATATATATAACACATTTTATGTGTGTATGTATATATATATCAGAATGTGGATTTTCAATGAAACAGCACAAGAAGAGTCGTCGGCGAGAAAACAGACAGGGAGAATTATTGAGGGAATAAAAGGCGGCTCATGTATGCAAACACGATTCAAAGTACTTAATTCAAAGAAATTAAGCAAGGAGACAGTAGCGGGTATTCAAGACATGACTATGGGAAGAATAAGAAACGGATTACGTTCTGGTAAGTTTATAAGGTTACTCTCAGAAGGTTTTAAAGCAGAAACGAAGTAATTTTTGCGTGTGTGTATGTATTTCAAATAGTGCAGTACTCCTTCACTTTTAAACATTAAAATGTATTTTTTTTTTTTATTGTGTACAGGTAAAGCCATAATACGCTTTGATACTGGAAGAAACACAGGAACTAACCCACATATTAATATCGATCCGAGAGGATATCCGAGCAGAAAAAATCCCCATATCGCAGTTCCTGAAGTGATAGTTAATAGTGCTGGAGTACTGAATAGCATTTTATACTATGCAGGTATTGCACTAACCATAACCTCTGTAACAATTGAGACTTGGCGAATTGGTTCTGCGATCCGGGACGACATATCCGTGAACCAACATGCAGACGAGATAATTCAAGAATTGGAGGTTAGCAGGAAGAAATTGAAAAAAACTTTTGAGGACGAAAATAATTTGGAGAAAATTCTGAAAAATACGAAGCGTGCAAAGAAAGCACCGGTGAAAACTATTAAAACAGTTGCATCAGCGGCTGGTGGTTGGGGTGGAGCCTTCGCAGCAGGTGGTGGAGGTGCATGGGCTGGTGCAAGCACTGGCGCTACAATTGGTTCTTTGTTTGGTCCAGCTGGGGTAGCTGTATTTACTCCTATTGGTGCTGTGGCAGGTGCAATTGGACTTGGAATTGCCGGTGGGGTTGCCGGAAGTTCTCTTGGAGAAAGTGTAGCGGAAGCAGGGTTAACGCTTTTGGATGATTGAAAACCACATATATATTTTATATCGCATAAATAGCAATAAGATTTTAACATCTAATATGAATTAAAGTGTTCAAATATCTATTACATATTTCATTACTTGCATATTTGCACGTCCTGTCATAATCATGTATTTCTAACATTTTCGTTTCATCATGCGACACTGACATTTGAAATTTCAAGATGGCGACGTGTAAAACAGTCGACTGAAAATAGTAACCCAACCACTACTAAATTCAGTCGATAGTTTAAAAAATCAGTCGACTGAAAATAGTAGTTGGCTACTATCGATTTAGTCGATAGTTTTTAGTCGATGATGCCCATCACTACTCTAGACAGCTCTAGATGGCTCTAGAGCCCCGCGAACGTGAGACAAAAAAATACATTGGGTCTACTACTGTACCTCGTCTGTGAATAAACTAAACTAATTAAAAACCCTGGCCGTGAAAGGTCTCATCTCTTATTGCTATTGTTTGCGCGCCTGATGATGGCTAGCAAAGTGTATTCGTTCTTACTCCAAGGCAATTGTTTGGCCAATAGCAATCCTCTACCATCGCACATAGTGTTACTATTGGTCTTAGAGTTACACCGAATACACTTTGTTAGCCATTATCTGGCGCGCACACGGTAGACGACTATTGAAAAACGTCGGAGCAGGTCGGAGTTTCGCCTCTGTAAGTTTGCTGTGTATCCTGGGTATCATCGTTTCTATCGATCCTGGTGTACACGTCACACAATGGACGCTGTGGTTTACGGTTCCGTGAAGAAAGGGTCGTTTACTGTGGTTTTATGAAGAGACGCGGAATCCCTTGTGCGAATCTCCAATGTATTTCGTGCGGGAGAAGTCATAGGAATAGTTGTTGAACGCATATGATAATCATTGAGCATTCTTGCGTGAGGTGCGAAGTGTGTTAAGTGAAGAACGAGTGTGCACGTAAGTGTGTACGAGCTGCCTAAAAGGGCTTCTAACGTCCAAGGACTTATGTTTGTAAACCATGAACTATTTTCGATAAAATTAAATGGCGAGAACGATGGTCTCGAAAGTATGTTTTGTGGTGCCGATGTTGCTAGTAAAATTACTATTCGCAACGGACTTTTCCTAGGCATAGCCTCCGCGTTTGCAAAGACTGCATAAAAATATACAGACGTCAAACGATCACAATGTGTTGTTTTGTCTGACGTACAGAAACAAAAACATCGACGACTCCTCGCCTCCATACGTTAATAGGCTACTTAAAAAAAACACATTTTAGCAGGATTAAACTGTCTGTTTACTAATAAACTTTACCAGAAACTTTTACGCATAAAGTTAAAAAAAGCGACACTTATTGTGTTTCATAGAGCAACAAGAATTGTGTACTCCGTTTGATTGCAAAGAGAGGGAATCTCTACAGATCAAAACATATCATTTAGTTTTCGCTTATAAAAGGGACATTTATATTCGTGAATTTAACAAACAAAAAGAGAGAGAGAGAAGCAAAGTTGTTTTACTTTCTTAAACGTTGTTTCCATTGAAACAAAAACTTTTGCGACATTAGGCATACAATTCATATCTACCAAAAGCAAGGTGTACTTGCTGACGTTGTAGATATATATATACACAAAATATACATATATTGGAAACTTTTATAAAACTCGTAAAACGTTTTAATTAAACAGCATAAGGACAATCTTAAAGTCAAAGTTTTCGGTGAATGGACTTTTTAAATCTTTTACCACAGTGACTTTAAATCGGATTTTATGTGCGATCTTCCGAACTTTCCTCCTTATATGCTAAAAATGTTACCGCATTGCTTTCTACCATATAATTGCCGTATGACATGCCAGATCCGTTCGAATATGATATTGTTCTCGGACAAGTATCACAGCCCGCTGGATATCCATCTAGTAAGCCCTTTTTTATATTTGCGTTTCAGAAAAGGTTTAAAGGCGCCAGAACTGCATTGGCTTTACACAAGAGAGCCCGAAACATCCAGAAGTACAAAGCCTGGATGACGGGACAAGTGAAGAGATATTTATGAGCATTAGTGAAAGTGATCAAATGAATAGTGAAACTATGGACAATAATACCGACGGAGACAACTTAAATCTAAGTTGCGGAGAAAATGACATAGTAGACGAATTAAAAATTGCTGCAGATGAAACGTACGACACACGTAGTGAAGTTTCGTCTAGCAGTTCGAATTCAGATTCTAGTCAGCCTAGTATAAGCTCTGTTTCGACTAAATCCTCACGTGGAGACAATAAACGCAATAGAAAAAACAGGGGAAAGCGTGCTAGGTCAAGGGATTCAAAGTCCTCCAGTCCTGAAACAAAACGTGCAAGGTCTAAGGAGAGTAAAGGCATTGTCAAGAGCTACGATTATGCCACAAAATTAAATTACTTGTTTAGGGATGCAAGGTTTGCTGCTTTTATTACATATGTTTCTCGCTATCTTATGTAAACTCGTTGGTTACTGTACTTGCAAATGTTTAGATAAGTACGCTAATGTAAATGCCAAGAACATGTCTTAAAGTTCTTTTTATTAGATTTTTCATCATCAAATCGAACAATGCTGAGAATGTCACATTGTCAAAGGCGAAAGGAGTATGGAGTACGTTGCCCCAAAATGAAGCCAATTTGAACCAAGCTTACAGGGAGTCCAGAAATGTCCTTTTAGTATTTTCTGTCAAAGAATCAGGGAAGTTTGCAGGCTTTGCACGACTTAGTACAGAGTCTAGAAGAGATGGAGCACCCATTTCTTGGGTTTGTATATATGTGTAATTAAGCAGAGTCAATTTTGGAAACTGTTACTTAATGCTACATTGAATAAAATATAAATTTTAGGTGTTACCTCCTGGACTATCAGCGAAAGCATTAGGGGGTGTATTTAAAGTTGATTGGATATGTAGGAAGGAATTACCATTTACAGCAACCTTACATTTATATAATCCATGGAACGATGGTAAGCAGGTCAAAATCGGGCGAGACGGACAAGAGATAGAGCCAAGAGTCGCGGAGGAATTGTGCAGGTTGTTTCCAGAGGATGAAGGTAATTGAAAACTCCCTGATTTCCTCGAGCACGATTCTTTACATTCGACAATGTATGTTTTAGGCATCGAAATGACTCCGATCTTGAGAAAGTCGAAGGAAGCGGCGAAGCATGTTACAAAATCGTCTCGTTCGTACCGAGATAACAGACCAGTTAACAACAGTTCTAGATTTTTACGGTCGAGGGGCGGTAGGGGACGTAGGCTTTTCTTAACTTCACGATCTCGTTTAGCTTCCTTAGCCAGAGGATCTCACTTAGCCGGTAACGACCATAGAGGATCTAGGGATCATCATCATCATCGATATGCTTCCTGGTTTACTCGAGGCGATTCTCCTTACTCAAAGTACAGTACTCGATTTAAAATTGCATTGTCAATGGAAGCTTTACGCTCAATATTTAACGGTTGTCAACGTTACAGGGGATACGGTAGTCCTGGATTAGGTGTAGCTGCGGCGGCAGAAGCATATGTCGCGGATTACATGCGTACCATGCAACACCAATTACCTCCATTACCTCCTTACGCTGCACCTCATCCTTATGACTCTTTACCTCCACCGCCACCACCGCCGAGGTATTACGATGGCCTGCCACTGCCACCTGATTATAGTGCGGCTGCGTCTGCACTTGAAAAGCGCAGTTACGAGAGAAGTGTAGATGAGTTTTTGTGGAGAACAGCGAGTCGACACAGTCGGCACAGTGACCACCGATCCTCCCGAGATCATCATCACAGATATAGGGATCGTAGATAAGAAATTATTTACATTATCTCCTCATCCATTTATTTCATTTCTCAATTCATGCACACCTTATAAGGGCTTTCAAAGGAATCACAATACTTACGATCATATAATAGAAGAAAATTCATCGAATGGGAACTTTAATCAATGTAGTAGTGATTAAAAAATGTGGTTTAATATATACATTTATATATGTATATAATGATATATGTATGTATATATACCATGTAATTTTTAACATAATTCGAAACACTATTGTGTTTTAATGATAAATCGATTGATGGAAAAGCATCTAAATGCTTGAATTGTGTAATAATGAATAAATATTGTATACTTAGTTTCTCTTTCACATGATACTACGTAGTGATATAAGTAAGTAACAACTAAGTGAGAGATAAAAAATTATCTGTAGAATTGAACAATGATTCACAATTGATCCAATCTGATTGTTTGCATTTAGCAATAATCGTAGATACTGTCTGCTACAGTATATTGTAGTTTACTGTTAAGTTTCTTATATACAATTTAGGTATTATTTATATATTTTTGTAATTGTTGTAGTCATATCTGATACATCCGTTTTATATAAAAATAAAAAAAATAATAGTACTCAATTGTGAATCAGCGTGAGTATTGATAATACTGATTTTTCTATTGATACTCCAATTTGATAAGACGATGTACCGGTTTAACATACATAGATCACTGCCGTGAATAGGGGAATTTACTTTCGCATGAAATTAATGTGACGTGATGTTACCATAAATTCTTTTTCCGTTAATACATATGGAAATTTTATAACGAAAATTTTGTAAAAAGCGTCTACTTCGAAAGAGAATATTTTGTCATGATTAATAATACAAATCATTTATAACATACATGCAATTATTGAATCACTACTATTGCTTATTTATATGAGCAGCCTAATACCGTGATTATGTACCGAAATCATTGATTTACATGTTTTTTGGCGCTATTTCGTAGTAAAGTGCAAGATGCATACACTCGTTTCGTTTTATTTTTTTACATATCCTTCCTAATCAGCGTAATTACATTTAAAACAACCTTTTCCTATTTCTTAAAAAAGAAGAAGACCAGAAAGCAATAGAAATTTAAGATAAATCTTATCTTTCACACTACCCCCGCAGTCAATTCAACGGACGGAAGTTTTAATCTTGTATCTCGTATCCGTTTATTAGAATGCACACATCCAGTTTTAATTATGTCGTTCAGAATACAGTTTGTAAAATGCACGTTGTGCGTCATTTTATATATTATCGTTTGTTTCATTTTATTAAGGATCAAACACCGTTTTTATTTTACGGTACGATCCGATTTACCCATTTCTGTTCACCAAGAGAAATATATTGATATACAACGTGCGATTACAAAGCCAACCGGATTTGACATAAGCCATTTAGGGCATGCTGAAATAAGAAGCGATCCGATTAGCTTGCAGGTAAACGAATTAAAATCGTTGAAATGCAGTGTACCGTAAACGCATAATGACGGTGAACTTGCTTTGTTAGGAAAGCATATCGTTGCTGCAACAAATTTCAAATACATGTGATAAATATAATTTAAGAACTCCATTGAGAAGAAGACATTTTTTGTATAATTTTGAACGAAACTCCATGTATTGTTGGATCCGTAAAGTCGCTTCGACGAGCTTCACAAAATTATTTTCTGATATGAGACATCGTCAAGCTACACACGATTATTATAGGTAAATATAATTTATTGTTTCAATACAATTGTTACTTGACCTTTCAAATTTCTTGTAGAGAGGTCGATATTCTAGCGCCGCAAACTCTAGAGGAATTACACCGCATCGTAAAGGATACGAAAACATTTAAACTTTTAGTTGTACGGCATCCTTTTCATCGACTTGTGTCGTCATACAGGTATATATATTTTCTTCTTTAACGTGTTATGATTCTATTACAAAATATTTGTACGTTTCAGAGATCGCATAGAAGACAATTCAAAGCACACAGCACAAGCTTGGATTTATACTAAAAAAATTTTTCACCTTACAAGACCCGCGCTTTTTCGTTCCAATATATCGACTGGTAACTTTCAAGATAAAGTGTTTACGCACGACAAAAGGTACTATTCTATGAATCAAAATCTTATCATTACTAAATTATCGTGTTTTAACATGTTACTTTTGTTTTCTCAGAATAAAACTAATACCAACATTTAATGAATTTGTGCTGTGGCTTCTTCAAAGTTCAGAACAAGATGATGTTCACTGGGATAGCTACTATACACATTGTAGCGTTTGTAACATACGATACAATTACATTTTGAAGTTGGACGATTATACGAACGCACAAATAAATTACATCTTATCAAGATTAGGATTGGACGAAAAGAAAACAAATTTATCAAGATTGGAAAAAACGCGAGGGGGCTATACTAACTTTGCCACTACATGTAAATATTTTCGGAGTTTAACACGAGAAATTATTTTTAAACTGTACGAAAGATACAAAGTTGATTTCGAAATGTACAATTATGATGTGAACCGATATATGTATTGTACAAATAAAAAGAATTAAATTCAATGTTATATGTGTTGGTTTAGCTATGAGTAACGGTAGTTTACAGTACTAAAAAAGTATTTATTTCGTTCTTTTTATACAAAAATGGATACACTCATGAAATGACATATAGAAATATAAAGTTACGTATCCTCATGAACACTCACAAGAAATACAATACAATCGAAATGTTTAGATCGCTATTGTACATACCACATTTCATCTCATAGCATTTCATCAAGTGTACCTTCGACTGACAACCGCTAACAATTACGTTTCCTTCATTATTTCGGAATCGTATTCATAAAATTAAACGCAACTCGGCTATTGGAATTCGTATGAATAATTTGTATTTTGTTTACACATACGTTTAGCTTTACGCATAATTAATATACTGATTCTCATTTTCTCCACAATTAGTATGCCTTACGTTAAAAATATGACGGATCACTGCGAGGTAACAGTTGGCTGTATGTTATCATCTTGCATAATTACACAATCATCGTCTTCCGATAGTTTGCGTTTTGATTTTGGTTTTGATACGGAAGCAACATTGGCGGTATCGTTATTCACATCGTTTTCAATTATACATACATCGTTGTCCTCCACATCGTTAACTTGTATTCTCCGTTTCTTTGGAGAAGCAACATTCGGCATTTCAATCTTGCGTTTCTTCGTGGCTTCCGATACAACAACATCAGCCTCGACAATCGTAACATTATCATCGGATTGGTAGTCCGTAGCCTGTATAGAAGTGCGGATTGCATAAATTTTTAAAATGTTAAGAGTGAATATATTCATACAACAAATTTTTACTTACTAAGCCATTCGAGGTGGATGGTTTAGCCAGATCGTTTTCTTCTTCAGGCTTCAGATCTTTCTCGTCTGCTAGGATCAGGAAATCTGGACTATCGCCCTTTACATTCGGTCGTTCTCTATAGACCACGATCACGGTTAGCGAATAATTTTGATGGAAGTCATCGACCTTAAGAATAGTACCGTCTTTAATTCCTAGTTGCTCTAAAATCTTATCATTGTTTTCCTCGGTCTCTCCTTCTTCGCTACTAATCACAATCGTGCCGGTACCATCTATATAAACATCTGGAGCGACCATGTTCAACCTATTTTTTAATACTACTTCATCCAACTCTTTGATTGTCATCTTGGACGTATCAACCGCTAATACAACTTGTGGCGTTTTCGCGCATACGTAGCATTTCGGATTCGGTGGATTTACATTCTTTTCTGGAACGAGCAATCGGTTGCGGTGGTTCATTTTCGAACGCAAATATACGGATCTGCATGCTTTCAATTTATCCTCCAGTATACAAAACGCGTGAAGAACAACTAGACCACCTACTATCGCGTTTGTAGTCGCGATTGCTGGAATTATATTCCCCGCCATTGCTATAAGAAAAATTATAAGCTGTTAGCGTTATTTATTTCATTTTCGGAAACTAGCCAGCAATGAAAAATATGGCATTGAATATGTTTAGAATAAAAATTATTCAATAGAAATTTAGTCATTTATGAAAATGTAGAGAAGGTTTGTTACTTACACTTTATATCGAATCTTGTCTTTTGAGGTATACCAAAAATTTGTGCTCTTATATTAGCACAAGCTGCTACAAAGTCCATCGAACTTTGATCATCTTTGTCCCAAACGAGATTTTCTTTAGAAGCTGATTTACTCAAGTTTTTTACTGCTTCAGCAAATTTGGCCCCACATTTTGAAATACTCCAACGTTGTTGATCTTTCAATCCAGGTTCATTTACTTCTTTACTACATCCTGGCACTGTATCACAAAAATTTATAATGTAAATATATTAATTAATTGATTAATTCTGACAATCAATTTGACAAACCTCCATCCGGTAATTCTTTCCAATTCAAGGGGGTAGGAGGTCTTCTCTTCTTCCACAGATTATCCATACTAAGCAAGTATTTTATATCATCATGGAATAGTTTTGTGAACAATTTCTCTGGATCGTAGCTGCACGACTGCGCCCAAGCTCTTGTGGATACTCTGTCCACATTTCCTTTCTCATTTGATTCTGAATTTAAAGCACCTTCGCCTGCTGCATCTGCAATAAAGAATTCCTGCGTATAGATTAACGTGTTAACATTTTAGCAGGCATTGTTGTAAGCATGTTACCATTACCTGCTGCTTCTGGATCAGCAGTGTCTGGAGAAACATCTTGATCAGGATCTTCTTCACCGAACAATTGACTACAGAAAATTCAAAAGTGTTTTCTTACTTTCATCTATAACGCCTGCATCTCATAACATAGTGCTCGGGACAGCACAGGGGCAAGGGGATTGAAGTTCGCCGTCACGCTATGCTAAAGTAGTAGCGTTTTCTCGCGACCCACAGTTTGACTATCCCCATAATCCACGAGGTACTTACGTCACAGCAGGTACGCAAGCTTCCTACGTCTTATTAGGGAGACAGGTATGATTCAGCTCAGTTGGAGACATTGGTTGGTAAATGTAAAAAATAAATGAATTCGTTTCGATCGACGAATTTAGTTTCGCGTGGTTTAAAAGATTGACTCCGGAGTCTTGACCGATAGCGATTCGAAACTTTGGTGTAATCAAGACAGACGCTTCCAGGTTTTCGGTCGTCTTATATGGTCATGGTTTAATGGATCAGTAATACAATATTCAGCCAGTTGGAGCTACCTAAACGTTCACAGAAAGGCGCAAAAACCTGGGTTTTTCCGACGTACCTACGACGGCGACATCGGACCGTATAGCCGGGCCTAAATTGCACTACCTGGAGGCTACCTCTGCTAATTAGGGGTCAGTAAGTACCTCTAGCGGGAATAGTAGTGGTACAGTTCTATTCTGAAAAACGGCACCAATGTTTGTTTTGAGACACTATTCCGAAAAGTGACTGATTTCTCATGGAATGACTCAGATACCTATTCGGCTTGCCTTTGTTCTTGAGTGGGCTGAGAGTTTACGGGTCCTATAATGTTGTCCGGCAGACCATAAAGTTGTCGGTGATATCTTTTGTTGTAAAAAGAATATGACACACCATCTCGTTCTGGCACTAAGCAGTGACGACCTAACAACTTCAAAAGAAGAAGAGGGAATAGAAATTTCCTATTCTCAAAACAAACATTGGTGCCATCTCGAGAGGCAGAACTGTAGCGAGAATGTGTATGACTGAATTATGTGCACCTGACCAATCAGATGGTTTCTTTGCAGATTTCTTTTGTATTCCTTCCGAGTAATACGTTATGAAACACAGACAGTACATCTATAAGAAAAATAACCAATTCAGAAACCTACTTGAATAAGTGCTTAGCCCATACTATACAGTGGATAGGTTCACTGGGTGTATTACGTATTGTACAGCCAGGGTAAGTCTTTTGTGCAGCTTTAGGTGTACACTCGTAGCACTGACTTAATCCTTTTTTAATGAGTTCTACTTGTCCCTCGTAACCAGCAGTACCAGATTCAATTAAAGGTATGTCTGCTGCTAAACACATGCGATTCACATGATTCCTAGCTGCTCGATTGTCGAGAGCATTCATAACTAGGCTGAACTTTTTGAAAAAAGATACTCCATATTCAGAGCTGTGGACACAGAAGTATTATAAATAATTATGAAAATATTAACACTGTGAAATATCGTGTCTAAAAATACTTACGATGTAATACTGTCATGATAATGGACTATTTTCACATCAGGATTAAACGTCTGTGCAGTTTCTTTTGCAACAAGCGCTTTTGATTTTCCCACGTGTTTCTTTTGGAACAGGAACTGTCTATTCAAGTTGCTAACGTCGATCGTGTCTAGATCGATCTGAAAACAACGTATGTTTATTTATTATTCATACGTCCAATCTCTATTAGATCGAACAAGAATAGCGATCGTATTGTATTCGATAACATGCATTACAAACTCGTAATGTAATGTAAGCAGATGAGGGTAATGTAAATACCGGCTTTAAAGCGTTCAAGTAAAGGAGGGAAAAACATATAGGTTAGAACAACGCTACGACTTAGCGGTTTTCGATGCTTACAATCTCGATGTCGGTGAATCCTGTCATAACAAGATTTTTTAATATTTCGCATCCGATCCCACCGGCGCCCACAATGAGCACTTTGCTTTGCAGTATCGCATTCTGTAATTTGTCACTGAACACACCGTTAATACTAGCCGCCATTTTTCAGGCTAAATGAGAAAATGTAAATTCCAATAAAAAGCAACCAACCGTTATGAACGCACTGACGCCACTGACTGAAATCCATGTGCATCGTGCATCCATTCTGCGTTGACGCCGCCGACTGTTGCAGTGTTTACCTCTTCCACCGTCAGATGGCCACAAAGATGGGTAAATGCAGATATCTTCTTTCTATTTAAAGAAGAATTTGAAACATTCTTTGCATAAAAACTGATTCAAATACGAAATAAGAAATTATTTTATTTTACAGTTATGGTGTAATGAAGAAATTTTTATTTCAGTACAGAGCCAACGAAATATCAATTTCATCAAGTAAATATATACATGACACTAATATTCGTTGTAAAGAAATTATATTTGTATATAGTAATAAAATAAATCTTCTATTATTGTTGTAATTAAGCTAAAGAGAAAATTTCTTCTGTGATTACATAAATCATTTGGACGAATTTGTGCTATAGGGAATTTCTGTATGCAGTTACCATCACCAATGGTTACCATTTACTTTGGTTGACAACATTGACATTTATAACCGTTTGAATTCGAATGATCTGTGTACATAAATAAAATTTGATGAATGTATACTTTCAAAGTGATAAATTGTACAAATTGTATACATTGTATAAATTGTATTTTAAATGAACAACATGAGTTTCAACGATTTGAGTCAAATATCTGGTATGTAATTACTCGACAATGAACAATTGACAATTGGAACTATTGTAGATATACATCTCGACACATTGACCGTGTAATTTGTCGAATTTTAGATCTGCATAGCATATCACGGATATCCCGTGTGAATTGTAGTCGGATAATGGGTAGAATAGATTCGTTACAAAATTTATCGGAACATCATAATACAAGTAAGAATACTATACCCCAGTATCAAGGATCTGATCACCTACAGAAGGCTATAAAATGTTTAGCTTTGTTTGAGGAAAGCATAGGGAATCATATAAAGAGCAAAATCATTTTAGAATGTATAAAAGAAGCAACCATGAACAGAAAGAAAACATTGTCTGAAGGCATTGTTAACAAATTGAAGGGATTACTTACAATTCATGAGAATGATAAATATATACACTTGCCATCTGCATCTATTAAGATACCAGCAAAGTTGACAATATTAGGAATTACTGACCTACCAGAATACGATCTCACTTACGAAGAAAAATTAGATGTCAAATGTTATGTAGAAGCATTACTTCGGGAGAAAACACACGACTTTATACTAAGGTTTAATAAATTGGTGACTAAATTGGTGATTTTTTAGACTTAGTACTATTCGAATTTATGCTAATCTTAAAAACATTTCAGCTACGAGGTATTGGGAGGAAATATAAAAGAAGTAATGAGGTCGAATGATTGTAATTTGCGTAAAAAATTGTTTGAATCTTACGAAGTGGAAATGTATCAATGGAAAGATAAGATTGAAGAATTGTGTGAGCAGTACAAAGCTGATATTGCTAGATGCAAGACTTTACTAAACAGTTGGAGCAATTTTAAATACATAGATCTCAATCGAATTTATCTAGAAAAAGCAGAGTACATGTTGATACAAGCTGAAGTTGCACAAGTCCAAGCAAAAATTACAAAATTGTCCTGCATTATGAGAATGTTTAAGGAAACTCCTGTGACCATTACAGCTTACAAAACACTGAATTCGATTCTAGATGAAAAATTGTTCGCAACAATGAATGAGATCAAACAGAAAGAGAATCTGAAGAAACAGTATGACAGTTTACAAAGTGCAGAGTACAGTAGCATCTTAAAAACTTACTTACAATTTTGTAAAGCTATTCAAAAGAAGAGACAGATTTTAGAAAAATTATAAGCTAATTATAATTGAGAAAAGGTAAATAAATTTCACAAATATTTTTTCACAGATTTACATTTTTTCTACTAAGACGAATATAAATATTTACAGTGTCCTTTGATACTTTGTTCGATTATATAAATTAATTTCTTTTTAGGAACAAAATGATATTATTTTAAAGTACATTATTATTTATTACTGTTATTGAATGCTGTTGAATAGAAGTAACAAGATGAATGAGATTATTATTAATTCGTATAATGAACTAATACAGGATGTACTAGGAAGATAATATTAAAAATTATTAAAAAAGTTTGTCCAGCATTTTTTATTCACTGTCTGATAATGTATCCCCGTTTCGCGAGATAATGGCAGGTACACAATTTTTGTCAGTCAGCATGCCGTGTTCTATTAGAAAGGCTTCAACATCTGACGAATAGAAATCTACTCCTAAGTAGTCTGTCACGTGAACGAAATTCCCTATTATTTGACCTGCTTTGTACACTAACAGAGCTGGAACTCCTTCTCTTTGAAAATGTCTACTGAGACCAGCCACGGATCCTGTAACAAAGTTAATATAGAACATTCAAACAGGACAATCAACTAATGTAATATAAACAGGACCACAAACCTAAGATTTTACAAAATTTTACAAAAGGGTAGTTTTCTGCAACGGATATTAAACATCCATTCATAGCTTCACAGCCAGGCACATTAGTTTCATAAACATGCACAACGACTGTTACAGATTTGTTTTCATTGTCAATTGCTTCAAAAAAGTGATCTGCTGTTTCCAGATTAATGACTCTGCCAAAACGAAGCTTTTCTGCTTGCGCGATCATTTCCTTCATTCTATGTCTCTGGTACTCTAAGAGAAATTCATCCGTCAGCAGCTCGGCAAGATCAGGATCAGTTTGCATAATTTTTTCCTTCTCTTCATCCAAAGAACTGCGACAAGTTAAACTCAATTTTTTAATTAATTGTAGTCTTTCCTTTTCTTGTTCTTCTCTTTTTTCGGCTTCTAATTGTTTATAGCGTTGCCAATCCTTTAAATATATTGCGATACATTAAAATGGTGTACTACGTTAACTAACAAAGCAAATTGGATATAATGGCTCACTTTTATAACACCCTTCGGTCCTGTATTACTAGAAGTCCCGTCCCATTCTGAAAACGATGGCTCTAAGGACTCTGTGATTGCTCCCTGATATTTGTCACTGTCTGACTCTTTGTCAGAGTCTGCTGAATCGTTTCCTTCATCTTCGCTCGAACTGCAATAGTACTGCAACTTTTCTCCGAGAATCTTATCTTCCAAAGTTGACATGTTTAGTTGTAAACAGTACAACTAATATATATAAGTCAGTGAGACTAACAATGTCTAAAACGTTGCTAGTAGATTGAAATAAAAATGTGTTGTACCTATGTTGTAAAATCGTACATAAATCGCGATATCGTACATAAATCTAGAAAGTAATTTCAAAATTTCATTGTCACAAATATTGTTCCACGTAATCTTAGCATTGTGTACTAGTTTCGAGCGCAGTGTTCATTGCTGTTCTTATAATCACAGAATTATATTTCACGTAACGATATTATTTACGTTTCACTGATAATACGACACCCACCACGCGACAGTTACTACGGAATGTCAATACTCGCAATTAACTTAGCAAGACGCTATGGAAGATATATTTGTATGCATAAACTGACGCACCGACATGATTGCACTCTTCATGGTATATTAAACGGCATAAAGGTGGCGTTTTTAGTCTAAGAAGTAGTGGCAATTCAACACCAGATGCCGCTATTATTTGAATCCAATGATCTTATCTTCCGAGTAAAACGCTCATATCACAAATTATCACAGACGAGGTATAGCATATTCATATTGTAAATTGTAAGCACATGGACTAGACGTGCACTGTTTCGTATATTTTTATTGTTAAATCTGCTGGATTTAAATAATATTGCACTTTTTTATTTTTAAATAAACACATCACGTAAGTAATAAATATACGCAATTGAGAAATACTGTAATATTTACACATTTATTTACGTATTTTTAGTATGGATGCACTATCAAGCGATGCACGGTTTGCACACATTGCAAAGGATCCAAAGTTTAAAAGGATCCCGAAGGCAGAACGCAAAGTGAAAATAGATAAAAGATTCCAAGGTATGTTTAAAGACAAAAGGTTTGCTGTTAAGTATACCATTGACAAAAGAGGCAGACCTGTAAGTCAAACATCATCGGAGAATCTGAAAAAGTATTATGACTTATCCAGCAGCGAAGAGGAGGAAGACAATGATGTTGAAGATGAAGGAGAAGAAAAGGAAATGAAAAAGAAAACTGTTACTCTAAAAAGTAAACAGAAAATGAATCAAGAGAAATCTAAGAAAAAGAAAAATCAAAACAAGTTGGAAGATCTGAGCTATGTAAAGAATAATTTGGATGATAAAGATGAGGATGAACATAGTGATTCATCAGATAATGATTTTTCAAGCAATGGGGAATTGCTTAAGATTAAACCACTAGAACATACTGAAGATTCTGACCAACATACAGAGTCTGAGAACGAGTCAGAGTCTGAATCTGATGCAGGCAGCGCATCGAATGTGGATTCATTAAAAACAGACCTGAAAGAGAGTAAGAAACAATTGCATACTAAAAGGAGAAATGAATCTAACAAACTTCCAGACAAAATTAAAGAAAAATTAAGAGACTTAAGCGTAAATTATGCTAGGGGTGAAGGAGTTTTAATGACAGACAGTTCTTCGGATGATGATGATGATGATGATGATGATGATAATGAGGAGGTTTCAGGTAATATGATTATTATATATGACCAGAATTTTTAATAACTAAATGAATAGTTAATATTTGAAAGCTAATACTGTATATTTCAATTAGATGAAGAAATTGAACATAACTGGGGTGAATTAGATAAGGAAGCTGATACAACAGATGAAATCACTCATAGATTAGCAGTGTGCAATATGGATTGGGATAGAATACGTGCTGTAGATTTAATGGTTTTGTTTAACTCATTTTTACCAAGTGGTGGTATCATTCGTTCAGTCACGGTAAGTATAACAAACATTTAAGAAATTTATTAGAGGTGTGCAAGAACCCCGAAAATGTTGGGTGTCCAATGGTCAGGATTCGCAAGAATCCCAAAATTTTCGAGTTTTGGCACACCTCTAATATCTATCCATTCTTATAGCAAAGTAATTTCAGATTTATCCATCAGAGTTTGGTTTGCAACGCATGAAGGAAGAAGAAATCACTGGTCCAAAAGAATTGATAGAAATGAGCAACAAGGAAGACATAGACAATAAAAACGAAGTATGACTTATTCATTGAAATTAGGGGAAAATATGAATAGAGTATACAAAAAGTACTCACGATTTTGCAACATTTTAGGATGAAGAGGGGTCAACATACCAAATGGAAAAATTGAGGCAATATCAGTTAAATAGATTAAAGTATTACTATGCTGTTGTTATCTTTGATTCGCCTGAAACAGCAAATAAAATTTACACAGAGTGCGATGGCACGGAATATGAATCTACTGCAACAAAGTTGGACCTGAGATTTATACCAGATGACACAGAATTTGATCAGGTACGTTATTTAGTCTTAAAGAATGTTAAATGTATCCATTGTATATGACCTTAGATGCCTGCTTTAAGACTCCTAAAGAGATTTGTGATGAGGTGCCAGAGCTTTCCAAGTATCAACCGAGACAGTTCACTACTACAGCTCTGCAGCAAGTTAATGTGCAGCTAACATGGGACGAGACAAATCCGGAAAGGATGGAGATTGCACAGAAACTGAATTCTGGAAAGTTGGACGACATTAATGAGAGGGATTTGCATGCTTATTTAGCTACTGACTCAAGCGACGACGAAGCAGGTATTACTTCTATGTCCTTTTCTTATTTGAAGCTAAGTCCACAATTTTGTCGCCTTTTGTTTCCTTTTCTTTTTCTTTTATTCGGTAAAAAAAGAATGTTACTTCAGTGTGGATATAGCTTTACATTTATAATATTTTTCAATTACATTTCTTATCCATACCAGAAGATACAGAAAAGAAAGAAAAATTACAAGAAGACAAAGAGGACACTGATCTGGAAACAAATGCTGATTCAGTTGAAAAATATAAAGCTCTATTAAAAGAGATCGAAGAGAAGGAGGAAGCAAAGCAAAAGAAAGAAGTTGAGTTAGAATTTTCATGGGGTCTAGGAACGAAAAAAAAGGCTGAAAAGCTGGTACAGGAGAAGATGAAGAAGGATGAAAACCTGACACCATTTGAACAATACTTGGAAAAACGAAAAGCGAAAAAGAAAACTAAACAAGAAGAGCGAAAGAAACGCAAAGATACGGATAAAGATCCATCCACGAATTCTGAAGAGTCTGATTTGGATGCTAGTGAAAGTGATGAAGAAATTACGAATAAAAAGTCTCGTGGAAAGAAAAAGGCAATGAAAAATGATGACGTGTCCGAAGATGATGACAACGAACAAAAACGTAAAGCCGAATTGGAACTTCTCCTAATGGATGAAGATCAGAATGGCGATAAACGGCATTTCAATATGAAGAAGATTGAAGAACTTGCCACGATGACAAAATCGAAACAAAAACGGCTTAGTAAAAAGAAAAACGGACAGCCGATACAGGAAGATAATTTCGAAGTAAATGTACAGGATCCGAGGTTCAATTCACTGTATACATCGCATCATTATAATATCGACCCAGCAGATCCGCATTATAGGAAAACCAAGGGTACCGAGGCGTTAATTAAAGAGAAACTGAAAAGGAGAGCTGATAGCGATCCCATAGATGTAAGTAGAAACTTTACATCACGCTATGCACTTACCAATCTAATTGCCCAAGTTTTTATTAATCTTTCAGGAAAGTGAAAGCAAACATCAGAAGAAGAAGCCTAATAGTGATTTGCAACTATTAATTAAAACCGTGAAGAGGAATGCGAAGAATATTGCACGACCAATAAAATGATTTTTCATTGAAAGATAACGTTTAGATATTTATTATTGTTAAAAAGTATTATCCCGATACTGTATGTAAATAAAATTTGTACACATGAATGGCCCGAATTGATTAATCAATTACCGGTTACACGCATCTGCTATTGTAAAAGTTAAGTTAACATTTTGCCAATCCGAATTATATATCAAATGTTACCACGCTTTTGTACGCTTTCAATTTGTAGGACACGAAGATAAAAAATTTCGAAAAGAGTTTCGTCTCTGGTTTACTTCGTAACCATAGATATTATTATAATGTGATCAGGATGGCAGCACTGTAAATGCGTGCTTTGTACCGAATACATACACACGCATATTTCCATAAAGAGTATACATACGTAGGTGGAAAGAGGAGCAAGAGCTAACTGGGCATCTGGATGCCTAAGCGTCGTTTTGGGGAATGACGATTCTGATAAAATGTATTTTGAAAACAACGAGAGATCAGCGAAGCTATAGGTTAGGCTGAACACGTATATACAACATTTCTTGCAAGGCGAGAGCTTTCCTGAGACGAAATTTTTGGGTTGGCTTCGTAGAGATCGATACAAGGCCGCGGTTGAAGGGAACTTTTGGTTATGTATGCGAGTTCAAGTGAAAACAAATGAAGCTGAACATTACGATATGGGAACAATGTAGGAGACAATGATAGAATGGCAGCGGAGGAGGTTCACGGTTCAGGTGTTCGTGAATAATAAGATTGGTGTTTGTGTTATTTTATCCGATGCCTGCGTAGAAACACCGAAGAAAAAGCGAGGCCGCGACCATAGGTTTGATGCGCCATACGCGAAATATCAAAACAATGTCCGAGAGTGCTAAGATGGGCCTGTTTGGCTCCAAAGACAAGACACAGGAAGGAAAAACAGAAGCTAAGGACGATTCGCCAGACCGATATGCTCCCTACTGTATTGACAGCGACTGTGAAACTTATGACACAGAAGCACTAAGCATCATGGATATCCACGATATCATTGGTGTACAGTCGGAACCAGTCAGCGATTCTACACTAGAAAGCGAAATAGCTGCACTCTCTCAGATTATCACAGATTCAAAGACCGACGGAGGACAGAACGCAATTGAAAACAAGCCTGGTGCAGAGCACAAGGACAAATGCGAAGATAGCAAAACTGTTCAAACATCCAATAAAAAACAATATATAAAATCAACGTTAAACAACGATGAAACTGTTGAACCAGTGAAAGGTGAAAATACTGTCGCAAAAGACATGGAATTAGAGAATCAACAGGAAAGTAACGATGTTAAAGACAATTGTGAACATAATGTATCTATAGACTCTGCAGTTGTTGTTGGTTCTAAAGACGTTGAAAATGCTGATGTTTTGATTAAAGTAGATATTGAATATAATCGATCTAAAGATAAATGTACTTTACAGACTATAGCTAGCGAGCAGAATGTAAATAGAACTATAGAAAGTGACAGCAGTATTTGTGGCAGTCTACAACTTATCGGCGAGGCTTATAGTTCCGAGGACTCCCAGGATATGAAACTTGATGATACAGAGTTGGCTAGTAAGAACATGTTAATATCTGATGAAGAGAAGAAAGAAACAACTGAATCCCAAGGTGCAGTGAATAATGCCACTGAAATATCTAATAAAATTTTAGACAAGATATGTACAAATAAAGATACTCCTGTTGAGAGTATAGAAAATGATGCGATGGATGTGGATGCGCCTAACTGTACCCATACAGAGGAAAAGTCTAACATTTCAGAAAAGGTAGAAATTCATGCAGAAGCTATAGTAGATAGTCTTAAACAGGTTGTTTCAGAAAGTAAAACGGAAGAAGTAACTGTAGATGCTGTAGAAATGGATAAGATGGAAGAGCAAGTATTAGAAGAAAGGAAAAAAAGTAATACAGATGCAAGAAAAGAAATAACAGAGAAATGCACTAAAATGGAAGTAGAAGAGAATGCACAATCTGAGCATGATCCAAGTACTTCAACGGTGGAGGAAACTAAAGCAGAAGTATTAAAAGAAAATCCAAAATGTGAAGAACCAATGGATATAGATCAAGAAGAAGAGCATGAATTTGAAGAATGTAGAGCAGACAAAAAGGAAGCAAGTCAGGAAGAAAAAGGTGACACAAATACTTCAAACATTGAGATCACTGAAAAACTAGAGTCTGCACAAATTGAATCAGAAAACGTAGTAGATTCTACCGAGAGTAGTTCTATTGACACTCTGCATAGTAAAGATAATGTGGAAGAAAAAGAAAGTGAGACTGATGTACAAGCAACAAAAGGAAAAGAAGAAATGGACATAGAAAAATTGGAAAATAAAGAAAAACTGACTATTGAAAAATTACAGGCTGCAGAGGTAATAAATACTGATAAATTAGATGCTATGGAAGAAATGGACACTAAACAAATGGAAACTGCAAAAGAAATGGACACTACGCAATTAAATATAGCTGAAGAAACGGATACAATGCAATCAGAAATTGAAGAAGAAGTGGATACCAAGCAATCAGAAATTGCAGAAGAAGTGGATACCAAGCAATCAGAAATTGCAGAAGAAGTGGGTACTAGGCAATCAGAAATCGTAGAAGAAGTAGATACTAAGCAGTCAGAAACTCCAGAAAAAGTGGCTACTAAACAGTCAGAAAATAAAGAAGAAGTGGATACTAAGCAACTAGAAGAAATGGATACTAAGCAACTAGAAGAAATGGATACTAAGCAATCAGAAGCTACAGAAAAAGTAGATACTAAACAGTCAAGCAATCCAGTAGAAATGAATTCTAAACAATCAGAAACTGTAGGAGAAATGGATAGTAACCAACCAGAAACTGCAAGAGAAATAGATACTACACAATTAGAAACTGCAGAAACAGTGGCCACTAAGCATTCCGATACTGCAAGAGAAATGGATACTGAACAATCAGAATTTGCAGAAGTAATGGATACTAAAAAATCCGAGGTTGCAGAAGAAACGGACACTGAGCAGTCAGAAACTGTACAAAATATGGATAATAAGCAACCAGAAATTGCAAAAGAACTAAATAACAAGCAATTAGAAGCTGTAGAAAAAGTGGATACTAAGCACAATGAAACTGTAGAAAAAGTGGATACTAAGTATTCCGAAACTGTGAAAGAAATGGATACAGAACAATCAGAATTTTCAGAAGAAATGGACAGAAAGCAATCAGAATTTGTAGAAGTAATGGATACCAAGCAATTAGAATTTGCAGAAGTAATGGATACCAAGCAATCAGAATCAGTAGAAGAAACTAAGCAATCAGAATTTACAGAAGTAATGGATACCAAGCAATCAAAACCAGTGGAAGAAACTAAGCAATTAGAACCGATAGAAGAAATGGATACTAAACAGTTGGAATTGTTGGAAGAAATAGATACTAAGCAATCAGATGCTCTAGAAGAAATGGATCCTAAGCAGTCAGAAGTTCTAGAAAAAATGGATATTAAGCCATCAGAAACTACAGAAGAAACGAATACTAAGCAGACAGAAGCTCCAATAGAAATGGATAATGAGCAATCAGAAACTACAGAAGAAGTAGATATCAAACAATCAGAAATTACAGAAGAAATACTTACTAAACAAACTACAGAAAGTATTGATACTAAACAAACGACAGAAGGTACTGATACTAAACAAACTTCAGAAAGAATTGATGCTAAACAAACTACAGAAGGTGCTGATATTAAGCTATTGGAAACTGCAGAAGAAATGCAACTGGTTGCAGAGAAGCCTTTGCTCGGTGAATTACCCTCATCTGAATTGGAGTCATCAGGTACTATGGAGTTGACTATAGAAACTACAAACATAATTAACGATGCTGTGAATGTTAAGAGTTCAGAAATTAATACCAATCTGCAAACTGAAGCTGGTAGCAATTTGGACTCAACGTTATCAGAAATTGAAATGAAGGAACCTTCGACTGTTGAATCCAATAAAGCAGTGGAATTACCAGTTACAGAGGAAGCATTGAAAGGTGAAGTAAAGATAGCCAAAAAGTCTGATACAACTTCTGTGATTGAAGTACTAACAGCGATGAAAGTAAATGAAGAACCTGAAATTGTACCATTAGAGCTAGAGGCAATTTCAGATATTAAACTTCCTATGGACACTGATACCATGGAAGGTAGTTCTGAAATGAAAGCTGATTCTCTAGAGGTAGATAGTTGCAAAGTAGATGCTACTGATACAGAATCACTGCCAATTAAGGAATATATTCTCAAAGAAGAAAATCAGGAACTAACAGAAGCTCAGAGCACGATTGAAAATGAAGTTTCAGAAGAGACTACAGTTGAGAAAAATGAAATTAATGTTTTTGAAGTGTGTGCAGAATTGGAAGATATAAAAGTTTCTTCGGAAAATGAAAATACATTAATCAATGATGAAGATAATTCTTCTTGCAAAGTTCCTTTACAAGAAGAAGAGAAAATGGAATGCGAAACAACTGAATTGGTCACATCGGAAAGCAATGACAAAGATCAGGTAGAAAGTCTGGAAGAGTCTAAGCTAGAGCAGGTAAAAACTTCGGTAGAGTCTGATGCAAGTGCAGAAAATAACGAAACTGAAGATACTGTGAAAAATAAAGATGGAACACCTAGTTTAGAGGAATTATTGTTGCTGCCATCGAAATGTAAAGAATCCATACTACTCGGAGAAAATGTAGAAGGTGGAGGTACAGAGGAAGAAATGAATTTAAATGCTGATAATATGGAGATTGAATCCCAACCAGAAGTATCTGAAGACAATTTTGAGCAAAAGGTAGAGGAAAACATCGTGGTCAAGGATGGCAAAGAAGAGGAACAAGGCTTATCAAGTTTAGAAAAGAATGATGCTATCATGGAGGAAGAAATAATGAAAATAGAAAAGCAAAATAGCTTAGATGAAGATGTAGGAAACGTTATGAACTCAAACGACACTGAAGATTCAGTGCTAAATAGAGACGTGGAGTTACAACAAACAGAACAGACAGACAGTAATGACTCTAAGAGCGATACTACTGAAAATAATTTTAAAGGAATATTAGAAACTGCTAGTACCGTGGAAGAAATGTTCTCTGGAGAGCAAAATGATAACACAGAGGACATTGTTACGAGCATATTAGACGATGTCAGTAGCGCGACTGACTTTAAAAATATTTTAACCTCAGAAGCGGATGCATCGAATGAAATGGTAACAGCCCTAGAAGAATCTGTAACCTCGCCGCTGGTCGGAACCGCGATCGGAGAGTTGGCAGAAAAGTTGCCAGAGAGCTCCGAGAACATCATGAACAAAGAAATGGAGGATTCAATGTCTACACAGAATATAGATTCTCTCGAAGGTTTGCTGGGTCTGGACCTAATACAAGAGGGTGAGGATTCTGCATTAAAAACAATGAAATCGGAAAAACCATTCGAGGAACAGGAGACGCTATCGAAAGATGTGGACATGAGCCTATTATTACAACAATCCAATCAGGTTTCTGACATGGAACAAACCTCGCCTTATATAACGGATGTCATTAACAGTTTAACGGACGACACTGTACCGTTACAAGAAAATACAGGGAACACTGATTTAATGGAAGTAGACAAACCTGAAGACTCGGAAACGGACACTCTATTGAAGGTAAAGGAGAGCACGATTTCCGAATCCGTGGATCCAGAAAATGTACAGAGTCTACAGAAGGAGCTGGAAGGAGACTCGGATTTGCCGGAGAATGAATTGGACATGGACTTCGAAGAGGCTCCACTGGAGGCTGCAGACGAACTAGAAGAAACTAAACTGGACTTAGCTTCGGACATGTTGCTGGCAAACGACGATAACTCTGAAACCTTGAATAACGCACAAGCCACGGAAACCTCGCAGCCCAGTTCTGAGATATCTGAGCTGGAATCAGCAGTTAAATTCCTCCAAGAGTCCGAGGAACAAGCTATCGATTCTCCGTTAACACTTTCCCCCAAAATGGTGGATAGCGTCGTAGAGGATATTTCCAAGCAGACAGACGCGACAGCTATGTTCGTTCCTGATGAAGACATGTGCGAGGACACAGAGCTGGTGGAAGAACTCCAGAGCATCGCAACGGATTCGATTTCTATCTCTGAGGCTGAGATCATTTCGGAAGCAGCAAAGTTGGAGAGCGAAAGGAAGCTAGCAGAGCAGGTGAAACTCGAGGCTTCGCGAGTACAGTGTGATTCGAACGAGGAGAAACTGGTAACAGAAGAAGTTAAGTTATGTGAGTCAGAGATTAAGTTCGATTCAGCTCCGTTGGAGACTATGGAGGTACAAACAGCAGCGCCCACGGAGAAGATGCCTGAAGCATTACGCTCCTTGCCTCTGAAAACATCCGAGACGATCCCAAAAGTGTCAATTCTAGAGGAACGCTTGAAGGAACCGCCAAAAATAGAAATACCAACCACGGATGTAACAAAAGTTGCTGTCTCTCCTACGTCTTCGAAGGATAGTCTCTTGATTCAAAAGGATGCTAAATTAATTGCTTTTCAGAAGATGCTGGAATCGCCAAAATTATCCGAAAAAACGGAGCCGAGGATCGTGGAAACCCCGCGCAAGGATTCTGAGAAGCATGACTTCGAGAACGTTGGATCTCCGAGGATCATATTAAAGATTGCTAAATCCGCGATCACTGATTGCGCGGAACCAAGATCACCAAAGAGCCCGAAGATTAGGTCTGCGACTAATTCGCCGAATCCTGAGGACAGCCCAGGTCAAAAATTGGGAAAGATAAAGCTGAAGCTATCTAAGGGTGGTCATCCTTCTATAATATCCAACGAGAACATCGACGAAGTTGGGCAATGGTACTCGGAAGGATCTTTGTCCTTGTCACCCATTGGCATGAAGATTAAATTATCGAAATCTGGCGATGCTTCTATCGTCTCGTCAGATAAACACGAGCCTAACGATGACTCCAAGGAAGGGAAACATAAATTCGAAGAGGCCAAAAGGACCGAGTCACCGATTGGGATGAAAATTAAGTTGTCCAAGAGTGGCGACGCTTCCATAGTGCAACAGGACTCGAAAGAGATACAGATGAAGCATAAGGACAAGCTAGATATGGTCCAAAGAAGTCCCAAGAGGACGGAGTCTCCAATCGGAATGAAGATCAAGCTTTCAAAAACTGGAGACGCTTCCATAATACCAACTGAGAGACAAGATGTTCCAGAGGAGCACAGAGAACCACAGGCAAGACCAAAAGAGGCTTATGACTCTCCTAAACGGACAGACTCGCCTATCGGGATGAAAATAAAATTGTCCAAAACTGGAGACGCTTCCATTGTCTCTCCCGATGTACCAGAAGAAGGCAAGGATATCAAGGTGAAGGATAAGCAGGAATCTTCACCTGAAGCGCCTAAGAGAACTGATTCTCCGATTGGAATGAAGATTAAGCTAGCCAAGACGAAGGGTGGTGCGTCCATAATCCCAATGGAGGCTCCAGAGGATACCAGTCAGAAATTAGACATACCAGATGTTCCTAAGCGAACAGAATCGCCTCTTGGAATGAAGATCAAGTTGTCTAAGACTGGAGACGCTTCTATCGTTCACTCGGAAGTGTCTGATGAAAGCAAAGACGTCAAACAGAAGGAGAAAGCGGAATCTAAAGAGAAGCAGGATGCATCGCAAGATGCTATGAAGGTATCGGACTCTTCGAGCATGAAGATTAAAGTGATCAAGTCTGGAGACACATCGGTAATAACATCGGAATGTTCCGACGAGTCCGAGATCTGTCAAGAATCTCAACAGAAAGTTGAATCTCCGATCGGGATGAAAATTAAGCTCTCCAAGTTTGGTGATCCGTCGATAGTACCCTCGGAAAAGCAGGAACAACCGGAAGAAACCAGTAAACCTGTCGCAGAGACTCCTAAGAGAACAGAATCTCCTATCGGGATGAAGATCAAGTTATCCAAAACCGGTGATGCTTCTATTATACAGCCTGAGGTGTCAACTGCGGAGGATGCGAGCAAGGCGTCGCGTTCTTCTGACGCAGAACACCCGAAGGGCGCTGACTCTACCTTGGGAATGAAAATTAAGCTGTTGAAGACAGGCGACGCTTCTATAGTAGATCCGGAGAAGAAGGAAAGGCAGCCAAGGCGTCGGGAGATTGAATCGCCACTAGAAATGAAGATCAAGCTATCGAAGACTGGACATCCAACCATTGTCGCTTGTGATAATCATGGAGAAACTAGCTACAGGCCTAAGGAACATACGGATCAGCATAGTTTCGTCCAGAGGTACAAGGAACAGGCGCAGACTCACAAGGACTCTGCGTTGAAGTTCCTCAAAGCTGGACACCCGACGATTCTACAAGGCAACCGTTCGGAACTGACGATCGAACCGGTCCAAATGCAGGGAAAGAAGTTGGACAGTACAATAGAAATATCCTCTAAACGCAAGGACATCACTGTGTCCCCGATAGAGCCGAAGAAGTCAAAATTGGAAACTCAATTGACTCAGATTTTGCCCGAGGTCACCATTCAGCCAGTTACGTCCAGAAACCAGAAGCAATTCATGTTTGATCCAAAGTCCAGCGCGATTAGTCTCCAACAGATGAACGTGATTAGTCAGGAGATTAGTATCACCCAAGTCAGACCGTCAAAAGCACAGGATACCTCGATGACCGACAAACTTAAGGATATGTTAAATAAGAACTCCACCAGTTCTCCCATGAACTCTGACTGTGAAATCATCGAGCACCGGCCGGAACTGATTATAGTAAATGAGAATTCGAATTCTAGCCAAGATGTAGTGATTATAGAGGAGGTATCGCCTGCGAGGATTCCCGAGGTGAAGGTGCCTAAACGGAGAGGCAGGCCGAGAAGAAATCCATTAGCCCAGCCGACTGTTCATCCTCCACCACACATGCTGATGTCCAGGGATCCGTTGTGTATGAATGACACTCAACAGATACAACAACACTTGCAAGCTCCGCAAGTAGAGTCTAGAGAGAATGAGAGACCCAAGAGGACTTGCAGGAATCAAAAGAGTTATGCACCTCCCAAAAGAGGTAGAGGACGAGGTTTGCATCTTATATAGTATTAAATACCTTCTCTGTTTTTAAAGCATTCAATGATTTTCAGATGCCTTTGATATTAACACTAGGTTTACAGGATCCGTTAAAATGACGGCGTCTAATATTTTTAATTTACGATTGATGAGAGTGTAAAGATGCATCCATGAGAAACTATTCGTCAAATTTATTTCTTTGGATATACAGGGTGTCTCATTTAAATCTGCCATCCTCAATGATTTTGTTATCTATACAGGTACAAAAAAATGTTTCGGCTCAAAGCACTCTTCGTCGTGTTCCCTCCCATTCATGGTATATCGCTGTATCCATGTCCAAGGTCGTCATTTTGAACACTTGCATTACCAGTGAGTTGCATGGAAGTCGTCGAAGTTGTCTGAACAGTGTTCCTGAACAATTTATTTACCATTGCAGTTGCTCTTGAGCGACCTTGAATGACTTTCATAATAGGTCATTGTATTAATCTCGAAACGGTCTATCAAAACGTAAATAAAAAAACTATATCATATCATTTAAAAAACGAACTTACTGTTCGTAAGATCTCGGAAAATATGACCTTGAGGTGACCTTCACCCACACCGCATATACCCTCCTCCAAATACGATAACTTACTCCCCAAACATTTTTTTTGCATCTGCAAAATAACATTAATATTACGGGTAACAGAGTTAAATGAAACACCCTGTATACCATTTAAAAATGGCTAAAAATTTTGATAGATACATTCTCATCAGTTTTATAAAGTAATGTAAAACAGTCTTTTTTAGTGCTGCATAAGCCCAGTGTTAAAATATGTGGCGAATACATTTGAATAGACTTGAACTTGCATAAAATGAATATATTAATATGAATATGAATATTTGCTTTTGCAGGTCGTGGAAAAAGAAAATTAGACAGCACGGATGTACAGATAGGCAAGAAGCCTAAAATAGAGCAAGACTTAACTGCGATAGAAGCGTCAACGACTGCGGTAATAACAATCGATTGTCCCCCCGCACAAGAGGAATCCCCTCTAAAGCCATCCGAACTGTATAAGGCTCTGAAACAGCCTGCAGTGGATACCAAAGTTACTCCTACGGTCAGAGCTGAGAAAAAAGCTGCAGCACAAAAGCATGATGCATCGAAGATTTCAATCGCATCGAATGCCACGCTTCCGGACTCTACAAACGTGATAGCAGAAACGAGCAAGCAAATACCAGAAGTAGATTTAGAACCGAGTACTGTTGTATCTAGACTGATAACAAATGAGTCTAAAGATAATGTGAAAGATAAAAAGCTGGTGGAGGTAGTCTCTGAAAAAATGCAGAAAACTGCATCAACAAAGCAAACTTCCGACGAGAAGTCCGATAAGACAGCGGAGAATGCGAAATCGGAAAATAAAGATGCGCTGGTACCTCCAGGACCTCAGAACTGGTTGACGCCGATATCAAAACGTGTACTGGAAACGACCGGAAAACAACATGAGAATGTATCCACTGTGCAGGTGATAGACGAAGAAACGAGAATGAGCGCGGAATCCGGCTCCAGATCTCAAACTCCAGCTAGAAATATTTCTGCACCAGGTACTCGAATCAATTCTCTGTATGAATCGTTATCTCGCTTTCTTCGTGGTTTCTCGATACCCGCTGAGTCAGACTTTTGTTTACATTTTGCACTTTGTATTCCACCGTATTCGATACGTATACTGTTTACATTAAATTTAAAACATGGAACAATATAATGATAGGCATCAGTGTTTATATTTACATACTATTACATGTTGCTTATGCACTGTTTGAGAGGCACGTTTTGTTGGTTTCTTTCAACTGCTAACTTATTAACAGGTACTACAAATTATCTTTATAGTAGCAACAAGAAAGTATAAGCCTTAGTCATCATATGACTAAACTAAATCAAAAGACAAATGTATTGGTAGACCTCCAAGCAAGGTATCTATAAATAGATCTTTTCTTGTGTCCTAACATCTCTCAAGTACCTAAATGTGAAATAGTTGAATTTAAATCAAAGACAAAATGTGCTGTTGCTTCAGGCCATGATGGACGTTAGTGTGTACAGAATTTCAATACCATGATGTTTAGCAAAATATTTTTTCCAAGTGTATACAGTTTTTATGTACTTTGGCTTTCAAACCACAATAATGTTGATATTTATCGTTAAGTATAATTTTGAATGAATAGACACTTATCTTCTGACTTCTTAATTACCATAATACAAATGCAACATTTTATGCAATGTATCATCCCAAACGGTGTAAAGATTTTAATTAAAATTGTAGAATACACATTATAACATTTTAATTGGTTATGTTTTCATAATAGCTAAACCAGGTTTCACACATGTTTTAGCTTCCGAAACAATGGTGAATGAAGAATCCCAAGGAAGTGTGCTTAGTACAGCAACCACAGAGTCAGAAAAAGTGAAGGTGAAGAATCGAAGGATGGAAATCAACTTCGATCCAGATGAAGGACCATTTACAGTCGACAAGATTGCTGAGTACGAATGGCCACTTGACCGTAAGGGTGAAACATTTATGATACAAGAACAAATATCCCAATACCTTGGCGTAAAGTCTTTCAAGAGGAAGTACCCAGATCTGAAGCGCAGAGTAGTGGACATGGAAGAAAGAAATTACTTGAGGGAAAATGGCTTGGTCAGCGAAGCCATGTGTGATATGGGTAAGAATCATTTATGACAAAAACGACCTAATGCGATTTAAAACAGCAGAAACATTGAAAAAATTTAAGTATGTCAATATATTGACTTCAGTTTATTAACCTTCCGTGGGCAATTAGGGTCGTTTATGTGCAGTGCGAAATTTCACTCTTGAATTTCTTTCTTTCCGATATTTATTTTTTCCCACTAATGCTTTAAACATTTGATGTTCCAACAATTATATATTAATATAGAGACTTCAATACGAATTCCAGAATTTCTTTTAGATTTTTTGAAAGCTTAGAACAGTGAAAGTTTAGTTGTGAACATAAACGACCCCCTCCAAACGGAAGGTTAAGATTGTCAAAGAAGAGAAAGGAAGGTCTATATGGTGATTCTAAACATAGAACAGTTTGAATACATTAAATCATCTATTACTGTTTCAGGTTTAACAGCTATATGCAGTTCGGAAGTATTAGATGTAATGTGCAGTGACTTCCCTGACCAGTACGAAGAATACAGGAAACATATGCGCGAGAAGCAAGTGAAAGAACATTCCAAAAAACAGAAAGAATTGTCTGCAGCTGCGAACGCAGAGAAGAACAGAATCGACTTGGCAGAAATGGCAGTGCAGTCTGCATTATCTTGGAATATTAGTCTGAACAAAGCCCGCAGAGAAAATAGAAAGTGTAGTTTAGATCTGCAAACCTTCACGATACACGTGCCAAAGAAACAGCAAAAAGTTGAAACGGAACGTAAAATCGGTCATTATCCTGTTGCATTAATACCAGGTCAATACACAGACTATTATCGTGAGTATACACCAGCCGAACTGCGGTATTATCCTTTAAATACTGTTTTATACGGTCCAATGAGACCGAATGAACGTAAGTTCGACAGTCAGTCGGAAGGATCTCAAAGCGATAGCGACAGCGAATCATCTTCGGACGATTCAAGGTTCGTATCACAATCTTAAAGTATTTTTATGTTGATGTTTCTTGTGGAAAAATAGTTGTCTATTTTTTTATATAGTTCATCTTCTAGCGAGGGAACCCAAGACACTGAAGGTTCTCAGTCGACGATGGACGATGTAGATATGGAGATAGTGGCTCCGAAAGATGAAGTCAAACTGAAGTGTAAAATGTGTTTGAAAGTGTTAAATAAGCACAGCAAGAACGAAGTATTAGTACAGTGTGGTACTTGTAGTGGACACGGTAATTCTTTCGAATATAATAATACTTTTGTGAGAATACACATTTTTCAATGGTTTGATAACGATGATTTTAATCTTTCTTGCAGTACATCCGTCGTGTATAGATTTAACCCTAGACATGGTTCCCCACATTCAATCGTATGCATGGCAATGCACCGACTGCAAAACTTGTGCTCAGTGCCATGATCCTGCAGACGAAGATAAAATGCTCTTTTGTGACATGTGTGATAGAGGGTACGTTTTCTACTTAAAAAATGCTTAATGATTGAAATAAGTTTCTTCCCTGCTTGTAATAATTTTAACAATTTCAATAATTTTCGAATTTTTTGGGAAAGAGGAAAAGAATTAATTAAAAGTTCATTTTTTTCGGTTTCCCCAAAAAGATTCTAAAATTAGGGTTCGACATCGGGCAGTTACATAGTGTTGCCCCTTAAGTAAACTTAATGTTTATATTAAAATATACTTCTAGATACCATATTTATTGTGTTGGGCTGCGACGAGTACCACAAGGAAGATGGCATTGTCAAGAATGTGCAGTTTGTGCAAACTGCGGTTCCAGGGAACCTGGGGGCGCGAATTCCGACAGAAACAGTGTTGCTCAATGGCAGCACGAATACAAAAAGGGTGACAAAAATACTCGCGTCTACGTTTCAACGCTGTGCGTTCCATGCTCGAAGTAAGTAGACACACCAAGCTTATTCTTCTTTCTGGTGAGGTGCAAAAGTGAGAGTTTAATCCAGAACACATACTAAAATGCAAATCTTCAAATAATCACAGGGCTTTATCTTTGCTTCACAATCTCCTTAATCCTAATCTTTAAACTCCTGTTCCAAAAGATTTGTTTGACTAATGCTCGCAATACTACAGTATCCGAATTCCAGGATGTTGAAGATCACTTGCAATGCAACAGATGATTGTCGGTGTTCATTCATATTCGATTAATCATGCGCACATACGTAGAGTAATCATTAAATCACAGATGTTTATGTAAATATTAATTTTGACGGTTTAGAAAACAAAAGTTCAAATAAAAAAAAACTAGTTTCGTTCGTTGAATATTCTCAGACAATAGCGAGTGCTATAAACGCATTAAATTCGCAGTCTATAAATCGTACATTCCAGGATTCGAAATGTTAGTTATCTCTTGCTAAATTCTGGTATTAACAAGTCCTTATCCGTATTCACTAACACCATAATCTTTATGCAATAACAAGGCTATGGCGAAAGGGTCGCTATTGCCCGCACTGCAGTCGGTGTCATACTGCCCCAAGGCTCGACCTGGAAGTGAATCTAGTGCATTGCAGCGCATGTGACAAATATCTGCACTTAGGTATTGACACAAATTCCATATAATTCTGCTACTTACTTTTCATTGCATGTTTCATCGCATTTGCATGTCTCATCAAGTATGTTTTATTATGGAGAAATATTTCTCGAACGTGCATTCAGGTAGGAAAAATAAAATGGAAGATTATGTTCAACGATTATGTAGATTGATATAGGTCCGTAAAAATGATTATGGATTAAATCAAGGTTACAAATGTGTAATGTTTTTTTACAGGTTGCGTGGAGACCAAGGGAGTTCCATTAGACAGGAAAAATTACCTGTGTGATTTCTGTGCACCAAATCGTCAGCACATGGTGAAACCATTAGTATCGAAAACCATGAAAACATAAAGTGCTACGAGATTAACAATCTTTGTTCGAATTCGAAAACTGTATAAAATGTGAACGTGCGTGTGTAGAGAAGTTACATACTATAGACGAATTTTGTTATTTGTACGATCAGTGAATGCGTCGTTGAAGATCCAAGTGGTTTTTAGTTGTCGTGGACATATTTTTTATGAATATTTGAATGGAAGAAACGTGGCTGTATATAATTGTACGATGAAAAACAATTTGGAGTATCAACGTTTTGTTATGCGATGACTATTGTTAGTTACGTAAAAAACTTTAAATATAAGAAATCCCATTCTGATTTTTATCAGAGTAGTTAGTAAGAACTTTTGTAAATTTCAATCATTTTTATAATTTTTGATCCCCATATCATGAACTTCGATCTGAAGAAACACTTTCATTTTAAATAGAATACAGTCGATTGTACTGTGAATAGTAAAAAAAAAAATTAATGGAAAGACTGCTTTACAGAATTATATAAAGTTTATAGTAAAACCTTTAGTTTTCTTTTGTAAGTGTACATACAAAATGTGCAGTTTCTGAAGTATTTATATTTGTTACATGTTTAAGTAATTTTTGTGAATTGTTTTAATTTACTAAAAAGATTGATAATCTTATGGTTTGTAAGTTGAAATCATGTTGTTAAAAAAAAAACTGGAAAGGTAATAAAACGTGAATATTTGAGATGACAGGGTAATATAATAACATATAAAACTCGCGCATTGCAATTTCTTAAAAATATATATCACTTTCTTTATTTTTCTTTTGCAATATAATCCTCGGAATAGTGTTTTGTTGCGAGAGTTGAATGTTTGCAAATATCATTTTTTTTACATATTTATAGTAACGCAGTTTCCACGTCATAATCAGTATGCTCCGTTGTTTCTCGTATCGTTAGAAATTCATATCATTCATTAATATCCACACCAATAACCAATTGTCTTGTTTTGGAACTAATTACATTTTATAATACATTGCAAGAATGTTTTATATTATTTAGCAATATATGTACAGAAAGAAAAAAAAGGAGGATGACAGTATGAAAAAAATTGAAAATCGTTTTCAAACAATGACCAAGTTGCAAAATACGAGCTTTGGCATATCGTTGCGTAAATGTTATACCGTCAAAAATATTCTAATATATTGCGTGTCGTTTTTTTTTTCATTTTTTTGTACAAGACGTCTCCCTAAAGCATAGACCAGTTATATGCAATATAACTACCGAGGACTTATACAATACTTTTGCGAAGTAGATATTCATTTTTTTTTAACATTCTTGTAAAGCTACATGTCTGCCATTACGATACAAAGTTTGAATAACAGCGGAATAACGTCGGCAGCATTCGAAAAGTGAAAGAGGGAGGGGGCAATTTGCTGTAGAGCACGCATCCCGCATTTCCGCTTGTCATTTCACGTGTTTTTTTTTAATTAAGATTAAAAAGGGCATAAACTAGAATGTTTCCTCTTCCTCATACCGAATAATAAAATTTGCAATTTTTACCTATTACGTCTTCGATACGTAGCAATACCATCGTTTCCCTTTTTTGTTGTTAAATTTCATCTTCGTATCCTTTGAGCTCTACTATAAAAATGGCTGTGCATGCTTCCAAATTCTTTCATAAAATCACACACATAACACTCCGCGCGTATCGTGAAATATGAGAAAAATAAAAAATAGCTTGAGCAAAAAATGAGGCGTAGCATATACAGTACATGTTATGAAACGACTTACGTGTTTTGCATTACGTAGAACACTTACACTAACGGGACATAGAACGATTGAAAATCCACGCCAATATCCCGTTGACTAGCCGAATATAAATACACTATGGACAAGTGTCAAGTGAAGATTTCTTTTCCTCGAGCAAACCCAATAAGCTCGACCAGTAGAAAACGTGAAAATAATGTTTACATTCGAGCACCGATACAGTTAAATTATCATTTAGAATATACGTGTATGTATAAAGTTTTACAACCGTGGTCAACTTTCATATAGCCGTTAAATGATTCTTTTTGTATTTGTATATTAAAAATCGATTTGTCCTAGCTTCCGTACCCATTGATTCGAAATAATTTAAAAGGCAAATAAAATTCCTTTTACAATCCCTCTCTACGACACAGTATTCTCATTTTTTTTTTTTATAAATAATTGACAAACGTAAACATCGATGTCAGCCGTTTACTCGTGTCTGATACCGCATATGGACAAAAAGGTACTGAAATTATGTAAGTGCGTTGCCGGTACGATAGTAGTAACTAAATTTCGCGTAGAAAACTTCGATAGCACATCCTGAACGAAATTTGGTCCTGGTGAACTACCGACCTTGTAGAAGATTCGCAGATTGCAAGCCGGATTCTCGGTTTGCGAGCCTTTCGTTAGTTTGCACAGTACATACTCGAACGCCTCTGTTAGCTCGCCAACAGTCAGTTCTGTAGAAGGCAAATTTGTTTCTGTAGCTAAATTGCCAGTCGAATTGGACGAACCTGTTAAAAATACATATTTTTCTACATTTATCCGTATAAAAGAGAACAAACATAAATTCTGTACTTATACAAAAATATATATATCTATATATATGTACCAGTAGACATGTAACACACAATCGCTGAAACGTTATTTTCGTAGTTCCACCTACGCCTTATTGCTACTTTGAAATTACCTACACATTTGCCAGTCTCTTCGTCTGCAAGCAAAGATTTTTATAAGATTAGATCTCTCTTTGAGAAGAATGTACTATAGTACGTTTTAAAAAGTATTTTTCCTCTGATCGATACTTACATTCAAACCTATTATTATCCCTATGTGCCCACACGCACCACTCGACCTGAGCACCACGCGGAAGGTTCGGTACAACAATGTAGTCCACAATAGCGTTATTTGTTCGTTTCTCCCATTCTTTCCGTGCGTCTGGTATATAACTAGTGTGAGTCAAAAAACAGATACCTTGTACAATGTCCCTGAGTTGCGTATTCGAATCCATAGCTTTAACAATACGATTTATATGCCTTAACGTCAGACGGCACTGCCTTTTAATGTTCAAGTCCAGTATAGTCATACTACCAGGCACCAAGGGTATTTGTCCAGCAACCGAGATAATATCACCCACCTGTCGAATCATCGTACGTTTTCAGTCATGCCATTTATTATTGTATACCGATGTTACTTATTAGCTACTCTTCAAGCACAGAATCGAAAAAAGTGTGCATAGGATTTGTTAGTAAACATTATTGCTTCAGTACGTTCAACTTATGTTACTTATTCAAGCTCTTAATGTCTTATTGTCATTTTATAGGGAAAAAAACGTGATTTTGTTTACCTCACTGTTATGTTTCTTTTTTTTTGTAAACTAGATGTGTGTGCGTGCGCGAACGAGTGCCGACGCACATACACACATTCTGTCTACACATACACACAGAGACGCGCACGCAAATTTGTTTTTTTTTGTTTTTGTAACGATAGTACACTCACACGAACAGCTTGAGAATAAGGACCAATGTTCGCTGGTGCCCAGTGACTTATGCTCTGAACATGCATTGTGTGTCGTTTATGAACTCTCTTATCACCACAGTCTTGAGTTTCTTTATAGGCTATAGCGTCGAGCACAACGTGCACGTTTAACGGACACTCGACGCATACACGGACCGGTGGATTGATTTTGCTCAGACACGAGATGTAAACTTCGTTTATAGATACGTAATTCGACATGTCTTTTATGTACAATGTTACAGCAACGATGTCTGATATTTGAAGATTCTCCTTCTTGACTAGACCTAGACAGTCGATACATGTGCGTTTTATCAATATACGTAAATTTATATATGTACAGGATGTCCCGCTAACTCTGTTTTTATGCTACACGAAATGTCAAAAGAACAAATTATATAAGTCAAGAAGACACATATTATGGTAAAAATAATGTTTTCCTCAAGGCCATTTTTTCGAGATTCCAAGGTCATCGAAATTTTTTGTATGCAATTACATATTGTGGTGTTACACCGGTATTATGATAAATTCTTCTTCGAAAATTTCTCTGTTGTAGCTAATTCCTTATTCGCATCAAGTCAAAAGTATTTGTAAATTTTTGGTACTCAAGATTACACGAATTATCATAATATTGTAGATTATAGTTTTCTCTTTGACCTCAGCCACAGTAATAAAAATATGTAGTTGCATACTAGAAAAACGTCGATGACCTTGAAATCTTGAGGAGAAACCTTGAGAAAAAAATTATTCCCACGACAATATGTGTTCCCTCGAACCAAATGATTTGTCCTTTTAACATTTCACGTAACATAAAAAATAGCAGAGATATCGTATTGTGACAGAGTCAGTGGGACGCCCTGTATGTTTTCTGTTTGTGTTGAAATTTATGCGAGAGAGACAAAAAGAATGATTAACTGAAAAAGTGACTTGAAAGACTTAAAGTTTACCTACTGCTTAATTTCTCCAATGCCTCACTCATCGCGGATTTCGGGTCCGGCTGTTTCCCAGCAATACCGCCAAACCAGTACCAGCCGGTTTGATTCTTATTTACTACCGGTACATCGGGATAGTCTTCCTCCTCGTATAAAATTTCCATAGGACTCGGTGGGTTAAATTGACCTGTATCGTAGCCGCATATTAATGTCCTACACAGGACGATTACGGTTTTTTTCTCACAATGTTTTTTCAAAATTATTACCAGAATTCGACGTTTTCAAACTACTATCTGTACAATCGTGATCGTCGTTCTCATCTTCTGATAAATTACATCCGTCGTGTAATTCTGGACCGATAATCTCTGCGATGTAATCAGATGGGACTTTAATAGGAACATTCTTTAATCTCTCTTGTAACGTTAATCTTTCTATGCCATCCTGAAATGTTTTTTCCCCGGTGTTACCATACAACTCTAAAGAATGAAACAAGACTTCACTTACATTCTTGTCTTGTACATGTATTTTTTTAAAGTTGAGATATCCAACCGGCGCTATATTATCATTCGAATGCACTACGCTTTCGTATTCCTCTCTAAAATGTGAAACAAACTCGTACTAATCTGTGTGTTTACCTTTGCAAAAATATTAGAACTTACATTATAATACTTTTACTAAATAATGGACAATCTAACGTGAACGTTTCATATTCCCCTCCTTCTCCACAGACGTTTACTCCATACTTTTCTTTCTGCAAGAAAAAAGCGTTAAACATTCAACACAGCATTCGACTGATTCCTTTTGTTGTTGATCAATGTGTATATTAAGCTTATTTACACGACAGTTGTTTCGCATCTATATATTTATGGTCTATTTGTGCTTGAATAAGAGCCAACAGTAAATTAAATAGAAGGAAGCACTCAAACAGTTAATGTTTTGTGTCAAATTAATCACCAGGACATCTTACTTACTATTTTGGCAAGATGAGATTGCATTTCAGAGATTGGTTTACCCAAATGTCTTGGTTCAAGGCCTAGAGCTGCTACCTTGATTATAACTGCATTTACAGAACTTTCTATCATTTCTTTCAACAATTCATCTTGCTCTCTTCTCCACAAATACGATAAAGAAACAAGTCCTAAACGACTACACCTGAAAACAAACTTTTCTTATTAGATATCTTGATTTTATACATTCTGCACAATTTATAAAATTAATTATATAAAAAATTGCATTGAATAATTACACATTTTCCACACGAATTCGTTGATAGTCACTTAGAATAGCCCCTGCTGAAACAGCTTCTATATTTTCTTTCTCCTGTAATCACATTCAACAAATTATTCCAAATTTGTTGTATAAATATTTATTGGATGTATCTTATACATTAATATTTACCTTCACTTTACTTAACAGCCTAAAGAGATCCTCAACTTCATCGTTCTCTGTTGGATAATAATATTTCTCTTGCATTTTTGATCTGCCAAACGTTGGTTCACGATACATTGGCAAGCCTATAGCTTCTGCAATGTACTCAACACCCTGATATCCAACAGTTTGAAACATAAAAGAATCTAGTTCATCTGGAAAATGTTGAATGTCTTTCATATTAATCAGTCTACCTGACCAAGCCTACAGTAGTTAAACGAGCAGACTAGATTTTCATAAAAATGTTGTAGTTATTATTTTACCCTTTCCAACGGGATATAAGTTAGCTAGAGCCACAAGGTCATGGCCTGCAGCTATACATTGCATCATATTAAAGCAAGAGTCTTTACCACCGCTGACTAGTGCAACAACTCTCATCTTTCTGTTTTACTCTTAAAATCTCTCAAAATATTTGTTAGGATCTTGGGGGTGCAGATAAGTCTGAATATACCTTTTCAGACAATCATCTGCAAGAAAATTATTGAAAAAGATCAGTTAGAAGAAAGATTTTATTATATTCTTGACAAAGAAAATGTCTGTGGATTATCATAACAACTCTAACTATAAACTATCCTTTCAGATACAATGTACACATCCAAGTACATATAAGTGCATAAACAAGTTACATGACTATATCATGTATGAATGTGTGTATACGTGCGTGTATGTGTGTGTGCGTGCGTGTGGGCACATAAAAATTAACAACTAAAAGATACATATTTACATAGACTACTATTTCATTCTCAACATTTACACCACAACAAATCGTAAATATTAATGAACGAATTATGTCAAAATATAAGGGAACAAACAACATAAAAACACTATAATTGTAGGAACATGTGGACATATTTAGGATTACATATGTATACATTGCTTGCCAGTATACATTAAGCCAAAATTAAATTTACGAAATACATACGCGCAAGTGTTTCTCGTATACGCTATCTTATAAATAAGACAATCGAGGCAACAACATTTCCAGAGGAAATTCGAGAAAAAGACTAGTTCACAGTCCCCCCTGGTACAAAATGATTTCGAAAAGAGAAAATCGTGTGCTGTTCTTTTGTGCGAAACGATACGAGAGACAGAACCGAAAAAGATACCGGATATTCAATTTAACTTGTTAATACGTGTAACAATTGGCTGGTGAACAAAAATTAATCGCTGTACTATTCTAAACAGTGAATGTCACGAATCCCGGAAACGATCTCGACAAATCCCAGATTTTTCTCCGGGATATCGCAGGACGAGGCAAGGTAGAACATAAAATTCGAGTCCAACAAAATGTTAGAAAAAAGACCAGCGATTATCAAGAAAAAAAGAATACCTACGGAGAAATTTTTTGGTTATTGCCGATCTCGGCTAGATCGAAAAATATTACGGAATGACGCCGAGCAACGAATTGCACGGGGAACGTGAACGACAATTTCGAGCTTACGTATGCTAAAATAAACTCTAAATTCTCAACAAATGTAATATTTACATTAAATAGGCGACGAAAGTTCCTTACACGGCAAAGTCTATCAGAGACTGCGATTGCTTGATAGTGGCGCCTCTCGGTGATAGACTTTCAACACAAACCGTAGGAATTGAGGTTATGATTTATTTCAATTCTACGATTGTTTACAATACTCATTAAATAAATCTCGCCACAAAATTCGTCTTTATAATTAATTATATTTACAATTACACCGGCGTTTTATCGAAATATTTTTAGATATTTTATAAATACCTGAATCGCTTGCGAGAGATTCACAAGTAAAACTCGCGCAACCTTACCTCGTGACATCATCAGTGTATAAGATATATCGATGCCTTGTTATTTCAATCTACATACTTCTATGCTACATTTGTCTAATTGTAATGCAATTTAAAGAAAATTATAGTAATAAGTAATAGTTTTTTTATATAGTTTCTTATACAGGTTTTGTACTTTTACATGTCTAGTAATATTAATGTTATCTGCTACGATAGACGCTTCAGTATTTCGAACACTAAGCGTACATCTGAATGAATTGGTTCGAAATAGTTTTCAAATTCTTGATACATTCTAATTATATAACTTCACGTCGTTTATTTATTAATTTCATCACTTGCTCAGAACCTTAATTTATATACTCTAATCGCAGTGGTACAAATACATTGTTGGAATAAAATGTATATGTTACAAATTTCAAACTATCCCAATAATAAATAACTTGGACGTTTTATTCTTTGTTTGAAAATTAAATTTTTTAAAATATTATTTTTGATATTATTTAATTAACAATTAATATTTAATTCGATTTAGAAGCATCACTATTCTTTGCATAAAAATTTAGTGTTATCGCTAGTGTATACACATTAATGAACGCTCTTTATTTTAAGATACAATATCGTGTACATGTGTGTTGGTAAAATTCATATTCATTGATATACAAAAATATATTCATAAGTGTGCGATGCAGTCAAGAAAAAACTGGTTTCCAAAGATGCAATTAATTTCGAAATTGTACATTGAAAACGTACGTTGCCATCTTTACTTGGTAAATCGTCGACCAATCAGATCACTTTCAATAAGCGGCCATTTTACTTTCGCTACGGTCGCACGAAGCGTGAGCCAGACTCTACGGAACACCGTGTAATTGCAAGCTATCGCTTGCATCGTTCATTTCGCAAGTTTTTCGTGCGGAAGAAATATAGTCAGCATAATTATTTGACAAAACGTTCACCAAAGGAAAGCCAGGAGATGGTTTTGGCGGAAAGAAACTCAGAAAATGTTAGAAATGGGCGCAGATCGAGAGGCCCCAGCCCCAATGGACAGACGGAATCCTCGAGTGAGGAAGACGGAGGTACCAATTTTCAATTGCAATGAAATTATCCTTATAATTACTCGAAACTTTTTGAATGAACGCTCATCGATGCGCTCTAAGCTCTCATGGCGATATTTTTGTTTGGAAGTTTGTATATTTTTCTATTGATCGAACGCGAAAATCCGTAAGGATCTTCAAACAGCGCGCCCCACTTTTCCTCTTTTTAAGTTCCTTACATTTTCGACCAAATCGTACCGATATTTTTATGAAACAAATTCAAACATTTCTTTCGCCAATTATTAAATGTTTACGTTTGTCTTCCTATATCGAAACGCATTTTAGTGTTTAATCGAAGTATATCAATAGTAATGCAGTATTTTTTGTATTTGTAGATTGAAATTATTTGTAATCGTAGTGATTTGTGATAATGAAGCATAGCTAAATGAAACTTGCAATTTAATATATTCTATATTTAGGTACTATAATTATGTACTTTTAAGTGAATTTCATAATAGAGTATACTAACACTCACTGTTTTTAAGTTCCAGCAGAAAAAATACGCGTTGGACGGGACTATCAGGTCATTGTTCCAGAGTTTGTTCCAGTTAATGGTATGTTTATTTCATGCAATTAATTACTCAACGATCATTGTACTTGATAGCTTATTTTACAAAAACAAATTAACTACTGTAAGTTCAAATAACATGAAATTCTATAAAAAGAAAAGAAAATAATTTTTCAATTTAACTTTCATAATTATAAATATTCTATTTTAGAACGACGACTAGATCAGTGTCCTGATAGAGCATTACTCGTCTGGTCCCCCACAACAGACATACCTGATCAAAAGTGTAAGTAGTAGATACATTTATCATTTGAATTAAAAATTGTATTTTAGCATATGTGATTCATATGGAATAATTTTCTACAGTGGATGAATACATTATATTAGCCAAAGAAAAATATGGCTACAATGGAGAACAAGCATTGGGAATGCTATTTTGGCACAAACATAACTTAGAACGTGCTGTATTAGATTTAGCTAACTTTACGCCATTTCCAGACGAATGGACTGTCGAGGACAAAGTTCTTTTCGAACAAGCTTTCCAATTTCATGGAAAAAGTTTTCATCGTATTAGACAAATGGTAGGATATCCTGTTTGCATAGAAGCATATATCACTACCAATGTACTGTTTCTGTACACACAGATAAATTGTTCCTTTCAATAACAATTCATTATTTCTCGTTTTTCTAGTTACCTGACAAATCTATTGCTAGCCTGGTTAAATACTATTACAGTTGGAAGAAAACCAGAACTAGAACATCATTAATGGATAGACAAGCTAGAAAATTAACCAGTGGTGGAAAGGAAGGAGAAAATGGAAGCGAGAATGGAAGTGAATTAGGCTCCAATACAGACAGTGAATCCGAGGAAAAAGTAAGATATTTCTTCAAAGTATCTAACAAACGCATGCATCTAGATATTTACATAAAATCAATTCTCTCTCTCTCTGTATTTTAGAACGACAATAGTTATCAATTCTTAAGCGTTCATACGAAAATTGTGTTATTCACTCAGACAGAATAACGAATTCGTTTTAGTTGCTTGTTTAATTTTTTATAAACCTAAAGCTTCGTATTACCGTTTTTCGTTTTGCAACTCTCCGATGGAGTTAGTTTTGTCTTATATAGTCGATTGATATTTATGCTACAGCGTGTGGTAGTTCTGTCCTTTTGTTGCATCTTAATGCCATGGCACTGGCTTAAAAGAAAACACGCGCGAGTGTGACATTGAGATATTTGTACGCATTTAAAAAATGTATCCACACGGTAACGTATTCCATGCGGTGAATAAAAGAGCGAATAACGAAGGCAGCTGCTATTTCACACACAATTGGTGAAAGTCGCTAGAGTACCGAGAAAGAAAAAAATAAAAAATTAAATATAAAATGAATTCGTCCATGTAAAATAAATTCGAGCTCTCGATACCGATTAAACAGACCCGTGCTATACGCAATGCAAATAGCAAAGACAAATCTTTCTTAACTACTTAAAAAACAATAACAAGTCTACATCGCCATCAGTTACACAAAATTAAAAAATTTTATTCACGTTTTTCGTTGTATCGTTTTGTGAAACGTAAATGTGGAACGTTCCAGAAATGGACGATCCACCGCGGAATACGTCGTGGAAAGAACCAAGCTGTGCCAGGAAGCCAAGGCACTGACGCCAAAGCCCCATCCGACTCGGAAAACGCCCCTCAGGTTCAGGTACTCAGCCTAAACCTTACCCAGTTGCATATGCTTATTATATTTTGCTATTTTGTGTATCATATTTATTTTTATCTCTCTCTCTCTCTGTCGTATAAATCCTTTATACCTTAACAAGAGAACAGCGAAGAAAGCCAAGAAAGTAAGAGAACCCTGTGTACGAAACACTGATTCACGCATTAGCAGAGATTTGGTAGGCTGAAACCTAACCGAGGAAAAAATATTGAAGTGCACAAAGGCACTGACTAATACTATAGGGAGACACAACCGTATACATATAGAGAATCTTTATAAAGAAACTTAGAAAGATATTGGCTTATTCAACTGCTTTGAATGATATTAACAAAACTACACAAGTACAGTACAAGTATAGATATTCAGCACTGTTAATATCTTTTATGGAAAAATGTATAAAAAGAGTTCACAAATTAATATGCTCTCCTGTATATACTTCAATATTTTTGTTTTGTAAAAAAAGTTAACATTTTTTTTAGAGAATTAGTTTAGTTAGATGTAAAGGAATTCAAGTGGAGGGAGAGGGTGGGGGGATGATCGGATCTTATCTTAAAAAGGGTGTTATGTGTTGTAGGGCTCGTGTAGCAACTGTGGTGTTGCTTGTCATAGTGTACGTGCGACACCGAAAGGACACGCGTGTCATAGCTGCTATCTGCACTGGAGGTCAGTGAGTGCAAGTCAAATTAAATATCTGTAATTAAAACAAAATTATGAGAACTTTCCTCGAAATAAGAATGTTCATACAACATTTCTTTGTACTCCACAATATTTAAATAACACATGAATGACCTCTATTATTGTCACTTATACAGATATTTATATGTATGAGCATTCTTATCAGTGCACCGGCTAATGTTATACAAAAACCAGTGAATACCTTTACTTCATGCATACCTGTCCTTTCTATTTATAAAATCAATCAGTACAATATGGATCAAAACTTGTTCAAATGATTTAGGCGAACTGGTGTAGCAAGGCCATTAAGTTCCATGCCGGGTCGTACAAATAAAAGAAAACCACCTCGCGGCCTGGTCGTTAATCACGATGATTTAGCAGCATTGGCCGGCCAACCGAATCAAGCGAACAACAGTTTACAAGCAATCGACACTGAAATTGTTAGCTTAAAACGACAAGTATGTTCCTAAACAAGACTTTAATCAGTCTGCAACGAGAAACGTGTGGATACATTTTTTCTAAAATCTATAAAAGAATTATATGCTTCAACTTTTTAATGGTAGAATACGTATTTACTAGTGTTTATTTCTCCATGTACAGATACAATCAAACAAACAACAAGTGAGCGCGTTGAAACGCAAGACCGCTGATGGTATTGATGATTTGCGGCCGCCCGAAGTGTCGAGTCGCATAAACGCTCGTTGGACAAACGATGAGCTATTATTGGCCGTTCAAGGTGTTAGAAAATACGGAAAAGATTTCTCCGCGATCGCTGATGTAATTGGAACTAAAACAGAAGCACACCTACGGTCGTTTTTCGTGAACTATCGACGGAGGTATAACTTAGACGCAGTTTTAAAAGAATACGAAGCTGAGAATGGCCCGATATTAATTGATGATGAAAAAGAAGAAAAGGTAAAGTATTTTTCATTCGAGCAGCACAATGTATTGTAAGTAGAGGTGTGCGAGAACCCGAAAATGTCGGGAGCCCGATGTTTGGGAAGGCCTTGGGTCGAGACGAGTCGGCTTCTCTTTGGATTCCTGAAAATATTCGAGAACTCTAATATTTGATAATTTCGAGAACATTCGAGGACCTTAATATTTGAAAATTCCGGGAATATTCGAGAGTCCTGATATTCGAAAATCCCGAAATTTTCGAGAATCAGTCCTGATCCCGAAAATAGTCTCGACCCGATAGTTTTGGGACTTCGCACACCTCTAGATATTCAGTATTTAATTGTTGCCTTTGCATTTCAGATGGATGTCGATCAACCAAATGAAACAGCCGAATCATCACAAAAGACAAAATCATCCGTCGGTCTTGGACAGACGGCTAAATAACAAATGAGTATATTATTGAGTACTAAACGTGAAAAAAATAATCACAGGCACTTTGATAATCGATAATATCATAGAAGAAAGAGGTATTTGTCCATAAATCAGTTTGCAATTTACATTTATTTTTATTCTTAGTTGTATCGCTTTGTTCTATGGTGGTGCGATTTTACATTAGGAACAACCAAGTACACGAAACAATGTTCATTGAGCTTGTGCGTGGTGTGGTCACATCCATATAAGCTAATATATGGATGAGATAATACTGAAGAAAAGTGTGTGAATTTATTCAGCTAGCCTTATTTCTAGTGTAATATACTTTGCGTGTTTGAAATGGGATTCTCCATAAAACAGTCTGAAAGAAGTATGGTTCCATTAAAGACATTTAGCTAAGTACGATACTAAGAAAAAAAAAACATTAAAAGTTTCGATTAAGTTGATGCATCCAAATTGCAGGAGTAAGCATTATCAGTAATATATATTGCACGTAATCATGGATGCACCTTAAGATCTTCTTTTGTAAGTAAATTAATTGTATTCTGTAGCATATAATATTTCTAGGTATACATAGCGGACGTAAAAGTCCTATTTTGACTAATGAAAGTAATTTAAACAAATGAATTACTTGTTTCAAGCAAGGAAAGATTAATTAATAATGGATCAGGAATCTATAAGAGTGTAAAGAATATTAAAAAAAAGTAACGATATAGTTTGCATTATGAAGAAAGAAACCCGTGTATCGCTTGGTAAACAATTATAAACAAACAAAAACATTTTATATATCGGAGAATTAAAATTTCATATGCGGATAATCAAGGTATCTTGTGACTATTTCGTTACTTTAACGATTTTTTACCCGTGCTCAAATAATTAACTAGCCATTGTTCTAAAGTTTTTCGTCGCCGTAACACACACCTACGTTTCTATGGAGTTGAAATTTTTGCATGATTTTTCGTGTCGACTTTATCCACGTTTCTGTATTCAATTATTTATAGAGACTTGCTAGGACATTCGAATAATTTATATTTACTAAGCTTAGATTAAAGGAAAATACAGATAAGAGAGAATAATATAAATGAAGTGATCACTTATTTCATGTTTCGTTTACATAGAGAAAACGATATCGGAACCATTTTAATATTCCTTTTCGCAGTATCATACAATTTCGATACCAGATGAGATTTCTTGTATTTGTGCCTATGCATTTCTGGCCGTACAAAAGACGTTTAAGGAATACAAGGTTGTGTGTCGAAACGATACTTTTCTTAATCCTCACCGTTTCACTATACGCTGAAAATCATAAATGTGTACTCAAATTATAATAACGTTACAATTTACCGCGAATCTGACAATCTTCCACTCGAAGCGGAAACGAAACGACGGGGAGGGAAGAAAAGATCTCTATGTGTTTCCGTTTTTAAATTGTTCAAATTACTAACTACTACTGGAGAGAGAGACGAAATCGGCAATGAAACGTTCAACACACTCGTTGCTCTGTTATTTTACTTAAAATATAAATTAGCAACGGTCGTGTTAAACGGTCCTGTTGATAGAGAAACAATGCTCAACGAAAAGGTACAGTTTCATTCAAATTTTAACAAAGGAATATGTAATATTTTATCAAGATACATCATAATGCAAATTTCTTTTACAAGTTTTATAGAATAACAGATTTGAGGGGTTGAAAATCGTGTTGCAAAAAAAAAAAAGAAAATAGAAGAAAGAGATGAAGATATTACATTAAGGAAAATGAATATATTTTTGTGGCTTTCCGCTACGTACTTGATCCAGTTGTATAAACGAATAATGGTTCCTGAATATTTCTATTATGCAAAATTATATAACGAAAGCACATGTATAAATATATTATTGCGCGTTTCGTCTCGCATTCCGCGACGCGGCATTACTCCATACTTTCCACGTCACGCATAAACAATAACAAATTGTTTGTTTACACTCTACAATTCTCTTAGATACTACGGTATTTGGAAATAGCAGGCTCTGTTCTCAACGACTGTTAAGGGAAGACTGTTGACTGTAATTGGGCATTTTCAAATCGGAAGTGTCCCGCTCACCCTCTTTATCTTCTCGAATAGGATAAAAGCAATTTCTTCGTCCTCGTTTTGTATCTTCTACCACTCTTGCAAGTTCCTCGAGCAATCCTGAAGATTAAATCACCAATTTCTTTAGTGTTTTCTTTTCTGCTAAACTTTTATACTGCTTATAATCCTCAGATTTGCAAGGTCTTCGCGGAAGACTGTCCGCGTTTTGACACGGAGTCTTCCTTCTCGATGTTTCACAATGAAGTCATATTCTTGGAGCCATTATGGACTCTTGAAGGGCAGTAAACAGTATAACGACAATGGTCGGTTCTCAGAAGGGATCTTCGTCCATAGAGATAGTGAAAATGCTCAATAAACCTCACTATTGCCAGCAATTCCTTCCGACTGACACAATAGCTTCTTCTGCCAGGTCTGTGAACCTTGTTCTCCGAATATCGTAATTGATCCTATTGTTCCTGTACTCTAAAAAAAAAAGAAAAATATATTGATCGATTCGAATGATGAAGAAAAAAAAAAGAATTTCAAAATAGTTGTTCACGTACTGTTACATTTTTGAACAAATATAAAACCAGCATAAGCCTGTTCGCGTCTGGATAAACATAATTTTAGATTAATAAGGAGATCTTGATAAATCTATTTTCAACATATAGCTCGATCGCAGCAAGTTGTTCTAAAAAGTGTTCTACAAACTAATTTTAGATCAACGACAGCAATGTTTTCTTTTTTTTTTCCCATTAGATAGTATCGCGAAGACCCGTTATCTTCCAATGATTTTCACCGCTTCACGGTAGTGCATTGAAAATTACACGTAACCCTTGGATTATAGTTTTCACGCGTGCATCCACACATTTACTATTAATAGCAATAGTAATCACGCCGTTAGTTTAATGTTCGTCTAGGTAGCGTCGACTACTTAATAAATAGTGAACAAAATGAAAAAAGGGAAAGGATACACTCGCAAGCGCATGTTCGAACGATTTACTTTGTCGGAAAGGTGTTACTCCATGGAAATGATTATAAGATTAGGCACATCCTAGCAATTATTATATAAACATACTTTGATGTAAATAGAGAGAATCACCAAAGAAATTTAATAATAATCGTTAGCGACATATCACGATGGCGAGACAAGTAGTCGTTAGGACTATTTGATCTAAAAACAAGTAGTTCGCAAACTCGAATGATAAGACGCAATGCGATCGGGAAGAGCGTACAGCGAATTATTTGGATGCATTATATTGATATCATTTCACACGTAATGGTTATAAACAAAATTGGAACGTTTAATGAACTGTACCTATGTATATGTAGGATTTATTTCAGTTTGTACAAAAATTGTAACGTTATACTTTTAGGATCAGTTCTCATCACATTTCTTCATTTATAATTTTAGTACGTGCAATTATCTCACAATTACGAAGCACGGCAAAGTGTTCAGTGGCGTTAGATGTATATATATATATATATATATATATATATATATATATATATATATATATATATATACATACATATATATATAGTTTTAATAATTTGGAATCGAAGAAAGAAGTTTTTTTGAATTTTCAATATTCTATTGTATGCATAACTCTACCATTCACTTTCAGAATGTCACCTTCTTTCTTTGATTGATATTTAATTATGTATGCATTTAATTGACGGACGACGCGCGGTTAGCGAATAACTTCTTCAAACAAACTAGTTTGTTTAAAATTAATTCATGAATTTTTGTAATTTTATATGCTTAATATCGACACGATCCTTTCAAAGACACTTCGTCGGACAAATCTATGAACGCGTGGATATAGGTTTAGTTTACATCGTGTAGCTCTACAAATGAAAGAAATGTTGTTTCTTGAATCGCGACATAGCAATTTCGCCCAGATCATGTTTGGTATCGTGCAAGCGGCTGTAGATACGAGAGTGAAAGGTATGTGTTCCATTGGAACATCGAAAGAGATAGAAACGAGAATCTTCGCGATGTGTAATATATTCTACGATCGTTCAAAAATTTTCTAATATTCTGGTACGATTACATGTAGCATAATGTAAATACGGAGTTATATATGCTTTGTGAATGTGCGCCGCGCATTCATATAATCGTAAGGTGTACAGATGTATTTATTCGGGATTATTAAATATTTCTTGTGTACTTTGATGGGTTAGAAAAGATTTATTTGATACTCCTCGCAAGTACAATTAGTTCTTAATTAAAAAAAATTATCGAAGCCTCGATGCTTACCGTTCGCGTTTCTTTACAATTGTACATTGTGATTATCATTAAATGTACTCCTGTATTACAATTTTTTGCTTCTTTAATAAATAGTCTACGTATTTAGTATTTAAGGCCACGTCTAAATTAGTGAAATCAAGACAACACTTTTGCTGAAGCCGGTACTTTGTTTCGATTTTATTTGGAACGTCGGTCTCGTTACTGTAATTTGCGGTATTTTCTGTCGAGCATTTGTCAGAACTGTACTTATTTCGTTGTATGTAATAAAAACAAAGATTTAAAAACTTCGACTCCTCTCTGTAAATTGGATTGTTGTCGTGGTAAAAGGGATTTTCAATCGCCGCGTCGACGTCGAAGTTTTTAATATTTTGCGTGAACAATTTGACGAAAAGTAGGATCGTGCTTTTATCGGTAACTAGTTTTAGTCGATCGAACATCACTTCGTCCAATAATGATTGGTACATGCACTCGTCGTGTGCAATTTCATGTAAAACCTGCGTCCTCAGACTCTCCACGATAGATTCACGTATCTCTGAAATTTCATCCTTCAACAAAATCAGACAGCAGCACAAAATTGTTAATTTATTCTCGTTTGTTAGTTCTGCAAAGCGACGCATCGAGAACTGTATAAACTCCACCGCTGTTTGTCTCTTGTACTCTTCTTCGTGAATACATAATTTCAAAGCATGAGATAGTATCTCGTTTATAATTGCATTGCTTTCAGAATACATTAGTATTAGTACAGTCTTCAAGCGCCATAGTTTAAAATTTCTTGTACTTTCTTCTCGTTGAAGAGATAAATTCTTCACAGACTTTCTCATGTCTAAATTGTTGATATCTTGCAATGATAATTTTTGTAAAGTGTTCAGAGCGTAATCTAACATTGTGTTCACGCGCAATTCATTATGATCGTGTTCGTTTAATAGTAAACATTTAAGAACAATGTTTAGAACTGGCATACAGTTCCCTACATTATGTAAGAAAGAACTGCATTGATCAACGCTGTGTGAGGATAAAATTTTGTACAAAGTGATAGTGTCAATGTTATTTGTTCCTCTAATATAATCAGCGTACAATTTCGTAGAATAACCAATAAATTGAAAGAAGCCTGGCTTTGTTCTCTCAGAAGAGAATACAGAAATATTTTGGTCGAAAAGAAATATATCTGTGGCATTCATTTGATCTGAAATAGACGTTGCTAATTGCAAACGTAACGTCTCTAATACATAACAAATGTCACTTTCCTCTTCGGGTATGTTGCCCCAAATTTGTAATATTTCTTGAAATCGTAACAATTCTGTGCATTTCTCATGACTATTTGTACATTGTACAACATCCGACTTCATACTTATATGTTCAACTTCAACCGAGAGTTTTTCCTTCAGATATTTTATAGTCAATAAATAGCCGTGGATCAAATTAGCATTCTTGCTTAAAACAACAAGCTGCTTGAACTCCGTAATCTCGAACTCAATACTCGAGAAGGCTGTCAAAGCCGCATAAGCCTTTGCAACCAGCAGTCTGACGTACCAAACGGGATTTTTAAACAATTTCCGCAAACAATTCTTAATCCTCGCTACATACTCCACAGAGGAGTAATCGATTAATTCGCAATTACCATTTGTGAACTTTGAGAGAAGTATGAGGATGTGTACCATGTTCGAGTGCAAGTACAATTCAGTAGAAAAATTCGTGAAAGCGTCAGAAAATTTGCAGAGTTCTATCGTGACGTATTCCGCGAGCACAGGATAATGTGTAATAAAATGATTGATGGGATACCCAGTTCCAAAGTCCACAGTTTCTCCATAACTTTGGCCCACCATTCTTGGAACAATTGCGCCAAATAGTTGAAGGCTCGCGTTTCTGAAATATGTGAACAGCTATAGTCATTGCTGCGCCTTCAGGAAGGCTTTATGCATTACCTGATGGTCCATACTTCAGACTCCAAGAATCGAAAACAAGTCAACGTAATCCTCTCCATGTACAGAGTCAACTGTGCGTGTATTTCCTTATCGGCCACTAACGCACGAAGAAAATGCAGACGTCTAGCCCACGGAGAATCGTGTTGGGACTGTATGTTCTTCGAGGAAGCATCGGAGAAATTATCGAGCAACTGTAACAATTTCTGAACCGCAAAATGTAAGAGGGGTCGGTCTCTTCGATTGTCGCTGACGACGATTCTGTGAAACATTATTGACAATCCTGCACCCCTTCTGGTAATGTTCAAAGACTGCATAGCATCGTTTTCCAGGATATGCAACACATGCATCTTCGTAAAATTGTAATATTTAATTTGGTTGCATAAACACCTACAATTTTTAATTATTCGGAATTACATAGCTTGAACGATTTTTTCATTTAATTTATACCTTGTTAGACGACCTATTGCTGCACCCGCAGCTTCTACTACACCCTTGTGCCTGCATCTGAGTAATACAGTCACAATAATGTCGGCAGAACACTTCACAGTTTCGTCCGAGTACATTAGGATTCCTATTTCAGAAGCTATTTCACAAGAGATCTGAAAAAGTGTATTTTATTGTTGTATTCGATCAGCTTTAGATTTACGGGACGCGCTCTAGCTCTAGATCAGCTCTAGATTTACGGAATTATTCAACAAATTTATTTCTTTCGATATATGTTATTTTAAAAAATGGCAAAAAATGGATAGACATATTTTCCTTATTCTTATAAAGTACTGTAAAATAATCACTTTTAGTGCTCTGTAAACCTGGTGTTGAAATATATTCTTTCATTAAGGCAGTTAGGCATACCTTCAGAGACATCCAAATGCAGGAAATAAGGACCTGGTGTGCAGGAGTTAAAGACAATTCGTCAAAATCAGTGTTATCGATTTCACTGTTTTTAATGACTGTGTCAATCGCCAATCCCATTTCCGCGAAAGAAGACGAATTTTCTAGAAGTTCAATTACAAATTAATTACACCTTCATTTTTAACTATATAGCTCAGATTTCGGGTTTTTTATTCAGACCTGTGTTTTCAGATTTTGGAGAGAGCACGGACAGAAAGAAGTTAGTAGCATCCTTCAACATAGACAATATTCTCTTGACAAATTCTAGAGTTAAATGATCGTGTTCCGGACCATTTTGAAAGGCAATATTTAGTAAAGCGGTCAACACTCCATAAAATGGTTTATTCTGAACAATTGCCTTTAACACATCTTCTTTCATCTGTGTTAATTGACTTGCAGCTTCGTTAAGCAAGAATTCAGAATAAGTTGAATAGTTATTAAAATTAGTATATCTATTCAGAACATCCAAAGGTAGCCAGTTTGCTATAATTTTGAATAGAGCTGCTCCACTTTCAATTTCATAAAACTTGTAGGAACTGCAATGCGCCGATGCTACTCTGTACAATACCTAAAAACATAGTATGTATTAATAATTTTTCCAGGAAGGAAAAACATTTTTTAAAATATTCTTTTACTTGTTTCTCTGCATTAATTAATACATCTTTATCAAAGTACTCAAGAATAATAGAAGTACTCATTTGCTTAATATCAAGAGCACAGTCTAATACAAGTCTCAACAAATGAAATAAGCTTGTTTTACTTGTAAACTTCCAGTTGCCTGTTTCTACCAAATATTTTTTCAGTAGCAGAGTGCATGATGCATTTTCGATGCCACTAGATTTATTCAGTGCACTTGCAGTGGTGAAAGAAAGCATAGCTTTATATAAATTCAGACCAAGTATTTTTCGTTGATAACAAGATCCAATCTCAAAGCAGTCCAATAAAAATTCATGCAACCAATGTGTAATGTAATACAGATCGTTTATACAATCTGGTTTACTATCGCCCATTTTTAATACATTGGCATAAAATATTTTAAAATACTTGACAATTCCATCTCTCATGTACACTGATGTACTATTTGCATTGTACCATAGGAAATTTCTTACTGTAAGGAATCGATCCCTATTTTTGTTGTACAAATTGTTCACTCGATAACAATTTATTGCAAACCCATTCAATCTGACAATTTCCTTATTGTGATTTATGTAGCATTCAATGTTTGGTTCTTGCACGAGATCAATGCTCATTTCGCTGGCTAATCTCTGGAGATATGAGCGGATGAAATATCCGTTAATATCCCCAGCTATATTCCATAAGTATATTAGAATATTTTTATATCTTTTTACAATTGGTTCTAGCCAGTGTTTACAGAGTAATTGGAGAGCATTGTAATTTGCACTGAAAAATGTATATTTAATTAATTGTATCAACTTTATCATGTGGTTTACAATTAATCTCACCCTTCTGTTCTTTCCCAATGGTGAAAGAGGTAATGAATTGTACAACCGAAAGCTTGCTTCCACTCATCATCGCTTAATTTCTTCACAATGGCAATGTAAACTTTTGTACCTGCTGATCGCAAGTTATACTTTGTCAGGCTAGTGGACAATGGAAGTAAAAATTCAGAGGACGTCATCACTTCAAGATTATCCCAAACTTCGCAAATTTCAGCGAGAATATCGTATTTTATCTCATTTTGCCAGGAGATCCGATCAACGCAATGTTTAAATATATAATTCAAGTAACCATCGTATTTCTTTTCCCAGATTCTCAGGTACATATTAAAAATGGACACAGTATTCTGCTTGCTTATCTCATTGATTGCATTACACCAATTTGAAAAAATAATTACCTCCAGTCTAATCTCTGTTATTGATTTACACGTGTCCCAGAAATGTGTACTCATAGTTCTGTGCAACCACAATTGCAATACTTTATACGCAAAATAAGAATGTTTAGTGTACTTTAAACAGTGCTTATATGTAACATCAAACACTAGAGCATAAACGTCGTTAGTATATATTTCTTTACAGTTTACTTGTAAGTAGCCATAAGCGATAATTAACTTAAACAATTCAGGCTCAATAGTATCGTATTTCTTATTCAAAAAGTATACCTCATTGGAACTAGAATTTAAAAAATTTTGAAGAGTATAATTTAAAAAAGCTGAAGTAGAATCCATAGACAATAAAGCAAAAAATGTGTGGGAAGCTATTAGAGTTCGTTCTCTTCGTATTTCTGTGTTTGGTATAAAGATTTGTATAATATATCTGAGCACTGGTTGCCATTGCTTTAAATTTTCGTCATTCCATAATTGTTTATGCGACGAGGCATAGTTGATTAATTTCTAGAAACAAATAAAAATGTTTTAGAAAAATAATAGGACATGGTTATTGCAAATGGAAAGATATTCTACAAAAAAATACTAACTCTGAATATTATAATATCATCTGTACATAATTGTAGTTCTTTGATTAATCGAGATGGTTCCATATTTCTTATTGTAATGCGTTTTATATTTTACTTTAGTGCTTATGTTCTCTTTCTTCTTATCATACTAATGAGTACTTGCTGATTGCAAATCGGTTGTTGCTGTTGTAGCAGTTTGTGCAGATGAACCAACTTTTCCAGTACTGTCTATATCATTGTTACAGATTCTGTAATCAACAAACAATTTATTCTTTTAATATATGATTTCAAAATGATAAAGAAAGTAATTATAATGTAATTAATTCCTGCAAAGCCAGATACAATGGAAAACAGTTAAAAAATGATTAATCGTTGCTTTAAGTGCAAATAAGCTCATTATTTTGCAGTTATTAATTCAGATTTTCATTGAAAATTTTCTGTGTCAAACAGTCTGAGAAAAATCAAAGAATTTCTAATAAAATGGATTAAGGAGTTTCATACAATATAATAAAACAGTTTCATGTTATTTTTTAGCATTTGTTTTATTACAATAACAAAAATAAGTAAACTTAACGCGAGAACAGCTTCACAGTATTAGTTCAAATTAACTTGTAAATTATGATCACTAAATTAGCTTTGAGCTGGCATTGACTCTTCAGGCACATACCCCCCTTGCTCTATTTGCTCTTTGAATTTTATGAACTCTCGTTTACGATCAAAGTGTTTTACCTAGTGAAAAGTAGTAAAAATGAAGATTTTATTATGAAACTTAAACATTTGCATACCTACTATGAAAGTAGAACATATGTTCTACTCAGATATACTTTATTGCTTTCTTTTTTCTGTTACAATTTGCAATAAAATGACTCATGCAATGTTTGAAACTTACCCATATATGAGAGCAAAATTTTTCATACTGATCTCTGAATTTTTTACATTCTGCTTCTGTTTTACCGTCGTCCAGACAATTCCAATACTCATCTCTGCAACTCCAGCACTTTGCACGCGTTTCTTTACTTGGGAAAGACATTCTAAAACAAATTTACCTTAGTATTAATTTTTTTGTATTCTTTCATTTGTCTATTTTTTAGTAAAATACTCCCCTAAATAAACAAGAAACGCTAAATGCACAGTAGAAGTGGATGATGTGTATACTTACCTATACTGATCGTTTGTGACAGAAAGTCTGTAGTAAATGTATAAATTTTCACTGATGAAATCAAGATGATTTATGGGCACTTATTTTTATAGAATCAAAAATAAGATCCTTAAAATAAAACGGAAAAACTATTACATAATCTTCTAACGTTGTATTATTTATACATGAAAACGATTGAAAAACTAAAAGTAAATATTTGTTTGTAGAGAATATTTATGCATCTTAAACAATTTTTAAAAACCTATTTAATGAGTACAAGATTTTCAATCAATTTTCGTGAAACATCATTTACGTCTTAGGTTAATCGTATGAATATAATAAATTCATACACTTTGCAATAGATTTTAATAACACAAATTACATATAGATTTAAGTGCAATACAATGTACTCTTCATAAACTTATATTCAACAAATATATACATATACTCACATTATATAAATTATAAATATATCGTAAAAGGAACTCGAACTTGCTTATTTCTTTCGTGAAAGGAAGTCTATAATAAATGTTGTGACGAATGAAAATACAATTTCATAGAATATTTACAGTTCTTATACTTATGTCTGTAATAAATAAAAATAATTAAGCATTATAATTTATTTAATAAGGAAATTCAAATGATCTTGTCTGTTTTTATTATATTTTCTCGTATGTGCATACAAGCAGGTTATTTGTCCTATTATCAGTAGAAATATGAATTTCTGATAAAAAGGAGAATTAAAATCATTCTGCAATTGAAATATCATAAAACTTATAAATATCGCTTTTGTTGTTTATCATCGATTTAACTGAGCCGGATTTGACGTTACCAACATACGAAAATGTGTAACCATGACGCTACCCCCAACAACAAACAATTATTATTGATATTTAAACAATTGCATAATGGTAAAAGAATGATACCTGTAGCATATGTGATACATTTTTATATTTTATTATGTACAAATACATTTATCTTAACATATAACAGGTATAATATAATATATAACAATTATCAGATTCATGTTGCAACATTTAATTTAATGTGAGACAAAGGCTGCATCATTATTTATTTAAAAATTCCAATATTGCTCTTGTAAAAGTAACAAAAACGTGTAAAATTTTATACAATTTCAAAAGAGGTAGTTTGAACAATATAAACAAATGTTACTTTTTACAACAAGAGGAATATTTCAGTTGCATTATTATTAATTGTATCATCCTTTGTAAATATTTCGAGCTATTATTTCTATGCAATGTAAATTATAACTAGAACTATGACAATGCATGTGAATACCATTCCACCAACTAAAACAAAACCATCCTGTCTGGCTCTCCGTTCTATTAGCCTCATTACAGTGTTGGATAGGCCCAATGTGTTCCCAATGTCTATTAATCGTTTATGAGCCCCTTTTAACGTTATCCTTTGGGATCTCAAATTGTCTAAGATGCTGCTCCCACTTTGAAGGAGATCATCCATCCCATGGATCGCATTTCGTAAACTACTATTATGTTGGACATTGTGATCAATCATAATATCAACGTGATCATTTGTAGTAAAAGTAGTAGCCAATAATGCCTCTCTTTCAGCCTCTTCCCTTTGCTGTTTGAATATTTTATTACGCCATGAGTTCAAGGCAGCCAACAAGTGACGACTGTCATATTTCAATTGATCTACTCGCATCTTGGCATTTTGCCTCTGATGTATGGGACCTTTTAAGCATAGCACGTCCAATCTTTCGCAATTACTAAAAAAATAAATACATATGAGAATAGTATAAACATAGTTTAAAACATATTAAACCGTGCCAGTTGTTACACAAAAATGCACATGTATTTCTCATGTATGCGATCAAAGGATTTATTAAAAATGAAATTGAAAAGAAAAGAGAAAAAATAATATAAAAGAGCGATAGTTAACTACCTGTTGATAAGATTTATTTTCGATTCTATAGTGTTCTCGATTTCACGGACGTCCAGGTTAGGCCTTTTCCTCTCGAGCTCTGAGAAAAGGTGCTGAGTCTCTTGGACCAATTTGTTTGTTTGATGATACAATGTTTCCATATTGTTTAATAATTCTTTCCATACAATTTTAACGTTTGTGAAACTTGTGACGTGTACAAACAGTGTTATCACAGCGAGCACCTGTAACAGTGGTTATCAAAGACTTCTCAGTCATGCATTTGTAGTTTTTACAATAAACAAGATTAAAACCGTGAAAATACTGAACAAGGAAATGATTATAGGACATTGAAAGTCAATAAATATTTGTATCACACATTTTAAGGAATATAAAATACATTTCTCGAAACCTATTCAATGAACCATGAAGTCTCACTTCTTATTCCCATTGAAGAGAAACTACTGACATCTTTGTATATCTTACCGTATACATGCAGAATATTTTTCTGTGGTAATAACTAACAAGTTCAGGCTATCTAAATAAATAATTAAACGATTTTTGCTTCGTTATTTGATTCTTTCTAAGAAAGACGATGTTTGTGACTTACACAAACGTATCTTCAATGATGTTTCATTCGTAATAATGAAAGCTATCAAGCTCGACTAACAATTGGAGAAAACATACACAAGTTCTTGATATCGAGGCAGATTAGTGCACTTCAAAAATGGATATCGGTGAATTACTGTCGTATAAAGTATGTTCCCGTGTGTGAAATACATGTAGAAGTTTGCTGTTGCTGAAACAGTTCATTGTAACCTAACTAACCTTACAAAGTTGTTTTTTACAGCCGCCAAACACCCCAAAAAGGCCAGTGGCGGGTGAAGAGGACGACGAAGATGAATGGGAAAATACTAAGAAACCGAAACGGGTCATTAAAACCCCGTATCACCCGCGTCAGAGGCAGACCAGGGAAATTGAAGTGACTCCGGTCAGAAGTAGTGAACCACCTACGCCTATTAGAGCTGCTTTACCTTCGCCAGCGAATGATGTAGTTGAGCCACAATTGACAGAGAAGGAGAAGCAGGATATTCTGAAATACGTGGAAACTGAAGCCCCAGAAGTGGAAGCATTGGATGAAGCAACGCTTAAAAGGATGGTGCTTTTGTTTGAGAAAAGGGCCCTGAGGAATCAAGAGATGAGGGTAAAGTTCCCTGATCAACCAGAAAAGTATATTAACTTCATTGTTGTATAAGATACCGTTTGCGTCTCACAAAGTGGTGCTCGCAATAGCATAGGGGCAAGAGGAGCAAAGTTCACTGTCACGCAACTCGATACACCTGAAACAGTAGCTGTAGTCTTCTCAGCTAACAGTGAGGATGTGTGTCACTCAACTGTGTGCTCTTGACCAATCAGACAATTTTTTTGTGAATTCTTTTCTAAGTCCTCCCCAGTTCCACATTATGAGACTCAGACAATACAGTTGTCTGAAGAAGTAGAAATTTATATACTACATTTGTTTCCACAGATTCATGGAATCTGAGGTTGAACTGCACGAAACTCTCCAAGAACTTCACGTTGTTGCGACTAACCCAGACCTCTATCCATTAATGGTAGAATTGGGTGCTGTACCTTCTTTGCTCGAATTATTATCTCACGAGAACACAGACGTAGCAGTCGGTGTTGTTGATCTTTTGCAAGAGTTAACGGATGTAGACATTCTGCACGAAAGCCAAGAGGGAGCTGATACACTCATTGATGCGTTGTTAGAACAACAGGTTTGTGCTCTTCTTGTACAGAATTTGGAGAGATTGGACGAGTCTGTGAAGGAAGAGAGTGACGGAGTTTATAACACATTAGGTAATTTAATTATAGTTGTATTACCTCTTGGAATCTAATAAGAGAAATTAATGTGTCCCTTTTTCAGCTATCTTTGAGAACCTTTTGGAATTCAGACCTGATCTGTGTGCTGATGCAGGAAAACAAGGATTGATGCAGTGGCTGTTGCGTAGAATTAAGGCAAAAGCACCATTTGATGCCAACAAACTTTATGCCAGTGAACTTCTGTCTATTCTTTTGCAGAGCACACCGGAGAATAGACTTCTCCTTGGTGAACTTGATGGAATTGATGTTTTGCTGCAACAATTGGCGGTACATGATTGCTGTCATTTTATGATCGATTTATCTCTATTACGTTACTTATTAATAGACTGCAAAATAAAAATCTAAGATCTTTATGCAAAATAAAAATTGCCTGCAAGAATTGCAAGAAGTAGAAACCAAATGGAAACTTCATTCTTTCTTTACTAATTCTAATAGACCGAAAATAATAAATTGGTATTTTTAAATTCTTTCAATCTTCCTACTATTTTAAATTGCGTCTATTCAATTTTGTCATAAATGCGTAAAATCTACGTAGTCTACTTATTAATCTATGTTATTTCTAGTATTATAAAAGACACGATCCCCAAACAGCTGAAGAACAAGAAATGATGGAGAATTTGTTCAATGTATTGTGTTCGTGTCTGATGGCAACAGTGAACAGAGATCGATTTTTAAGAGGAGAAGGATTGCAGCTTATGAATTTAATGTTAAGGGAGAAAAAAATGTCCAGAAATGGATCTCTTAAAGTAAATTTTTGTTTGAATCGACTAGTACATTTTAATTAACAAAAAATCTATATATTAACATTATGCATTAGGTATTAGATCACGCAATGAATGGTCCAGATGGAAGAGACAACTGTAGTAAATTTGTCGATATCCTTGGATTGAGGACTATATTCCCCTTGTTCATGAAAACACCAACAAAAAACCGAAAGAAGATGCTTACAGCAGAAGAACACGAGGGTAACTGAAATAAAGGATGTATATTTTTTCAACGAGTCTCTAAATCGTCCTAAACACTTTTTTTAAATTACAGAACATGTAGTGTCGATTATTGCGAGTATGTTAAGAAATTGTAAAGGCCAGCAGCGTCAGAGATTATTGAGTAAATTCACCGAAAACGATTACGAGAAGGTAGATCGATTAATGGAGCTTCATTTCAAGTACCTGGAGAAGGTAGAAGAGGTTGAAAAAAACACAAAGGTGCGAAGATTAGCAAACTCATTACGGATTGTATTATCATAGCTATTTTCAATACAAAAGTTACCTAAAATCTTCAGGAGGACGAAGACGAAGAAGAATCGTACCTGAGAAGATTGGATGGTGGACTGTTCATTTTACAATTAGTAGATTACGTATTGTTAGAAGCTTGTACCGGTTGTCCGCCCGCAGTAAAACAGAGAGTCACGCGAATTTTAGCGCAGAGAAGAGCTTCCCTTAAAACTATTAGGCATATCATGAGAGGTAAATCCACGGCTAGAATATTTTCTACGTATATCCATAGGCGTGTGTGGGTCACCCGATATTCGAGTTCGGGTCGAGTCGCAGAAAGTCGGGTGGGCCCGATTCGGGTGCGCGATATTTCATGATACATCGGGCGGCCCTAATATCTAGACATTCGTAAGGGTATATTAAACACAACGTTTTTTTTTGTCAGAATACGCTGGAAATCTTGGCGATGCCGGCGACTCTGAGTGGCGAGAGGCGGAACAACAACACATACTACAATTAATTGACAAGTTTTGATGTACGCTCCATAACGAAGAATTACAAAATTCAGATCTCGTCGGTGTATTTGAATCGTTATGCTTCATCAGCGTTTAATACACGATTAAGATTCGTTATATGAAAACGTTCTTCTTTTATACATAAAAAAGGGCTAGTTTGAAAGAGAAATTAAACGCGTGTGTGTCTGTTATGAAACAACGAATTTTTCTTTCGCGCACGAGCAATCGTTTGAATTGCGCGGCACATCGATCGGTTCGTCGCTGCTTTTTCGCGATAGAATGTTGCATCGAAATCGGTTCGCGTCGGGTCGAATTTTCAAACAAATTCATAATTATTGGATTCTTTTTATCGGTGTAGCGTTCAAACGCCCATTGATGAAATATTTCGAAACGGTATCGTAGACGTACGGTGATAAAATGGGTGAGGACAAAGTAGCGGTAACAAGCTGTCATGTCAATGCTGATCAAGTTAACCGCGTGCTTCCTCCACGTTATTTGTCCATACGAGTCGGAGGACACCATTTATAATGTGCAAAATTATTACGGCGAAATACTACTATCGGATTATTTATGGAGAACCTGTTATCATCGCAAACGATTCGGCCTATACGAAAAATTCATCATCAACAGCGGTTACATAAAATACTATCACAAGTGCAACGACCGCGGAGATGCGTTTCATTATCAACGATACTTCTCCCATTTGGAATTCATTTTATGCCAGGTAAGTAAAAATTCATTTTAAATATGCTGTATGTAAGACAAAATATTTAAATCAACGAATTCGGAACGCGTATATCATATCGGAAATAGGGATCTTTCCTGTCACCTACCCGCCATAATTTGCAGGGTTCTGATTTGTATGTAAGGTAACATTAGATTCTCTCTTTTGTTTAATTCGTGGTACAATTACTGTTTAAAAAATATATAAACAAAAATATCGGTAGGTTAAGGAAAAGGAATAGCAACAAGTATAAAATCTTTTTACGAAATTGTAGAAATAATTTTGCGTCAAGTGGGTAGATAACAGAAAAAATAGTTACTCTGTTCAGTGTAGATGGCGCCAAATGTATATTTCGCTCGGCGTCTTGGTTTCCATGGCGACGGTAGCAAAGCGGGAGAAGCCCGATTTACTCGCGAAAAGAGTTCGTAGAGCACACATCACCGTGTTATGGTACGGATATAGTGGGGAGGGGGGTCAACGCTCGGCGAACGATCGATCGCGATTGGCTTATCCGCTGGAGCCGCGGCCAATCGGAGCGTGCGCTGCGCCCTTGCGCGAAAGTTTGCCGCACGAGAGATGCCAGTTTGCTGCTGCAAGCTTTAGAGGCGCGGTTGTTCGTGGTGTCGACCAGTTCGCGCTTCGTGTTTTCGCCTTGCCGTTTTTCGGTGCTCGTGAATCAAAGACAGTCGTCGGGAACGTGTCGACAGGAACGGAGAGATCCGTACGTGCCGCGTGTGCTCGTTTGTTGTGCTCTATCAATCTGTGTCGAAGAGATCCGCTAGAAAACTCGAGGAGGACTGCGCCGAAGGAGCTCCAATCGCGCGGAACAGCAACCACGGTATGTCACCTGTCACTTTCATCCCCTATCTCGTGATTAATTCGCGGATGTTATTGATTGGTATCGTGCTCTGGATCGGTATGTGCGTGCCATGCGTGCGTGCGTACAGACGTACGTACGAAATTCGTAGCTTCCTTATCGGAATCCACGGCAAAGGAAAATGGAGTACGTTGGGGGTAGTTTTTTCGGCACGTTTGACGTTTGACGTTCGACCAACGAGAAACATAACCACACTATGGTGCCGCGTACTGTCGTCGCCTAATTTATTACCCGCGCTGAATGCCACTGCCATTTTTGGCAAAAAGTGTTTAATCAAGATGAAATTCAAGTGCAGCACTTTTTGCTGGGAGCAGTAAAAGAATTCTCGCGAATTGGAGCCTTCTGCTGGCACTGTCTATAATTAGTTTCGTATGGAAATTTATGCGATTATTGCTATCGATTTGAATACAGTGTCGGGTATCAAGACCTGTACAACGTGGTTCGACCAGTTTCGCGTCGAAGAATGCTCCTATTCGAACGGAAACGTGTTGCTCGTGCCGGATACCGAAAATAACTACGCCACGGTCCGTTTTAGCGCGAAGGGTTACCCCGGATTAGTGCGAGTCTGCTCTAGAACAATCTTTTTGCTCACTTCTCTCGAGATACTCTTCCTCGAAACGATAGCAGAGCAATCATAATGACGCAGCGAACCCTTGCAACAAGAGACTCGCTAACCAAACATAGATGTTCAATATTAAACAATATCATACTAACAAAGTCACCTTTCGATTGGAAATGTTCTCCGGATAAAAATGAGTATAAACACGCCACCAATCGGACAGCGACAAGACCTCCTCGGTTTACCGAGAAATGTCTCGACGCTAAACCGATCTTGTTGTCGTCATTGGATTTGTATCGTGTTTGGGCTCATTTTAAACTAGAAAATGTCACGAATTTATTAATGGTAGTCTCACAATGATAAAACGAGTTCCAGTATTTGTTATTGTATTTTGAAGGGTCAGAATTCGTGTCTCCGTGAAAAGAAACTGCCATTGGCGAAGGTAGAATGTCGTTTCTGATCTTGTCGCTCTATTACGGTCCGTGGCATCATTTAGTTTAAGGTGACATTCGCGTTTAAAACGCGAGCTGGAGCGACGTCGATCTTCTCCACCGCGGAAGCAGATACAATCGCGTTCTCGTTCGGGAACCGATTCGATCTTGTTTTTTCGTATACACGTTCGACGTCGTGACCGTGTGATTAGAGTCGGTTTAAAATTAGATCGTCTCGGATTTATCCGCGGGTTCGCGCGATTGTAATCGTCGCATTCTCCGGTTCCGTGTATAACTTCGAGCCAGTTGGACGAGCGCTTTTCGAATAACAGTTGGCGCACATGTCGGCGGGTATGGTGTACCTAAACATACCCCAAACAGCGGTTCTCAATTTACTTCTCATCACAGAGCTTTCTGCACGACAATAAGACTATTCCCCTGTGATCGTGGGACGTTGAACATTTTTTTGGAAGTTTAAGCTATTAATCAGAGCTCCAAGCATTATTGTAGAAAATATGGTAATTCTTGTTGTAACATGTAGAATTTCTCGGTTGCTTTTCAGGGAACCGTTTCTAATTACCCGCGTAATGAATAATTTATTTTTAAAGTAAACTCTTCTCTATCTCGACGCATTCGCCTGACCACGGTTACGTTTAAGCGGGGTCGATGTAAGGTTTCTCCATGTGTAACATCAGCTGAGAGGCGTCTCTTTACAGCGCAAAGCCAATTTTGTAATTGCGCACTTACGTCTACGACGACGTAACACGGTCCCTTCCAATTTGTTGTTACATGTACCGTTACTGATTTTTAATGCCTGTGACGTGGCCGGAAGGATCATGAAAATTTTGCCACCGCTTTTTCCGAAGCGACAAACGATATCAAGCTTTGAATTTTCAAATTATTTACGCGTATAATTAGCTCTAGGAAGCGGAGCGATAGCGCTCGCGTAAGTTTGTTTCTCGACTCGCGCGTTGCATAATTTACTTCTACTGATTGCATTATCTCTTCTTGCGCGTTTATGCAAGCGGTATCGGGCCGAGATTCGGCAGGGTCGTTTTTACATTTGTTTACAGAACAGTTCATACGGTGGCGAGGACGATTAGGATGTACTAATCAGTCTTCTCAACTTTCGGAATTTTTACAATTCTTAGCGATACGCAAATGCCCGCAGTTGATCCGAGAGTATGCGAATTCTAGATAAAGCAATCGCTTCTCCTCGGGGAAATAAGCAGCTCCACGCCGAGATAACTATTAGGTTGTACCATATGAAATGTCCGTTGTGTTCATTTAAAGTTAATCTTAAAAATCGGACGTTTCATATGTTACAACCTAATAGTTCTAATTTAATTTTCGTGATTCTGGCGCGATGGTATCGACGCGCTTCGGTTATCGAAAATCGTTTCGGTCCTCTGTATCCTACGACGATGCTGCTCGTTGCAAAAAACGTTCCCGCACCGACGGTTGCCAAAGTTTTTTCGACCGCCGCTCGCACTCCTTTATTAATTGATACAGATGTCAAAAACGACCGGTTGCGGTTCGTTCATAAAACGAGTTCTGTTTACGCCTCGTTACGTATTCACGTTTTTTCCTTTGTTGGATGTTTTTGTTCATCGCTGCATTCGCTATCCTGGTAACAGTACAGAGAGGACGGTTCTTGAGGACCGATGGCACTGAATGATCCTGCGTGACGTTATTTTGAACATTTTTTTCTAAACCAGCAAATATCCCAATTCTACCCAAGCAGCAAATATCACCTCACCAATCAATAATTATTTTATTATTATTTTCTTTTTCTTAATATATTCACAATGGGTCACTTGCGACGCAGTTTCTGGGCGAAGTGCAACACTTCGCAACGTTGCGTTATTTTCATATTTTCATTTTCAAAGTTGCGTTATATTTTATCCGTAAATTGAGAAATTTATACCATTTTATACATTCTATAGAAAAAGTGCGAATGTGTGTTAACCCTTAGCACTCGAATGGTGACTGTAAGGCACCACTAAAAATTGCTGTACAATTACTCAAAATATTTTTTACATTACTAAATTCATTTGCACGTAATAAATTACTAAACATTTCAGTATCGTGCGAGTAAATTGCATCATTTTCGTATGTGTAACATGAGAAAGAAATATATAAAAGGAAAATATTCCAGGTTGAAAGAAATCTTTCGTTTTGGAGTTTAAATAGCTTCGATTGCAAAGGGTTAATTATATTTTACCACATTCCACAATTTGTTCCGCTGTTTGTCTTCACTGTCAATTCAACTTTAAACAGCAAAGCGTTATTTCACTACTGTCGCATGGTCGTGAGGTTACTAAGGCAACACAGCGATCTGATTATTCGCTTAGAAAGTGGAAGATGCGCCCATTGATTAAACATCTACGAATCTAAATAATTCAGGAGATATGCATTTCAATTTGAATATCGCGTGAGGTTTCCCAGTTAGATTGAAAAAATTTCGCGAACGATTTTAGCGATAAGAGTGGCTCGGTGCTGTTTCGTGGAGCATGCCGAACAGCATGAACCGGAAGGTGTTGAAATGTAACACCCTGTGCAAGAGATCTGCGAGAAGAAGAAGAAGAATTCGCTCAGGGGCGAAAATTTCGCGAGAGGGGACGGCGGAGGGGGTGGCGTAGGCTTTAATCCCTTTGCCGTGGTCTATCGATTCTCGTCGGCGCAGAATGCATGCCGGGTGCATCACTATGACTGCTGCAGACGACGCGCGACCTTGAACGAGTAGGTCGCGAAATCTGAATAAAGGCTGGTCGCACGGGTGAAGCCCGGCGGCGTTTTCGCGAGCGTAACAATTCACATTTTCTAATCAACAATTGACGATTAACTCCATCAGAGGAAGAAGCAACATAGATCTTGATTTTCATGCGGTTTCGGAACTTGCGCTCTTTAATAAAAAATGGGCCGCAATAATCTACCCCTATGTTAGTAAAGGGGCGCGTCTCGGTGATTTGGTTAGCCGGTAAATTACCCACCACATAATGTGTTGCAGGAGGATTAGCTCAAAAACATTTCACGCAACCTTGCAATATCCTACGTGTAGTATTTTTTCCGTCGATGGGCCAGTAATATTGTCGAACGTGGTACAAAGTAGCGTTGAGACCCGAATGGTGGTTTTGCAAGTGTGCATGTCGAATAATGAGATCGGTTAAATGATCGTTTTTGCGTTGTTGTTTCTTCGATTGAATCAATCGTCGATTCCTCGGTGATTACTTTTTTTAATCGTACACATTGATCAATCGATCTTGGTTAAAATTTTAATCGATCAATGCCCAACTCTGCCCACTGGGGGTGCGCGCAGATTTCTCCGAGCGTCTTTCCGCTCGTAAAGCCGGCGTTGTTTCGAGATCGTTCCGAGTCCTGGGACGTGTATCGGTGTCGTCTACGACTGACGAGTGACGCCTTTTACAGTCGCCGCCGATGCCAACGGACGGGGGGAATATTTTTACGAGCGCGCCAGAAAACCAATCTCGAAGCCGATTAAACACGGGCCGCAAAGGCATCTCTCGTAACGGCCGAAGATCGTTAAACGGCTTTCTTAATCGACTGTCCGCCTCCTGCTCGCGCGCAGATTTTCGCGCGCGCTGCTCCATCGAATGACGCGTTGCGGATAAATTGAAATACTTATTTAAGGAGGATCCAATTAGGCTGCCGCCGCCGTTCGCGTTCGTTCCTGGACTCGCCGCCGCGGCCAGGTTTACGCCATTATCGATCAAAGTGTCCCAGATTCGCGTACTCTTCGCCGCTCGAAGCGGTTCTGCGCGATGCTCCCGGCTTTTGCGCGCCTATACCTCGCCCTTTCCCCGAGGAATTTGCATGATTCACCGGGGAATTATTTATCAATGTCGTTCTGGTATCCTCTCACCAAATTCGAGGCGTTCCTCTTCCTTGTTCCCCCGCTTTCTTGATGCAAAATCGTCGGATCGTTCGATCAGTTGATCTAGTAGATCAGGGCTGCTTAACTTCTTTTCCGCCGCGAGCCACACGAGGTTCCCACCATTCGCCAATACCCACTCCATACATTCCCCCTCTACGCTCTTCTCGGAATGAAGGAAAATAGATTGAAAACAAAATTATAAACAAATGACGAATCGTTGCGCCCAATCCCCTGTACCAACGTCCATCGCATAGAGAACTACTTACTTTTATTACTATTACTAATTTGATATTAGATAAAAATACAGAATTTTTATAATAATGGTATAATAACAGAGCAACAATAGTATTGTAAGAATCAGACACACAGGTGTGAATTTATAGTTCTTTATTTAATGCGAAATTTGAGGACGAGTCATTTCATTTGCAAGAGTTGGTATATCAACAGAAATGTTAATAAAGAACATAGCGATTGGTCTGACAACGAAGCACGATATTTCGATTGAATGTATCTCATAACAGAAAAGCTACTTTCGCATTTATATGTTGATCCAAACATAGAACATATTTTTAAACTCGAGGAAAGGATTTAAGAGTTAAGATCGAGGAAAGAGCCACGAGTGGTTCATGGGCCACCAGTTAAGCAGCTCTGATCTAGTAGATGGACCAGAGCTGTACCAATTATTTATTTATTTATTATTGGATCAACGGGACACGTTCGGCCTACGTAGCTGTTAACACATTGCGTACGGGTCACTGCGCGTTCAACACGAGCTCAAAGCCCGCACATTTTGACGTACATTTCTAATTTGTATTTGGCAGAACATTTTCTGTCGAAAATGTAAATATACTTGTTGCATTAGAGCAACGATTGTTTTATTCAGCACGGTTATTATTTAAGACTCAGAACAACATATATACAGAAACCACGCGTACTGTGCCTATTTCCGGAGCGAGTTTAAAAAACTGTTGCCTTACAAATGAAAACACGAACTTTGAAATTCCAAAATGTACAAAAACAACACTTTATAAGATACGGCACGTACGACGATCGGCACAGATCTACTAATGCAACAATGACTGATCATTTCTACACGCTCGGAATGTCAAAATTCAATTATTTCGCTCATCATTTGTCTTAAGAGTGGGAGAGGCTTCGTTAGCCTGGTAACGTAACAAAAATATTTGCTTAACCCCTACTATTTATTTTGTGATTATATTGATTGGAAATTCTTCATCGTTCAGAATTTCATAGAAAAAAAAAGATAGTTTATATTTATTGTATGCTTATGTTCTCTCCAATGGATATATATATATATATATATATATATATATATCAAGTACAACAAAATAGAATTATAATTCGGTTTAAAGAAAATTAATTACATACGTATTTATTAGACTCTGTTCAGAATATTCATCACGAGTCTGGCTCGTTACTGTAGGGCAAGGAGTTAAGTTGCCGATTGAATCGAAAAAAAAGAATATGAAAACGAGATATCTCGTGACCCGTACGCAACGTTCGATTTGCTAAAAACGAGATATCTCGTGACCCGTACGCAATGTGTTAACTTCGTCGATCTTTTGCTCTTACCCGTGTAATCAAGTTTCCAAAGCGTCCCCGTCGGTGCCAATTACCTATGTGCCGAAGGCAGATGTCTCTTTACCTTAACGCGAGAGCAATTCTGCAGCGCGAACGAGCCATTCGATGTTTCCTCTTGATTATTAGCCTTCAGGACTTTGGTAGTTGAATCGAACCTAAACGCCTCTCCGGTTCCGAGGGTGTCGCAGATTTGCTCGGCGCTCGCCGACACGACTCAATTACCGGCAAGTGTCCCGAAATCGGGCAGACGACGAGGAATCTTTTTCCGGGGGACTCTCTTCTCGCGGAATTTTTTCTCTTTTTTTTGTCCGGTGTTGCACGGGTCGGCCGCACTCGGTACTACTCTGGTAGGCTGCTGAAAACGTCGAGCGGACACTCGAGTCGCGAAAACGCTGAGCCAGCCTCTCGAGAAGACAGAGTTGCAAGCCTGGAACGTGCCTAGCCGCTTTCGCGAATTTGTTCGCTAATTTTTAGGTCAGTACGCGAGATAGTCGGATCGGCCCGTTACGGATCCCACCACGATCCCTTATCACGGAGGATTCCGTGCGCGAGATCCCCTCCGCAAGAATCCCAGATCCGTAGTGTTACGTTTTAACGCCAGATTTTGCGGTTTTTTTTTAGATTTCGCAGGATATAATCTATGATACGGTTCATTCGGGCTCTTGAAAATATCTGATAATTGACCACGGTAAAAATATGATGATTTTTGAGGAAGTACACTACCGGCCATAAGTGTTTACCCACCTTCAAATTTCGTTACTATTCAAATAATAGGTATTTTATTGTTATGAAAATGTCCGTAGCATTAAATCCTAATTATAAGGCTAATAAAAAACATCCAAAATATTCTGTACATACACAATCAGGTAGTGTAAATGAGTTTACAGCTTTTTATGAAAAACGACAATTTTTCTGAAATTTTTATAACGGTCAGTAAGAAATATAAACGCAGGTAATACAGGTATCTTAGTCTTCTCAAATTTCATACTGCATTAAGCTCTCATACAGTAAACAGTTGATTTTCACGTGCCTAAAGAATTTTGCGAAAATATTTCAAATAATGTCAGGGAGAAAAGAATTACCGATTGAAACGCGCGCTCTAATAGTGTCCCATCATAGCATCGGAAAAAGTAACAGCGAAATAGCAAAGTTATTGAAGCTGAACCGTAGAACCGTGGACTACAATGTTAAAAAATATGTGGGTGAGTAAACACTTATGGCCGGTAGTGTAGTTTGGTATGAAGAGAATTTAAAAGATTATCGATTGAAGAAAATTCTTCATCTTCTATGATGCAGTAGGCTCTGCCAAAAATTTTTAATCTAATCGATTTAACCAGGTCTGGAAAGATCTGAGTGCGTGAGGTTTTTTTTTTTTTGTACAGGACTAGCCTGTGTTCGAATCCTTAGGTTTTAGGTAAAGATTCCTTGAGCAAGTGCTCGCTACCCTTTAACATGAGAATTGTTTGTGTTAGATATACTTGAAGGGCTATGTTTGGCCGGAGCCGTTATTGAATTGGTGCTATAAGAAAATTTTCAAAAAACTTATAGATCTCGACTGCAGGTGAACTGCTGCTTTAGGGTGGTTTGTGCTGAATGTTGATTGTAGTTGTTGACGTTGTTGCTGCAATTGTTGCAATTGAAGCAACTGTTGCCGCTGTTTGTTGCTGTTGATGTTGATGATGATGCTGGTGTTGATACAGTTAAAAGGTCTGAGTGCGTGAGGCTCTTTGCCACCCGTATTTATATCGGCATTTCCGCCATGTTTTGTCTATTTTAAGTTTTTCTGAGAATTCTCGTTGTCCAGTTTGTGTATGTTTACGTTTACGGTGGCGAGCTCCTTCGCAGGGTGGGGGCAGCTCCCGCTAAACGCGTTAAGCGTGAGCCGGGAGCGTCGCGTTCCCTTGCATAGGGACACGTGACACGTAGAATTGTTAGCAATTTTCTTAGTCGGCGCGCGGAAAAATTTGCTACGTCCCTGAACGCATCGAACGAACCGAACTCTCTATCTAGAGGGAATCCCATTTGATCCGTTGCGCGTTCAATTAATATTTCCGTGGTGCTCGTAGGCAGAAACGAAGTGCAGGCGTCGTCCTCGTTACTTCTTTTTATTCCGTCTTCTTGGGCTGCAATTTTCGTGTCCGCGCGCGGGCGGGAAGAAAACGCGGCCGTAATGATCGCGAAAGCGGCCGCGAGCGGATTCCTTCCACCAGCTCTCGCAAAAATGCATCAAGCGCACGCCGGATAATATTTTTTCGCCCGAGGGTCCCGGGAAACTCGATTTTAATAATTCATCCGACGAACGCGCGACTGCACTCGCGATTACGATAAGTAGAAACGGTCTGCGATGGGCGGACGCGTTTGCCGAGACCTACACTTGGCGTTCATAAATATCCGGAATTCTTGACGAACTGCGTTTTAATGCTGCGCCGTCGCAACTGTCTGTAATGAGTCGACCGCGGATCTTTATGCAAAATAAAAATTGTCAATTGTACGGGACAACAGAAACTACAGTGGCGGACATGTACTTATGAACATAATCATTTTCAAGCTTTTATTATATTTTTAAATCAATGGGACATAGATCATATATTTATACCGACATTATATAAATAATACAACTTATTGTCTATGGATACATAAAATATATTTTATTGGAAATTAACACTAGAAAGACGGGAGCTTAGTATATACCTATATTGCCTGAAAGATAAACAAGAAATTATTTCAAGATTAAACAAGAAACGAATTTTCTCAAGGTTAAAAAACGTTCGTACCGTAATCTCCCTATTTTTCCCATATTCTACAAAGTTTCAGCTTTCATTTAAAAAAAATTTCATCGCTCTACCTCATTCCTATCGAAAGTACTTTGATTTTGAATCGAAAAAGGCCGTTTTTGCCCACTGTGTGGCGTAGGGAAACATTGTAAACCTCAACATTTCGAGTTATGTTGATCTGGGCACATCAGAAATATTTAGGAAAGCATTACAACTACAAAAATAAAATGATTACAGCTAATATGGTTTTTACGATATAGTTCTTGAAACTTAGGTAACGTTGTGTTCATAAGTATATGTCCGCCACTGTAAATGGAAATGTAGTTTTTCTTCCGAGAATTTTATTACGTCGACAATAATATCCTTGTATTCCGTCTTTAAAATTTTGTATTTCACCTATTCATTTCTGTCATAAATTTTTCGTAATCTCGATCATTCTTGATCCTTCCGCTGTTTAGATTCCCCGTGGAAGTCGGATCGTTGCATTGGGGTCGTTGCATCATTATGTTCAATCTCCCGGCGCGGCGGCTGTTACGCGTCTTCGACGTAACTGTTTCCCCGGTTTTGCAATAATCGCGCATGACATTAATCATACGGCCGGCCCGCAAACATCGAGGCACGCCGCTGTGGGCAGAGCATGAGCCGAGAACAACGGCGATTTGCATGCACGCAGTCATCGATTATGTCATCGTCCGAGGAGCTCCTCGGCAATCGTGGAGCTTTGTTCTTCGCACGGGGCGCTTCCTCTTAATTTTGTCTATCGTTTTCAACAATATCTTTTTTAGAAATTTGCGTATTACAGGAAAACAGGTTTAACCCCTTGACCTACAATATCGAGTCAGACTCGTGATGAAGATTCTGAACAGAGTCTAATAAATACGTATGTCGTTAATTTTCTTTAGACCGAATTATAATTCTATTTTGTTGTACTTGATATATATCCATTGGAGAGAACATAAGCATACAACAAATATAAACTACCTTTCTTTTTCTATGAAATTCTGAGCTATGAAGAATTTCTAGTCAGTATAATCACAAAATGAATAGTAGTGCTATCAAATCTTCTTCAATTTCTAAAGATGACAAATCTGTATAAGAAAATGTGATTTATCTTCTGCAAGAAATTCACATACAGATTTGACACGTTGACTTGCCGGTGCTGGTCGTTGCTTAAAAACGATTGTCATAATTTATGTCTATCTTTAGGCAAAATAAAAACTGTTTGCGTCAACCGCAGCATTCAAGAGCTAAATATACAGTGACCCCAAATAATATTAGCACACTCTTAACACTAGATCTACCGGGTAATAAATACAACTGATGAATATTGCTTTGTACTGATGACAAGACTACATCTATTTAAACCTAATACCATTTTTATTTTAACATGTGCTTCAGTGAAAAAGTTAATTCGAAAAATACTGATGAAAACATTTTTAGAATTTCGGTAATTGTGACAGAAAAAAATTAGGAACCAGTAATTTTGACTGTGAAAAAAATCGTGTTAAAAATCGCATAACTTTGTCAATATTGGACTATACTACTTGAATATTTTTGAGAAGTTAGAACAATTGGATCGTTACATAAGGTGAAAATTTTTTTTACAAAAATTGCAATTGGTCGAAATTGCAGATAAAAAACTAAAAATTGTATTTTGCAACTTTTTTATGTGGACTTACATTGACAATTTAGGAAGAACGATTTGTAGATCTGTATCAATTATACATATTCTGAGAATTTCATAAAAATTGGTCAACATTGCAATCAGCTGCAGATGTTAGAAAATGATTACATAAGGGCGAAATTCCCTGTCAAGGCCAAAATTGTGCGACTTTTTTACAGTATTAAATCTGTTTGTATTTAATAAATTACTAAACATTTCAGTATTGTAGGTGTAAATTGCACCGTTTTTGTATGTATAACATGAAAATATAGACACAGAAGGAAAATATTCTAGGTCGGAGAAAATGTTTCATTTTGGAGTTAAAATAACTTCGAGTGCAAAGGGTTAAGTTTTCATCGTTAAACCTTTGTAGCTCAGTGCAACGTTGACCGATTTAGATGAAATATTCAGAATATGTATAATTGATACAGATGTACAAAACGTACTTTTTAAATTTTTAGTGTAAGCCCGCATTAAAAAGTTGTAAGATACAACTTTTAGTACTTTCTCTGTAATTTCGTCCAATTGCAATTTTAATCAAACATTTTTCTCACGTGATGTAACGCTCCGATTGTTCTAATTTCTAAAAAAAAATTCAAGTAGTATAGTCCAACATTTACACAGGTATACGATTTTTAAGAGTGTGCGAATATTATTTGGAGTCGCTGTAACTTAATTAGAGGTTGATCTCCCGTTTGAAACGCGTTTTCCAGTGCGAGGTCAATACCTTGTTAAAATATTGAACTTTTTCCTCGATCGGAAACTATCGGAAAACTCGTCTCGTAGTAGCGTTACAACACCGAGCGTGTGATTTTATTCGAGCCACCGAGTAAATAATTTGGAAGTTTCGCTTTCGGAGAGAGACCGAGGGTAAGGAACGAGGCGATAATTGACGCGTTCCGCGCGACGTGAAGATGAGAATGGTTAGAAATCGCGAAAGTGAACGGCTCTCCGCTCGAGTTCCTGCGGACTTTCTAGATCAAAGAGGGGCCGCCTATCCGCGCTATTTTGCATGCGTGCGAGCAGACAGGCAACACGATAAAATTTTCATTTTTTCAGCGTGTCGTAGCGAAATTTCTCTCCCCCCTTGCAAGCGAAGCGATCTCGATCGAGATAATCAATTCGAGGGAAATTAGGCTAGAGTATCTCGCTCCTGAGAATAGTTCTGGTATCTGCGATCTTGTTGATAGTTTCCGAGCCGTCTGTTATCGCATAACCGGGTGTCGTAATGCAGGTATTACAATGGATTTATAGTGCATGGCCGAGGATCAATATAGCTGCCTACTTGTTTCCCTTTCGTCGGGACGACTCGCGTCTATGAATAGTTAACGGCGATCATGGTCGTTTTGCATACTTCCATTATGCGAGGGGACAGACCGCGGAAAAGAGGTCACTCTCAATAATGAAGGTTTTAGGTCGTTTGTTAGCTCTTCGCACTTGGGTTGTATCGTGCACCAGCAACTCGAACGCATTTCTTTGTTATCTATGAAAGTAATTACTAGACATCGGATGTTTATGCAATTTCCAATTTTTATAGAAACATTTTAAGAAAGTGGAATGAAATAAAATCCTATTTTTAATGGGGACAGCCTTTGTAGATCCAAAGCAAATAAAAATCATGTTAAATTCTCTCGAATTTTATATTATAGCATTTTTTGAACATTTCCAGAAGCCATAAATGCATAAAGATCCGCTGTCTAGTAATTACCCTATTATAACCCCTTGCCCTACAATATCGAGTCAGACTCGTGATGAAGATTCTGAACAGGGTCTAATAAATATATTTCTTATTAATTTTCCTTAAACCGAAATAAAATTCTATTTTGGCGTTGTTAATATACATCTATCGGAGAACATATAGGCATACAATATAGATATAAATTTTCTCCTTTTTTTTAGGAAATTATAAATTGCAAAAAAGTTTTAATCACTGAAACCGTGAAATAAATCGTAGTGCAAGGGGTTAAACGGGATTTAGTACGAAATTGTATTTATAGAACGGAAAGTATACATCCTGCAAGTAGTATAGTTGCTAGCAAATTTTTCTATGTCCTCTCGAAAGGGTTAGACGACTCAGGGTTTGCAATGTTTTATCTAACATTTAATCCTCTAACAGTAAGCTTAAATCATTAGCTCTCCGTATTAAGGTTAACAAGAGCAAGAAGACTGCTAAGATTTAAAATAGAAAATCAATAAGATCTAGCAACCGTTTCCCATAGGAAATATAATTATACCAGACTCTTCCGAAATTATATGTAATGTTGCTACTCGGCAACGTTTAATAAAAATTGATAGGTACAGTTAGCTAAAAAGGAACACAATTTCCAAGCACACGGCCAGGTCATTAGGCGAACCTGGACACGCAAAAGAGCGATTAGAAATCCAGCGATTCGACTGGGTGAATAACCCCGTGGACACAGCGTCGTCGCGATCGCAGGCCCAGATAAATTGGCAGCGGGAACATAGTTCATAATCGCGGCAACTGGCAGCAGTCGACTTTTAAGGTCTTCGGCCCGGCTCTCGGCTCGGATTGCTGCGATTGTTTAACCAAAGACGTGCCATCGAGAGTCAATGGCTCTCGACGTTTGCTCGTGAAAGAGCACGCTTAAGGATCGGCAAATAGTCAGCAGAGTGTTAGGTTCGCAGCTGCGATCAGCGATTTCTGTTTACCCTTGTTGGTCCTCGTGCTTTTTCGTAATCGGAGTCTTATCTCCCCGATGGACGTTCCGTCGTTTCGATAGTGAACTATCCAATGTGCAAAAATTGCACGAACTGTACTGGCGAGACAATGCCAACGATAACACTCGTTTGTTTCTAATGATTCTATCACGACCCTAGTAGCACAAAATATTGTATACACATTCCTATAATATTAAAAAGAGATGCAATCCTTTTTTAATATTCAAATATACGTAGAATATTTATTTTATATCAAGTAACAAATATTTCTTTTTAAATATTCAGGAAATATCTATTTCATGTTACGAGAAGAATATTTTTTTCTAAATATTAACCCCTTACACTACTATTTATTTTGAGATTATAATGATTAGAAATTTTTCATCGTTCAGAATTTCATAGAAAAAAAAGATAGTTTATATTTATTGTATGCCTACGTTTTCTTCAAAGGATATATATCAACTACAAAAATATAGACTTTTATTTCGATTTAAAGGAAATTAATAACGTTCACATTCATTAGACTCTATTCAGAATCTTCATGACGATTCTGGCTCGTTATTGTAGGGCAAGGGGTTAAATGAATCTTTATTTCATATTAGAAGTAGAATATTTTTTCCTAATATACAAATATTATTCATTTAATATCATGAAAAAAATATTTTTTTCTCATTATAAAACAAATCTTTATTCAATATTAGAAATAGAATATCTTTTCCAAATACAGATAATACAGAAAATATTCCCTCAACAAACAGTGCGCAGAAAGTAATACATATTCATAGTTTCTAATTTTTGTTATAACCCTAGTAGCACAAAATATTGTATACACATTCATATAATATTAAAAAGAGATTCAATCTTTTTTTAATATTCAAATATACATGCAATATTTATTTTATATTACGCAACAAATATTTCTTTTTAAATATTCAGGAAATATCTATGTCATGTTACGAGAAAAATATTTTTTTCTAAATATTAAATGAATCTATTTCATATTGGAAGTAGAATATTTTGCAAAATAAGAAAGAAAACCTTGCATCCAATATTCTACATGCGAACAATAAAATATAATACTAATTTTATTGCAAACTACATTATAAAATACTAATGTAAAGTGTACTTACTTCTTAATCTCCTGTATCTCCATCGGATCCACAGCACACAATTGTTGACTCACGAGAATAGGTCCGAATAATTTAACAACAATCACTAAACAACACTCACAACACACACACACAACACACTTAACGAAATAGTGACAGCAGACGAGAAGATGTTACTCCGACCACGAATAAAATAATACTGCGATTTTAACCGTCCCCCTCCCACGGACGTGTGATACGAAAACAGGGAATTCCGGGAAATAGGGCCGGCGCCCTGCCATAATTTTTTTACCTAGGTTTTGTATCTAGTGTTTATTGGCGCTCAGCGTCTAACCTTCCTATAATAACCTGACCGTACCACCTGCGTGGAAGGGATCATTGTTCAAATCGCAGTATTATTTTGTTCGTGGTCGGAGTGAAATCTTCTCGTTCGTTGTCACGATTTTATAAAATGTGTTGTGTGCGTGTGTTGTTTAGTGATTGTTGTTAAATTATTCGGATCTATTCTCGCGAGTCAACAATTGTGTGCTGTGGATCCGACGGAGGTACAGAAGATTCAGAAGTAAGTATACTTTACATTAGTATTTTATAATGTAAGATTAGTATTCGTATGTGGAACATTGGATACAAGGTTTTCTATCATATTTTGCAACGTATATTAACGATCATTAATGATTTAGTATATAGTATAATTTAATGTGGTTCAAATAAGATACTACTTTAAATCAAATGTTTTTATTTTGATAACCACACAGATAAAATGAAATATTTTTATTTTGTATTTCAAATATTTCCTTGCAATGAAAATAAGTTGAGCAAGTAGTTAATATTATAAATCATAATTTTTAACATGAGAAGCTATAATAGTTAGCAAAGTATTATGTGTAGTTTAATTACGAATATGTAAAATGTTGATAAACAGACTACAATATCGTAATAACATTACAGGCAACAAAATATCATAAAAATATAAGTTACAAGTAATACATATTCATAGTTTCTAATTTTTGTTATAATTTGAAACTTCTTAAATTTGAAAATTTTATTGAATGTTTTTTAAATATTGAATTTATATTTTTCAAATATTGAATTCACATTTTTTAAATATTTACTTTATATCTTTTTAAATATCTAGTTTATATCTTCCGAGTATTTAGCTTATATTTTGTAAACATTCAATTTATATTTCTTGTACATGTATACAATATTCAGATCCAATATTTTTCTCATATGAAAAAATGTGGCTTAAAAAATATTTTTATTTCTATCTAATATTTTTGTGCTACTAGCGGAGGCTTTCACCAATGTATTTGTCACTATTCTTTGATCGAAATGATTCTCGCTTTCAAGTATTCCTTGATGCAACTATACCAGCGTGTTCCTGACATTTTTCTGATTAAAATTCGAAGCATATTTGCTCGTTCAATCCTAGATAGTGTAAAACCTCGATTATCCGTACTAGTCATTAGACTTACTTGCAGTGTTAGAGTAAAACTGTACTAATTCTACGTACAATGAATCGTGTTTTATCCGAATAATGTTAGATCGAACTGTTTGCACTTGAGAGTTCAGATATCGGTTCGCATAATCGAGGTTCTATTAACCAGTTAACTGTGGAGCTCAATTTCAGAAATCGCCCACGGCGCGGAATTAAAATCATGCAATGCGGAATATACACGAAAAAATAAAATAAAAAAAAGGTACAAAGGGGGGGGGGCAGGGCAAGGGTTCAAAAATTACATTTTTATTCGATAAGAAATTAACAATTCATTAACGTTAACGGCACCGCAATAGAGTTTTGGATTGACGTGTAAACACGTCAAACATACTTAACTGGTCTGGGCTCATTTTAACACTTTGACTGCCATGTTACCCATATGTGGATGACGGAATTAATTGTCCAAGTTTTAAAATGAATTTTTACGTTAATATATTAATTGTTCCAAATTTTATTAGGATCTGTAACATGCAAGAAAGTTGGAGGACTACTCAATATCATACATGTAGGGGCGAGAAATTCTTAGACGTATCGGGTTTAATATGTTTTATTTATTTTCACGGCGCGTGTTCGACGGCGAGATTTTGACTGACTCCTCTCGGTCGATCCCGCGTCCTCTTATACTCATTCGTTCATACATTGTATGGCGGTGTCGGCAGATTACCAAAGGGCGTGTTTGGCGACCGCCGCGTTTCGCCGAAATCGGCGGTTCTTTTGGCCGGCAACTACAATATCGCCCGTTGCCGCCACGCTTTGTCGATCGCACACGTGCGTATCCCTACATATGTACATTTAATTTTCTCAATTTTATTTCATTAGATAATTTACTTTGACTTCATGGAATTTTTGAGGTTTCAAGTTTGCCAGTGAAAGTGTTAATAAAAAAAATCTCAGGAATGCCTTGATGGAAGTTTCACAAAGAAACAGTTGAAAGCAGAAAAGTTGTAATTCGACGAGGATATTACGTCTTACCGACGTTAGCTTCTTAACACTAGAACTACCGAGCACTAAATGCAACTGGCATACATTGCCTTATAATAACAAGAAAGGAGGATTTGTTTAGATTTCGTATCAGTTTTGTTTAAATATCCACTTCGATAGAGAAGTTTGTTAAAAAATTTTCTCATGGAAACATATTTATAATTACAATGTCTCTAAAAGAAAAAATGAGCATCCGGTAGTTCTAGTGTTAAGTGCTCCGCGGTAGCGGGGATAAATTTTTAGCAAATATCGCGGACATTTTGCGCATGTATCGAGGCATTACTGTGGGCCCTTAAACTCGTGTTTTCTTGTTCGGTTGGTTGAGAGAAGCGGCGAGGTAATTCGGAGAATATTGTAGGGAAACTGTGGAGCCGGCAGTTTGGCAGATCGCGACGTTAATCCCAAAGATCGATGAACGCTGACATTTTGGCCCACGAGACGGTGTTTTGGCGATGGCGCCCGGTGCGTCGAGACGGTTTCATCGATCCATTCACTCTCACCGGCGGCGGCGGCGGCGTTCATGTGGCCCAGACCTCTCGTTTCCTTTTCACTCCTGTTCCCTCCGTCTCGTCCCTCTGCAACCTGCTGTCTCACACCTCTGTCCTCCCACGCACGCCTTATTTCCGTGTTTGTCCCCCCTTCACCCTCCCTATGGTCACCAAGATCCTCTCTCTCTCTCTATTTCGTCGCGCGAGAAGACGTTTTTGGTCTCGCAACGAACGACGCTTTTGTGAAACGCCTCGTAAACCGAACGGAACAGCGAATTTTCTAGATGGAACCTTGCGTCGTGAATTTTTCAAAATGCTTCTACCATCCCCTCCACTCGTTGACTATTCCATCGACCGTGCGCGTTGTAAAATTGGCTAACGTAAATTCTTTTTCGAGAGTGAATTATTTGAGCGGCTTCATGGCAATTCGAGGCTGCAGCTTCGAAATATTTCATGCGAAGATTTTTACCAGAGATACACGATACGGTAACAGAATATTTCGAGAGAAAATTAATGATTTTTAATTACCAAGTGGCCGTGTAGAGAATGTTTAATGCGAAACGGTAGGTGGTTGTGTGTGTGTGTGTGTGCAAGTTGACGACACAGTGTGTTGACCCTGGGACGCACAATGCGGCGATTAAGCTCGACGTTGTTTCATTGAAAACGCGCAAAGGTTATGATTACGCAACGATTAAGAATATTGTGGTAATAGGCAGAGGTTTGTACCGAGACCAGAGAGAGCATTCGAATAAATAGCTTTCCGAGAACCGGTGTTTTCGCTTTCGCTGCTGACCTGATTCTATCTCCTACGATTTCCCCGAACAATCCGCTAAGCTTTTCTACAAGATTAGTCGTGCCCGAGTAAGAAGTCTTGTAGCAGCAACCACTGATACCGGTGCAAGGTTTTCCGTTCGATACGGAACGCGTCGTGTGTTGGACGTGTTTATACCCATTTCGGATGGGAAAGTCCATAAATTAAATGGCTCTCGAACCGAGAGCAAAAGTCGAGCTGTTGGCAGCTGCTCACTGAACTAACGCCGATAGGAAGCACATTTTAAAATGTCCCTTTTAACCCCTTCCACCTTCGGCAAAACTCGTGGCGAAGAATTCGAACTGGGCCTACCAAATATCTATGTAATTAATTTCCTTTAACACACTAGAACTACCGAGTAATAAATGAGCCGTTTATTTTGAAAGTGTCCCAAGTCCATTTTTCAATTATTTCCGGTTGCCCGTGGTTACACGTACAACTTCAAGTTATCTATCAATTAAGCATTTGACGTTACTTATATTCCGAGTAAATACGATAATTTTGGACACACAAGTTTTCAGAGTTAGTTCAATAATTGAGCCGTTTATTTTGAAAGTGGCCTAACTCCATTTGTCATTTATCCTTTGTTGCCCGTAATTACGTATACAATTTCAAATGAGCTGTCATAAACACAACATTTGCGGTTAAATATATTCAGAGTACATACGACAATTTTGGACCCATAAGTTTTCGCAGTTATTTCAATAATTAAAACCATCAATTTGAAAGTGGCCTAACGTCCGAAGGACATTATCAAACAGTGCCGGAAAGGTAATAACTTTAAAGAGGATTTCATATCAACAAAATTTTTGGAGGATACAATTTTTAAAATGATAAAGAATCCTAACGGAGAAACAATAAATTGGTTAAAAATATGTTGGATGCGTTTTTTGAGAGATGAACCATGTCAATTTTCTATAAGATATCAATGGATGAGAATGCAAAGTTTGAAATCCTGGATTTATTAGCACGTCGGGTTAGACCGAGAAAGTTCGAAAATATTGTATTGACACCACAAAATGTAGATGAGCAGTGAAATGTTATGTAATTTATGTAGTTGGAAAATGTCCTGAATTGCATAAATTGTGTTTTTGAAGTGTTGTAAAAGTATACAAAGTAAATTGAGTATTGTTTTTTTTCAATTTGGAGCATGTTAAATTGTGCTGAATCGACTTGGGCTCCGTCAAATTTTATAACGAATCTGGTTGTTAATTTTGAAACTGGCCTAACTCCATTCTTGGTAAGAAAACGCATATTATTCACTTAATAATTGCCATTATTTTAATAGGAACTATAAATTTAACTCCTTTAGATACACTTAAGCAGTATGACTCATTAGTATCCTGTACGTGTATTTTTAATTGCATTGAAACACAAACCCTTAAATATCTCAATTTAAGTATAAATGGACTTGGGCCACTTTCAAAATAAACGGCTCAAATACAGCTGATGTATATTGCTTTGTAATAATCGCAAGACTACATCTATTCGTCTACATCTCTTCATCTATTCCTCATACCATTTTTATTCTAACGTATGCTTCAATAGAGAAGTCCATTAAAAAGTTTCTGATAAAAACATTTTTATTATAATATCAGTAATTGTGAAAGAAAAAATTACGAATCAGTCATTTTGACTGGTTATGATGCCGCTAAGTCCGCATCGATTCTCGGGAAAGTAGCTGCTGTCAGCCGAACGTTGCTCATAATTCTCCTGAATCGATCGGCAGGGAAAGACTCGGCTGGTTTCGGCCGAAGGACGAGTCGATCTTTGCGAGGGGGGAAAAAAAAGCCGCGCCTTTTTCCCCGCGGAAATCGGACCAACGGGCGATCAGCCGCGAAGGTCTCCGTTCGTCGTCTAATAAGATTGCAGCAGCCTCGTCTCGATAAATCATCCGGCCGATCAGCACAAGCTCTCAAGGCGTTTTCATACCACACCCTTTGCTGACCTGACCCAGAAATCGAGAGGTGGGCGCGCCAACCCTACGCGAACCTGTCCGCAACCGAGTATACAGGCTTGTCCTGCTGATGGGCTCGGGTAATCTGGTTAACGAGGAAAAACGTCGTTGCATAGTCAAAGTGCAGCATTCACCTCGCCACGAGTTTTCTCCCAATTTTCGTACCAATAATTAATTTGAAATAAGCATTGATTTCTTGCGAGGTTTTCGTCCTCTTAAATTAAAATCATCTAAACGTTTTCTAACAGTTCTAGCACTAATGTGTGCGTTATTGTTCAAGTTTATTTCAGTTGCAATATCACTTGCAGAACGAAAACGGTCCTTTTCACATGAGCGGTGAATCCGACGATCCGTTTGTGACGTTGTTTTTCGAGGTCTTCCGGTTTCATGATTGATCAGAATTAAAAATCCAGCCAGTCTTTAAACATTTATACCAGGTCTGCTTACATGCAGTTTCTGATTTATTAATTGGACTTGCTATTTTGGCAAATGTCATTTTTTGTTTTCGTGGTCTTACGATCTGCTCCCTTTCGTTTGGTAGCAAACTCCGAGCTTTACCCATACTTTCATCAGTAGACACTGATTTCAATATTTGTATACCAAATTGTTGAAAGAATGTAATAGAAGTCGCTTGTTAGACGGATCGTCTTAAACTTATGTCCGCGGTTCACAAACGGTCAGAGAAAACAAACGACTGGAACTCCTGCATTGTTGACATTTGACGATCAAAACATTGAGATCAAGGAGGTCAAACACATATCTGTATTGCTTTGAAACAACGGACAGAATAGAAAAATAGTATTTGTATATTATGCGTATAATCAAAATTACAAATCATCGTCTGAAAGTTTTGTCCGCTACTGTACGTCTACCATCGGAAATGAAAATTGATTTCCACGTGTCAGTCGGACGCTGATCATCGAAAGCGAGTTTTCTCTGTCGCACTCTTAAAATTCAATTCGCAAGTCCATTTAGCGTTTCACTTGTGAAACGAGTCGCGCCTGTTCAAACAGCATCTGCTCGTCGAAGGTGGCAGTTCGAAGGTCTCGAAGCTAATCGAACGTCGCAGAAACTATCGATTATTGACACAGGGGGTGGGGGGAGCATGGTTTCCTCTCGGTCCAGAAACGGGTGTCCCCGTCGGTTTCTGGTGCAACGTTCCCGCGTGCAGAATCCGGTGCATCTACGCGGACCGCCGGATGGCTGCAATGTCGCGAACCGATCCGAAAATAACGCGGCTTTCTGGCGGCTCTTCAGCGGTTGATCCCTGTCCGACCGACGTTATTAAATATTGCCCGAAGTTTCGGAATTGCTTGATCGTGTTTCGCAACGCGCGAAATCGTGTGGATCTCTCTCTCTCTCTCTGGATCCTCGTTTATGCTCAAGTGGGATCGAAACGATCGACGAAACGATCACCTCCTCCTGCTTCTATCTTGAGCCTCTCTTGCCTGCAGTTTCTTGAACTCCACGGGAAAATAGCGGCTTACGTAATTCGCAACAATTGCACAATAACCTTTATTCCCCCCACCCCCCTCCGCTCGTGTCTGAAGATTTAAATTGCAAACAAGCTTGGAAACCATCGCTGGATCGTTATAGCGAACCCTTTAGGAACTATGCGAGAGAGGTCCGACAGATTGTCTCAGTTCGAATGTCAGGAAATAATTTTTTGATTGCGAAGAGAAATTTTGGTTTTATTCGGTAGGTTTTGGATCGTGTCGACAACGTGAGTTGTTAGAATCTGCTATAAATATTTCATTTTTATTTTCACTATGGAGTTCGACGTTGTTTGAGGACCAGTTGCAACAGGTGGACACTGTTTTATATTGTTTCTAATGCTGCACAGTAATCTACACAATTATACAAAATGATTGAACACTTTGAACGCCAAACAAGAAAGCTGAAAAATTCCACGAAATCAAAACATGTCATAGATAATACCTGACAATTAAATAAAAAAAACCAATAAAATTAAAAAGAGTATGTTTTTCATTTAACCCTTAGCACTCGAGTGGTGACTCCAAAGCACCGCTAGAAATTGTTGTGGCATTATTTTAAAGGAATTACAGAAAATATTGGAAAATATTTGTTCGATTACAAAATTTGTATATGTTTCGTATGAATAAAATGAGTATATTCTAAGACGGAAGAAACATTTAGTTTCAGAATGAATATAGCGTCGAATGCAAAGGGTTAAAAAAAACTTCCTATAGTCTATTTTGGATAATTCTATAGAAACGTGCACCAGTCATTTTGACTGGTATTGGTATAAGTCTCAATAACAAAAACTATATTTGTTACGAATACATATGAAATAATATAAAGTTCATAAAACTGATTCTTTAGTTGTGGCTACAAAAGTCATGATGTCATTTCGGAAAGAAAATGTTACATGCAGTAGGAATTTTGAATTGAAATTGCAAAACCAGTCATTTTGGTAAATCTAGTGTTAAAAACCACGGACTACAGATTTCGTAACAGTAGCAAAGGAAAACACAAATCGAGAAACAACGTGTTTCAACCGTTTAAGAATCACTGGTCCGCCTCGGCTTCCCGGTTTCAATTAAAATATCGATTCTCGGAGCAAAGGAAAGTATTGGCCATTTTCCATCGGGTTTCCCCTCCTTCGGGCGTCCTTTCCCCGTTTCCCGATGGGATCGTGGCGTGGTCCACGGTCTTGTTTACCCGGGGAACCTCGCGGAGAGATCCTCTCCTCTTCTCTCGGCGCTCTTTATCTCGCGAACAAGCTCGTTCGTTCCACCGCTTGAGATTATTTGCCTCGCGTGGCCAGCCACAGCCGGCGTTGTGACATAATCGCGATCGGCTCCGTCGAGGATGAGTCCCTCGGAGGAAAATAATTGGTGTCGTTCGTTGACCCTACTCTCTCGCGAGAGTTCTCGCGTTTCTTCTTCGCGCGGACGCTTTGTTTGCGGCTCGCAATTCGATTCGATTCGGCGGCTCTGCTCGAACTATTTCATCGTTGCAGCCCTTTGCGTCTTTTTATTTTTCCTACTCGATCAGCTGTTTACTCTGACGCTGTCCGAATACTCGCCCAGGAACAGTGTGTTTGTACAGTCTGTCTTCCTGGAACGGATATGAAATCAAAAATCGAACAATATGTCAAAAGCTCAAAAATTCCATGAAATCAAAGTTTAAGTTATTTAACCCTTTCACAGTGTGATAAATTACGAATTCTCTGGTCCAAAAAATGTCTAGATTTTTCAGGTTCGGAAATAACCGACGGCATACTGAATTCAAAACTAAACCACGTCTCCTTCTTCAGTTAAAATAAGCTTAGAAAACAGAGGAAGCAAAGAATCTAGCCATAGTCTCAGATATCTTTGGTAGACTAAACAGTTTGAACGCATTACCCTGCCCGTGTGACTGTCACGGGATACCCTGTGAAAGGGTTAATAACATAGAAATTGAAAAAAAAAATGAAATGTATGATATTGTCTAGTTCTTCAACTTTCTTGCACTTTACAGATCCTAATCAAATTTGGTACAATGAATGTATTAACGTAAAAATTCATTTTAAAGACTGAACAAATAATTCCGTCACGAATATGTTAATGTAAATGAGTTACGCCTTTCATTGCCATGTTTTTCGGAGATGCTTATTGGTAGACATCGGATTTTATGCATTTATTACAAAAATTAGTAGGTGTAATTTAAAACAGTAAGAACATTAGAAAAATTTAGAAATACTGTTGTATTATTTCCAACCTATTAAACGTGTTAGGAAAGAAAATAAATTTCTATTTCGTTCCAGTTTGTTGCAATTTTGGTAGAAAATTTTTTGATTTTGCATAAAAATCCGCTGTCCAGTTATTGGAAATGAAAGAAGCTTGTGCAAAGGGTGAAGGCTAGAGGAAGAAGCACAGGAAGCGTGCTCGAAGCTAGAAGTTTTCCAATTGTCGATCGATCGGTTTGTTCTTTTTCCCTGGACCAATGAGCTCTCGGTTCCTCTCCTCGAGGCCTCTCGAAGTCTTCTTCGCCTCTTCTTCAGGTTCGATCCTCGCCTCGTGCTCGCGAAGAGGAACGGAGCAGTCCGCTCGGCCGGCTCCGGCGAGTGTCGTTCGGGCTCGAGCAGTGCTAAGAATACCGCGGCCAGCCATATTTGGCAATGAGACCGCGTGGCCGTGCCGCGCCGATCGCGGGTACACGAAAGGGAAACCGCTCGTCTTTTTCGGGGGAAATCGGTGGAAAAATCGGTACAAAAATCGGGAACCATCGATCGATCTCTTACCTACCAGGAAACGCGCATTTCGGGTCCAAATTCTTCAAATCGTCTCAACACAATAACGAGCCAGACTCGTCACGAAGATTCTGAACAGAGTCTAATAAATGTGAACGTTATTAGTTTCCTTTAAATCGAAATTAAAATCTATTTTTTTTTGAAGTTGATATACACTACCGGCCATAAGTGTTTACCCACCTTCAAATTTCGTTACTATTAAAATAATAGGTATTTTATTGTTATGAAAATGTCCGTGGCATTAAATCCTAATTATAAGGCTAATAAAAAACATCCAAAATATTCTGTACATACACAATCAGGTACTGTAAATGAGTTTACAGCTTTTTATGAAAAACGACAATTTTGGAGTTCGGGTAAAGAAACCCATTTTTCTGAAATTTTTATAACGGTCAGTAGGGAATATGAACGCAGGTAATACAGGTATCTTAGTCTTCTCAAATTTCATACTGCATTAAGCTTTCATAAGAATTTTGCGAAAATTTCAAATAATGTCAGGGAGAAAAGAATTATCGATTGAAACGCGCGCTCTAATAGTGTCCCATCATAGCATCGGAAAAAGTAACAGAGAAATAGCAAAGTTATTGAAGCTGAACCGTAGAACCGTGGACTACAATGTTAAAAATTATGTGGGTGGGTAAACACTTATGGCCGGTAGTGTACAGGGTGACCCCACTTTTGTGCCAGAAAATTTGGGAGGTGGTAGAAAAAGTCATTCTAAACATGGTTTACTTTTTTTGTGTTTTTCCAAATTCGGCCCCATTTTCGAGTTACAACGAAAAACCCGAGTTTTTTTAGTGCAATATTTTTTTTAAATATCTCAGCAATGTATGTAACATGTCTGTCGATGATGCTATTGCAAAGATGCTGATGCTATTTGTTGCGAAACGCAAAAGGCACGATCTGAACGCGCTGGAAAGGGTCGCCAGGCCACCGTGAACAGCTCAAGGTCTCCCGTGAACCGAACCCGTGACAAGGCCAACCTCGTTCACTCCCCTAAAACGTGGGGGCAAACCCAAGCGAGGTTTTTCCAGGCGTGTGTATCGGTGAATTTTTCTGTGCAACTTTTGCTGAATTTTGCTCGTTCGTTAACAACGATGCGCAGGGGTCCGCGCCGCTCGGTTACAGCGTTACAGGTTCGCCGGCGACGATACCGGCGCTTGGACGCCAATTAGGCGGTAATTAATTGATCGTCGGGAACAGCCAACGAGGTTATTAGGGTCAGCGAGCGCCGGTCGACGCACGATCCCCCTAGAGAGCGTGTTTCATAAGCGTCCCGAGATGTGTCTGGACGACTCGCGAAAAAGGTTCTTCACGCCTTTTTGTTGTAGCGAATGATCGACCTATCGTTCCTGCAACAGTTCCCTTTTGCGAGTTGTGTGTCGTTCTTTTATGTTAACCCCTTCTTGCACTACTATTTATTTTGTGATTGTAAAGATTAGAAATTCTTCATCGTTCAGGATTTCATAGAAAAGAAAAGATAGTTTATATCTATTGTAGGTCAATGTTTTTCCCAAAGGATATATACCAACTACAACAAAATAGAATTTTAGTTCGGTTTAAAGGAAATTAATAACATACATATTTATTAGATTCTGTTCAGAATCTACATCACGAGTCTGACTCGATATTGTAGGGCAAGGGGTTAAATTAAAATAACATTTCGTTATATTTAGCCATTCGAGAATTGACTAGGCATAGAATGAATATAAATGTTATATTCTTTCTAAATCACAAAGTATTTTATATTTATTGTATGCCCATGTTTCCACCAAAGGATATACAGGGTGAATTCGATAAAACAGGACACCTAAATATCTCCGTTACTTTTCGTTGTGCAAAAAAACTTCGTAGGACAAAGTAACACTGTTTGAAGGGCCACATATAACGGTGTAAGGAAAAAAAAATTTAAAGGTCATTTTTATGAGATTTCAAGGTTGTCGATGTTTTTTTAAATGGAATGATATATTTTCGTTAACGTAATGTTGTAGCTGACAAAATAACGAATTCATGCATGTACCACGTGACGCGCATGTGTCGCAATGTTACGCGACTAGGTACTGGCAGAGAGAGGGTAACTATACTCCCCTGAATTCGAGTCAATTCCCCTCATACAATATTGTAACGATTCAAGACGTTTGAAACGCGTTACCAAGAAGCTCACCATGCTCGAAGGTACAGTCTCAGAAAATGAATGGTATACTTCATCTGCAATCAGTAGAATCGCCTGTCTGCGGCAGACATTGCTACGGAGATCCTCCACGATTTAATTGCGCGTGACCGTTTACGATGTCCGATGAGGCTCTTATTAATTATCGCGTGAAACCTCTCGGCTCAAGGTGCTTCTTACACCAAGCCTCCAGAATGGCTAATGAACTCGACACGCAAAGAGAGCCAGATTTGACAGTTTTCCTCAGTTTATTCGTTATTAAAACCGAATTCGAGGCTGCTCGTTGCGTGTATCCAAAAAAGGGTTCGCCCAGGGCCATATAAGCCCAGCTCCAAGGATTCCATCCGATGAAGCTTTTATTAATTATTGCGAGAAAATTATCAGCTCAAGATGCCTTCTTATTCGAGCCACGAAAATGTATCATGTACATTTCAGGATTTTATATTCGATATACAGGGTGGTCCACGCAATTGTTTCAAGTCATAACTCCGTATATTAAAATGTATTTTACTAACAGTGAGAAACAAGATATGTACGACACTTTTCTGTTGTGTGACAAAAATACGAATGCCACATTTTTTGAAAATATCTCGAGATCTAATAATTTTTTTGCCATGGTACCCTAATCATTTTTTTACGTAGAATGAACAGAAGAATCGATCTGTGTAAAAAGAAATATGCATTTCTATTTAAAGAAATGATGCAATTGTTAATTGCACATGCACTGCTGCATCTAAAAGAAATTTAAAGGCCTACAGATGTAGTGCTCTTCGAACCATTTATCTTTCTCCTTTGGCATTTTTTCGTAAATGCGATAATAATGGAGTTACGACTTGAAACAATTGCGTGGACCAGCCTGTATAAAGAGATCCAGATTTGGCTCGGTGTATCGACCGCTATAGTTGAGTTTTGAGCTGGCTCGATGCGCGAATCCAAAAAAGGATTCGCCCAGGACCATATAAGTTCAGTTCCTCGGACTCCCCCGGCTGTTCGTATGACGCGAACTTGTGTTGCAACGCGCCGATACCCGGGAACGTTGTTTCCGTATCAGTTTGCGAGCGAGTAACGCGTGTTTTCATCGAGCGATTTGCATACAATGCGACCGGTGCACCGATGGAACGGTTTTCCGGCCCGCTTTGGGCTTAAACCGAGTCGCTTTCCGCGGCTGAATTCATCTCCGAGAGCTTGCGCGTTCAGCTGCCGTATCTATAGATCGGGGGTTCACTGCATTCCGCCGAATTCCTTCGTATTCCTCCGTTCGTTTCTTTCTTAACCTACATACAGTGGGGGACAAAAGTATTCGTACGCTTGGAATATACAGGCTGCGGCCGAATAACATGTACAGTAGCGGACAAAACTTTAAGACGATAATTTGTAATTTTCATTATACACATAATACACAAATACTATTTTTCTATTTTGTCCGTTGTTTTAAAGCAATACAGATATGTGTTTGACCTCCTTGATCTCAATGTTTTGATCGTCATATGTCAGTTTTGGTGCTTTGTAAATCTAGTGTTAAAGGGACATTGAGGTTGCAAAATATGAAAGAAAACCTTGCATCCAATATTCTACATACGAATAATAAAATATAATACTAATGTACTACAAACTACGTTATAAATCGGATAATTATACATTATAAGTCGGATCCACAGCACAGAATTATTGATTCACGAGAATAGGTCCGAATAATTGAACAATCACTAAACAACACACACAACACATTTTATAAAATCGTGACAACAAATAATACTGCGATTTTAACAATGATCCCTTCCACGGAGGTGGTACGGTCAGGTCATCCTAGGCACGTTAAACGCTGAGGGTCTGTAAACACTAGATACAAAACCAACAAAAAAAAATTATGGCGGGGCGCCGACCCTATTTCCCGGAATTCCCTGCTTTCGTATCACACGTTCGTGGAAGGGGAACGGTTAAAATCGCAGTATTATTTTATTTGTGGTCGGAGTAACATCTTCTCGTCTGCTGTCACGATTTCGTTAAGTGTGTGTGTGTGTGTGTTAAGTGTGTTGTGTAGAGTTTAGTGATTGTGGTCCAATTATTCGGATGTATTCGCTTGAGTCAATAATTGTGTGCTGTGGATCCAACGGAGGTACAGAAGATTCAGAAGTAAGTACACTTTACATTAGTATTTTATAATGTAGGATTAGTATTCGTATGTGGAACATTGGATACAAGGTTTTCTATCATATTTTGCAACGTATATTAACGATCATTAATGATTTGGTATATAGTATAATTTAATGTGTTTCAAATAAGATACTACTTTAAATCAAATATTTTTATTTTGACAACCAGATAGATAAAATGAAATATTTTTATTTTGCATTTCAAATATTTCCTTACAATGAAAATAAGTTGAGCACCTAAAGTAAATAATTACCAATTTTTTAATAGACTTCTCTATCGAAGTAGATATTTAAACAAAACTAATACGAAATCTAAACAAAATCTTATTTTCTTGTTATTATAAGGCAATGTATGCCAGTTGCATTTAGTGCTTGGTCGTTCGAGTGTTAATATGTTTGTTTTGCATCAATTTTAATTCCGTAACCATAAATCGATAGAGAACCTTCTAAATAATGGGGATCCATGGCGGTTTTGCGATATCTTCATAAAAAACATAACAAATTATTATTAGAGAAAACATAGAAATGGGTACCCGGTTGCCCACATAAGGGTTAAGGGTAGGTAGTGTTGCACAACCCCCTTTGCAGGTAGAGCGTCGTGGGTCAAAGTGGAGGTGTTCCCTATCGATAGTCGATCGCGAAATTCGTTGTTAGTCATCGGTCGTTCGGGTTCGCGGCTCTCGGCTAGGTCCCGCGCGATAAATCGTCGATAACCGTTGCGTAAACCCGTGCATTCACCCACGACCCACGCGCGCGCACCGCAACGACTCGTTACGTTACGCTTGCGAAACGCGTACAATTGCACGTGCCTGCATTTTCGAATCGATCCCCATCCCGAATCCCTCGACGAGAGAGAAAAAGAGAGAGAGAGAGAGAGAGAGAGAGAGAGAGAGAGAGAGAGAGAGAGAGAGAGACCGTTACATCCGGTTCGGTTTGTGCACGCGATTACATCTGCAATCAAGGCGGCGCGCGGCGTGTCGTTCGAAGGTGAATTAATCTCCGCCCGGAGTCCTTCCCGGTTATTAGCCTCCCTTCTCGCGCCGGTTTCTCAATGCTCGCGTTGTCCGGCCGATTTTTCGGTCCGATTTCGAGCCACGTCCACCCGTCAGTCCAAGGAATTCGATCGTGATTGCTTGCATACGCGCGAGCACAGGGATCGCTCGTTCCTCGAGAGAAAAGTCCTCCTTTCCCATCGACCACCTTAAAAAGATGATTTATCCCCGACGGTAAATCATCGTTTACGATTCCGGTCTGCCTCGGAGAAATTCCCCTCGCAGGCGAGGTTTCGCTGCGAACCGTCCAACACCGTTCGCATACTCTGCGAGATCCTCTTTTCCGCGCTTTGGCACCTTCGGACCTTGTATCGATGACTCCTTCTCGTTCCTCTTTTCCTTGTTTCACTCTTTCCTCTTTTATTTAACGCTGGACTTGCGAGTGTTCCAAATTATTTATTTTAAAATTATCGATATAGCTAATGCTATATGCTAATGCAAGTTAACACTTATTTGACAATTTTTGAAATTACAAACATGCTAAATAAATTGAATCTTGTCATTTTTATAAGGCAACAAGTATCTGTTACATTTGTAGCTCGGCGCGTTTAGTGTTAACCCCTTGCACTACTAGTTATTTTGTGATTATACTGACTAGAAATTCTTCGTCGTTCAGAATTTCATAGAAAAAGAAAGATAGTTTATATTTATTGTATGCCCATGTTCTCTCCAATGGATATATATATCAAGTACAACAAAATAGAATGATAATTCGGTTTAAAGAAAATTAATGACTAGACATCGGATTTTATGCATTTATTACAAAAATGAGTAGGTGTAATTTAAAACGGTAAGAACATTAGAAAAATTTAGAAATACTGTTGTATTATTTTCAACCTATTAAACATATTAGGAAAGAAAATAAATTTCTACGTCGTTCCAGTTTGTTGCAATTTTGGTAGAAAATTTTTATTTTGCATAAAGATCCGCTGTCTATTAATGACATACGTATTCATTAGACTCTGTTCAGAATCTTCGTCACGAGTCTGACTCGATATTGTAGGGCAAGGGATTAATTCAGGTTCAAGTTAACTGCTTTCCCCTTGATTTCCAGAAGATAGTTGACACGTTATTTAGAATTGTAATTGAATCTCGAGTCGGACACTTGAATCCTGCTTAGGTTTGGCAGCGCGAACAGAAAGGTTTTTGTCACTGTAAATGTTTGCCAAGGGTCTCTAAGAGGATTTCGATTTTTCTTTCGATTATTTATTGATGTTGCCCGATGCCACGCGCGGCACGTAATTAATTCGTAGGCACGACTCGCGTCCCCGTGACTCTAATGCGGCCCGTATGCATTAGGCGTCGCCGGAATGCAGTAATCCCTGTCCCAGATTGCGAATTAGATTCCGTAGAAAATTGTGTCGGTTTCCATTTCACGAATCGCTCGAGCAGCTAGTTTCCGCCCCAAGATTCCTGTCATTAGTGGCTGCCTTCGCGTGGATTATACCTCTCGACGAGCGACTTCCTCGTAGACTGTGTTTCAGAGATCCGGAACGGTCTGTTAAAGGATTCTGTAGGATTTCTGTGAATGATTGCCAAAGGATCTGCGGATTTTCCGCAAGTTACACTGCAGATCTATGGGGCTCTCTTCTTTCAATCCTCAAACATCCAATGAATGCTGTTAACGATACATTAGGCTCTGAAAACATTTCACAAATACTATAAAGTATCTTGATCCTTGCTAGGAGAATACTTTTAGTGGTTTTATGGGAACCATGGCTCGGTCCATGCGCGAATCCTTACACATTTGTGTGCCCGAATTTTTTAATATATTTTTCAATCCGTTTCTTTGAGATCAACGTTGATATTATTAGACCTAAACTGATGGCTAGACTGCGGAAGTTTATGCACGATAAATATGCAAAATACATATGACTAGACATCGGATCTTTATGCATTTATGGCTTATGGAAATGTTAAAAGAATGCTATAATATAAAATTCGAGAGAATTTAACACGATTTTTATTTGCTTTGGATCTACAAAGGCTGTCCCCATTAAAAATAAAATTTTATTTCATTCCACTTTCTTAAAATGTTTCTATAAAAATTGGAAATTGCATAAACATCCGATGTCTACTAATAACACTAAACCTACCACGGTCAAATGACCGCTTTTCTATTTCATAATTATCGAAATTATAAAAACGTATTTATAGGAAATTACTGAATTGACTTCTTTATTCCAAGCATATATTAGAATGAAAATCGTACAAAGTTTAAATAAATTCAGTCTCCTCCCTTCTATAAGACGTTTCACTTTTATATGTTTTGTGCTTGGTAGGTTTAACACGTTGACTGCCGTGTCACCCATACATGGGTGACGGAATTATTTGTTCAGGCTTTAAAATGAATTTTTACCGTTAATATATTCATTGTACCTTTGATTAGGATCTGTAAAATGCAAGAAAGTTGGAGAACCACACAATATCATACATTTAATTTTTTCAATTTCTATTTTATCAAACAACTTACTTTGATTTCGTGGAATTTTTCAGCTTTCTTGTTTGGCGTTCAAAGTGTTAATGATAATTTGAACTGGCTACTGACAATTTTTTGTAACTGTAGGTTAAAATGGACCTACAGTCGAGTGGGAAAGTAAGTTAACATTTGGTGATATGTAGGCAATGAATATGGCGAATAAAATCAAGTTATTGTATTGTTTTTATTTAGGAGGTGTAATTCATTTCAATAGTGTAATTCAATTCATCAGCAATGTCATATTCATTTGCCTGCATACACCAGTCGTTAACTTACTTTCCGACTCGACTGTATGTTCTGCACATGTGCAAGGATTAAAGTGCAGTATAAATTCTACTGAAGTATTTATTTGGGTTACACTGGAACACCGGTGTGTCTCCTTCATTAGTCCTTTGAGGGCAACTCGAAGGTTTACCAAGCCCTGGAGTACTCTCTTATAGGATCACTTCTAGGATCCTCGATTGATTTTTGCATAAATCTACAGACGAGTATTATACCGTTCTTTTAGTCCTTGGAAGCTCCTAGATGACCTGCACGTTTTAGCGTATCCCCTAAGGACTCTGTAGACTCAACTAGAAGGCTTGCCAGGTCCTCCAGGACCCTGTCCAAGCCACGCACACTCTAACAGACGTTTAAAGAGCGCAACTTCAGCACACTTTCGACAAAAGGAGCAGCTCAACCTACAAAAGAAGAACTGTTTCGCGTTCCACCTTGAGCCAGCCTATCCAAAGCTGTCCTACGTAAACGACCGACTTTCCAAGGCGGGGTACTCTTTTTTTATCCTCGTGCGTCGTTAAAGCGTCATCAGCAGCTCGATGATAAACGACGTGCGCGAAGAGACCGGGTCTCTCCGAGACCCGCGTCTAATATCCGAACACGCACACCCACGTGGGATTAATTAACGACCGCCACGACCTCGTTGCCTCTCAATTAGGTAAACTCGAAAGAGGTGGCGCCTCGAGCAACCAAGAAGGAAATCATAAATTCGGGATTCCACGAATTCCTCGGCCCACTCGGTTCACAAACAGGGATCGTCTCCACTCTCCTGACTGCTAACGATCGTTTATACATAAATCTTACGTTAAAACGGAAATTTTCCGAGGATTCTCAGCTCCGTTTCCTTGACTTAACACTAGAAAGACGGGAGCTTAGTATATACCTATATTGCCTGAAAGCAGTCAAATGACTGCATTGTGAAAAAATAACTAATGCGCAAAGAAATTTGTTTAACAGTAATTTTTAATATATTTTATATCACTTACAGTCATATAACAAGTTATTAATAAGTATTAGCAATAAAAAAAAATGTATTTCAGTTCGAAAAAAAATAATTTAAAGCAGTCAAAATGACTTGCTTAGGCAATCTAGTGTTAAAAAACGCATTTCTACAGTCGGGGACAAAAATGAGTGGAGTAATAAATGGAGTAAATGAGTAATATATAGATTATTTAACGAATAATTGAAGTTCATATTTACATCTTTGTGTAAACACGCCATAACGAAAATATCAGCTATTTATCAGGGGACAAAAATAAATGGACACTTGGTTATAACGTTATTGTGAGAGGTAAGAAATGTATACAAACATTAGGCACAGGTCACGCTTACATGCAGTGATCACCATTAAACTTATTAGTACCAATTCGAGCTTCGTGCAAGTAAGAACATATACAGGGTGCGGCACAAATTAGTCCCCACGATTTTTCTGCCCGTTCGGATGGTCGGACAAAAAAATGTTTCTTACCAAAGTTAATGAGAATTTAACCGACAAGAAATTGCAATGTTTTAAATTTTAAAAAAATCGATTTTCAACCAAAAATCAAGGTTGCTGTCATATCTTTTAATGGAACTGGGTATTTTTGACTTTATAATATTGTAGTCGACGTCGAAACGAATTCAACGACCTGCTATACAATGACTTTCAGATGACCTTGAAAGATAATATCGCCATGAATCAATTGTCAGAATATTTGAAATACAAAGAACAGAACTTTGCGTTGCACAAGATGGGATGCAGTTCGAAAATTTAATTTAATTATTAATTAATTTACACGTTTAACATTTGTGTTTTCAATGTGGCTCCGTATAAATTTGGCTTTTTGTGAGTTAAGTTCTGAAGTCATTTTCGTTATGGTACGGCGTGTTTACACAAAGGTGTAAATATGAACTACAAATATTCACTAGATAATGTATGCACTATAATAAGGCTATATAATAAGTAAGACTTAAATTTATAACGGTCATGTTAATTCGATAAACTTCATTCTTACCTGTTTCCACTAACTGTCCACTTATTTTTGTCCCCGACTGTAAGTCGCGAGTGCATTAGGCTACTTATCGCGTCGTGTCGCGCGACCGGAACACAAGAAGAACTAGCTGATAATTTCTCGAAGATGTAGGAACTTGTAGGAGGCTCGATAAGAAACGTCGGTTTGTTTGCTGCACCTAAGCACAATTTGAGTTCGATAGCTCTGTTTGATCAGCGATAAGGACGATCCGAAAGCCGACCGGAGTCATCCTGCTTGAGCAGACAACAGCTGGGACTTGGAAAACGAGAGTCCGTCAGGCCGAATCAGCTTCCGCAAATATTGAAAAAGTTTGCCTCTAATAAACTCATCCGTTGGAGCTTCGTCGCGAGACTTCTGGAAAAGTAGTCTATTATTCTGCCAATAATCTTTTCTTGTACCCTCTGGTCGTATTTCCATGACTGTACCAAAGATATTTATTTGTTCCGAAAAGGGAATTTGCTGGGAAATCTACAGCTTAGTTCTCTGAATCGTGTCCTTTGCGGCAACCAGTTTCAAAGTGTTTATTAAAAAATAAGTGAAATTGAAAATTGGCCAGAATCGAATACAAAATTGACCAGAATTTCATACAAAAATTGATCAGAATTTAATACAAAATTAAACTGTAATTCAGAACAAAATTCAGTACAAAATTGACCAGAATTTCATACAAAATTGACCAATACTCGATACAAAATTAAACATCATTCAGAACAAAATTAAATATAATTCAGAACAAAATTCAGTACAAAATTGACCAGAATTTCATACAAAATTGACTAAAACCCGATACAAAATTAAACATAATTCAGAACGAAATTCAGTAAAAAATTGACCAAAACTCAATACAAAAGTGATCATACTTCAGAACAAAATTCATTAAAAAATTGACCAAAACTCAATAGAAAAAGTGAACATAATTCAGAACAAAATTGACCAGAATTCGGTATAACATTGACCACAATTTCGTAGATTTTCATAGATTTCACAAATTTCCGAGAAGTTCACTCAAAATTGACCAGAATTTAACACACACTAACAGAATATGGATAGGAACCAATGTCAGTGTTCGAAAATAGATTTTCTCGAACTAGATTTTCTTGCACTACTAAATTCCCCGGCGTGTTCTTTTAATAATAATTCCGCCCGGTCGGACGCAACATCGTCACAGCAACCTCAGACATTGAACAAAAAGCACTATTATTTTCAATACCATTGCTCTAATTTTTCATTGATACGATTAGCGGACACCGTGGGGACACTTTCAGGAAATTTCCCAACAGTTTCGACTGCAGTCGACGGCGGTTGTCGCTCGCGCGTCGGTAAAAGTGCAAATTTGCATAAAGTCCCGCAGCCCGTTTATAGACCGGCGATAAAACTTTATTCCAAGCAAACTTTCTCCCGCGATCGATGGATCGTTTTCGATGCTAATCCGGCGAAGAGGACTCGAGCGATCGATCCGAACGTGCGAGGGGATCGTTTTGCGCTGGTCGCGTGTCGCGTGTCGCGTGTCGCGTCGCTAGAATTCCGCGACCGGATCCTCTATTTGCGCGACTATATTCGGGACGCGCGTAAATCACAAGCGAGCCCGTATACAGTAAGGAGCAAAACTGATCACACATACGACATTTTAACAAAAATAATTTTTTATTAAACATTTGCACGTAGAATACAAAAGAAACAAAATACTCGGTATTATCTGCAATCTTTTGGCTTTTCAAAACAAACTTAACATTTGTGATATTATTATTATTTCGCTTCATACAATTTTTTTTCCTGTAGTCGGTTTTGTACCGCACTAAGATTCTCGACATATTAGGAACTGTAAACACAGATTTTGTAAACAACTTGGTAGTCCATCACGGTCAATGCCACGATCAGTAGTTCAGTTGTTATTAGTTTATCGTTGTTCATGCGTTAACACGCATCGATATAACATTATGAAGCCATTATCTAAAGATATAAAGAATAATATCATTTTCCAATTAAAATCGGGTTTATCAACGCGAGTAATTGCTAGAAAATTTGTCTGTGTTTACAGTTCCTAATGTCGAGAATCTTAGTGCGGTGCAAAACCGACCACACGAAAAAAAATTGTATGAAGCGAAATAATAATGATATCAGAAGTGTTAAATTTGTTTTGAAAATCCAGAAGATTGTAGATAATACCGAGTATTTTGTTTCTTTCGTATTCTACGTGCAAATATTGAATAAAAAATTATTTTCGTTAAAATGTCGTATGTGTGTGTTCAGTTTTGCTGCTTACTGTATCATATGCGAAGGTTCGCGAGGCGACAAGAAACCGAACGGCATAGCGATCGTTTACCACGGGTGACTTAGAACGCGATCGACGATCGCCTAACCCACATACCGGAACGTCTAATCACGCGAGCTAATTGCCCAGCGAATGCAGAAAAGAACAACGATACGGAGACCTACTTCGGTTTGCCGATCGGCGGAAGTGACGCCGATTCGACGAAGGAGACCATCGATCACTTGCCAAGTTTAAGTATGTTACATTAAAACAATCGATTTTTTGACGACAGTCTAGTTGCACCGAATTTTTATCATTTTTTGGATGAATGCTTGAAAATGATGAATGTATATTTAGCTGCACTGTAGACGATCGATACGATCACGTTGTTAAGAAATACATTTTCGTACACTCTGAATCTAGTAGTTTGATCACTATACTGCGGATTTTTTATGCATTCATGGTGATAGGTGCAATTTAAGGCAAGAGACGGATTAAAATAATTTAAGAGCAGGGAACAAGAAGATTTCTATTTTGGTTCATCGCAATCGATTCAAAAAATTTGTATTTTGCCTAAAAATTCGCAGACTATTGACCATTAGTCGTATAATAAAAAGGAGGAGGAAAAAAGAATTCTTTTCGCACGTTTTCACTCCTTGTACAACATACGTAAAATATACTGAATAAAAAAAAAAGAATTTACACCTTACCCGTCGCACAAGATTAATAATATTAACACAATCGCTATCACCATTTGTTTTGCTGCTTATCTTCACTGTTAATGTTTTACCAAATGCGACACTCCTCCTTTACGATTAAAACAATTTAACAGAAGACAGACACGAAGTCTCTGAATATTGTTACTACGTCTTTAACACGAGCACTAAAAGCCACTATTTTATATGACGTTGCAAATTAAACAGGAATGTGCTGCCCAAATTTTTAGCCATTTTTTTTTAAATAACATACTTGTAACACATACCATGGATGTATCTTCAGAGTATTAACAATTGTAAATTAAAGATATTAGAACCCGTCATTGTGACGGGTACCGTAAACCCAGTGTTACATAGCAAAGTGTATAAAATCAATTTGTAGACAGCGGATCTTTATGCAAAATAAAAATGTTCTATCGACATTGCAACAAACTGGAATGAAATAGAAGTTTATTTTCTTTCTTAGTAAGTTGAATAGGCTGAAGATAATATAACAGTATTTTCAAATTCATCCAATGTTTTTACTGTGTCAAATTACGCCTACTCATTTTTGTCATAAATGCATAAAATCCGCTGTCTATCAATTTGATTATCTTTAAGTAAATTACGAAATTGTGAACGTCACATGTGTCAATGGCGATAGAGAACATGAAAACTGAAAAAGAACAAGAATCCTCTGCGATACAGTAAAAAACAATAATAATAATAAGTACAGAATACTTGTACCGTATAAATTGAATGCACAGAATAAATCACGATTGAACGGAAGCCAGTAGGAAAGAAAAATTGGGGGACTAAAGTCAGCACTAATAAATCGAAATGGAATTATTCGGATTGAATACCGATTCTCTCTCGTCGAACGGTGAGCTTCGTCCCTCCACCCCCCCACCCCTCGTTTTCAGGAAAGCAATCAGTTCCTGGCACGTGAACGGCGTGTCTCTTTTATCATCCTCCTCTTCTTTTTTTACGACAGAATCGCGTGCTCTTTCTCGCCGATTGAATCGTGCTCGTGCACGCGCGCACGTATTCGTTCGTCGAAGCTTAACCGAACGGTGACGCAACAGTTGCATTATGTAATTCGCGAATCACGACCGAGACCATGCCAGCCGGGGATTTTATCGGGGATGATCGGGACACCCCGGGAACGCGATACAATTATCAAACGATGGGAGACGCGTGCCGATCTATTCGCGGATCTTTGCAGAATTAATGAATGTTTGATTTTTCTGTATATTTATTTTTTTGTATTATTTTAAATTTTCTAGCTGTTGCGGAATATAGCCAGGTTCTGAGTCAGAAGGACTCAGAAAAGGTACAGTAGAGGAAGAAATGTGAACTATGTAGGAAAGGAGCGTAGTGTGAATAATGAGAAAGTATGTAACGGAAACAAAAGATATATTCAACGAAACTAATAGTAAAGATACACTGGAGTGAATGCTAGCCCGCAGACACACTTGAAATAGCCGGCGATCAGTCGATCGTAAAGACAATGGAGAAAGATATAAACGCTGAAATCAGTCGATTACGAACGTGGCAGAAGTCAAAAGACGCCCGTTTCGAAAACGCAGGTCTACTTATACTAATGCGGGCCGTTGGTTTCGGCAGAGTGAGGAGTGGGATTTTCGAAATAGGCAAGGATGAGGCAGAGCAGCCCGTTCGTTAGGACGTCCTAACGGTCGGGGCTGCGATGGAAACAAAGGGTAGAGGCAGTGGATTTCGGAGTTTGGAAAACAACCAACGGCCCGCGCGGCGCGTGTATGATAATCGCACGAGAGTCAGTGTTTACAAATTCGAACAGCTGAGTCGCGCGACGGAGACGGTGTTTACCGGCGACGGGCAAAAACGCCGATGCGAGCCCGCTCGTGCACGACGCCGGTGTCGGTGACAATAATACCCGGATTAACGGTTTTTCGGAGAGTTCAATTGTACAGATTGCGGAGACGAATAATCCACCAATGCAGATTTTAAACACTAGCAATTACTCGCGTTGATAAACCCGATTTTAATTGGAAAATGATATTATTCTTCATATCTTTAGATAACGACTCCATGATGTTACATTGATGCGTGTTAACGCATGAACAACGATAAACTAATAACTACTGCACTCCTGGTCGTGGCATTGACCGTGATGGACTACCAAATTGTTTACAAAATCTGTGTTTATACAGTTCCTAATCTCGAGAATCTTAGTGCGGTGCAAAACCGACCACTGATCTTTGCAGAATTAATGAATGTTTTATTTTTTGTTTGCGAATTGGTCCATTCTTCCTTCGAAAAAGAAGGGGTTAATCTTCCCACTATTTTAAATTGCGTCTATTTAATTTTGACGTATATAATAATATTAGAACTGTTACAATTGCAAGTGTTGGAAATATTAATATTAAAATACATAAATACTGGAAATATTAAATATGTACATATTAGGAATATTGGAATATTAAATAAAATATATTAGAACTACTATTACAATTGCAAGTTTTGGAAATATTAATATTAAAATACATAAATACTAGAAATATTAAATATGTACATATTAGGAATATTGAAATATTAAATAAAATATTAGAAATATTAAATATGTAAATATTAGAAATACTGAAATATGTAAATATTAGAAATATTAAAATACATAAATACTGGAAATATTAAATATGTACATATTAGGAATATTGAAATATTAAATAAAATATTAGAAATATTGAAATATGTACATATTAGGAATATTGAAATATTAAATTAAATGTTAGAAATATTAAATATGTACATATTAGAAATATTGAAATATGTAAATATTAGGAATATTGAAATACATAAATACTGGAAATATTAAGTATGCAAATATTACAAATATTAACTATATAAATATTAGAAATATTAGAGTGTGTAAATATTAGAAATGTGTTAGGAACTCTGCGACCAAAGAAACAGAAAATGGAGGAAGCTAATAAGTTACTGCGTCTCTGTGAGGTAACAGGTTCAGAACGGTTTCGCGTTCGATTTCTCGTCGGAATATTCGATTGTTCAGCCCGGCCCTCTTTCGCCCGACAAAGGGTTTTCTTCTCTTTGTGCCCGGAATGTTTCCTTTCTGGTGGTTTCCTGTCTTTGAGTTTTTTTTTCATTCGTTCTAAGATCTGCTCTCTCTCTCTGTCTTATACGAAGCTGAAGAGAGAAGAAGAGTACACTGGTCCCGGCGTCTATTCTCATTCCGGTCCGTCGTCGTTCATGACCAGCTGCTCTTGTTGCCGGACAAAGTTAGCCGGCTAATCCCCTATTAATCGAAGCAAATGTCCTGACCTCGCGATCTACTTGCCGCTCGTTATTATTACTCCCGAGGGATTTCAAGACCGCGGGGACGTCCCACGGGTGCGCGAAACGAGTCGGGAGATACTCTCTCGAACATTCTACGCCTCCACGGCGCACAGTGGGTAAAAACGGCCTTTTTCGATTCAAAATCAAAGAACTTTCGATAGGAATGAGGTAGAGCGATGAAATTTTTTTTAAATGAAAGCTGAAACTTTGTAGAGTATGGGAAAAATAGGGAGATTACGGTACGAACGTTTTTTTAACCTTGAGAAAATTCGTTAAAGTTGCACAATTTCAAGAAAGTGCCAGTAGTAATGACAGCGATACGTCGAGCGATGACGAGATGCGAAGTGCTTCATGTTTCGTAAGTAACTCAAAAACGTTAAAATACTTCATTATTATTATTTTTATTGTGTTTTATTTATGAGAATACGATATACTTTCAAACTAGTGTGTTATCAAGTCATTTTGACGAAAAAATTTCATTAATTTGTGTCACAAAAATCTATTTTTTTCAAAAACCAGAGGTCGTAGACAAATTTTGAAAACAGATTTGAAATCAGCGTGAAAAAATCTATGGGAAACGATATATGAGCCGTTTATTTTGAAAGTGGCCTAAGTCCATTTATACTTAAATTGAGATATTTAAGGGTTTGTGTTTCAATGCAATTAAAAATACACGTACAGGATACTAATGAGTCATACTGCTTAAGTGTATCTAAAGGAGTTAAATTTATAGTTCCTATTAAAATAATGGCAATTATTAAGTGAATAATATGCGTTTTCTTACCAAGAATGGAGTTAGGCCAGTTTCAAAATTAACAACCAGATTCGTTATAAAATTTGACGGAGCCCAAGTCGATTCAGCACAATTTAACATGCTCCAAATTGAAAAAAAACAATACTCAATTTACTTTGTATACCTTTACAACACTTCAAAAACACAATTTATGCAATTCAGGACATTTTCCAACTACATAAATTACATAACAATTCACTGCTCATCTACATTTTGTGGTGTCAATACAATATTTTCGAACTTTCTCGGTTTAACCCGACGTGCTAATAAATCCAGGATTTCAAACTTTGCATTCTCATCCATTGATATCTTATAGAAAATTGACATGGTTCGTCTCTCAAAAATCGCATCCAACATATTTTTAACCAATTTATTGTTTCTCCGTTAGGATTCTTTACCATTTTAAAAATTGTATCCTCCAAAAATTTTGTTGATATGAAATCCTCTTTAAAGTTATTACCTTTCCGGCACTGTTTGATAATGTCCTTCGGACGTTAGGCCACTTTCAAATTGATGGTTTTAATTATTGAAATAACTGCGAAAACTTATGGGTCCAAAATTGTCGTATGTACTCTGAATATATTTAACCGCAAATGTTGTTTATGACAGCTCATTTGAAATTGTATACGTAATTACGGGCAACAAAGGATAAATGACAAATGGAGTTAGGCCACTTTCAAAATAAACGGCTTAATTATTGAACTAACTCTGAAAACTTGTGTGTCCAAAATTATCGTATTTACTCGGAATATAAGTAACATCAAATGCTTAATTGATAGATAACTTGAAAACGTTCGTACCGTAATCTCCCTATTTTTCCCATATTCTACAAAGTTTCAGCTTTCATTTAAAAAAAATTTCATCGCTCTACCTCATTCCTATCGAAAGTTCTTTGATTTTGAATCGAAAAAGGCCGTTTTTGCCCACTGTGCGACGCGTTGGAGATCCTTAGGCCATGGGAACACACGCGCTTCTTCTTCTTCCTACTTCCGCGTTACGATATCTTCTATTCCTGGCGGAAATTCCTACGCGACAACGTGTCCCCCCCGTTTCCTCGTAGACCCGCGATGCCATTACTTATCAGCATCCCGAGGATCTTCGCGTATTTATAGCGAGCGACGCTGAATAGAATCCGACGACGAGCTGGCTTTTTATCGGGATGCTCTTCTCCCCATTTATTTCGGCGAGATTCCTCGAGATTTTAATAATCTTCTTCTTTGTGCGGAATTTTAGAATGGAACGAGCCGCTCGGTTTCTCGATTTTATACTCTGCGCCAGGTCTTTGTCATTCTCGAAAGAAACGGTGCCGTAGCACCCGCTACCATCGACTCGAGGAGTGTAATTACTGAATTAATATATTCGAGGTTCATTTTTAGACGTCTTATGTTCGTTAGGTTGGACCGAAAACGATTTCTGCGAGGTACACTACCGGCCATAAGTGTTTACCCACCTTCAAATTTCGTTACTATTCAAATAATAGGTATTTTATTGTTATGAAAATGTCCGTAGCAATAAATCCTAATTATAAGGCTAATAAAAAACATCCAAAATATTCTGTACATACAAAATCAGGTACTGTAAATGAGTTTACAGCTTTTTATGAAAAACGACAATTTTGGAGTTCGGGTAAAGAAACCCATTTTTCTGAAATTTTTATAACGGTCAGTAAGGAATATGAACGCAGGTAATACAGGTATCTTAGTCTTCTAAAATTTCATACTGCATTAAGCTTTCATACAGTAAACAGTTGATTTTCACGTGCCTAAAGAATTTTGCGAAAATTTCAAATAATGTCAGGGAGAAAAGAATTATCGATTGAAACGCGCGATCTAATAGTGTCCCATCATAGCATCGGAAAAAGTAACAGAGAAATAGCAAAGTTATTGAAGCTGAACCGTAGAACCGTGGACTACAATGTTAAAAAATATGTGGGTGGGTAAACACTTATGGCCGGTAGTGTATGTCAGGTCTGCAGAAAAATTAAAGAGGTAATCCACAACTCTTCCTCTAATACCTTCAGTAGGCTGAAAATAACATATTAATATGAAATTAAAAAGAAAGCCCGCGAGAGATTAATGACTAGACTGCGGATGTTTATGCAATTTCCAATTTTTATAGAAAAATGTTAAGAAAGTGGAATGAAATAGAATCGTATTTTTAATGGGAACAGGCTTTGCAGATCCAAAGCAAATAAAAATCGTGTTAAATTCTCTCGAATTTTATATTATAGCATTTTTTGAACATTTTCATAAGCCATAAATGCATAAAGATCTGCTGTCTGTTAATGACATTTAACACTAAACCTGCCAGCACTTCTTGTACACTTATTCCTAGCGCGCGTGGTAAGAATGTTCGGTCCTTAAAAAAAGTTATTGTTAACACTTTGATTGCCAAACAAGAAAGCTCAAAAATTCCATGAAATCAAAGTAAGTTATTTAATAACATGGAAATTGAAAAAAATTAAATGTATAATATTGTGTAGTTCTTCAACTTTCTTGCATTTTACAGATCCTAATCAAATTTGGTACAATGAATTATTAACGTAAAAATTCATTTTAAAGACTGAACAAATAATTCCGTCACCCATGTATGGCTGACGTGGCAGTCAACGTGTTAATATATAATTAAACGTGGATAATAATCAATTTGTTGCCGAATGAATTAGTAGATGAACAACTTCCATAAAATGACGATACAAATTTATTTTCATATAATTCCAATTATACGAAAAATACTGCGATGCTCTCTACAAGATTTACAAAATTGTACTATTTGCCATATGAAAACGTGCGTTACTCGATAGCATCTAATTCAATAAGGCGACTCATTTATTTTGAGTTGGCCATGTCACATTCAGAATAGCCTTTTTTAGTACTCATTGTTTAGGCTTAGAAGAGCAATTAAAATAGAAGAGAGCTATTTAAGTACCATATTATTTCGTGCGGTCAAATTGACTGGCCGTAGTAGATTTAGTGTTAAAAATAGAAATTTTAAATTCTTTTATATCAGTTGTATAAATCGATTCGTGGTCCTCACAATCGATCAGTAGTAACTTTATTTTAGATCGAATTCTCGTAACCACCAAACTGAAGATTCGATAATTATTTATAAGATGGAGCAAACACACAGAAACTGATGGACATTATTTTCCGCATTGTTTTTAATCAATCGACAAATTCAAGAAGGAAGGGGTACGAACTAATTTGTGGATCTAATAAAATACACAGTCCACTAATCGGCATTTTCAATTTACCCAATTCCGTCGTCGATCGGGCAATACCCCACGGTCGAACAGTTCCACCTGCGATTAACCGATTCCAATGTCCGCGAAACAAAAAACGTCGATGGGTTTCCATTCCCCCCGTCGATTCCCATAAAAATGCAAATCCGCGGCCGAGTATCTCTCGACTCCGGACAAAAAGCGTTAAATCGTTTTTACTTGAATTATGCTCGAGCGAGCATCGAGGCTCGAGAAATTACCGAGTTAACAGGTTCCGAGCGGAAAAGCCAGCCTCTGAAAGAAAGAACGAACACCAACGAACGAACGAAAGAAAAGAAGAGCAGAAGCAGAAAGGCCGTAGCGAGCAGGGGTGAGCAGGAAGAGCGGATCGTCGATGAGAAAAGGAAAGAAACGTCGTTGGAAAATGAGGGGAACGTACAGAAAGAGATCGAGAGCGGTGGAGGCAGAGAAGAAAACAAAGGCAACGAGAGAGTCACTCTCCTCTGCCGTCCAGAAATATATTTTGGCTCGGCTTCTTCTTCCGTTGCTTGGCGAGCCTCGCTGCCGGAAAACTCAAAGCGCCTACCTTCGTGGAATAATTAAATCGGCCCGCAAAGAGAGACAGACAGAGAGACAGACAGAGAGACAGAGACAAAGAGAAAGAGAGAAAGAGAGAGAGATAGGGAGAGAGAGAGAGAAAGAAAGAGAGGGAGGAAGAGAGAAAGAGAGACAGAGAGAGAGAGAGAGAGAAAGAGAAAGAGAGGGAGGGAGAGAGAGACAGCGAGAGAGGGAAGGAGGGAGAGAGAGAGAGAGAGAGAGAGAGAGAGAGAGAGAGAAAGAAAGAGACAGACAGAGAGAGAGAGGTAGGGAGAGAGAGAGAGAGGGAGAGAGAAAGAGAGAGAGAGAGAGGTAGGGAGACAGAAAGAGGGAGAGAGACAGAGAGATAGAGAGAGAAAGAGAGATAGAGAGATACAGAGAGAGAGAGGGGGGGTAGAGAGAGAGAGGGAGAGAGAGAAAGAGAGAGAGAGAGGTAGGGAGAGAGAGAGAGGGATAGAGAGAAAGAGAGAGAGAGAGATGTAGGGAGGCAGAAAGAGGGAGAGAGACAGAGAGAGAGAGAGAGAGGGATAGAGAGAAAGAGAGAGAGAAAGAGAGATAGAGAGATACAAAGAGAGAGAGGGATGGAGAGAGGGGGGGGGGGAGAGTGGGGGGAGTGGCCAAGGAACCCTCCGCGGAATTTGTAAAAAGGCGAAACAAAACGGCACGCATATTCGCGCACGCATCGCGAGCCGAACTCACGCGAAATTTATTCGACTCTCTTGGCTCTCCCTCTTTCCGAGCTGTTCCTCGGCATTCCCCTTCGTATTTTCCTCATGGCCCGAGTCTGCCTCGTCTTTTCCAATCCGACACACGCTTCTCCCCCTCGTATTTCCTTCGTACGCTCTCTCTTTTTCCTTGCTTTTTGCAGAGCACAGAAGTATTTTCTTTCTAGGATAGCCCTAAATTCAGCCGCGGCCAGGTCCTCCTGCTTCACCGCGATCTGTTTATCTACCGGATCCTGCTCTGTTTCTTAATTCCGGACCCTTCTGGATGGCTACATGTCTCTTTCAGTAGTCTGGCTTCTTCGGAGATTTTACGGCGCTTTCTGGATTTAGATTGTCTCGGTTAGCTCGGAACTATTTATTTATTTTTGGTTCGTTGATCCCTGGAAAGAGTGGATATCCTGCTGTATGCAATTTATATCGACTTCTAGATGCACGATGCTGAAACAGACTCCTGACAACAATTTTTCCGTAGATTTTCTTTGACCCTTAACCCTTAGCACTCCAATGGCGACTGTTAGGCGCCATTAAGAATTCCTGTATCGTTATTCGAAATATTTTTTACATTATTAAATTTATTTGTTTTTGTCAATCAATTCTTTAATTGTCCCCCTCAGGGATTACAGTCCTTTGCATTTCTTCTCTTTCGTCTTATCCTACCTTACATCTAACTTACAACTACCTTCGCATAGAGAGAGAGAGAGAAAGTTCTAAACTAAAATATATATACAGATAAAAGCTATACAGACAACCAAAATAAAATACAATAAAGCAAAACAGAAATCATCCATATAAAATTTAAAATTTTTAAATAAACAACAGTCCGTTAACGGTAATAACAAAAATAAAGAAAAAATGTACATACGCAAAACTTAATATAATTTATTTGTATTTAATAAATTACTAAACATTTCAGTACTGTACGAGTAAATTGCACCATTTTTGTATGTATAGCACGAAAAAGTACAAGCGGACACGAGGTGATTCCTTATGAAAAAATAAGGACAAAATATGGAATAAAATTTTTTCATTTAAGGCTTAGTTTTCGAGAAAATCGAGTTTGAAAGTCTGTCAGGTTTGTGTGCTTTAGTATATGCAGGAAGTAGATTCGGTTGGTCATGTTCAGACGCGTCAGACAATTCCTATCGAATAGCATGCGTATTCGCTGCATTTCAAACTCGATTTTCTCGAAAACTGAGCCGTAAATGAAAAAATTTTATTCCATATTTTGTTCTTATTTTTTCATAAGGAACCACCTCGTGTCCGCTTGTACATATTATTCAGCCGCACCCTGTAGAAGAGAAATAATCGAGGTCGGAAAAGATGTTTCGTTTTGGAGTTAAAATGGTTTCGATTGCGAAGAGTTAAAAAGGAGGTTTATGAATGATTTTATTGTTGTATTCAGTTTAAATTCACCTCTGGTTGGATAATGTTGAGGCAGACTCTCCTGTCGAAAATTCCAAGTGGAATCGTTAGATACGAATATGAATCGTTTGTTTGCGAGTCTGACCAATGGACAAGCGTTTCTACTGCGCCTCCAGGCTTCTCGAATTTTCTCCTCGCTTTCGTATAGTGCAGCGAGCGTTTTCTCGATTTGCGGGTCGGGCAATTTGACTCGCCCGAGGCCCGTATGACACATCTTTCGTTCTAATCGTCGCGTGGGAGTCAGACACGGAAATTACGGTCAGAGAGAAGACACGTCGCGTCCCGCGAATTAAATCTCATCGCGTTGTCGTCGACGAGGAGGCTCGAGAGCACCGAACGTTCGAAGGAGACGCGAGTGAGGAAGGAGGAGCATATAGCTTGACCCACTGACACGAGGGTATAGCTTGACCTAGGCGTCGAACAAAAAGAGCCGCAGACAATAGGGAATTTCAATGGCCTAGGAAGTCATCGCGCGCGCGGGCCGCTCCTCTCGTCTTTTTGTCCCCGGTGAAATCCAACGCGCGCCGATGAACGCCTCGAAAATCTTCCCACTTTTCAACCGAGAAGACCCGCGATGAACCTAAGTCCATTTATCTTAAAATCGAGATATTTAAGGGTTTGCGTTTCAATTAATTTAAAAATATACGTATAGGACATTAATGAGTCGCACTGCTTAAGTGTATCTAAGGGTGTTAAATTTATAGTTCCTATTAAAATAGTGGCAATTATTAAGAGAATAATATGCGTTTTCTTATCAAGAATGGAGTTAGGCCACTTTCAAAATTAACAACCAGATTCATTATAAAATTTGAAGGTGCCCAAGTCCATTCAACATAATTTAAGATGCTTCAAATTGAAAAAAAAACAATACTGAATTTATTTTACATATCCTTAAAACACTTCAGGAACATAATTTATGCGATTCAATTAACTACATAACGTGCAAAATTACAAACATAAATTTATTACAAAACAATTTACTACTCGTCTACATTTTGTGCGTGTAAAAGGGATTTGAAGTAATCATGATGTTCCGGTGGTATATATCGTAATAGGTCCATCATGTCCTTGAATTTTCTTGTTGTAATTTGTCTGATATTTTTATACAGTGGTGTCAATACAATATTTTCGAACTTTTTTGGTCTACCCCGACGTGGTAATAAATTCAGGACTTTAAAATTTTCATTCTTGTTCATTGATGTCTTATAGAAAATTTTATACGGTTCGTTTCTGACAAAGCGCATCCAACATATTTTTAGCCAGTTTATTGATTCTCCATTAGAATTTTTTACTCTTTTAAAAATTGCATCTTCTAATAATTTTGTTGATACAAAATCTTCTTGTCTCATTTCATTTACAATAAAATTATTACCTTTCCGACACTTTTTCATAATCTTGTAATAATCTTGGGGAACGAACAGTAAATTATTTTTTTTTAATCACATTTCTACCACGCCAAAATCTCTATCATTTGGTAAAAACGAATGTCCTGATATTAAAAATTTGTGATCTATGATTTCTACATTATTTTCCAAAGATTGGACAATTTTTAACCACATTAAAGCTATTTTAATGTTTCTACTTTGCCCGGTGCACATGTCACTGTAAGCTATAATGTGTCTTTCACTTTTTAAATTTTTAACATGTTTTAGGATGCATGAAACAATTTCTTGAGCACCTCTGGATGCAATAGTTTCATCCCAAACGTACATGTAAACATTATCGTTATGAAAATAGTAAATAGTAAATATATTATCTTGATTATTTAAGTATAAATGGAGTTAGGCCACTTTCAAACTACACGGTTCGATTATTAAACTAACTCTGAAAACTTATGTGTCAAGAATTATCGTATTTGCTCGGATTATAAGCAACCTGAAATGCTTTACTGATAAATAACATAAAGTTGTACAAATCTTGTATCGAATCTGTATTTTCCAATTTTTCTTCTCTAAATTTTCTCGCAAAAGGGAAGTCTTAGAACGTTCGTTTTAACGAGCTTACGGATACTTTATGCATTCTGCGGTTGTCGCTGTTAGGATCACGTTTGCTTCTCGAACATAATTAAGTTGCGCATAATGACATTCCGGCCTGGGAAATGTCGAAGGTCCCGGTCGAGATTCGACCGTGAAAAACCTGCACGTGAAGAAACGGAGAAAATTGCGGTTCCATGGATTTGTTTGAACTGTTTTTTCACCGAATTCCAAGGTTGCGCGAGTTCACGGCTGCGAAGAGCGTCGAGCGCGAGCTGAATCGCGATTGTATGGAAAATACCTGGCCGCTGATTACGTATTCCGACTGGAAATTAGCCTCTTGAACGAGTTGCCCTCGTGGGCCTCGCGAGCAAACCTGCTGTGCCCGTGCGTCGATCAAATTTTTTCTCTCGTGCCGACCATTAATCCTGGAAACGACGGGGCCCCAGGGAATAAATAAATAACTTGTCCGCGCACGTGACCATTTAATTGCAGTCTGTTTTAATCGAAGAATCTTTCTACTAACAGACAGCTTAGAAATGATAAGTAGACGTTAAGCTGCACAAACTAATTTGTTACCATCCTGCCATGCTTTCAGAGACAGAAGTATCTCAAAATTATCCCTTTGCACTCGAAGCTGTTTTAACCACAAAACGAAACATTTCTTCCGACCTAGAATATTTCCTAGAATAGAATATTTTTACCTAGAATATTTTTTATTTATATATATATATGTTTTTCATGTTATACATACGAAAATGATGCAATTTACTCCCACAATACTGAAACGTTTAGTAATTTATTAAATACAAAGAGAAATTTAATTATTTTCAAAAATATTTTGAATAATAATACAGCAATTTTTAGCGCTGCCTTACAGTCACCATTCGAGTGCTAAGGGTTATACGATCGGAACTTCTCATGCTTACAAAATAACATTTAGGAAAACACATGTTTCATTAAAAAATGATTTTAATGATTTTACAATCCCGTTAAAAAATGTTTCATACAACGATAGACAAGGCGGACAATTAGGCGATCTCATTTTGCTGAGACACCCTGCACATACAGTCGAGTCGGAAAGTAAGTTAACGACTGGTGTATGCAGGCAAATGAATACGACATGTCTTTAATCTTTAATAATGATAATATATGTTTTACTAACATATTTGTTTATTTTCTTACACCTCCTAAATAAAAACAATACAATAACTTGATTTTATTCGTCATATTCATTGCCTACATATCGCCAAATGTTAACTTACTTTCCGACTCGACTGTACCAATTCTGACGCAATTAAAGTATTGACGTCCGATTTTATTTATTTATTTATTTACAGTTTGGCTTTCTTGGCAATGCTAGAGGTCCGATTTATCATCCAGGGGAATCAAAGCGTTTTTCCGCCATTTTCATCAAGTTTTCATCAAGTTTTCATCAAGTTCCAACCTGATTTCGTCTCGGAAACTATTTTTTCCTTGGATGTGTATCGACGTCGGAGCTCTCGTGTCTCGCGCTATGGAAAACACGTAGGCTCATCCTTGAAATCCACGGCTCTGTTTTTTTTTTTTTTTCCTTTTGGTTCGCGCGTTGCATTGAGGAACTATTTATAACGGCACCCTTTCCCGCCGCGGATTGTGAAACCGGCCGCGACGGTGTCACGCCTCGAGATCAGTATTCTTTCCGCAGCGTCGTTCCACTTTCGAGGATGATAAACAGATCGCTGTGAGCCGGCAAGTGTCTCTCCTCGATTCTGTCACTTCCAACAGGAATCCCTTTGGAGCTCACATTCGACGATCTCTCTGGTCGTCATTTTCACGCTTTAACCCCTCGCTTCGGTGTATTTCTTCGTTGTTAACATATTCAGTGAATTCAGGTCATTTTAACCCCTTCCTACTATATCGAGTCAGACTCGTAACGAAGATTTTCAACAAAGCCTCGGCAGCTTTTTTACCTCTACGGAAATAAAAAAGCAATATGTGCCCATAATGTTCGTTTTTGCACTCCATGTTCAAATTGACACGTAACTAACAATTTTAATCAAAATCACGTGTAATTTGCTTCAAAAGTAACCCAAAAGATGCAGTTATGAAATGGCAGAAAGAAAAGAAACGCAACGTTGACAGAAGTCAATCAAACAAAACATAACGCCAGGTATTAGTGAAAACCGAAATTACTTTCTTGCCAACCTAATAAGTTATTTAACCCCTTGCCCTACAATATCGAGTCAGACTCGTAACGAAGATTTTCAACACAGTCCAATAAATACGTATGTTATGAATAGGCATCGGATCTTTATGCATTTATGGCTTATGGAAATGTTAAAAAAATGCTATAATATAAAATTCGAGAGAATTTAACACGATTTTTATTTGCTTTGGATCTACAAAGGCTGTCCCCATTGAAAATAAAATTTTATTTCATTCCACTTTCTTAAAATGTTTCTATAACAATTGGAAATTGCATAAACATCCGATGTCTACTTATAACACATTGCCTTTTAACAACAACAAAACTGCAATTGTTTAGATTTCGTACCAGTATTATTTACATATCTACTTCAACAGAGAAGTTCATAAAAACATTTTCTCATGAAAACATATTTACAATTTCGTTATTTCTAAAAGAAAAAATTAGGCGCAAGTCATTTTGACCCATCCGGTAGTTCTAGTGTTAACAACGCCAAAATAGAATTTTATTTCGGTTTAAAGGAAATTAATAGGAAACATATTTATTAGACTATGTTCAGAATCTTCGTCACGAGTCTGACTCGATATTGTAGGGCAAAGGGTTAATAGTAACTTTGCCTGTCTCTAACTGTTTTGCAGGTTCATTTTTGTTAATTTAGCAGGGGCTTTCTTCGAGAGACGTAAAACAATTTGTCTGTTTTCATTGTCTAAATACAACACGAAGAGGACTCTACACAAGCTACAAAACCCACAAACGATCTTACAAGGAATAGAATCCTGTAATAATGTCCTAACATTTTGCCTTATAACTAGACATCGGATCTTTATGCATTTATGGTTTATGGAAATGTTAAAAAAAATGCTATAATATAAAATTCGAGAGAATTTAACACGATTTTTATTTGCTTCGGATCTACAAAGGCTGTGTCCCCATTAAAAATAAAATTTCATTTCATTCCACTTTCTTAAAATGTTTCTATAAAAATTGGAAATTGTGCATAAACATCCGATGTCTAGTTATGAATTTCCTTTCAAGCGAAATAAAATTCTATTTCGTTGTGGCTGATAATATATTCTATAGTACAATAAAATTGACCAGGAAAAAGCCGTGGTCGACGCAGGTCAGCGTTCCGCGCCTGGTCCGCTCCAGAAAGCATGGTTTTGTCGATCATCTAAAAAACGTTAAATCGCGCGATTTGGTCGAGCAGAAACCAGTAACCGCGAGTGGTATCCAGGAAATCGGTAAGAAGGCGAGGAAACACGGGGATTGAAAAAACTGTGCGTGGAAACGCTATGGAACACGCTTTGTACCGGTACTGTCGCGCGCAATCGGCCGATCCATGGGGATTGACACGGTTTCACGGCGTATCGATATTGGCTCGCCGCTATTTTTAGTGGGCCGTATCGTATTCTAAACGATGCAAACCGCAAACGTGACCGAGTTATGCGAGCCGAGCGTACACACGCGCGGACACGGTTCAGGAGGCACGGCCGATTCCGGGCGTTATCAACGACGCAGCCATCGTCGTTTTCGACGTCATCGTCGTTGTCGTTCCGACGTCCGACGATTATCCCGGGACCCACGCCTGGAACAGTTCCAGGGACTCGGAATTTTCCTCGAAAACCGCCCCCTGTTATCGGACCTCCCCCCCAGGAATATCGGCTGCATGCGAAATTTTATGTCAGCGTGATGAGACTTCTTTGTGCATCCGGAAGACACACGTCGACGATTGACGATCTCGCGAATATTGTATCGCTTCGACCCTAATACACGCGAAACGAAATAAGAAGACAATTGCGTGAACCTTTGCGAATGATACGGTCCGAGACACGGGCGCTTTTATTTTTGATTTGATAGCTCTGCGGAATTGAGGAATATATTTTCTCTCTTGGGTGGCAATGTGACGTTTTTTCTATGCGGAGGGGCGTAGCAATTTTATTTCCCTCGTTGCTCAGCAATGGAACTAATGCTGGCTTCGTTCAATTTTTTTTATCGAAGGATTAATATAATCTGTATTAGCTTCTTCTATTCTATTCTTTTATTATTGTTCCCCTCAGGCTTACAATTCTCTATCTTGATTTGATAGCTCCCCGGAATTGAGGAATATATTTTCTCTCTTGGGTGGCAATGTGACCGTTTTCTATGCGGAGGGTCGTAGCAATTTTATTTCCCTCGTTGCTCAGCAATGGAACTAATGCTGGCTTCGTTCAATTTTTTTTATCGAAGGATTAATATAATCTGTATTAGCTTATTCTATTCTATTCTTTTATTATTGTTCCCCTCAGGCTTACAATTCTCTATCTTGATTTGATAGCTCTGCGGAATTAAGGAATATATTTTCTCTCTTGGGTGGCAATGTGACCGTTTTCTATGCGGAGGGTCGTAGCAATTTTCTAGGAAATTTTTTTAAACATTCCATGAGACGACTCTTTTCCTCTATTTAATTTGCTTCTCTCTGTCAAATGTGCACTGTATGTATTATATAAAATATTAGGTTGTCCGGAAAGTTCTTTTCGTTTTTTTAACAGGTATTATAAATTGCATCAAACGACCTGACATTTTTTGAGCAATTAGAAGAATTGGTTTACCGAATGACGTGCAAAAAAGAATTTGAAAAAATTGCAATTGCTAGGAATTATAAGAGCAAATAAAAAAAGCACTTTCCAAAACTTTTTTATTTGAGCCTGTAATGAAAATTTAAAATATGCGTTTTGTAGATCTATGTTAATTATAAACATACTGAAAATTTCATCGAAATCGGTTGATGCAGATAAAAACGACACGCATCTAAAGATGTTAGAATTTGTGGATTTTCAGCAAAAAGTCGTGAAAAACCACGATTTTCACCACTTCGTAGCTCATGTGTATATTAATCGATTTCGATGAAATTTTCAGCATGTGTATAATTAACATAGATCTACAAAACGCATATTTTAAATTTTCACTACATGTTCGAATAAAAAAGTTGTGAAAAGTGCCATTTTTAATTTCTCATGTAATTCTTACCAATTGCAATTTTTTCAAAATCTTTTTTGCACATCATTTGAAAAACCAATTCATCTAAGTGCTCAAAAAATGTCAGGTCGTTTGATCCAATTTATAATACCTGTTAAAAAAACGAAAAGAACTTTCCGTACAACGTAATATTAATTGCCACAATGGGTAAACACGCGTCAGAAAAAGATAATTGTAAAGCTTGTTGTCCAAACGAATGTCATAGTTTCTATACGAGTCTTTATTCTCTGTTCGGTGATTCAAAAGAAGAATTTTTTAACGGATGACAATGAAAGTCGTTTTCCGGTGAACAATCGACCCAGGAAGTTCGAGGAACGTTATTGATCTTTTCTATGGTGGAAGTGATTCATAAATCGTCGGAATCAACGACAAAACGCTCGTAGAATAGTCCTGTAGATCTCTCTAGAATTATAAATAGTTTTCCTGACTCACAGAGTCCACTACAGTTCCGATCCAACGCGAACTGCAACAAAATAGTTAATCTTTTCGACCTTATTTCGTTGTACGTTTACACAGCCACACGCAATCAGATCTCCCAATAAAATTTATCTTACGACAGACAGTTATGTGTCTAGGAGAAACGGCTTCGGCAAACTGTTGCAATTCGTCGGTGCAACTCGCTGGGAATGTCTCTGGGAATCAGATAGGCGGCTGAGTCACTGTCAAATTTATTATCTGTGCCGTGGAGACTGATTCAATGCGGTGTAACTATTCGGTCAATTAAACGCTGCTTACCGTAATCTTTTGTTACAACTCTATACAATTATCTCGGCCAGAAACGCTAAATAAAACGCCATTGGGACTCTAGATTAAATCTGAATCACCGCGATCAAACATTAACTTTTATTGAGAATGTTAGATACTATTTTATCAGAAATAGACTTTTCATTCCCTGCACCGTGGATTTTATCATTTATTCTTATTTTACGATAGTACTTTGGTGTACAATAAATTTTCACTCGAGCCGCCATTTTTTCAAACAGCTACTACTACTGCAACTGTCAACTTCCATCTTCTTTAACCCCTTGCCCTACAATATCGAGCCAGACTCGAGATGAAGATTCTGAATAGAGTCTAATAAATGTGAACGTTATTAATTTCCTTTAAATCGAAATAAAAATCTATTTTTTTTTGTAGTTGATATATGTATCCTTTGGAGAAAAGATAGACATACAATAAATATAAAATATCTTTCTTTTTCTACGAAATTCTGAACGATGAAGAATTTCTAATCATTATAATCACAAAATAAATAGTAGTGCATGGGGTTAAATTGCTTGTGTTCAAGATGCTTAAGACCAGGATCTAATTTAACGGAATTTTCATCATAAATATAATTAAGGACGCTTGGAAAATAAGAATAAATTCGCGTAAGGTTTGCTGGAAAACCACTCACCCCATACACAGACATCTGTATAATACGACAAGCTCATGCATATTTACTAATTAAAGACTACCAGTTTAATCTCTTTACTTGATGAACCGAACCATCGCGTAGTACGGTGCGTCGAAATGGATTATGACTTAACAAGTTTCTATATCTCTATGCTCCTCAACCTATCGCCAGTATTACCGGCATCATTAAAAATATTTGTTCACACCTTTTTTCCGGTGGATTGTTCACTAAAATCTCCGTGACCGCATTTATCTATTAAAAGCCGCGAGCGTTCAGAAGCCCACATAATCACCTGCCGCGCAATCAAATTACACGTAGCTGAACTCATCCTGAAACTGCCTTTTTCAATCACCCTGTTTCCAAAGTAATTAATCGATGGCCTGGTTGGCGGCTTAATGGACACCGTTGAGGTCGGCTCTCCAGTGCAAAGTGTCGCTAGAATGCAGCCCTCCGATGCAGTTCCCGGTAAAAATCAATGCAACATCTCCATCGGTAGATCGCGATGCCGATGGATCAGGAATATGGGATTCTTATGCGAGGAGGAGAGTCGGTGACTTCGAGAAGTCAGTATGCGCGGGATTTTGAAGAAATCATCGGGATCCTCGTCCGGGGACAAAGAAAGCTCGACCGTCTTGGCATACAAATTTTTCCGTGGGTACCCCCTCCCCTCCCCTCCCCTCACCCTGCCTCCAAAAAAGGAAAGAAGACGAAACGAAGAGAAAAGGAGAGCAAGAGAACGGAAGGAGAGAAACGTGAGGAACGTGAAACGTGCGCGGCTTCCAGCGATTCGAGCACGATCGAAGCAGCGCACGCACGCACGTCTGCGCTCACACGCGTGCATTTGCATACGCGCTGCAATGCGCAGGGTGAAAGTACCGGTACCCTTTTTTTTTCGCTCGGACAAAGCCTATTAGACACTCTACTCTCGAGGGGTGTTCCAGTCTAGAACCGAGATACCGAGAGAGACAACCTTCACGTTTTTGGATCATGAAATCCTCTGCAAACAAAAATTTATTCGAACCAGAACCGAGGAACGATCGATTAACCCCTTGCACTACGATTTATTTCACGGTTTCAGTGATTAGAAGTTTTGGTAATTATTTACTTTCAGGGGCTTCCTCACCAATTTTGATGACCTTGAAATATGTTGTCAAGCTGATGATTCTGAACAACTTTTTCCTATACGTGTTACCGCCGCTCGCCTTTAGTTTACGAGATATTTGCAAAAATGTGTTCAACATCTCGAAAAGTGATCGGAGTAGGTGTGGGTTAGGGTTACGGTTAGAATTAACAGATTTCTATTTGAAGTGGTGTATATTTTATAACACCATTTTTTTTTTTTTTACTAATTTGGAAATTACATTGTGCTTTTATACGTCTTTTGTTTCGATTTCTAATGTAACTGGTATTATGGCATCGAAAAATTAAGTTTTCGCGATCAAGTAGTATATTTTCGTTGCACTTGATACAATTCATCGTGCCATGGATCACTTTACTGTTAACTAAAAAATCTATCAACTTTTCTTGATTGTTGCAGATATCCATGAATTCGTATAGTTTCATGCTTAATACTCAGAACAGAGAAGACAGTGGGTCTCAACTAATTGAAGTCGTTTTAAGTTGTGAAGTCGGAAAAAGTTGTTCAAAATGATGACCTTGACAACACATTTCAAGGTCATCAAAATCGGTGAGGAAGCCCCTAAAGTAAATAATTACCGGTTTTTTTGTAATTTGTAATTTCCTAAAAAAAGGGAGAAAATTTATATCTATTGTATGCCTATATGTATGCACGTTAACTACGCCAAAATAGAATTTTATTTCGGTTTAAGGGAAATTAATAAGAAACATATTTATCAGACCCTGTTCAGAATCTTCATCACGAGTCTGACTCGATATTGTAGGGCAAGGGGTTAATTAATTGGTACACTCGAGTTGTTTCGAGAATCCTTATTAGTGGGATTGTATGCGTGTAAATAGAATAGGTAAAATTTTTAATTGCAGGAAGATTAACCCCTTGCACTACTTGTTCCAGTGATTAAAACTTTTTTATATTTCGTAATTTCCTAAAAAAAAGGAGAAAATTTATATTCGTTGTATACTTGTATGTTCTTCAGTAACTGTACGTTAACAACGCCAAAATAGAATTTTATTTCGGTTTAAGGGAAATTAATAAAATATATATTTATTAGACTTTGTTCATAATCTTCATCACGAGCATGACTTCATGACTCGATATTTTAGGGCAAAGGGTGAACAAAATTTATGTGAATATATTATTTGTCGTCTGTTAAAATGTACAGTCGATGCAGACAATTTTGTATAAAGATCCGTAGTCTATTTATTAGGCATGATTAGACTGCAGGTTTTATGCAAATTATAAAAAAAATTCATTATTAAAGCAATGACGATTTTTAGTTATCCATTCGCCTGTCAAGAGGTTAAACTCTTAATAAGTCTGACTAAGTTGTACACAATTGTGCATTCTACAAATGTTCGTGTGCAGGCAATCTGGTAATTACATCTGGAATATCGTAACACTTTACAATCAGATGACTTCATAATGCGATTGGCACTATCTTTTTCCTGTTAAACGTGTTAACTTCTCCGATGTACTTCAACCCCGGTTATTTATCAAGCACGTCATACCAAACGACGTGTATCGGACAAAACAGGCTCGATTGTAAGTTAAGATAGTGATTCTATTTCTAGACTGGAATACCGTAAATGACGCTTACTTTTCGGTCGAAACATCACGTTGCATTGCTTCCGGTAATCCCGCAGCTTATTACGTACGTCTGCCAATTAATTAGCGATACGTTATCACTGACAACGTGAGAATTATCGCTACGATGGACTTTGCGTCACTCGTATTCGTATATATATTGTATATACAGTGACTCCAACTAATATTCGTACACTCTTAAAAATCGCAATAAACTACAAACATTTCAAAATAAGAGTTTAAGGGTGAAAGTCGCAGATTTTTTATCTTGCCAGGGAATTTCGCCCCTATGTAATCATCTTTAAACGTTTGTATCTCATGACAACGTTAACCGATTTCAATGAAATTTTCAGTATGTATATAACTAACATATATCTACAAAACGCATATTTTAAATTTTCACTACAGGTTCAAATAAAAAAGTTGTGAAAAGTGCCATTTTTATTTTCTCATGTAATTCTTACCAATTGCAATTTTTTCAAAATCTTTTTTACACATCATTTGGAAAACCAATTCTTCTAACTCCTCAAAAAAGTCAGGTCGTTTGATTCACTTAAAAAAAAAGTTATACGAATAACTTCGAATACTTTCGTTACTCACTGTATATCTGGTACAAAATGCTTTTTACCGCATTCAAATATGTTGTTTCGTTTTGGAGTAAAGCAAATAAATAATATAAATAAATGAATACATACTCTTATATTAATAAGAGTCCGTTTATGCACTTACCCCCCCACTCCACCTTAGTATAGTCCAACATTGACAAAGTTATGCGATTTTTAAGAGTGTACGAATATTAGTTGGAGTCACTGTATATAGTTATTAATATCCTTCGAATACGCGTTTGATCTTGTAATATAACTTGGGCGTCTACATTCTACATTAGCATACACCTTCGTACAACTTTGGTATCCACTTTTATACAGCCTTGGTATCCACTTTTATACAACTTTTGTATCCACTTTTATAAATCTTTGGAAGTGTTTGTACGTATTGTAGTTACTTGGAGCTTGTCGACATAGAGTCCTAGACAAAGTTGCTAGTGTTGGACTCTGGCACGCCATATTCCATTGCCGTAGATCATAGTTTCCCAACGTGGTCGTCGCACTGTGGTACGAAATCAAATTTCAGTGACCAAACCGAGAATCGAAAATTACTGTTCAGAATTCGTTAAAAAATAACATGCAACCAACGACCTAAAAATCTGTGTAACACTCTAGCTTTCTAAAACGTGGCGCACACGACTTTAAATAAATAGTAAACTCACCTTCCATCAAACGGATTGCCAAAGATTTTTCAAAAAAATAATATTCTTCATGTTCGATCAATTTCAAGACAATGAAATTGATTGGTTCAAGAGTTACGGATCTCACTGTCGAAACCTGAACTGCTAGTCTTAGTTTCAGAACAGTATGCACCATGAAGATCTGGGTGACGTTAAATTTTCACTTTCTGTTCTTACGTTCGACCCAACTTTCCAAGATGGCGAAATTGCACGCCGAACGAGAAAACATTCTAGAGAGCATGGTAAGCAAGTTAAAAAAAAAAAGGTTGGGAAGCTATGGCATAGACAATCGCGTAGGCCAATCCTGGTGACAAAGGGCAAGTAAAAGATCAACAGTCCCTAATCGCAAGCTTCGCACTAGCGCGCCGACCAGCTCAGAGCACGTATCACGGTCCGAAAATACACGTCCACGGGTCAGCCTGGCCGGGACAAATACTAATTTATATTTATCTTCTTTCAGATCAGTCTCGATCCTCGGCAGCTGAACGCAGAGATGTAGCTCTCGTCTGTAAAGCCTCCGAACTCGAACGCAATGTCACAAACATTTAAATAGTGCAGGGGGAAACAGACAAATCCGTACAAGAGCCAGTGTAAAAAAACAAACAAGTAATCTTCTCCCGTAAGATAATCTCGTTCCACTTTTCGAAAAAAATCAATGTCTCGACGAGGATCGAACGGACTCTAGCAGCAACCGGGAAAGAGATCAACCTCGAAGAGTCTAGAAGAATGGGGAGACAGGCAGCAGCATGGTTTGCCAGCAGGCTCGCGTGGACGGAAGCCGTGTCCGTGCGTGGGTCTAGGGGGACCCATTTTTTGGGCCGATTGGCCTGAGATATGCCAGGAGTGGCGAGTAGTCCGTTGATAACGGAAGCAACGTCGTCGAGGAGGCCGGTGGTGGTGACGTCGTCAAGGTCTGTTGGCGGATTGTCGGTTGGGGCTGATCTGGGGGTAGAGATCGAGACGATCGAGCGCCGGGTCTGCGCGACCCGACGCGACCTGTTCGTCCCGGTGACGGTCGATCCTCGGCCGGCTCGGGCGATCCATTGTCCGGATCTGAACGCGTGTCTGATCAACGAGAGCCGGCCCGAAGAGGAGCAGGTCGACTGCCGGGCGGTGCACTTCGGTTACGCGATCCCGGTGAACTTGGTGCCGGTCGAGGGTAGCCCGGAGCTGGTGCAGCTGGTGCTGGACCACAGGACGGAGCTGAGCAGCCGGGTGGCCAGCTATCTGCTGGACCATCATCCCCAGCTGCGGGAGCAGCGGTTGCAATCCGAGCCGGAGATGGCAGCAACGGCGAAGCACGATCTGCGCCGGAAGTACCCGACCACCGCCTCGGACACGTCGAGCTCCGGCGACGAGGACATCGCGGCGATCGCGAAGCAGATCAGCGATCACGCCGAGGCGATCTATCAGACCTGGAAGAGTCGGGGCCTGGCCCCCACCGAGATCCTGAACTGCCATAGCAATGCGACCGCCGCGGACAAGTTCGGGACCGCGCTCACCCCGACCATCAGCCCTGGGAAGACCTCGCCCACGGCTATGTCCGCGGCCAACACGACGGTCGACATCCTGGCGCAATCGCCGAACCTGGACAACGGTAACCTGGAGAAGTTGGTGAACAACTTCGTGGTGGAGGACAAGGCTAGGATAGCCGCTTCTAGACAGAGGTCCCCGTCCAAGACTCTGCCCTCTTCCATACAGTTCGCGCTGCAGAAGTTCGAGAGGAACTCGACGCAACAGCAACAGCAGCAGCAGCAGCAACAACAACAACAACAGCCGCAAACCTCACCGTTGAAGAACAGCAACGTTCAAACAAAGGGGAAACAGAATGCCCTGCTATCGCCGACTTCGCCTTTCGCGAACAAACCCTCGCAGATCGTGAAGCCACAGGTCTCCACGAAGACGCCACCCGGGTCGCATCACAGGGAAGTGTTTCTCGAGACTATCGAGACCACGTTCCCCGCGGACCTGACACCGACCAAGATCGTTCAACAGAAAAGGCCGGCGAGTACGGTGATCACGTCGCCGACCTCTCCGAGCTTGGAGAACGCTTCGAACGCGGTGAATTCGGGCCTGACCACGTGGCCGTTGAAGAACAAGCTGAACGAGAGCAAGAGAACGACGGACGCGGCTGGGAGGAATCAATTGGAGGTGAAGCCGTTGACGAAGGAGGAGAAGAGGAGCAGCGGGTCTAATTCCAGCGTGTACCTGGACGAGGTAGCCAGGGAGGAGGAACGGCTGATCAACGCGCTGAAGACTGGTTCGGTGATCACCGAAGAGCCCGCTGAGAGGACCGTGCCTCTGACCAGGCAGAAACCGGCGATCAAGAGGGAGAAGCCGAAGGTGGAGCCGGTGAAGCCGATTATAATCGGGCACAATCATCACGGGAGCGGCCTGGTGCCCGCTTCCGCGACGATGGTGAACAATGTGGTGTCCGCGTCGACCGGAGGTAACACGACCGCTGCCACCGACGCGAAGACTCTAAGCAAGGACGAGCTGTCGAACATGTCCGTGGTGCATTACGCGAAAGTCAGGTACAGAGCTGCCCAACAGAATCCGGCGACTCAGCAAAGGCTCGAGGAGCAGAAGAGCAACAACGCGGCCTCGTTCAACGCAACGGAGCAACTGGTCTCGACCACCAGGTCAAAGTTCGAGACCGAGATCAAGAAGGAGAAGGAGCCTGGGAAAGAGGAGAAGGATCCCGTGACTTCCAGGTGGGGGCCCAGGATCAATACGCCCAGGCCCAGGATCGAGCAAGTGCCTCATCCAGAGTTGACCACGCAACAGAAACAGCATATCAGAGCAGCCGCGGCGACCGGTACCGGGAACAATCCTATCAGACCGTTTTTGACTAGGGGATCGGTCGCTGAGAGAGTGCTCATCTTCGAGAAGTGCCCCAGCGAGCTGCTGCTGGACAAAAGGGGACCCAGGCAGCCCGCTATTAACACATGGAGGACCGGACACGAAGTTCAGAACAAGGCTCAGGTAAATTCGGTGATTTATACTTGAGCTGGAAGGAATTGAACGATTTAAACTGATCACGATCCTTGAATATACTGTGAGACTTCATAATCTTCGGCTTCGTAGGTCCTCTTACAGTCTCTGATTTCTCTCGATCTTAATCCTTTGCCGTGAAGGGTCTTTTCCTTGAAGAAATAGATCGATAGATCGATTCTCTTGAAGCTTCTCTGACGACTTTTTTTGAACCCTTTGCCATGGACGATTGTTTTCTCAGACAACCGGATCATACCTGTATGTGGGGCACCACATTTTGCCATCTAGATTTACGTCATTATTATTACGCATAGCAAACAATTTTTTAGGTGAAGTTGAATGGTTTTGAGAGGGGCACATTCTGATGGTACATTTTTTTTGTAGGTGGACGTGTAAAGGACATATGAAGGTCATTCATGTTTTTTTTTTAATGGAATCATATATTTTTTATTGCATCTGCTGATGCTCCTTCATATTCTTTACAAAAAAGTATTAATCTATTTGTGTAAAAAAATCATTAGTTTAGGAGATATTTTAATTCTAATTTGTTAGGAAATCTCGACTTTCTGATCAATATTATGAATTCAATATGATAATGCAGTAGGAGAGGAAGAATTATCAATGTAAATATTTACATTTTCTGTGTTGATAATTCTTGCTCTCCTACTTATTGTGAAAGGGCCTAGCCGGATAAGATAGTCAAAAATGCCCTTGAACCAAATTTTATCGACGAAGTGCCATTCGATAGAGCACCAAAAAAAAACATTCTGTGCAAAAGGGCCTAGCCGATTAAGATGGTCAAAACTGCCCTTAGACGTTTTTCAATGCTTAATGAACCATTCGAAAGCTGACCAAGAAAAACCCCTCTGAGCAAAATTTCAACCCCCTATCTTGCTCGTGAGGGTAGTTACAGGGTAAATTAGATTTTGATCTTTTCCGCGCATTTTCCGCACTCTGATGCTTCCTAAAATTCTGAAAAAAATGAGGTATATTTTGGACCCTAAGGCGGATTTTTGAGAATTTTTTCAGATTTTTTGGATGAAAACTGTGGTCGTAAAAAATGAAAAACCCCCAAAAAATCAGAAAAATGCAGGTTTCTCAAAAATATGAAGACATGCTATTTAGCTGTTTAGTGCCCCAATATAGTACTATGACAGACAATGTTGTCAATTTTTTTTAGATTTTTGGTTGGGGTAGATCATTGTTAAAAACAAGAAAAACCGAATTTTTTCGACGTTTCTGCTATTAGGAGGAAAGTTACACTTATTGATTCTATTACAAGTATATATTAAGTCATTTTTAACGTTATTACATTGAAACAAGTAATTGTTTGACCCAAGAAATGTGTTTTAAGAGAAAGAATAATTGTATTTCGTGTGATATATACTAGAATGTCTACAACGTTTACAGCATCGTTTACAAAACTCTTTGAATGGTAAAACATTAACTAATGATGACGATCTGAAATCGCACTTGGATCAGTTTTTCACCGAAAAGTATCAGAAGTTTTATGAGCGCGGGATTATGAATTTACCAGAAAGATGGCAAAAGATCATAGAACAAAATGGAAAATATTTTATCGATTAAAGTTCATTGCTTTGATAAAAAAAAAAATTGGATTTTATTTCATCTAAAAATACCGAAATTACTTTCTTGTCAACCTAATACTTTGATTTTACGGAATTTTTGAGGTTTCTAGTTTGGCAGTCAAAGTGTTAAAAATCCGCCTAGTAATTTGCCTATCGAAAATGTAGAAACTTCTTCGAAGTAATCGCTGCAACACTAAAACTAAACAAACAACAATTAAACAACGAATTTTACAAATTTTAAGTAGATTTACCCTTTCCTTTTGCAATGCAAAAGATCGTTGATCGTCCACTGTCATTTTCTTTCATTTTCTTTGGAAGGTCGCGTTCCTTCCGTCGTCAAGAGAAACTGGACTCTCGTCGCAGGTTTAAATTGCAGGTTCGATTCAACGTAATCGCGTTATCGATCGGTGTACAGTGTCCAACGACAAGTCCGGCCCGAGCGGCAATTAAACGCAGCCAGCGTTCCTAATTATATATGCCGGTAGAAGGAAGCCTCAATTATCCTCCGACTAGGATCTCTGCCAGGTGTAGTTCCACGCCGAGTACTATAACATCTTAGGAAAAAGGGAAACCGTTCTATACATCGTCGATGCTGCTCGATTATACGCGTAATTAACACGACAGAGCAGAATACTGGTATTATACCGGCGGGGACGTTCATTTGTCAAACGCGCGGTGAAAACCGGACATTGTGGAAACGCTTATTAGTGGACAACGAATCTTTATGCATTTACGACTAACGAGTACTTTCAACAAATAGTAGAACCTCAAGTCAATGCTATTTTCATTCATTTTGGATCCACAAACCTTCACCATTGAAAATATCATTTTATCCTCCTTCGTAAAATTAGTCCAGGAAAATTTAAAATTATAATAAACTCGCAGTCTATTTCTAGGAGTCACTGTACCTAATTCCATACTTCTTTTCTTCCTCTGTAGCTTCTTCATTTTGCCGTATTGCTTTCTTCGCAGTAGTTCACTTTCACAAGTCACACTGTTCGAGAAATTCAAACTTTTTTTCTGAGAATCAAATATTCGATTGTAATGTTAAGTGATTCCGGAAACTAAACCTACCACTAAATGATCGATTTCAAATTTTTTATTTCACATTTATCGAAATTGTACCGACGATATTCCATTGAAGATGAAATTATGTACTATCATTGCTCTAAAATTGCTCACAGAAAAATGTGATTGCATTTCGATTTAAATGGAATTTCGCTACTCGTCATCGGTACACCCTGTTTAACACTAGAACGACCAAGCACTAAATGCAACTGGCATACATTGTCTTATAATAACAACAAAATAAGATTCGTTTAGATTTCGTATTAGTTTTGTTTAAATATCTACTTCGATAGAGAAGTTTATTAAAAAGTTTTCTCATGGAAACATATTTATAATTTCAATATCTCTGAAAGAAAAAATTAGGAGGAAGTCATTTTGACCCATCCGGTAGTTCTAGTGTTAAAATCTCGGTGACAAGTCAGACTCGTTATTAACCCCTTGCACTACTATTTATTTTGTGATTATAACGATTAGAAATTCTTCATCGTTCAGAATTTTATAGAAAAAGAAGGATAGGTTTATATTTATTGTATGCCTATCTTTTCTCCAAAGAATATAGTAATTATCTCTAGGACCAATTTCTTCATTCGTCAATTTTTTACATACATACTTTTGAAGATACTTCAATTAAATATTGGGTCTGGGAAAAAGTTCCTGGCGTTTTTCCTGATAGATGACTTCAATTGCAAATAACTCTGGAAACACGGATCGCAGTTATAGCACTAAACGCTCGTTGGAAAGGTAACACCTCGAGCATTACTTTGAGAGTATAAACATCGAGATTGGTGCAGTGGTTGGAAAGTTTTTTGCGTTTGAAAATGGAGAAAAATAATGAAAAATTGCGCTATATTTTACAATATTATCTTCGATTATATTTACAATATAATCTTCGTGATAACACAACGATTTACACCAAACGCTTTTGCAATGTCAATTTTTCTCTGCCCTTTTTTAAACATTTCAACTATTCTTTGTTTCTCGCTTTCAGTTAAATGTTGCCTTCCTGCCATATTTACTGCAGCTAATAATACAAATCACACTCGACGACGTCAGGAAGGAGACTAGACTCCTTCGAACATGTTTGTTTACATTGCTTACCCTACTTCTTCCAAGAAGAAGCTTCAGAAGTATTCATGTTTCTTAACTTTTGTCACAAGTATTTATTTTGTTTCCTTGACTCAATATTAATTGTAGTGTTTATACAAGTATAATCCCAAAAAAAAACTTATTGTATGTTCATGTACGATGCGTAATCTCGTCGTGTTATTTTTAATTCGGACATGTGTGTTTCAGGAGATTAAAAATATACACTAATTCCCAAACGACTATTTTGTTTCTTAACTTTTGTCGGTAAGTGTATATCAACTACAACAAGGTAGATTTTTATTTCGATTTAACACTACAATGCCTAAGCAAGTCATTTTGACTGCTTTAAATTATTTTTTTTCCAACTGAAATACATTTTTTTTATTGCTAAGACTTATTAATAACTTGTTATATGACCGCTTATTTTTTCACAATGCAGTCATTTTGACTGCTTTCAGGCAATATAGGTATATACTAAGCTCCCGTCTTTCTAGTGTTAAAGAAAAATTAATAACGTTCACATTTATTAGACTCTATTCAGAATCTTCATGACGAGTCTGGCTCGTTATTGTAGGGCAAGGGGTTAAAATCCAAGGTGTTGAATATAGCCTTATTCGAACGGCTATAGCGTTCGTCCCGAGTCTCCCAGGATTCGTTTAGGGTTGCCGGCGGCGTCTAGCGGGAAAATCGAGGGACAGTACGCGTGTGCGAGAGGAAAATCGAAGCGGACCTCGCGCTTTTCACGGAGAAGGGGCGTCTAATTCGGCCGGGGACGTGGCTCTCTCGAGCATGATCGGTAAAGAGACGTGTCGCCTCGCATGTTCTTGCCTCGCTGGGTGGGCTTATATCGGGCCTTCTTGGGCCACGTCCAAATTCCTCTTCCCAGGGAGGATGTCCCTCCTGTACTTTTGTCCCCCGAAACGAGTTCAAGATCTTCTCGCGTAAAGGTCGTTTCAGCTTCCTCGCCCTCCTCGAAACCTACTCGAACAGCATCCGGGGACGGCGATCTTCCTCGAATCTTCGCTTCTCCCCCTCCCTTTCACATCAGCCGCTTCCAAATAGAGAACGATTCAATGTGTACTCATTAGCGCCAATTTGTATCAATTCGGTTTTGTCGATCGAAATAGTGAGTCACCAGGCGCGATCAATTTATCGCTGTTTGACGCTGCGGCTGTAAAACACTCTTCAGCGTGTCAATGAGGACAGCAGTCATGTCAACGAGTCACATGAATTTTGCTTCGAGCGTCTAGTAGCAGTTGCAATTTCATTGTGATCAAATATGTTGAAATCTTAGTTTTATTTATTTTTAATATACAGGGTAATCCGTTTTTAAACGGCCAAACGTCAACCAGCTATAGAGGACCCCAAATGGAACAACTTTCAGCCCTAACACTTTTTTTGATTCGGTCTTGATTTTTAGATAATTGCAAAAACCCGTCATACCGCAATACCTAAATATTCAAGGAATGTAACACGGGACTCAAGTTTTAAGAATGATTTTAAATACATCCATTTTGGGGTACGTATTGTTTAAAATATTTTCAAGAAATCAAGGCCGAATCAAAAGAAGTGTTAGGGGTGAAAGTTGTTCCATTTGGGGCCCTATATAGCTGGTTGACGTTTGGCCGTTTAAAAACGGATTACCCTGTATATCCTTTGGAGAGAACATAGGCATACAATAAATATAAACTATTTATTCTTTTCTATGAAATCCTGAACGATGAAGAATTTCTAATCGTTATACTCGCAAGATAAACAGTGGTGCAAGGGGTTAAAAATAAAAGGTGAAGAAATGCAGAAAACAGTGGAATAAAGTACAGGAGTCAACACGTTGCCAGCTACTTTATGTATCATGTTGCAAAAGCGAAGAGCGCCGACCCTGAGAGTGCCCTGTAGGACAATCTGGAGCGTCCGAAGGGCGCTCGTTGGCCTACTTGCCCTCAGACTGAATTGTAGAAAACAGTTGTGCGGAGACGCTCTCGAGGAAGTGTCGCGTCATGCAGCTCGGTAGCATGGGCCGTTTTCATGAATAGCAGGAGTAGCGGATTCGGCGATCGAGCGTTTAAAAGACAGGAACTTCGTGGCTAGTTTCGAAGTGGCTCTGGACCCCGGCCAGAAAGTAGAAGAGTATACCGGGAGACGCGTAGCTGCCAAATGGCATTATCGCGCCGCGTTTCTCCTCGACGGACATAGACGCGGGTGTTCCGCCGAGTGCATCCACCGGTCCTCCTAATTCGAGATTACTTTCCACGTTTGCCATCGATTTGTTCCGTCGTTTGCCTCCCGATTCGATCGAACAAAATCGGGTTCTTCTGCTCGGACACGCTCGGTTTCCGCTTGCTCGCGCTTCGAGAAACTCGCTCGGTCACGCCTCCGTGTATGTACTCGCAACGTGATCAACGTCGCACATGAAAACAGAGGAATTTGGTTTTAACACTAAACCTACCAAGCACAAAACATGTAAAAGTGAAACGTCTTATAGAAGGGAGAAGACTGAATTTATTTCAACTTTTTACGATTTTCATTAGAGTATATGCTTGAATATAGAAGTCAACTCAGTATTTCAAAACACTTAATTTCGAAGGCAGTTAACTGGAGATAGCACTGCACGGCTTCAAGACGTCTGTTTTACGTCCATTTTTGGTCTGAACGTCTTACGTCCTGAAAAGACGTCTTTCTGGAGACGTCGTTTTTACGTCCGGAATAAGACGTCTTAAAGACGTTTCATTTCTTGACGTTTCAGTAATTCTAAACTGCTAGAGAAAAGCTTTACAAACTGTACACACGCAACGCAATATAACGCAGTTTTCCACCCATCGAATAGACTTTATTTAGGAAATTTATTTAGGAAAATTAAATAACTAAATTGTTCATTTAGCACTATTAGAATAAATTACATATATACATATATTCGTAATAGAATTTAGCAATAAATATTGTATATCTGTTTGTCGTTACTATACTATTAATAATATGCTTCATTAAAAAAAAGTAGTTTGAGTTTTATCTAAACAATTTTTTAAACAGAAGTTTATCTCTTCTAATAATTATATGATTTGATACGATCTGAGCCTTTGTAAGTCTAACAAGTACTGAGTGTAACAAAGTAGGTTCGCATGGCTCGGTGAGGAAACACATCATCTAGTAAACGGCAAGTCCCGAGTTCGAATCCCGCCAACTGCATAAAAATTTCTAAATGTGATTTTTTAAGGTCCTTTCTAAGGGAAATTGGAGGAATATTCCATCAACAAAGAAAAGTGCACAGAAAGTAATACATCAAAATAAATAAATATAAATATATAATTTAATTTGTTCTCTCAAAGCCGTCTGTTCGAGACGTCTTAAAGATGTCTAAAAGACATCTAACGGACGTCTTTAAGACGTACAGTTTTTTCACAAAGACGTTCCAGAGACGTTCGGAAGACGTTCGTAGGACATTCAAGACGTCTATAAGACGTCTGAATGTCCATCCACAGACGTCTTTAAGACGTCTCTGTGCTATCTGGGATTGAGTAGCCCTCCAATGTTCTTACACTTTACTGATCCTAATTAAGTTTGCAACAACGAATATATTAACGTAAAAATTCGTTTTAAAACCTGGACAAATAATTCCGTCACCCACATCTGGGTGACATGGCGTTGAACGTGTTAATTAGAACTAGGATAATTTTGAACAATGGAGGTATCTCTGTTATTCTTATTTCAATACTAAAGATTTGAAATTGATCAATTTTTGTTCTGTTAGATCTCTTGTGAACGATGTTTCTTCGCCAGGCTTTTGTCAGATTCGAAAGTGTGCTCGTCATTATGCGATCGCAATCGAAAGTTTTCCCGGGAGCCGGACGTTTCCCCGTTGTTTTCAAGTAATTTACCGCGAGCTCTTGTCTCTTCCTGGTTCTATCGCCGCGGTGCGGCACGTCGCGAACTTTCCTCCTCGATCCGCTTTTTCAACCATAAGCGGCGACAGAGCCGCGTTCCAAGGCGACACAGTCGACGGCCTTTTAAAATCTAGCACGGTGTCCAATATGGAACGACCACAATGAGTCAGTCGGCGCAGATACAACGCGGGAACGGTTTCTCGCCGTTAACCCCAAGGGCGGCCACGAAACACATTTTCCTATTTTCCCGCGCGGGATCCGAGCCGATCTCACGTCCCCCGATCCGACACGATCGCCGTTATGGGAATCGACGGCTCCGCTTCGAACGGGAATCTTAATTAACGATACTCTAGGAACGTGGATGACGCCGATCGCCGCCAGCCATCCGCGAATCCGCGATTTGAATACACGCGCGAGCTACAGAAAATTTTAAACTGTCTCCTGATCATTTTCAAACATTTCTGACATTTTTATTACTCCTTGCTAGACTGCGGAAGTTTATGCACGATAAATATGCAACATGCATGTGACATTTATGCACGAAAAACATGCAAATATGCTCTAAACATATGCAAATTTTTCCGATATTAATTATACATTACATTAAGTGTTAGGTACAATATCGAGTATTAACCCCTTGCCCTACAATAACGAGCCAGACTCGTCATGAAGATTCTGAGTAGAGTCTAATAAATGTGAACGTTATTGATTTCCTTTAAATCGAAATACGGCCGGCACTGTAGGTCCGCAGTCTATTAATTAGCAACCTTTGCGAAATCAATCTTTGCAACCTTTGTTCGTCACGATCCGGAACGAGTTCGAACACGCGGAAGCGGCGTCGAAAGGTCAAGAATTTCGTATGATCGCGAGGAGCGAGCCCTTGGCCGGTTGGCAGAGCGAGCGAGTCCGATCGGAGGCGCAGCCGAATTCGCAATGTCAATTGGAACGCTGATTGACGGTATCCCGTGTGTCACGCAGCGGACCGTGCCAAACAGAGGCCGCAATAATTGCAAGGCCTGGCTCCCTCTGCTCGTCTGCAATCTATTCCAATGTCACGCCGCGCAAATTCGATACGAGCCGATCCGATCCGCGGTTTCGTAATCCGCGCGATAATTCCGATCGATATATGGAGCCACCTCTTCTCGATCCCCATTGTGTTTCTCGATCCCATCGATTTTCCCGTTCGCCAACGCGGTTCCGCAACTGTTGTGTCGAAACCTTAGTCTTGTGCGAGTTGCTGTCAGTAATTAATCGCAATTGATTTTATTTATTAACGCGCTGCTCTCAATTTCATCTATATTAATAATTTCATCTATATTAATAAAGTAATTTTCCTTGCTGAAACGTATGAACTAACCTTGAACGTCGGTGGTTTGTGTACAGAGAGAACTATAGTAGTTGGTTCAATTATAACAACTTAAGTTTGTCATCTTGCATTAAAACAGTCAATTTTTAAATGAAAATCTAGCTTCAACTGGAATTCTTGTGATTTTTGTATGAACTAAAGATGTCTGTAGACGAACATTATACAATGTCTCTGATTATTTGATCGCTCACTGTGAATTTTAATCCAATTTGTTTCTCAAGAAATAAACTTCCCAACTTTCGGAACAGTGCACAAGAATTAAAGAATTAATTGAATAAAACCAGGAGTCTCTTCTGTGCCGTCTCGAAAACTTTTACTAGCTTTTATTTCCAATATTTTTCACTTTATACCGACAGATTCAACTAACACGATTTTTGTTATTCGCGTTAGTCAAATCCACGTGGAACGGATATTCGCGTGAATTGAGGGTTGCGCATTAAAAATTTCTTTTTATTTAAATAATTATTCGAGTTCCTCTTTCCAACGACACAAATTCCGTGTTCGTACGACCATAGACAGTGACTCCATACCTATTTATAATCACCGAGGATATTTGCGGACACCCTATACTTTAGCACAACCGTAGTACAGACAGATTAAAGTCAAGTTACAGGGAAGTTTTTCCATTTAATTGGATCTCGACTTCTAGTTTAATTTCGCTTGATCAGGACTGAAAGCTTGAAGGATGTTTCACTGTTCGTCGGGAGGTTTCTGGGAAAAATGGAACTCCGGAGACCAGGTTTACAGAGCTTCCGTGAACTCTCGCCATTATCCATTGTCCCATAGTTCCAACAATTTAGAAAATCGTCAAGTTTCGAATCAAGCGTTTAAAACGTGTTGTTGATTTTTTCACAAGTTTGGACATTTTCTTTTCCAATACATTCATAGACAAGCTTCCGTACGTTCGACGTTTGAACTGAATTGCGATAATTAACACTAGAACTACCGATCCAGTCAAAATGACTAGTTTCTAATTTTTTTTCTTTCGCAATGACTGAAATTATACAAATGTTTCCATCAGAATTTTTTGAATGAACTTTCTCATTCAAGCACATGTTAGAATAAAAATGGTTTTAGGTTTGAATAAATATGTAGTCTTGTCATTGTCACAAAGCAATATTCATCAGTTGTATTTGTTACTCGGTAGTTCTAGTGTTAAAGTATCGTCGTTCCTTTCAATTGAGCTTCGAGGAAAGAAGTTGAAAAACATAAATTCTTCCGGCAATACCCACGAATTTAATTGCAGAACGAGCCAAGCTCCGTTCGACCGAACGAAACGGATCGATCATTGACTTAATCAACCGGCGTCGTTTCGTTGGCAACGCTGTAAGTATAAATGGTTAGAGTAAGTGCACCGAGAGAGAGAGAGAGAGCTGGCAGCAAGTCGAATCTTCGTGGCGAGCGGAACGAATCTGTCGCTGGCCGCGCATACCAATTAACATCGAGTGGTTGAATGATTAAGAAGACGATCCACATCGGCGCAGGCTTGTTCCGGGGAACGATCGATAGGCGGTGGATTTTCACGATTCTTCGCGAGAATGTTGTGTGGTTCGCGTTTACTAAACAAAAGAGCCCCCCCCCCCCTCTAGCCGGGGGTCTCAATCTTCGGGCTGTCCGTTAAAAGACAGCAATTTCGGGAGAAAGGTGTATACACCGAGGATTCCAATCTCTTGCCAGAAACGCCGACAACGGTGAAAACTGTTGTGCGAGAGTACGCGGGTCTCGAGCGACAGGAATAGAAACGCGGGTAAAACGCGGGTAGCCGATATTAAGAGAGGAGAAACGCTTGGGCGATAATAAAAATAGCGTCGCGACTACTTCGAGAGCTTCCATTTCGGGAGGAAAATCAATAATGCATTCCATTCTGCCGGCTGCGAAATAAGCCAATGCCCCGAACCCCAGAGCCACTGACCGACCACGACGACCAAGGAAAACCGGGGATCGAATAGATCAACCAGACGAATCGCCACGGCTGTCGGCCACCGGCCAATATCGAGATTTATCGAGCTATATCCGAACGATATCGCCAACAATTTTCTTACTGATAATGCCTGAGAACGAGTCTATCTTCACGATCGATTTTTTCCTCCGGTAAAATTAGCTTCGCTTGTACCTTTTAACTGCGAGTTTTATGGAAGGGGGGATTTACGGCGATTCTTAGTTAGCGATTTTTAGTTCGATCAAGAAATTTCGTGATCCATGCTAAATACACGGTGTCCCGGGTTTTAATGGACAAACTTGGGGAGCATATCCTACAAGTGGAAAAAAGAAAAAAAATGTTATTTGAAGTTTGCTCAGAAACGCTCTGTTACAAAGTTATAAGTAGACATCGGATGTTTATGCAATTTCCAATTTTTATAGAAACATTTTAAGAAAGTGGAATGAAATAAAATATTATTTTTAATGGGGACAGCTTTTGTAGACCCAAAGCAAACAAAAATCGTGTTAAATTTTCTCGAATTTTATATTATAGCATTTTTTTTAACATTTCCATAAGCCATAAATGCATAAAGATTCGATGTCTAATGATAAATAATGATAAATAAGAGAACTAATAAATACTTAAATAGTATTTGCATATAGCATTTTTTTCACATTTCCATAAACCATAAATGCATAAAGATTCGATGTCTAATGATAAATAATGATAAATAAGAGAACTAATAAATACTTAAATAGTATTTGCATATAGCATTTTTTTAACATTTCCATAAGCCATAAATGCATAAAGATCCGATGTCTAGTTATAACTTTGTAATATAGCGTTTCTCTGAGCAAACTTCAAATAACATTTTTTTTCTTATTTCCACTTGTAGGATATGCTCCCCAAGTTTGTCCATTAAAATCCGGGACACGATGTATAACAATTACAATTATGTTTCGTTTTATAAACATGTGTGCAATTACGTAGAGAAATACATGGTTTTTCAAGAGGTGTACGAATGTGCTTTTTTACACTCACTGTAAATGTAGGAACAGGATTTTTAATGTAAAATATCTGCCCTTTATTAAGAATAGTGCGGCGGAGATACAATAATTCGATCGCGAGAATATAACAAGAGACAAAACAATACAATGAAACGTGCCCGTGTTCGTAAATCCGTTATCGTAGCCGTGAATCGTAATCGTGATCGTAACCGTAATCGTAATCGCAGTCGTAATCGGAATCGGAATCGTAATCGTATCGTCGTTGTTGTCGTCGCGTTTCGCTAAAGACGTCTTTATCGTTTCTCACACAGGTGCGATTCGGCGCACCTATGTGGTCTTTGTTTCCGTGACCCGGGCGAGGTACGGGCGATGGCAATAGCACGTGTTTACGTGACAGTTCATTACCCCGATCCCCGACCGTTTGCCGTTTGCAAAAACGTGCCGTATAGGTTGACGGACGCGCGGTGTTTGTTTTCGGCGTGAGGCCAACGACTCCGTTCCGTCTTCGCCCTTCGCAATATAATAATTCCCACATAAATGTTGCAGATGAACAAAGACAACTAATTATTGCAGCCGTGAACAATAAAAAAAAAATCGTACAAGAAAAAGTCAATTTGTATAAATATCTCCGGTCTCTGTCGATCGCGAACTATCGAGCGAGGCTCGTTGATCGGCGCGTGACAAGAGCAGAGATCGTTTTCGCTCGGCCAGGTATCGTTCGGCGTCGAGCGGCGACAATTAACACGTGGATAGATTTCCTCGCGGTGCAGCGTGTATAGCGAGCACACAAGTCGGTTATGATGTAACCAGAGTCACATGGGCAAGGCGCGGCGATGCATTATGAGCCGTGCTCGGCCGGCCCCTTTGCATTCTTCGGATCCTTCGCGGCTGTGTCGCGTAACAGGATGCCGTGTCCTTGGCGCGCCGACACCTAGAACAAGGAACGCCGCACAGTGGGCAAAAACGGCCTTTTTCGATTCAAAATCAAAGTACTTTCGATAGGAACGAGGTAGAGCGATGAAATTTTTTTTAAATGAAAACTGAAACTTTGTAGAATATGGGAAAAATAGGGAGATTACGGTACGAACGTTTTTTTAACCTTGAGAAAATTCGTTAAAGTTGCACAATTTGAAGAAAGTGCCAGTAGTAAGATACGTCAAGTGATGACGAGATGTGAAGTGCTTCATGTTTCGTAAGTAACTCAAAACGTTAAAATACTTCATTATTATTATTTTTATTGTGTCTTATATATGAGAATACGATATACTTTCAAACTAGTGTGTTATCAAGTCATTTTGACGAAAAAATTTCATTAATTTGTGTCACAAAAATCTATTTTTTTCAAAAACCAGAGGTCGTAGACAAATTTTGAAAACAGATTTGAAATCAGCGTGAAAAAATCTATGGGAAACGATATATGAGCCGTTTATTTTGAAAGTGGCCTAAGTCCATTTATACTTAAATTGAGATATTTAAGGGTTTGTGTTTCAATGCAATTAAAAATACACGTACAGGATACTAATGAGTCATACTGCTTAAGTGTATCTAAAGGAGTTAAATTTATAGTTCCTATTAAAATAATGGCAATTATTAAGTGAATAATATGCGTTTTCTTACCAAGAATGGAGTTAGGCCAGTTTCAAAATTAACAACCAGATTCGTTATAAAATTTGACGAAGCCCAAGTCGATTCAGCACAATTTAACATGCTCCAAATTGAAAAAAAAAACAATACTCAATTTACTTTGTATACCTTTACAACACTTCAAAAACACAATTTATGCAATTCAGGACATTTTCCAACTACTTAAATTACATAACAATTCACTGCTCATCTACATTTTGTGATGTCAATACAATATTTTCGAACTTTCTCGGTCTAACCCGACGTGCTAATAAATCCAGGATTTCAAACTTTGCATTCTCATCCATTGATATCTTATAGAAAATTGACATGGTTCATTTCTCAAAAAACGCATCCAACATATTTTTAACCAATTTATTGTTTCTCCGTTAGAATTCTTTACCATTTTAAAAATTGTATCCTCCAAAAATTTTGTTGATATGAAATCCTCTTTAAAGTTATTACCTTTCCGGCACTGTTTGATAATGTCCTTCGGACGTTAGGCCACTTTCAAATTGATGGTTTTAATTATTGAAATAACTGCGAAAACTTATGGGTCCAAAATTGTCGTATGTACTCTGAATATATTTAACCGCAAATGTTGTTTATGACAGCTCATTTGAAATTGTATACGTAATTACGGGCAACAAAGGATAAATGACAAATGGAGTTAGGCCACTTTCAAAATAAACGGCTTAATTATTGAACTAACTCTGAAAACTTGTGTGTCCAAAATTATCGTATTTACTCGGAATATAAGTAACATCAAATGCTTAATTGATAGATAACTTGAAAACGTTCGTACCGTAATCTCCCTATTTTTCCCATATTCTACAAAGTTTCAGGTTTCATTTAAAAAAAATTGCATCGCTCTACCTCATTCCTATCGAAAGTTCTTTGATTTTGAATCGAAAAACGCCGTTTTTGCCCACTGTGCGCCGCAGAGCCTGCGATTATGCGAGCAGCGCGAGCATAACCGGCACACCGAAAACCATCGATCCCGCTTCACGCGAAGACCCCCGTCGATGAAAAGCCTAATACTCTCGGATATCCTCCGTTATCTGTCGCTCCTTTATCCTTTGTTCGAATTGTGTGACGTTACATCGAGAGGACAAAGGAGTGTTCATGGCTCTACTTGATAAGCTGAGGCTCGTGGCATTAACAATTTTGCGTTTTACAGTCTGCTTTTTCGAAACAATGGATATGCCCTTGAGATGCCTCGTTGTCCTTTATTTGTTCCCTCAGCCGTTGCTGAAGTTGCGTAATGATACAATGATAGAATGTATAGGAACACGTTTATAGTCTCTTATTTATTTATTTATTTATTGCTTTAAACCATACAAGGCTTATATAGCATATACAATACAAACTGTACAATATATATATATTTTCACAGTGTGGTGAACGCAAGCATATTTGGCAAGGTAAACATTGTTTTGAAAGAAAAAGTCATCTCGAGTGCACAAACTAAGAAAAGAAATTCAGCAACACAAAAATTCCAAAAAATTTGACACCTTGCACGAATGAAGTTTATGTGATGCTAATAATAGAACGGTAATAATATTATTAGAAGAAAACAAAAAGAAATTTTGGTGTTTCAAATTATTGTGAATACTTAAGAAACTATACTATTATTGAGCCACTGAAACCATTTTTGGTTCATTTCAGCTTTAACAATTATACAGTCGGCTTAGAGTTAGTGTACAATATCTTCATAATTGCTAGATATGAAGATTGTAGTCGTTTAAAAACTGGAAGATATGGAGGCTTGAAATTTGCAGCATGTATATAACTAACATATATCTACAAAAAACGCATATTTTAAATTTTCACTACAGGTTCAAATAAAAAAGTTGTGAAAAGTGCCATTTTTAATTTCTCATGTAATCCTTACCAATTGCAATTTTTTCAAAATCTTTTTTACACATCATTTGGAAAGCCAATTCTTCTAACTCCTCAAAAAAGTCATGTCGTTTGATTCACTTAAAAAAAAAAAAAGTTATACTGATTTAAAGGGCGTTCGAATACTTTCGTTACTCACTGTATATACGGCTAATGATGCAAATGGTTTAGGCATATCGCATCCTGCAATCGAAAAACGCTCTGCCAATGTCTTTCGCGACTTATACAACTCGCGCGAAGATTCTTTGGTCCGATTACGAGCGCTCGCGTTGCATTTTGTTATGCAATAAGTTTCGAGCGACACAACGTTTCAGATAATTGCTCGCGGCCGCAGAAAACCTTTTAACTGTTGCCCGGAGAAAGCACTAGGAGTCGATTGCGTTCGCATTCGATTAGCCTATGATGTTTTATCGCCGACGGGACGCGCAGACACGAGTTATTTTTATGATCATTTCAATTGTCGCCGAGCGCGCGATCGAGAGATTATCCGGTTGACGCGAGCACGGATCATGCAGAGTTTCTCTTGAACGTCTCTTGATGTTGTTTACAGACGTACGCGAAAGACAAGGCCCAGCAGAAGAACCTACCGCCGCACACCACGTTACAGAGGCACGTGAAAGCGAACAGGAACGTACACATACCGAGGTAAACACACGCTTCAACCCCCGTTCACTATGTACGCGAAACATTTTATCGGATTTATTGTTGCATCGGTTGTAGTCTTCTGCTTTTTTGCCCAATCGTTTGTCTGCTTCGTCTAAATAATCCACTTGATTATTAACTGGTAACACACATCCTACAGTCCGCGACACTTGATTAAACGCAGTGTTATTTTCATAATATTTTAACGTAATAAAGATTTAATTAATTAATTAAATATCTGATGTCCGAAGTTTTTAGAACCGGGTAGACAATTCTTCCTTTAATGATTTTAACATGTTGAAAATAGTGTATCAATGTTCTTCACATATTCGTCTACTGTTCTAAATTGCAGAGCTAATTTTTTTTTCATCAGAAATACAGTCCGCGACACTTGATTGAACGCAGTGTTATTTTCATAATATTTTAACGTAATAAAGATTAAATTAATTAATTAAATATCTGATGTCCGAAGTTTTTAGAACCGGGTAGACAATTCTTCCTTTAATGATTTTAACATGTTGAAAATAGTGTATCAATGTTTTTCACATATTCGTCTACTGTTCTAAATTGCAGAGCTAATTTTTTTTTTCATCAGAAATACAGTCCGCGGACACTTGATTAAACGCAGTGTTATTTTCATACTATTATAACCTCCGCAACAATATTTTAACGTAATAAAGATTAAATTAATTCATTTTCTTGTGCATTCTGTTTTTCAGATATAGTAGATTCTATTTAATTAAAGTTTACGCACTTTGCTTGAAGAAATTGTTTATTCGGTGTATAAAAGTATTCGCTTTTTCTGAAAACAGTCGAAACGCATATGCGACACTTGATACTCAAAATACTAATAAACCATGATTGTGATGATAACAATGTGTTTTAGCGTTTCAATTACAGTGCGTTTAATCGAATGTCGCAAGACTATTCTTACTTTTTTTTTTTCAAACAAGCGAATAATTTCTCGAAGTAAAGTATGTAAACTTTTATCCAATAGAATCTATCATATCGAAAACACAAAAATGATAATTTAAATTTCATTTAGTTAAAATACAGCAAAAATACTACTGCGTTTAATCAAGTGTCGCGGACTGTAGGTTATAAATAGACTGCCGATTTTATGCATTTATGATAAAAACGAGTAAGTACAATTTAAAGCAGTAGGCATGTTAAAAAGATTTAAGGGCATCCGCGGTATTGGTTTCAGTTTAATAAAATAATTAAAAGAAGAAAGAAATTTCTATTTCGCTCCTTTGTCTTGTAGCAAAATATATTTTATTTTGCATAAAAATCCGCAGTCTAGTTACATATAAATAAAAAAGGACATCAACGAAAATGCACAAGAATCGATGCAGAAAATTCGCAGAGTCGTGTAATAACGATATTGTAACTCGGATCGTTTGTAATTGAAGAAATTAATCATTCATCGGCCCGGAGCAAAAGTTACGAGGTCGGACGAAGTCTAGAAAAATGAGAGCTTTTTTCAATTTGAATAGAGGATGAGGCGGCAATACAGTTTGCGCGAAATTGCAGAGGGGTCGGGCCGGAGGGTGTTTGGGAAGCTGATCGTTGAGCAATGCTGATCACGAACCCACCTTTACGGTTACAGATTTTATTTCCCCGGGGGAAAGCCGTTGCCATTGTCGCAAGTGGAGGCTACCGTCGCCAAAATTACCGCGGCATTCCAGTCTCTGCCGGGCCATCGCGCCTCTCGCGCCCAATTTCACACGATCACGAAGGTAAGGAGCAACGGAAGGTAGGGAGAGACTCGTTCGAAACAGATTCAGCATCCTACGGTGCGTTTATGGTTATCCGGAAGCGTTTCTTTCCATGCGTGAGCCCCGAGATCTAGGGGGGAGGGGGGGAGCTTTCAATTTTCCACCCCTAGACCTCACTCGATTTTCACTTTAATTCATAATGATCTACAGTCGGTGTACAAAGTGTTCATACATCCTTTAAAGACAAATACCTTTTTTTAAATTGGACCAAACAACTTGAATTTTTTTGGAGTTGTTGGAAGGATTACTCATTACTAGACATCGGATCTTTATGCATTTATGGCTTATGGAAATGTTAAAAAAATGCTATAATATAAAATTCGAGAGAATTTAACATTATTTTTATTTGCTTTGGATCTACAAAGGCTGTCCCCATTAAAAATAAAATTTTATTTCATTCCACTTTCTTAAAATGTTTCTATAAAAATTGGAAATTGCATAAACATCCGATGTCTACTCATTACCAAGTAATGACACAAAATAATTCTTTTTTTAATTTGCTATTGGTCGTAATTGTGTCATTACTCGGTAAAGTAATCCTTCTAACAACTCCAAAAAAATTCCAGTTGTTTGGTCCAATTTAAATAATTTTTTTTTTTAATTTGCTATTGGTCGTAATTACGAAGCAAAAAGTAGAGGTCATGATTTTTAAGTTTTTCATCTTTGTTTGTAATAAAAATTTAAAAGATGTTTTTTGTAAGATGCTTCGGTAATTATTTACATTAGGAGCTTACTCACCGATTTTGATGACCTTGAAATATGTTGTCAAGGTCATCATTCTGAACAACTTTTTCCTATACACGTTACCGCCGCTCAACTTTAGTTTCCGAGATATTCGCAAAAAAGTTTCAACATCTGAAAAAGTGATCGGAGTAGGTGTGGGTTAGATTTGAAGGTAAATATTTTTGCATCAAAAAATCTACATTACAAAATACTAATGTAAAGTGTACAGTGTGTGAGATGGAACATAATCGTGTGCGTGCCTCGAGACAAACGAAATTTGACACTAGGTTCACGGGGCCTGTCAAAATGACGGGAATGGGGAATTATTCCAAAAAATTATTTTTTTGGGTATATATTATTTAAAAAATAAGTTTAATTAAAATCAGTTGACGCAAAGAAAAAAAAACAATAGGCATTGTAAGTTGTATAAAATCTTTGAATTTAGGGTTTGCAATTCATTTAAATCGCAGTTTCTTACAACTTCTGCTATTTTCAATCAATTGTATTTCATAGCAATCTTCATCGATTTCAGCGAAACTTTGTGCGTGTATATAACTTACTTATTGTTAGATCTACAAAAAACATCTTTTAAATTTTCATTACAGACACAGATAACAAAACTTAAAAATCGTGACCTCTACTTTTTGCTTCGTAATCTCGACCAATAGCAATTTTGAAAGAAATTGTATATGTATTACTCAGTAAATTAATTCTTCTGACATCTCTAAAAAATTCAAGCCGTTTAGTCCAATTTTAAAAAAGTTGTTTGTTTTTAAAGGGTGTACGAATACTTTGTACACTCTGACTGTATACTAATACTTCGACTGCCCAGACAATCATAAACATTCTAACCGAAGTAATTTGAACATTTAATCATTAATGATTGAGATTTGGGACCAGAGTTGTGCTAATTGAATTACGTTGTAATTCAATTGCATATTTGAATTACATTGTATTTCAGTTATATTGTAATTCAACTACGTCATAATTGAATTAAATAATTCAAACCTTTCAATTAATTCAATTACTAATTATTTTAATGGGATGTGTAATTGAAATACAATATAATTGAAATATTTTAAACAGATGTGTAATTGAAATACAATATAATTGAAATATTTTAAACAGATGTGTAATTGAAATAAAATTCGAAACGCAGAAGTTATTTCTGTTCAGATATTATAAATTTATAGATAATAAATTCCTCCTGTGTTTGAAATCTTCATATGGATTTTTCAACCTCTTATTACCTATTACTTTATTATTCTTTAATTTTCAATTTCAATTTAATGACATCGTAATTCGCAATTAGTGTAATTTAATTACAAAGTATTTCGTAATTGTACACCATTGCAATTACGAATTACATTTTAATTTGATTGAATGAAGATCTCAATTATAAATTACAATATGATTGAAATACAATGTAATTCAATTACTTTGTAATTATAATTTCTGGAGTAATTCAATTGTAATTCTGCACAACTCTGTTTAGCACATTCATATTTTGAGGATTAAATTAAGCAGACCGAAGAATACGATTTTTATGTTGACCAACGAAAAAAGAATGATTTCCCGTTTTCACAATCGACAGTTCTCCAGAAGATTTTTTGGATCAATCGGAACGATTTCTGATTACAGGCATGCGATCTGCCGCTTTATTGGAAAGTGCCGCTCTTCCTGGCAGCAGGGGGCGATCAGACCGGCTTCGTCGAGATGAACGCCTTCCTTGATTTCTGGAAAGAGTACGTACTCAGCAATATTCATTTAACACTATGACGTCCGGCGACACCACAGTGGTGACTTTCGCAAACTATCGCTCGGCGGCCGGTAACACCACAGTGGTGACTTTGGCAAACTATCGCTCGGCGGCCGGTAACACCACAGTGGTGACCTTCGCAATGTATTGCCTGACGGCAGGTGGCACTGTAATGTTGTCGTGCGCACGATATCGTCCAGTGGCCGACGACAACACCGTTGTGGGGTTCTGTTGTTGCTTTTGTGAGACGGATTGAAAACTCGTGAGAACTACCAATGAGATTAGAAAAACTTGAAAATCATCTCCCAATAACCTCAAAACCAGCCGGCGACAAGCGAAATAACAGAGGTAGTGGTGCCGGCGCCAAGCGAACAAATCTTTACGAAACGTGCGGATGCCAAAGTGTTAAGAGGAGACTTATGTTCTTGACGATATTCGTAATCTCGACTCGAGTTCAGATTCTGTCAAGAATTTACGGTAAAAGACACGAGAAAAGAAAAAGAGAGAGTGAGAGAGCCACACAGATGAGATTCAAGGCGGTTAGACCTTGGGGAACCAACGTGTCTCCCATTCTATCTATCTCGCCGACTCATAAATAACCTCCACCATTTTTACTGAAATTTATTGCTTTCCCGTACCGTTCGTTTATATGGTGTAATAAAGACGTTAACTTCCTCAAGGACGCTTATGCCAACACTCCCGTTCAGCTTGGTATCGCTGCTTGATAGTCACTAAGTTTCAAAAGACTCGGTCGTCTCGAGGATTTACACTGATTGGCTCCTCCATTCCGACCTTTGTTCAACACCTACGAAACACGGAAAAATAACAAAAACCTGCGACAGGTCTACAGCCTCTTCGTCTCCTCTTTCAACGATTCAACGCGTTGACATGTTGACTGCCGCATCAGTCTTAATGGGTGACACTGTTGCTTGGCTAACAAATTAGAAACTTTTTACTGAAATGTATTGCTAGAAATTAAATTCTATCAGCAGAGTTTATGTATCTATGGCAAAAATAGGTGATTCGAAAGAGTACAAAGATCAGAAGAATTTCAAAGAATCAGTTTTCAGTATTATGAAATTATTAAAGAAGGAATGAAATTATCAATATTAGGTTTAACATGTTAAGCTTGCGGAGCTTGTATTGACTTTCCGTTCACGCTGCAAGCAACCGCAAGTTTGTATCTAAACAACAGTGACCTCTCCGAGTTGACCTACTCGGCGTCTAAACAAAAAGCCTAATTATCGATCCACGAGGAGCCTTGACGTGTTAAAGACCTGCGAATCCTTATGCAAAAACTGTTAAACTGTTTTTCTTAATATATTTAACAGGGCTGACTTTTAAATTCTTCTAATATCTCTACTGCGTTAAATTACACCTACTCACTTGATGCACCTACTCAAAATGATGCTGATAGACGCACGAACATAATTACTTCGATTTCGTTGAATTTTCTGGCGGTTGTAATTCGACGTGTTAACCTCTTGCCCTACAATATCGAGTCATACTCGTGATGAACATTCTGAACAGAGAGTCTAATAAATACAATAAGGAGCAAAGCTGAACCAATAACCACAAGTCTTGTATAAATCATTATTTATTGCTAGGAATATAGAAGAATAACAAAATATCAACATTATAATTGTTTTTGTCATAGTTAGAAGTAACTTGAGAAATTTTTTTCAATAATTAATGTCTCCTCGTTTAGCAATGACGACAAAAATAGACTGACTCGGTTTTGCAAAATTCTTAAGTTACTTCTAACTATGATACAAATAATTGTAACGTGTTGATTTTTTGTTATTCTTCTATATTCCTAGTAATAAATAATGATTTATACAAAACTTGTGTGGTTATTGGTTCAGTTTTGCTCCTTACTGTGTGTATTAAGTATATGTATTATATAATACATACATATGTATGTATGTAATATGTATGTGATTAATTTCCTATAAACCGAAATAAAATTCTATTTTGGCATTGTTAATGTACAGCTATTGAAAAGATCATATAGGCATACGATAGATATAAATTTTCTCCTGTTTGTAGGAATTCACAAATCACAAAAATGTTTTTTAATCGCTGAAATCGTAAAATAAATCGTGCAGTGCGAGGGGTTAAAACGTAGAAACAATGGAGCCAAATAGAGTGTCGCTGGAAAAATTGTCCTTGAGGGGTGTGAAAGAGCTTAAACGGGTTCGGCGATTGGTAAACAATTGAATGAAATCGACCGGTAGCCACCGGCGTGTCTCGATGCTGGGGGCCGAGAATAAATCACTGTATCGTTTACAGAATGTCGAACGCCAACCACGACGCGGCCAGCAAGTTTATCAGAATCACGACCCGGGGCCAGAGGAACAGCATACTGCCGGAAGATCTGATCCCGCTGGTGCAGGACCTGGTCGAGACTCATCCCGGTTTAATTTTCCTGAAAGAGGCTACTGAGTTCCATTCGCGCTATGTACACACGGTCCGTACCGGCACGATAAATATTTGCGAGCCGCACGATCTCGGCCGACGAATCGCGCGGGGAAACAGAATGAAAATATTCTCGATCCCAACAACGACGGCGGCTGTGATTTACGCAACGACAAGTCGCACGGACTTGAATTTTATTCAAGACGATCGCAGTTGGCAATTATCAGCCGCGCGTTCGATTCTAATGCGACAGGACGATCCTGTCGCGATTCTGTGCAACCTGGAATTCGCTACTTTGTTATCGAGACGTTCATTTGTTCATCGCTTCGGTCCTTCTTGGGACACAATTTACTTACACTGACTCCAACTAATATTCGTACACTCTTAAAAATCGCATAACTTTGTCAATATTGGACTATTTTTTTTTCAATTCTTTATTATTGTTCCCATCAGGGTTACAACAATCCTCTATGGGTTCACACCTATGCGGTGGTCACCCATCTTTCCATGAGCCCCAACCAACGTCACTTAACCTCAACGATCACCATTCCCACAACACCACCGGCGAGCCACCACTCGCCGGCTGTCAATATTGGACTATACTACGTGTATTTTTTTCAGAAGTTAGAACAATTGGATCGTTACATAACGTGGAAAAATTTTTTACAAAAATTGCAATTGGTCGAAATTGCAGAGAAAAAACTAAAAGTTGTATTTTGCAACTTTTTTACGCGGGCTTACGCTAAAAATTTAAAAAGTACGTTTTGTACATCTGTATCAATTATACATATTCTGAGAATTTCATCGAAATCGGTCAACGTTTCAATGAACTGCAGATGATACTTTCATCTTTCTCTTAATTTTATTTTCATTTTATTTTCATTTTCATCGTTAAACGTTTGTAGCTCAGTGCAACGTTGACCGATTTAGATGAAATATTCAGAATATATATAATTGATACAGATGTACAAAACGTACTTTATCAATTTTTAGTGTAAGCCCGCATTAAAAAGTTGTAAAGTACAACTTTTAGTACTTTCTCTGTAATTTCGACCAATTGCAATTTTAATCAATCGTTTCTCTCAAAAAAATTCAAGTAGCGTAGTCCAACATTGACAAAGTTATGCGATTTTTAAGAGTGTACGTATATTAGTTGGAGTCACTGTAGATGCGAAGGAAAACGTTGTTGATGAGATATTTCTTCAAGGAACCGTTGATTTTAATTGGCTTTTGGGGTAATTGTTAAATTGTTATTGATTTAGGGTTTCTGAGTACAGGAGATTTTGGGTACATGTTTGGTCAGGCTTAAGATACTACAGTTTAATTTTTATGTAGTTATGATCATTACTGTTTGAGTCATTAAGGGTAGCATACGTTTAAAACTGATTAATCTGAATAGGAACAGCCAGAACAACTTCTCACGTGATCAAATTATACGTATTATGTATAAAAGTTTCATGAAAGCAGTTTTAGTAAGCTTAGTATAAAGAAACAAAATTAGAGTACGTTCGAAACCACTTGACAAGTTAAGAATTAAATAAAGTTTCCATCAACTTTCCTTTGAGACAGGGAACTGCAGTACGATTCTCCACTATAAGCAAAACCCACTCGCCACGCTATTTTTGCAACACTATGGTACTTTAACCTTTCGATTTTATCAGTACACCACACGCAGCAGTGAACATTAAAAGTCTCGTATTTTTCCAATCTATGTTTTAAAAAGATATGTCGGATTACGTCATCCGACATATTCATAATAATTTTCCTAATGATCCAGCTTTAAAATTGTATACTCGCGGAATGGTAGCAAAAGATGTTACCATCCGTCTCAGCTCACGTAGCTAAAGTATTAAATCTTCTCGGTGAGAAACAGCATGCACGACCAACTACAGTTGGATTACCTGTGATGCATCGAATAAAGCCAAGACTTCTAGCGAGATTAATATTTGTATTTGTTCCCCGTCGCAGTAGCCGGCTGTCGTGTTTGCTTCAGCCTCGTTCCCTTTGAACACGTTTGCGTCCAATATCCGAGTATCTGTTATCAATAGACTACTTATCTTATGTAATTATGGCAAAAATGGGCGGTCGTAACTTCAAACAACGCGTAGATTAAAGGGATCTGAGAATATCGTTCCTGTGATTTGCAAATTACCCAAGGTATCCAATTACTTTGAGGGTGCCAATTATTTTTGAAGCATAATTCATATTTAAAGAGAGACATGTAACATATTAACTGATTTTAACGAAGAAAGTTTAATCTATAAGATTGTATCTATTCTTTAATATTCATTACGCTTTAAAAATAAGTGTAATTATTAGGCACAGTAATTGGGTTCCTTGCCGTAGTTATCAACGTTGCTTTACTTTCATGATTCTGCCAGGTGATCGCAAGGATATTTTACTGCGTGAATCGAAGCTGGAGCGGAAGGATCTCCGTGGCTGAACTGAGGAGGAGCAACTTGTTGTCGGTGATCGCGATCCTCGAGCACAAAGAGGACATCAATCTAGTCACCGCATACTTCAGCTACGAACACTTCTACGTTATTTACTGCAAGTTCTGGGAGCTCGATCGGGATCACGACCTCTTCATCGACAAGAAGGACCTCACCAAGCACAATGACCACGGTGAGAACAAACTTCTCGGTAAACTGTTCCAGCTATTTTCCTGTGTTAGCACTTTACCGACAGTATGAAATTGCTTGTTGTAATAACTGTGATTCGTTGATTTGCGAAGAAAATTCCTGCGGCTATCGACCAACTTATTTAAAGATCCTCAATTATTTATTCTTGATTTTGAAGGATTATTGTGTAAACGTTACCTACCAGTCTACTATGGAGCACTGTTACTTAACAGTCCTTCACAATTAAAAATAAATAATCGCGGGTCTATAAATACACTTGCTCGATAGCTATAGTAATTGTGTTCACAAAGTAATACATTGAGCAATATGAACTGAATACTTCTTTCGAGATTATCGTGTACACAAGATGAGAGAAGAGAGAGAGAGTTTTTGTAGAGATTCTTGCAGTTCTTTATGGTGAATGTAAAATAGAACAGTTATTGGGGTAAGGGACCCAATTACGGTGCCTATATTAATTATACTTAAACGTAATGAAATTAAAAAAGAGATATCAAATTTTCTTCATTAAAATCAGTTGATAGTTGTATATGCCTTTTTTAATATTCACACACAATATACTTTAGAAACAAGTATAAGTAATGTGGCCACAGTAATTGGTACTCCCACAGTACTTGGGTCCCGTACCCTAGTATTTCTTAATATCGATTTTCTCTTGTAAAAAATCTATTGGTTATTAACAAATCGTCAATTTGATGTTGCAGCTCTGTCGAAGCGCATGATCGCGAGAATATTCAGCGGCGCGGTGACAAGAGGAGGTGTAAAAAGTGCGAACGGTGTGCAACAGCCCCAAGATAAGATGAGCTACACCGAATTCGTGTGGTTCTTGCTGAGCGAGGAGGACAAGAATCATCCCACCGCGATCGAGTATTGGTTCAGGTAGACTATTCGATCGTACGATCAACTTAACGAAACATATGAACCATAAATAAGCTTTTCAATCTCGTTGGCAGATGCATGGATCTCGACGGCGACGGCTACTTGTCGATGTACGAGTTAGAATACTTCTACGACGAGCAGTTGCATCGCATGGAGGCTATCGGATTGGAGACGTTGCCGTTCGAGGACTGTCTCTGTCAGGTACCAAATCGATTGACCGTCGAAATCAAAGTGGTAGCATGCGATTGCGTGAATTGATGTATTTGGCGCAGATGTTGGACATGATCAAGCCAGCCACGCCAGGCAAGATATCTCTGAGCGATTTGAAGAGGTGCAAGATGACCTCGATATTCTTCGACACCTTCTTCAACCTCGAGAAGTACCTGGACCATGAACAGAGGGATCCATTCGCGTCTGCGAGAGAGCATGATCCCGACGGCCATGAGGTAAAAATCCAAACGTGTCTGTTTCGTTTATTTATTCGTGTCATCTTTTGGCATACAGCTCTCAGAAACAGAAAGAGAGACGTGTTTGATAATTAATTCAGGTACATCTAGAAAAAAAAACAATTCTGTTACCGTTAGTAAATCATTTTGATTAAATTCATTACTGGTTAATGAAACGTACTGCCAATTCGTTGTTGATTCATTGGCGTCATGTTCTGTCAAACAGCTGTCAGACTGGGACCGGTTCGCAGCAGAGGAGTACGAGATGTTGGTGGCCGAGGAGAGTGGTAACGAACAAAACGAGCAGAAGTGAGTACCGTGCATCCTAGTCGCGGTTCATGCATTTCCCTAATCTCGTGACATCATCTATCTTCATCCATCCGTCGAGCATTATTCCAATGATCATTTTCGAATCGCCAATGCCGCGGAAAGGCTAAAAGAAAAGGATGAGAGATGCGTCGATGAGCGATAGATGAATCAATCACCGTAGGGAGTTTCTTGCTTCACCCGAGCTATGAAACGAAACTCATAGCTTCTGAATTTCTGGCATGCTTTGCCGTTTAGATAGAACAGTATTTTTTGAGCCTCCCCCCCATTTTTTCCCGCGGGATCTAACAAATTTCATCCTGTACTACGACCGTAATGACAATGGTGCGATCTATGCGTTTGTTGCAGGCTGTGTGATGATGAAATGTAACCATCATCTGCAGCTCAGTAAGTAAAGAAAACCGAACTGCATGGGTATGGTTGCACGTGAATGCGTAATGCATCGATAGAGAGTCAGCTAACCGCTTCTTACTCTTCTTGTGTTCGATTTATTTTCTTTGCCCGCGGACAAACGAATACGAATCCTAACCGCGGACAGCGAATCGCGTCAGCTTCCTTCGAAGAGGATCGGTCTCGCAATTGTTACAGAGCTGTAGGAAGTCTTCGTTTTACTATAATCGAAAATTGACCTTTAACTCTCGGACACCGGATCGTTTTGATCCAGTACCGTCATTCTGATGTTCTCAGCAAGTCCGAGGGTTGAACCTTCAATGCAGTACAGACCATCATCCTCCTTCGCTTCCATTTTTACCCTTTTCGTTGCTGCAAATCGTTGGTTTCAACCGAGTATGGTTCAGTCGCACAAAATGACTCGACTCGAAGGTGCCAATACACTGACCAGCAATTCGCGACAATTTTTGCGTGACAGCGATAGTTAAACTGCGAATTTGATGCATTCATGAAAAAAAAATGAACTGGTCGAATACCAACTTGTAGAGACATTACTTTTTATATTTGAGTAATTACTTACTTATATTTGAAATTTTCACTACAGGTTCAAATAAAAAAGTTGTGAAAAGTGCCATTTTTATTTCCTCATGTAATTCTTACCAATTGCAATTTTTTCAAATTCTTTTTTGCACGTCATTCGATAAACCAATTCTTCTAATAGCTCAAAAAATGTCAGGTCGTTTGATCCAATTTATAATACCTGTTAAAAAAAAACGAAAAGAACTTTCCGGACAACCTAATAGAAGAGAAAATGCACTTTTATTTAACTTCTACTTCTGCCGGCGAGTGGTGGCTCGCCGGTGGTGTTGTGGGAATGGTGATCGTTTTGAGGTTAAGTGACGTTGGTTGGGGCTTATGGAAAGATGGGTGACCACCGCATAGGTGTGAACCCATAGAGGATTTGTAACCCTGAGGGGAACAATAATAAAGAATTGAATTGAAAAATTAACTTCTACTTCTGACTTGGACAATTTTACCAATTTGGTAAGCAAGCGTACACGCTTCTGCAAGCTGGTCTCGCAAAAAGATGTCGCGAGTTACGCGTATCAGTACCCTAACAGAGTCCCAGACAGTGGAAACATTTGTCATCCTCGCACCGAACCGTAATTCGTTGAATTTGCAAGTATTTTGAATTTTAGAACGCTCGTCTCTATAGCCCAACTGCGCAGAGCTTGGTCTATAGAGAGCTGAAACAAAGCCATAGAAAAATTGCATTCGCGCCTAAAACGCTTTTGTCGATTCGCAGGTCATACGATTCCATGTCGGAGGACGCGTTCTCGCCGAATATGGACGGGGAATCGGTGGATCAGCTCCAGAACACCGAGCACCAGGGCTACCTCGATGATCAATCGGCTGCGAACCCGCAGGACTCCATTCATCAGTCCAGGAATCAGTACTACGACAGCGGGGACAGCGACGACTACGCCGAGAGCGACAACTGAAACCGTTCTTTGATCACTCCGGGAACTCGAACGCGATGGGAAGCTGAACTGGAAGCAAAAACAATTCCTTCAACGAGAAATATCATCTCGAAGATGGAGCAAACTCGCTGAAATGCGTCGAGAAGTGATGATTCGCGGATAAATGATCGGTGAGAACCAGTGAAAGAAAACGAACGACAACCGTTGATGAATCAGGGAACTCTAGAATGATGAAAGCCGAATTGGACCAGTAGAAGGAAGAAAAACAGTTCCTTCTGAAGGAAGAAACAGCTTGCGAGTAGCAACGCGAGAAATCGAGTCAAATGATCGAGATGAAAGATGAATCTTTCACCGGAGCGTAGTTCTTCTGCCAACAATGGGGTTTGTCAGTGACAGTGAAAGGATTCCTGGATCCGTGGACTGTGTCGGATCGGATCAATTCGGTGATCATTCGAATCGCCGGTGACGAATTACAAAAGTACCGGGGGACGCTCGAGATGGTTTCCGAGCGTTCGGATGTGACAAGGGGTGTATATCTAAAGATAGGTCGCTCCGGAAGCGTTCAGTGATCCTCTGCTAAATCCGGAGAAGGGTTCAACGTGTCACCGAATCGATCCGCAGCTAAGAACGGACGAAGAAACCAGGCCGCAACGACTCATGTGATAAGTGTCGTTGTTCAATCCCGTACACGATGATTCAATCGTGTACACGCTGTGTACTTCACGTTGTAAATAGACAACAAATCACCGGACCCTTATTTTTACTTAACGTAAGAGCCACTTTGAAACGCGACACGCCTCTCGATCGCTGCAGCCGTTCCCCGGGAACGCTTAAAAACTTTATCATGAACTAAACACGTAAAAGACCCTCTCTGTCTTCCGTGTATTCGCACGCGTACCTTTTTCTAGCCCAAAGGATGTTATTTTTTAGAGGAAACGAAGAATGAATCTCCGTGAGACACAGTATATTTCTTGGAAGACAGAGAGAGAGAGAGAGTGGAAAGAGGATTCGGGGGCTCGAAGCTGCAGCAACCGGAAGTGACGCTGACCGAAGATATCAGGGAATCTCTTGCCCTCTGTAATCGTCTTGTAAATTATAGTGTTACACCGCGACCGTATTGCGAGAAACTGACGAGAGGATCGTAGAGTCAACGTATTCGTCCACGGTCCAGGTAAATTCTATCGGCTACTTCAGGACGTTCGTCAAATTAGTACCGTAATTAACAGACTACGGATCTTTATGCGAAATCAAAAATTGGTTTTTCCACTCATTTTCGCCATAAATGCATAAAATCCGCAATCTGGTAATTATAGATAACAAATTCATTGAGCACTGTGCCCTTCCATTTTCAAATCTCTGAAATTATTTTTATTTGAAGAGGAGTAAAAATGATTTGGACGAAGGATCTTGAATGGCCAATTGATTTTATTATGACTGCGGAGACAGCGTAGGGACTACTCGTACGTGGGTGTCTTCTTTTTCTGATGATGCAAACTATGTAGCAGGCCTGGAAACGGGCGACGTTTACGATAAACAAGCCAAAGATGCAACGTGTTCCGTTGTCCGAAGATCGGAGATGTACAAGAAGAGAGGAACGATCGGGGAATTTTCAAGCGCTCTTTTTTTCTTTCGAATTCGTATCATGAAATTGGGAAAGCTTCCCTTGAGATTCCCTTGAACAGCAGGATTCCGGGTTTTATCGACGCTAAAACTACTGAAACTCTGAAGCTGATTTCATAAAAATTATTCCACACACAATTGATTTATTTGTACACACGTCTGATTTGTTCTACTCGGTAGTTGTAGCGTTGAATATCGACTGACGAAGTCTTTTGTAAGCCGCGTTCATGTTGTTTTCGAACGTGAACAACATGTGTTCTGAAAAGTTTGTTAAATACTTTTCTTTTTTTCATTTACTTCGGTGATTCGGTAGAAGGTTTTGTATATTACGTGTACTCTTGGATGTTGAATCTTGAATGAGAAATTTACAGAGAATCTTGTTTCCAAACGGATCTACTGATTTCATATTATTTTCTCGCTGTTACGGGAACACCGTGATTGACGTTCGACGCAAAAGCACTCTTGAACGCAGTTCGGTACAACGATTGAACTTGAATGAATCACGGGTGTTGGTACTCTTGTTAATTTGAAGAAGCATCTCGTGGCAAACCCTTGATTGTTAACTGTTAAATTGATTGCTCGTGAGATTTTATTTCTGCGTGAATTCTATGTCTTGTTGTTATATTAAATAATATGAATTCGCTCGAAGGACGATCGTCATTTCCGGTTCGGTAAGCGTGTGCACTGCATTCGGATGACTGCCGCGGTACGAATCATTGTATCGATTGATAATCTGTTTGAGCCACCAAGCTGCTGGAATCCCTGTACACACACACACCAACACGAGCGCACGCACACACACACACAAACCCACACACACACATATTACTTTCGTCTTCGAGATTTCATTTTAAACTGCGTATATGATATTACTCTAGTCGAAATGTGTGCTATAATTCACGTAAAAAATTACCACGAGACTGGGAGGGTTTAGATGTCCGTTTCGTGTTGTTTGTTGTTTAACGACGATGAATCGCGAGCGAAACTTCCTTGTCGTTAAGCGTATTTCGTTCTGGAACACGAATGCCATGACTGGATCCATCCGAATCTACATTGGACCCAATGAGCGTAGATAATGATTTAAACTGGCTGCTAGGAACATATGATTTAGGTAAAACGTTCCGAGGGTCGTCAAACATTAGATATGTAGGATAACGAACCCGATTACTGTGGGGATACCAATTGCTGTGCCTATATTAATTATACCTATTTTTAAAACCTAATGAACATTAAAAAGGAGACATATAACATATATATTAACGGATTTTAACAAAAAAAAATTTAGTGTCTCTTTTTTAATACTCACATTATGCTTTAAAAATAAGTGTACTTAATGTGGGCACAGTAATTGGTAACCCCTGGTGAATTGATTCCGTTACCATAATTATCATCGTTGTTGAGACGCCTCAATTTCTTGATCTTGAATTTTTGAAAGACTAAGTCTTGATCTACAGAGGGCTAAGTGTTGAGCTTTATCTTTCAAAAATCAGACCGCGTCTTCCTTTAGTTTCTAAACATAAAGTACAGGAGCATTATCATAAGCGATTGGTGTTCCAGAACGAAATATTGGATCCAAGACGGTGCTGAGAATCGATGCTTGGCAAACACCGAGGCCGGTGTTGTTCTTGTTGCTGTTTGCGTACCTGTTTAGTTGATTGCATGAGCTCAGCTGTTGTTTTATAAATCGTTCGTTTGAATCGTTTATCGAGAACCGATGTTTACCAAGCATCGAAGCCTACAACGAAACTCACGTGCTGCTTTCGAACGTCGGCGGAGAATCTATCATCGGATAAGGAAGAGGATTTTTCAGTCGGTTCTGATCGGAAAGTATATATTATGCAGAATCGGACTTCGTGAATTTCTTTCTTTTTTTTTTTTTGTAACGCAGCGATCCGCGAGAGGATCGCTTTTGTTGACTGTCCAAAGATGTAAAGCTATATTAACACTTTACAATCGTATCTTTTATATAGTTCGTTATGATATTTTTTTTACTATATATACATACGTATATGTGTATATATCTCTATGTGCATATATATGTATATGTGCATATCTCTTCGTAGAAATTCTCGTCGTGACGTGTTCGTTTGGTCATAGACGTCTCGAGGTCGTGACGACGGGACGAGGAAAGAACGTGTCTGGTTATTCGTCATTGCATTTGGCCATGTTTTTTCGATTGTTATATTTATTCATTACTCTATGATAGGTTTATCACTGTTCTAGCAATCTGTTACGTGACGAAATGAGTCGAGCGTGTCCGCGCCACGATTTTCGCGTATCTCCTCTGTCTAATGTATTCCCAACAGGGGAAGAAAAGGGAAACGAGCATTTTTCAATGGGACACCAAGCTCGCGACCCAAGATGTCGAAGTTCGTGACTTGAAATTGCACACGCATGCTTTCGCAGTTTCGATTTAATAAACTCACGTTCACAATTTACCTACATTTTTATTTATATATTTTATCTGTGCATGAGTAGACGAGTAAGGTAATTTTGCAAGTTAATAAAAACGAACGGTAAAAGATCCTTTGCGTTGAAATCTGTTCACTCAACCCTATCCTCTTTCGCTCCCATGCATTCTGTTAGGTTCATTTGGAGTACTGGAACTTTGTTCTCTATGTTCAGGATTAATTCATTTATTCTGATATGTAAATATAGGTCGACCGATAGGAAGCAATAGATTAATAAAATAGGAATGAATACGTCCTCGGAAATTAATAAATGAAATTTTACCCAATTTATAATTGTTTAATTTACATTACCTAATTACAACTACAGTGCTGCACAATAATTAAGAATTGGTAAGTACATAGATACATAAATTTTCGTCGGTCACAAAATTTTTTCATGGATTCCGGTGCGCTCTATCGTGAATCCTCCACTTTAAAACTTCACAAACAAAAATCTAAACTAAACCTTGCTGTTAAATGCTGTTCGTTGGTCACGACATCACGTGAGAACGGCTGGACCGATTTGGCAAATTTTTTTTTTTAATGTTCGTTGTAGTCCGAATTAGGTTTTTACGCAAAGAAAGTTTGGAAAAGTTGGCCGGAAATTGGAAAATTCGGGAAAAAATGAGACTACCCACACCGCGACCGCCATACAAGATACAAGATACAAGATAAAAGATAAATGTATGATATTGTGAAGTTCTTCAACTTTCTTACATGTTACAGATCCTAATAAAATTTGGAAGAATTAATATATTAACGTAAAAATTCATTTTAAAACTTGGACAAATAATTCCGTCACCCACATATGGGTGACGTGGCAGTCAATGTGTTAAAACAGTATGTGTAGAAGTCGATGTTTGAAAAAGAAATTTCTCACTGTACTGTTACCGCGATATATTTGTTATTGTTGTATTCGTTCAACATTTATTCATCTACAAATGATTTTTGCCGCTCTCGACATAAGGTACCGTGAGAAATTCGGCAAGAATCATTTGCTCCGGAAAATCTGAAAATAGCGCCATTCCGTGCGGCGGCAAAACGCTCAAACTTCTAGCCAATTTCTTTCAGCAATCGCCCGCTAGATGGCGCAGCACGACAGTGGCGCTGAAAATCTGAAAATAGCGCCAATTCGTGCAGCGGCAAAACGCTGAAACTACTAGCCAATTCGTTTCGCTAATTTTCCGCTAGATGGCGCAGCACGACAGTGGCGCTGAAAATCTGAAAATAGCGCCAATTCGTGCAGCGGCGAAACGCTGAAACTACTAGCCAATTTGTTTCCCCTATCCACCGTTAGATGGCGCTATATTTAGTTTTTCAGCTCCACTGTCGTGCTGCGCCATCTAGCGGGCGATTACTGAAATAAATTGGCTAGAAGTTTGAGCGTTTCGCCGCTGCACGAATTGGCGCTATTTTCAGATTTTGAATGGTGGAGGCCAAAGGCCACTGGTTCCCTCGTTTCATATAAAACAATTAAGCTGTACGTTCTAATCCTGGTTAAAAAAATAATGAGCGTTCGATTTCAAGACTGTCAAAAGACGGCCCAGGTTCTGTGTCATGCTAAAAGACGGCCGGGGTTCTGATCCAGAAAAGACGGCCCAGGTTCTGTGCCATGCTAAAGACGGCGAAGTCCAAAAAGTAGGATCATGAAAACCGGGCCATGAGCACTCTCCCTTCCTCTCTGCTGGTAAGGAAGCGGAACAGACAAGGAAGCGGGAAGTCAGTTTCAATAACTATCCCTGTGGAGCAGCAGCAATGACAGTGGCGACGCCAATCTCGGGAAGAGAAGAAACCAGCAGTGGAGCAACGTGCTTGGCCCATTTTAACTACACACAACTGCCGAAATATGATGGTTCATATTGTGTAATTTGTTAATAGTTCGCGATCCCTTCTTCCATTTTATCGTTGCGCAGAGACAATACGGATATTCTAGTTTCTTTGTCGGATACTTTTTCTGCGGTATCTCCACGAGAACGAAAAGCAACATTTTCGTTAACCCACCGTCTACCCCTTTTTATCGCCGACACAAATCACCGGAGCCTCATGTCTCTCTGTTGGTATTGTTTCTAATGTTTTATACCGCGCCTGGATTTAACCATGGATGTTCGAAATGAGGTACGTTATTCTCTTGTAGTTAATGAACAACTGTGCTAGAACGATCTCTTAATTATTCTCGACGGTCGTACTGTGCGCCATAGGATTTGAGGTTAGGCTCATGGTTACATATTAAAATTGAAAGTATCGTTGATTATAGAACAAAGTGCAGCCAATGGGAAATCTTGTTTAAGTGCGAACAATATAACACATTACATAAAAATCGATAAAAGACATTTGTTTTTAAACAATGCTGTAAGCTATCCTATAGACTGTTGCCAGTTTCTATTAATTCCTATTAATATCGATTTTCGTCCAGATTTTGCATGCTAGAACTTTCTACGGAAGAATTAGAGAATAATAGTGCATGTTTACTTTCAAAGAAAAAACAAAATAGTCATGAGGTAACACTGCTGAGTATTTATTGATTGACCTAAAATTATTAATGAATTCTATGTATTCATTCTATATATTTCGTTCATGTGACTGAAATGAATTGTACAATAATAATCTTACAAGTGTGTTTCTTTCATTACAAACCTTTTTTTTTATATTACTACATCCAATTGTGTGTTTCAGCTTGATTTTCAATTTTTGGATTTACATGATTTAAATGAGAATGATAAGAATCATTTAATTGGTATTCTAAAGTCTCCTGTCATTACCGATACCTTAAAATTACCATGGGACACGGTTGAAACTAGTAATGATATCAATGCTTCTATCACAGAAATTCCACAGTTACAAAATCAGTGGTATCACAATGGTAATTGCGTCAGCTTGTTGTAAATAATTCTATTAAGAGACTGCGGATATTATAAAAGCGGAAAGAGGATAAACAGAATACAAAGTAGTAAAATCTAAAATGGAATTTACGAATATTCTTACAATATTTTCAATTTATTAAAATCATTACTTTGCGTAAATATCTGCAGTCCATTAATGCAATATAATTTCTATGATTAATGTATCAATGATTTCTTTGATGTAGCAATACCACCACCTCCTTCATATACGCAACAAATAATGTGTAATGAGTGGCAGGGACCACCTATATATCCTGTTCCAACAGATGCCCACATACAACCATTTATGCCTGCAATGACTTACTCTCATCCTGGCTACAACCTCGGCGGTGAAATTCATGATGTCAATTGTAATAGAGAAAATAATAGAAGAAATAGCAGGGGGAGAGGTATAAGGAGAGACAACTTCAATCGTGGAATGAATCCTGCGAATGAAATGCAACCGGGATACATGGGAGAACAAGGACAATTTCATCCACAGCTGTCTTTCGTAGTCATGTATCCTGATCAAGCTCAGCAACAGCAATTCTCTGGTCATGTTCATTATCCGTTAGCAATATATCAGCCGAATCTTCATTCACACACAAGTACACACCCGCATGCTCAGCCCACATATGGATATCCTCCATACCACCATCCTTCGAATAACATGAGGTGTATCCGGCAAGCGGCACCCGTGCTTTCTCAACCTGCACAAGACTGTGCAAAGATACAGACTACGAAGTTGCACGAGAAGCAAGTGCAGAACGTTTATACACCAGTGAAGCAGCCCTTTCATCAAATAAACGAAGAGGACAACTCTTCTCAGACCAATATAGTCACTACAGTGATTACTGTAAATAACAGTCAAGTTGAACAGTGCAATGATAGCATGGACGACAATACTGCCATCCGGAAGAATGCCAATGCAAATGGGAAAGTACCTCCGGTGAATGTAAAAATAGAGCACAATATTGTGTCGACTGTAAATGAGAATTGCAACGGAGCTGAAAAGAATGATGTGCCATGCGTGAATATCAATAGCAGCATCGAGGTGAAGCAGAACGGAGAAACTGACAAGGAGTATAAGAACGAAACTGTTTCTAGTATTAAGACCACTGTTGTTAAAACACTGTCCAAACCTATACCCAAAGGCGAGAGTGAAGCACAAAAGGAGGATACTCCTGTGAAGAGTGTGCTGGATGAAAGTGTTAGTAAAACACCAAACAACTCTTCTTCTGTTGCCACCAGTAGTGCTCCAGTAGCTCCAGTTCCTGCTACACCACCTCCGAGTGTATCTAGTATATCTTGGGCGAGTGTTTTGAAAAAAGGAAACACAGATGCACAATCTACTCTATCCAATTACAAGCCTATGGCACGCATTAATCCTCTACCCGCTAGTCCGATCACAGAAAGTAATGTAATTACAAAAGTACAAGCACAATCGGAAAAAATTCAACGTACAGGCACACCGAGTTTTGCGAATGATAACACAGCGTCCAATCCGCAAAACATAGTGAACGAGAACAAAAACGTACAAGCGGAATCGTTGCAGAATCGGTATAATGATCCTATTGCCTACAGAATGGGTGGTAAGTTTCGTGTTAAACGAAATTAATACAAGTACAGAATGGGGCATTTAGCACGTTGATTGCCGCATAGATTTTGTGTGTTTGATACCAGTACTATTTCACTCGTATGAACGATCAGAGTTATGAGTATGATTATTATGATTAGTATGAGTTATGATTATTATCAATTACTTGATAATGAAGTTTGCACGCTACACTATGTGATATCGGCCATTGAAATGTTTCTAGCAATTGATGCAGACAATTTTTATTTTGTAACTAACAAATTAGTAATAAATTGCAAATAATCTATTGATATTTTAAAATTATTTTTATGATTCTTCTGTCTGTTTTCATCACAAATGCATAAAATCCGTAGTATATTTATGACAATCGTTTTTAACAAATCAATGATGCCAGTCACCAGTGACGACTATGGCAGTCAATGTGTTAATCAATTGATGAAATAGTCGGTGACCTTTTCTTACATGCTCCACCGTGTATATTCTATTAACTATGGCTTATTTATTGAAATGCTTTGTTCTAGAATTTTTACTAAATTATCAAATAGATAAACAAACTGTAAGTTTGTTACCTCGAGGATTAACGAACCGTAGCAATTATTGTTACATTAATAGTATATTGCAAGCTTTGCTAGCTTGTCCACCTTTTTATAATCTTTTAATGGCTTTACCACATTCTAAAAATCCCAGTAAGATGTCTTCCACTCCACTTATTGATAATATGTAAGTGTTCGAATTCGTATCAGATGTTTCGAGTTGTATTATGGTATCGATAGATTTTACACATTTTTCGTCTTCTATACAGGATCAAATTTGTACACGAGTTTACACCTTTGTCGGACGGTGCACGACTGGCCAGAAAAGACCGAGCAAATAAACGAGGGGAAGACACGGTAGTAGATATACAAAGTGGAGTGGCCTTTGAACCTTCTTATGTATATACAATGTTAAAAAATACATCAGCTGCAGGCGTATTTTCCGTGGAAGGGCGCCAAGAAGATGCAGAAGAGTTCCTTTCGTGCCTTCTGAATGGTATCAATGATGAAATGCTTGAAGTATGCACACATCACTCATTTACTTTTACGTTCTATGTCTACAACAAGAAATAACAATAATTTCTTTCTTTCAGCTTATTAAATTAGTAAATAACGACCAAAACGTAACGTCTAGTGTTGAGACTAACATAAACTATAACAGTGGAGAAGAAGAATGGAAGGTACGTTTTTTATTTCACAAGTAAATTAATATCAGACTGCGAAAGAAAAATATTGATCTTATCGATGCCGTAGGTTATAGGCCCAAAAAATAAGGGATCTATCACACGACGTACTGAATTCGGTAAGACACCATTGTCTGATATATTCCGCGGACAATTGAGATCAAGAGTGTCACGAGCAGAACAACCACCAACAGATAACGTCCAACCTTTTTTCACGTTGCAACTTGATATCGAGGTATTTGTTCTATTAGAAAACGAAATATCCGCTTTATTTATTCTCGAATGAATTCTTTCGACGGATTATCTAATATATCGGAATTCCCGAGATTATTCTCGCATATAATCCCGAAAATTTTCGAGAACCCGAATGTGCTCAGGAATCCCCATATATTCGAAAACCCGTCCCGACCCGACATTTTTCTCGCTCACCTCTAATCGTTACACAATAATATACTAACCAATTGATTCATTTTTAGAAAGCTGTATCCGTGAAGAGCGCGCTCGAAATTCTCGTTAGAAAAGACCAATTAGAAGGAATGACGTGTAGTAAAACAAAGCAGCAAATCGAAGCTTGGAAGCAAGTTACTCTGGAAGAATTACCAGTGATCCTTATTTTACATTTAAAGTGGTTTGACTACAAACTTGATGGTTGCTCAAAAATTCTCAAAAGCGTAGAGTTTCCAGTCGACCTGAAGCTAGATAGTAGTAAGTAAATTTATCGTTGTTTTTTTATATACAGAATATAATACCGAACCTGTCTCGTTACAGAATTCCTATCGCAAAATGCTATCAAAAAATTAAATCCAAAACGAAAGCATTATAAGCTGTTCGCTGTTACTTATCACGATGGAAAAGAAGCGACAAAGGGTCACTATGTCACGGATGCCTTTCATGTTGGATATGGTGGTTGGGTCAGGTACGATGATAGTTCATTAAAAGGTGTTTCAGAAGGTAACGTATTAAAGCCGATTCCTCCCAGAGTTCCATATTTATTATATTATCGAAAATGCGACACTATCGGGAATAATCAATCGAATAGCGGTAAAGCGCGTTAGAAAAAGAAAAAAAAAGATTTAAACGTGTAGGTGAAACTGTATTTTAAGTCTAAAAAGAGGCAACTTGAAAGAATGGCTTTTTACAGTTTTGTGGTTCTTGTTGATATTTATACCTAAATACAGAGAGTGTTTATTATCCAATATCATGAGAAAACAAAAAGCTATTTCCTTTTAACATGCTGTACTTCCATCGAATATTTGTACTAAGAATTGTTGTTACAAGGTTTATGCATAGTTTTCTTGGTACACGAAATAAAAAGACAGTTAAAGTTGAAGTTGAATAAGAGTTTTGATTTTGGCACTCATAGTTCTATTGAAGTTACATAATTAAGCGCTTACACATTACATTTTATAAAAATATTAAATGTCGAGATCTCTTGTACATATCTTTCTTATCTGATTGTGAGTATACAATACGTGAGAAACAAAATATATACATAACTTTGTAGAAAAGAAGACGAAAAATATAGATAAAAGTTTTTCTACTTTAATGACAAAATTTCTATGAAATGCAAATTTTATATATATCTGAAAAAAGGACATCTTATGCCTTAAGTTATTTTTGTACATAACCTTCCCGCGCTCTTATAAATATATATTCCAACTTGCCAATAATTTCTTCTATTTTATATTCTATGCTATTTAATCATCCCTTGTTTGCTGGAACTCCGTTTAAACGTTTTTTGTGTTCTTTTACTTCCAGTATTGTTTTGTTTTTAATACTAGTTTCTATATGTATTTATGACTGAGAATTATATAGTTGGAAACGCTTTCGAAAACGCTTAGAAAAGAAATAATTGGTAAGATGGAATACTAACACCGATAGTAAGGGAGATTGTATAAACAATACCGAATTCGTGTACAAATCTACATTGTATACGTTAGATTTGCATCTTCAATTATTAAATTTTTGAGAAAAATAGAGAAAAAAAGCAAAAGAAAAAAATGTAATTCATATATTCTTTTTTCTTTTTTACATTTTAACACGTGTAAAAGTATATTTTCTAATTTTTGTAACAAATTTAATCGAATAATTTAAAGAATTTATACTCGATTAACAAATAATTGGTGGTATTATGCCCATTATATTATAAACAGGCTTAAATTATTGCAAGTTTCTTATTATTAAAATGTGTGTTATAAACTTAGGAAAATTGATACTTATCGAATTGGAATTTGGTTTTATGTGAAATAAATATTGTTTTTTTTTTCTTTGGTTTTGCTTAAATGTAAGTATGGTTTTGTAACTTTACTGTTTCCTTTTCCGTCGTTAATGAATTACTTTTAAAATCTTATAATTTAAATGAAGTAATATTTACATGCGAATGTAGTAATTTAATAAAGCAGCAAAGTTATAGAATTCCATTGCAAAACATCTTATATACAATATTTACATGTTATTCACCAGATAATGTAGATAAGATATGTTTTAAGTAAAATTTTACAGTTGTAATTTATGCGACAAAATACAAAGTAATAATTTTCTTTTACTTCCTGTGGAATTGTAAATATATATATCTACAGTTTATAGAAACTAATAAAAGTATGTATATATGTTACGGAAACTTGTTTACCATTTATTTGAGAATGTTATGAAACATTTACACTTAATTTATTATATATTATTACTCAATTTTAATACCAAACAGTATGTTCCAATAAATAAAGAATACACAATGACAACATCTGTGGTGTTTCTATCATCTATTTATGTACAATTTATTCAGATGCAGTATGTTTAACAATTGCTCTATCATACATTTACAGTAGATATTATAATTAATAATATCGACAATATTAGTTATAGTATTCTTAATTTTATTTTTCATTAATCTTAGTTGTATAATGTATTAAATATCTGTATAGGTATAATATATAGGTATAATAAGTATAAATGCTGTTAATATAAAACATAGACAAGAATTCCATTTAATAAATAACAAATGCTAGAAATGTGGTAGGCAAACTTTGCCTGCAAACAATTCTGAGATTACTGTGATCCACAAAGCTAAAACAAAGAGTATGTAAGAATTTCCAACTTGATGAGAATTTGGTAATTGATATGGTTGTCCACCAATTTCAACTATATGGAAGCCCATTGGAAATATAACTGCTGCCAGACAAAACAACACCACTGAAAGATAATTACATATTTGGTAATCAATAAGTATCTTGAGTTTGGTTCAAACGATTGTCTATAGACCATTATATGAGCTTACTAGCTGTAAATCCAACCCATCTTGCATAGGGAATAACATTGCGATCCCAATGAGAACTAGCTAATAGAATTATTGTTGCCGTTATCAAAATGCAACCAATGAAAATGCAAGAGAGAGCCATTAACCATTCCGGCTGTAAATCTGGACTGTAACAAACTTGAGGTCTATTGTACAGTGTCATACAAGACCACATCAACCCTAATCTTGTATCTCCTATAAAAAAATACACACACACACAACAAATTATTTATACACGTTATTATCTTAACGGTTATGTCTAACGGTTATTACTGAATGGCATAGTAGAACTATATAACTAATACAATATGAAAACAATTAAAATAATATATAATTTCGAAGCACTCACCGCCGACATCGGTAATAATCCAGTCAGGCATAGCGAGACTGATTATTGCAAATACATCTGCAGCAAGGAATAACGTCCCCGAAATTAGGGTTAATTTATCCATTTTGCGTTAACAATGCTCAGTTTATATGGACGTAATAAATACATATGTACTTATATGTATACTCATGCCAATAGTTATTGTTGTAAAGGCATTGTGTTCTTTTGTTTAATAATCATCCTTGAAAGAGAATGTGAATTTTTTATTTCTCCACTTAACCATCAACATGTCACTATAGCTGCAATACAAACGATTCCTAACCTCAAAATTTGAAATTTCATCGCTATAGTCAACAACAATGGCGGCAAATGTCAGTAGCATATGGTAAGGAAGTAGAAATAAAAAAAGCAACTCAATAAAGACTTTTTTATTTGATAAAAAAAAAACAAATATATAATTGCATGATCAATATCTTCCTGTTCTGTTAAGAAAACATTTTCTAAAAGACGGATTTGTTCATTTTTATATACATTTCTCTCATAATTAATTAAAATTTCTTACATACAACAATGTTGTAATCAGGACGTTTAAATTCGATTAAATTGCATTTAGAGGGTATTTGAGTATATAGCATAATTTCGTCGTTTGAATTTCTTACAATTTGGTTCGATCTGTATAACAGGTTTATGACCTGAAATATAAATAAAATATTTTATTATATTGGTGGAATAATATTTTTACTGATTTGCAATTTGCCACTCACTGTCGTCTATATAGTCTAAATTGACTTTCGATGGTAAATTGTCTAAATCTTCATCTACAGCTTCTTTGCTGTTATTTACTTGTACATCCTGTTCTTCACTGTTACTTTTAGGGGACAAATTTAATGGTGACGTCCGATTAAAAGAATCCTCGGTTAAACTACCATCAAAAGTAGAGTTTAAAACATTTTCTTCTTCGAGTGAAACAGGATGGTCAATGGAGCCTGATACTTGATCATGGCATGTATCTATTGACGATCCATTTGATTTAAAATCCTTATTGCTCATTAATTGCAGCAAAACGAATGGATCGTCGATACCTAAATTATTACAGAACTGTGTGGTCTGATTGTTTATCAATAATTTCGGTGGTTCAATTGAAACCTCTGAAGCGTCAGGATCATATGGTTTTGTAGTCTGTGTGAAATTTAATGGTAATTCTAAATTGTGATTGAATTTCTTCAGAACAGTTTCTTTTTCCTCTGCAGATGGTGTAAATATCCATCTATTGTCACCATATTGTCCAGGCATGTAATGAATACCACTTTTCACACTCAACAAGTGATTGGTTAAGTACAATATCGTTAACCATTCCAAATCATAATGCAGTTTTAGTGGTACATTTCGGTCATGCTCTAATTCGAGTATTTGAAGAAATTTTCTTTTTGGAAGACACTTGTCTAAAGCTAGAAATTTAGTCACCCTTAGTCCATCTTTTTCGGGGACAAGAGCTGCGAATTTGCAGTGTAAATGTGCAGAGAACCAATACCTTGGATAATGATATTCCAAGAGTTCCATACTTGGCGGACTACCAAGCATATTGTTCTCGATATCACTTCTGTAATAAAAGTATTGCAAACCCTGTGTACTTCTCATAAATACTCAACTCTTAAGTAGACAACTTTCTTATGCTTAAAGCAAAATTAATGTTGATTTACCAATTAAATGTCCACTTAAGTGTTAATATGCTAAAAGAATTTTTTTACTAGTTTACCTAAAGTATGGTTTTCCTCTTAACAAATTATTCTCATCCCCATACTTGGTTATTCCTGCTGGCCAATCATGGGATAAGAAAATATCAATATTGCCACTAAGCTATAAGAAAGAAAATAGTATGAAGAAGCAAAGTTTTTAATCTGATTCAATACAAAACATTTACACCAAAAATTCAGTCTATGGAGTACCTGCTTCAGTCGAAAAATTTCTAAGTTTCTAATATGATACACGCTTCTGATTGTACTCTCTGTGTACGGTGGTTTTTCATAATGCCCCTGCATAAAGTGCTGACCTTTATAAATGCCTGATATGCCAGCAATTCTAATACCACCTATCGATACAACACCAGCGTATCCTAAATAATAAATGTTTGGTGCTACCCATCCACCATATGGTAATTCTTGAAGATAGTTTGATGCTTCATGGTTACCTCCGATAAAAATTGTTAGTACAGGAGCAACTTTCTCCCCGGAATAATATCTGCAGTGCATTTTATAATTAATTACAAGTAGTATTTAACCCTATGACCATATAGAGAGCTTACAAAAATCTTTTCGAGAATATAGTTCAAGAGATTCTGTGGTATAAAACAGTTTAAATGATCCACTTACTTATAAAAAGTACACATACTCTTATACTTATCAGGTACAGCCATGCAACTGAGATCGCTTAAATTTCTTGTCGATTGAAAGTCTCCACAGCAAATAAGCAAATCTATTTTTCTTTTATCAGCTTTCTCCATCTCTTGAACAGTATTATAAATAATATCTAGTTCCCCGTGGGCGCAACCTTCTACAGCGATTCTCATGTTTGCTTTTTAATTGTAATCTTTCACTTTTTTAATTGATAACGTCTATGTCTCACTTAGCTGTCTAATTAATAAAATATCAAGAAAAACATGTATTGTAATCATACAACCTAGTCTAACAACTTTCTGACGTAGCCGCCATTTTCTAGCATAACAGAACAGGTTTGTTGCTATAACAACTATTGTACCGTGAAGTTAGGTATGTATTTGAAGTTGTATTGTTGTCTGGCGTTGGGCGCTAACTTTAAATTTAGTTCACACTCATTCCTCGACCTGTTTTAAATATAAAATATTGTTACAAACGCGCTGAAGGTGTATTTTTAACTGTAGAATATTTTTAAATGGCACAGGAAGAAATTTCTATAAAAATATCGCCTGGTCGAAATACGGACATTTATATTCACGAAGTGTAATAGGAAACGATATGATGTATGGGATAACCTAATACATACATATATTTTGTACAACTTGTGTAGCGCACAGTAGCGCATACATGTGTATATACGTCTCGCAGTACCTATAAAATGTGCATGCAAAGAGAGGAGAAATTCCGACGATCAAATGTATTAAAAGTAAATGATTATTCGTAATGATTAATCCAGTACACCGATAGCCAATTATGAGCGTAATTTTTAGCACAGAAGAGGGATGGATAATATCCCACTTGCAATATCTTAATGATATTTACAAAAATGTAAAGGACTGCAACACGCAGTGTAAGTTAATCTTCAATGAGACTTTATTTGAAATTAATTCTCAATATTTACGCCAGAATCAAATAACTAAGTTCGATCGACATGAGGAAAATTTGTTGCAAAATAAGAGTAGAAAACGGAAAAGATCGAAACTTTTGCCAGAAAATGATCTGAAAGAGGTATGTAAACAGATCTATAAAAGATTTCGTGAACTTTTAGTTGGAGAATACAACTGTAACAATCATTATATATTTTGCAGATCAATTATGTCAAACAAGCATTTAACCAAATAGTTATGTCTGCAAAAGTGGAAGGCTTATTTGCTTCCGATGTGATTCCTACTAATAACGAAGCAGCACGCTTAGGATCACAGAAATTTTATCAGGACACATTCTCCATGGAGGAAGAATATTTTTATGGTTGCAATGACGCAGACGAAGCTATTGTATCAGGAGCGAAAGAAAAGAAATTTGTGTTTCCAAGGAAGTGTAAATTTTACTGTTATGATGTGACAGACATCAACAAGAAATTGGAGCTGAACAATCAGTATGATTTTATATTGTTGGATCCCCCTTGGTGGAACAAGTCTATAAGAAGGAAAAAAACCAAATATCTGGAAGCTAGGTGATATTGTATGGTTCAGTATAAGCCAATAGAAAAAAAAACAAACTTTCTGAACAGTTTAATGAGAATAAGGACTTTGATAATAGTATAAGTTTTCCTTGTTCTCAGTTTTTCAAGCATATGGGTAAATAAGATTTTAGATGCAACTTTTCAACATCAAAGTATTGTTACACAATATCAAAACAATGTTGATGCATTTTAAATTGATTACATTGTTCAATGTCAGTTTTGCGTTATAATAACAAATGACCAAAGTTAAAATTTGTTGAACAGTGTTACAGTTTACATTTTATTTAATTGAAATTATTTTTTGCAAAGTACTACTAGCTGTCTATTAGCAAATGTATTCTGTACTCTACGTGAATTGAGTCTTATGTTCTTCTGTTAACAGTTATAAAATGATGTACAACGAGGAACTAGCCAAGATACCAATTGGAAAATTGTTGTGCGCAAATGGACTTGTGGCAATCTGGTGCACCAATGCACCCACACATTTGAATAGTATTTTTAATGATATATTTCCATCGTGGGGTGTAACGTTCAAAGCAAAATGGTACTGGATAAAAGTATGTGCAGTTATAAAAGCAAGATCGTTAAAATCTATAGTTTACAGTAAACTCTCATATAACGCGGAGAAATTTAATTTAATTTGATCTGATTTGTACTAATTCTGAGTTGCTTATAACGCAGTACGAACTAATCGCGTTGTAGGAGGGTTAACTGTACTAAAATGTAATTAACATATGATTAAAATTATGCTTCAGGTCACTCAAGCAGGAAATACGATATGTAATTTTAATTCGGCGCTTGGAAAACAGCCTTATGAATTGCTATTGTTGGGATCTGTATTAAATAACAATAAAGTAAACATTCCTGATGGAAAATTAATAATAAGCGTTCCGAGTGCGGTTCATTCTCACAAACCACCTATTACTGGTAAGCATACTAATTTGCACAGAATAATCCAGAATTGATCTTACATAAACATACAACTGAAAATTATAGAAGTCATGAAAGCGTATCTTCCACATGAGCCAAGGTGTTTAGAAATATTTGCAAGATACTTGCTTCCGAATTGGACAAGCTGGGGACTAGAAGTTTTAAAATTTCAGCATTTGTCGCTCTATACAATTATAGAGGAGTTACAAAAAGCTCAAAATAGTAGCAAAACAGATGTAAATAAATTAAGTAAGTAGAATTAAACACAGTGATACAATAAATATTTCGATGGTACTGTCCTTTATTACAATCATAAATTAATCGTACTTCAATAACAATCGAATTATATTGTTATGAAGTGCCATTTACATGTTCGCCAATACCATTCTTAACTGTTGTACGATAGCCATGTGGATTTTTTGTTTGCCACCTCCAAAAGTCTTCACCTATTTATTAAAAACATTCTTAGGAAATTGTTGAAACCCATAGTAAATCATTAATTGACTTACACATCCGTTCGACGTTATACTTGGTCCTCCATCCTAATTCTTTCTCTGCCAAATCCGTGTTAGCATACATCGACACTATGTCACCGTCTCTCCTATCTTTTAGAACGTATGGCACCGTTGTCCCCGTCACGTTCTCGAAAGTTTTAATTAGTTCGAGCACGGACACACCCTTGCCGGTACCTAAATTGTAGATTTTTAGCCTCAAGTGTTGTTTGTGCAATGTGTTTAGGGCCGCCACGTGACCAGCTGCCAAATCCATTACATGAATGTAATCACGTATACCTGTGAACAAACGCGAAGACCGATGATGTGTTGTACAAAATTTAAGTAAAGGTGCGAATAAACTATCAAGTAACTTGCGACAGTTGTTATCAGAGAGCGAAATAATATACAGGGTGTTCAGAATATTACTAGCCAGCATTTCTTTTGGAAATAGTAAATATTAGGAAAAAATGTAAAATGCCTATAAAAAACAGTACTGCTTTTTCCTCTTTCATTTTTTTCTAATATTTACTATTTGCAAGAAAAACGCTGGCTAGTAATAGCGTGAACACCCTGTATATGGTAGGGCAAAAATCGTAGTACAACCGGGCAGAGGGCGTTTCTACATTAAAAAATAAGGAAAAAATTTTGGAATTTGAAAAATTTCTATTAGATAGAAATCGTCTGACTATTTCCTGCATATACTAAAACACGCGAACCCGACGGATCTTTACCCTATTTTCTCGAAAACTGCCCAGTTGTATTTATAACATTTGCAAATAAGTGTACACGCTTCTGCAAATGGTTTCGCAAAAAATGTCGCAAGTTACTTGCTAGTATATTCGCACTTTTAGAATTGTTGGACTCCTTGTTCTACCTACCTGTACCATCTTTCGTAGGATAATCGCCGCCAAATATAACAAGTTCAGGCTTATGCCTTAAAGCGACTTGAGCAATATAAGGCATTAAATTCGAGAACGGTTTCGTAGGATCCTCTCCAATCAAGCCACTGGGATGAGCACCTACTGGATTGAAGTACCTTAGAGATATGATATTCCAAGTCTGTTGAAGTAAAGCGAATCATCTCTTCATTAGTTCTGGTTCCTTTGTCAAAGACGAAGAATGATACATGAAATGCAATAGGTTTAAGCGCACCTTCTCGGCTCTGGATATATCCTTAAGCATCTCTTCGATGAAGTACTTTGTCCTGCCATACACGTTTGTAATATTACCAGTCGGATGATCCTCTGTAATTGGAAGTTCGTTCGGTTCTCCGTACACGGTGCAAGAACTACTGAAAACTAATTGGAAGCACCCAGCAGCTTTCATTACCTGAACAGAACGACCTTACAATTATTATAGGTTGCTTGACAGCTTGTTGAATCGAATTTTACCTCTAGTAAATTGATAGCGCCGATAATATTATTTCGATAGTAGTGGAGAGGAACTTGCATCGATTCACCGACCGCCTTTATAGCCGCGAAATGGATTACGCAGTCTATTTTATGCTGGAATGTAAAATATTTATTAGTATTGTTAGAATTTCGAATTGTTAGAATTCAAGAATTTCTGAAGTATTCCCACTGTTGCCAAGTACCTTATTGAAAACTGTTTCCAGCTTGTCTCGGTCGATGAGATCGCAGTTGTAAAAGGTAACTTTCTTCCCCGTTATTTGCTCAACTCTTTTAAGAGCCGCAGAGTCACCGCAACCCTCGGTCACGCTATTAGCAAAATTATCTATCGCTACTACATCGTACCCACTTTCCAAAAGTTCAACGATACAGTGGCTACCGATGTAACCGGCACCGCCGGTCACGAAAATAGTTCTCCAATCGGTGCTCATCCTAGAATCAAAGCAGGATTACCGAGATGTTGTTAAAGTTAAATTACAGTAACTTTTTAAAACAAAAATCAACGCGACTCTCTTGTAAAGACGATCGTACGTGTGAGACGAAAAGCACAGGTGCTTCGGACGTTCACCTGTAGCGAACTATGTGGAGTTCAAGGTCGTTAGCACACGTGGTATACTAATACAATTATGATGGGTACGGTCAATTTTTTATTTTCAATACACGCGTCTACAATTAATATAAAACTTGATTTAGTCAAATTTTTATTTTAACTCAAAATTGTTTCAATTTAATAACATTTTTAACTTACAATAATTTTCAAATTTAACGAACTGAATCAATGATATACTTAAAGAAAAAATTCAGTAAAAAATACTATGCTGAAAAATACTACTATCTGATATTTTATAATTGAAAAAAAAATTATTCATTCTACACCTGTGTACTTAACGGTATCTTCAAACGCGTGCGATGCATTTCAAACATTTTTTCAGCTAACACAGTAATTCGAACGCTGTACACTTAATTCGCTTTAATTTAAAAAAATCGAAGTTCATTTCTGTTTTAAGTATACAAATATATTAATAGAGATGTATTTTTTTATAAAGAGTATGGATGTGCTATGAGTATCTTTGTCTTACAAAATATGTCTGTAATGAATGTTTACCTCGATAACAAGATTAAAAGCGACAAAATATACGTCAAGTTGGTACAGAAGGATTCGAGGACGCGACCGCGTAATCACTGACTGCCTCCCGATCACTGGCTTCGTCTTCTGGTATAAGAAAGCAGAGTATAGTATATTCGTGGAACGCGACGCATCCCCTCTTTTACAATACCATCATACTAATCATTGTCGAGGCACACACACTCGGAAACCTCGACCCTCTTGAGTCCTTGCTTTCTGCTGCAACAAGTTCTTCCTTTCACACCGACATCGTCGCACCGTTTGCCTGGCCTCCTCGGGTGATGCCAGTAGGTAATAGAAGTGACGATGGCACACGTAGAAAACCCGTAGCTGTTACCGATTGCATCATCTTCACGATTTGTACAGGACTGACTCATTAAAATCCACTAAACTTAAGCAACAACTTATTTCATCAAAGACATCTATTTTTGGACCATCATAAAAACGAGAAAGATGAAACGCTAGGTGGGCGTTTATTAAAATATTTGCAAAGTTTTCATTTGCTTTTATTATCTCTACATTGTTCGTTCATTGCGTCGTTAATACTTGAATCAATTTGTGCAGCAACTCCCTTTGTTCTGCGTCCAAGTAGGGCCACAGTTCACCTTCCAGTTCCAGCAGTGCTTGGTAATCATGCGATTGAGATGCCAGCACTAAAGATTGCAATAGCAGCAACTCATCTTCGCTCATATTGAAATCTGTAATTTTGTTGGACAATTAGAATGTGTAAAATGAATTACGACAAGTTGAAGTGAAATAGAAATTAATTTTCTGTACAAAATTATTCACTCATTTAATTATAAATTCTAACATCTAAAAAAAACTCGAGTCGTTTGCTCCAATTTTGAAAAAGTTATTCGTTTTTAAAAGGTGTATGAGTACGTTGTATACCCACTTAATAAGTTGAAAATAATGCAACATTATTTTCAAGTATTATGTTTTTACTGATGCAAATTATACCTACTCATTGATGTCATAATAATATTTTTAAGAACTGTGTGAAATTACTCGCCGATATTTGGAGTTTCTTCTATCCAAGCATACTTCTCAAGAACTTGAGCCAAAGAAGGTGTTAGCCTCTGTGGTGATGGTTGAAGTATAAGTAGCAGTAATACTCTGGTTACTTCACACCTACGAATAAGAGTAATTACTATACTTCTTCTTACAATGTAACATAATTATTCCTATTATGTTCTATACCTATGTAGTATGACACTGTAGTTGCCTTTTGCTCCAGTATTGATATAAATTTCGATAAACTCGACAAACTCGTTAAGAATTTGTAAAGCAGATACATAATCTCCTAAATAAATAGTACTTTAATTCATGTCGTAGTTAATCGTAATCATTCACAAAAACAATTACCTTGTTTAATATGATAAGACACTAATGTACTAATGGCTTTCACAGTTGGAAAGATGTCAATAGCTTTACGTAATTGTTGTATACCTGCCGGAGTAGGACCTAGAGCTATTGCCAATTCTAAAGCTAATCCAGCAGACATAGTACTAAATCCTGTTTGATTCTGACAACGTGCTAAAGCATGACCAAAACAACTTATAGCAGCCTAATAAAAAGTAATCGAAAATTCAATATTTTATGATAAACTGTGTTTGTTTACAAATACAAAAGTATTCTAAACCTGTGTGTTCTCCTGTCCTATGGAAGGACATCCTATATCTTTATCTTTCTTGTTGGCCACAAGAAATTCTCTACCTGCTTTGATCAAAAAATTTAATTCGAATGATATATTATCTAATGTCCCTTGACACCTAGCTGCAGCTAATAAACATAAGCCTGCGTATTGCCATAATTCTTTTTGCTCACATTCCGCAGCCAGGAGTCCTGAAAAGAGGAATACTATTGTACACCTACGATTATGTATTTACAATCGATGTACATATAATGCAAATGATAAAATTTACCAAATTGATCGCTTGCTTCAGCAACATTTGGCTTCCTCAAGAATCGTCTAAAATGAAATTACCAATAACAAGATCAGTAAGAAAATATGAAACATGTAATCCTATATTTACTTTTTTAATTTATTGGATATATTGTGATATTTTGTCAGAAAGTCTAATGTATCAGCCATTGTGTATTCAGTTAGTCAATATCCGAATTTCTTGATTCAATTCCTTTTGCCTGCATGGTTGGTTACATGCCAATGTGACATGATTCTTTTCCTTGCTGTAAACAATAACTTTTTAATAATGACATTTCGATTAGTTACAGCATTGTGTTGATCAAGTGAATCGTTTACACATAACCAAACGAGTTGTTTATTAAATATGATTTTTTATTGTTCGCATTCGATACTGTTTGCCGTTTGAAAAAGATGTTAATAAATGGTAATTACAAAACTTTGTCGAGAATGTAATCTCGCTGTTGTTTTACGCGCAATGCTCTGCGTCGGAGCTTTGTACTCCGGCGAATAGTGGGAGTGGGAGAAGAAGCCTAAGTTTCCGAGTTAGGTCATGCTTTGTATAGCCTATGTCATGCTGATGTGAATGTTGTGTCATCCATCGTTTGTGTACGTTTTTATTGTAAAACACATAACGTATTTCGTATTATTTGTTTAACAAATATTGCCTGACGTTGCACGTCGTGACTATATTGCAATTACAAAGACGTAAGAAATCGGCCGAACTTTGAGCCGGTTCAGTTTATGAATTGTTATCCGTGTGTTTACCGTGTTCGTATCGTAGGTACATAGAATAAAGTTAACGGAACAGGATAATTTATAAACGAAGAAAATAGGAACGGCATGCGATAGTATCGTTGTACTGTAATGTTTCGATCGTATACGATTGAAAATTAATTAAATGTTTCAGGTACACAAAAAGCGTCCGGTTGTCATTCTGTTGACTGTAGATACGAGAAAGTGCGAAAACCATTGTCAAACACGACTGTACACTATCAACCTTGAACAGTGTCAACAAAAATGTGCAGTATCATACACTCAAGTAATATAATGTGTTGCGAAACAGTATTATGCTCAGTGTCCCTCTTCGCATAGAGTTAATAACACTCTTATCTTCTCTTTGAAAGAATAAAAAACGTTAAAAAGCCTAAGGGTTTCTTTAAAAGATGCATGGATTTGTTGAACTAATTTTATGCAGTGCTTCATTGTGGATATTTTTACAAACTATCTGGAGCATTTTAATCAGTGTTTTTTATAATTTTTGCGTACCATGGATTATGTGGGGTACTCTAATTGTTCTGATCGGATTAAAAGTAGCCAGAATTCCACAGCCAAATTTACAGATAAAAAACGAAGTGCTTGGAGTGAATCCCCTTTTACCAAAAAAAGATAATAACGTACCCAAGGATCACGGTAATGGAGACCAGTTTTGCATGCGAGTGGTGGCCCATCGTGGTGGAGCATATGATTATCCTGAGAACAGCTTAACAGCCTTTCGTAATGTAAAATCTTACATTTAATCATGGTTTTTTGTTTTATATTTAGAAATTACTCTAGCTGGAGAATTAACATATCAACCTGTCTATTGTTATAGTCAAACCTTTGTACTGCTGTAACTAGAGATCTGCTGTGCGAAAACCCGAAAATGTCGATTACCCAATGGTCAGAACAAAATTATTGTCAAGAATCCTGACATACTCAAAAACCTGTCCCGATCCCAAGTAAAATTCTCGACTTGTCCCGATCCAACATTTTCAGGTCCTCGCACATCTCTACCTGTCACATGATTACTGTCACTATATTTACAACTAGTACAATTGTGCTCTGCAATTACAGAGGTTCGACTGTATTTAGTTTGGAGTACTAGATACCTTTGTAGCAAGAAAAATTGCTTAATTGTTTCATAATGTAAATACGAATACTAATATAGTAGTTACTAACAGAAATATTACTATTTTAAAGCGTTACTTTTTGTAAACTTCATTACAAGCAGAATAATGATCACAATGTACTTTACAGAGCAAAAAGAAGAGCTGCAAAGCAGTTGAGATTGATTTGAGTCTTACAAAGGATAATGTACCTATAGTATTTCACGATCCATCGGTTGATAGAATTACTGGAAAAGCTGGAAATATAAGAGATATGACATGGGATCAATTAAAAGAATTAGATATCACCCATAATCATCCTCTTAAGTACTTACTTTATAATTCTGTTCGAAAATATTTGTAATCAAGAAGAAAATTTTTAATACAATTCATTATTTATAGGGATAAGTTTGATGGAAGTGAAAATATTCCATTATTGGAAGATGTTTTAGATACATGTTTAAACCAGGATCAAAGGATTATTATAGATGTTAAAGAAACTAGAACAGAAATTGTACAAACAATTTTAGATGCATACAATAAGTATCCGAAATTATATCAAAGAGGAATTATATCCAGTTTTAATCCTATTGTTATATACATGGTAATTGAACAAACAAAATCTTAATAATTATAGTAGAAGTAGTCTAGTATACACTATAGTATATATAATTATAGTATAGTAGTAGTAGTATAGTAGATTAAATGACGATTCTGTTATTATAGATTAGGAGAAAGAATCCGAAAATTGTGACAAGTTTAGCATGGAGACCACATTATTTTTCGAGAACATCATTTTCTGCTTTTGAGAAACCAGGACCAGCGCGTTTTAACAATCCAATTAAACATATGGCAGCTTGTTTATTAGATCATATTTATGAGTGGGCACTTTACCATTTTGTGTACTATGTTGCAGGTGTTTCAGTTGTTTTGTTACATAAAGATACGATAAATCAGTATGTACACAAGCCTTTATGGTATTTCTATAAGTCGTATTAATACGATGTTTCATTGTGATTCATATTCCAAAGAACAAAATATTTTTTCTACGTTATTTATTTTAGGTATATTATACAAAAGTGGTATAATCGTGGTGTTCGTGTAATGGCATGGACAGTAAATCTACCATCAGAGAAATTGCATATCTCACGTTTGCTTAAAGTTACTTACTTAACAGACACATTATTACATGAAACAGACATGTAGTACCATTCATACGCTTTGTGCTGCAAGTGAGTGTATTCTATTGACATATGAATCATCATTTTCAATCATCTAGTCTATTCATCGATACGATGAAACCTATTTATATATATTTTACAACAAAATTTCGTGTTTATTTTACGACGTGAAAGAAATTTTTTATTTACATAAACTTCGAAGATATATGCACTAAACGAAAAAGAAAATATTCCTTCGTTACTTTATTATATATACTATTATGTTATATATGTTTAACTTAATATATATAACTTTATCTGCATTTAAAATTGTGTAAAAAAGTAATTTATTATTATATTGTTTGAAAATTTTTAATGAAAAAATGAAATTCACGCACAAGCTTAAGCTAGAACTAACGTTTTCAAACTAATTATAAATTTGTATATAATGTCATTCCCATTCTTTTTTAATACAAGAAAAATTGTTTTAATCTTTGTCACCATTGCACATCATCTATATCTATTAAATGTACAATACTTCACCAACATTTCATGTCAGTTACTTATAAATGGATATCATTTGAAATGCATGACTTGTAACTATACTTTCTTGGACGGAGACATTTATTTTAAAAATTACGAAACACTGTTTGTAATTTAAAAATTCGTCACACGATAGTAGTAAGTTTGCTTTTACGGGATTCCATACCTTGAATAAGTCCTGTTAATAAATCTTCCATTTCCGTTGTAGCACGTTTCAATTTACAATTATCGTTAGCTACATAAGAATCTGCAACAGTAATTTGTATAAAAACATTTATGTATAACAAACCGAATTTGTACTGCCATAATATAACATACCATCCAGTAAACAGTCGTCTGCGACCATGTTTTGCAACCTATCTAATATATCATTTAAATCTCCTTGTATATTTTGCAAACTGCTATGTTGTGAATGTTTATCGGGCCGCTGAAGAGAAGACGGTGTATTATCTCGGTAAATACCCATAAGGGTGTCGGAAATAATCAAAGGTGATTCGTTCTCGGTGCTTGGTGTCATCGTTTTCATTGAATACTTTTCTTTTTTCGATCCAGAATCATTAGATCCGCCCAGCCATTGCGAAAAATCGCTGTCAGTGGCATTTATCTCCGATCTTTTGTTGCCTATAAATCAAATATTTTCAAACAACTCTTGAGAAAAATATGTTATAATATTAATAATGTACCTCCAATCCATGTACTCAGTTCTATATGGGTCGGTTCCAGTGTATTGACAAAATTCGTGCTAGTGGACGCTTCCTCGACATCGTTGTTTTCTTCAGTGATACATTCGCCGGATAGCGTTGGATTAAAATTAGTTGGTTGCAACATATCAGTATCATTTAGATTTGTGTTCTGTTCTATGCTTTCTTGTCGAATAATTGGACTCAACTCAAAATTTATTGGCAAAGCCACTAATCTCGATGACAATGGGGGAATCATCGGTGTACTTTGCATGTAATTCATTATACGAGGCATGTGAGTCCTATCAGCAAACAAATATTTCTAAAAATAGTTCAGACAATGTTTCAGTTTTACCGTTATAACTTTCATAATCTTGTAAATAATTAAGTCTATTTTACTTTTAATATTTTTAAACGTTGCAACTGTGATTCGATAGTAGCTCGATGTCGTTGGAGTCTTTCTGCTTTAGTACCCCGTATATCAAGTAACTCGATTTGCAATTGTTTATTCTCTTCTTCTAGATGAGTTATTATACTCTGCAGTTCTTTTTGCGGATCGTTTAAAACTCGTCTTCTCATTGTACTTCTTATTGACTCGTTATCCGTATGTCCTATTTCGTTGCTTTAGCAAATATTAGAAAGTCATTTTTATTTGGAACACCTTAAATAAGAAAATGCTCGTACTTTATCTCCCTTATAGTTACCTAGGTATCTGTGGTGTTTGATCCTCTGTGTTCATTTCGATTGATCTGGTAGAACAAAGTCTTAATTTATTCCTTATTAGCTCAATAATCAGCTTCGTTACTTCGCGATTCGATGTCTGAAAAGTATTTATATTTATTATTCTGTATAAAAAGATTAAAAATATATGGATGTACCTTGGTGCAGAATTCACGAACTGGATGTTTCAATTTGTGTTTTCCCGATACTTTACCATACAGAAAACACTGTTGGCACTGATGATATGCTGTACATTTCATGCATGTATAACGTGGTCCTTGAATAGGTGTTACTTTGCAGGAAGAGCACCTTATATTATGTGTAACTGAAATAAAGGAAATTTTTGTAAATTTCAAGTAATGTAAAATGATTTACTAGTATTATAGTGTAACACGTACTGTGCTCTGCAGACTTTGTGCGATTAAACGTTGTTATCCAAACAAGTAAAGGAGGTTCTTGCATAATCCATGCTGCAAACTCTGACTCGGTGACTCCAAGGCATCCTTGAGACTATTATAAAATTTAATCTATTAACTTCAAATCGAATATATTTGAAAATTAATTCTGATGTACCTTTGAAAAACAGTTATCAATGTGAGATTGGATACTTTGATACCCATAAGCAGCACTTTCTCCAAGCATTTCGGTTATTTTACAAATATTCGTTAATAGTATGTGCAAGTTAGCTTTAGACAAACATGCATTATGATCAGCTAATTGTTGATAAAAGTAGCCATATTTCTCTTGTAATCTTCCAGAGCTCATTAATATTAAAGCAACTTTCACAGAAAATACTGAAACGCTTCTAGTATATTGTCTACAAAATTGAAAACAAGTTTGAAATAATTATTATATGTTAAACAGAAAATGCACAATGTTGGAGATAACGTACTTATCGAATGTAGTTAAAATATAATCCACTGCTAGTTTTGTTGTGTTATCAACATCGAAGTTAGTATTATTCTCCTTACAAGCTGCAAAGTAAATATCAGAGAGAACATCTTCAATTTCGCTTGGATCTAGATTCACACAATTTTCTGTGATCGAAAGTCTGTGTCGCTCGAAGATTCCCGCAATTAACTCTAATTGAATATATTGCACTGCAAAAATGGAATTTAGTCATTGTTAAGCAATGCTATCTTCGTTATCATTATTGTAATATTGAACTTACTGCTAAGTTCTTTGTGTAAGATTTGCATCTTTGCTGCAGTTCTGTATGATGCGTACCGAATGGCATTGCATTCTTCTATGGATCGCATAATATTTTGCATTGTCATATATTTTTTTACCTACAAACCTTAAAGAAACAAAAATTTGATTAGAGCAATCATTGAAAAAATTAAGTGATTTTATGATTATTTATGCAAAAAAAATTTCTTACAGTGTTAGAGTAATTTATATTTACAGGTGAACATAATTCTGACAAATTTTTAACATAGAAATGCAACAATAAAGCAGAACAATCATACTGTTACACATTCTCGTAAAAAAATAAATGTTCACAGAATCTGAAACAGAATTTATATTACTATTTCACAGTTATTGTTAAGATTTTTTAAGGTAACATGTTAAATTAAGTTTCTAATACATCAAACAATTTATATTGATAAAAAAAGATACAACGCGGATTTCGATCGTAAACTTTTCCTGTACATAATTCATTCATTCTTTATTTTGTAATTAATATAGTATAACTGTGAATAAAACGTTTTGATATTCAGCTACATTATATTAAATGCATTCAAGAAATTGCAATTCTTTGACAGGTTTAGGAGTTTCTGAACAAGAAATTATAATAAATAACTTACTTTCTGTCATTGCAACGTAATTTTACAGTTTAAATAGAGATTCATGTAAACAAAATAATGTTGTCACGCATTAATCACGGATAAAGTAGAGTAAAGAAGGACAATTGAACTTCTTCATACGTTGATGAATTTTTGAATATTCAGGAAAGGATATAAAACTTTAATTAAAGCGTTGTATAATTAGTTTATTATTCTTAATGCAGAAGTATAATACAAGAGAATCTATATTTTACAATTAATAATTACATTAAAGTTTGCTCCTTTGGAAAGGGCTCTGTACATTTTCTTTCGATTGAAAAGCGCCTTAACATGTCTAAAATATAACCTAATATTTGTTAAAGCTTTAGGAAAACGTGATTAATAACAGTTTTGTTTTAACAGTCGTCACTTTATAGAATATTTGTTAATATTTTTACTAAGATACATATTACAAAATAATTGTAATTATGTCGGTACAAGATGAGCAAGGTCAATTTAGTGATGCTGATGAGAATGAAACACTGTGCGTATATTATTTACTTATATTCTACTAATAATACATATTTGTCTTACTTATACTGTCTTATTATAGAATAGAGGAGAGTAAAGGACAACCACTATTTTGTAACGAATTATCTAAAAATGTAGATAAGTTGTATATATCAAATAACAAGGAAGAACAAATAGGAAAAGATGATAATGACGATGATTTGGATGATGACGATGCCCTTGCTTGGGATGTAGATGAGGACAGGAAAGATATCGTGAAGGACACTCGAACCAAACATTCTAATACCCAAAATGTTTCCAATAAGATCACAAATTATCAACCATCGGATAAATTGTTCCGTCGCTATGCGAATAAAATTAGTATTGAGAAATATGAGGGGCCATCATTACCAGGACATGCTGCCAATCTTCTAATTAAGAGAGACAAGCGTGCAGAGAAAGATAGACTCAGGACTAAAGACAAGCATGATCGTGCAACCGTTGAGCAAGTCCTGGATCCTCGTACAAGGATGATATTATTTAAGCTTTTAAATCAGGGCATAATCGCAGAAATTAATGGTTGTATCTCAACAGGAAAAGAAGCTAATGTTTATCATGCAACATCAAAAACGGGGATAGAATTTGCGATAAAAATATATAAAACATCAATCCTACAATTCAAGGATAGAGATAAATATGTTACCGGCGAATTTCGGTTTCGTCACGGATATTGCAGACATAATCCACGTAAAATGGTACGAACATGGGCTGAGAAAGAATTTCGAAATTTGACGCGTCTTCAACAAGGAGGAGTTAACGCTCCGAAACCGCTTTTATTGCGTAGTCACGTGCTGCTGATGGATTTCATAGGTACAAATGGCTGGCCGTCGCCAAAATTGAAAGATGTCGTCCTCACATCTTCGAAACCAAGGAAATTGTACAGAGAATGCATCGAAACAATGTGGAAAATGTACAACAAATGCAAGCTTGTTCATGCTGACTTGAGCGAATACAACATGCTGTATCATGAAGGATCTATAGTAATAATAGATGTATCCCAGGCAGTTGAACATGATCACCCTATGGCATTCGAATTTCTTAGAAAAGACTGTACAAATATAACTGGTACATAAAGATTTTTTAAAGACTGAAAGGTACACATTATTTCTGGAAATTAAATTGTTCAAATTATGCTTGTAGAATTTTTTAAGAAGAATGACGTAGCTGTAATGAATGTCAGGGCATTATTTGACTTCATAACAGATCCAACAGTAACCGAAGAGAATATGGATAGTTATTTAGATAAAATATCAGAACAAATGACGCAGTGTAAAGATCAACAGGTTAATCCTATAGAACAGATCGAAGAACAAGTATTTAAACAAGCGTATATTCCGCAAAATTTAACTCAGGTAATGTTGGAGAATAGTAGAACATACATGCCCATAACGAGTGGTATATGTGAACTTCTATCTGCATATTAATTTTCACAGATATACCATTTTAATGTAAGCATGTTTAGGTCATTGATATCGAGCGTGACATAAGTCTTGCTAAATCCGGAAAGGAAGACTTGATATACAAAACCCTTGTTGGTTTAAAAGCAGACTTGTCCAGGCCTCTGGACACTCCAGAAATTCTCAACAAAGAAAGAAAACGAACCGATAACGATGAAGAAACGTCCAATTTATCAGAAGATATTGATAATTCCGAAGAGGAGAGCAAAGACAGCGAAGAAGAAAACGTAGGAGATGGAGAAACGAAATTTGTGAGTTCAGCTCGACCTCGACACGAGAGTCCAGAAAGTAAAAAGGTAATATTCTGGTTACAGTCCTTGCAAAGTATATTTAAATGAGATTTCGGTAACTAAAAAGTTTTCGTTTCAGGCACGGAAGAAGGCTGTAAAAGAACAACAAGCAGAAAAAAGGAAAAGTAAAACAAAGAAACATGTAAAAAAACGGAAAGAAAGGATTCTAAAGAAAAAATAATAGTCATTGTTATTAGGAGAGAAATATTTTGAAACCTGCCAATACAAACAAATTGTAAAAAGTAATGTTTAATTTGTTTTTCTGTATTTAATAGAGTAACAATTAAAGAGTCTTTTCCTTAAATATCCAAATACATACATGTTTTTCAAAATTATGGCCCCTTTAAACTGCAATATTTGCACATACTTGCATATCATGGTTCGTATTTTAATGAACCGCCGATGCCTAAAATAATATTGTAAGTTTGTGCAGATTTAGCTTTTACAATATTAATTGTTAATAATCAAATTTGAATCATCTCGTGTGCAAGGGTCAATGCACCTCGAAAAGGTGTGGATGCACAATAGGTTCTTCACACCTATGCGGTCACCCATATCTTTCGACGGGCCCCAACCAACGATCGCCATCCCACAACACCACCGAACGAGCCACCACTCGCCGGCAATAAGTGCAATACTATACAGTGTTATTAGTAGCGTTAGTAGATTGCGGATTTTATGCATTTATAATTTGCCCAGGTTCTGTGCCATGCTAAGGCTGAGCAGATGTCAGCACTATAACGGGATCACGAAAACCAGGCCATGAGCACTCTCCCATTCTCTCTGATACATATTCGTTCGTAAACGAATTTATTTACATTATAATGAATTATTATATAATGAATTTTTTAAGTGTTCATTGACTGAAACTCTTGAAATTTATAATTAAAAAAATGGAATCAAAAGATGATTTTTTTGGTAATGTTATTTTCGAAATTTTTGTAAATGTCTTATAAGCTGTACACGAGACAACGACATTTTTCCTTTGATTTTCTTTGTTTATGTATTTTTACTAAAAATCGATGCGTTGTAATTATATATCTATCATTTTATATTAGAAAGCGCGAAAATACTGAAGGAGCGTGAAAAATTCCTTACGACCGGCTGTTCGAAATTCGACGCAATACTTCGTGGTGGTATCGCTGCACGCGGGATTACACAAATTTATGGTGCAGCAAATACAGGAAAAACTCAGCTAGCTTTGCAGCTTTGTCTTACCGTGCAATTACCGGTAACAGAAGGTGGTTTCGCAGCCGGTATTGTTCGATTTACATATTTCAAGAACAAATAACAATATTAGTATCAAAGGTACAGAATTCTTAACTTAATGGTTAACACAGGTGCTGTGTATATTTGCACAGAATCTATTTTTCCATCGAGACGGTTGCAACAGTTGATAAAAAAATTGGAAGTCGTTAAGAAACACGGAATAAACGGTGACCTAATCTTTGTGGAACACGTTTCAACAACTGTAATTATTGTATAACTCGTAAAATAATTATAGAAGTTTTTTATGGAATACTGTATTTGTCATATTTATAGGAGGAACTGGAAACATGTTTGCTGCAAAGAGTGCCTATATTAATGTCTGCACAGAAGATAAGATTAATAGTTGTAGATTCGATTGCTGCACCATTTAGGGTAGAAGACTGGAAAGATGAATCCAATAGTAGAGCAAAACGATTAAGAACAATTGGTCAACAACTGCACAAGTTGTGCAGAAATGATACTTGTATAGTCTGTATTAATCAGGTAAATTAGTATTCATAAAACTATATTATATAACAGGCTGTTGTTGAGTCTTTAGAAACTACACAGGAAATCAATTTCTAGGTAACAGCAGCAGTTTACGACAATATACTGAATGATAAATCAAGCGATCGGCCAGCTTTAGGAGCAACATGGTTGAGCATGATAACTAGCTCTATATATTTCTACAGAATAGAGTCTCTTAGGTATGCCTGTATCAAATCATCGAATTTGCCAGAATTAACTATCCCGTTTGAAGTACAAGGATCTGGAGTTACAGCAGTGGTGTAAGTAATACAAGACACAAACAACAAAAAAACAACAACTATAAAACAATTTGCAGTTTTATTGCATAAGATTATGAATCTCGAAAAATATACTCTCATCTAAAACTCGAGCAACATTTGTTGGTGACCATTGATTTCTTGGGTCAGAGGCTTGGAATGGATCTGTACTCTTTACATCTAAGTTTTCAACATCGTTATTTAGTATCAACCTTAAAGAAGAAGCAGATGTCAATGCTGACAATACATTACACGAAAAAAATGTGTAAATGGCAATACCTGAAGGAATGTAGAAATGTTCTATAAGGTTCTACGTCTTTTCTTTCACTGTATGTATAGTCTCCTATCACCGTATGGCCAATATAAGAACAATGTACCCTTAATTGGTGGCGTCTACCAGTCTCTGGGCATAACAACACTTTAGTAGCTGGTTTTCCATTTCTGAAACCACGTTCTAGTACAACAAGTATTGTACAAGATTTACGTGGTTTCTCGCAATAATCATTATCATTAATACACATCTTATGATTCCCCATTTTTTCCCTAATATCAATTCCTAATAAAGAAACATCATTTCATACGAATTATGAAGTTGTTGACAAATTTTTTTATCAGACTACCAACCGATTGCTTTGTCTATAACAAGATGGGGTTCGTTAATATGGCCATGAAGTAGTGCTAAATAAAACTTTTTTGCTGTTCGTGTCTCAAATGCATTCGAAGCAGCTCGTGCAGCCTTTTTATTCAATGCGATACATATTACACCACTAGTCACATAATCCAATCTATGTACAAAATGAAATTCATGAAATAAACTCGGATTAGCCAGATTTGGTAAAATCTTTTTCAATTCAGACTGTAGTGTGTTCTAAAATTTTAAATATGCATTAATGAGACCAGTTCTCTTTGCGTGCATGGAATATTGACTGAATATCATACCTTTTTCTCAGGATTATTGCTATTGATATACATGTCGTATGGCTTAGATACTACCAAGAAATGTTCACTTTGGTGCAATATATTTACATTGTTTCTATGCCTAAACTGTATAAATTCTTTCAAATGTGATTTTACCAAATTTATAATCAATTGCGTTAATTTGACAACAAGCATGGTACAATGATATAGTATTCTATTTATGTTCATCCTGTAAAATATTGTTCTCCTACAAAGTATGCTAAGTTTTCAAAATTTCTTATTCTACAGTAGCCGTAATAAATTAAAATACTACATTTTCTGCGAAAATTTATAGATTGTAAACAGCGTTGATCTTCGAGAAGTATATTAAATAGAAAAAACAACAATAAATACCGGTTACCATCTTTAGAGTACCACAGAGCGTGCTCTGCGATTGCGTTCGTAATGTTGCCCATCCGTTTTACGTGTTTGAATTCCGCGCTCAACTTCGCATGGTTGCGACGAATGATGTAACATTGATTTTCGATATGCAACAATGTTAACAAGATATTTTCAATCTTCATGCAATGCATTTGGTAGAAAAAAATTGTAAAAAATTTATCGTGCAACGGAAAATGTTAGTCAAAATTGTATCGTGCTCACGTTATTTGCAAACGTATTCCAAAGGGTAGAACGAAAGTTGGCACGCTTGATTTTGATGAGACCGTTTGAAAGAGAAATTGCAGTGCGGGGGAAGTCTTATCGTGGAGCTCACACTACATAACGGTGTTTCGAATTTCAATTTAATCAGATACTGAGTGTTAATTCGACGCAAGAGAATTGAGAAGCGCTTCGCATTCTTCCACAAAAATGTTTCGTTCGAAGAAGGACGTCGACCGACACGTGAAAGACATTTTTATCAAGCTCAAAAATTCAGAGGAGGTAAGGTTATTTTTTTTAACTAAAAAGTCGTTACTACCAAACACTGCCAGACACTGTCGTGAACTGTGTCTCATTCAATTGTTCCTTGTGATTTATGTACCGATTTTATTATTATTCTGAATGAAGCGCGTCGAAATATCAAGACGCATCGCCTTTTATTTAACGTCAAGTATATTTCATAGTGTTGAAGTCCTTGACTAGCCTCTGTAGACAATGCGTATACGTATATGTATAAATATCTATAGAACAATTTAACGGTTTTTAAAGGGATATAGTACTGTTTATTTATTGTTTGACTGTCGATCCTCCTCTTTTGGCTATTTGATGCACACCTATATCTTAGAATCGCATGAAATATTTTTGTCCGCGTTGCCGGTCGGCCAAAAGTCTCAAGGCGCGGCAATTGGAGTGGTCTTCAAATGATAACTGAAATTTTCATATTTTTTATTTTTTGCAATTGTTATCGTATTATAAACATTATTGCGAATAAAGTTATCTCCAAATTCATTTTTATTTGAACATTTTTCATTAATTTGGTTAATAACGTTACTAAAACAAATACAAAATATTATTAAAAATTGTACCCCTATCGCTACTCCGCTCCTCCGCTACTAAATGCGATATAATTTGATCTTATATAAATTTGACTTTACCCTGATTTGTAGAAACATCTAAGATGTTACAACATAGCGAAGCTATACTATCAAGTAGGGGATTATGAATCTGCAAAGAAATATGTCTCTAATTATTTGGAGATAAGGGATAAATGTGCTGGAGCTTACAAATTGTTGGGTCAGACCCTCGAAGCTTTAGGACAACAGGAAGCAGCTTTCATGCAATACAAAAGATGTCTTGAATTGGAACCGAAGCAAGACGATCTTGTTTTAAAAGGTGCAATTTTTTTTACTCTTGAATCGATTATTTTTACATTGTAAAAACTGTATACTTATCCCTTTATTTTATTGTGTTCTCAGTTTGTGAACTTCTAACTGATGTAGACGTTAATATCGATGTGAATAGAATTAAGTATTGGGTAGAAAGAGCCGACAAAAAGTTTCCACATCATCCAATAGTTTTTCAATTGAAGGAAAAAATGTTAACTTTAGAAAAACCAAGTGGTAACAACGACGACTTGGAGAAGCTGATTACCTGTAAGTAATACATTTTTATTTTGTTAACATGTTGGGTGTGGCGCTGGTCTCTGGGGACTTGACTAAACTTTTCGTTTGGGTGGTTTCAGTCCCTAGTGAAATTGTATTTTTTGTTTAACCATTGTTGGTCTTTGAAAACCGGCAGTCTTGTGGGCAACAAGTATTTTTGAAAATAATCAATATATTTTGTGGCTTTGACTAAAACTTTGTATGCTTATGCATTGGCTGAACCGTCTCGTGTTATTCCCTGTTTATTTGCCGGTCGAACGTAAAGTACACAGAAATCAGCTCCGGATCCAATGCTTTAAATGCCAATTTATAACAATAATATCATTTTTCTAGCTGAATTGTCGGTACGGCAAACAGACGTGCATCTACAAGTGAAATTGATAAAACACTATCTAGGAAATCACAGGCTCGAAGATGCGTATAATCATGCTGCCAAAATAGAATCGACGCATAGTCATAGGAACAGTGTTGTTTGGTATCAGTCGTTAAGTGAATTACTTATGAAGTGTAAACAGAGCAAACAATCAGATTGGACATTTTGGATATTTTACATTAACGTGTTAGAAAGATATGCAGCTCTTTGCTTGAAAGAGCAAGGTAATATTGTCAAGAAAAGTATATCGGATGCTACACAAGCAATATTCAAGTAAGTATTTTTCTACAATTGAACACATGTATATAAGCCACGTTATTGAATGAAATAATTTGTATTGCAGTTTCGACCAATGTTTAACAGAGTTTAAGTCGGCGAGTTTCTCCAATCACCCAGTTTTCATTGAGAATATGTTATTACACATGTGGGGACAATTACATTTTCATTTGGCTTGTTTATTTTTACGGAAGACCAAGGGAGGAGAGGACAGTTGGTCCGAAGCTGGACGTTTATGCGCACCTCTTTTGTTAACTGCATTGCATGTGACACCGATAGATCTCACAGCTGTGTGGACTATGCATTTGAAGGATCGTTTAAAGGATCAAGTGCACGTATGGTACAGAGAAGGATCTTATAGATGCAGTCAAGTTGGGCACGTATTACAGGACTTTGCTCGGGACAACACGAAAAAGCTACTGGATAAAATTGATAAGTTTTGCACGAATTTGTGGCGTGAACGGGTTTACCAGAGGATCTTCATTGGTAGACTATATCAGGACGGTAAAGCAACATCGTTCTTCGCAAAGAGTTCCCTTCCGAATCCACCGTTGCGTTTGTGTTCGTATAATGAGTTGAAACGATTCGATAAAATCTCGGAGGAAGTTTGGCCAGACTCATTGCACCATCAAATCTGGCTTGGCTTGAGATCTCGGCCCCATAGTTCACAGAATAAAGCCAGCGGGCCCCTGCCGAATCAAACATCTCGCGTGTTCTACGACCTACAGTTTTCTGTCTTCAATCTGAACCAGGCATCGCCAGATAGCTTAAGTCGTTTGGACATCGACGCCTTTTTAAACGCAGCGATCTTCTGTGCCAACGCTGTAATGGAAGAGCAACAACTAAGCGGTTTTACGAATCCTGAAAAATTACCCACTTTACCGGCCGATCTCACCAACACTCTTTGCACCTGCGCTCAGGAGAAATGGTGGTCGGCAGCTTACAAAGTATACTCGATTGACAAACAGAAACCGTTGGACGAAGATCTCGGAGACATCAGATTGGAACTGCAGCGGGGTTTGGAAGTGGTTCGTTGCATCGGGAACCACGGGCTGCATCCTGCTCTTTTGGTTCATTTGGCACGGATATTTCATTACAGAGCGGAGACCTTGAAAGAAGATAATCAAGAGAACAGCGAGATACCGAGCTTGGAGGCTCGCTCGGAGATGTATTGGTCAACTGCGATGCCGCTTTTAGAAAGACTACAAAACAACCAGGTCCTTCGCGTGACGAACTCGAAGTTCTTCAGTTACCAAGGAAAGGAGATGAACAACGCTGAGCTGGTGAAGGCTTTGGAGGAAGGCAAGCTGCTTCTGGCGCAGCGTTTCGTGCGGGACAAACAATTTGAGAAAGCGATCGATGCGTTGCAAGCACTGAAATGTCCGGAGGCCTCGTTCCAGCAGGGCCAAATGTACGAAATGCTTGCGGACGAGATCGTCAGTTCTATGCCGAAAGAGAGCTTGACCTCGGAGATGAGATCGCAACACATAATTATGCTCTCGAAAGCTAGGGAATGCTTCTATTTAACATTGGACAGATTACGTAGTCCAGGAACGAATCCGAAACACCCTCTAAATTCGGAGCTTTCCACTCACATAGCGGACATAGAGAACAAACTGAAAAGGATCGACCCGGACTTGTCCCGGGGCGATTTGAGTAGAAACGAGTGCGACGGGATGTCGGACGACAGTTATTCCTCTGCGCATAGTGGTGTGGAACAGCAGGCAGGGAATCCAACGCTGCCAACGTTCACAGGGCTCAGCGCGTCTATCAACATGGTCAGCACGCCGCAAAAGAATCATCATCGCACCCCTAAACAGTCTAGCACCCCTTACAGGCCGCAACACCATGATATATTGGATTTATCACGGAATCGTACGGAGGCACGTCCGAGCCCGGAGCGTCTCGATGCTCAGATCCGAGCGATCACTCAGATGATCCATGCAAAGGACAGCATGATGCAGTCGATAACGGAGCAGAACAAGAGTATACTGGATATCAGCAAGACCGTGATGGAGAAGATCGAGGAGTTGACGAAAGAAGTGGCAGAGTTACGGAAGGATGTTCAGCGGCAGCGCACCACCCAGCCGATGAACTTAAACCCGAATTTAGAAGAGGACTTGTGCGGCTTGAGCGAAGAGGATTTCAACGAACTGAACTATAACGCGAACCCGTCTGGCCCCGTGTCCTCGATATCAGGGAACATGTTCCAGTCGTCGCACAGAAACCCGTACTCTCAATTGATCTACCCATCCGCGGCGGCTACGGCCACCGCTTTCCAGGGCTACTTCCCGGGAGGCATGTCGTTCAGCGACCCGAACGCGGCTTCGTTCTGCACGAACATCTATCCGATGCCGGTGTTGTACCCGAATACCACCAGGTCGAAAATGCCAGAGAACATACTCCCGCAGGGCTTGTTCCCGCCGAGGTTGCCCGCGCAAATACCAGACCTGATGCCGCCGACAAACCAACCACCGATGCAGATCTCGCTTCAGAAGGTCGAGACGCCGAAGTCCGAGACGACGATAAAAGACGCTCCGGTGAACAAAGCTCCGCCGGTTAACGTTGTTATCACCACTTCAGATACTTTGCCGACCACAGTGCCGGTCGTCCAGCCTACACTTAGCGTAACGATTCCTCCGCATTTCAGACAAGGAGGCGTGTCCATGCTGGCCACCGCGGAACAGTCCGTTGCTCCTCATTGTTATCAGATATCCATGCCCTCTCAAGCGACCGTGTTGACCACCGTCAACCTGCCGCCACTGTCGACAACTCTTACCACTACACCGGCCAACATCACCATGCCCACGACGCCCAAGGCCAGCGAGAATGTTAACATCTGTTCGACCGGTTCGCCAAACGTTTCTGATCACGAACACGAATCGGAACACGATCCGATACCGGACTTCGTTCCCGTAATACCGTTGCCCGCGGAGGTCAAGGTCACCACTGGAGAAGAGGGCCAAGAAGTGTTATTCTGCGCCAGAGCGAAGCTCTTCCGGTTCGTGGACAACGAGTGGAAAGAACGTGGTATCGGCAACGTTAAGCTGCTCAGGAACGACGAGGGCAAGGTTCGACTACTGATGCGTAGAGAACAGGTGCTGAAGGTATGCGCTAATCATTATCTGGCGCCCGATATGGAGCTGACGGCGAAAACCAACAATGAGAAGGCCTGGTTCTGGGTGGCACACGATTTTGCGGATGGAGAGCTGAAAGTGGAGAAGTTCTGCATCAAGTTCAAGACGGTGGACGAAGGTCTGTCCTTCAAGGACAATTTTGATAAAGCTAAGGCGAGTCTCTCTCAGGTCACCGACAAGTCTGTCGAGAGCAAGACATCTACTAAAACGAATATTTTGTTGAATAACGTCGAGAAGAAAGAGGCTGCGGAACCAAAAGGCGCAGTGTTAATCGGCCAGAAGCAGCCAGCGACTATAGTACCGGAAGTCACATCAACGACGACAGTTGTAGGCGGTTTCTCGTTTACGACAACGCCCATCATTCAGAAAGTAACGACTCCTGTGGAACCAGTGAAGGCTCCCAGCAAGCCCGAAACCAGTCCTTTCGCGGGATTCACGTTCAGTAAACCTGCTACAACTACAGAGCCTACTGCACCAACTCAACCATCTAACTTCTCGTTCGCGAAGGCTGCAACACCTAAATCTGAGATCACAACTGCACCAACTGTTACAGTTGACACTGTTACAACGAGCTCGCCTCAATTAACACTTAGAAGGCCTCACACACCTCCAGCAAGCTTGACAAAGCTGGTAGGCGTAAAAAGTACAGACGCGAAGATAGATCACGAAGACATTCTCTTCGAAGCTAAAGTATCTCTTCAGTATTACAACAATGAGAGTAAACAGTGGGATCAGAGAGGCACGGGGCAAATGAAGACTTTATGGAGCACGAAAACCGGCAAGATACGGTTACTGATGACTGAGGAGAACCGCTCGAAGGTCTGCTACAACTACACTGTTCGGGCAAAGACACCGTTCACTTGGAAGACTAACAATACCGTCGTCAATTGGACTATTTGTTACGGAACCGAAAAAGCAGCTACGTTCGCGGCCACGTTCAAGACATCCGCACAAGCTTCTCAGTTCCACAGCATGATCGTGAGCAATCAACAGAAGATGGTTAAGGACAGCATCTCTGCAGAGAGCATGAAGAAGCAAGGGCCGGCTGGAAACGCGACTAGTAAGACTCAGACCCCGTTGTCTGAAATGTTTAAGCCACCAACAGGGTCCTGGGAGTGCAAGGACTGCTACTCGAGGAACGGAGCTTTCAACAGCACGTGTCTAGCTTGCAAAGCTCCTCGTCCTTCAGCAACCACCAATCAAACCGCTCCGGTAGCCGCTGCCGCGAGCCAGGTGTCACTTTCGGAATTGTTTAAGCCACCGACAGGTTCGTGGGAGTGCACGGATTGTTACACGAGGAACGAGGCGTCCAGCAACGAGTGTGTCGCCTGTAAATCCGTCAATCCATCTGCGAGCAAGCAAACCACCTCGACCACGGTCAGCTCCAGCCAAACACCGTTGTCAGAAATGTTTAAAATGCCCGCTGGTTCGTGGAAGTGCAAGAATTGCGAGATCGTCAACACGTCTGGGAACAATTATTGCGTTGCCTGTGACACGCCGAAGGATCCATCGATCCCTCCCAAACCGAAGACAGATGGTTTCTTGATAAGCACCTCGACCACCACAGCTACACCCACGTTCACTTTTGGTATCCCGCAGGAGACCAAGAAGGACACGACCGGGTTCAGCTTCCGGTTACCCGCGTCCAACGAGACGACGGACGTGAAGTCCGCAGACTCGGAAGCTAAGATCGACACCTCCAGCGCGAAATTTGTGTTCGGTATGCCCCAGGCGAGCAGCGCACCCTCCACCAAGGACGCTCCGTTCACGTTCGGCTCGCCTGGAAAGTCTTTCGGTTTCAACTTTGTAGCGAAGTCTCCATCGAAGGCTGTCGCAGACGGCGAGAACAGTGAGGAGGAGGTCGTCGAAAGCGACGACATCCACTTCTTGCCGATCATCCCGATGCCGGATAAGATCGAGGTGAAGACCGGCGAGGAGGACGAGGAGGTGCTATATTGTCACAGAGCGAAACTGTTCAGGCACGACAAGTCGGCGAACGAATGGAAAGAGCGAGGTTTAGGGGACATCAAGCTGCTACGACACAAGGAGACCGGTAAACTCAGGCTAGTGATGAGGAGGGAACAGATACTTAAGCTCTGCTTGAACCACTTCGTGCTACCCAGCCTGGAGTTCACGCCGAAGGACGAGAAGACGTGGATGTGGATCGCTGCGGATTACAGCGAAGGAGAGATCGAGCACACGTTGTTCGCTTGCCGCTTCAAAACGTCGGATATCGCGAAGAACTTCAAGAATACAGTCGAGGACGCACTGGCTGGGAAAGATGTTCAGGTGATTGAGGAGAAACCCGAGACTATCTCGGATGCAAAAGATAAAGGTCAAGAAATAGAGGTCGTTTACGAGATGAAAGTAACGCCTGAAGAAAGAGAAGCTGCGCTGAAGTTGCAGCTCCCAGAGAATTTCTATGGGTACAAGCAGAATCCAGACTGTCCTGGGTGTAGGGGTTGCAAGGAACCTCCGGTACCCTTGTTCGAGGCTACGTCTGCTGGGAAAGAATCCTCAAAGACGGCTACTGAAAGCGAAAAGTCTACAAGCACCACGGCATCGGCTAACGATTCCAACATCGCAATTCCTCAGACGCCTGTTTCCACGACAGCCACGCCGAATACAACATCGTCCGGTTTCATGGCTGGATTGTACGGTACAAGTACACCACAGTTCACGATGAATTCAATGCCTCCGTTCGGTAGTAGCCCCTTAACCGCGTCCAGCGACAAGAAGACTGGTTTCTCCTTTGGAATGTCTCAGAGTCAAACTAGCGAGACACAGAAACCTGAAGGCGAGAAGCAAAATGTTCTTGGAATTGATAACTTGAACGTCTGCAGTCCAGTTGGCTCGCAGACTACGACTGAAGCGTCGTCTCTATTCTCTGGAGCTGGGAGCACGTCAACTCCTGGGTCCATGTTTGGCACATCTAAATCGGACAATATCTTTGGCATGAGCACGGGGAAGAACATGTTCGGAGGGTCATCGAAGAAAGAAGCTGGTCTCATTAAGCCTAGCACCTTTAACGTTTCCGCCGATGGATCGGAGTCGATATTTTCTAACAGTTTCACCTCGCAGTCGAAACCTACCAACGTCTCCGCAACACCTGTATTTGGCGCAACTCCTCCGATCTTCGAATCCGCGGGCAAAACTGGTCTAGAGATGACCACCAGTACTGCGTCTCCGTTCAGCACGTCCATGACCACCACAACTGTATTCGGATCAAACCCTAAGCCGACCAACTCGGTATTCGCTGGCACGCCCACTCCATTTTCGTTCAACTTGAATTTCGGCTCGACCGAATCACCGTTTGGAATCTCGAATTCCCCGACCACCAATATCTTCGACACGAAAGCCACAACTTCGGAGAACGAGACACAGAAAGAAGGCGAGATCAGCTTCCTCGCGGCGCCTGAGGTGTCCTTCTCAGACTTAGCCGCGAGCGTTCCTCAGCAGGCGTTTAAAAAAGGTACCTTAAGTATTCATGTTAGGCACGGTAGTGTATTTTAGAGAACTTTAAATGTAATACTTCAAAGTGGTATTCTTATTTTCGAGACGAATTTTTTTCAAAAAAACTATTGCATCTTTTGCATCGGGATTTTGCACACATATTTACTGATATTTGAAGTGCACGTGCGATTTCTTTCAAGTGAAAATACTCCTTAAATGAGGGATGATGATATTTAAAGTGCTCTGCCCTTATTAATTGAAAAAATTTATATTCAACAGAAATTACTTACTTGCCTGTATTCACATTTGCAGATCCGAACTTCTCCTTTGCTGGAGCCGGAGCAACTGTCTTTGGTTCCAAATCTGCAAACAAGTCTGAAAATGTGAAAGAGACAGGGAACGAAAAGAAAGCTGAGAATGAGGATGAAGAAGGCGATGAAAATGATAACGAGCAAGAACACGATCCTCATTTTGAGCCCATTGTACCGTTGCCCGATATTATCGAGGTGCGCACCGGAGAAGAAGATGAGGAAAAAGGTACGGTACTTTCTAATAAGCACATTGCAGATCTTCGTGGGTATAGAGCATATGCAAAATTAGTGGTCGAAAGAATCACTGCTGACGTTTATATTTATGTTGCAGTATTTTGCGAAAGAGCCAAATTATACAGATATGACAGCACGACACGCGAATGGAAAGAAAGAGGTGTTGGAGAGATGAAAATCTTGCACAGTGCAGAACGCGGGACTTATAGATTATTGTTGCGAAGAGAGCAAGTTCACAAAGTAGTATGTAACCTGTTGCTCTTACCGGACATCCACTTTACTACACTGAAGACGTCGGATCGCGCTTGGGTGTGGGCGGGCATGAATTATGCAGAAGAGCAACCATGTGTAGAACAGTTAGCAGTTAGATTTAAAAATCCAGAACTGGCCTCAAAGTTCAAGGATACCGTCGACAAAATTCAACAAAAGCTAACCGAAGCCCGTAAGGACTAAAGACACAACATCTAGTTCGTAAAGCTTTCCTCGATTCATGGTTGTTATTGCTTTCGGTTGCATGATACATCCGAAGCTGTGTTACTTGTTTTAAAAAGCATATTTTTCGTTAAACAGCGAAGAGAAGTATAGCTTTATTTTCACACGAAGAACGTACTATTGTTTAAGACTATTTTTTTAATGCGCGATTGTTTATTCCTCGATGATTTACAACAATGGAATAGTTCTTTTTCTTTTTTTTTTTAACGGTACCAGGTTTTATGTTTGAGTATTTCCGACGGATGAATTTGATTTTCAAATCGATTGTGATATATGATCGTGATATTTATTCCCATTGCGGAAATGTACAAAATTGTTTTACCAAATCTTTGTTAAGTTCATGCGACTGTTTTCATTTGACCAAAAAATGAAGCGTAGACATGTAAAAATACACCATACGATATTATAAATAAAAATTTTTTATATTAATAAATTCGGTTGTAGCAAAACAAGTTGTAGAAATACGTATTTTATTTGCGGAACGCTCGAATAAAATCTGATTCAATAAAATATTATTTATACATTTTTTTTTCTTATTAATTAATATATGTATAAATGTATCGTGACGTTATACCATACACAGTCAAATATATCCACGTATATCTCATAAGATGCAAGAATAATACAAAAGTAACAAGTAAGCCTTTATCAATGTCTGCTTAACGACTGCATCTTTATTTCATTTATTCGATTCCATATGTTTGCACGCGTATTTTCAATCTTGTTCCTATGAATTCAGGCGAAAAGGCTGCGGAAGAAGAAGATGAACCAGTGATCGAAGAACCAGATGACGAAGAGAACGAAGAATTGGATGATATAGAGGAAGTGGAGGAGGAGGAAGACGACGAAGACGAAGAAGAAGAGGATGAAGAGCAGAACGTTGAAGGTATTTTTATGCGCAGAGCTACCTTGATGAAGTTAAGGAACAAAGATGGTAAATGGAAGCATCTGGCTGGAGGAAATTTATTTATGTCTTATAATCGTATTGATATGATTGGAAGAATAATATTAAGAGCCGACGAGACTGATGAAATTGTCAGCGATACAATTTTCACTGCTGACACTCAAATAGAGGTAAGGATGTTATTTTATTTCTATAAAGTGGGCCCAAATTCAAGGCAGCAATTTTTTCTTTAATAGTACAATTATTTTGTAGCAGATACATATTATTATTGAGTCCTGTAAATTTTGAAGATTTCCACATGTCAAAAATGCATAGTGATGAATTTCCCCAGACTTAGTTATAAAACCATACTTTGAATTTGGGTCCATTAAATTTTGGTCACGACCTTATCCCTAACGATTTCAACATTTTGATTTTAAGGCACATGACAAAGAATGCACTTGGACGGTCACCGATCCTGCAGGCTCACACAAAAAGTACACTCTAAAAGCAGTGTTCTCATCAGTTCAGGACGCAAAAGAAATGTACAAATCTTTCCAATTCTATTTTTCTGCAATGTCTAAATATCTGCAATCGAGTGCGGGACTCGCAAACGAAGTCGGCATCATCGAATCATTCGGCAAAGAGTAAAGTTTCCTTGTAGGATTTCTTGTAATAAAGCGTATTGTATCTCTTGTATACGTAAAATACTTGATTTTAGTCTAAATTCGATTTATAAGTCTATTAGATTCATTTCAATATCATCACCGCTATTGCGGGTGTATTTAAGTAATTAATGGCCGTACAAACTATTTAAGAATGTGCGAATGGAAAACAAACGAATTTTTTATTAACTCGGAATGTGTTTTACTCTTAAGAATTACGTGATAATAGGTGAAAACATTTGATTAATAAATTAACTTGTGCCAAACGTGCCGGACTTTTATTAGCTTTATAAACACGCAGTTTCAATAAGAGACATACCACGCTTTTCTGATTTTTAGTTTACTCATGAACACATTTTATTTAAGTTCTAAAACGTTAAATAAGTTTTGTTATAACTGTTGAGCGGATTCCGTGAGGGGAAGACATTGAAGAGAAAACATTGGATGCTCAAACAGCTCACCAATACTGAGCGATCTACCTGTGATACAAACCTAGTAATTGATGGATATGTGGAAGACATTTACGATTATATAAGTACATTTATTATATACACGACCTCATAATTACATAGATAATAAGTAATTTTTAAGTTATTATGAGTTCATGTTTTTTATATTGTTTCATTTCTAATATTTCCGAATTAGGAAAAGTATTATATGTGTTATACGAAATAGATTATGTTACAACGAAGAGCAAGAAAATAAAGGACTTAATCTGAAAATGTGTTTACATGCTATTTCTGCCTCTCATTGATAAGGTTAAAAAAATTTGGACTTTAATTAGCGGAATGCAACGTCACCGACGAACCCCATTCCCCTCTATCTGATAAGCACATATATATATATTTATATAGTGCGTGCAGCTTTAAATACAGTATTCGCTTCGAGAGTAGTCAAACCTCAAGGCTATAGAAAAACAAGAGAGTTTGCATTTGTATTTTTAAATAAGAAAATATAATCGAAACTAGATTTCATTTAGTAGTGGGAATAAAATTCACTCTTGGAGAGTAGCTTTTAGGTATTTCATTCCAGCTGCGAACGTTGTACAGACAACACAGTCACGAGACTTGTTATATTCATGTTCAAAGTACATATATAGACTTTGAATCTTGTTTGGATCCCACTGTTGCAGTATAAATTTTCCTAACACGATGTCTGTTGTAACAAAAGGTATGTACAATCCTATTTGTTTATTTTTTTTTGTAGGTTCCATTTCATCTTAAATACATATATTTACATACGTTGCGTGTACTTATATCAATTGATACGAACTCTTTTATTGAAGTTTTTATTATTATTCGGAAGTTCTAGATGTTTAAAAAACAATGAACAACGAAATAAATGACATTAAACAAAATTTTCAGTGACAAATGATATAAAACTTTCTAGTAATAGTAAAGAGGAAATTTTAACTACATATATAGCATTGTTATAATCAGTAATTGGAGTTGCAAGTTGTTGATGAACGGAATACATGTAAACAAATTTGATAAACCTGTTAAAGATTTAGTAATTGAGATAATGTTTTTATCTTTAATTCTTCCAACTTTGAGCTTTCTCCTCACCAGTGGTTCTCATCCGATAAATACGATCTAGAAAAATTGACCTCGCATCACTGAACATTTGAAAATATAGATGTAAGATATGATATTGTTGTAATCGATACATCGATGTTTATATATATTTTGTTTTGCAGGTGTTTTTATAGTTGCAGCAAAACGCACCCCATTTGGTACAATGGGTGGTGTATTTAAGAATAAAAGTGCAACTGAATTATCGGTTGTTGCTGCAACATCTGCTTTACAGTCTTCAGGATTGAAGCCTGAGAAGATTGACAGTATTGTAATGGGACATGTGCTGTCTGTATGTATATATAAATTGTATATGAACAATCAAAGGTTTATTTGTCATGCTAAGTGTATAATAATTTAATTTAAAGTCTTCATCCAGTGATGGAGCTTTCTTGTCGAGGCACGTAGCATTAAAATCTGGAATTCCTATAGAAAAACCAGCCCTTACAGTTAACAGACTGTGTGGTTCCGGATTTCAGTCAATAGTAACTGGAGCACAGGTATTTATAAGTTTGTTTTTTGCTATGCTATTAAAAAAGTGATGGGGGGGTATTTTTCACAAGTATTTATGTCTTTCAGAGTATTCTAACAGGGGAATCTAAAATAGTTATGACAGGAGGCTCAGAGAACATGAGCCAAGCACCTTTTGTTGTGAGGAATGTTCGCTTTGGTACAACGTTAGGACAGAAACTTGAATTTGAAGATTCCCTATGGCTTGGGCTATTAGATACTCATTGCAATTTACCTATGGGAATGACTGCAGAGAAGCTTGGTGCCCAATACGGTTTAAAAAGAGAAGAAGTAGATCAATTTGCACTGAGAAGTCAACAGTTGTGGAAAGCTGGTTAACATCTATGCATATCATATTGTCCATTGATTGATCAAATAAGTAACAAATTTTAAATATTTTAGCTAACGATGCTGGTCGTTTCAAGGAGGAAATGGCACCTGTAACTGTCAAAGTTAAGAAACAGGATGTTGTCGTTGACACGGATGAACATCCGCGACCTAAAACGACTATTGAAACTCTGACTAAGTTAGCTCCAGTTTTTCAGAAGGATGGTCTGGTTACAGCTGCTTCTGCATCAGTATGTTAAATATAATACAAAATGTTCCATTTGTAGTTCTACAATCAAGTATTTCCTGAACTTTACTGTCAAGAGGAAGCTTGTAGAGATGTGCGAGAACCCAAAAATGTCGGGAATTCTCGAATACGTGAAGATTCCCGAGAATATTCGAGAAATCTAATATGCTCGGGAATCCCGAAAGTTTCACACATTTTTGGAAGTTTATCTTTATATCAGACGTTCAGACATTGTTCTATCGCCTTAAATAACAAATAGTTCAGATAATAGTTGCTTGTCAAAGTAAGCTAAAAAGTTGCTTGTAAGTGTATAATTATCGCGTTTGACGTCATTTAAACTTGTAAATGGTTACAGGGTATTTGTGACGGTGCAGGAATTCTTATTTTGGCTAGCGAAGAAGCCGTGAAAACGGAAGGACTTACGCCTCTGGCACGATTAGTAGGCTACACGGTTGTAGGTGTAGAGCCCAGCATTATGGGAATTGGCCCCGCGCCAGCCATTAAACAGCTTCTTGAAATCACAAACAAAAAGCTGGACGATATGGAGCTCGTCGAAGTAATAATTATAAAGTGTGCTTTAAGTATCCATTCATCAGACTACAACAAGATGTTAATTAATTTATATTTATTACTAGATTAACGAAGCTTTCGCGGCTCAAACGCTATCCTGTGCGAAGGATCTTAATTTAGATATTAATAAATTAAATGTGAACGGTGGTGCTATTGCTCTGGGACATCCTCTGGCTGCATCTGGCAGCAGAATTACTGCTCACTTAGTACACGAGCTCAGGTACATTTATATTTAATATTAGGTTTCACGATATTGCATATTGTCTATGAACTGTAAAAACTTATTATCTTTACAGACGGAGGAAAACTGGAAAGTTTGGAATTGGCTCTGCCTGTATTGGGGGAGGTCAAGGAATTGCTGTAATGGTGGAAGCCCTGTAATTATAGAGAGCCGAACTGGAAAATACGAATTGTGCAATAAACGTGATTTACTATACAATTAATATACTATGAAAGATACGATTAAGTTTTATATTTTTTATACGCAGTATACAAGAGGAAACACGTTAAAAAAATATGATTCTACATTTTATATATAGTGGTAAAAGGAATGTAATGTTACTAATTGTTACAAAAATATATACTTTTTAATACATTTCTACAGGGTGGTCTTTATTATGAGCAACGGATTCAAGCGCTCGTCGAAGTTTGTAAGACCGTAAAAATGGAGTAGGACATGCGCAGAATCTGTAAGATTACGTTGACGCGTTTAGAAACATATATGACGCGTTCTGTAGGATACTTACGCGAACAAAATTCTGTAACGACAGCTCCATGATGTTCCCGACAGTTAGAATGAGCGGTCGTTGAGCTCTGGTAATTATAATTTGTATAGCCTGTTTGAAGTTCTCGGTTTTCTGCCACCATTTGTTCGTGTACGCGGCGAGACTAATATCTAAGCTCTGCGAAGGCAGTATTTTAATAGAATCGAATCGTCTTTTGCAAACGGACCAACTCGCAATGGTTACGTACGTGAAGATACAGCTCGTTGCCATGCCAACAAAATATAAAGATCTGATATATCATACAGCACATATACATCAGCATGCCGAACAGAATATGGGGAACATAAACTTTCATCTGCAATAAATGCGGAGCTTGTATAGTTAGAACAACGGACAATAGGAATTACGATATATAAGTACCTGTGCTATATTGAAAGCTATTAAACAGATAATATTACAATTCACTAGGAATTGGAAGAATATCGACATGCCAAAAATATTCTGGACCTCTTTCGAGAAGCTGCAAATGTTAAATAATTGTACCATACGAATTTCATATTAAAGGTGCTAATACACTAGCAACTGGTGACATTTTTTTTTGAGTGCCACTCTTGTGACACGTGTAAACTCAGAGAGCGAAACAATATATTTGTCATATTTGTCATAGTGTAATATTTGCAAACAAGTGTACACGCTTCTACAAGTTGCTCTCGCAAGAAAATGTCGCAAGTTACTTGATGGTGTGTTCGCACCTTTAGACTCGCGTTACCTGACCTGATACTTTACTTGGTAACTTACTCGAATATCAAATTGCTATGCTCAACGCAGACCTTTAAGTTTTCATACTGTCTGTTAGAAGCTTTAATATCGTTATCATTTTCTATATTAATTGATTGTCGAGTTTCGCTGTTCAGTGAAGCAATGTTGCGATTCAGAATAGTTAGCTGACAACAGGCAATTGTAATGAGTCCCGTCACCAGAGTATCAATCGCTATATTGTTGAAGCAACAAAGAATGATTGCTACAGCTTGATACAGAGACGTAATCTCGAAAGCCCGCGGAGGTCAAGGTCACCACTGGAGAAGAGGGCCAAGAAGTGTTATTCTGCGCCAGAGCGAAGCTCTTCCGGTTCGTGGACAACGAGTGGAAAGAACGTGGTATCGGCAACGTTAAGCTGCTCAGGAACGACGAGGGCAAGGTTCGGCTACTGATGCGTAGAGAACAGGTGCTGAAGGTATGCGCTAATCATTATCTGGCGCCCGATATGGAGCTGACGGCGAAAGCCAACAATGAGAAGGCCTGGTTCTGGGTGGCACACGATTTTGCGGATGGAGAGCTGAAAGTGGAGAAGTTCTGCATCAAGTTCAAGACGGTGGACGAAGGTCTGTCCTTCAAGGACAATTTTGATAAAGCTAAGGCGAGTCTCTCTCAGGTCACCGACAAGTCTGTCGAGAGCAAGACATCTACTAAAACGAATATTGTGTTGAATAACGTCGAGAAGAAAGAAGCTGCAGAACCAAAAGGCGCAGTGTTAATCGGCCAGAAGCAGCCAGCGACTATAGTACCGGAAGTCACATCAACGACAACAGTTGTAGGCGGTTTCTCGTTTACGACAACGCCCATCATTCAGAAAGTAACGACTCCTGTGGAACCAGTGAAGGCTCCCAGCAAGCCCGAAACCAGTCCTTTCGCGGGATTCACGTTCAGTAAACCTGCTACAACTACAGAGCCTACTGCACCAACTCAACCATCTAACTTCTCGTTCGCGAAGGCTGCAACACCTAAATCTGAGATCACAACTGCACCAACTGTTACAGTTGACACTGTTACAACGAGCTCGTCTCAATTAACACTTAGAAGGCCTCACACGCCTCCAGCAAGCTTGACAAAGCTGGTAGGCGTAAAAAGTACAGACGCGAAGATAGATCACGAAGACATTCTCTTCGAAGCTAAAGTATCTCTTCGAAGCTAAAGTATCTCTTCAGTATTACAACAATGAGAGTAAACAATGGGATCAGAGAGGCACGGGGCAAATGAAGACTTTATGGAGCACGAAAACCGGCAAGATACGGTTACTGATGACTGAGGAGAACCGCTCGAAGGTCTGCTACAACTACACTGTTCGGGCAAAGACACCGTTCACTTGGAAGACTAACAATACCGTCGTCAATTGGACTATTTGTTACGGAACCGATATAGCAGCTACGTTCGCGGCCACGTTCAAGACATCCGCACAAGCTTCTCAGTTCCACAGCATGATCGTGAGCAATCAACAGAAGATGGTTAAGGACAGCATCTCTGCAGAGAGCATGAAGAAGCAAGGGCCGGCTGGAAACGCGACTAGTAAGACTCAGACCCCGTTGTCTGAAATGTTTAAGCCACCAACAGGGTCCTGGGAGTGCAAGGACTGCTACTCGAGGAACGGAGCTTTCAACAGCACGTGTCTAGCTTGCAAAGCTCCTCGTTCTTCAGCAACCACCAATCAAACCGCTCCGGCAGCCGCTGCCGCGAGCCAGGTGTCACTTTCGGAAATGTTTAAGCCACCGACAGGTTCGTGGGAGTGCACGGATTGTTACACGAGGAACGAGGCGTCCAGCAACGAGTGTGTCGCCTGTAAATCCGTCAATCCATCTGCGAGCAAGCAAACCACCTCGACCACGGTCAGCTCCAGCCAAACACCGTTGTCAGAAATGTTTAAAATGCCCGCTGGTTCGTGGAAGTGCAAGAATTGCGAGATCGTCAACACGTCTGGGAACAATTATTGCGTTGCCTGTGACACGCCGAAGGATCCATCGATCCCTCCCAAACCGAAGACAGATGGTTTCTTGATAAGCACCTCGACCACCACAGCTACACCCACGTTCACTTTTGGTATCCCGCAGGAGACCAAGAAGGACACAGCTTCCGGGTTCAGCTTCCGGTTACCCGCGTCCAACGAGACGACGGACGTGAAGTCCGCAGACTCGGAAGCTAAGATCGACACCTCTAGCGCGAAATTTGTGTTCGGTATGCCCCAGGCGAGCAGCGCACCCTCCACCAAGGACGCTCCGTTCACGTTCGGCTCGCCTGGGAAGTCTTTCGGTTTCAACTTTGTAGCGAAGTCTCCATCGAAGGCTGTCGCAGACGGCGAGAACAGTGAGGAGGAGGTCGTCGAAAGCGACGACATCCACTTCTTGCCGATCATCCCGATGCCGGATAAGATCGAGGTGAAGACCGGCGAGGAGGACGAGGAGGTGCTATATTGTCACAGAGCGAAACTGTTCAGGCACGACAAGTCGGCGAACGAATGGAAAGAGCGAGGTTTAGGGGACATCAAGCTGCTACGACACAAGGAGACCGGTAAACTCAGGCTAGTGATGAGGAGGGAACAGATACTTAAGCTCTGCTTGAACCACTTCGTGCTACCCAGCCTGGAGTTCACGCCGAAGGACGAGAAGACGTGGATGTGGATCGCTGCCGATTACAGCGAAGGAGAGATCGAGCACACGTTGTTCGCTTGCCGCTTCAAAACGTCGGATATCGCGAAGAACTTCAAGAATACAGTCGAGGACGCACTGGCTGGGAAAGATGTTCAGGTGATTGAGGAGAAACCCGAGACTATCTCGGACGCAAAAGATAAAGGTCAAGAAATAGAGGTCGTTTACGAGATGAAAGTAACGCCTGAAGAAAGAGAAGCTGCGCTGAAGTTGCAGCTCCCAGAGAATTTCTATGGGTACAAGCAGAATCCAGACTGTCCTGGGTGTAGGGGTTGCAAGGAACCTCCGGTACCCTTGTTCGAGGCTACGTCTTCTGGGAAAGAATCTTCAAAGACGGCTACTGAAAGCGAAAAGTCTACAAGCACCACGGCAACGGCTACTGTTTCCAACATCGCAATTCTTCAGACGTCTGTTTCCACGACAGCCACGCCGAATACAACATCGTCCGGTTTCATGGCTGGATTGTACGGTACAAGTACACCACAGTTCACATATATAATAAGTAATTTTAATACATAGATTACATAATTACATAGATAATAAGTAATTTTTAAGTTATTATGAGTTCATGTTTTTTATATTGTTTCATTTCTAATATTTCCGAACTAGGAAAAGTATTATATGTGTTATAGATTATGTTACAACGAAGAGCAAGAAAATAAAGGACTTAATCTGAAAATGTGTTTACATGCTATTTCTGCCTCTCATTGGTAAGGTTCAAAATATTTGGACTTTAATTAGCGGAATGCAACGTCACCGACGAACCCCATTCCCCTCTATCTAATAAGTACATATACATACATATATTTATATAGTGCGTGCAGCTTTAAATACAGTATTCGCTTCGAGAGTAGTCAAACCTCAAGGCTATAGAAAAACAAGAGAGTTTGCATTTGTATTTTTAAATAAGAAAATATAATCGAAACTAGATTTCATTTAGTAGTGGGAATAAAATTCACTCTTGGAGAGTAGTCTTTTAGGTATTTCATTCCAGCTGCGAACGTTGTACAGAAAACACAATCACGAGAGACTTGTTATATTCATCTTCAAAGTACATAGACTTCGAATCTTGTTTGGTTCCCACTGTTGCAGTATAAATTTTCCTAACACAATGTCTGTTGTAACAACAGGTATGTACAATCCTATTGGTTTATTTTTTTTTGTAGGTTCCATTTCATCTTAAATACATATATTTACATACGTTGCGTGTACTTATATCAATTGATACGAACTTTTTTATTGAAGTTTTTATTATTATTCGGAAGTTCTAGATGTTTAAAAAACAATGAACAACGAAATAAATGACATTAAAAAAAAATTTTCAGTGACAAATGAAATAAAACTTTCTAGTAATAGTAAAGAGGAAATTTTAACTACATACATAGCATTGTTATAATCAGTAATTGGAGTTGCAAGTTGTTGATGAACGGAATACATGTAAACAAATTTGAAAAACCTGTTAAAGATTTAGTAATTGAGATAATGTTTTTATCTTTAATTCTTCGAACTTTGAGCTTTCTCCCCACCAGTGGTTCTCATCCGATAAATACGATCTAGAAAAATTGACCTCGCATCACTGAACATTTGAAAATGTAGATGTAAGATATTGTTATAATCAGTAATTGGAGTTGCAAGTTGTTGATGAACGGAATACATGTAAACAAATTTGATAAACCTGTTAAAGATTTAGTAATTGAGATAATGTTTTTATCTTTAATTCTTCGAACTTTGAGCTTTGTCCTCACCAGTGGTTCTCATCCGATAAATACGATCTAGAAAAATTGACCTCGCATCACTGAACATTTGAAAATGTAGATGTAAGATATTGTTATAATCAGTAATTGGAGTTGCAAGTTGTTGATGAACGGAATACATGTAAACAAATTTGATAAACCTGTTAAAGATTTAGTAATTGAGATAATGTTTTTATCTTTAATTCTTCGAACTTTGAGCTTTGTCCTCACCAGTGGTTCTCATCCGATAAATACGATCTAGAAAAATTGACCTCGCATCACAGAACATTTGAAAATGTAGATGTAAGATATTGTTATAATCAGTAATTGGAGTTGCAAGTTGTTGATGAACGGAATACATGTAAACAAATTTGATAAACCTGTTAAAAATTTAGTAATTGAGATAATGTTTTTATCTTTAATTCTTCGAACTTTGAGCTTTGTCCTCACCAGTGGTTCTCATCCGATAAATGCGATCTAGAAAAATTGACCTCGCATCACTGAACATTTGAAAATGTAGATGTAAGATATGATATTGTTGTAATCGATACATCGATGTTTATATATATTTTTTTTGCAGATGTTTATATCGTTGCAGCAAAACGCACCCCATTTGGTACATTGGGTGGTGTATTTAAGAATAAAAGTGCAACTGAATTATCGGTTGTTGCTGCAACATCTGCTTTACAGTCTTCAGGATTGAAGCCTGAGATGATTGACAGTATTGTAATGGGACATGTGATGTCTGTATGTATATATAAATTGTATATGAACAATCAAAGGTTTATTTGTCATGCTAAGTGTATAATAATTTAATTTAAAGTCTACATCCAGTGATGGAACTTTCTTGTCGAGGAACGTAGCATTAAAATCTGGAATTCCTATAGAAAAACCAGCCTTTACAGTTAACAGACTGTGTGGTTCCGGATTTCAGTCAATAGTAACTGGAGCACAGGTATTTATAAGTTTGTTTTTTGCTGTGCTATTAAAAAAGTGATGGAGGGGTATTTTTCACAAGTATTTATATCTTTCAGAGTATTCTAACAGGGGAATCTAGAATAGTTATGACAGGAGGCTCAGAGAACATGAGCCAAGCACCTTTTATTGTGAGGAATGTTCGCTTTGGTACAACATTAGGACAGAAACTTGAATTTGAAGATTCCCTATGGCATGGGCTATATGATACTTATTGCAATTTACCTATGGGAATGACTGCAGAGAAGCTTGGTGCCCAATACGGTTTAAAAAGAGAAGAAGTAGATCAATTTGCACTGAGAAGTCAACAGTTGTGGAAAGCTGGTTAACATCTATGCATATCATATTGTCCATTGATTGATCAAATAAGTAACAAATTTTAAATATTTTAGCTAACGATGCTGGTCGTTTCAAGGAGGAAATGGCACCTGTAACTGTCAAAGTTAAGAAACAGGATGTTGTCGTTGACACGGATGAACATCCGCGACCTAAAACGACTATTGAAACTCTGACTAAGTTAGCTCCAGTTTTTCAGAAGGATGGTCTGGTTACAGCTGCTTCTGCATCAGTATGTTAAATATAATACAAAATGTTCCATTTGTAGTTCTACAATCAAGTATTTCCTGAACTTTACTGTCAAGAGGAAGCTTGTAGAGATGTGCGAGAACCCGAAAATGTCGGGAATTCTCGAATACGTGAAGATTCCCGAGAATATTCGAGAAATCTAATATGCTCGGGAATCCCGAAAATTTCACGCATTTTTGGAAGTTTATCTTTATATCAGACGTTCAGACATTGTTCTATCGCCTTAAATAACAAATAGTTCAGATAACAGTTGCTTGTCAAAGTAAGCTAAAAAGTTGCTTGTAAGTGTATAATTATCGCGTTTGACGTCATTTAAACTTGTAAATGGTTACAGGGTATTTGTGACGGTGCAGGAATTGTTATTTTGGCTAGCAAAGAAGCCGTGAAAACGGAAGGACTTACGCCTCTGGCACGATTAGTAGGCTACACGGTTGTAGGTGTAGAGCCCAGCATTATGGGAATTGGCCCCGCGCCAGCCATTAAACAGCTTCTTAAAATCACAAACAAAAAGCTGGACGACATGGAGCTCGTCGAAGTAATAATTATAAAGTGTGCTTTAAGTATCCATTCATCAGACTACAACGAGATGTTAATTAATTTATATTTATTACTAGATTAACGAAGCTTTCGCGGCTCAAACGCTATCCTGTGCGAAGGATCTTAATTTAGATATTAATAAATTAAATGTGAACGGTGGTGCTATTGCTCTGGGACATCCTCTGGCTGCATCTGGCAGCAGAATTACTGCTCACTTGGTACACGAGCTCAGGTACATTTATATTTAATATTAGGTTTCACGATATTGCATATTGTCTATGAACTGTAAAAACTTATTATCTTTACAGACGGAGGAAAACTGGAAAGTTTGGAATTGGCTCTGCCTGTATTGGTGGAGGTCAAGGAATTGCTGTAATGGTGGAAGCCCTGTAATTATAGAGAGCCGAACTGGAAAATACGAATTGTGCAATAAACGTGATTTACTATACAATAAAAATATAAAATAAGTTATCATGTATAAGGAAACATGTTAGAAAAATATGATTCTACATTTTATATATAGTGGTAAAAGGAATGTAATGTTACTAATTGTTACAAAAATATATACTTTTTAATGCATTTCTACAGGGTGGTCTTTATTATGAGCAACGGATTCAAGCGCTCGTCGAAGTTTGTAAGACCGTAAAAATGGAGTAGGACATGCGCAGAATCTGTAAGATTACGTTGACGCGTTTAGAAACATATATGACGCGTTCTGTAGGATACTTACGCGAACAAAATTCTGTAACGACAGCTCCATGATGTTCCCGACAGTTAGAATGAGCGGTCGTTGAGCTCTGGTAATTATAATTTGTATAGCCTGTTTGAAGTTCTCGGTTTTCTGCCACCATTTGTTCGTGTACGCGGCGAGACTAATATCTAAGCTCTGCGAAGGCAGTATTTTAATAGAATCGAATCGTCTTTTGCAAACGGACCAACTCGCAATGGTTACGTACGTGAAGATACAGCTCGTTGCCATGCCAACAAAATATAAAGATCTGATATATCATACAGCACATATACATCAGCATGCCGAACAGAATATGGGGAACATAAACTTTCATCTGCAATAAATGCAGAGCTTGTATAGTTAGAACAACGGACAATAGGAATTACGATATATAAGTACCTGTGCTATATTGAAAGCTATTAAACAGATAATATTACAATTCACTAGGAATTGGAAGAATATCGACATGCCAAAAATATTCTGGACCTCTTTCGAGAAGCTGCAAATGTTAAATAATTGTACCATACGAATTTCATATTAAAGGTGCTAATACACTAGCAACTGGTGACATTTTTTTTTAGTGCCACTCTTGTGACACGTGTAAACTCAGAGAGCGAAACAATATATTTGTAATATTTTCAAACAAGTGTACACGCTTCTACAAGTTGCTCTCGCAAGAAAATGTCGCAAGTTACTTGATGGTGTGTTCGCACCTTTAGACTCGCGTTACCTGACCTGATACTTTACTTGGTAACTTACTCGAATATCAAATTGCTATGCTCAACGCAGACCTTTAAGTTTTCATACTGTCTGTTAGAAGCTTTAATATCGTTATGATTTTCTATATTAATTGATTGTCGAGTTTCGCTGTTCAGTGAAGCAATGTTGCGATTCAGAATAGTTAGCTGACAACAGGCAATTGTAATGAGTCCCGTCACCAGAGTATCAATCGCTATATTGTTGAAGCAACAAAGAATGATCGCTACAGCTTGATACAGAGACGTAATCTCGAAAGCTGGCGATGATGTCGTGTTATAGGGATACCAGCCCAATAACGGTAATTCCTTAGATCTTTTACTGAGCAGATCGATCACTGGTTTAGCTCCCCAAGAGACTACGGCCATCGTCCCGAAGAATTGATACGCGATGTGATGAAAAATACCTTGCCAAGTGTAATGCGTTACAACTCGTTCGTATTTCACATTGTCCCGACTAAACATTTCGCATTCCGTGATGTCGATGAGCTGCTGAATGCGGTTATGCCGACGAAGAATAAAAATTATCTGCCCGTGAAAATTAATTCGCCAGTTCAATTGAATTCAATCGACAAGAAATTGTAGGCGTTATCTTGAATGCAAAAAAAAAAAAAAACGTGCGATGGCCGGAAATCGAACCCGAAAATCAACTGCTTGGAAAATGACTATGCTAACCATTACCAACAGTTCTAGAAAAGATCTGTTCATGAAGAAATATTGGTCCCTGAATTAGATGTGAATTCTTTACGGTTTCTTTAATAGCTATATTAATCGGGACTACTTTATCGTCAATCATTTTTTAAAAGGAAAAGGAAATTTGAGAATATATTTTCTAGAAAAATTCTAGAATTATAAAAACTGACTATAGGAACGTGTAAAACTTTGTTCCATTTGTATAGTTTTTAATGAAGCAAAATGCATCATCAGAATTTATATTTTGCATAATTCAAAGAAGTATAATAATTTAGACTTTGGACGAAATCAAAGTATAAAGATGGCTGTCCGAAAGGGTTTAGGTCATATAAATTCTTTGTCACGAATCTCAATACTATAAGACAAGGGATATAATGCAATAATGTTGCACAATTTCAGCGGTGGATTTACTGTTTTGCACTTTATTTTCATTTAAATAAACAACGAATTCTCTTAATTTATTAGCAATTATCTTGCACGAACCTTGTAAGCGTGAGTAGCATTAGTCATGAGGACGGTTGCTCCTGCAACAACTTCGTCCATGTTGTGCCGTTTCACGACGATATGTGCGATTTCAGTGGTGAGAAAGACTCCCAACAGAAAGCTGAAACTGCAAACAGTGTACACGAGATACAAACACCGATATCTGCCACTGGTAGGCCACATTCCCATATAATAGATCATCGACAGACTGATGTGCAAATGCTTATTTGGCGAAATATGCCTGCGTTTCGTTCGATTCAGTGCGGACACCTCCATCGTTTCAGGGATATCGCTGGGATATTGCTGTACTCAGAAATTGTTTGATAACAGTACAGTCGCGCGTGTATTCAGTATGCTAAGTATTAGCCTATTGTTTCCGCGTAGGGTTGCTAGGCCTCAGTTAGGGGACCTCAAGATCACAGAACGATCTTCCGCTAAACTACAATTGCGTTGTTTCCGTGCGTCTCCATTAAATCGAGCAACGTTTGATGGATGAAGTTACGGTGCATCACTCTTTGATTACAGAGGAGACGTATGAAAACGTAATGGCGAATCGATGCGCGATAAGTAGCCGCAGATTAATTTTGCACACGCAGATGATACAGTATCACGCACGAATTCTGCGGGCCGGACGTTGTCGCGCGTCGTAGTTTCCGGTCCTAAGTTTACTTAGATTCTGCGTTAACTAATAAATGTATTTATGAATTATTAGGTTAAGATCCACAGCGGGAAAATTTTCGACAAATTCGCAAAGGTGCGTTAAATTTTCTGATCGGTTAAATAAATTTTACTAAACAGGCCGCTGAAGAAAATTCGTCTACTAGACTTATGCGGCAATAATAAAAATTAGTAGATCAAATGTAGCACAGTAAAAAACATTTAAAGAGTTTAGAGGTATTGTTGCACCGTGTGCAATTCTATACAATTCTTGAAAGAAGAAATAAATGTCTATGTAATTCCTGTATTTCGCAATTTTTATTTTGCATAGAAATCCGCAGTCTACTCATCACCCAATTTCAATGAACACAGGAGATATCTCGAGCAGGCTTCACTTATAAGAAACGAGCGATGTAATATGTCATAACGCTAGCGATAAAGTGATCCAGTTTATCCATGGCTCTACAGATTGATAAAGCGTCATTGAATGTTACAGTCAGAAAAAGAAGCAATCATTCGACAGATATGTTTATTTTTCTTTGAAACAGTGAATGTACAGTCCACATTCTAATGGAACGTTTAAATTTGTTGCAGACGAACTAAATACAATAATGTGCTACCAACATGACAGGGACATGATGGCCCGAACACGCATGCGAAAATGCAGGAGTAGTATTTCGAAATTGAAAGTTTATCTTATTTATGACCAGAGTCAGACCTTGTTTTCTCTGCGATCTCCGCGACGTGTTTACAAAAAAAAAGTAAACAAACGCCGGAGCAGGCTTACGTTGCCACGGAGCATGCACGAATACGAAAAATTCAATTCAGTACTAGCAATAGTTTTTTTTTCAAATATCTCGAAAACTAAAAAAGACCTCCTCGTATGTGAAAAGGAAAAAGTTGTTCAAAATATCGAAATCTATAACATATTTAAATTTCATCAAAATCGCAGAGGAGTACCTTTTTGTAAATAATTACCTTTTTTATTGCATTGTATTCTACGCGTCATATCTATAACAAAACATTAGAACATAATTGAAGACTTTGCAACGAGAAGCATTCTATATATGTAATAATGTGTTTATTATAATTCATTTATTTAGAAGTGTTCTTCTTTTTGGCCCGCGCACTTTTTGAACTCGGCTCCGTAGAAGTTTGCGGCGGCACTGCACAGAATTATACGTAGATTGGCCGCTTATCCAGCCTCTCGGCGATCGAAATGGTGTCGAGTAATGTTGCATTCCAGTCGAGTATAGCCTGATTATCACGAACTTTCGTCATCGGAAGGTAGCTCGAAGTAAGTTGTTTCAGTTACCGTAAGTTTACGAATACAGTGAATATGTCAACAACACGGGTTTTGCCCACGTCGTGTATTGTCCAGGAGACACTATTCTTTGGTCCGTTCCGAACGTAAGAATGAAAGCGATGCTCGCTGCCGAAGAGTGTAAACATAACACGGGTCGGGTATATTGGTGTGAGACCAGGATACCACCACCAATCCAACAACAAAACTTCTGTATTTTTCATTATTTTTTTATGGAACTTTCACCAACATATATGGTATAATTCCGATGATATTTACTAGTGTAATGAACGATGAAAGTTACAGTGATTTCTCTATATATGTCACCAAGGCCTGGCTAATAAATGTTTTGGAATTATCCCCACTAACACTCCGTGAGGGGCCGCGAAGTTCGCCAGGCCTCAAACGCCGAAGAGTCTAAACACAACATGGATATCGGTGTGAGATCAAGAGACCACTACTAATCCAATCGTGTTTGGTATCATTTTAATAAAAAAAAATTCACAAATATATTGGTGAAAGTCTCATAAAAATATAACGAATAATAAAAAAGTTTAAGTTTTGATTTAAAAGCCTGAGCTCATGTCAGTTTTCCATTTTTCCCTAAGGCCCACCGTCCACAGAGCGTCAGAGACGCGTACGCGACAAAACATCGCTTGCTGCACGCTTCGGTGTTGCAACCAATATAAAATAATAGACGTCTGCACACGAAGCGTCATCGTTGAGACATCGTCGTCATCTACATGCAGTTGTCATTCCGCCTAGCCACACACATGTGTATGCATATTCCTGAATATGCATATTCTTTTTTTCCTGCATTAATTTCTACACATCGTGAACGGACGATCCGCGTCTCTTTCTTTCTCATACGCTGGCCTTTTCTGCGTTGAAACTTTCATCGTTCATTACGCAAGTAAACATCATCGGAATTATATTATATTTGGTATCGTTTTCATTAGAAAAATGTCACGAATATTTTGGTGAAAGTTCCGTAAAAAAATAATGAAAAATAAAGAAGTTTTGTTATTGGAGTAGTAGTGGTCTACTGGTCTCACACCGATATACCCGATCTGTGCTCTGTTTACACTCCTCGGTGTCCGAAGCCTCTCGAGCTTTGCGGCCCGTCACGGGGTATGCCACGCGGTAGTGGGGATAGTTCCGCGATATTTATCAGCCAGCCCTATGCGTCATATATGTATAGAGAAATCATTGTATTGCCCGGCGGTTGTCGTCTACACTAGAACCTGGTCAACAGTGCACGACTTCACCAACGCTGAGAAACCATGGCAGCCTCCGCAGTGCTCAGCAGAGACGTGGCTGACATCGAGGTAAGCAAGAATTCTCGCGTTCGTCACGAATCGAGTTGTCATCCTACATTGCGCATCATTTCTCTGCAGAATCTTCTAAGCCTGAATCCGAAGATACAGCCCTTCGCGAATTTGGTCCCGTCGGCGCAAACAAAGGAGAACAAGAAGAAGTGGAAAAGGAACGTGAACGAAAAATGCAGCGTAAGAGAATTTCTCTTTGATTTATAGCCTGTTTGCCGTCGAATGCTGTCTTAGATCAGTGTTATGGCGGATACCGATGATCAAACGTTTGTAAAAAAATTATATAATGTCCGATATCTCGGGGATCGGTACCGATAACAATTTCATACGTACGAATGATAACGAACTCGTTGCAGAGATGTCCACCGTTGATAAAGAACTTCGACGACATCAAGCACACCACGCTGAGCGAACGTGCCGCGCTGAAGGAAGCCGCGCGATGCCTGAAGTGCACCGATGCACCCTGCCAGAAGTCCTGCCCGACGCAGCTCGACATCAAGTCCTTTATCACCTCCATATCCAACAAGAATTATTATGGTGCCGCGAAGGCGATCCTTTCCGACAATCCGCTGGGGCTGACGTGCGGCATGGTCTGCCCTACGAGCGACCTTTGCGTGGGCGGATGCAACCTGCACGCGTCCGAAGAGGGGCCCATCAATATCGGTGGCCTTCAGCAGTTCGCTACCGATGTAAGATCACTCTGAAATAGAGAATACAGCTGAAGCAAAGCTGAGCCGTGCTATTTGAGACCTATTCCACTAAAAACGGATGTAAGACCACTCTAAAATAGAGGGTATGGCTAAGCAAAGCTAGGCCATGCTATTCGAGACTTATTCTATTTTTTAGAGCATTTAAGGTATCCGTGGTTATCCTAGTTTCGGCTAAATTTGTTAAAATATATCTACATATTTGTTTCGCTGCTTTCCTTCGGCGTTAAAATTAATTTGACTAGTAAGCTGCGAGATTGTGTACGTCACATATGCGTCAGGGTGGTAGCGAACGTGTTAATCCTTTCTCTGGTGATCAGAGTCTAATTAAACCCGTGTTTCCCGGTCCACAGATCTTTAAGCAGATGAACATCCCGCAAACGCGGATCCCAGGGCAGAAGGTAGCACACGCGGACACAAAAATTGCGATGTTCGGCTGCGGTCCGGCTTCCCTGGCTTGCGCCACGTTTCTCGCGCGATTGGGTTACGATGACATCACGATTTTCGAGAAACAGTCCTACATCGGTGGTCTAAGTTCGTCGGAAATCCCGCAGTATCGGTTGCCCTACGAGGTCGTTAACTTCGAGGTTGATCTCGTTAAGGATCTAGGCGTGAAGATCGAGCTGGGCAGAGCCCTGTCTGAAAAGGATCTAACGATACAGGTGTCTGCACGCTTTCCTGACAGTATGCAATTTCTAGCAACGATGTTTGTGCAACTATCATCATTGTAGGGTCTTCAAGATGACGGATACAAAGCCATTTTTCTGGGAATCGGTCTCCCGGAGGCGAAAACCAGTCCGATTTTTGCGAGCCTCACAGCGGAAATGGGATTCTTCACGTCGAAGAGCTTCCTACCGAAAGTGGCAACCGGTAGCAAGCCAGGATTATGTCAATGCAAGAGTTATCAGCTGCCCTCTCTTCATGGGAACGTTGTGGTCCTCGGAGCTGGCGATACGGCTTTCGATTGCGCCACTTCTGCTTTGCGATGTGGCGCCAAGAAGGTCTATGTGGTGTTCAGGAAAGGGTTCACGAATGTTCGAGCTGTTCCTGAAGAGGTGACGATTGTTCGCTGCATTGGTAACCCTTGGACGGCGATGGCAGTACCTACAATATATACTCTTCTTTGTAGATTTTTTGAACGCTTTCTTCTCATCGAAATTGATCTAAATATTAGGTCAGTACAAGGACAAAATACAAGGAATCGGGCACGAATGTTTGCACTGACCTAACATTTATATGAGAAGAAGAGCGAACAGAAAATCTAGAAAAAGATGAATTAATAAATACCCGTCTTCCGAGGGTCGAAGCTACTTTCCCTCTGTTCCTCGAAATCATGTTTTTACGTACGTTCAGCTCGAGCTAGCGAGGATAGAGAAATGCGAGTTCATCCCCTTCCAATCTCCGAGGCAAGTCATCACTCGCAACGGGAAAATAGTCGCTATAGAATTTTGTCGAACAGAGGAAACGGAGAGTGGCGACTGGGTGGAGGATGAGGATCAAGTTTGCAGACTGAAAGCAGACTTCGTCATCTCGGCTTTTGGATCTGGACTGCAGGACATCAGCGGTGAGGATCACCGTGATTCATATATTAGATGATTGCAAAAGTTCGTTCCCCATTTGTAGTCCTTCTGAGAAAAATACAAAGAGGAATGTTTTTCAGTGATAAAAGCGATGGCGCCGGTCAAGCTGAACAAATGGAACCTACCGGAAACGGACGACGAGACCATGAGTACCTCCGTGCCAGGGGTCTTCTGCGGCGGAGACCTCGCTGGCGTTGCAAACACCACCGTGGAATCTGTGAACGATGGGAAAGCGGCAGCTTGGTATATGCATAAATTCATTCAGGTCATTCATTCACTTTTCCGGTGATTTAGTTGCACTTCCGCTCTCCAAGACATTGTTCAAACGCGTTAGATTACGATGTTCATTATTTACCTATAGAATTCTCATGGTTTGGAGATACCAGAAGTTCCCCAGCTGCCCAAGTTTCACACTCCAATCGATGATGTCGATCTATCGGTCGAAATGTGCGGTATGAAGTTCGAGAATCCTTTTGGTCTTGCTTCTGCACCACCTTGCACTACCAGTGCCATGATCAGGCGAGCCTTTGATGCAGGCTGGGGCTTCACTGTCACGAAGACGTTCTCCTTAGACAAGGTACACATACTTTTAAAATGTTTATAAAGAATTAAGATATTGCAACAATCTCATTTTTCAGGACTTGATCACAAACGTGTCACCGAGAATAACGAAAGGCTCCACCTCTCGCCACCACTATGGTCCCGAACAAGGCAGCTTCCTCAACATAGAGCTGATATCCGAGAAAACGGAGGCCTACTGGTGCCAAAGCATCACGGAGCTGAAGAGAGACTTCCCGAGCAAGGTTCGACATTGACCCTTTGCACTTGAAGTTATTTTAATTCTAAAACCAAACATTTCTTTCAAAGAAAATTTTATTCATACGAAACTGATCCAATTTATACATACAATACTTAAATTTTTAGTAATTTCTTAACCTTCTGCAACCTTATTTTTATCGATCCCATCTGCATACTGGGTTTATGTTCACGACTAATTTGTTTACTGTGCTGGGTTTTAAAAAATCTAAAAGACTCTGGAATACGTATTGAAGTCTCTGTTTTAATATATAACCGTTGGAACGTCACATGTTTGAAGCATCAATGGCAAAAAATAAATATTGAAAAGAAAAAAAATTCAAGAGTGAAATTTTGCTCCAGGGATAAACGATTCAGGTCATCAGACGGAAGGTTAAATAAAAATATAATGATGTAACAAATATTTTGAATAATAGTATAACCAGTTTTTCGAGTACGAAGGGTTAACATAGAATGGCTCTCGATCAATGCTAATGCCAATGTTAACGATGTCTTGTTCGTCTTCAGATCGTCATAGCTAGCATCATGTGCACTTACAACAAGTCAGATTGGACGGAACTTGCTCAGAAGGCTGAAGCAGCTGGGTCTGACGCCTTGGAATTAAACCTGTCTTGTCCACACGGGATGAAAGAGTCTGGTATGGGGCTGGCTTGCGGACAAGTACGGTTATTGTAATACTTATCGAATGTATTCCAATTTTGCTGATCATTATATAGCTACTATTGCCTTTCAGGATCCAGTGTTGGTGAGGAACATCTCGAGGTGGGTGCGAGAGGCTGTGAAAATACCGTTCTTCGTCAAATTGACTCCAAATATCACCGATATAGTCTCCATCGCAAAAGCAGCCTACGAAGGTCGGTACCTTCATCATGCTAGCCACCATACACTCCAGAGGAACATGTTTATGTTACGTGAGAAATAGTCTTTAGAAGACTAAAAGACGTCTAGAAGACTGATCTTTAAATCATCGTGTGGGTTATACATATGTGACCTTCACAATCTTGCAATTTTCTTAAAGACAGCGAAATTAATTTTATACATTTAAAGTCATAGTATACATTATAATATTCAGAGACTACATGACTTGCAGTCGCTACGTGACCAGTATACGTTGCTTAGTAAAACTACCAAGATTAAATTTATTTAGATTTTCCTCAACTATTAGAATGATATATACCTGCTTGAATAAAGAATTTATGCTGAAAGTATCTGTTCAATATCAATAACTGTGAAGTAAAAAATCCAAAACCGGTCATTTGACCGACAGTAGTAGGGATCCCGTGCTAATAGAACGCTTTACTTCAGGTCACGCTGATGGAGTTTCTGCCATAAACACGGTGCAAGCTTTGATGGGACTGCACGCGGATGGTACTCCTTGGCCAGCCGTCGGTGTCCAGAAAGCCACCACTTATGGGGGTATGTCGGGGAACTCGACGAGACCGCAGGCCTTGAGAGCAGTGTCCGCCATAGCTGCAGCTCTTCCCGGGTTCCCCATACTCGGCATCGGCGGTATAGATTCCGCGGACGTTGCTCTGCAGTTTCTTCATTGCGGTGCCTCGGTCCTGCAGGTGAATCGATGACCCATTTAGATACACATACGTTAGATACTCGGAGATACGCAGACTTTATCATACCGATTCTCGAACCAGGTCTGCAGCGCCATACAAAATCAAGACTTCACGCTGATCGACGATTACGTGACCGGTTTGAAAGCGTTGCTGTACTTGAAGAGCCTGGGACAGGTGAAAGATTGGGACGGCCAGAGTCCACCGACCTTTAAGCACCAAAAGGGGAAACGGGTTTCCCTGCAGCATGCTCTAGGGAAAGTATGCTTACTTTCTTTCATATTTTTCGAAGGTGAAATGCGAAAACGTAATCGCAGCCGGTAGCCTCACATACAGGGTGTTTCAGTATTCCACACCTGACAATTAGAACAGAGATTAAATTCTATTCGTACGAGCCTTTGTTCTGCAGAAAATTTTGCTTTTAATACATTTTCGCGATTATTTCCTTATTTTTGAAAGTCCATGGTCCGTGACTATTTTTTCAACAATCGTGAACCTACAACTCACCCTCAGTAACGTAACTTAATACTTTCGCTTAGGATAATTACATAAAATATGATTTTCAAGTTTTCTTTTGGTACAGTAAATTTTGTGCGGCTCACAAAATTGTCTTATCTATTTCACTCGTATAAACGATCAGAGCTATTAATCACTATTACTAGTTACTTGATAATGAAATTTGCATCTTAAATACATTAGTGCTCAGGGCCACTGGTTGGTACTTTTGTATTTCATTTTCCGAGAATACAGAACTTACATTCTCTATTGAAGAACCAGATATTTTAGACTGCAATTGGAGTCACTATAACACTCGAGATCCACATTTTAGAATATACCTTACTTTGGAGCGTACCAAGAGCTTCGAGAACAGAAGATTGCCCAGATCAAAGCGAATTCGAATCCACTAGATGAGCCTGTCGCGATCACGAGGCCCGCGCCACTTCCGGTTGCACCTGTACCGTCTATAAAAGACGTGATTAGCAAAGCTGTGAGCTCCATTGGACCGTTCAAACAGCTGGATAACAAACGCCAAGTTGTGGCATTGATAGACGATGTATGTTTCAACGAAATTACGTTATTTTCTTCTTATTTTTCTTTGTCGATAGCAGTTATTTTTTAATTGGCAGGATATGTGCATAAACTGTGGAAAATGCTACATGGCTTGCGCTGATTCCGGCTACCAAGCGATCCACTTTGATCCAGACACGCACATTCCGAAAGTGACGGACGATTGCACCGGTTGCAACCTGTGTCTCTCCGTGTGCCCTATCATCGATTGCATAACGTAAGCCTTCTGTTCTGGTTTTTGCTATGCTTTTGCGAACACGATTGCTCGGAAATGTTTTTATCGGGAATTAAAAGAGCAGTAGAACTTATTAATAGGTTCTACATAAAACATGGATGGAACATTCTTTAAAAAACGATCTCTCATTATACGTTCCGATGAGAACAGATAAAAAAATTCTTGAATTTTAAGTAAGAAATAACATACAGAAATTGTTTTACGATATCACGTCCGACGTAACAACACCAAGGACAGTCTTTTGTCAATGTTACAGAGCTCTGAATCATTGTAGTCACGTAAAGACTGACGCTAACTTATAATTATAAATATCTTACTTAGATGTAATGTACGTAGATATTTCAGCAATTACTTTGCTTTTTACAATGACTATGTTATATTTTCAGAATGGTGCCTAAAACAATACCTCACGTAATTAAGCGGGGAATTCCGCCAAAGGACGCGTTCGAAATCCCGATTTAAGTTAAGATACTTATGCATTGTGCTTCCCGCAAGTGATAACGATATCGTACAAATTACTGTATAATCATCATTTATTATTCCTTGAACATTAAAGAACGTTGAATGTTATTATTACATATTATGCTGTAGTAGTTAATTATAACACACAGTAGTGTCCTACAATTTGTAAATAGAGTCTGGAGATAAAAGAACGTTCAAAAATCTTTAGTATCGAACCACTCGTACTCTTCAGGTGCGCTCGTGTTGAAAATGTACTGCGTGCATTTGTCGTCCGTAAGAAACTTCCTGAAATTAACAGTCATTAAAATTCAAATTCTTTGCGAACGGTGTGAGATTAAGCGGTGATTGTATTACCTTGAATACTGTTCACAACCAATGATGGGATAATAATCGTCGAAGCATTGAGGCCTCAAAATATTAAAGTAGGTGCTTCCAATACCCTCGGATACGAGCGACCCGACGTTTTTCAGGCAGTTATAGAACTCATGGTCGCATTCGCAGGCCGATCTAGGAATGAAATCAAAATATGATCAACCACGGCTAACACTTACGTCACTAGATCGCGGATTTTCATGCGAAAGAAAAATGTTCTGTATTAATTGCAGACCCGAAAGATTTAGAGTCGTAATCACTTTGCAGTTTCGGCCTTGTCAACTAAATTTTGACTTTGTGGCCATGGTCAGTCAGCGTGTTCATTATTGCGAAATTTAATTTCTCATACCTTGTAAAAATGCCGTTGTTAGTAAGGCCATATTTTTGTGATTGCGCTGAAATGGAATTATTGCAATGATCGTGATTCCTGCAGCAAGAATCCGTTTTATTAAAGCGTCCAAGATCGGTCTCATCCTTTGCTATGTCACCATCTCCGCACCAATAAGTTCCTAAACTTACATGTACCATAAATTTTATAAATTGCAACAGTGTTCTTGAATACCTAAATAATAATTAGGATCTTTGTGCGAAAGAAAAGTTGTTCGCATCAATTGCGAGTTGAGTCATTTAAATTTTTCATATTGGACATCAATTTGGAAACATTAGAATATTTCTGGTCCCATAATGTAATTTTACATTCAACGGGCCACAAAAAATAATGTAATAATTAGAAAATGGCTGAACTAGTAGAACATCGATTCTCTAAAGTATTAGTTGTATCAATGGTAGAACATTAAACAGTAGAACAATTTAAAAGCTTCATTAAACCCAGTTGTGAAATTATAATTTATCTGCCCAACACATACAAAAGCAGCAGTTGAAAATATAACAAATGTGTTATATTTTAATGCTTACGTTTGTTACGAACGTGTAAACTACGTAGTTTTCAAAGTCAGCACGTTCGCATTAAATGATACATAGATTGCAGTACGATTATATTTCCGTCGGAAATTAGCGAATCAACAAGTATCTCGCATGAAATCTCCGGAAACGCGTTCTTATCGCATTTTTGTAAAACGTTAATCGCATACCTGGGAATATAAGTTTAATTCTGTCTTTGTACGGGTTCAAGACGTTGCTGATGGAACTATCTTTCTCTATTTCGGTTACCAGTGGAATATTGTTAATCGCGTCTTCGAGCTTTCGTCCGGAATTCGTGAGCACAATCACGAATTTCTCCAAAGGACCTAGATAAGTGGTCTTGGGCTGGGTAAAATAATCACATCTTCCGCCACCAATGACGAAGATGACCGAGAAGAATAGCAAATACCGGGACATCGTTGCGCTGTTGCATTCAATTTTCGAATAATTTCCGATCAGAGATCTTGTGATCTTTGTGACTGTACCTACCAACAAGCTTAATCAATTTCACAACAATTATTAAGTTCTTTAACACGCGTCTTTACGAGACGAGTTCTAATATTTTTAATTTACGATTATTCAACACATTTAATTCCTTAGGTGTATATTGTACAAAATTTAGATAGGCACATTCTCTTTATTTTTATAAAGTAATGTGAAATAGCCACTTTTAGTGGCGTGTAAACCTTGTGTATACGGTACATTTCTTAAGAAACTAATTAATAGACTTCAAGTAGGTAAAGTGTTAATCCAGTTTTAGTGCGCGTACCTGAATGTTTTGACGGCTCCGATACTGTGTTTTCTCAAGCGGATCGACGACTGCCCATTCTCCCGCCGTTCCGCGGACTTTTATTTGCCAGCTTATGCCACAAAGCCCACGAAACGACAGAAGTTATATATACATTAGTTATTAAGTATCCAGCAAATGGAATGAAACATTTGTATGATACATTGATTGACGGCACAGTCATGCGTTCCGCAAAATAAAATTGCGAATAATGTGGCAGATAATAAATCATATTGCACGTCACAGTCAGAGAAAATGCATTTGAAACTATGAAACGTGAGCTGGCTTTATTTTACAAAACAACCTTAAACTTTTACAGGCCTAATACGTAGTAATGTCATGATTACAATCGGTTTAACTTGTCCATTTGAAGGACGCAAATTTCAAAAACAGTATATATGGTTTTCACAGATATTTACATGGTATTTCTTAGAAATGAATTTATGTCTGACAATAGTAGATAGCAGAACTATCGATAATTGCACATAAGCGACTCGAAAATTATTTCGTGAACCATGATTATTATAGTACTATTATGCTTTACTGTTTGCTAATTCCACTGTAATCTCCTCTTTTTCTATGAAATCATCTGTGTCCGAAGTTTGCATACTGCGCCTTGTTTGTATTCTGGTACACCGTGGACAGCAATGATTTCGTTTCGACCAGCAAATACGATGGTGAACAGCCGTGCACTGATGGCAGATGATAGAATTCGCGTCCCACGGGTATATGATCTCATCATTGCCGCATAGTTCGCACAGGTGACCCCTATAATAATTAATGAAATTTATCGACTTACAGAATAACATCGCTCATCTGGAAATTCCAAGAATTATTAAACTTCATTATGACAGTTCTATGTAATTTTTCCTGTCTAAATGTAGAAAATAAAAATAAAGACAAAAATTAAAAATAAATCTCTTACAGTTACGAAATAAAATCAGAAGGTGGCTGAATCTTTAATCAAACACTTTGCAGCGAATTTCAACAGCAAAAATAAATTGCATAATGTTCCATAAAGTGAATCGCAAGTTCTTAATCCTGATAAATTACCGAGCTTTGCACAATTCACATTGTTCTGTAATGTGAGCGTGCATAGTGTCGTACGCGGCGCGAACCTCTTCCAGAAGAATTCCGTTGTTGAGATCAATCAGATCTTTGATCGAATAGTTGCCCGAGTTCTCGATCATGTGAGTACGTATTCTAATTTTCCATGGTAATCCGTGGTTATTCGCGTCAGTGCACAGAACCAAGTAGCGCTTCATCATCTGCATTTCCTCCCGGAATTTCTATTGACAATGAATTTTGCCGTTTATTTCCTGTTACCCCGCTCTCTGATCGCTAGACTGCGTATCTTTATGCAAGATCAAATTTGTGTACGTCAATTACAAGATACAGAAGCTAAATAAACATTTATTTATCTTGTTAATAATTGTAACATATTGAAAATAATATGTTAATAAACAAATTACACCATTTTTGTCATAAGTGCATAAAATCCGCAGTCTACTGATCGCAAATAGATATATTATTTACCTTTACTAATGATAAATCTGGAAGTAAAGTGAATAATTTTGGATTTAATTCCTCCAGAGGTAGAACAGGTCGATCTTCTAAAAGAGTTAATAATTGCATCGCGACGCGAGATATTAGACGCGGTTCCATGTCCCAGTTTCTGATCACTCTTGCGGGTATTACCATTGCAGTGTTCCAATGGCACCTTTGACAGTAATACAATCCACTGTAGTCACAAAGTCGTGGTTCTACCCACGCCGAGTCTATATTTATAAATGATATATTTTAATTTCTCTGGTATAACAGTGTTGTTTAATTATTAACAATTAAATACTCAAAACAAAATTCATAAATAAAACATCTAAGACAAATTGTCTGTTTATCATCTGTTACCTGAACCCTTGGATGGACTGCCAAAACAAGATAAGGATAATCCTTTTGAGAAAGCTTGTAAGGGAAACATTGCTTAATCATGTGGTAAATAAGATATCTTGTGTGTGAACAAGTTGTAAAGTGAATCACACATATTAGCAAAGAAGAACGTAAATAGCTGTTAGGAAATATCCAGTGTACTTCTTACTGTTACTTACTGAATGTTATTTTCACTTTGCACTCTGCACATCGATAACCCTGACTCGCCAGTCCTTGTTCAGGACAAATGTCTTTCGTGTATGTGTATCCACCTGCCTCGCTGGCAACAACATGCACACAGACTCTGCATATGTTGTTTAAACATTTCCAGTGACAACAAAACTTGCAATCTGTACAAATACAATATAGGTGTAACAATTATACTGGGAATATTGTAGGGCACGTTTGATGCAATACTTTTGGAATGTAGGACTACCTTTCATATTTTTGTACTGCCTCTGTGCCAAACTGCCAAGCTCTCAATAATATGCCTGTATAATATGAAGATATGCAACAAAAGTATCTTACCACTGCACATGTACCACGATTGGAGCATAGTCCAAATTGTTCCGCTGCAATGATCACAGTACACAGGTCCATAAGTTGTTATATAATATTTTTGTGGTACCAAGTGGTGTCCTAAGATTACTTGAGTCTCTAGTAACTTCTCCTGTGACGCTTCTCTCAATTCTTGTACCCTCAAACGCAATTCGATCAAGCGCCTGACTAGCCACTTCCTTTCATCGGAGCACTCTGCGCTTTCCAATACCATTTGCTTACATTTTTGTACCATTTCTTTAAGATCTTCTTCGCATGCTGCCTAAATTATAAAATGTACAAAAATGTGAATAATAAATTTGACAACATGAGAGAAAAATAATGTTGTACCTTGGATAATGATAATATAGTTTCCACCGACTTTAGACTGAAAGGAATGGCAGCTTTACTATCTGAACTGTCATCCGCTTCTCCTGTCATGTAATCCGACGACGATGATGGTGTTGATGGTATCGTTTCAGTGCTGTCACTTCGAACTCTTGACTCGTGATTAACATCTTGTGTGTCATTAACGATGGTTTTAACATCTATCATTTTATGAAAAGTTCACTATGGAATGTTGTATTCCGCCGCAGAATTTACGGACACTTTAAATTTTTACGTTGATAGCCAATAAAAATTCTTGACATGTGTAGAAAACTGTAAATTTATACCACCATTATTTGTGTTGTTTCTTTTGACAAATGTCTACCAAATAGATTAATAGATTAGATTAGAAACTTGTAAGCAGAGAGAGAATAATCATAGACTGAGTAAAAACATTGACAGAATTTCATCAGAGAGGATAGGAGAGTGGGTTTTCGGCGTTCCCGATATAGTGCTGACATCTGCTCAGCCTTAGCATGACAAGACCGGGCAGCTTTTCCTGGAACAGAACCGAGCAGCTTCTAGCAGGGAACAGAACGCACATACCGCACATTCTGAGGGAACACACATTATACATGGGAGTTTATCCTCCCTGGCTCTAGAGCACTCTAGAGCCCCGCGAACGTGAGACAAAAAAATATATTGAGTGATTGGTCTACTCCTATACCTCATCTGTGTCGAGACTGAGTATGATTTGAATGAAATATAAGAATTTCTACAGCAACATATAATTTCTGTAGACCTCATCTGTCCTATAATTTGAACTGTTCTGAAAATATCTCTTGAAATAGCTCTTTTCCCATTTATTTAAAACACCAATTCAAATAAACCGTAGTGTGTAGATGGCGACAATTGAAACCTTTCGTCATCTGCGATACAATGCGCAGTCGTCGTACTCGCATCTGACTTCTTCTGACTTGTAAGAACGAACCGCTATTATATCTGTGATATTGACTATAATTTAACTGCTGTGTGACACAATTGATCGAACATACGGTAAGTTCATTGAACCGGTAATTAAAAAAAGAATCCAATATAAGACCATTCATAAATGTATTTTTAATGTGCATGGTTGCAAATGTTGGGTTATGCGTGTACGTCGATCTTGTGATGTAACAGTTCTATCTATCATTCGGGTGTACATTTCATTTTTCACGGGAACCCATATAAAATTATAATTAAATCGTTTCTCGTAGAACATTAAAATGTCCACACTCGCTCGTAACTTGCGTCCCTATTTGAGGTATGTTCGCGGTCAAAGGAGAACTTATGCCGACGCTCCTGCCAGCAATGATATGAAGTTTACGTTCGCTGGAGCTAATCAGGTAACAGTGTTACGTGACTCAATATATGTGTATAAGTATCTAACATTTCTCCGGAATAATTTTTACAACATTTTTATGTCATATTCACAGGTATTTTACGATCAAAAGGTGGTCAGACAGGTCGATGTACCATCTTTCTCTGGTGCCTTTGGTATACTGCCAAAACATGTTCCCACGTTAGCTGTGCTAAAGCCTGGAGTAGTCACAGTATATGAAGGTGAGGGGGCAACCAAGAAGATATTTGTTTCTTCTGGAACAGTTACTATAAATGAGGATAACAGTGTACAGGTATATCTCCCACTAAATACATTGTAAGACAAAAATATGTGGACAAGTATCGAACAAGTCTATTTTACAGATTTTAGCGGAAGAAGCTCATCCTGTAGAAAATCTCGATGGTTCAGCAGCCAGAGACGTCCTCAGTGAAGCCCAGAAACAACTATCATCGGCGTCATCTGACAAAGACAAAGCCGAGGCACAAATTGCAGTTGAAGTTGCAGAAGCCCTGGTAGCGGCTGCTGGCACCCATTAAACATTACATTGTCATGTTAATGTAAAAATGTTCTGTTATCAAATCTTAGGACATATTCACCACACTTCTGTCATGGTATTGTATAAAATTGTAGTAATAATAAAAAGTCTATAACTAAGTCAGATAGAAATTAATTTTATCACAGAGAGAATAATAACAGTACATATCTTTGTATTATAATTTATTATATGTTAGTTAAATTTTACTTAACGAATAACAATAAAATCTGATTTTCTCTAAGAACTATTTAGGTACAGTGATTTTGTTGCATTTAACAAGTACATACGCGTAACAGCCACAGAAAATGAATTGAATGCGTTGAGATTATAAAATTTTTTAATTCTATCATACCGATTTGCGTTTATAAATATTTCAAAGGATATTGCTTGAATTTTATCAAATATTTTTTACGCGATGTTTTCCCATAATTAAATATCTTAAAATAATTGTGTGGGTTTTTGGAACACCGTGCACTAGGAAACATAATAAATATGTTACTCTTTGCTTTGAACTAATACTAAGACATTTAGTACACTTCACACATATCAGCAATGCTTTTTTTTTTATACATTTGTATATAAATAGCATATAAGTTAATCAATATTATTGCATTATAAAAATTTATAACTTTAAATCTTTTCATAACCATTATCATACATAAAAAAAAATGTTATGTACATGACGTTTGTACATTGAAAGTATGTTCTACCAATCTATAAAATGTTCAAGTATCAAATCTGATATAACATTTGTATAACGTACTATGAAGTAGGCTTTTCAGGGCAAAGGACACTGGTTCCATTTTGTTCAGTGTGTTAAAGCAACCGAGCTTTCCACGATTATAAACTAGGCGACAGCAATGTCGGAGGCTTAGGGCTCCTTAAGTAAAAAATTTACAAATATTTGTTGGCACGTGAGAAAATGTATCGTAACATCTACGTATTGCATCTACAATATTAAAGTCTCTTGAAATATGGTACAGGTATGTATAGACAATCCTATACTCTCGATTCTCGCTCTAGGTAACATTTTCCGAAGTTAACATTCACGAGAGAAAAAAAAAATATCGCGTTTAAAGCTAAGCGAACTAATCTATACATCACGATTAATAATGAATCGCGGCGCTGAAAGTTTCTGCGAAAAAATATATGTTTCTTTTGGCATGACTAGTACTGCACGATAGACCTATACTCGTCTCATTGATTCCTCGTCAGTTGACATTTCATTAACGACGGTAACAATTTTTCCCTACAGGTCATGTTGCTAGTGGTCTTGCAGCAATCGCGATTAAATACTTTCTGCAGTTGTTGCAACGTTTTGAAACAGATAACAACGCAGCAACCGCCGGGCTCGTTATTGCACAGTCGGTCACTTTGCAAACAACTCGCGACGTCCTCCACTACTTTAGCCGTGTTCTTTCTCTTGGTGGCCAGTGTCGTACTGTCTGAGCAATTCAGACAACATTGCACGTGGTCGCACCTGCATTCGACACACTTGCATATTTCCGCCTCGGCCGCCATTTCCTGCAAAATGTTCCTGCTCTTTCTTAGCTTTGTACTATCTTCCTTATTGATTCTCTCGTTGCGATCAGTGATCTCTTTACTGGTAGCGATGCTCTCTACCAAGTCGACGTTGTCCAAGCGTTGTAGAGACTCCAGCTGATTCTCGACTTGCAACGGATAGGGTTCTGGCTCAACTAAATCAACCAGCGAGTGAACCGCGGTTGGAAGAGCGTTTGATTCCGACCAGGATTGTCTTCGCAAAGCGGATGGAGTGGCCAAGGCCATAACGTCTATCCAGGGAGAAGGTATTTCCTCTTCGGACGCTATGGCTAACTCGATGGCTTCCGACGGCGTATTTACAATGCTTTTAGAATCCAATGTTTGGTCCACTTCGTTCGAAGCTCCAGTTTGCAAGGTGTTAATGAATGATAAATTGTCTATCCCGCTGTCAAACAGTTGAGTCTCGCTGGAGGAATTAATTATATTCGATACATGACTAGCAATAGGACTATCACTATACAATGTTGCGCCGTTGTTGTCAATCACTGGTTCCACATTCGATACATCGCTGATTCTTCGGCTCTCGTATTGCTGAACGTCGCTGGTAAAGTCAGCGCCTTCCGATATATGAGCTATGGCGTTTTGCAAACCATCCTGTATAATTTTCTGCTCCAAACTTATGGAGTTCTTCACGTTGCTCGGTTTATTATCTATCTCAATCGTCGGAGAGTCCGATGTATATTGTTGGTTTTGCTCCCCTGGTAAATTTGAACTATTTATTTCTGTGAATATCTTAAATTTATCATAGCTCTCGTTGTTATTAAAATTATCAATCTCATGTTCGTTAAAGTTATTCAGAATAATGCTCTCCGATGCAAGGATGGTAACTGTGGCAGTCTCGCTCGGACTATTCAGCCCTTTAGTGGTAATATTATATTTAAGATCTTTCTCGAGCCCTTTCTGACTTAATATGTCGATCATATCGTTCGTAGGTGTCGAATGATCGTTCGCGTTTTCATTGGATAAGTAGCTTATACTTTTGTTGGCTTGCGAACTCCTTGAGGCTATTGGGATAAGAGAGTAAGATGGCACGCTTAGATTCTTAGAAGATACTTCTGCAACATTGATTTCCGACTTTAATAAGACGGTGTTTCTTTGGTTTCCGTTGTCGTCTTGATTTCCCTCCTGTTTCTGTAAAAAAATCATGCGGTAAAATATGCCGGCAATTAATGCTACTTTGTAAAATCACAATTCATACCATTTCATCATTATTCATTCTTTTATGAGTTTTTAAATGACTTTTTAAGCTATGAGGTGTGGTAAAGGATCGTTTACAGTTTTCATAAGTACACACATAAGGTCGTTCTCCCGTGTGCGTTCTTTTATGCGTTTTTAAATGATGCGATGCTGTGAAAGCTTTACCACATCCCTTCTCTCGACACCTGAAAAAAAAAAAACATTATTTAATTCCGTATAGTACTCGAATTCAAATTATGTAAACGACGAAGTGTAACGAGATAGCATGGGTGTGTTCATGTATACTATTTCGTAATTGTATCGAGTGTAGATTCGTAAAGGTAATTCTTCAATAAACTACCGACGCGATATTATACAATCTATTGTATATCGGATAACATACTTGTAAGGTCTTTCTTGAGTATGAGTACGAATATGTTTCTTGAGATCACTTAGAGTAGTGAAGAATTTAACGCATCCAGTCTCTTCGCAGTTGAACGTGTCGCCGCTGTGAAGTCTTTGGTGAGCTCTCAGTCTGTAAAGGGTATTGAATGCTTTCTCGCAGCCTTTTTGATTGCATTCGAAGGGTTTTACTTTAGTGTGTACTCTAATGTGAATCTTTAGGCTGTACGATGTGAGAAAGGCCTTGCCGCAACTCGGTTCTGCGCATTTAAATCGATACTCGCCTGAAAGTTTTGAGAATTCCCTCCACATAAAAAGTTTGCTGGACGACTATCTATCGCTTGCAGTATCTGAAAGCCATGCAGGTCGAAGCGATCCCTTTATACCAGCAGTGATGACTTCATAACGAGTAAAACTATACGTAAAAATCTTTCATAAAGCACAAGCACATTCCATGTACCCATATTCGGCGAAAGTAAGAGCGAAATTGAAATGAACTCACCTTCTTTCCTTCATTCTTGGGAAGCACAAACAGACAGACAAACATGTGTTATTCTAGACAAGTAAGCACATAATGCAAAGCACATAATGTTATTTTCAACCGCACGAATTGAATGATTATTGACAGAATCGTAGAAAAATATTATTGTTTCAGTTTATTCCGATATTTCTATGTTAATGTTACAAATACTCAACACTTTCTTTAGATTCTGTACTACAAGATGAAATGTGTTTAGCTCCAACAAGTTGTATTAATACAAATGCCTTACCTTTATGAGTTTTCATATGAGTTCTCAAATTCCCAACTGTGCTATATGTTCTATTACAACCGTTGTATTCACAGGTATACCGGCCAATATGTTTTTGGCTGTTGTTCGAAATTTTGCTCTCGATAGCAATAGTCTCATGAACTGATTCATTCGATAATAAATCATCGTGATCAGAATGAATTCGCATATAAATCTCATGAGGGTTAATTGTATGATGTATTGACCTGTAATCAAAAATTCATTATATACAGGCAACACATACACATGCATATGTATTATGTCTATGTATCTGGTAAACATACTAATTTCTGACAATGTAAACAATATATAAGTGCCAGATATGACTAACTTCTGGCTGAACGTATTGTTGTTTCTGACTAATCCTGAGCTAAATTTATAATATTCCAACACTGTGGTCTCATGTTTTATACACAATGTAACATATAACAAACAACTAACAAAATAATATACAAATAGAACACGCATACAATACTTGAAATAAAAATTTCTTTAGCATCAGTTATCGACTGTCACATTGATTGTAAATATTTATCACGAGACAACAATATTTACAACGCTAATAAAATTGACATTTAATACAGGTTTGAAGAAAACACAATTCCATATGCATTGCATAAATTTTGCTCGACTGAATGAATGGGAATAGCATGTTGAGAATGTACGGTAAACTTTTGCTTTGAATTCAATTGAAGCGTACGAAACATACGGAGAAAAATTGGGGCTCTAATTTCAAAATGCGTTATAGCCTTATAAGGTTGGGATAAAACTACCGCTTGCCATTAAATGAATAGATTATGAATCGCTCCTAATTTTTCATTGATTCCTTCTATTCTTAAGCGATCGATAGCGGGGACATTTGTTCAATTTAATATAGACAACAAAATACAGGAGGCTCAAGCGATCTTACTCGGTAGTGTTGTCACTAGGTAGCCTTTCATCGATAGGAGTATCATCGTCGGAATACTTCTCGTAATCGAACACCACACCCTGTTCGTAAACTCTGCCGAAAATCGTTAAATCTAAGCTATCGTCGAGGCAGTCCTGGAGATCATGCGTTACAAGGATATTATCAAAGTTTCCTTCAACATCGTCGGTGTTCTCGTATTCCTGAAATTTTTCGCCTTCCCACGTCGCCATACTTTTTTCTGACTGCACAAAACAAATCACGAGATAACGCGATATAGACGCGCCATCAACTCTCCATAGCAGTTTCTAACTGACGTTCGATCGGTGCATTGCATTTAATTTATTTACACCATTCGCACAATCGACATTATTGATAAATTAGAGATTGTTTCGGCAGTATATAAAATATAAGCGACTACAAACTTAGGAAATTCCAGAGAGAACCGACTTCCAGTGTGCATGCGTCCGTAAGTTGGTCCATCGTGAATATAGCCTTAGAACTGTCTGCGTCCACAGCGCATGTGTACACAAATTTCTATTCAAATCGCGACGCCCGTCCTTATGCTTGAAATTTGTACACAATGGATAAAAAATTCGTCTGGAACATGTGAGAATGTTCACTAACGCATATAACATAATGAAAAGATTTTTCTAATAATATTTAGTGCATCAAATTGTGTATACGCGTTAAATATCGTTTACAATCCTAATTACATTTCAAATATTGCCGCGCTTTTCAGCGTTTCCAATTTCTTGTTCGCACTCTCGCCGTCCTCTTTCATTCAGTAGTCTTGAAAAAGGGACGGAAATATTAATTTAAAGGAGCGGTAGTGCTGCGTGTATGTAGGATGTCTAAGTTATTCAATTTAGGGCCACGAACATCAGGTATTGCATAATTTGGCATGTTCCTAATTTGAACAGACAGTATAGTCCGTTCGCTACATCATCAAACGGATTCCGGCCCGGCAAATAGCAACGCCAATGTCCACTGTAGCCGGGCTCTGATTGGTCCATATTTTTCTTTAATAACTCCGCGAATAGCACTTTCATAAAGGAAAAAGTTACTTTAAATGACCTCAGGAATCATCCCTTCAAGTACAACCTTTTTGGGACACCCTGTATATATTTATACATTTCCTCTCTGTTTATACTATTAATTATAGATTTAATTGTAAGAAATTAATTGTAAGAATAGTTAGAAATATTTTTATGAGAAAGTAACGATGTGAAAGAATGATAGTATGAATGGGCTGAACTTCAGAGTCGCATCGTTATCATTTATTGCAGGTATATGTTCTAAGATTCTCATTGACCTAGTTGCAACATTTGTCGTTCGTCAGAGTAGAGGGCGTAAGACATCGAGTTGTTGTTAACTATGTCGGTAATTCAGATCGCGAGACACGAAGCCTCATATGGTAATTGGTTTACTCCTATAGTTCGTTTGTGACGACACCGCCTAAGGTGATTGTGGCTCTAGATGGCTCTAGACAGCTCTAGACATACCGGAGTATGCGTGACAGAGACGAAACGCGTCATGTGAGAATGATGCCCACTTGGACGTCGTTCGTTTGGACGCGTTCCCATTGGACGCCGGGCAGATTGGACGCGTTCCTATATAAAATCTTTGGCACGATCATGCGCTGATAGCAGCAGATGACAGTTTTGACTCTTGGCGAGGAGCTCGAATTTATCATCTATGATGTTATCATAAGATAGATAAGAAATAATCAGAAATAAATTGCATTTTTCAATCTGCTGGCGCAAAGCTCCAGTTTAGTGCGTAGTTTACGACATTTATGCAAAAGGTCTGCACATCAGCGGGTCATCATGTGCTCCAAAAAAACACCGCGGATACTTTCGATACAAAGTCATGTAGTGTCCGGTTACGTGGGTAACAAAAGTGCAATATTTCCACTGCAGGTAAACTAATTGCTTTGTAAATTTGGTTAACATTTTAGAACGCGTTATCAGAGCGATCATCGGGTTACGGATAGCATTCCCTTATGACAGCGTCTACTATTAACACGGTGACTGTTACGTCGTTCATGGACAGGTGACAAGTGACTTCGTGTAACAATTAATTTTGTTCGTGATAAAGTTGCTTGTATCGAACATCATTGGGATTTACGATCTAAAAGAGTTCAAGAAATAATCATTATAATAAGCTTCTTATTATGATGATTATCGTCTTTCCGATTACTTTGAATTTAACAATCTATTTTTATCTATTGTATGTTCATTAACAATTTCAAATATTATATTTTGCTAGTGTAAGCGATGCAATGATTAAATTATTATTTCCAAATAAAGTGCATATGTTGATCATTTAAACATTTTCTCTCTTCAGTTACTAGGTTTCGAGGTGGATGCAATTAATTCTGTTCAGCTGTCTAATCACACTGGATACAAAGTCTTCAAGGGTCAAGTATTAAATGACGCAGACTTGGGTAAGAACACTAAAGTTATGTTTAAATATAGAGAACAGAAATATAGAAAAAATTTCTAATGTTTACAGTTATTTTTCAGGGACTCTGATGGATGGCTTGGCACAAAATAATTTAGATAATTATACTTATTTACTTACTGGATATGTTGGCTCTGCTTCCTTTTTAAAAAGAATAGCAGGAGTGGTTCGTGCTTTAAAACAGAAAAATCCTAATCTTATTTATGGTAAAAAATTATAGCATACGTTTACGTTTGTACAAGCAGTCTGCACATTTCTGCTATTTGAAATCATTGCCGAACAGCAGACGATACGAAAAAATGTTAGAATGTGTTTTTTGTCGTTTTTTATAAATTTAAAATTCACGAAATTATTAATTAAAAATGAGAAACGACTTTAGAGTAATTATATTTGATCATATCATCTACCGTTTAGTGGTTCTTCTAAATGGCGGAAATTTCAAGACACCCTGCATACGTAGATTTTAAATTCATATTAACGACTGATATTTTTATTCAAGTTTGTGATCCTGTTATGGGCGATAATGGACAAATGTATGTTCCTGAAGAGTTGAAGGAGATTTATAAAACGGAGATAATACCGCTGGCGGATATTATAGTACCAAATCAATATGAATTAGAGTACATTGAACAAATATTGTAATTTTATCAGAACGAAAACTGAGGTAACAGTAAAATCTTTTTAATAATTTTAGGTTGCTGACTGGCATTGAGACTAGCACAATTGGAAAAGTACAAAGTGCTATAAAAGTGTTACATAAAGAGGGTCCCCATGTAGTAGCTGTTTCATCAGCAGAAATAGACAATAAATTGACGGCAATATGTAGCACGGTAAAGGGTAATAGATTAATAGAAGCAATCTTGAAAGCGTATAAAAGTTTCCTATCTATATAGAACGTCTACAAACAGATTGAATTTCATTTCAGACAATAAAGTGATAAAGATCGACATTCCAAAGATACCAGCCAGTTTCACGGGATCAGGGGATCTTTTTGCTGCACTGTTTTTGGCTCATACATATCTGCAAGATAACGTGAAGGACACTATAGAAAAGACCGTGAACTCGTTGCACAACGTCTTACTCAAGACTTATGAATATTCTAAAGGTATTGTTTTACTCCAAGTATCTGAATTACTTCTGTAGAAAAAAGCATTAGGTCAGTACCCGAGTTCATACTCAAATACAACAAGGAATCGGACACGAACTTTTGCACTGACCTAATATAAAAAAACTAACAACTACTTTGTAGTTGATGATTTGTACATATTCATTAGAGTGTAACGACGAGGAATCAGTGCCCGCACAGAAGATCGAATTGCGCTTAATACAAAGCAAGACGTACATTGAAAACCCTGAGGTGCGTTTACTTGCCGAACCACTGTAATCGACTCTCCACTGGCTCTTACATGGAGGTAAATTATTTTTATGCTTGGACAAACGATGCAGCATACCAAATACTGTGGATAGACAATATATTGTGTCTGTTTTTAAACAAAAAATGAATAAATATCGTTGTTACAAATAGAAAAAAATATATTTACACGTACGAATAGTTGGAATCTCTAAACTGAGGTCGAGACGGTGTATCAAAATTACTCGCAGTAATTTTTTAATGTTAAACGGGGCACGATGTTCATCGACTGTAGTTCCTGGAAGAGCAACTTACAAGCGTAAGGCATAGAGATCGTGGAGACGCACGAACTGGAACGACAACTGTGACACCAGCCGCTGTAAGCCATCAGGCCGCATTTGTTACATACGTCCACGTCGAACGCATCGCTGGATATCATAAGTCTCTCAATCAGCATCATGCTCGCACCGTATCCGATCAAACAATCGCGTTCCATTTCACCTAATCGCAAACCTCCCTCTTTCGCGCGACCTTCGGTTGGCTGTCGCGTTAGCACAGCTCTCGGACCTCGAGCTCTCGCGTGCATCTTGTCTTGCACCATGTGCTTCAATTTCTGATAATATACCTGTATTTTCAAGTGTCATTATTAGATCGCGATTTTTATGCATTTACGACTAGACTGCGGATCTTTATGCAATATATATCATCAACTCACCGGTCCGGAATAAATATACGCTTGCAACGGCTCCCCTGTGATCCCAGAGTAAAAGAAATCTTTGCCCAAGTAATTGTACCCGTGTTTAACCAATTCCTCGCACACATCCTCCACTTTCGAGCCCCCAAAGGCTGTGAATCGCACGATTATAAATCACTGTTGCAATGATTACACTATCCAACAAAGGGTATGGCCGGATAAGATGGTAAAAAATGCTCTTGGAAAAAACATGTATATAATTTTAATCCTGTATCTCGACCGGAATGGTAGTTACAGGCTAAAATGGAAAAAATTCGTCTTCTGACCTTCTTTTTTTATTTAGTCAAATACAAAATTCTGAAAAAATTGAACAGACGTCAAATACCTAGACACATATACCGCAATTAATTCGGATCTTTAAGCTGAAAATCTTGGTTTGAAAAAAAATTAAAAACCTCAAAGAAATCGGAGAAAATGTAAATTTTGCATTGAATTTTCAAAATGACATCATTGATATTTTTACAGTATCAGTATATACATTTAAGCATTGTTCATGAATTATTTCAGATTTTTTGGCGAGGTGCACCGTGGTAAAAAAAAAAAATAAAAACCACTTTTTTCAACGTTTTTCCCACGGAAGACTAATGTAAAATTTAAGTTTTTACATTTCATGCATTCTGTAAGTACTTATATTAATAAGTCCCCCCCCCCCCTCCCCCAACTATCCTTGCGGTCGAGATATATGTAGGGTTAAGATCTTATGTATTATCTCGATGGCCTATCCAAGGACATTTTTGACCGGTTTATCCGCCTATACCGTTTGGATGGACAGTGTTTGACGGTATTAATGTATTACAGACGTACCTGTGCCATAATGGAATTGTCCTTTCACAACACCAGCTTTCCCAGCAAGTAATTCTATCAGTTTGCCGACCGTCATACGAGAAGGGAAACCGTGCGGGTTCATGATCATGTCAGGACATATACCGTAATCGTTGAACGGCATATCCTCTTGTTCCACTATCAAACCTGTACATAGATACAAGCATTGGTTAATTTATCCATGCTATGAACCGCAAATTAGAGTTGGGCATTATTCGAATAACGAATAAAGAATGAAATTTTATAAACCGATTCATTCGTTATTCAAAATAACCTTTGCTTAGCTCTGCTGCAAATTGCGACGCGTACCGGTTACACCCTTCTGTCCATGTCGACTACTAAATTTATCGCCGATCTCCGGCCTTCGAGTTTGCCTCAACAACAATTTAATTAAGAACGCATCTTCCGCGTTGCTGGAGATCATCACTTTCTCAACGTAAGCAGGCACTGGAGCTTTGTAAACAGCTGGAACGTCTTTGTATTCTGTCTGCGCTTGTACATTGCCGGAATTTACTGGGCCGATGTTCGCAGAGGGCGACGATTTGTTTACCATCACCTGTGGAAATGAAAAAGGACGTAAAACATTACCTAACGACACTGCTTAACTCTAACGAACGCCTATTCAATTTCTAAAGATGACAAATCTGTATCAAAAAATATAATCCAGCTTCTAGAAGAAATTCACAGTAGTTAAAATTGCACCTCGTTGCTAATGCCCTTTGTTGTTAAATGCTTATAAAATACAAAAATTTCGTGCTCGACATTAATCCACGAACCTTTCTGTTCTCCACCATTTCGCCGGGCGCAGCAATTCCGTCGCTATCGATAACGTCGTGTTTCCAAACAGGCTTCTTTGTGGTTGAATCTAGCAACGGACCCATTATTCGATCGTACGTTTGATTGGCGTACCTTTTCAAGGTGCATTTAGCGTTTCGGTATATTAAACATCTTCCGAATCCTCTGTCAATGGACGCCTTATTCAGGATAAGGGCGTCCTCGATATCGTAACCGCTGTAGGACATAACAGCTACCGTTGCGTTCTGACCAGCGGGTAGCTTATCGAAATTGATCAACTCTATCGTCCTAGACTTCACCATGGGTGCTTGAGGATACACTAAATTGTACATCAATGTGTCGATACGATTGCGCTGATTATAACCGATGGTTCCCATCGCCTGTTTACCCATAGCGCACTGGTACGTATTTCGAGGACTCTGATTGTGATGGGGGTATGGTACCAAACCAGCACAAACCCCAAGCAACGTGAACGGTTCGATTTCTAAATGAGTAGTCTTGTGGTTAATGTGCGATTCGTTGAATGCGATGGAACTGTCGTTCTCTTCGTTCACGTCCAAGTACTCGATCAAACCGTCTTGTAAAAAATCCTCGAAGCTATGAACACCCTGTTCAAGTAATTTTAAGTGTTCCTCTTGTACAAGAGGTTGCATGTTGTTCACGATAATGTACGGTCTACATAATCGTCCGCCATCAGAACTGATCTGAATGCATCTGTGCTGATGTTGCGTGTATATCGAGACGAAGCCGTTTATGAGACCGTTTCTGCGCAGCAACCGGAAAACATGCACCAGCCTCTGATAATTCTTGACTATCCCCAAAATGTTACCGTTCAGGAAAACCATGTAGACATGCCTGTTATTGATCTCTTCCCCTCCGAGGATGTTAACGTTTTCCACCCCTAGATTGAACGCTAATCTCACGATCGGCTCCTCGTCGATCTCCGTGGTAATGTGCGTCATGAGAGCTAAGTTTTTCACTAAACCACAACCTTCGCCTTCAGGAGTGTCGCTGGGACATAGCATTCCCCATTGCGATGGCTGCAAAGAACGTGGACCAGACACTTTTCTCGTTTTCTCGAATTGGGAATTCACTCTCGTCATCATACCGAGCGCAGAAATGTAGGAGAGTCTGGACAACACTTGAGTCACGCCGTGACGTTCCATTCTGAACCGTTTGATGGTCCAATTGCCCTAGAAGATAATAGCTTTCTCACGTAAACTGATATCTAGAAATATCTTTGGTCCAGGTGTATGAAGATTGAGTCGGGTTCTCGAAAATTTTGGAAATCTCGAATATATCGGGAATCAAAATTTGTGAGAACCCGTCTCGATCCGAAATAAAATTTTCGCCCCGTCCCGACCTGACATTTTCGAGTTTACTCACAGAAGATATGGCGAAGGCCAATCCGTTTGTAATTTGGTCCTGCCTCATGTGTTTTACAATGTCAAATTGTGCAGCTTTTATCTTCGGGATGTTCTTGTCAGCGATTTGTTTCAGCTAGAAAAACACAACTCTATTCCCGTAACTAAATTCACGAGTACTAAAAAATCATTTGATATTATTAATCCATTACCTCCCAATTGAACCTTTTAAACAAATCCTCGAACATCAAAGACAATAAAGAACCAGCTAATTCCAGACGTTTATTACCATAATAATCTCTGTCGTCTATAAGTTTGCCATCAGTTTGCGCCTTCATGACTTTACGAATCATCAAAGCAATGTAGGTTGCTTTCATTTTAAAATTAAAATCTACTACCTATAACAGAGAATGCTGTAATAACATTTTTCGTCGATGTTTTGTGAGAATCGTTTTCAAATTACTAACAGGAACGTGAGATAAAACATTAGTCGCTAGTATGTCCTTCATTTCGTCGGTGACGCTAGATTTGATTAACGAGTACCTTTTCTGTTTCCTTTTGTTACTAAGGTATCTGAAATGTTATGTGCTATTAGTATTTGTAATAAATATACAATATACAGACAAGAAAAGGAAAAAAAAGAAAAAATAAATTTCTATACAATCTAGTTTGTTATAATGCAGGTAGACAATTTTTATTTTGCATAAAGATCTGCTGTCTGGTAATAAGATTATTGACGAAAGATTTTACCTTAGCGCCTGATTCTGTGCAAAGACATTTAAAACGTGGCACTCTTCCAAACTGGGTGCAAACTTCTTCATAAATTCTTCCTCGGTACCAATCAGTTGCATAATCTCTTGATCACTTACAATTCCCATTGCTTTAAAAATTATTGTTACTGGTATGTCCTTAGATTGAAAATAAACGTTCAGAAATTATATACATGGTGTCGTAACTAATACATCTCAAATAACTCCCTTCATGAAAATAATTATTACTTACATCCTGAAAAATATTATGTCTCATGTAGTATCTCCCTGCTCTGCCCACAATATTCGTTTTCGTCTTCCTTTCATGAGTAGAACTGTTACAGGATGCTACAATGCAGTTCTTGCTATCCTCTTCTAAAATAATTCTGTTTCTCAACATTTGTTCTTGTATAAGAATCACCTTTTCCTGTCCATTGATTACAAAATAACCACCAGGATCATGGGGACACTCGTTCATTTTTGCTAATTCAAAATGGGACTTTCCATTTAATACGCAATTTGAACTTCTTAACATAATGGGCATTCTAAAAATAATGTCTAATGTAATCTCAGTAAACAGGACAAACAAATTATACTGTATACCTTCCAATCAATAAATTATTCCTAATTATCGGTTGATGTCCCCTGATGTATTCAATGTCTACGGTAATTGGGGCTGAATAATTTAAATCCCTCAAACGGCATTCGTGTGGAGTCGTAGAGCGAGTTACGTTGAAACCTTCTTCTACATCTGGTGTACCCACATGAACATTTAAATACCTATCAGAAGAATATATATTAAATAAAATGACAGCGTAAACAGATGTAAAAATAGTACAATACTCACTTGACATAGAATAGAGGATCGGCATCACTCAAAACCTTTTCATTCGCTTTTACTATCTTCTTTATTTCTACATTTATAAAATAATTGAAGGAGTCAATATGCTGCTTTACGAGACCTTTTCCTTTCAGGAAAGCGGGTACAAGTTTCCATTTATCCTACAAATAAATATCTCGAAAATAATTGCCGCGAATGTATTAGGAGACAAAACATTGGTATCCTAACCTATATCTTACCTGTATATGTTTCACTACTTTATTATATTTTTGTTCAGATTTTATTCCATCGTGAGCACTGAATTTCATTTCACCCATTTTGTCACTCACACTTGAGACAATGTCGTTTAATGGACAATCAGTTAAAACCTTTGTAAACAATTGTTTTTTCAGTCACACATCGTTTTAACCTCCCAAATGTCCGGTTCCCATCAACGTGGATCTATGTATGTATTTATGTAAATACATATAAATATGTATGTATGTAGTGATCATACAAACATGAAAGAAGTTGACAATGGCTCAAGAATTCAATTGAAGAAAATGATTTATGAATCGAATAGCTAGAGAAATCATATATTAGAATTAATAAATTTGATATACGGTCTATTGTATTTGTTTATCTGTTGAAAGTTTTACGAATGCATACTATGCATGTGAAGCATATTTTATTTATCATTTAATTGTCCAGCAATCTGTGTGCCTGTTTATAAATATTTTTATACTTTCTATACTGTTCCATAGATAAACAGTGATAAAAATGTTTTCTGGTTGCTTGAATATTTTTTGAGGAAAATGAAAATAATTGATAAGAATGTAGACTTTTATAGATTTTTAACAAGCAAACCGTTTTATTGATTTAATACAGCCGTATCTTATTTTCGATCTACGAAATCTATTGCTATCAAAGAGAAGATTAAACCTAATTTTGATTTCTACAAATGTGTTTGTGAAATGTAAATGGGAATTTGTATAAACCTCCACAGTGTAATGATAAGAAATGAGAGATACGAAGTGTATTTACATATTTCGCAACACTGACCAGTATTTAGTAATGCTGTTCCGTGTACTGTTTGTGAAAAGTATTCATTACAAGGCACCGAATATTTAATTTCCTATCAACTTACTGTTTCGTCGAACGTATTTACATAGTTTGTGTATTTTGAAAAACGTGAGCCAGAACTTTAAAAATATGAAACTTTGCACGCAGAAAATTTCGGGACCCCTTTTCCGGAGTCTCTTCAAATCGAGTAACAAATTCAACGTGAGATGTTCTTCGCAATATTACAAAATAGATGAGAACATCTTTGGCCTAAATGACGAACAGAAACAGGTTAGTAAATTGGTAACAAAATTAGGTCGCATCATAAAGGTTATCAATAGACTGTGGAACTTTATGCAGTCATAAATGCGAGTGAAGATGATTTGCCGATATTTCTACAAGCATAGATAAAAACTAAACATTTGTTCATACTGTTAAATATTGTAACATGGTACAAATTAAATAAAACTATTTATTTCAATCGGTATATTGTAATTGTGTACACCTAAACTACTGAAGTTGGCTAATGTCGCTTCATAATCGTACGATCGATCGAAGATCGATATTTTTTGAAATTCAAATTCAATTTTTCCGCCATAATCCGACGCTCAAGTTTTCCGGGAAATTTGAAAAATTGTAACGAAGTATTGAATGTGTTTTATCGAATGGTAACATTTTTAACTTGTGCCTTGTAAAATTTAGGGTCCATTTTATCCTATGTGTATATACCCAGTCAGCCAAACCTGCCTCAGGCAGATTTAGCGGAACGTCTGCATCGAACTATCCGAGCGAAAGACGTAGGTATTTGGCGGCAGATAGCGCTCGAAGCTGAGACTGCTCTCAATCTGCCTTGATTTGGTCAGCCCGATCTGCCGGCAAATTCCTAGATGAATGCGGAAACAGATGGACACCAAATGGAAGGCAGAGTCGGCGGCCGATCTACCGTGCGAAATCCGACCGAATTGGGCCCGATGTCTGCCTCCGATCTGCCTTGTTATAGAGGGCAGGTCCGTCGCACTAAGAAGGGACATAACCTATCTTCTCTGCTATTAGAACAAGCTTATGTCAGAGAGGATTTTGAGAGAACGGGTCTCACTCTTTTGTGATCCCTTTACCGGTGCGGTCTGTCTTTAGTGTAGACTCGGTTATTGGTGAACAATTAATCTTAGTGTTTCGTGCAGTGTTTCGTAGTGCGTTGCAAATTCGCGACTCATCTGTGAAGTAGTGTGGTGACTCATAAGAAAAAAACAACCCAAAGGAAGGAAGGACGCCAGATAAGACACAACGCAAAGGAAGAAAGGACGCCAAATAGGTATTCTAATTCCAATTCTTCTCATCCTTCCAATTTCACTTCTAATACTCTTCTTCTAAGTTTTTCGTTTGCTTTATCCCCATGGATCGCGGAGTTTTGAAAACGTCGGTTTCGCGAAAACCCTACAATAAATTAACGCCAAGACAAAGGCGAAACATTCGTGCCGAAATAACCTAAAATTTCAAGAGGTTGTCATGTATATAGTACTCACAAATGTTTTTAACTATTTCAGATACCTATTTTTCCGTGAATGCTTTACTACCAGGATTGGAAAGTAATTTGGAATGAACATCGAAACAGTAAGGATACAATGCCGAAATCCTTGGCCAACAGCTAAATTAAATTAGGCTTCAATCAGATGTCTACGTACATAATTTTTCATTACTATATCCGTTCCAGGAGCAAAAGGGAGTACAATATATCTTTTTTTTTAGTTAAATAAATTAAAGAACAATTCCTTTCTATAGTTTACAGGACAAAATATGTATGGATTCGGAGAGGAAATGAGAGTGCTCACGCCCGGGATTTTAGTGTCTCCGTATAATGCTGCTGCCTAAGCCTAACGTTTAGTCTGGACCAGAACCTGTATCGTCTTGCCTACATCATTAGCAGTGGATTCCTAATCATGGCAGAGTGTTAAAAGAGGCTGTGATCCAGCTCAAAAGATGTAAATATTAACAATATTAATATTAATTATAGTACTCTAAACTGTATATAGTACTCACAAATGTTTTTAACTGTTTCAGATACCTATTTTTCCGTGAATGCTTTCCTACCAGGATTGGAAAGTAATTTGGAATGAACATCGAAACAGTGAAGATACAATGCCGAAATCCTTGGCCAGCAGCTAAATAAAATCAGCTTTCATTACATGTTTATGCATCTAATTTTCCATGAATTGATTAAACTCTTTTTAATCATCCCTACACCTTATTTTCCATTCGAGAGTTTTATTTCTATTATTTTAAGATTTAAATATCTATTTTTTATTTTATGACAACTTCGTCGAGATAATATTGTTATGATAATTGTTATTTTATATCATTTTTATTTCCTAAATGTAACTCGTACAGTTCATGTTTAAAAATTGTATTGTCTTCGTATTCTTGCTTAACACTAGATTTACGGGACCCGTCAAAATGACGGGTTCTGGTACCTCTTAATTCACAATTATCGAAATTGTAAGGATGCATGAAGAAGATATTATTCAGCAAATTTGTTTTCTTTGGGTATATATTGTAAAAGAAACTGCCACAAATTTGGATACATACAGTTTTTGTTATTTTTATAAAGTATTGTAGAGTAGGCACATTTAGTGCCCCGCAAACCTAGTGTTAAGAATATAAATATAAGATAAAATAAAATAAAAATGTATTGCATTAAGATTTAAATAAATATATTTCTAAATTAATTCAATTTTCCCTCTCGTCGTTTATTCCGATTTTCCCAATATTCAATTTTTTTTTTTTTTATCCGTTCTTAGTGCGACGGACCTGCCCTCTATAACAAGGCAGATCGGGGGCAGATCTCAGACCCGATTCGGTCGGATTTCGCACGGTACTTCTGCCGGCAGAACTACCAGCGGTATTCCGAGCGAATAGCGGAAACAGATGGATAGGGTTTTGCTGTCGAATCTGCCGGCAGATTCAAGGCATTTTGCTTACTGGGTATATTGTCGATTATACGATGCAATAAAATAATAATAGTTAGTAAATTTACTATAAAGGCAGAGGATAATAATTGAAAATAGTACAAATCTTTCATGAAAATAAGAATATATATTCGAAGTTTGGAGATTAATTAATATTTTCTTTATAACAGCTGCGAAACTTGGTTTTCAATTTCGTTCAAAAGGAGCTTGCACCAAAGGCTGCAGAGATCGACAGAAAGAATGATTTCAACGATCTCAGAGTGAGTAACGAGAAACAAATATCAAACTAAGTTGAATTTAAATAATTTCTGTACAAATTATTTCTATGGATTTTAGTCGTTCTGGAAGAAGCTGGGAGATTTAGGTTTATTAGGGATCACGGTGAAACCCGAATATGGTGGTACAGGGGGCACATACCTCGATCATGTCGTTATCATGGAAGAAATGAGCAGAGCATCAGGATCTATAGCGCTCAGTTATGGCGCGCATTCAAATTTGTGTGTCAATCAAATTCACAGAAATGGCACAGAAGAGCAGAAGTACAAATATTTGCCAAAGGTAACAAATTAAGAATTTAACGATTTAGACATGTAGATTGTAGATTGTACATTGTACAACTCAATGATACACCCAATGTATATTGTAAATTGTACATTATGCTATACTGTACACTGAATATAACATTGAGATATACAATGTGCAATGTGTAACAACATCCCAGAATGTCTTCATTCTTCACTTTTGTGTTTTATCTATTCATTTTTATCATAAATGCATATAATCCTCAGTCCAGTAACTAATACATTTACAAAACGGTAATATATGTAACATAAAAATTATGATACTAATAGTTATGCAGCGGAGAACACATAGGAGCACTGGCAATGTCAGAACCAGGATCCGGATCAGACGTGGTCTCAATGAGACTGCGAGCAGAGAAAAAGGGAGACTATTACATCTTAAATGGGAACAAATTCTGGATAACAAACGGCCCCGACGCTGAAACGCTGGTTGTTTATGCGAAGACAAACCCAAACGCTGACAAACCGCAACACGGAGTCACGGCTTTTATCGTGGAAAAAGATTTCGAAGGCTTCAGTACTGCTCAGAAGTTAGATAAACTTGGAATGCGAGGTTCTAACACTGGCGAACTCATTTTCCAAGACTGCAAAGTCCCTGGTAATTTGCATAAAGATACTAACGCAAATTATACAGAGTATCTGGGTTACTGCAAATAGTTAATTATCAATTCTAGCGAAGAATGTGCTTGGAGAAGTGAATAAAGGCGTATACGTCCTCTTTAGCGGCCTTGACCTGGAGCGATTGGTATTGGCAGCTGGCCCTTTAGGGTAAAAACCCTTCTCAACACTTCAGTTATTAATATAGTCCTATTAATAAGATTTTCAGTGATCGAGCTACATCAAGATGTTTAAAGTTTGAAGATGTTCTTTTAAATGATGATTCTAAAAGAAGCTGTTGCAACACCGAGGTAGTGTGATGGTTAAAAATAGAGTTGTTATTGTTGCAGAAAAATTGGTTAAGAAATCCTCAGCTGTGACTCATAGATTCTTAACATTTTAGCTACTGGTAGTTTATTAATAGACTTTTTAATTACTGTGCTGTTTAAAAGAAGATCTTCCTTTAAATCATAACTCTGAAAGAAATTAATAGACTATGTTATTAGAGATAATTTATTTAATATAATTTTTGTATTAGAATACTGCAAGCATGTTGCGACGTGGCGTTCGATTATGCACATACCAGAAAACAGTTTGGTAAACGCATCGCAGAGTTCCAGCTCATCCAGGTAAACTACTATAAGAGAAACACTGTTATGTTAATCTAAAAAATTATGAAATAAATATTATATGTTGAAATACTGTTTCAGGGGAAAATAGCGGACATGTACACCAGTTTGAGCGCCTGCAGGAGCTATTTATATTCTGTGGCAAGATCCTGCAACGCAGGACACGTGAACCGCAAAGATTGCGCAGCAGTGATACTTTTCATCTCGGAACGGGCCACGGAAGCTGCTCTAAACGCTATCCAAATACTTGGTAAATTAGTTTAGCAGGTCTACGATCTCAACTATGAAAGTCCTTCAAACATCTTTCAATCGTTTTCAGGCGGAAACGGGTATATAAACGATTATCCAACCGGAAGACTCTTGAGGGATGCGAAATTGTACGAAATTGGCGCTGGTACAAGTGAGGTTCGACGAATGGTGATTAGCAGAGCTATCAGCGAGGACTACTCGTGAAAAGAGTCATCGTTTCATTGTATCTTTCTTTTGTTTCCTCGTCTATTGATATTGTACATACACGCCTTTGAATTTTTACGGGGTCTCTTGACGCTCCGGTAAAGCAATCTTAGGGAATTGTTTAAAAGAAAGGGTTTGAGTATTGAAATTCCAAACTTGGTACGATTATTAACCAATATTCGAAGAATCTACACAAATTTTTTAAAGCAGTAGTGACAATTTTCTTCGAAGTTACAATAATGAAAAGTTTATTGATGGCGACCGTGCAGTGATTCATTTTGAATTTTAATTTGTAAAATTAAGTTCAAAAAGTTCGTAATTTTGTTAGGAATGCTAAAATATTTGGAATTTTTTATCATGAACGCGATTTAACAGAACCTGCTTTGCGCTCCGCGAGATACCTCGAACAACGAGTTTGTGCTTCAATGAATTCTGTAGATTGCTATGAGCGCCAAAAATATTCTCTACTTCCTACTGTATAAGAAAACGTTTCCAGAAAGTTAAAAAAAATTCTACAACCTGTACTCCTGTACACGTACCAAACACGAAAGTGTTTTCTGAGCAGCTGTGCAAACCCCCCGTTCAATAGTGTGCGCTCTGTACATACACTTAACCCAGATAGCACGCGACGTCTTAAAGACGTCTGTTTTACGTCCATTTTTCGTCTGAACGTCTTACGTCCTGAAAAGACGTCTTTAAGACGTTTCATTTCTTGACGTTTCAGTAATTCTAAACTGCTAGACGAAAGCTTTACAAACTGTAATTGATTATCAAAGTGAATATTCCATCAACAAAGAAGTGCACAGAAAAGTAATACATCAAAATAAATAGATAAATAAATAAATAAGTTAAATAAATAAATAACGCATAAAATGTTAATGTTCGCGGATATGCTGAAAAACATTCTTTTAATTTATTTTTTTTTATTTATAAATAAATAAATAAATAAATAAAGCATAAAATGTTAATGTTCGCGGATATGCTGAAAAACATTCTTTTCATTTATTTTTTTTTTATTTATAAATAAATAAATAAAGCATAAAATGTTAATGTTCGCGGATATGCTGAAAAACATTCTTTTAATTTATTTTTTTAATTTATAAATAAATAAATAAATAAATAAAGCATAAAATGTTAATGTTCGCGGATATGCTGAAAAACATTCTTTTAATTTATTTAAGACGTCTTTAAGACGTCTCTGTGCTATCTGGGAAGTAATAGGCGTGACGATTTTGCGTTGCATGTTTCGTTACATCTTTTATGAAATCACCCCCCATCTCTAAAACACTTTCGTGTTAAAAAAAAAAAAAATACAGCGTACAGTACTTCTAAAAAAAAATTCCCAAAGATTTCATTATCTTCGGCGACACGCACAAGACGCCGTTTCGAGTCCTTTTCTTTTACTTTCTTTTTTACCAATTTCGGGAATAAAGATGTATATATTTAATTACTTAACGCGCGTCGTATCGCTCGACCCACATGCAACTACATGCACGCTGCAACTTCCTTTCCCAAGGTGCATCGCACCGCGGGTGCCATTCTTAGCGATCGTTCATTGGCCGTATCATCGAGACGGCATATCGACGTGGAGATTAATGGGTCATTGGTATTGCCAATCGGCAGAACGGTGCGCTTGTACACTTTCTTTAGGATCGGTGTAAATCGAGATAAATGAGTCACTAGAACGGTCCAGTCTCGGGGACTATGATTGACTAACCTTTCGCGCTATAGGTTGCTAATTTAAGTCAAACTTACGTGCACTCTCTTTCTCTCGGCCGTTCTCCTGTCGCGGCAACACTCTCTTTTACTCTATCGCTTTCTCTTTCCACCTGAATCGAGCCTCATTAATCACGGTGCCGCGGGACGAATTAGATCGTCGACAGGGGTGAGAGGAGTCCTTGCGGAATCGTTCGCAGACGTCACTCGGAGGAAGCGCGTCCGCGAACGAAACAGGACAACACTTTTGGGCCGACCGGATTTCCCCATTCGTCAACATGGCACTCAAGTTCACCATAGCCAACTATTACGAGACCTACGTGAGTATAGGATCGATCGAGCGACCACCCTTACATTTTGCCAAAATCGTTTTCTTACACTCCCTCGTACCCCCCGTGACTCTAATCCCTCTTGATACTTGTCTGAACATTACAGTCGTCCCTCTTGAACTGTAGATCCGTTGCGGTGTAGCTGCTTCTCCCGGTGATCCATCAACGAAAGGTGAGTTTTTTCGATCCATCGAACGCTTCTCCAATTTTTCAACCCTCTGTGGAGTTATAAATCATCCCGTAAATCGCGTTGTGTTCATTGTCATACTCTGTGTATACGATATGTATTTAACCGTGTTTTTTTTTTTTTGTCGAAATTTCGCTGTGTGTCCCTCAAGGACCATCGTCTCGTTTGCTCAGAAAAGAATGTGCGATGAAAAGACTAGGGTAAGGGATCCAATTACTGTGCCTGTATTAATGCACTTATTTTCAAAGCATAATGAATATTAAAAAGAGATATTAAATTTTTTCATTGAAATCAGTCAATATACAGGGTGCTCGCTCTATTACTAGCCAGCGTTTTTCTTGTAACTAGTAAATATTAGAAAGAAATGGAAGAGGAAAAAGTAGTACTGTTTTTTGTAGGCTCATATCAAAAAGTTGTAAAATCATCATTTTTTTCTCATTCTTTTATCGTTCCAACTAATTGTAATCTAAAGAAATTATTGTTTACTCTTTGTCTAGAAAACTAGTCGGTCTAACGTTTAAAAAAAATTAAAGTCATTTGGACCAATTTTTAAAAAGTTGTGCGATTTTTAAGAGTGTCCACTTAATATCGTCCCCGACTGTATATCGAGAATTCACTGTATCTTAAAAATTGTTCACTCGACACGTAGAGTCTCGTGCAATGCGATCCAGAGACTAAACAAAAAATTGTTTACACGTGTCTTCTGCGGCAGTAAGCTTTTCGAACAATTCTTTATATGTTTATTGTACTGCCACATAAAATATATACCGTTTTTTTAAACAACTTTCTGATCGTACGGAATTTACTTTCTCCGTTTTCAATTGTGACAAATAGAATTTCCTTCTCTGTCTTAAATTGTGTACGTGCAGGGGTGGAAATAACCCTTAACGAGGTGATAAGAACACAATTACTTGGAAATCTTGAAAACTACCGGAGCAAGGGACAACATAATGACAGAAGGAAAATTAATATTCGAGTAGAGTAGTTTCTCAATGTGACAAACAAATGGTACTTTGTTTTGCAATCTATTCACATTGCTAGACTTCTAATTAAAAAATACGCATCTTTGGTATTGATATTTTTCTAGCGGACTCCAAGATATTTTTCGATATTTTTCAACCTCCATTTTTACAATTATCCTCATCCCCTGTGAACGATTACCGAGGACTCTTTTACAATAATTTTTATAATGTCAAGTATTTGCGAATTAATTGGCGCAATAGAATTTTACCCGATTTTCGCAGTTATTGTTTTCCACGAGTTTGAGACTGACGAGGGGTTGGTGGAATTCAAATTGAAAAAAGCTCCTCAGAACATTAAAAATTGTTAACCCCTTGCACTACGATTTATTTTGCGGTTTCAGTTACTAGAACTTTTTTCTAATTCGTAATTTCCTAAACGAAGGAGAAAATTTATATCCATTGTACACCTATACGTTCTTGAATAGCTGTACATTAACACTTTGATCGCCAAACAAGAAAGCTACAAAATTCCATGAAATCAAAGCAAGTTATTTAGTAACATAGAAATTGAAAAAAATTAAATGTATGATCAACTTTCTTGCATTTTACAGATCCTAATCAAAGGGCCTAGCCGATTAAGATGGTCAAAAGTGCCCTTAGACGTTTTTCAATGATTGATGAACCATTCGAAAGCTGACCAAGAAAAACCCCTCTGAGCAAAATTTCAACCCCCTATCTTACTCGTGAGGGTAGTTACAGGGTAAATTAGATTTTGAGCTTTTCCGCGCATTTTCCGCACTCTGATGCAGCCTAAAATTCTGAAAAAAATGTGGTATATTTTGGACCCTAAGGCAGATTTTTGAGAATTTTTTCAGATTTTTTGGATGCAAACTGTGGTCGTAAAAAATGAAAAACCTCAAAAAAATCGGAAAAATACAGGTTTCTCAAAAATATGAAAACATGCTATTTAGCTGTTAAGTGCCCCAATATAGTACTATAACAGGCAGTGTTGTCAATTTTTTTTAGATTTTTGGTTGGGGTAGATCATTGTCAAAAACAAGAAAAACCGAATTTTTTCGACGTTTCTGCTATTAGGAGGAAAGTTACACTTGTTGATTTTATTACAAGTATATATTAAGTCATTTTTAATGTTATTACATTGAAACAAGTAATTGTTTGACCCATGAAATATGATTTAAGAGAAAGAGTAATTGTATTTCGTGTGATATATACCAAAATGTTTGCAACGTTTACAACATCGCCGGTTGGCAGGGCGGTCAAGGCGTTTGACTGTGGAGCGGAAACGCTGGGGTTCGAATCCCGTTGGTGGAAAAGTTTTTTTTTCCATACATCATCTTTATTTTTTCAATTTCTTATTACCCATGGTTTATTTATGTCATTTTTTAAATATTTTTTTAACGGTTTAAAAATATTTAAATAACATTCATATTTAAATATTTTATTTATACGACTGCGATTTTACTTCGAATTTAATGATATTATTTCCTTCGATTAGGCAATGAATATTTATATTATTGTGTTCGTCCACGATTTCCGTCAGATATGAAATTGCTTGTGAAAATTGGTAAGACTCCGTGAAAAGAATTTTTAAATCTACTTCTATCATTTCCGGAAAATCAAGATTATCTGCCGAGGATACTGTATGAAATTGAGTCTAGAAGTGTCTACAATATAACCATTCGTTGTGCAGATTGTGAAGGGTTTACACAACGGTACATTCTTTGGATTGAATATGGCTTTCGTTGGTACTCGTTGTTTGTACTTTTCTGGTGATGAATATACGTCCCATCGAAAATAATGAACTTCCTGATCCGTATCATAAATGTCCACAGTACAAGTCTTTCAGTCAAGTAACTATAAACGGGAATTACTTTCTTATGTACCTTACAAGAAAAAGGATTGGCTTAAGTTATTTGTACTTGACACCTCACTTTCAAAACAGTGGTAGTATGTAGCCCTTTTTTTCAATTTGACAAAAACCAATACTTTGCTGCGTGTTATTTATTCAGAGTCCTTCTCATTTCTTCCCTAATTTCTGAAGACGCAAGGCTTAGAAACTAGATTAAGGAATTTTAATATTAAGAATGTTATACAGGACCGTAATGATGAACATATACAATTAGAAAATCGTGGAAGTAATAGGTACTCCAAAATTATATTTGCATGTATTTTACTCAAAAATGTTATTTAAATATTTTTAAACCGTTAAAAAAATATTTAAAAAATCCCATGAATAAACCATGGGTAATAAGAAATTGAAAAAATAAAGATGATGTATGGAAAAAAAAACTTTTCCACCAACGGGATTCGAACCCCAGCGTTTCCGCTCCACAGTCAAACGCCTTGACCGCCCTGCCAACCGGCGATGTTGTAAACGTTGCAAACATTTTGGTATATATCACACGAAATACAATTACTCTTTCTCTTAAATCATATTTCATGGGTCAAACAATTACTTGTTTCAATGTAATAACATTAAAAATGACTTAATATATACTTGTAATAAAATCAACAAGTGTAACTTTCCTCCTAATAGCAGAAACGTCGAAAAAATTCGGTTTTTCTTGTTTTTGACAATGATCTACCCCAACCAAAAATCTAAAAAAAATTGACAACACTGCCTGTTATAGTACTATATTGGGGCACTTAACAGCTAAATAGCATGTTTTCATATTTTTGAGAAACCTGTATTTTTCCGATTTTTTTGAGGTTTTTCATTTTTTACGACCACAGTTTGCATCCAAAAAATCTGAAAAAATTCTCAAAAATCTGCCTTAGGGTCCAAAATATACCACATTTTTTTCAGAATTTTAGGCTGCATCAGAGTGCGGAAAATGCGCGGAAAAGCTCAAAATCTAATTTACCCTGTAACTACCCTCACGAGTAAGATAGGGGGTTGAAATTTTGCTCAGAGGGGTTTTTCTTGGTCAGCTTTCGAATGGTTCATCAATCATTGAAAAACGTCTAAGGGCACTTTTGACCATCTTAATCGGCTAGGCCCTTTGGTACAATGAATATATTAACGTAAAAATTCATTTTAGAGACAGAACAAACAAATTCCGTCACCCACATATGGGTGACATGGCAGTCAACGTGTTAACAACGCTGAAATAGAATTTTATTTCGGCTTAGAGGAAATTAATAACATACAGATTTATTAAACCCTGTTCAGAATCTTCAAAGAACAAAGAACATCCGCAAAGAATAGCAACCATGCAGTTCCCCTAGTAGCACAAAATATTGTATACACATTCATATAATATTAAAAAGAGATTCAATCTTTTTTTAATATTCAAATATACATACAATATTTATTTTATATTACGTAACAAATATTTCTTTTTAAATATTCAGGAAATATCTATGTCATGTTACGAGAAAAATATTTTTTTCTAAATATTAAATGAATCTATTTCATATTGGAAGTAGAATATTTTGGTAATTATTTACATCTGGGGTTTCCTCACCGATTTTGAAATATTTTGTCAAGGTCAAATTATGGACAACTTTTTCCTATACATGTTACCGCCGCTCAACTTTAGTTTCCGAGATATTCGCGAAAAAGTTTTAACATTTCAAAAAGTGATCAGAGTAGGTATGGGTTAGAATTGAAGTTGCAAAATAAGAAAGAAAACCTTGCATCCAATATTCTACATGCGAATAATAAAATATAATACTAATGTACTGCAAACTACATTATAAAATACTAATGTAAAGTGTACTTACTTCTGAATCTTCTGTACCTCCGTCGGATCCACAGCACACAATTATTCACTCACGAGAAGAGATCCGAATAATTAAACAACACACACAACACACGCGCACAACACATTTTATAAAATCGTGACAACGAACGAGACGATGTCACTCCGACCACGAATAAAATAATACTGCGATTTTAACCGCCCCCCCTCCCACGGACGTGTGATACGAAAATCGGGAATTCCGGGAAATAGGGTCGGCGCCCCGCCATAATTTTTTTTACCCTGGTTTTGTGTCTAGTGTTTATAGACCCTCAGCGTCTAACCTTCCTATGATAACCTGACCGTACCACCTGCGTGGAAGGGATCATTGTTAAAATCGCAGTATTATTTTGTTCGTGGTCGGAGTGACATCTCGTTCGTTGTCACGATTTTATAAAATGTGTTGTGCGCGTGTGTTGTGCGTGTTGTTTAGTGATTGTTGATCAATTATTCGGACCTATTCTCGTGAGCGAATAATTGTGTGCTGTGGATCCGAAGGAGGTACAGAAGATTCAAGAGTAAGTACACTTTACATTAGTATTTTACAATGTAGTTTGTAGTACATTAGTATTATATTTCATTATTCGTTTGAATATTTTGCAACGTATATTAACGATCATTAATGATTTGGTATATAGTATAATTTAATGTGGTTCAAATAAGATACTACTTTAAATCAAATATTTTTATTTCGACAACCAGATAGATAAAATTAAACATTTTTATTTTGTATTTCAAATATTTCCTTACAATGAAAATAAGTTGAGCAAGTAGTTAATATTATAAATCATAATTTTTAACATGAGAAGCTATAATAGTTAGCAAAGTATTATGTGTAGTTTAATTACGAATATGTAACATGTTGATAAACAGACTACAATATCGTAATAACATTACAGGCAACAAAATATCAGAAAAATATAAGTTACAAGTAATACATATTCATAGTTTCTAATTTTTGTTATAATTTGAAACTTCTTAAATTTAAAAATTTTATTGAATGTTTTTTGAATATTGAATTTATATTTTTCAAATATTGAATTCACATTTTTTTAATATTTACTTTATATCTTTTTAAATATCTAGTTTATATCCTCTGAATATTTAGCTTATATTTTGTAAACATTCAATTTATATTTCTCGTACATGTATACAATATTCAGATCCAATAGTTTTCTGATATGAAGAAATGTGGCTTAAAAAATATATCTCCAATATTTGAACAAAATATCTATCTAATATTTTTGTGCTACTAGGGATTATTTATTATTATTATTATATTATATTATATATTATTATTATTTCAATTATTCTATTTATATGATTCAATTTATATTTCTTGTACATGTATACAATATTCAGATCCAATAGTTTTCTGATATGAAAAAATGTGGCTTAAAAAATATATCTCCAATATTTGAAAAAATATTTTTTGAGCCACACTTTTTCATATTAGACAAATATTAGATCTAATATTGTATACATGTTCAAGAAATATAAATTGAATGTTTCGAACATATAAGCTAAATATTCATAGAATATAAAATAGATATTTAAAAAATATTTTACTTCGTATTATATTCTGGAACAATTATTTTTCCATGATAAACATAAAATATTTCCTGCATACTTAAAAAGAAATATTCTATTTCTAATATTACATAAAGATTCACTTTATAATAAGAAAAAATATTTTTTTCATGATATTAAATAGATATTATTTGTATATTACGAAAAAATATTCTACTTCTAATATGAAATAAAGATTTATTTAATATTTAGAAAAAAAAATATTTTTCTCGTAACATGAAATGCATATTTCCTGAATATTTAAAAAGAAATATTTTTTACTTAATATAAAATAAATATTGTATGTGTATTCGAATATTAAAAAAAGATTGAATCTCTTTTTAATATTATATGAATGTGTATACAATATTTTGTGCTACTAGGGTCGTTCTTCCTGGCAAAGAGACCGCCTGTCTTTCGGCGAATGGAAATTACCAAGCTGTTCCCGGCGTGTTTCAGCACTTGGTGCGACACTGCCGGGTTCGGCAAGTCGTAAATAATTCTAAAAAGACGTCGATTTTCCCGCGGTTTAAACGACGAACAAAGCCGTCCGGAGGGGAGGCCGGTGATGCCAGCGAAATGAGTGCAGGTCGGGCCAGAACAATACACACACGGTATGCCAATTCGAAATGGGGCCAGCAGAATAGCAGAAGCGGCGGGCCGGTTAGTTGGGTAACTAAGCTCGCTGAAGCAAAGCTTGTCAAAATCAAGTGGCAGAGCGCAGCCCAGTAGTTCTCGTTTGCCAGTAAGGAGAGAGAAGCCCGTAGTAGTAGAAGCCGAGCTCTGCGGCTTTCGATCACGCACCGTTCGATATTCGCGTTGTCGCGTTCCAAGCCTGAAGATCTATCGCGCGCCGTACCACGGATCTCTCCGGCTCGTTCTGTCGCTCGATCGTCCATTCGTGTTTTCGTTTTCGACCGTTTTTATTGGGTGTCGTGCCGCCGGTTCTCCCAGGGCTCTAGGTATTCGCACTTCCGACGATCTGTGCACGAACGCGCGGCTGCGTGTCGTCGTGACAGACAACGAGTAAGAGCATGACGAGGAAGCAAACCTTGATCGTGAAGCTTAAGAGATCCAACACCGGCAAACCCTGGGGAATACGTATCGCCGGAGGCGCTGATTTGGGCACGCCGATCGTCGTCACCCGCGTGAGTTCTCCTACCCCACGCAATTTTTCTCCCCGTTTTATTCTTTCCCGCCGATTTTTCATCGATCCTAATCGCCGGCGATCGTTCGCCAAGATTCCTCCCCGAGCGATCAGTCCGCACGCGTACAGTTATTATTGGATCTACTGCGAACCAAACACCAGGGGATCCGGATTATTTTCTAACGAGGACCACCTCCTGTCTGCGCCACAACATCCGACGCGTTAAAGACCATCGATCGTTAATCACGCTTCTACGAGATCGGCCGATCTTGAATTGCGGGCCACAAGATTCACAGAGCTTACGCTTTCGATGGCCGCGGATCTAGCAAGACAAAATCGAATTTTGATAATGGTCTGGGCTAATATTTTGATTGGCACATCGACGCAACTCGTGATACATACAAACACACATACATACGAATTTTTTCACTGCCCAATGATTATGGTTTTGAACGCAGAGGGCACAGGTACTGTATATAAATTGTTAAAAGTCTAAGTACAAAATAGAGTTGGTATGAATAATTAAGATTATCAGAAGAACCATCAACTGGCTCAAACTCGAATAAAAATGTTAGAATTCAAAATTGAAATCCGACAATGAAGTTTCGAATTAGTTAAAAATGAGAATTTTAATAATAGTCTGGGCTAATATTTTTATTGGCAGATCGATACAACGCGTGATACATACAAACACACATACATACGAATTTTTTCACTGCCCAATGATTATGGTTTTGAACGCAGAGAGCACGGGTACTGTATATAAATTGTTGAAACTCTAGTTAAAAGTCCAAGTACAAAATAGAGTTGGTATGAATAATTAAGATTATCAGAAGAACCATCAACTGGCTCAAACTCGAATAAAAATTAAGATCCGACAATGAAGTTTCGAATTAGTTAAAAATGAGAATTTTGATAATGGTCTGGGCTAATATTTTGATTGACACATCGATACAACTCGTGATACATACAAACACACATACATACGAATTTTTTCAGTGCCCAATGATTATGGTTTTGAACGCAGAGAGCACGGGTACTGTATATAAATTGTTGAAACTCTAGTTAAAAGTCCAAGTACAAAATAGAGTTGGTATGAATAATTAAGATTATCAGAAGAACCATCAACTGGCTCAAACTCGAATAAAAATTAAGATCCGACAATGAAGTTTCGAATTAGTTAAAAATAAGAATTTTGATAATGATCTGGGCTAATATTTTGATTGGCAGATCGATACAACTCGTGATACATACAAACACACATACATACGAACTTTTATCAGTGCCCAATGATTATGGTTTTGAACGCAGAGAGCACGGGTACTGTATATAAATTGTTGAAACGCTAGTTAAAAGTCCAAGTACAAAATAGAGTTGGTATGAATAATTAAGAAGAACCATCAACTGGCTCAAACTCGAATAAAAATGTTAGAATTAAGAATTGAAATCCGACAATGAAGTTTCGAATTAGTTAAAAATGAGAATTTTGATAATGGTCTGGGCTAATATTTTGATTGGCACATCGATACAACTCGTGATACATACAAACACACATACATACGAATTTTTTCACTGCCCAATGATTATGGTTTTGAACGCAGACAGCACGGGTACTGTATATAAATTGTTAAAAGTCTAAGTACAAAATAGAGTTGGTATGAATAATTAAGATTATCAGAAGAACCATCAACTGGCTCAAACTCGAATAAAAATGTTAGAATTCAGAATTGAAATCCGACAATGAAGTGTCGAATTGGTTAAAAATGAGAAGAATTTGTACAACCAGTCGGGAATTAAAGTCTTTCAATAATTTGTAGAACGAATCAAGAATTGAAACTTGACAAGAATTTTTATGTGTAAAAAAATTGAATCGTTTCTGGAAGATATGTGATTACGATTCTTATTAGCAAACGAACCAAGAAAACCGCTGAAGATGAATATTCCATCGAGTCAATAATTTTGCCGTGCTAGATTGCTAAAATATCACGCTGCGAGATGGCAGCATTCTCAGGGGCGCAGGAAAGCTCGAAATTATTTGAATGGATCTATACTACGACAGAAAGCTGAATTATTGGCGAACAATAAGTAACAGTTTGATTGCCGGAAGTCTATTAATACGCTTTCCGATGACGATGTTATATGCAGACGCTCCACAAGTTTCTCTCGAATAATGGTCTCGAGAGAAGTTATTAGTATCTACTGCTCGAGATAATTTATTGCTTCACGAATGATTTCGAGTTGATTTTTGAGAGAATAAGTATTCAGTTTTAACCCCTTGCCCTACTATATCGAGTCAGACTCGTGATGAAGATTTTGAACACAGTCTAATAAATACGTATGTTATTCATTTCCTTTAAAGCGAAATAAAATTCTATTTCGTTGTTGTTAATATACAGTGAGTAACGAAAGTATTCGAACGCCCTTTAAATCAGTATAACTTTTTTTTTTTAAGTGAATCAAACGACCTGACTTTTTTGAGGAGTTAGAAGAATTGGTTTTCCAAATGATGTGTAAAAAAGATTTTGAAAAAATTGCAATTGGTAAGAATTACATAAGAAAATAAAAATGGCACTTTTCACAACTTTTTTATTTGAGCCTGTAATGAAAATTTAAAATATGCGTTTTGTAGATCTCTGTTAGTCATACATGTACTGACAATTTCATCGAAATCGGCTGACGCAGATAAAAATGGCACGTATCAAAATATGTTAGAATCTGAGGATTTTAAGCAGAAACTGGCCAAAAGTCGTGAAAATCTACGCTTTTCACCACTTTTAACTAGTTGTAGCTCGTGTGTATATTAATCGATTTCAATGAAATTTGCAGCATGTATATAACTAACATATATCTACAAAACGCATATTTTAAATTTTCACTACAGGTTCAAATAAAAAAGTTGTGAAAAGTGCCATTTTTATTTTCACATGTAATTCTTACCAATTGTAATTTTTTCAAAATCTTTTTAACACATCATTTGGAAAACCAATTCTTCTAACTCCTCAAAAAAGTCAGGTCGTTTGATTCACTTAAAAAAAAAGTTATACTGATTTAAAGGGCGTTCGAATACTTTCGTTACTCACTGTATATCCTTTGGAGAAAAGATAGGCATAAAATAAATATGAAGTATCTTTTTTTTCTATGAAATCTTGAACGATTAAGAATTTCTAATCATTATAATCACAAAATAAATAGTAGTGCAAGGGGTTAAACATCCACTTGAATTGTTAAGAAAAATTTTCTAATGAAAACAAAAATTGTTTAAAGAGACATTCGCCCAAGCTAAATTGCTAAAAGAATCAAAACTGGACGGAGAAATCGTTCGAGCAAAAAAAGCAATTGATAAAAATTGATTCGTTCGGCAGCATATAGATAGCGATTAAATTACAGGCGACAGTTCCGTTGCCTGTTAAACGATTCTCCCTGTTTAATGTGTCTCTCGCATCCACCTGTCACGTGCGCCCTAATCTCGTGCATCTTCACGATCGTCTCGGCTGAATTCTTTCTGGCACGATCGCCGAAGGCAGCAAGGAGGGGCCATAAACACGTTTGGAACCGGTCCAAAAAGCTGTTGATCGTTAACGCATAATCGTGCATTACCGCATCTATCAGTCCTCGCCTTTTTCTAATCCCCCTTCGACCGTTTGTTTTCGGTGTGTGCGAATATAAAATAGTCCGCGGTGTTACCCGATCTCTCGGTGCGTTTCGAACATCCGTTAGAACGTAGTCTGTTCGATAAATCTACAGGGTGACCCAACAGTTGCAGATAATTTAAGATTCTTCAGGAAGAAATAATTACATAGTTAATTTATAAGTTTGGTTTTTTCAGATTTTATAATTCGATCTATAAAAATCGAAATTATGAGAGATCTACGATTTAATAATCAACGGAACATTTTTCTCGTATTTAAAGAGAACTGTTTTATCCGAAGTGTCGTGAGGGTATTGATTAATCAAATGAAATTTTTCTTAACTGTTGCCAAATGCGTACTGATCACCTAAATCGTACCACCTCTTTTATTGAAAAATTAATGCATTTTGATGCCTCTCGGTGGTAAAGATATGAACTTTTATTTATGTCGATAAAGTAGGATCAAAAAGTAATTCGCATGAAGTGTTGTTTTGTGAATGACAGAAGCACAAAGAAATCAGGCAAGTCTGATGTCAATTTTAAACGATTTTAATCGGCTGAATTAAATATAAATCTACAGTTTCTGAGGTAGACTTATATATTTTTGAAAACTAGCTATGTTATATTATTTATTTCTATTTAGTTTATAAAACATGCTGATAATGTTTTAACGGTTAGCTTCAATTATTTAGCGGGACGTCTTTTTCCCAAATCGTACCACACTGTGGTTTTCCTAAATCGTTCCAGTACGATTTAAGATACTGTTATTCAAATTTTACCGCGAAAATAAACGATTTACAATATTTCAAATTTTTTTAGCATGGGAAAGTAGCTTACAGTAGCCCGTATAAAAAAGAATTAGTTGCAATGAAAACAAAACAAATGAAACAAAGAAAAATTGATTTCACGCCTTCAACCAGCACCGCTGCTCCAGTTCTCGTAGAAGTGGAGAATGAAAACGATTGGTTCTGTTTTATTTGCAATAATTCTTATTTAGAAGACATGATCCAATGCTTAAAGTGCCAAAAGTGGGTACGTGAAGCTTGTGGAGGAGTTTTGAAAAAAGACAATATTTATTATTGTCCTAGTTGTATTTCAGTTAAGTAATGTAATATTTCATTTTATTTTTATGTTGTATTGTATATTAAACTGAAATTAAACGCAAAATACAGTTTCTCTTATGATTTTTTTGTATCTTTTTAATCCAACACATGAGGTACAATTTTGGAAACCGGCTGGTACCATTTAGGATACCGGTTGCCTAAATCGTACTGTTCGCATGATCTTATAAAAGTGTTCATATCACAATGATCTATCAATAAATATTTAAAAAATCATATTAAATTGCAACTTCGATAGTTAATACATAGATGCAAAACATAATTTTTGCTCAAATTCCTACTAAAGAATATATAAACTGCCTTCGAAATTAAGTGGTACGCATTCGGCAACTCTCCCCTAGGTAATAAAAATTGTGGAATAAAATTCGAATCAACTTTGAAAATGTCTCGGATATATCTAGTCGCGAGTGCAATAAGTAGATTTGGTGCGCAATAGTCAGACAGGCAAATGCGAGATTTAATTCCGAGCGAGTTCGTCGATTATAAATTGGAAAAATAGTGCGAAATTATTACATTTTACTAGGTCATTCCGTAGACGACTATTGTGTAAAGCCCAGGTTTAGCTTGTTACTTGCTTAACAATTTCTGCACAGTCCTCGAGGGAACTGTTAAGTGACTTAGCTTTTGCATTATCGCTAGGTCGCGTATCTTTATGCAAAATAAACGTGTGCAAAGGTAGTTGTAAATAGTAGAAGGTCGAAGCAAATGTGTTCCTTCGTTTAACAATTTTAACTAGTCGAAAATATCATAGTAACATCCTTGAGTATTCTCCTTTGAATATTCTCAGAGTTTCGTCAACTTTACCTTCTCGTAATTACTGTTTTAATTATCACAGTCTGTAATACTTCGCAAAGCATCAGAGTATCGAATGTTGACTAAGAGAAAACAATGCATATGTTAACTTATACTTGGTACTACACAGATTACGAAAAATAGAAAATTTAGAGCTAGATGATCAGTGATATAACGATAGAATTATCATACGTTGCATCAAATTTTCATTTTCACATCAGACATTTTCACATTGCAATGATTAAAACTAGAAAATTGAAGACTTTGGTGCGATATCTGGGTAAATCCAGATCTAGACAAATTATTCAACTTTTATTTCGAACAATCAGTAATATATAAAAACGTGTACAACTTTAACAAGTTCAATTTTACTGAATTTAATTGTCCAGGGTGCAATGAAAATTGTGTAAAATCATAGTATAAACACAGATCTTTTCGCAGAAGTAAATGCTTGTTATCTGCGAAAAGGCAACGTAGAATTAATAGAAATTAGTAGACATCGGATCTTTATGCATTTATGGCTTATGGAAATGTTAAAAAAATGCTATAATATAAAATTCGAGAGAATTTAACACGATTCTTATTTGCTTTGGATCTACAAAGGCTGTCCCCATTAAAAATAAAATTTTATTTCATTCCACTTTCTTAAAATGTTTCTATAAAAATTGGAAATTAAATTGCTTGACTTGTCGTCCAGGCGATTTGATGTTTGGGGATTAAATAAATATGTCTGCGTGTACCACCGTTGGTACACGTGGCACGGAACGTGTTAACACGTTGACTGCCATGTCACCCATATATGGGTGACGGAATTATTTGTTCAGGCTTTAAAATGAATTTTTACGTCGATATATTCATTGTACCAAATTTGATTAGGATTTGTAGATTGCAAGAAAGTTAGAGGACTACTCAATATCATAGATTTAATTATTTTCAATTTTTATTTCATTAAATAACTTGCTTTGATTTTATGGAATTTTTGAGATTTCTAGTTTGGCAGTCAAAGTGTTAATAGAGACCGGGAGCAGTTTGACAGAAATTAGGAAGTTTGTTTGATAGTTTCAGCGTTAAGGGGTTATATACAGTTAGAATTTTCAAAAAATCGATTTTTTTTTCATTTCATTTTCGTAATGTACATATATTTAAGTATACGCACAAAAAATTTCAAGTCAATCCGGCGATTATTTTCGAAGTTACACGCACATTTGTAAAGACGCGTCAGAGGCGTTTTTCTCGAAACTGTGTTTTCAAAGTCGGTGACCAAGATTTCTCGGAAACGGCTGAACCGATCACTCTCAAATTTTAACACAAGCTTCTTAAGTATATTTTTTAGTAATTAATCGAAGCTTTTTTCTCTCCGATGAATATTTTTTTTTTGATAAACAATTTAAGGCCAAAAAATTTGGTGAAAAATCGATTTTTTTCTTTGAAAAGCCGCCATTTTGTCAGAAAATTTTGTTTTGCTTATTCCTTCGATTGATTACTAGATTATACATTTCTTTAACGAAATCAGTTTAGTTTTTTCATTTTTGATGATCCAGTCCAGAGATATAGTGGTCACCGCAAGGCGCCTTTTTTTAGAGGAGCTCCAGGAGATCAGCTATAGCAGGTTTCAAAATTATTATTTTTACAAATAAAAAATGTTCAAATACCGTTAAAAGTTACCATAATATGTGTAAAAATTTTTACATTAATAGATGTAGAGGTGTTCTCAGGAAAAATTCTTAAAAAAATCGCTTTTTTTGGGCCTCCTAACTGTATATAACCCCTTAAAAGAGGTGATATGCGCGAGCTCTAACGGAGGGAATTCTGTTCTGGTTTCAGTCGGAGAACGAGGCGCTCCAGAGGGGTGATGTGATCAAGAAAATCGACGAGTACGACGTGCGAGACGTGAGGCATGTAGACGCCCAGAAACTCCTCCAAACCTCTGATTCTATAAAGCTTGTAGTCGAAAGGTCTGAGCCGTCGAGTGCACCTCGTATCAACATTACCACGTCACCTCCGATTATCAAGCCGAGCATTGGCAACAGGGCTGCGGTCACTAGTCTGTCAGAATGCCATTCTCCACCTTTATACATTTCTATTATGCGCACCGTTTGTCGTGTCGCCTAACCGCCACGCTACTGCCGCTCTCTCTCTTTCTCTCTCTTTCTCTCTATGTGACAACACTATTAATTCTTCATACTAAAACCCTGCCTATCTCCTACCCCCTTTCTCTCTCGCACACTTCTTCATCGCATTAATCGCAGCGCCTCATTAACAGTCATTTAGGCTCGGCAACCACTTCTACCTCTGTCACGACAACCTCTGATGGAGGCATTGAAATGTTAACGTGAAAAGTATTCGATCAAAGAAATCATTCGTTCACTCTGCGTACGTACATGCGAGACATAGATATACAGGTTTGTACATACATATAGTTACAGGTTTGGTAACTGGTGGTACAAGCGAAAAGGGGATGATTCTACATGAAAGAATAAGTCGAAAATATAGAATAAACATTTTTCGTTTGAGGCTTTATTTTCGAGAAAATCGACTTTGAAGATCTGTCAGGTTTGTGCGCTTTAGTGTATGCAGGAAGTAGATTTGGTTGGCCATGATCAGACAGTTGCGTCAGACAATTCCTATCGAATAGCATGCTGCATTTCAAACACGATTTTCTCGATAACGAAACTTCGGATGAAAAAATGTTTATTCTATATTTTCGACTTATTCTTTCATGTAAAATCACCCCCTTCTCGCTTGTACCACCAGTTACCAAACACCCTGTATAAGTTTGCTCGTCTTCGCAAGTAGAAACGAGTAGACTGCGGATTTTTATGCGAAATAAAAATCGTCCGCATCTATTGCAAGAGATAGGAGCGACACAGACATTTTATTCTTACTTTAATTATTTCAACCAGTCGAAAATAATACATTGGTCCTCTTAAATCATTTCAGTGTTTCTCTACTGTTGTAAAATGCACCTACTCGGTTCTGCTATAAACGCATAAAATCCGCACTCTAAACAAATGAGAGTGTAAATCAATTTTTAGGGGCAGTACAATGATAAAATTGCTGCTTAACACTAGAAAGACGGGAGCTTAGTATATACCTATATTGCCTGAAAGCAGTCAAAATGACTGCATTGTGAAACAATAACTAATGCGCAAAGAAATTTATTTTATCTCACTTACAGTCATATAACAAGTTATTAATAAGTATTAGCAATAAAAAAAATGTATTTCAGTTCGAAAAAAAATAATTTAAAGCAGTCAAAATGACTTGCTTAGGCAATCTAGTGTTAAATTTTTTCAAAAAATTTGTATGTGACAGTATTGCATCAGACCTGGTAAAAGAAGAATATTTATCGTTAGGTTTCGTATTTGCATATTTTATATTGAATTTTTCGATCGAATAAAACAAAAGTCTGACGGCAAACTTTTGCTCGCAAAAACCGTCAAATCGTGCCAGACCGAAGTCATCTGGGAACCACTCCGGATGTTAACGTAAGCGTTGATTTTTCGATCGGTTTCCGCTCGCCGATTTCGCCTAACTCGCAGCTGGGAGCAAGCCTAACAGCTCGTGCGCCTCTAACGCGTGACTTAATTTGAAACACGGCTGTATTTTCGGGCTGTACGTGCGCTCGCGACGCAACACGCTGAACGCATATCGCACACGCACATGGTACGCGATCAAGAAAGTGGTTGTCGAGCATCATCGAAGCATTTTCCGGAGCTTGTCGCTCGAGCGTAATCTCGTTCATAAGATGCTTTACTGTTCCGTCGCAGACCAAGACCGCCAAAGATACCGGGAGAATTGCCGAAGAGCCCGGTTCCACCGCCTTGCTTCGACGAGTACAGTCGGCCCGGGACACCGGCGGAACCATTCTCAATTCTGCCGCATGATCATCTCGACGAGGTTCGACAGGAGAGAGAGAATTTGTCACAGGTACAATGTTATGGTCGACCATTCCACCGAAATCCCGGTCCCGAGACAGTACAGTGATTCCTCTATATTGAGCCGTTTATTTTGAAAGTGGCCTAAGTCCATTTATCTTAAAATCGAGATATTTAAGAGTTTGCGTTTCAATGAATTTAAAAATATACGTATAGGACATTAATGAGTCGCACTGCTTAAGTGTATCTAAGGGTGTTAAATTTATAGTTCCTATTAAAATAGTGGCAATTATTAAGTGAATAATATGCGTTTTCTTATCAAGAATCGAGTTAGGCCACTTTCAAAATTAACAACCAGATTCATTATAAAATTTGAAGGTGACCAAGTCCATTCGACATAATTTAAGATGCTTCAAATTGAAAAAAAAACAATACTGAATTTATTTTACATATCCTTAAAACACTTCAGGAACATAATTTATGCGATTCAATTAACTACATAACGTGCAAAATTACAAACATAAATTTATTACAAAACAATTTACTACTCATCTACATTTTCTGCGTGTAAAAGGGATTTGAAGTAATCATGATGTTCCGCTGGTATATATCGTAATAGGTCCATCATGTCCTTGAATTTTGTTGTTGTAATTTGTCTGACATTTTTATACAGTGGTGTCAATACAATATTTTCGAACTTTTTTGCTCTACCCCGACGTGGTAATAAATTCAGGACTTTAAAATTTTCATTCTTATTCATCGATGTCTTATAAAAAATTTTATACGGTTCATTTCTAACAAAGCGCATCCAACATATTTTTAGCCAGTTTATTGATTCTCCATTAGAATTTTTTACTCTTTTAAAAATTGCATCTTCTAATAATTTTGTTGATACAAAATCTTCTTGTCTCATTTCATTTACAATAAAATTATTACCTTTCCGACACTTTTTCATAATCTTGTAATAATCTTGGGGAACGAACAGTAAATTATTTTTTTTTAATGACATTTCTACCACGCCAAAATCTCTATCATTTGGTAAAAACGAATGTCCTGATATTAAAAATTTGTGATCTATGATTTCTACATTATTTTCCAAAGATTGGACAATTTTTAACCACATTAAAGCTATTTTAATGTTTCTATTTTGCCCGGTGCACATGTCACTGTAAGCTATAATGTGTCTTTCACTTTTTAAATTTTTAACATGTTTTAGGATGCATGAAACAATTTCTTGAGCACCTCTGGATGCAATAGTTCCATCCCAAACGTACATGTAAACATTATCGTTATGAAAATAGTAAATAGTAAATATATTATCTTGATTATTTAAGTATAAATGGAGTTAGGCCACTTTCAAACTACACGGTTCGATTATTAAACTAACTCTGAAAACTTATGTGTCAAGAATTATCGTATTTGCTCGGATTATAAGCAACCTGAAATGCTTTACTGATAAATAACATAAAGTTGTACACGTAACCATGATAACCGGAAAAAAACTGAAAAACGGAGTTAGGCCACTTTCAAAATAAACGGCTCAATTATATGTCGCCATGGCCTGCACGATAAACGTCGCGGAATTATCCCCACTACCTGCTGTTGACATACAGTCGGGGCAATATTAAGGGGTTATATACACAGTAAGAATTTTCAAAAAATCGATTTTTTAAAATTTCATTTTCGTAATGTACATATATTTAAGTATACGCACAAAAAATTTCAAGTCAATCCGGCGATTATTTTCGCAGTTACAGGTTTCTGCAGGTTTCAAAATTATTATTTTTACAAATAAAAAATGTTAAAATACAGTTAAAATTTACCATAATATGTGTACAAATTTTTACATTATAAATGTAGAGGTCTTTTCAGGAAAAATTCTTACAAAATCGCTTTTTTTGGGCCTCCTGACTGCATATAACCCCTTAAAAATTGGACACTCTTAAAAATTGCATAACTTTTTAAAAATTGATCCAAATGATTTGATTTTTTTACGCTGATTAGTTTGGCATAAAATAAGTAAAGGAAAAATGTTTTTAGATTGCAATTGGTTGGAATGATAAAACAATGAAGAAATGGTGATTTTTTAACTTTTCTATGTAAGCCTATAACGATAATTTAAGAAATGTGTTTTGTAGATTCCCGTAACGTATATGCATACTGATAATTTCATCGAAATCGGTCAACGTTGCAATGAGCTACAAACGTTTCAAGATGAGAGTTCAAGGGTGAAAGGTGCAGATTTTTGACCTTGCCAGGGAATTTCGCCCTTATGTAATCACCTTTAAACGTTTGAATCTCATGACAACGTTAACCAATTTCAATGAAATTTTCAGTATGCATGTAAGTTACCGGAATTTGCAAAACACATTTCTTAAAGTACCGTTGTAGGCTCATATAAAAAAGTTGTGAAATCGTCATTTTTTTCATTCTTTTATCGTTCCAACTAATTGTAATCTAAAGGAATTATTGTTTACTCTTTGTCTAAAAAACTAGTCGGTCTAACGTTTAAAAAAAATTAAAGACATTTGGACCAATTTTTAAAAAGTTATGCGATTTTTAAGAGTGTCCACTTAATATCGTCCCCGACTGTATATCGAGAAATCACTGTATCTAAAAAATTGTTCACTCGACACGTAGTGTCTCGTGCAATGCGATCCAGAGATTAAACAAAAAATTGTTTACACGTGTCTTCTGCGGCAGTAAGCTTTTCAAACAATTCTTTATATGTTTATTGTACTGCCACATAAAATATATACCGTTTTTTTAAGCAACTTTCTGATCGTACGGAATTTACTTTCTCCGTTTTCAATTGTGACACGTAGAATTTCCTACTCTGTCTTAAATTGTGTACGTGCAGGGGTGGAAATAACCCTTAACGAGGTGATAAGAATACAATTACTTGGAAATCTTGAAAACTACCGGAGCAAGGGACAACATAATCACAGAAGGAAAATTAATATTCGAGTAGAGTAGTTTTTCAATGTGACAAACAAATGGTACTTTGTTTTGCAATCTATTTACATTGCTAGACTTCTTATTAAAAAATACGCATCTTTGGTATTGATATTTTTCTAGCGGACTCCAAGATGTTTCTCGATATTTTTCAACCTCCATTTTCACAATTATCTTCATCCCCTGTGAACGATTACCGAGGACTTTTTTACAATAATTTTTATAATGTCAAGTATTTGCGAATTAATTGGTGCAATAGAATTTTTTCTGATTTTCGCAGTTATTGTTTTCCACGAGTTTGAGATTGACGAGGGGTTGGTGGAATTTTTGAACGCACAGGGATATATTCTATTAACAGCTCGAGGAAGCGGACGGAGAATTTACTTTCCGAAATCGAATTTGTAAACGTGGCCTGGTTCGCCTAGGCTTCCCGGGGAGTTCGTTGATCCGTAAATACAGCGTCTCGTCAACGTCGAGCGTCGGGAAAAATCGGGCGACGTAACAGCGTGCAATTTCAACCCCTATTTGTTCCCTGTCGGACTTAAGTGATTATCTTAAATGCACATTCCCCGTTCTCCACAAAGGAATTTTCAATTTTCATAATTTCCCGTTCTATTAGCTACGGCGATCTAAAACGAACACCCTGTACAATATCCAATTCAAAGATACATTATTCTCGATCTACTATAATTATCAACACACTGTACATTTCCTCGCGTTTACAACGTATAAGCAGATCAATATAAAGAAATTAAAGATCCTTTTTTTTTATTATTTTGGACTCGCCACAAGTATTCGAAAAATGAATTATTGTCTATGTATAGCTCCTGCATTTTACAATTAATGCAGACAATTTTTGCTTTGAAGGAAGAATGTTTCTATCTCGTTTCCAAGTCCTTCGATCAACATTTTTATTTTGCCCAAAGATACACGGTTTTTTTTTTTTAACTAGAGTTTAACCCCTTGCCCTACAATAACGAGCCAGACTCACCATGAAGATTCTGAATAGAGCCTAATAAACGTGAATGTTATTAATTTCCTTTAAATCGAAATAAAAATCTATTTTTTTTGTAGTTCATATATATCCTTTGAGGAAAATGTAGACATACAATAAAATATAAACTATCTTCTTTTTTCTATGAAATTCTGAACGATGAAGAGTTTCTAATCATTGTAATCACAAAATGAATAGTAGTGCAAGGGGTTAAGGGCGAAAGTCGCACAATTTTGGCCTTGACAGGGAATTTCGCCCTTATGTAATCATTTTCCAACATCTGAATATGTATAATTGATACAGATCTACAAATCGTTCTTCCTAAATTTTCAATGTAAGTCCACATAAAAAAAGTTGCAAAATACAACTTTTAGTTTTTTCTCTGCAATTTCGACCAATTGCAATTTTTGTAAAAAAAATTTTTCACCGTATGTAACGATCCAATTGTTCTAACTTCTAAAAAAAAATTCAAGTAGTATAGTCCAATATTGACAAAGTCATGCGATTTTTAAGAGAGTGTACGAATATTAGTTGGAGTCACTGTAAGTAAATTGTGTCCCAAGAACACAACAAATGAATAACAAATGAACGTCTCAATAACAAAGTAGCGATGACCGATTTAGATGAAATATTCAGAATATGTATAATTGATACAGATGTACAAAACGTACTTTTTAAAATTTTTATTGTAAGTCCACATAAAAAAGTTTTAAAATACAACTTTTAGTACTTTCTCTGTAATTTCGACCAATTGCAATTTTAATCAAACATGTTTCTCACGTTATGTAACGATCCAATTGTTCTAACTTCTAAAAAAAAAATGCAAGTAGTATAGTCCAATATTGACAAAGTTATGCGATTTTTAAGAGTGTGCCAATACATTACAGTGAAAGAGGTTGAAAGCTTGTAGTTTTCATCGGTATAGAAGCTTGCGTCAAGTTGCACGGTCTATTTATTTCCGCGGAAAACAGGATAATAAAGACAAGCACAGGAAGCGCCGAGAAAATGGCACGATCTTTCCGCACGAGCCATTACAACAGCAGTTATCACGGTTTCGCGTGTGCAGTCGTTCAGTTACAAGTTTGCAGGGTTCGTTTAGGAGACGGAAACTATTTGTTCGACCGTGTCTTGCTTTCGGTCCGGTTGTAAATCCATCCGTTTGCACGGTTGTCTCGTTTCGCTGTGCTTTTCGTTGGACACGTCGCTCCTCTCAGATGTTGACCGTTAACTATGCGAAATTACGCTGTGCGATTAACTTGACGCACCGTTAATTTTTGTCCATGAAGATCCTCGATCGATCTCTGCCAATCGGCGCCTGGCATTCGTTAGTTAATTCAATTCAATTCTTTATTATCGTTCCCCTCAGGGTTAGAAAAATCCTCTATAGGGTTCACACCTAACGGTTGTCTCGTTTCGTTGGACACGTCGCTCCTCTCAGATGTTGACCGTTAACTATGCGAAATTACGCCGTGCGATTAACTTGACGCACCGTTAATTTGTCCATGAAGATCCTCGATCGATCTCTGCCAATCGGCGCCTGGCATTCGTTAGTTAATTCAATTCTTTATTATCGTTCCCCTCAGGGTTAGAAAAATCCTCTATAGGGTTCACACACCTAACCTATGCGGTCACCCATCTTTCGATGAGCCCCAAACCAACGTCGCTTAACCTCAACGATCACCATTCCCACAACACCACCGGTCGAGCCACCACTCGCCGGCCTGTCATTCGTTAATTACTTTTGCCATTTAATTTGTAGCCCTTCTTCGTAAATTATTATTATTTATAAACGACTGAAATCTCTTAATCACTTTCCGTGCATTTATTCTATCGTACAACCGATTTTCCAATATAACGGACAAAAGCCTCGAATGCAAAATAAAATAATAATTTACTCGCTGTGAGAGCCGCGAATTAATTTGCACACCTAATAGACGACTCTGAACGATTTTCTTTTCGTTTACCTTGGCGCACTGGTCTAAATTTAATTGACGCTAGAACTGTTTTAATTGAGACTGTCTATTTTTAGCCATGGTATGGCAGAGACCTACGAGTGTGCAATTATGTTTCTTAATAGGCATTCTCTCTTTTTGGACAGGCACATTTATTTTTGGTATTCAAGATTTTAACCTTGGGGACCAGATTTTTTCAATTGTGTTGAAAGTACTATAGTCCAGTGGAAACAGCAGTACTGGGTCGATTTTGACCCATGCGAAACTTTTTATGATCTTCATGCTCTACATTAGTCTACATACTTTATACATGTGATCTAGGTATGATCTAGTGACTCCTCAAGTGAAACAGAAGAGAGAAGCTTGTGACAAAATGTAATTAAAACAAAATAAAAATTATAAATTAAAAAATTCCTGATCTGAAGTAACCAGAGACGAGAAACTTTGTAATAATTGTAGGTCTACATTGTTGCTCTAAATTAAAGGTCAAAATGTAATTCAAAGGACCAAATGCACGTGAAACGTTAATATAAAAACATACACAGCACACGATGTATGCTACACGACTGACAAAATAAAAATTATAAATTAAAGAATTCCTGATCTGAAGTAACCAGAGACGAGAAACTTTGTAATAATTGTACGTCTACATTGTTGCTCTAAATTGAAGGTCAAAATGTAATTCAAAGGTCCAAATGCACGTGAAAAGTTAATATAATAACTAGACAGCGGATCTTTATGCAAAATAAAAGTTTTCTACCTAAATTGTAACAAACTGGAACGAAATAGAAATTTATTTTCTTTCCTAACATGTTTAATAGGTTGAAAATAATATAACAGTACTTCTAAATTTTTCTAATGTTGTTACTGTTTTAAATTACATCTACTTATTTTTGTAATAAATGCATAAAATCCGATGTCTAATAATAACATACACAGCACACGATGTATGCTACACGACTGACAAAATAAAAATTATAAATTAAAGAATTCCTGATCTGAAGTAACCAGAGACGAGAAACTTTGTAATAATTGTACGTCTACATTGTTGCTAATAAATTGAAGGGCGGGTAAAGAAAATCAAGAGAATATTGTTTAAAGCATCGCAGCCAGAGCTCATCAGTTCAAAAAGCTTGCCAAAGAAACAACACTGACGACTGTCAAGACTTTGACGAGAGAAATTAGCATGAAAATGTGCCAATATTGTTATTGACTATGTCACAGACTTTTACAAGTGTCCGGACTCGGGGAAGTTACTTAACAGGTCAGGTACGGGATATAGTCTATTATCCGGGCTCGTGACCAAGCGAACAACCGAGAAATGAATGGCGTAATCTCGCGCGAGCAGAAAAACGACAACAAAAACGAAAACGCGTTGGTTGGACAACCGAAGTGCGAATATATTTTTGTTGGCCCGCCACGATGCCGGAAAGTCCGCGTAGAACCAGTCGGCGAGCTATAAATATCGCTTCTGCATCGAAACCACTACTACGATCCAATGCTCAGCGATTCAGGACGATCTTTTGGATCGTTCGATCCTGGTTCTGCATCTCCCTGACTCTCTTTCGACATGATCGTGCGACGGGAAACGCTTTTAACCCTTTGCCCTTCAATATCGAGTCACACTCCTGCTGAAAGTGAACAGAGTCTAATAAATATGTATGTTATTAATTTCCTTTAAACCGAAATAAAATTCTATTTTGGCGTTGTTAATGTACAGCTAGTGAAGAACGTATAGGCATACGATAGATATAAATTTTCTGCTTTTTCTTTAAGAAATTACGAAAACAATTTAATATCTCTTTTTTAATATAGGCATAGTAATTGGTACCTCTACACTGTAGATGTTAAGTAGAGAGTATGTTATTTAAATTTTAACTTGAATTTTAGAAGAGTTTCAAGATAAAATTAAATTTTAAAAGAATTGCTATAATGTAGATAAACTAATGGAAATATAAATATAAATACTAAAATTTAATATCTCTTTCTTAATATAGGCATAGTAATTGGTACCTCTACACTGTAGATGTTAAGTAGAGAGTATGTTATTTAAATTTAAATTTAAATTTTAGAAGAGTTTCAAGATAAAATTAAATTTTAAAAGAATTACTATAATGTAGATAAACTAATGGAAATATATATATAAATACTAAAATTTAATATCTCTTTTTTAATGTAGGCATAGTAATTGGTAACTCTACACTGTAGAAATTAAGTAGAGTATGTTACTGTAGAGTATGTTATTTAAATTTAAATTTAAATTTTAGAAGAGTTTCAAGATAAAATTAAATTTTAAAAGAATTACTATAATGTAGATAAACTAATGGAAATATAAATATAAATACTAAAATTGAATATCTCTTTTTTAATGTAGGCATAGTAATTGGTACCTCTACAGTGTAGAAATTAAGTAGAGTATGTTACTGTAGAGTATGTTATTTAAATTTAAATTTGAATTTTAGAAGAGTTTCAAGATAAAATTAAATTTTAAAAGAATTACTATAATGTAGATAAACTAATGGAAATATAAATATAAATACTAAAATTTAATATCTCTTTTTTAATATAGGCATAGTAATTGGTACCTCTACACTGTAGATGTTAAGTAGAGTATGTTATTTAAATTTAAATTTGAATTTTAGAAGAGTTTCAAGATGAAATTTAAAAGAATTACTATAGTGTAAATAAACTAATGGCAATATAAATATAAATACTACTGTAGAGTCTATAGTAATTGGGTCCCTTACCCTAATGTAAAAGATATTTTCAATAACGATATAGCAATTCTTATGTAGTCTCAGAGTCGCCAGTCGAGTGCTAAGGGTTATTAAATTATATTTATGTTGGATTCGTTGAGAGTGTTAACGTTGTTCCAAATATTATCCGAACTAGTCGGTGACTATAGTTGCTATGAAGATAAAATAAAATTTAATTAATTTAATTAATTAAAAGTCTAAGCGGTGCTGAAGCTTCGTCGCCTCACAGAAGTCGATTGTAAATGTCTTTGCAGACGATAACAAATGTTTCCAACGTTGCGAAACGTTCGACAAAAGTCTGCAGCGTCATCGAGGAGTTCGCGAAGACGGTTTTTCGTTCATGAGAGCGGTTGCCCTTGACTTTAGCATGGGAAGGGTTGCTGCCAAGGGAAACACTCTCCACGAGGCAGTAAACTAGCAACTGTTGGATCGAGCGTTACATTCATCTCGGAACAAGTAGCCGACAACATAAATCTCCTGAGCTTCTTCAAAGGGTAATACTCTCCACCAGAAGTTACGCTGCCTATTGAACAACTTCGGCGAGCCTTACCGAACACAGTGCCAAGGGAAACAACTCTTGACGAGGTGTTAAACCAGCAATCTTTTTAATTGAAACCGTCCTCTAATCAAAATAGTTCTTTAGAGTTTCACCAATGCGTTCGGACAACACTGAGGAGAGTTTTGCACGAGCGATTGAACTGCCAATTCTGTGACACCGATTCTACAATGAGTCTCACCTATGACAGCGAGAGGAGAGTAAACATTGTCCACGAAGTCCTACATTCACTCCTGGTAATGGGATCGTTTGCTGCAGGAGGATCAAAGAACTGTGATCTAACAAGACACGTTTCCTTTGAACAATCAGGAACTGTTTGACTTGAGGAGAACAGTAAGTCTAATAGAACTGAAGAGTCCAGAAGAATAAAGAAAATCATGCAAATAGAACATGTGGACACTTTAGAGGATGGTCAGAATTAATGTATTCCATCGGATGCTGAAGAATACTAGAAGAAGAATTTTTTCTGCGCACAAATGTTCCACAAAATTGTTCTACAAAGAACACAAACGAGTTGCAACATCATCTTCATTGGTACCAACAATTTCACTTTCTTAACGTTGGTAATGGGATCGTTTGCTGCAGGAGGATCAAAGAACTGTGATCTAACAAGACACGTTTCCTTTGAACAATGAGGAACTGTTTGACTTGAGAAGAACAGCAAGTCTAATAGAACTGAAGAGTCCAGAAGAATAAAGAAAATCATGCAAATAGAACATGTGGACACTTTAGAGGATGGTCAGAATTAATGTATTCCATCGGATGCTGAAGAATACTAGAAGAAGAATTTTTTCTGCGCACAAATGTTCCACAAAATTGTTCTACAAAGAACACAAACGAGTTGCAACATCATCTTCATTGGTACCAACAATTTCATTTTCTTAACGTTGGTAATGGGATCGTTTGTTGCAGGAGGATCAAAGAACTGTGATCTAACAAGACACGTTTCCTTTGAACAATGAGGAACTGTTTGACTTGAGAAGAACAGCAAGTCTAATAGAACTGAAGAGTCTCGAAGAATAAAGAAAATCATGCAAATAGAACATGTGGACACTTCAGAGGATGGTCAGAATTAATGTATTCCATCGGATGCTGAAGAATACTAGAAGAAGAATTTTTTCTGCGCACAAGTGTTCCACAAAATTGTTCTACAAAGAACACAAACGAGTTACAACATCATCTTCATTGGTACCAACAATTTCACTTTCTTAACGTTGGTAATGGGATCGTTTGTTGCAGGAGGATCAAAGAACTGTGATCTAACAAGACACGTTTCCTTTGAACAATGAGGAACTGTTTGACTTGAGAAGAACAGCAAGTCTAATAGAACTGAAGAGTCCAGAAGAATAAAGAAAATCATGCAAATAGAACACTTCAGAGGATGGTCAGAATTAATGTATTCCATCGGATGCTGAAGAATACTAGAAGAAGAATTTTTTCTGCGCACAAATGTTCCACAAAATTGTTCTACAAAGAACACAAACGAGTTGCAACATCATCTTCATTGGTACCAACAAATTTCATTTTCTTAACGTTGCTAACGCAATTGAATTCACAGAAAACATCTAAAACACATGAAAAATTCTCTACAACTTCTCTATACTTGTAGAAAAAATTCTCTTCATAGCAACAATTTCACACGTTTTTTAACACTTGGGATTTTCAATAATTACGCTGTACTGAAAGCAAGCTTGAAAGCCAGCTATTACGTAATAATCCTAAACGAAATTGCAAAGGGTGACAACGATTTTCTTTAAAAAATCCTCAGCCATGGCTTGCAAAAATTACGGAATAATCAGCGACAGATAAAATGTCAACAAATAGAAATAGCTACAGCACATCCTCGTCATCAGCAACATAAATCATTAGGGTACTACCGGCGCCAACGTTAAAAGCTCGTCTCTCGAAGGACCGATACACAGTCATTAACGCATCAAGCGAATAAACTAAAATTCAATTTAAAGTTCAAATTGAAAATGCTTTGGCAGCAGACGTACAGCGGGACCAGCTGGCAACGGATGCGTTTAAGGGAGAATATAAAACCAAGGCCGAGTAAAATTAAAGGAGCAGGATACAATTATTATTAACCCCTTGCCCTACAATATCGAGTCAGACTCGTGATAAAGATTTAGAACAGAGTCTAATAAATATGTACGTTTTATTAATTCCCTTTAACACGTTAACTGCCCTGTCAGCCATATGTGGGTGACGGAATTATTTGTCCAAGTTTTGAAATGAATTTTTACGTTAATATATTGATTGCTCCAAATTTTATTAGGATCTGTAACATGCAAGAAGGTTGGTGGACTATTCAATATCGTACATTTTATTTTTTTCAATTTTACTTCATTAGATAACTTACTTTGATTTCATGGAATTTTTGAGGTTTCGAGTTTGGCAGTGAATGTGTTAAAGCGAAATAAAATTCTACTTCGTTGTAGTCGATATATGTGCCCATAATTATGAAAGTGGTCTGTCATAAAAGAAAACAAAAAATTACATTGAATAAATTTAGTTTAAAATCATGTCGTGTGAAATAAGTGATAAATTCATTTTTTTTTTAAATTTTGACTTGGACCACTTTCATAATTATGGGCACATATGTATATCCTGAACGATGAAGAATTTCTAATCGTTATAATCGCAAGATAAATAGTAGTGCAAGGGGTTAAGCAAGTATTGGAAGCGTCGATGCGATACAGTTCGCGAGAAGAGGGGCAGAGAGTCGCCGGAGCGAAGGCGAAACGATCGTCTAGAACGATCAAGAGGGTGAAGAACGTAGGAGTGATCGAGATACGTCGGTAATACGGGAGAGGAGAAGAAAGAGAGCGCGAGAGGAGTCGCGTGGAAAAGACCAGAGAGTTAGTGCCGCCCGCGCAACGAGCCAGTGCGTTAGAGAATATTCGTAGGAGAGGGATCTTAGGAGGAAAAAGGTGTCTCGGTTCTCGGACCAACGTCCGCCGGAGTACAGGATCACGAGATTCGTTCAGCAAAAGGATGCCGGCCTACACCACCCTTTATCGTCAGACCATCGACCATCATCCCAAGGATGAGGAGGCTGCCGTCTACTGGGTACGAGCCGCCAAAATTTCCTGCCCTGTCAGTGACCATATCTCGAATCAATTCGGCAACGCCTGTCACAAGACCTAGAGCTTGTGAGATTTTAAAAATCTTTTCAAGTTGTCAGTGACCATATCTCGAATCAATTCAGCAACGCCTGTCACAAGACCTAGAGCTTGTGAGATTTTAAAAATCTTTTCAAGTTGTCAGTGACCATATCTCGAATCAATTCAGCAACGCCTGTCACAAGACCTAGAGCTTGTGAGATTTTTAAAATCTTTTCAAGTTGTCAGTGACCATATCTCGAATCAATTCAGCAACGCCTGTCACAAGACCTAGAGCTTGTGAGATTTTTAAAATCTTTTCAAGTTGTCAGTGACCATATCTCGAATCAATTCAGCAACGCCTGTCACAAGACCTAGAGCTTGTGAGATTTTAAAGACCTTTTCAAGTTGTCAGTGATCGTCTCTCGAATCAATTCAGCAACGCCTGTCACAAGACCTAGAGCTTGTGAGATTTTAAAAATCTTTTCAAGTTGTCAGTGACCATATCTCGAATCAATTCAGCAACGCCTGTCACAAGACCTACAGCTTGTGAGATTTTAAAGACCTTTTCAAGTTGTCAGTGACCATATCTCGAATCAATTCAGCAACGCCTGTCACAAGACCTAGAGCTTGTGAGATTTTTAAAATCTTTTCAAGTTGTCAGTGATCATATCTCGAATCAATTCGGCAACGCCTGTCACAAGACCTAGGGCTTGTGAGATTTTAAAGACCTTTTGAAGTTGTCAGTGACCATATCTCGAATCAATTCAGCAACGCCTGTCACAAGACCTAGACCTTCTGAGATTTTAAAGACCTTTTCAAGTTGTCAGTGACCATATCTCGAATCAATTCGGCAAGACCTGTCACAAGACCTAGAGCTTGTGAGATTTTAAAGACCTTTTCAAGTTGTCAGTGACCATATCTCGAATCAATTCAGCAACGCCTGTCACAAGACCTAGAGCTTCTGAGATTTTAAAAATCTTTTCAAGGTGTCAGTGACCATATCTCGAATCAATTCGGCAACGCCTGTCACAAGACCTAGAGCTTCTGAGATTTTAAAAATCTCTTCAAGTTGTCAGTGACCATATCTCGTATCAATTCGGCAAGACCTGTCACAAGACCTAGAGCTTGTGAGATTTTAAAAATCTTTTCAAGTTGTCAGTGATCGTCTCTCGAATCAATTCAAGACCTGTCTGAAAAATCTGAAAATTCGGTTCACCTGAGATTTTTTGTTTTCGAGTTTCCTCACCGCTTAGATAGATCAATTTAGGGCCCTTGATCTGTCCTCGCGGTTTGTCCTCGGATACCTAGAGCTCGTGAAATTTTGAAGGCCTCTTCAAGTTGTCCTTTAGGCACAGAAAGCGAAAATTTGCTATCCTCCGATCAGTGATCACCCATCAAATCAATTCGGTAAGATCTGTCACAAGACATAGAGCTCGTGAGATTTTGAAGGCCTCTTCAAGTTGTCCTTTAGGCACAGGAAGCGAAGATTTGCTATCCTTGGATGAGTGATCACTAGACAGCGGATCTTAATGCAAAATAAAAATTTTCTACCAAAATTGCAATAATACTGGAACGAAATAGAAAATTATTTTCTTTCCTAATATGTTTAATAGGTTGAAAATAATATGACAGTATTTCTAAATTTTTCTAATGTTGTTACCGTTTTAAATTACACCTACTCATTTTTGTAATAAATGCATAAGATGTCTAGTGATCACCCATCGAATCAATTCGGCAAGATCTGTCTGAAAAATCTGCAAATTCTCTTCAGCTGCGATTTTTCCTTTCGAGTTTCTTGAACGTTCAAACAGAACGTCCTCTTCAAGTTGTCTTCCGGGCATAGTACGCGAAAAATCGTACAAATTCGGTTCAGCTAGGATTTTTCCTCTTCCGAATTTCTTGATCGCTTAGATGGATCAATCTTGAAAGCGATCTGTGTCCTCATCGTTTGTCTTCAGGGTTCCTCGAGATTTTGAAGATCTCTTGAAACTGCTGACGTACTCTGGGGCCGGAAAGTGTTCGTAGTTGCTTGCTTGTTTATTCTTTTGCAGTTTCCACAACTTTGTTTTCGAGGCGGCAGCGCGGCGTAGCTTCAGAATTATTTCGGTGACCTCTTTGTCCATCGTTGTGCAATACTTCATTCGAGCTTGTTTTTCGAGATTTCTGACGTGCTTACCATTGGCGTTACAACAGCTGTCCACCCCACCACGATTATTTTCGAAGGATGACACGGGGATCCCTGTGGAGGGGTGTACAGCTATTGTGTGACTGTTCCTGCGGAAAATAGATCGCCGTTAGTGATTCATTGATTACCGTTCTGATTCATTGATGTTACAGGATTTTGCCTTGCGGGGTTTCGGGATCATTGTTAAGATCAGGGACTTCTAATAATGGAAGGTACGCTCGCCGGTGCGTTTCGCGGATTGTTCGGTTGTGGATCATTGCTAAGATCAAGGGCGGGTTGCGCAATGGAACTTGAGAAATATTATGATTGGACTGGGAATCCTTACTCGATTCGAATCTTCTCACGAATCATGCGAGAAAAGTTAGAACATCTTTCTTCATTTTAGAAGAATTTTGATTAATTGGACGCCAGGTGTGTCGACAGCTTTAAATTTTTTTTTTACAGTTTTGCAAGATTACACAGCTTCACTCTTTGGTCATTCAATGAATAGAATTCGCAGTTTAATACGTGCTGTTTATTTAATGCAGACCGTGGATTTCAGAAGCAGTAAGATACAAGCTGAATAAAATTTAATGTAATTATAATTATTAGTAGACATTATTAGTAGATATTTGTGTATTTACAGGATCTCTGTGAATTCATAAACTATAGCAAGTATATTAACAAAATTCAACACCGTGTTCCTTCAATTCTTTGCCATACAATATTGAGTCAGACTGAATATTGAGAAGCACAAATCAGTTCATTTAAATATAACCCCTCGCCCTACAATATCGAGTTAGACTCGTGATGAAGATTCTGAACAGAGTCTAATAAATATGTATGTTATCAAGTTTCTTTAAACCGAAATAAAAATTTACTTTTTGTTATAGTTGATATGTATCTTTTGGAGAAAAGATAGGCATACAATAAATATAAACTATCTTTCTTGTTCTATGAAATTGTGAACGATGAAGAATTTCTAATCATTATAATCACAAAATAATAGTAGTGCAAGTAAAATTGTACTCCTCAATGATTTTTTTACACAAATAGATTAATACTTTTTTGTAAAGAATATGAAGGAGCATCAGCTGATGCAATAAAAAATATATGATTCCATTTAAAAAAACATGAATGACCTTCATGTGTCCTTTACACGTCCACCTACAAAAAAGAATGTACCATCAGAACGTGCCCCTCTCAAAACCATTTAACTTCACCTAAAAAATTGTTTGCTATGCGTAATAATAATGACGTAAACCTAGATGGCAAAATGTGGTGCCCCACCCTGTATATAATTTCAATATCTCTAAAAGAAAAAATTAGAAGGGAGTCATTTTGACCCATCCGGTAGTTCTAGCGTTAAATCGCTTACTTTGATTTCATGGAATTTTTGAGCTTTTTTGTTTGGCGACCGTCTCTAGACCGCAATCGATCTCCGCGTCATTGTACAAGGGACCAGTGACGTCAACAATGACGCGGGGTGCAAGAGGCCAGCCCATAAATCGTGAACGGTCGAAAAATCGTGCTCGCTCTCGCCAGGTGACCAAAGCTTCGTCGAATTCTCCAAGTCTGAATTAGACGTCCGAACATCCCCGCAACGAGCGTAACGTGAGATGATCTTGATTCCGAATAATGCCAACCTTGACACCGTCTCCGAATGTGGGACTAGGTCTCTCTCATCTCGATCTGCCCGGGAGGACGTTACGGGGGGTGAAACGGATCTGACAGAAGGGAACAGCGACGTAACGGAGGGACACCGGTCGTCGTTTGACGAAAGAAAAAGGGCCGCCGCCGCCGGTTCGACCGACTAATAACACGATGCAATAAAACGCACGTAACCACGCCGGCGAACCGTTCATCGGTATCTTATTCTATTTTCGTGAACGAGATCTGGGTTACTCAAACAGAAGAGGGTCGACACAACGACACACACCCACACCCTCCTCCCTCGGAGTCGTTCAAGTCGACGAATTCGACGGCGAATTCTTTCGTCGACTGTTAAAAACGATACCTCGTAAATCGGGACACCGACCAGCCGAACCCGACCGCCTTTTTTTTGCGAATTTTTTCGATTTTTCTAAACGGATATACACCCTAGTAGCAGAAAAATATTAGATAGATATTTTGTTCAAATATTGGAAATATATTTTTTAAGCCACATTTCTTCATATCAGAGAAATATTGGATCTGAATATTGTATACATGTACAAGAAATATAAATAGAATAATTGAAATAATAATAATATATAATATAATATAATAATAATAATAAATAATCCCTAGTAGCACAAAAATATTAGATAGACATTTTGTTCAAATATTGGAAAAATATTTTTTAAGCCACATTTTTTCATATGAGAAAAATATTGGATCTGAATATTGTATACATGTACAAGAAATATAAATTGAATCATATAAATAGAATAATTGAAATAATAATAATATATAATATAATATAATAATAATAATAAATAATCCCTAGTAGCACAAAAATATTAGATAGATATTTTGTTCAAATATTGGAAATATATTTTTTAAGCCACATTTCTTCATATCAGAGAAATATTGGATCTGAATATTGTATACATGTACAAGAAATATAAATTGAATCATATAAATAGAATAATTGAAATAATAATAATATATAATATAATATAATAATAATAATAAATAATCCCTAGTAGCAGAAAAATATTAGATAGATATTTTGTTCAAATATTGGAAATATATTTTTTAAGCCACATTTCTTCATATCAGAGAAATATTGGATCTGAATATTGTATACATGTACAAGAAATATAAATTGAATGTTTACAAAATATAAGCTAAATATTCAGAGGATATAAACTAGATATTTAAAAAGATATAAAGTAAATATTTAAAAAATGTGAATTCAATATTTGAAAAATGTAAATTCAATATTTAAAAAACATTCAATAAAATTTTCAAATTTAAGAAAACATTATAACAAAAACATCTGCAGCTCATTGCAACGTTGACCGATTTTGATGAAATTCTCAGAATATGTATAATTGATACAGATCTACAAATCGTTCTTCCTAAATTTTCAATGTAAGTCCACATAAAAAAGTTGCAAAATACAACTTTTAGTTTTTTCTCTGCAATTTCGACCAATTGAAATTTTTGTAAAAAAAATTTTTCACGTTATGTAACGATCCAATTGTTCTAACTTCTCAAAAAAATTCAAGTAGTATAGTCCAATATTGACAAAGTTATTTTTAAGAGAGAGAGAGAGAGAGAGAGAGAGTGTACGAATATTAGTTGGAGTCACTGTAGGTATTTCAACACTCACCTACCGTTACCGATCAAATGACCGTTTCCAGATTTTCTGTTTTACAACCATTATTATTACAATTCACTTCATTTCAAGGTCATTTTACCGTATTCACTTTCAACGAATTTTCCAATTTTATTAATCGAAGAGGCGCAATTATTGTGGGGGTATCAATTGCTGTGCTTATATTTGTTATACTTACTTCTAAAGCATAATGAATTTTGTTATGTTATATATTAATGCTTAAAGTTAAGTATAATGAATATAGGCGCAGTAATTGGTCCCCCCCCCCCAGAGTAATTAGGTTCCTTACCCTAGGTATTCTGCTTTTTAGAAGCAGAGGATTTTATTATTGCTTCCATAAATTTGTTTACTGGGAGATGGAGCATTGACAATTTCAAGGTCATTTTACCCTACTCACTTGCAATGAGTTTCCCAATTTTATTAATCGAAGAGGTGCAATTATTGTGGGGGTACCAATTGCTGTGCTTATATTTGTTATACTTACTTCTAAAGCATAATGAATTTTGTTATGTTATATATTAATGCTTAAAGTTAAGTATAATGAATATAGGCGCAGTAATTGGTACCCCCCACAGTAATTAGGTTCCTTACCCTAGGTATCCTGCCTCTTAAAAGCTAAGGGTTGCATTATTGCTTCCATAATTTTATCCTATCGATTTCTAGTGAATTTTCCAATTTTATTAACTGAAGAGGCCCTAGGTATTCTGACTCGGAAGCAGAGGATTTTATTATCGCTATCATAAATTTGTTTAGGGCTGCAAGATGACAGCACATTGACTTCTTCGACAAGATCATCGACTATTTACTTCTATTCGCTTAGGTTTTTGACTTTAACCCCTTGCCCTACAGTATCGAGTCATTTCTTATTAATTTTCCTTAAACCGAAATAAAATTCTATTTTGGCGTTGTTAATATACAGCTATCGGAGAACATATAGGCATACAATAGATATAAATTTTCTTCTCTATTCTGAAACCGTGAAATACAGTGAGTCACGAAAGTATTCGAACGCCCTTTAAATTAGTATAACTTTTTTTTTAAGTGAATCAAACGACCTGACTTTTTTGAGGAGTTAGAAGAATTGGTTTTCCAAATGATGTGTTAAAAAGATTTTGAAAAAATTACAATTGCTAAGAATTACATGAGAAAATAAAAATGGCACTTTTCACAACTTTTTTATTTGAGCCTGTAATGAAAATTTAAAATATGCGTTTTGTAGATCTCTGTTAGTTATACACGTACTGAAAATTTCATCGAAATCGGTCAACGTTGCAATAAACTACAAACATTTCAAAATGAGAGTTTAAGGGTGAAAGTCGCAGATTTTTTATCTTGCCAGGGAATTTCGCCCTTATGTAATCATCTTTAAACGTTTGTATCTCATGACAACGTTAACCGATTTCAATGAAATTTTCAGTATGTATATAACTAACATATATCTACAAAACGCATATTTTAAATTTTCACTACATGTTCAAATAAAAAAGTTGTGAAAAGTGCCATTTTTATTTTCTCATGTAATTCTTACCAATTGCAATTTTTTCAAAATCTTTTTTACACGTCATTTGGAAAACCAATTCTTCTAACTCCTCAAAAAAGTCAGGTCGTTTGATTCACTTAAAAAAAAAAGTTATACTGATTTAAAGGGCGTTCGAATACTTTCGTTACTCACTGTAAATCGTAGTACAAGGGGTTAATTTATACAGTATGCGCTCGGTTGTACGCTGGTTTTTCTTGAATGACGCCACACCTTGGTCCTTTTGTGCACGCAGATACCTTGGCGCAAAAGTTCTAGAAAATCTAGAGTTCAAGTTTCGGTAAGCCTCGTCTCGAGCCAAGCCGTAAACACTCGACGAAACAGCTGTTTCGTCGCGACTCGATTTAGTTCGGGGACATATCTGTAACAGCGTCACGCGGTTAGAGCTTCCTCCTTTAAATTGTTTCATTTTTCATGGGCCGCGTATGGCGATTCTGGTCGGTACCAAATGAGTAAAAATCTGGTTAAATAACAGACATTTGTCTCGCGTGCTAGAAAATCATTTCAAAGTGAAACAATTTTTTCAGCACCTGAAATACAAAGTAGATATTCGTTTTTATATATTTTATGAATAATCAAGCATTAACCCCTTGCACTACTCTATTTGTTTTGTGATTATAACGATTAGAAATCCTTCGTCGTTCACAATTTCATAGAACGAGAGAGATAGTTTATATTTATTGTATGCCTATCTTTTCTCCAAAGGATATATATATCAATATAATAAAGAAACTTAATAACATACATATTTATTAGACTCTGTTCAGAATTTTCAAGGGGTTAAAAATATCTGGCAAATGTTGCCTTATAAACATGGTAACGCTAAATTCAGTCAGATTGATTCCATTATTTTCCATAAACGAATTTCTATAATTTCAACAATGGTGAGATGTAAACCTTGACCATGGTAGGTTTAGCGTTAAATTAAATTTTCTCAGTTTTTGTCACCCAGTGTCATTAATCCACAAACGTCTAATTACGAGACTATAAAATTGCACATAAATGTATTTCTTTCTTTCTTTCTAAAATCGCTAGAAAACTGTTTTCATAATGTGTTACAAAATGGCCAGTTTCGGTGCTCCGTGCGTCTAGTGTAAAATGAACAATGGACCGTATTAAAATTAATTAATTGTAAGAAACGCGTTTGAGAGCTGCGATGCAGTGAAACTTAGGAGCCGATTGACGAAATATTGACAAGCATTTACCGCGACAGAACAGGTTTCATGGCGGACGGGGTGCACGTTATTTTTGCCGGGTTGGGGCCTTCGTCTATTTCGAGAGAGAGTCACTGTTGCTCACCCTGTGAAAATAATGTTCCTGACCCATTTATGATGGAATCCTCGCGTGATCGTTTGTTCGTGAAAAATCGGTCGGTTGCATAGCGGATCGAATCCTCTCGGATCGAGATCTAGAGACCGCTCCAAATAAAATCAATGGCCCCCGGGACGAAACTTCGATCTTCTATTCTCGCGTGTCTTATAAATACGCGGGTAACTTTATCCTGGCGTGTTCGCGTTCTTTTCACGCCGGGGTCCCAGTTTGACATTCTCGTTCTTTTTGTCGTATTTCCTGCAAAACGACCGCGTGCACGTGTCTCTCTCTCTCTCTCTCTCTCTCTCTCTCTCTCTCGATCGAATTTAACAGGTATGTTATCAAGTTTCTTTAAACCGAAATAAAAATTTACTTTTTGTTATAGTTGATATGTATCCTTTGGAGAAAAGATAGGCATACAATAAATATAAACTATCTTTCTTGTTCTATGAAATTGTGAACGATGAAGAATTTCTAATCGTTATAATCACAAAATAAATAGTAGTGCAAGGGGTTAAGTAAAATTGTACTCCTCAACGAACGAACGAATTGACAATGAACGAATTTCAATATGTCAATATTAGTTCAAACTTACGTTATTACCAGACAGAGCGGATCTTTATGCAAAATAAAAATTTTCTACCAAAATTGCAACGAAACTGGAACGAAATAGACATTTATTTTCTTTCCTAATATGTTTAATAGGTTGAAAATAATATAACAGTAATTCTAAATTTTTCTAATATTCTTACTGTTTTAAATTACACCTACTCATTTTTGTAATAAATGCATAGAATCCGATGTCTAGTTATTACAAAAATATACCAAAAATAAAATATACTATACAGGGTGGGGCAACACATTTTGCATGATGATGTTTTTGAAAAAAATGATTTTTTTACACAAATAGATTAATACTATTTTTGTAAAGAATATGAAGGAGCATCAGCTGATGCAATAAAAAATATGTGATTCCATTTAAAATTAACATGAATGACCTTCATATGTCCTTTACACGTCCACCTACAAAAAAAATGTACCATCAGAATGTGCCCCTCTCAAAACCATTCAACTTCACCTAAAAAATTGTTTGCTATGCGTAATAATAATGACGTACATCTAGATGGCAAAATGTGAATTTGAATTTAACAGGTACTTGCACACGATGGCCCCGCGGCTCCAATAATTTCGTAATGCCGCGGCAGCTGACATAACGGACCGAACTCGAACGCTTGGCAAACGTTTTGCCGGTAACGCCCGTGTTTCACGGTGATTTTCTTCATTGTGCTACGCGCGGAAACTCGCGAGCCAAACCGATGAAATTTTAGACGGTTTTTGCGCCGGCCATCCAGCGATATACGTGCCGCTTCCGGTTGTTACGCTCTCGCCAAAATTATCGTCAGCTTCTGCCATTTCGCCACAACGGTTATTTACGCGAAATGCTACGACGCTCGAATTCTGGCTGGACCACCTAACGCGCGCTTCTGCGAACTCTGATTTCATATAAATTAATAATTGTCGATATTTCTCCGCCGAAAATTAGACACCTCCTTCCCGAATAAAAATTTTCCAGTTGAATCCTATGTATTGTCCTGCGTTCCTAAAAAAAATCCGAAACATTAAAAACATTTGGAAACACCGTTGTATTGTTTCCAACCGATTAGAATGATTAAAATAAAAAATGCCTCTTAGTCAACACTAAATTTTTCACGTTATGTAACGATCCAATTGTTCTAACTTCAAAAAAGAAATTCAAGTAGCATAGTCCAATATTGACAAAGTTGTGCGATTTTTAAGAGTGACTGTAAATTAATAATTGTCGATATTTTTCCGCCGAAAATTAGACACCTCCTTATCGAATAAAAATTTTCCAGTTGAATCCTATGTCTTGTCCTGCGTTCCTAAAAAAAATCCGATACATTAAAAACATTTAGAAACACCGTTGTATTGTTTCCAACCGATTAGAATGATTGAAATAAAAAATGCCTCTTAGTTAATACTAAATTTTTCACGTTATGTAACGATCCAATTGTTCTAACTTCGAAAAAAAAATTCAAGTAGCATAGTCCAATATTGACAAAGTTATGCGATTTTTAACAGTGTGCGAATATTAGTTGGAGTCACTGTAAATTAATAATTGTCGATACTTCTCCGCCGAAAATTAGACACCTCCTTTCCGAATACAAATTTTCCAGTTGAATCCTATGTCCTGTCCTGCGTTCCTAAAAAAAATCCGAAACATTAAAAACATTTAAATAAATACCGCTGTATTGTTTCCAACCGATTAGAATGATTCAAATAAAAAATGCCTCTTAGTCAACGCTAAATTTTTCACGTTATGTAACGATCCAATTGTTCTAACTTCGAAAAAAAAAAAATTCAAGTAGCATAGTCCAATATTGACAAAGTTATGCGATTTTTAAGAGTGTGCGAATATTAGTTGGAGTCACTGTAAATTAATAATTGTCGATATTTCTCCGCCGAAAATTAGACACCTCCTTATCGAATAAAAATTTTCTAGTTGAATCCTATGTCTTGTCCTGCGTTCCTAAAAAAAATCCGAAACATTAAAAACATTTAAATAAATACCGCTGTATTGTTTCCAACCGATTAGAATGATTCAAATAAAAAATGCCTCTTAGTTAACACTAAACCTATCGAGCCTTAAAAGTAACTAATACATGTTGTCTTATAAAAATGACACGGTTGAATTTATTTGGATTTTGTGCGTATTGTAATATGTTTAATCATTTTCCACGAAATCATTTTTATAATGTCAGTAATTGTAGAATAAAAAATCTAGAACCGGTCATTTTGACCGGCGGTGGTAGGTTTAGTGGTAAAATTATTATTTGTTAGACTAGTGGAACATTTTTATGTTGCGGAAATACAGTGACTCCAACTAATACTCGTACGCTCTTAACACTAGATTGCCCAAGGAAGTCATTTTGACTGCTTTTTAATTTCAATTAGAAAAACAATTATGTATATAATGACACAATATCTTAGAATTTTGTGACTTTATGTACAACATATAAATGCGTTTATTAATAATTGTTTACTTGTTTTTTGCTTTACTGTAAATAATATAAAGATATTAAAAATTAATTTTAAACAAATTTCTTTACACATTAGTTATTCTTTCACAATGCAGTTTGACTGCTTTTGGGCAATATAGGTATATACTAAGTTTCAGTCTTTCTAGTGTTAAAAATCGCATAACTTTGTCAACGTTGGACTATACTACTTGAATTTTTTTGACTAGTTAGTGCAATTGGTTTGCTACATAACGTGGAAAAATGTTTGATTAAAATTGCAATTTGTCGAAATTGTAGAGAAAGTACTAAAAGTTGTATTTTACAACTTTTTAATGCGGGCCTACACTAAAAATTTAAAAGGTACGTTTTGTACATCCGTATCAATTATACATATTCTGAATATTTCATCTAAATCGGTCAACGTTGCACTCAGCTAATATCTAGTCAAACTCGTGATGAAGATTCTGAACAAAGTCTAATAAATATGTATGTTATTAATTTCCTTTAAACCGAAATAAAATTCAATTTCGTTGTAGTTGATATATGTCCTTTGGAGAAAACAAACAACATACAACAACAACACAACACACAAACAACACAACACACAACATACAATAAATATAAACTATCTTGTTTTTCTATGAAATTCTGAACGATGAAGAATTTCTAATCGTTATAATCACAAAATAAATAGTAGTGCAAGGGGTTAAGGACGAAAGTCGCACAATTTTGGCCTTGACAGGGAATTTCGCCCCTAATCATTTTCTAACATCTGCAGCTCATTGCAACGTTGACCAATTTTGATGAAATTCTCAGAATATGTATAATTCATACAGATCTACAAATCGTTCTTCCTAAATTTTCAATGTAAGTCCACATACAAAAAGTTGCAAAATACAACTTTTAGTTTTTTCTCAGCAATTATGTTATGTAACGATCCAATTGTTCTAACTTCTAAAAAAAATTCAATTCGAGTTTACGAATATTAGTTGGAGTCACTGTATTCGCAGTGTACAATAAAAGTGTGCTGACTGTGGATTTCCATTTCATTGTTGTCTGTCCTTCAGAAGAGGTCATGCTTCAAGTCTGAAGAAAAATAGAGGTGTATTTCTGTTGCTTCGTCTATCTTCTTCCGAGAAAACTATAGTAATTTTTCTATTTCTTTCGCAAACTCGTCTGGCACGTGGCTTTCGAAGACGTTCGCTTTGATCGGTATCGATCTTACGTGAAAAATCCCAGCCCCGATATTATATCGCCGGACTTATCACCGTCTTATTTTCGGTCGGATTCATAAATGCAGCACGGCCTCCATTATCGCAACGTTGTCGAGAATTAATGAGGCATCATCGATCACTATGGCCTCTATTAAAGTTTATTTTAGATTCCGTTAGCCGGTAATTGACACCATTCTGGCAGAGCATTCCGCACGCCTACCTATCCGATCGAGAACGTTCGGTACGATTTCGGCGTACGCGGTTCGTTAATTATTCTAATCTGGCTGGCGATGTCTTAATTATGCCGTGGGAAAATCCTGGACGATGTTTACGCTCTTTCGTTGTTTTATATGCGTTGTTTCTATACACTAGTTTCGTTCAAGATTAATTATTCATTCGACTGACGCACCGAGACCTTAACGCAATATTGCTAATAATTAACTGAAGAGAAAGAAAAATACAGTAGACAATGTATTAATATTTTTAGGTTTCTAGTTTTCTTTACTAGATATTTGTCGTACTTGTCTACTGTATTTTTCTTTCTCTTCAATTCTGTCTTTTTCTGTCTACCAACAAATTCTGAACACTATTTAAGTATAGCTGTCGTCAACAGGTATTGACATAGTAGACAGTAACATATTGATAATTGTTCTGTAAATTAAATATTTCCTTGTATCAAGATGCTTGTATAAATCACTCTTTTCTTTTCAAATTGCAAATGTTTTTGCCTTTTGCTTCTGGAGCATCACGAATGGAGTACTATGGAATACTATGAAATTAAATATTTCCTTGTATCAAGATGCTTGTGTAAATCACTCTTTTCTTTTCAAATTGCAAATGTTTTTGATTTTTGTTTCTGGAGCATCACGAATGGAGTACTATGGAATACTATGAAATTAAATATTTCCTTGTATCAAGATGCTTGTATAAATCACTCTTTTCTTTTCAAACTGCAAATGTTTTTGATTTTTGTTTCTGGAGCATCACGAATAGAGTACTATGGAATACTATTAAATTAAACATTTCCTTGTATCAAGATGCTTGTATAAATCACTCTTTTCTTTTCAAATTGCAAATGTTTTTGCCTTTTGCTTCTGGAGCATCACGAATGGAGTACTATGGAATACTATTAAATTAAACATTTCCTTGTATCAAGATGCTTGTATAAATCACTCTTTTCTTTTCAAACTGCAAATGTTTTTGATTTTTGTTTCTGGAGCATCACGAATGGAGTACTATGGAATACTATGAAATTAAATATTTCCTTGTATCAAGATGCTTGTATAAATCACTCTTTTATTTTCAAATTGCAAATGTTTTTGCTGTTTGCTTCTGGAGCATCACGAATGGAGTACTATGGAATACTATGAAATTAAATATTTCCTTGTATCAAGATGCTTGGAGTACTATGAAATAGTATAGAACACTATGGAGTATTATCGAGTAGTGTAGAGCACTGTAGAGTACTATGGAGTACTTGTGAAGACATAGTTGAAGTGTTAATGATTTCTACTACTATGATTATTGCAGGTTTACCGTGATCCAACAGCCAATTAGTCAACTAACTATAATCGTTTTTTTTTTTCAGCCGTATCGCACGACTCCTCTGGTCTTGCCAGGTGCAAAGGTCAAGAAGGATGCTCCACTGGGAGAATGTTACCTGCGTCATCATCCAAACCCCATGATTAGGGCAGCACCACACCATTACGAACCGGCTCATCCCGAGATTGCTATGAAGCAAAAGGTAAGCGCTACTTCCGGTTCTAACGAAATTATACAAAATAGAATAAGTCAGATAGAGAAACAAAAAAATATTAGAAATGAGCTTCACGGTGAAACAAAGTTAAAGTTACCTGTAAATACCACTATTTTTCCATGAAACGTCCAACTAGGTGGCAGAATCGGTACTTCAGCGTGTCTTGGGACCGAACGAAGTTCCAAAGGTTTGGATCAATTTATTCTAGAGCAGCTTTCGCTTCTGCTTCCGATGACTTTCGTCACTAAGCTCTAACAATAAAACATCATTGAAATTTATTTTGCAGATCGATAACGCTTCTCTCGACGATTAACATTTTGTGAAAGAGTTCCTGAACGGGAACTGAATGTTAAATATATTTAAACCCTTGTATCATTTTTGTTTGCAATTTCCGGTAACATTTCTGCATTAATTACGATTTTAAAGATTGTCTAATTTGAAGGTTTCCCTGAGCTGATTTTTGATTACATCAATAGTGGTTTCTGCTCATTACATGCTATTTTAACTTGTTACCTATCGGTTATTGTTAAGATTTCCTTGATAAATTTTTCTTAGGATTTATATTAATAATCGTGGTAAACTTTATCATTCAGAGATAAGGGTTTATCTCGATTTTTCTTAGGATCCCTTAGTAAATCACCTCAAAGTTTAGAATTTTCTTTGAAGCCACTTTCTTATTTCGGTAAACAATGATATAGTTAAATTTAAACCAATTGTTCCCAACCGAAAGCATTTAAAAAACCTTAAGGAATCTTTAGAAAAATAAATAAAGGAAAACAAACGATAAAAATGCTATTTTAACTTATTAACTATCGGTTATTGTTAAGATTTCCTTGATAAATTTTTCTTAGGATTTATATTAATAACCGTGGTAAATTTTATCATTCAGAGATAAGGGTTTATCTCAATTTTTCTTAGGATCCCTTAGTAAATCACCTCAAAGTTTAGAATTTTCTTTGAAGCCACTTTCTTATTTCGGTAAACAATGATATAGTTAAATTTAAACCAATTGTTCCCAACCGAAAGCATTTAAAAAACCTTAAGGAATCTTTAGAAAAATAAATAAAGGAAAACAAACGATAAAAATGCTATTTTAACTTATTAACTATCGGTTATTGTTAAGATTTCCTTGATAAATTTTTCTTAGGATTTATATTAATAATTGTGGTAAACTTTATCATTCAGAGATAAGGGTTTATCTCGATTTTTCTTAGGATCCCTTAGTAAATCACCTCAAAGTTTACAATTTTCTTTGAAGCCACTTTCTTATTTCGGTAAACAATGATAGTTAAATTTAAACCAGTTGTTCCCAACCGAAAGCATTAAAAAAACCTTAAGGAATCTTTAGAAAAATAAATAAAGGAAAACAGACGATAAAAATGCTATTTTAACTTATTACTAGACATCGGATCTTTATGCATTTATGGCTTATGGAAATGTTAAAAAAATGCTATAATATAAAATTCGAGAGAATTTAACACGATTTTTATTTGCTTTGGATGTACAAAGGCTGTCCCCATTAAAAATAAAATTTTATTTCATTCCACTTTCTTAAAATGTTTCTATAAAAATTGGAAATTGCATAAACATCCGATGTCTACTTATTACCTATCGGTTATTGTTAAGATTTCCTTGATAAATTTTTCTTAGGATTTATATTAATAATTGTGGTAAACTTTATCATTCAGAGATAAGGGTTTATCTCAATTTTTCTTAGGATCCCTTAGTAAATCACCTCAAAGTTTAGAATTTTCTTTGAAGCCACTTTCTTATTTCAGTAAACAATGATATAGTTAAATTTAAACCAGTTGTTCCCAACCGAAAGCATTAAAAAAACCTTAAGGAATCTTTAGAAAAATAAATACAAGAAAACAGAAGATAAAAATCTAACAGGATTTGTAAAACATTAACCAACCGAAAGTAATCGTGCAAAACTCTAAAATGAAGAAAACAGTTTGCCTCATTCATTTGGAACACTGTCGACTACATTACACGTTTCTAATGGTAAACGTGCGGCTTATTGAATCAAGCACGACAACGCAACCGTCGCATTCACTTCCGGCGTTTGTAATTAATTTATGCGAAAAACAAATTCGCCGTCTGGATCATTGAATCGCTCGATCTGTTCTCGCAGGTCGTCCACAAGCAGTTCAACTCACCGATCGGCCTCTACTCCGAACAGAATATCGCCGACACCATTAAATGCCAAGCGTCCGCCATACCGTAAGTACAGAACGATCTCATCTCGGCCTCCAACGGAGAGAGCGCATCATTCGTGGAGCGTGCATTAGAATAATCAAGTTAATTTCATTAGTCATTAATACGAACTGGATTTTCCTTTTGCTGAATGCTGCGACTCATCAGACAATTAACTCTAAAATTCGGTATAGTAATCTATGACAATTCGTCTCACTAACGAGTTGCACGATACGACATCACAGTGTGGCACAAGCCTCGATCTATAACGATTATTAGTTAATAATTAAATTCTCGAGGCGTGTTATGCACCACTTATTGTTCGGGTTCCTTTGCAAAAATTATTCCAGTGTTTCCTTAGGGTTTTCGTTCAACTCGCCAGGCTGACCAGTAATGGACAATACTACTAGCTGGCAATGCCACTCGCAAAAAGTATCTCAGCGACTGAAATTAAACATTAACTATAGTAATATTTTTGGAGAGACTTTCAACTTATGTATATGCTCGAATATTATATAGCAGTCTTGACATTGATCATTTTCCGTGGTTGATGTTGCAGGGATTTTGAGTAAAATAAACAATGATGTAGCGCACGCAAAATTAGACATCGTTTCCCTGGTTTCGCAATTGTTTATGAAATACGGACCTCTATATATATAAAGCTTTTGTCTACTTCTATACAAAACGTATAATACTATGTTCATAAATTTTTATCAGGGTAACCGTTTGATGAATTGAAGTAAATCTTTTTTTTTCGCCTTAATCTAGAAGACGTGCACTTTTATTAGATGCTCATACTTCGTCTAATAACAAGCGGTAATATTTTTTATTAAACAATGACAACATCTTGATAATATTTTTATGTTGGCATTATATGAGGGATTTATCGAAAACGTAACTAGCCGGGATGAACAGATCTCTACATAAGTATATTTATTTAGCGGCAAGAGATCGTGAAAAAGTTTTTGGGTAATGATTGTGAATATTTTTATGTTGACAATATCTTGATAATTCTCTAGTGAGAATACCGTTGACGGTTTAAATAAAATGCTTTCTATCAATCGTTGGTATCCGTGGAACTTATAGGACCTAGCTGAACACTGGAATAATATATTTAAAGATTTACCGAACAATAAGGGCACTGAATCAAAATTCACGAACGCGTGGCTGCGAACTGTGCGACGCATGGCTCGATCACTAATATTACTGACGATTGGCAACCGGACGGAACGGTGGGGATCGGGGCCCGATACTTTTCTCGGCCGTGGATCGTTGATCAGTTATCTTGGATCGCTGGGCTGCCGGGATCAACGGGATTCGGTTTTTAAAATGATCGCGTCCACAGCGAATGGATCACACTGACGTGCGATTTGTTTGTTTTGCAGCATTTTCATAGACTTTTCGTTCGTGAAACAGAGACAAGAAATACAGGAGCAGGCGAGAATCTTGAAGGAGCAGGCCAAGGCCGCCTCCTCGAAGAACGTGTGGCCGCAATTCAATAAGCCGAATAATTAATTAAATCTTTCTCTCGAACGGGTTCCGGGACCGTTTCAAACGTTTCTCGCGCGCGTGCGTTCTCGTAATAATCGTACCGATTGTTCGTTCAACTTCGATCGTTTTATTCTTCGTTTGCATAGATTGTATCTAGGATCTTGGAGTGTGTTCCGGTTTTGCGTGGCGGTCCTCGAAGTAAAACGCTCAGCAAGGATAGTTTTAGAGACGAACCCCGCCGAAAGTTTGTTAAATAACAGTCTGGTATCTCTTGCATGCTGTAGAATAGAGAGTAATCAATAATTCATTAATATCATAGTAAACATTTACGTGGAGATCAGAGGTCTTACTAATTTCGATACGATCGCGCAGCGACGCACAGTGGGCAAAAACGGCCTTTTTCGATTCAAAATCAAAGAACTTTCGATAGGAACGAGGTAGAGCGATGAAATTTTTTTTAAATGAAACCTGAAACTTTGTAGAATATGGGAAAAATAGGGAAATTACGGTACGAACGTTTTTCAACCTTGAGAAAATTCGTTAAAGTTGCACAATTTCAAGAAAATTTTGTTTTTCCCGCTAATACGCGCGGAAAATTTTTTTTAACATGCTATATATATCGTTTCCCATAGATTTTTTCACGCTGATTTCAAATCTGTTTTCAAAATTTGTCTACGACCTCTGGTTTTTGAATAAAATAGATTTTTGTGACACAAATTAATGAAATTTTTTCGTTAAAATGACTTGATAACACACTAGTTTGAAAGTATATCGTATTCTCATATGAACCGTTTATTTTGAAAGTGGCCTAAGTCCATTTATCTTAAAATCGAGATATTTAAGGGTTTACGTTTCAATGAATTTAAAAATATCGCACTGCTTAAGTGTATCTAAGGGTGTTAAATTTATAGTTCCTATTAAAATAGTGGCAATATATTATTAAGTGAATAATATGCGTTTTCTTATCAAGAATGGAGTTAGGCCACTTTCAAAATTAACAACCAGATTCATTATAAAATTTGAAGGTGCCCAAGTCCATTCGACATAATTTAAGATGCTTCAAATTGAAAAAAAACAATACTGAATTTATTTTACATATCCTTAAAACACTTCAGGAACATAATTTATGCGATTCAATTAACTACATAACGTGCAAAATTACAAACATAAATTTATTACAAAACAATTTACTACTCATCTACATTTTGTGCGTGTAAAAGGGATTTCAAGTAATCATGATGTTCCGGTGGTATATATCGTAATAGGTCCATCATGTCCTTGAATTTTGTTGTTGTAATTTGTCTGATATTTTTATACAGTGGTGTCAATACAATATTTTCGAACTTTTTTGGTCTACCCCTATTTTGTAATAAATTCAGGACTTTAAAATTTTCATTCTTATTCATCGATGTCTTATAGAAAATTTTATACGGTTCATTTCTGACAAAGCGCATCCAACATATTTTTAGCCAGTTTATTGATTCTCCATTAGAATTTTTTACCCTTTTAAAAATTGCATCTTCTAATAATTTTGTTGATACAAAATCTTCTTGTCTCATTTCATTTACAATAAAATTATTACCTTTCCGACACTTTTTCATAATCTTGTAATAATCTTGGGGAACGAACAGTAAATTATTTTTTTTTAATGACATTTCTGCCACGCCAAAATCTCTATCATTTGGTAAAAACGAATGTACTGATATTAAAAATTTGTGATCTATGATTTCTACATTATTTTCCAAAGATTGGACAATTTTTAACCACATTGAAGCTATTTTAATGTTTCTATTTTGCCCGGTGCACATGTCACTGTAAGCTATAATGTGTCTTTCACTTTTTAAATTTTTAACATGTTTTAGGATGCATGAAACAATTTCTTGAGCACCTCTGGATGCAATAGTTTCATCCCAAACGTACATGTAAACATTATCGTTATGAAAATAGTAAATAGTAAATATATTATCTTGATTATTTAAGTATAAATGGAGTTAGGCCACTTTCAAACTACACGGTTCGATTATTAAACTAACTCTGAAAACTTATGTGTCAAGAATTATCGTATTTGCTCGGATGATAAGCAACCTGAAATGCTTTACTGATAAATAACATAAAGTTGTACACGTAACCATGATAACCGGAAAAAAACTGAAAAACGGAGTTAGGCCACTTTCAAAATAAACGGCTCATATATAAAACACAATAAAAATAATAATAATGAAGTATTTTAACGTTTTGAGTTGCTTACGAAACATGAAGCACTTCGCATTTCGTTATCGCTTGGCAATTTTTTTAAATTGTGCAACTTTAACGAATTTTCTCAAGGTTAAAAAACGTTCGTACCGTAATCTCCCTATTTTTCCCATATTCTAGAAAGTTTCAGCTTTCGTTTAAAAAAAATTTCATCGCTCTACCTCATTCCTATCGAAAGTTCTTTGATTTCGAATCGAAAAAGGCCGTTTTTGCCCACTGTGCGACGCCCCGAGAATTACGGACCGTACCTTAAACATGAAGACTTCCATGAAATGTGCTTGACAAAAAACTTATTTAAATAATTTAGAAAAAGTCTTTAGAGGCTGTTTTCACCCCTTCTTTATGAACAATCAAAGAACCTGGTAAACTAGATTTCTTATTCCAATAAATTCTTAACTGAAAACAACGTACTTTAAAAAAGATCATTAACACGTTGATCGCCATGTCACCCAGATGTGGGTGACGGAATTATTTGTCCAGGTTCTAAAATGAATTTTTACGTTAATATATTCATTGTACCAAATTTGATTGGGATCCGTCAAATGCAAGAGAGGTGGAGGACTACTCAATATCATACATTTAATTTTTTTCAATTTTCATTTCATCAAATAATTTACTTTGGTTTCATAGAATTTTTTAGGGTTCTGGTTTGGCACTCAAAGTGTGTTAAGAATTGTTTTCAAAAAGAACACGAGTGTAGTACTCTTGTTTCTGTCTTTCACATTTCATCGAAATCAGTTCATGTTCCCTTACAATGATGAAAGAACATCAAGGGTGAAAATGAGAAAGAAAAACCAATTACCGACTTAAGGGACGTAATGCTCGGAATCAGATTAACAGGCAAGGGCTCTCTCTCTCTCTCTCTCTCTCTCTTTCTTTCTCTCGAAAATTCGCTCTCGAACCAACGATCTTGGCGACATAACACCCTGTGGCTGCTGCTAACCGATTTCACAGAATCATCACACAAAAGTAACACAAACGAGTAAATCGATTAAAAATGGCATGTGTGCACATGCGATACGACGATACAGACAGAAGAAACCGATGAAGTACGATCCGAGCAAGAGCGAGGCCTACAAGGCACTGCAAGAGGAAGGCGAGGACTCGGTGCAGGAAGTCAAACCACCGGCACGCACCGGTGTTTTCTCTCCACAAAAGGTTTATCAAAATAGGGTACGCTTTTTTTTCTCTCCTCATACTCCAATTGTGTCCCTCTCCGTGGAGCAGTATGGACAATGTTATTGCTAAGGGTCTTCTGATACGAGGAATAATGATTTCAGGTACAGTATGCCCGGCCGAAGAGTCCCGCGCCCTATGTGAGTATAAAATTTTTACAAATTTTACGAATAAAAGTATAAAATAGTATCAAGTTTTCTAAAAATGAATGAAAGAAGAAATGAATTTGGTAATTATTTACATTAGGGGCTTCCTTACCGATTTTGATGACCTTGAAATATGTTGTCAAGGTCATCATTCTGAACAACTTTTTCCTACCCATGTAACCGCTTGTCAGCTTTAGTTGACAACATATTTCAAGGTCATTAAAATCGGTGAGGAAGCCCCTAATGTAAATAATTGCCATGAACTTTTATAGAGATCCTGTGCCTTGCAAATTGAAAGCTCTTGCATTCCACCAGTTGTAATGATGAATGCTTGATTTGCTTGATCGCGTATTCTCTGCCGAAGGTATGCTTCTAATACTTGCACTCCCGTTCCAGGTGACTGTCCTCGAAGACGACAGCGAGAAGATCCACCAGAGCAACAGCTTCAAAAGGATTATGTACAGTGTCCTGGGACAAACTGATTACTAATTACCGCCCTCGAACTGATCCTATAAATATATCCTATTTATAATATACAAATATACATATATATATATATATATCTGTACGTATATATATTTTATTTATTGTATGGTGGAATAAAACGGTAATAAAAATTGTCGACTACCAAAGCAGTGATTAGATATAAATCGAAATTATAAAGCAGGATAAACAAATTCACAATCAGCGTGCGGTGCAATGCTTCATGTTCACCTTGAAGAACGTCCGGTTGCGTCCGCACAGCGACTGTCAACAGAACACGTGCGAGTAACAGTTATAAATAAATGCCAGGCAATAATTAACACAATTTAATTCGTTAATAAGGCTCTACAATTTTGTGATGTCGAAGCGTTCGCGGTAAAATCAAAAATCCCGATTTTTTCGCTTACGCGGCTCTGCGACTTCGACCTTTATTCCTGAATTGTACACAATCCGTCTCGTCGTTATTATGCATATAATAACAAAAAAACTAATGACAAGTGGAATAATAACGGTACCGTCGTTTGCATTGGACCACATTGCATCTATGATAGTCTAGCGGGTTTGGTATCGCAATACTATCGTTTCGCGTCCTTGACGAGTATTCTTCATTGGATAATAAAAAGCTCGGTTTCGCGGACACGGTGTCGCGCTCCGATACAATATCCTCCAATCAACGTGACACGGTACACCAGGTATTCCAATCACAAAATCCACCGTTCAAATGATTCGCACGTAGAAGAATATAAATACTGTGTGCCTTCGCAGACTATGCAGCAACCAACCAGCGAGTGCCCGTTGGCGTTCAGGTATGAATATCAATTATAGTTAAATTAGTCTCTAGATATACTCGCTAGACGCTAGCAATTTGTCTCCTATTATCGACGCCCGCCTCGGCACCGCGGAAGGATCCATGAAACTTTTCGAAGGGCAACGTTACGACTCGACCACGCCGTCTCGCACCTTTTGACCTCTTCTCACCTCCCACCGACCGTGGGAGCCCGAATTGATCCGCGTGCGACTTGCGTAATCCAGGCTAACGCAGCGAACGTGACCTGTTTTTTTTTTTTTTCACAATTAGTCGAGCCTCCAACCAACCATTTAATTTTTCATTGGAAATACAGAGCGAAGCTGAAAAACTAAATCGCGTGGCTGCCTGTATCGCGACGGCGTCATAAAAGAAACTAAAAAAAGTAAAACGAAACATGTGTCGCCGTGTGTAACCCAGCACAGTCTCCTCGAAAAGTTTCCGCAGACGATCCTTCCGCGCGATCGCAATATTCTATGTACTCGTGGTGAGACACGTATTTACGCTCCGCGTAAATCGCCTCGGTATAAATTAAAAATAATACTTTCTTCTTGTAAATCTTACTCGCGCATCCCGTGGTAATCGTTACTTTTTGTCGACGTGTATATTAACAAAATAAAATACAGGACGTCGATGGCGCGAACATTTCCGATCGATGCGAACACGATGACGGTGATGACGATGATGACGAGGATGATGACGATGATGTTTGTTTCTTCCATTCAATGGATTGTATCTACAAACATCAGATCTTTAGCAATGAGCAAAACATGGTCGGTCAATTTTTCGTATCAATGTAATTTGCCTTTGACTGTCGATACATTGTTTGCATAACAAAAGCCCCCTGTAGGCTCAAACATACACCTGGCTCAACACTCAACTCTCATACTAATATAAATATGTCACGTATCTTAAAAAAGAAAAATATACAGAACCACATTCAAACATTTAACGAGAACGAAATGCATACATTTACATGAATCACTCATTGCAAAAACGTACGTACAGTTTATGAAGGAAATGAAAATGTTCGATTGTGTCCTTTTCGATAAGATAGAAAGAAAGAAAGAAAGAAATTAGAACCGAATGGTGAGAATTGTTTTGCGCATGTTTCTCGAGAGGACCATCGACTCGAGAACAAGAATGATATTAGGTTAGCGTACCAATTCTTGCCCGATTTATCGTTGTATTTTAATACGGAATCGAGCACGAACTTCTTCGCTGACCTAACACCTTTTCGGATCAGCGTAAATACACGTCCACGTTGTTCAACACGGAGACGAATCGTCATCGAGGAAAAATTCGCGCCGGGACGTTGATTCTACAAAATGATACATCAACAGAGAAATTATTCAAGCTACGCTGGTCTCTGCAACGGTGTATGTAGAGCAGGACGAAAGGAATAGAACAAATATATATAATGCGGGGAAATAAATAAAATGTGTGTTCTACATAGTGCTACGAAGGGTATTTAGATATCGAAAGAGTCGTCCAGTAGCTGTTTTAGTTCTTTCAGGTGCTGCATTTTGCTTCCCGTCGCTGGCGAAGCTGCCGTTGGGCGACCGACGTATCTGCAACATAGAACGGGAACCGTCAAAACGTCACGCCAACCATAAACTACCCAAGTTTACCAGCCTATTATCTGCATTCGCTAAAATAAAGCTGCTTGTGAAATTCGATCCGCTTGAGACGTCTCCCATAATATTTCAAAACCGGACTGCCCAATCAATTTCAAATTTGGCAAATATTTTTAGCAGATGTCAAGAGTCGATGTCTGCTAAAATCTATTCTTTAGAGGCCATTGTTTTCTCATTCCTATTACCATTCCTCAAGATTTCTAATTATTACTAATACTGTATAGACTGCGAATCTTTATGCAAGATAAAAAGTTCCTAAATCAATTATAGAGAGCAGAAGTTAAATAAAAATGTATTTCCTTCTATTGATAATTTTAATTAGTCGAAAATAATGCAGTGAGACTCTTAAATTCGTTTAATGTCCACAATTTTATATATATTTCACCTATTCCAGTTTTATCGTGTATGCATAAAATCCGCAGTCTGCTAATGTAGTCATAAATTTTGACGAAATTGTTATTTTCTCATTAAAAATATTTGTGGACATTCTTTGAAGATTGGTAAACAGGCCCACATAGTGTTTGAAGTTGACACGTTCAATGGTTTTTTTTTTTAAATGTTTAGGGAGACCTCTTAAACGCTGGGATTAGTATTACCTCACAGTTCTCTGTACCGGTTTTTCAGATTCTACCGACTGCGGCACGGGCGTACTCGTCGTCGTTGGTTTAGCCGACGAAAACCAACCACTAAACCACCCTCCGCTACCGTCACTCTTGCCCGACGCACTTCCGCCGCTGCAACATGGCCCAAGTTTTTTTACTTTGCTTAACAAGAAATGAAACAAAAAAGGAACACGCGGAAATCACGTTTCGTCGTCCGAACATTTATTCGATTTCGTGCTAAAGCGTTTCGCGTGGTACCATTGAGTCTATCAAGTATATAAAGTGAAAAAACGTGGGCCATGTGAACAGCTAAAGGTAGGAGATTAACGAAATTATGGAACCAAATACGATCGACGAATCGAACCTCAATTTTTCTGTATTCGTCTTCTCATACGAATCGGAGAAGATGTTTCTAGTGCTCCGTTGAGGACAGTGTGAACACAAACACAAACGTGACGCAGGAAATGAAAATCAAATAGAGGGATTAAAATCTCTCTTCGAGCTTGTTACCCTAGTCTGCTTTTTGAGAGACCAAAGCTGCAGTGATGCACAATAATTGTCTTCACCATTCTGATCACTTGTAATTGGACTGCGGATTGTATGCATTTATGGTAAAAATTGATCGGTCAAATCAAAACTGAAATGATATTAGAAGAATTCAATGATGTATATTATCTTCGACTTATTAAAATTATTAAAAGAGAAAATCCATTATCAGTTAACTCCTGTTTCTTACAATTAACTTGGACAATTTTTATTTTGCATCGTTCCGCAGTCTACTCAAAATGTGAGATGCCAACTATTGCGACCACTGGTACACTTCTGGAAAATAGACTATAGAAACAGATTCTGGTGTATACAGAACAATCGTGACTTGATTATAGATGATAAACACTTACGATACAGAACGGGTTCCGTTCAAAGCTGTGTGGAATCTGGGCTGGACGTACGTCCATCCACCCTGGTTTTTGTGTTCTTCCTGGGCCCAGATTAGCTCTGCGTTGGGATACTTGGCAGACTCCTTCTTCACCAAATCGTACGGGAAGGGCGAGATCTGTGAGAAGGAAAAATAAATTTCAACAAATGTACACAGCTAAGCAAACACAAAAGTTGTCTGCATCGATTACCAGAAATGGGAGTCTAACAGAAAATTATTTCTCTTCCTAATAATTGCAACTCTTTGCAATTGAGTCTTCGTTGCGTCGCGAAATCTTTGAAATTTTGTGTGAATATTTAGAAATGGTGGACATAGTCCGCACAGTTGTACATTACAAGATATACGAAGAAGTGTAGTGGTTTGTCTTATTTACCTGTTCGACTCTCGCGATAGCGACTTTGTCGTCGAGATTCTTCTCCGTGCGCGCCTTCTTCAGGTCGTAATAGACTTTGCCGGAGCAGAATATCACTCTCTTAACACCATTGGGACTTTGAGCAGCTGGTCCTTCTTCCGGTATCACTCTGAGGAACTCCGTGTTTTCGGTCATCAAGTCGAAGCTGGACTTCGCTTCTGGATGACGAAGCAACGACTTCGGTGTCATCATGATCAACGGCTTCCTGAACGGCAATGCGATCTGCCTTCTCAGGATGTGGAAGTAGTTCGCCGGTGTACTGCAATTAGCGACGATCCAGTTGATGTCGTGCAACTGGCGCACTGCAAACTCTTCGCTTTCCGGTGGGAAATAATCTGGGTCGTCCGCGGACATTTGGAGGAATCTTTCCAACCGAGCACTCGAATGTTCTGGACCCTGTAATTGCAATTATTCAACGATTAATTAGTTAATCGACTGTAGACAATTTTTATATTAGGCGTGCGAACAAGTTCCGATGCCGTTTTATTCAATTAGTCGTAACATTAGCTTAACCCTTTGCACTCGGGGAAGTATTTTAATTTACTAATACAATACTTACGTGTGTAGTAATTTATTAAATTTGTTTATATTTAATGTCAAAAATATTTCAAATAAAAAAGAATTTATTTGCACATCTAATGATAACTTTAAACAGCATGGGATAATCAACTCACCATTCCTTCAAGCCCATGAGGCTGCAGCATAACAAGACCAGATTGACGGACCCATTTTGCTTGACCACTGCTGATGAACTGATCAATTATGCACTGTGCCGTGTTGTTGAAATCGCCGAACTGAGCCTCCCAGCAGACCAACGCGTTAGGGTTCGTCATGGAGTATCCTAATTCAAATCCTGAGGAACCAGAAGAACACGATGTAATTTTATTTCGCTAACACTCGAATTTATATATTAATGTAATCGCGAGTATAGCAATAAGTAACAATGGGAACACCCTGTATCAGAGCTATCATTGCACTTACCAAGTACACCGAATTCAGACAACGAGCTGTTGCAGACCGTGTACGGAGCCTGGTCGGGGTAGAGGTAGCACAGTGGCCTGTAAGTAGCCTTATCCACAGTTTGATGGTGAAGCACATGATGTCTGTGCGAGAAGGTTCCTCTCTCCACATCTTGTCCCGACAGTCTAACGTGGATGCCTTCCTTCAAAAGGGAACCGAAGGCCATAGCCTCTCCGAGAGCCCAGTCAACAGTTCTTGCCTCGATCATTTCCATACGTGACTTCAGAATACGTTCAATACCTGCAACACGTTCAGCAATTTAATATAAAAAAATGAATTATTGCGTTGAGAGTATACAGAATTCTCACATGTAAGAATAATTTGCATAGCTTGTACAATTAGAGCAGAAAAAATTCTTAAAATTGAAAATTTGTCGATTTACAAAACAGTCAGTTTACAAAGTGGTCGCTTTACCTCTGTGGATAACAAATTCGGCAGCATTCGGAGGCGGCGAAGAGAATTTCTTGCCAATGTGCACCAGAGTGTCCTCCTTGATGCCGGTGGGAGATACTTTCAACGGGTCCTTGCCCTCGAAGAAGCCAGACCACGGGGAATCCAACCAGTCCTTGTATTTGATGTGGGTCTCTTGTCTAGCATTTGTGTACGCTTCTTCGCAGATCTTCTCGTACTTATCTTTAACGTCCTGCATTGCAATATCCGTGATAAGTATAGATGATCATTCTCAACAGAAATATTTATGTCGGTACCTTGACTTCTTCCTCGGTAACAACACTGTCGTCGATGAGTGATTTAGCGTACTTATCCAAAGCCGGTGGGGTACTCTTGATCTTGCGGTACATCAGTGGTTGCGTGAACATCGGTTCGTCGATTTCATTGTGACCATTCCGCCTGTAGGATACGATGTCGATTACCACGTCTTTGTGGAAGGTTGCTCTCCACTCGGCGGCGACCTTGCAGACGTGCATCACAGCCTCCGGATCGTCGGAATTCACATGGAAGATGGGAGCGTTCACTACTCTTGCGACGTCTGTAAAACGGCAATTATTCAAGTACAATGCAGGTGTGAAAAAATGCACAGTCGTGTGGTATTATTAAGTAGAATGTTCATGAATTTTTTCGTAATTTTTTGTTGACCAGAACAGAAGAAGTAGAGAATAATTGATTAAGACAATTTTTGTGTTTCCAATTCTTCACTTTCATCTAATCATTTTTATCATAAACGTATAAAATCTACAGTCTATTTATAATTGCAGGCGACTTACCAGTGCAGTACGGCGAGGACCGCGAGTGCCTGGGATCGGTGGTGAATCCAATTTGGTTGTTGACAACGATGTGGATCGTACCGTGAGTAGTATAGTCAGGCAAATCGGACAAGTGCATTGTTTCGAAGACGATTCCTTGTCCACAGAACGCAGCGTCGCCGTGCAGCAGAATGGACATGACCTGAAAGAATTGTTTACAGTGATTTTAAAAAGGAATGCGATATTACCATGAGTAGGCTGCGGATTTGGTGCATTTATGACATTTAAAGAATTTGAAAACGCTGTTGTGCTGTTTAAAATAAAATTATGAAGAAAAGAAAGAAGTCTGTACATAGCTTCTGTATCTTATAATGAATAGAGCCAATTTATATTTTGCATAAAAATTCGCAGTCTAACCATGAGGTATTTGAGGCTTAAGACACTGTTTCCTGACTCCTACCTTCTTGCCTTCGCCATCACCTCGGTAGAACTGTTCAGCGCGAGTCTTTCCTTGCACTATCGGGTCGACAGCCTCCAAGTGAGAAGGATTAGCCACCACAGCCAGACGGATGTTCTTGTTCGTCACGCGGTTCAGACGCTCGATGTACGTCCCCAAGTGATATTTCACATCACCAGAGCCCTGGAACGTCTCAGATTAGCCAAACAAAATTCATCCAGAGACTAATATGAGGACAGATTGTATAATTACATCATCAGCTGCTTCCAGAGCTGCAAACTGCGTGAATATCTGGCTCAATGGTTTGCGGCAAACGTTGGCGAGGACGTTCAAGCGACCGCGATGAGGCATGCCCATCACGATGGACTCGACACCCAATTCAGTGGATTTGTCGATCACCTGCTTCATTGCTGGAATCAGGATTTCACAGCCTTCGAGTCCAAACCGTTTCTCTGATGACCATTTGCGAGCGAGGAACGCCTCGAATCTGAAATTAGAACATATAGCAATCAGTCGGTTAGCTACCGTACCTCTAGTGAGCGGATAAAAGAGTACGAAGGATATTTAGGGGCTGTTCAATATACCCGGTGGCACGAGTTAATCTGGCCAAGATGAGTCTCCTCTCGTCGTGGGTCATCGCCATGATACCAGGTGTCTCCATTTTCTGACGGATCCAGTTGCACTGTTCCAGGGAGTTGATAAACATGAATTCCACGCCGATGTGGCCGCAGTACGCAGATTCCAATCTGCTCAGGATCTCGCGGAGCGGCAACGATTTCTCTTTGCCGCCGATAAAGGTCGTTGACGGCAGCTTGAAAATGCGATCCATGTCCGACTCCTCTGCAGAAATTCATCGATAAAATATTCGTCACCTCCCAGGGACCAGGTAGATCAACATACACATAATACAAATGCCATAATTTCAAGATGAACACGATTACAACACTTCTGAACAAATATCACACGTTTATCATACACATGAAAACTGTGATATTTAGTATTATACATGTTCGAGCATTTAAATAGGCCACATGAAAGGCTATTGATGATAGAAAAATAATTCTGGTGATCTCGAATGACTCTGAATGACCTTCACAATATAAGTCATTGTATTCTCCTTGAAACGACCTACCAGAATATGAATAAAAAATTTTGTCAAGATGCACCCAGAAATTATTCAACAAATTTATTTCTTTGAGTATATATAATTAGAAAACAGCTAAAAATTTGGATAGACACATTCTCGTTATTTTTATAAAGTAGTGTAGAATAGTCACTTTTTGTACTCCATAAACATGGTGTTAATAACACAGAGATGACCTTTATATCTCCTCTATGTCTCCACCTATAAGAAAATTAATGATACCAGATTATGATTCTTGGAGCTTCATTGCTTTTTATCATCAATAGCAAGCAAGATAAAGTGGTCTGTTAAGAATGCTCCATCCTGTATAGTTTGTTTTACATGTTGTATAATAGAAACAATTCTCCAACGGTCTGGATCACTCCTCGATCGTCGGAGAACTGTATCGAGACATTATACTAATGTTTCCTATTAATCTCATTGAACGTATGTTTTTCGAACTGATACTGAAAATGTGAGCTGTGTACTGAAGCCAAAGGTGACGAAAATAAAATTGGCATTTGGTACAGCATAAAATAATGTAAACAAAGTCTGGTACACGTTCGGCTTTTTGTAAAATGTAGAACACTGAGAACGCGATGTCTCATGTATTCGCAAAAACATATGGTATGCAAATAATGTTCATAATAATGCTGCGCGTGTACATATATATATATATACTAAATTGTTTGCAGATATTGTTAACATGCATAATGTCCGAAAGAATTGCTAGACGCATATAACAAACCTCCATAATATTCGTCAAAGTAGGAACTAAATAGAAGACTGGTAGAAAGAAATTTCAACAGAATGCGAAGCTGTGTATTTCATTAAAGTAGCATTAGTAGGAACAAACAAGAACAAAACCAAAGAACTAATAAAAGAATATAGTAGATACAAATAGGACTGACTCTGAGATCGTTTGTCACACAGTATACAAAGAAATTAAATCGGAGGAAGCCAAAGAGGTAGTTAAAATGAATAGTCTAAAATAATAGTAGAATGTAACTTGTATCATTACTGAGCATGGAATGTTATATGATAAGACTGTGAAATTTAAACATTTATGCCAAGTAGCTTGTAATCTAAAACAGTAAAAACATTAAAAGAATTTAAAAATTCTGTATCGTACTATTTTCAACCTATTAAACATACTAAGAAAGAAAATAAACTTTCTATTCGCTTCAGTTCGTTGCAACTCAGATGGGAAATTTTTATTTTCCATAAAATCCGCAGTCTAGTTATGATATAGTAATGACCGCTTATTCATTGTATCTCCTCTAGTTCTTCCAAGAGAAAAAACGCTCAAGAGTTATTCCTGACACAAACATATTTACAGCACAGTGTAGCAAACTCGTAATCAAAGTCTATACGTAGGACCCAATCACCTTGAAAATTTGACTACAATACCAATTCTCGTGTGATCCCATAGCGAACCAGCGCCTTCCAAAGATACTAATACCTCACAGAGCTTTAAACAGAACTCCCAAATGAAATTGTGGTTATTACATACTTTTCGTAAGTGCAGCTACTCGGTATTGTAGTTCCTGAGAGTAAGTAGTACGAGCTCTCTTCCCTGTGGACATTATAGACTTGAACTGAATAAATACCTTAACGAACAGCGCACAAGCATTCTTCGTTTTACATACTACACAGAAAAACATGTTTCTCCTCGAACGTGTCTGTATATAACCAATTTCTCACTAATTTACCTATCCCAACAATGCTACTTGGAATTTCATCGTTATTGCATTAGAGGCGCTGTATTTTGTGTCTAGGAAGAAAGTCTGATGGAGGAGTATGATAAAACAATAATAGAAAGTGTGATATGATAAAAGAAGTTACAAATACCTGATTAAGTTAAAGTAGAAGTGTATCGAAGAAACAATGAAAGTAAGTGCTGCTCGTTACAAGCAGCCCATCCAGCTGTTCTATCTCTCGTATTAAAAATTAAATCTTTAATATTCAAGATTTAAGATTTAAGAATCTTTAATATTAAAGATTTAGTTTAATATTATGTAGAGGTGATAACTCGAAAATGTCGAGTCGGAACGAGTTGAGAATTTTGTTCGGGATCAGGACGTGTTCTCGGATATATCGGGATTCGAAGATACTAATAATAATCAAAATATATTCGAGAACCCCGGACTCATCATGTACTCGCCATTTTCGAGTTATGGCATACCTGATATTATGATATAGATGTTAAATACTTAAAGTGCGTCACATAGTATCTTTACTTATTTTTTGTTGAAATTTTATGCAGAGACACTGTCATTATGAGCTTACCGAATGAATAATAATTATAGAGCAACTCTTGTGGGTGTCTATCATCAAGATCAGCGCTGTTGATGCCAAGTGGATCCAATTTAGCGATATGATGGCCACGAATCTGTCAATTTAATGCCACATTCATACGAACCAAGTAGTATTTAATTCGTTAGACTTATCAACTCATTACAATTAATAACAATTACTGTGATCGATGCGACCGTTCACGCACATACGTTGTTCACATCGGTGTACAAGGATCAAACGACACAAACGCATATTATTTTTCTACGGGCATCGTATCACAGTAATTTTAAACAAAACATCGAAATTATAAGCAGTTTTCTGATGATGATATTCTAATAATCGAAGCATGTGATGTTACATACATGCTTTCCATCGATAAACCATTTATATGTAGAATTATCTTCACAAATTTATAATTACTTGCTATAATAGATACAATGTGAAAACATCTTTCGGAAGAAGACGGTAAAGGAAAAGAGAAAAATGTAAATAAGTAAAATGTTAAACTGTTTTACCAAACACACATTCCGTAGGGTGAGTTGCAACATAGAAAAAGCAGAGCTAGAAAAATAGCGTTGTTCGGGGTCGCATGCAAAGCAAGAATCTCTAAATTGTTTCCTTACCTTAGGCAATTTTTGCAAAAACATTTAATTGGACAAATACATCGTGGATACTAAAACATCGACTACGAAATAGCAAAACCAGAAATTTTTTCGTTTAAACGTATCTTCGAATATTACAACCAACATTGGTACAAATCACAAAATATAAATCAATGGACACCGTAACCGTTCCTAGTAAAAACATTTTCAGTATCAGTATGCAACTATCATGGAATAACATTCACATAACACCTTCTTCAGTATCTTTACAAAATCGATCAACGTTTTCATTTTTTTTTACCATGATAAAATTGAAGTTTTACTAACAGAAATACTGCTCCGATCATCTAATCCTTTACGATACAAGATAAACAATTATAGACACTCTTTTCAGATAACATAGCAAGATTGTAAACATTTTAGAAAGCTAGATGCTTGACTTTAAAAGGATTGCTGAAACTAAGAAGTTTACTTATTACGTGATATATAGAGAGCTTCAGATCAGAAGGAGAAGAAGAATATGAAGACAGTTAAGAAGGAATTAATGTGTATGATAAAGACCATGATCTTCAAGTATGAGAAGAAGAATGATGTACATATTGGGTGAAGGTGTCTTTAAAGCATTGGTACCTCAGAGATATTAACATCCATGTGAACGAAATCAATATGAACAAGGAGTCCAGCAACAAACGTTGCGAATTTTGACACACCTTTACCTTAATGGTACACGTAAAAACTAATTAAAGACGTACTTTAAGGAATTGGTTTGGGAAAAAGCCTTACCAAGCATATATTGGCGTAGAACCTGTTCTGGAGACCCCTTGCGGGCTGCATAATGTGTGTGTATCAGGTCTGTTTGCATGATACCCAGTGGGTCCAGATCAGCGACTAAGTGACCTCGAGCCTATATGCCAATGAATAATCCCAAAAGGACCCCAATGTATATAATTCTTTGTATTTGACGAATTTCACTATACACCTCTACGTTATAACAGTGTAATAACTCTCCCGGAAGTGTAATGGTCAATTATGACTATTTCGTTCATTTCGGAACATTATGCCTTCAAAAAAGTACATATCTCTGGCACTAATCAAAAAAACATTATCTCTAGCTATTATTCTGAAAATCTATTGCCTTTATGCGAACATTAGATCCTTATTGACTATTGTTAATGTTGATGTTTCTTCGATTAACGATATAAAAAAAAAATATGCTAAGTGTGCTAAATTGCAAGTAAATTATTTGGTATATAAAAAACTGGTTGAAACGAAAGTTGTATCGTTTCAATAATAGCATACAATGTAATAATTAGCTTTTGTGTATTTTGCTTTTTTTTCGAGATATGAAGGTAACCTTGAGTTTTTTTTTGTTGTTGTAAAGTGTCAATTTTAATCTTATGATCAAAAAGAGGTTTGAATTCCAAATAAAATTTCTATTCAATTCGATAGGTGTAAGTGTAACACTTTCAGGTGTTTCTTATTTACAGTGCAATTCTCTCTTCAATTGAAAGATTAAAGTTCACCCTTTGCAATAAAGAAACTCAAGATGACTTTTATATCCCGATAAAAGAGCAAACAGAAAAAAACTAATTATTATATTATTTGCTACTCTTGAAACCAAACAACTTTTGTTTCAACCATTTTTTCATATACCAAGTATTTTCCAAGTAATTTAGGCGGCACAATTAGCTGAATCACCGTGTATGTAAAATTTTTGATCGATAATTACTAATGAAATAAGAATATGTATATTTTACATTATAATGTGTAGAATTCCAACATTTACATCAGGGGAAATGTAGTTAAGAAACATGCTTATATAAGGCAAAAGATGCAGTGACCAACTAATATATTAATGTGAAAAAAAATGAGGCTATATTATGCAGTAGTCAAAGATGATTTTCCACTGTTTAATTTAGTATCCGTGTGAGTATACTCTTTTATTAAGTTTCGACAGCATGAGATCAAAAATTCCATGACACAGCACATGATAGCCCCTAATTAAGTAATTCTTCTATCAACCTCTCATGTTCCAACTTCTGTAACTCGTGTGCAATCATAATACGTGTATTTATTTATTTATCGTGCATTCGAGACGCGAGCGGTTTTAATGATTACGATTACTTTGTTAATTGGTCAGAGAAGTTGGACTTAGAGATCGAAAAGAACTCTTCACATGCATTATGATGATAACTTCCCCTTAACATAAAACATTTATATATATATGTTTCTGTAAATCATGCTTGGAATTTGCCAACTGACTCAAATAACGCTATTTAAATATTATAAAAGAAAGTTTCAATTGTATTGATTGGAAAAAAAAAAGAAAAAATGGAACAACTATAAGCTTTGACATGACAGGGCAACAAGTATAACACACCTTGAACTGAACATCATACTTGACACGAAATAATTTATACGAAAAAAGATCCAATACAAAAAATAAAATTGAAAACTTTGCTGTTTGCTCACAAAACATATTTTACTGGGTTAGAATCATAATTATTCCTTCATTTTAAACGCGAATTGGAAAATATACATACCTGGTATGATCGAATAATAGCTTGCACAGCCAGGTGATCGTCAATTATCTTCTCGTTAAGAGGCATTTGACTCAATTGTGACCCACCACCTAGAGGTAATAATGCTCCTAAGGGTATTTGATTATGGCTTGGAGCAAGAGATGGTGGGGCCTGATACGCGAGACCTGGTGCAGCTCCAGCAGTGCTATTACGAAAAAATGCATCCCAGGACTGCGGAAAGATAGACAAATTGGATTAAATTCATAAAAGATCATTGTTAACCCTTTGCGGACGTATGTCTGTTGACCAAGCAATTTTATCGTTCTGTGACAGTGAATAGTTTTAAAGAAATTATTACTCTCACAAAATATCAAACAAATTTTTATGAAACGCAACACCTTTCATTTAATTCATATACTTAACTCTTCAGTGCATAATTTTGTTTCACAAGGAAAATATTCTTCGTATTAAGAAGTAAAAATAATAATTTCTGTCTGCTAAGGGTTAATTATCATTTGTATAATAGTTGAGGAATTATTACTGACCACGTGCACACTATGGGGATCTTGCAACCACGCATTGTACATTTCTTCTACGTAAGAACTTGTGGTGCCATTTAGGAAAGGTTCTGTGGCTGCACGGCTGTTGTACTTCCTGATTGGATCGTTCACCATCACCTGTGTGGTCCTGGTCAGGGGATGGCTCCGAACCAACCATGATGCAAACCTTTCTGGCCCGCACATGCGTGGCGCCAAGGGGGCCAATGTACTAAATACTGTCCTTGCCTTATACATTTTTTACCTGAAACAGAAATATCTGCATTAGCAAAATTATCACTGTACTGTAGTAGCACTGAATATTCATTTATGAATATTTGAATATTCATGTTCTGAAATTAACTAAATTACAGTGTAAGGTGCAGACTTTGTTATCAAATAACTAACAATTGTTAATAACTGTGGTTGTTTATACGAATGAAATAGACAAGATTTGTGCGGAACGCACAAAATTCATGCTGCAGTGTTAATTTTGGTCTTACAAGGATCCCAACTGTCCCACTTTGATCTTAGATCAAAGAAAACAGAAAATAATCCTAAAAAACACAAAACAACTCTAGAAACCAGAAAAATATTTTTGTGAATACCACAGATTATCTAAATATTATGTCATACTCCCAAACAGACAGTTATACGTACTTGCACGTAAACGTATGTGCCTGCCTCAAACTGTGGGTAAATAAGAGTTTCTTATCTACGAGATTAAGCTCTACAAAGATTTCAACATGTTGCATCCATTCAGAAAGTAAATACTTTTGATTTCAGACCAAAGATAAACGTTCCGTTTTTATCAATTCTTTTCTATGGATATTGCCAATTAAAATGATTGTTCTTATCTTTGCTTAGCATAATTTGTGTATTCTGTATAAACTTTGAGTTTCTGTTCAAAGATCAAGAAGAAATACCAGTGACTACTAATACTTCATAATACAACTTTATCTGCTATGGTATATGTTATAATATATTTTTAAGGTTTCCTTTAATTTTAATTGTGGAATTAGATTGCACAACGACACAAGGATGCTAATTTTAAAGTTTGAAGTGTGATGAAATCAATTAATATCTATATTAACACTTCAGCTACAAGGAGCTTATTAATAGGCATTTTATTGACTCTATTATGTTAAGGAGTTTAAGAACCTTCTTTTAAGTGGAAACTCCAGAAGACATTAGTAAATAATGCTACCTGAGACAACTTTGCAACCTTGAACAACTGAGACAATAGAGTATTAGAAAATCATCATTATTCATCTTTGACTATTTGTCTTTTGAGAAAAAAATGTTTAAAGAGAAGTATGAAATGGATAAACCAATATTTTAATAAATAAAACGTTTTGGTGTACTAAATAGTGAAATACCAGACCTATAAAAGAAATTGAAACGCACTAAAAGTATTCTCTTTTACTGTCACTAGACAGTCAAATTTCCATAAAATAATTATAGTGCATTAATGTCGTGTATTAGGAACCTGAAGTACATCAAATTACAATATCTGAATATGCGATCAAGGAAGAATATAAAAACAATAATGCATGTCTGAGAACAGTCTGGTCTATATGAATAATAAATCCATACATTAAACGAATGACTAATCCGAACGAGCAACCAGGAAAGTCATAACACGTTGTGGAAACATAAGAAGCAGCCTTTCTGAGTACTCTTTTGATTATAGATGAAAGTGTAAATGTACCTGCAAATCAAAGATAACACTAATTGATTCTAATTCACATAATATAACATGTAAATTATAATGCAATTATTGACTGTGTCCAGACTGTGAATGTTTATATACTCGTAACATATTTGATCATGCCATGGGCAATAAAATGTGTCGTAACAAAGTCCCTCACAATTTCGATATTATTTCGAATACATTTAAACATTTTACAGAAAAAAGTCAGATCTCAGGAAATTTGTTTATACCACACAAGAAGACAGATTAATGTAATAATGTGATATTAACTAGTCAAAACAAACTAAAGAATATAAAGATAAAAAATATTTAATAATAAACCGATATAGCTAAACAGTGACCTAGTTGGCAGTAATCCTTTCCGTATGATACGTCATAAAATCGCGGGTGATTCCCGGGAAATTCCTACATCAATTTTTGTACTGATTCGTGTAAAATTGGTGTAGATTTCGAATTAGAGAGCAGTACATATTAATCGAAGCGGTTTCCCGCTACGAAAATAATCGAAGAACAACGAAAAGTAAGAAACTGTCATCGAGACGGTGTCAGCGACCATGTGACATTTGTCTCATAAAAATGCGATTAAATGTCAATCGATCTATAGAGAAGACGTGGTTATTCCAACAGGAATCTGCGCATATAATAAAAAAAGATTGCGCTAACGCAAACCGCAGGAGAGAATAGTCAGGATTATATAGTTATGTTGCAAACACCTATTGCGGTTGCACAACTGCATTCAACGTATGTGCACATACATAAAAATATCTGTTTTCCCGATCTCGACTAGATAATACGGTGACTTACGAAATTGCTTAGCACGCGCGTTATCAACGAATTTCTAACGAAAGATGGGAAAACGTCAAAACCATTCGTTGATCGTTCATTCTTTCAAAAATACGTAAAGGATAATCGCATTTGTCGAGTCAGGTGACTATTTTCGTCTGTTGCAACAATTTTACGTAATCGAAGGACTATTTTGGCTGTGGAAAGTAATTTTTCACCGTTCATGATTTCTCAGCGTTTAGTCGAGCGATCAACGATCGTACCTAGACGTCTCGTGATTGAGTTTTTTTCATTAAACACGAGAAAAAAGCGAATCAAACAGAAGCGATGCAAATTCACGTACCTGATGTTAACGCAACCAACTATGACAGGCCGTCCACCATTTGCAACTCACAAGTAGACCGAACTACGTCCTCCTAAAATATATCCGACAAAGAGACCTCAGCGCACCTAACGACCAAATATTGCAGACCGGTGTCGCGACAATCCGATTTAAAAATTTGCCCGCGTATTTACGTTGTTTATTCGTCGTCACACCCGTAACATCGCCGATTTTACGGTCAATTTTAAATTTGATACCAACTCACAAACGTTTCTAATTCACCAAGCTGCTCGTGCAACCGTGGATCAGTCCTGATAAATATTCATGACAAAAGAGTGAAATATGAGTCATAAACTTTCATTGCGCATTCCCTCCAGCAAAAATTTAAGAGAACGTTCTCCAATTTCTGATGAATCAGTAGATTTAATTAGATCTAAATCATGCTAAGATTGAAGGTTTTGAAATATTACGCTCGTGGTCGAGAATGCACTTACGCTTTAATTTTCAGCGATATTACCGGCATGCAGCCTTCTCGAAAAATTTTTGTACCTTTTTCTTTTAATTTCATATGTGTAAAATACTGTTGCCGAGAAGACTTTTAAAAATTCGAAAACTCTCAGAGTTGCAACACCATTAATGACTTTATCCTTGTTTTTTGCTAAAACACTCTTGTTGGGGTAATTACTTACTACTCTTTTTAGACATGCAAGGTTGCATATCTCCATTGGAATGCAATTCTCAATTTAAATAATGGATGAAACGGAATCTGTGCGTTGCACAGATTTTATTTTTTAAAAATCAAGGCTCACCGCACACGGTTCTCTTTTGAACAAAAGATAAACGATTCGGAGACAAAAGTTAACGTGCAAAAATGTAATCGGTATACAATAGAAGGGTAACCTATGAATTCCAGTATTCGCGTATTTTTATAAGCTCCTTTTATTTTTATATTGTTAACAGTTTTTTACAGCCTGAAATATCATCGATCTGTTTTATTTTATAATGCGAAAATGAGATGAAATTGAATTGAAAAAAATGGATGATAATAAGTCGAAAAAGTGCTTTCCTGGTAATTATATTCTTTTTCTACTTTTCGATGTCCGGTTGCACTTTTCCCATTATCGAAATAAAATTCCTCGGCTGCGTATACTTCGAACTGTCTGCGTTAGCGATAATATTCGGTCATATTTTCATAATTCCATTCTTTCAGTTGAAGATATGAAAGAATGGTTATATCGTACAAGCATAAAATGTGAATCCCTGAAGTCTCATATGGATTATATGAAGTTGAGATGTCGTGACATGCAACAAGATATTCTTGAACCAAAGAATGAGTTTGATGAACCAAGCTATCGTGATTCTAAACTTAAACTTTCCGATATAGATGAATCTGTGACTTCTAGACGAATGAATTATGATTGTTTGCGAAAATCATGCGATGCCACCCATGAATCTACAAACGGCAATGGTATAAAGAACTAGTGGTCTATTATTATTCTGCAATCTATTGTTATTCCATAAACACAGGCTTCAAATTATTTGTATTGCAGGAAATTTAGAGGATTATGACACTTGCCAGAGTCCAAAATTAGAAAACATTGTCCCTAAAATTAATTTGCAATACAAGGATAGAGAAAGAATAGAGAACAGAAGTTATAAAGAGAGGTCAGGAGTTGAAGCGGATAATTTTACTTTTACCAGTCATCCGTTGCTACAGAGTCCTCGCATTCACTCTACACCCTTGTCACCAATATGCAAAGACATATTGGTATTGTATACAACTTTTATAAATTTAATAGATATGCATAAATTTTTGCCTTTATAAGGTCATTCGAAAGTAGAGTTTTGAATTTGTATATTTTTACTCCTTTGTTGTATAGAATCAAAAACATTGTATTCTCGAATGGCAAATATTTGTGAACACTAGGTTTACGGAGCACAAAAAGTAACTCTTTTATATTACTTAAAAACTCTTATAAACTCTTTTATATTACTTTATAAAAATAACGAGAATGTGTCTCCCCAAATTTTTAGCCACTTTTTTAATGATATATGCTCATAGAAATAAATTTGTTGAATTATTTCTCCATATTTATGATTTCAATAATTGTACAGTAAAGATATTAGAACGTGTCCTGTGAATCTAGTGTTAGTGAAAACATATGTTGAAGGAAAATGTTAACTGTAACTATTTAATTAACAGTACGAAGAACAAACTGAAGATTGGCACGATTCGTACCAGCAACACTTGTCAGAATATTCTGCAGAACTAATGCAAAATGTTGGTTACTCGAAGAAACCTTTTAGAGAATTAGATTTGGACAATCGGGACGAGTATACACACCGAGATCTACCATCCGCAAAGCATGGTATTAAATTAAATAATCCCGGTAGCATAACACATGGAAGTGGTGGTAAGAGTAAAGTATATCGAAAAAATGAAAAGAAAGAGAAAACACCTTCTTCTGCATTGCCAAGCAAAAAAGGTTCTGTGTCTAAGTTAGATGATATTGCCTCATTGAAATTTAGGAAAAGAAGAAAAAAGCTATGTGGTTCTACCTCGAAAAGTACGGTAGCTACGAGAGACACAAATTTTGTAGGAAGAAAGGATGCTAAAAGGCGAAAACAGAAAAGTATGAATTAAAAATACCGTACGAATTAGTCGTTCTATGAACTAATTATTTCTGTATCTTCAGATGTTACTAGCGCTCGCCTTACATCAAAATATCCTCAGGCTTCAAAGAAAGTAGTTGAAATTTATCATAACTCAGCGGTAAAGAATGGTGGGTCTTCTGTTAGCAATAGTAAACACTCGAGAATTAATTCTCACACAACGTATAGCAATAAATCACCTGTTGGTGCAAGTAAACAGCAAAATGTCTGCACAAAAACGAAATGCGAGAATAATAATTATAAATATAGTTATAACAATAATGAGGATAATCAGCCAAGTAGCCCTGTGAAGCATAGTTCATCTAGACAAAAGACCGAGTAAGTTCTGATAATATTGTTCATGAGGATTGCAAAACGTGATTCACAGTTAGTCTCATTGGCCAATTTCGATGAAATTTTCATAATCGATGAAATTTTTTTTTCATAATTTCGACTAAACACAATTTTTCCAAAATCTTCATTACATAGTGTCTAGTAAGCTAATCCACCTAACTTGGTAGAGAAATTTAGGTCGTTTGGTTCATTTGTAAAAAATTATGATTTAAAGTGTGTGCCATCAATTATGAGATTGTATATGTTCAATTGCAGGGAGAAACCTACGAACTCCCATAATCAAAATTGTGCATCAGAGTGTCCGATTCCTCCTGTGTACACGATGGAAAAGTGCAATTCGAATCAATGCCAACAGGCTATTCTGCAGGCACAGTACTGCAACCCATTGACTACTCGTAGTTACGAAATGCCAACGTTGGCTTCGAAATTGAAAAGAGTAAACCGATCGTACTTCAGTAGATTCACTATTAGAAACATACCGTTTGTAGTGGGTACCTCTGTAAATCCGAGTCACAATTTAGGTTTGAATATACAGCAAGTACGTTGGCCCACGTAGAAATGTAGAAAAACAGTCTCTATTATAGATTTCTTTAATTCGAAAGGTCTTGAGTATAATGAAAACGAGACAGCCCACAGTGAACACAATCGCTCCGCTTCTAATTCGTAAAGTTGGAGCGACGAAACCGGTCACTACGTTTATGGGACAGATGAATGACCCGATCAAGTTATCGCAGATGAATTCGCAAGTGATTAACACGTTCGTGCACAAAGCGAACTCGTTTCTGAGCGAGCCCTTTAATGTATTTGGTAACGAAAGCATATCTTTAAGTTATGGTGCTAAAACGTTGAGAAATTTCAACTTGAACTTGAATCTAACAAACGCGAATGAAGCAGCTGTCGATGATATGATTGAATCGGACAGTTTTGCAAAGAAAAAGGTTCGTATAAACGACAAATGTATATACTGCGGGGATCTTTATGCAAAATAAAAATGGTCCAAGCCATTTGTAAGAAACAGAAGTTAAATGACAATGCATTTCCTCTTCTAATAATTTTAATAAGTCGAAAATAGTATAAGGATATCGTTAAATTCTTCTAATGTCTTTTTAATGTGCTTGCTCAATCTATTTTTACCATAAATGCATAAAATCCGCAGTCTAACAATCAATAATTAATTAACATTGATATTTAAATGGTGTGCTTATAGGACACTTGTTCAGAGAATCAATTGAATCGATGGAACACAACAAAGATATCGCAGACCGCAGATGAGGCCAAAGTGTTGAAACTATTTTCATCTCAACAAAATGTAAAAACGCGGACGGAAGTTCAGGACGACCAACAAATGCAGTCGGCAATAAGCAAAGTAAGATTAAAGTAAGATTAACGATTGCAAATTCTGATAAAAGAAAATTGCAGGACAATGAATGCAGCATGGATGTGTGCGATACACAGTCAGTGAACTGTGCTCAGAATGCAAAAGGAATACGGGAAGTTCTCGTCAATCTTCATGATCAATTTGAAGAGATGAACACGTGAGTTGCACCGTTCAATCCTAAAATCCTAATATTTCTGGATGTTAGCTCACCTGTAATAAATTCCAGTAAATATGAAAAATTGCAATCAGAATTGGAGAAGAATAACGACAAAAAATTGGAGGAACAAGTATCGAGTTTGGAGAAAGAGTTAAGCACGAAAGAAGACGAGATAAATACTGTTGTCAATCTATATAAGGAGGTAAAATGGCAGAATGCGTCTATCCAAATTTTTAGCATTTTTTAAATAATAACATATACTCAAAGAAATAAATTTGTTGAATAATTCCTCATGGATGCATCTTTACAGTCTCAATAATCGAAATTTAAAAATATTATTTGTTATCAGGTGATGACACTAAAACAACAAATGAGGCTGCTCCAGGAAAAGAATAGCTACGTCTGCATATCGAGTGAAATTCCAATGGGATTAGGTCAGCCCCATTCACCCGTGCCATTTATGTTCACGAAGTCGAACGGGACGATTCTACAGCAAAAGCTTCCTCAAAGAAGAAAAAGTACTACCGTCGCGACGAAGGAACCCACCTCCCTCCGATTAGCTAGTCTACTACGGCAAATTCAAACATTCCAAAAGCAATTGAGGCTATCTTCGTGATAAGAATGTGTGTAATTTTTTAGGTGAGTTCAGCCATTCACAGACGTACTCAATATACGATTCTTGTTATACACAGAGTGAATTACCAGAAACTTTACACAAATATCCCCGTTGGAGTTGAGGATAAAAAAGAAAATGTCGAAGACAATTTTAGAGACGAAAAGTTGATGATTGCTTTCAAGGTTTCAAATGGTGCTACATATTTTTAACTTCATACCGTCGTAGCAGATGTTAAGACGATTCTAGCGGCCTAGTTTGCCGTAGCGTACCTTGGAAACGACCTTGAAATTAATGTTGATAAAAATTGAATATAAGTGGCAGATTGTACATACCTGTAATTCCTTGACGATTGATGGGGAAAGCTAATGCCCGAAGAAACCATACAGGCATTGATCCCTCTGATTTAATGTTTTGGGCCCAAGATCATCTCAAGGCCATACTACGCTAGGTTGAAGAACTCGTCTTGACATCAACTATATCACTATGAAGCTAAAAAGATACAATGCTATTTTTAAAAAAGATCTCTCGAAGTTCTTGTAAAACAACAAATTCCTTCATATTACTGTCTCGCAATTTTTATCCTCACTAGCAGAGAGAATTGAGTGTTCTGTTTTTCATGACTCGCATTGTGTATTTCTACAAAAATAGGTGAAATCTTAAAATAACTACACGACATAACTGAATACTGAAGTAATAAAAGTGTTACACTAAAAAGATGATCTTTTCAATTCGATTATTCAGAAAATTATGAAACCAGGGATGTGTATATTTAGGATATATATACATGGATATTTATGGATTCCGCAATTTTTTTTGCCCAAATTCAATCTAAATTTGAGTATTTTTTAATTTTATTTCGAAACTCGCAAATTTCAAGAGGTAGAAGAGAAAAGTTACTTTCTTCCATTAGAAGAAAGTTGAAGGAAAAAATCGAGAAACAGCCGAATTTTTAACTCTTTCGGAATAAATTTGGACAGCGAAAAAATCGTGCATTCAATTAGGATAATTTTCCAGAATGAGGGAAACGCTTGTAGCGGTTCATACTCTTCTTTTATTCGATTCTGCGTGCTACCTCTTATGACGTATAATATTGATTTGTATATGCGTATGGTCTTATGGTATTTATGTATGCAACTGCTTGTATCTATACATACCGTGTATATGTATATACATAATCACACGTTTACGAACTCGAAGGATAATAATTAACATTTCAACATGTCTTTTACCCTCGACTTGTATGCACCTATATGTCTAATACATGATCGAACGAAAAAACTTACCGTTAACATAGTGTTCTTTTTTATTCTTTCAGTGTCAGCGCTAACGTCTAGGTACCTCGTGAAAAATTTTTATTTGAACCATGTCGATTTCGTCTCGTCGAAACTAAAGACCCCGTTTGCAGATTCGTGTCGACTCGCTGTCAACGGAACACGAATATTGAATTCGAGCGACCACAGAAATGTTTCACCCAAGCAACTGCACATTCTTCTCGCAAATTTCATTCCTGTTATTTTTTTTCTTTTTTATACGCGCAAAGACACACCTCCTCTTGTCTTTTCTACAAGCTACACAATGTCCCCTCCTCAACAACGTGAAATACAAAATGTAGTCTTATTCCTAAGACGTTGCTCTTCCTCGTTCTACTGTAACGATCACTGCTCGTACACACACGAAATCTATCAAAATAAAATATTTTTCTGAATACAAAATAAGTGTCTTTTCGCACCGATCGATTCAGAACACGCGAGTCGTCACGATAATCACTAGAAATTGCGGAGAGAATTTTTGTCGAAAAATGTCGAATCACGACGGTGATGCAACTCCCACCGCGTTTCTATCTCCAAGGCGACTTTCTTTTTTAAGTATGCGCAATTATTAAAGCCCCGCGATGCTCTGTCAAGTTTGAAATAGATTCATAGATCACGAGTCAACCGAATTATAAATACATTCTGGTTCTCCGCAATAGCGATTATCCCACGGCGACTCGGTCTTATGCAAAAGTATGCAGCATCGCTTAAACTATACTTTTTTTCAGCGGATCGTCGATAACCCCGGTTATCTCTACGAAGAAGAGTGCGGTGACGGCTGAAAATGATTTTTCTTTCTCTCGCGTTCAAAAGTCGTTTTCACACGGAACGAAGACAACGGAATTTTTTCTCATGCACGCCCGCGCGAACGCAAACAGTATATCTCTTATATCACAGACTAAAAAATGCTTTGGCTTCAAACAAGACAAAAGAAAAAATAATCGTTCGCTTTTTCGTTCGCTCCGCGTATAATTTTATCCTCGGGAAAAGAAGGTTTACTGGGAATTTCAATAGTTCCAAATTATTCGAAGAAGCTAACCCTGCAGAGGCGCTCTGTTCTCGAAATCTCTTTCAAAAAATTTGCCAAACATTTCCTGAAACTTTTCAGAGTACACGGAGTGAGTTACCCGACCTTAGAAGCTGCAATAATGTCGAAACTGTTGTATCAAAAAATATTATTTTGCGATGCAGTAGCGAATATCGGTACACAAAAAGTTTGTTCTAAGATTTGAGGAGGCCCAGGAGCCATTGCAGGATTAATTGTGTTTTCTTCGTGCGACTGTGCGAAATGAATTAGCATGAAACAAAAGGGGTCGCCGGGAGTCAAATTGAACCATGATACGTCGCAAGAAATTAGTCAAATTTTTGTTATCCGATATGATTTTGGGTGGAGATATTACACACGCGTTGAAGAATGTTGATTGCTCGCAAGAGAAGACAATGCGCACCCCTTTTGCGGATTCGTACAAAGCATTTCTTTCCTTTTCATAGTCGACGCGTTTAAAAACTAAACTATAGCACCGTCGTACGAGTCTTCGTTAGAGTCGAATTTTAAGGCTATCGTTTAAAAATTCTAGATAGCCGACCTGGCGGGTTCGCTATGTTCGATCACCTGCAAATTTTTGCTCGCCCGAACCGATTGCGAATTGCATAAATCAACGAGCGCGTCTTTTTTTTGTTTTTAATGGTTACGTTCAATACGCTATAAGACTGTAACAGTTTATAGTACTCTACAATTACAACATGTGATATCTCTTACAAGGTACTTATCATTACAAATAACCCCACAAATTCGTTCATTGCTCTCAGTGTTCGATCTGGTGGCGAATTCTCGCAGAACAAAACGAACATACCGATTTTACGTGAAAAACCAACGTTTGGTGAGTCGGCTTTTTATTCTACGAAAAACGAAAATCTGCGTTTATTCCACGCGATAAGTACAAAAAGAATCCGTAATCGGAAAACCTAAGCGATACGATTAAATAACAAATTGTATTAGAATTTCTGTACAAAAAACAAAAAGAAATATAAAACGTTCTTATCATATTTATCTCGATTATATCCGCAGCTGCGAAGCGAAACTAGAGTCAACGCGTTTCTATTTTAACCCTTTGCACTAGAATTTATTTTATGATCCCACTAATTAGAACTAGAGAAGAAACGATAACTTATGCAATAGAATTTTATTCCAGCTTAAAGAAAATCAATAATATTTATTGGATTCTGTTCGAAATTCTCAACCCGAGTTTGACTCGATGTTATATAGTGCAAGGAGTTAAACAGAATAATGAGAATGCAAAATTGCTTCTGGCAAAACAGCCTTGATCCATCGGACTCGTGTGTTTTCGATGGAAATTTGAGACTCACGTTTGTTTGCCTTAGGCTTCTGTGTTAATTTTCTGTTTTCTGAGAATACAAATACCGCCTTCCGCATACTAACGTCATTGTTCCCTCTCGCAGCTACAGACATAAAAGTAATCTCTCACAATGTGAATTCGTGGTTGTTCTCAGCCAGTTTGTTCGCGGGACCATAAACGCACGTACGGCGTTCGAAAACTTCTCGATCAACGTCGTCCCTTCTCGTCTCTTCGTCTCTTTGTTCGAGTATAGAAGAATGCGTGAACTAATTAAATAAAAACGCGACTAACTCGCCTACAACACGGACCCATTGCAGCGTTAAACACGAAATCGTTGTGAAGTACAGAAGGAAGCAACTGTTTCATTTTTTTTTTCGGTATGATTTCTTGTTAGAAAATAACAAAACGTTTTGTCGGCGTTATTAAAAGTACGGTACAAAACTGACGATGGTGTTCATGTTGTTCGACATCGTTTAGCTCTGAATGAAATATACCTCGTCATGCGAAATTGTTCATACAAATCGGCAGACGTTTGTTATGAGTTTCGATAAGTGCATTATTATGAGACAAGCACTCTCTCTTTCTCTCTCTCTCGCTCTCTCTCTCTCTCTCTCGCTGTGTTGAAATCGATGTTGAGTATTCTGAGAAAGTCATGTGCAAATTGGCGAATTGTTTCGGCACGCGTGTCGCAGCAGCCACTGTCGTTCTCCTAACTATCGGTGCTTAGAGTTCAAAGTACTAGACGGGCCTTGTGTCCTTTATCTATGAGTCCCATCAAATGAATTGTGTGCGTCGGCATCCTTGCGCCAAGACACGCGCTCTTATCATCGAAAGCATGTTTCTCTGCATCCTAACCGGGAAAGACGTCTCCGATCGTCTTTCGTCTCGCCTTTCATGCATTTTTATAGCAATTTCAGTAGTGTGAACTACCATTCCCGTTTATTGCAGCAAATCATATGTCCCGTACAGTCGCGTAGAAACAAAATTACCCGGTTAACAGGCTCAAAGCTTTTGATTTGGCTTCCTCATCTCTTATCTCTGAACTCCCTGTTGCACAATGGGATTGCGTAACGATGTTGTTCCACGATGCTTTTAGGATTTTACCGTTGCCTTTTTCATAAACGCACGACCAATAGAGCCGCCGTTTAGATACTGCGTCAGGCATTCTTCGCTATGAGAGCTTCGATCAGTCTAAGTTTTGCTTTCGCCTGTTTGTAGGACTCGTAGACGGTGGTGACTTGCGGGCCTCGATCTTCTCTCTGCATACGGCGGCCGGCGCGGGCCTCGAACTGTGCCTCTAATTCCTTCAGAGCTCGTCGGAGACGCTTCTTCTCCTCTCTGGTCAGTTTCTGTTGGACCAACAGCTCCTCGCTGAAATCAAATCAGACATTTCACTCGTCCGCACCGTGATAAAAATACCTATTAACGGATTATGCCATTCGGTTACAAAACTTGGCGAATTAGTCGAGCGTACAGATTATTCTGACCACTATGGCTTCTATCTCATCTACCTTAACTTAATAGTCCTTCACAAATCAATAGACTGTGGTTCTTTAATGGAGACAAATACCCTAGATCTGAATTTCTTATGAATCGATCAATGACAACTCCACTGGTAAACCAAGGCGTAAAGGTGCAGGTACACTAGCAAGTAACTGGCGACATTTTTTGCATGAACGATTCTCAAGGCGTTTACGCATGCCACGGGAATCGCTTACAAAAGAAACGTAGCAAGTTACTTCTTCGTGTATCTCCATCTTTAATTTTAATAAACCTGATCTGAAAATGCAACGTTCACTCACAGCGGAAGCGCGTGGAGGATTTCGTTGTTGCTGCGACTGCCCTCGCTACTGCTGTGCTGACTATCGCTGTCGGTTGGCAGCTGATCCCCGGTGTCAATGCAATCCAGGATGCCTCTGTGCGACATGTCTGGTTCGCTGGCTCTTCTCTCGGGATCCGACTGGTTTCCCGGCAGGTTGGACGACGTGAAGTCCATCGCTTCATGTTCCAGTATGGTTGCCAGCTCCGTGATGCTGTCTTTATTTTTGTTCTACGGGAAAGCATCGTTTAGAGAACGACAATCAGCAAGCGAGGGTTGTCATCGGAGACTTACCACTCCGGCCCTAATGAGCAACCTCTTCAAAGTTCTATATCTGTCGTATAAAGGTCGCACAACGGTCCGATCTTCGGTGGGGGCGGGTCTACCGAAGGTGTTCTCGATATGAAGCAGAGCTTTCTGCACCGCAGTCTTCTCCTCCAACAGCTGCTCGTACGTGAGCTCCTCCATGTTGTCGGGTCTGTTGTACTTCACCCTTTTCTCGCTGAGCTTCTTCTCGATCTCCTTCACCATCTCCTCCATGGACGTAGCTCTGGTCTTCTCTTGGCTGTTGTTGTTGTTCGTCGGGCTCGTGCTGATCGATTTGGTCCTGTTGTTCGCGTTGGCCAATAACGCACCAACCGGGTCCTCCTTCAGCATCTTGTGCTCCTTGCGCAGCTTGTTCAGCTCCGTGCACAGCCTCTTGATGTCTCTATTGCTCATTTTGTCCGAGTGGCTCGGACGGTAACCGAAGTTCTCCTCGAACTCGTCCTCGTACTTCTTGATCTTCTTCTTCAAACCGTTGATGTGCTTCGTCAGCTGTTTCAGCCCGAGCTCCGCGATCGTCGGCGTGCCTGGCTGAATCTCGTCATCCGAGTAGAACCGTCTGCTCACGGGCAACAACAACGAGTTCCGAGGCGATAGCATTGCCTCCACCCGGGCGTCAATGGCTTCTCCCTGCGAACGTGCAACCGGCTAATCAGATAACAGGAATCAATGATACGCGTATACAGCGTCTTACGCGATAACGCCGTTTGGTCAAACAAAATTATCCTGCGATACGGCTCGCTTTCGGAAGAGACCTGAGACACATCGATGATCGTAATCGCTCTTCACCGTATCTAGGGGTAGTGTTGCAATTCAACGTTGCTTATAAATAGACTGTGGATCTTTATGAAAAAGTATGCTGACCGAAAAATCAGCCTAGAGACAGAACTTCTACACATTCAATTATGCAGCACACATTTCTTGTATTTGAAAATTGCACGGATGTTATAAAAGTATGAAGATCCGCAGAGTACTCGAGTTTAGACTAACAGGAGTGGAGCTTTAACGATCGTCGATATACTTCAGGTGCTTTTCTCCAGGATATATGGTTAGTTGCTATTTACATTTTCCTCTCGTTGGAAGGTCCAGTTGGTTAAGCTAGGATTGTTTAGGTCTTCATGGGCGACAATGGGTGGTCGAGCCGGTGATGGCGACCGGCTCGGCCCGCTGCTCAACATCTCCAAAAAACTCGGGCCGGGAGAGCCGTTGCGGCTGTTGGGACTCGATGACACGTTGTAGATGATCTCCGGTTCCTCTTCATTCTCCTATGCCACAGAAATACGCAATTTAGTAGTTCTCTCAATTTTATTGGAGAGTTTCAATGTGTGTGCCTTTACTTTCGATCAGTATCTTACCTTGCTGGGATTCTCTGCATCGACGACCTTGTGCACTCTTCTTCTTCTGGCTTGCCTTCTTCCTCGCGGTGTGATGCTTCTGCTAAAGCGCTCGCTGCTCCTCAGCTTCTCGGCGTCGCACTCGAACTTTTCTGTTTCCAGAGTCGTCGCCTCGCACGGTGATGGAAACGACGAGCTCTTCTTCGAGATCGGCGAGACGTTCGTTCTCTCGTGCAGAGGAAGACCTCCGCATCTCTGAAATAAATTACTCTTTTATTCGAACAGTCAGGGAGTTGTCATCATGCGGAAATTTATTTAACACGATCGCTACGAGAATTTGTTTCCAACAGCCAATTTATTCTTTTGTCAAATCAGAAAAAAGGATATTGCAGAAAAACTTTAAATTTCGAATATTGCTATGTATTACCATTTTAGATAAAGACATTCCTAAAGTTAATTTGATTTTCTTTACGTATCATACAAAATCGTGGTCGTCACACACGTGTGACGCTGGTAGCGAACGTATTAATGATGCACAGCAGTCAATTAGTATTTCTTTGCTCCAAATAGTGTTTCGACAATGAGTGAGTTTACAATGTGGAACAAAGGCTACCCTGTTACTAATCGCGCTAACAATTTTCTCATGCTTTCCTCAAACACAAAACCACTCTTTAAAAAATAAGCTTAACACATTCATAGTTACAATATTCTATTGAATGTATCCTCTCGTAAAATATGAAATAATATACTGTTATAGGAAAGTTACAAGTTCTTTGAATACCAGCATAAAATTAGTTTGATTTTCTTCATGTTATATACAAAATCGTGATCGCCGCACACATGTAACATTGGTCGCGAACGTGTTAATAATAAATGCACTATTATAATACTGTCGATAATATGAATATGTGAATAGATAAAAAAAGATTAAAAAAGAAATAGCGCAAAAATAGCAGGGTTAAAATTAACACGTTACCTACCCTCGGTTGTAGTGGGTGATCAAAATATTAGAACAACTTGCAGGTAAGTTGACGATTTTGCATAGAAATAGGATTAAAATAGTCCATTTTTAAACGAAAACCTAATTATAAATGTAAATGGAAATTACAAATGTAAAACACGCGTTTGTCACACTGTGGCTCCAATAATTTGATCACCTAATGTATATGTATATTAGTTTTCTAACACTAAACCTGCCTCGTTTTTAAGGTAATTGTTACGTGTTGCCTTATAAAATACATATATTACTAGGCAGCGGATTTTATGCATTTATGACATGAGTAGGCGTAATTTAAAACAGTCAACACATTAGAAGAATTAAAAAATACTATTACATGATTTTTAACTCATTAAACATACTAAGAAAGGAAATAAATCTCTATTTCATTTCAGTTTGTGAAATTTCCATTTTACATAAAGATCCGCTGTCTATTTATTACAGTATGTCTTTGAATATAAATTTATATAATTGCTTTCCGTGAATGTATCTTGTATAATGCGAATAATTGTAAAATAGGAAACCTGAAGCTGGCGATTTAACCAGTGCCGGTAGGTTCAGTGTTGAAAATTTATAATTTGCAGCCGAGTAATTGCAATATTGTGTATAATTAGTCATTGGACTTGATATCGCACTTGAAACATCGATTAACACGTTCGCGACCACCGTCGCAGATATGTGGCGATCACAATTTTGTAATTTACTCGAAGATAGTCACATTAATTTTACAGATTTTGTTATGTGTAGTTATAATACACTGCATAACATTTAGAGACACGACATTCTTTTGCTAAATCGTTTCAATATTTTATAATGTATATACATTGCATTTGAAGGTGAGCAACGAAACAAATGTTGGTTGCGAACGTGTTAAGAAACTGTCAGCTACAAATCACAGATTTCCAAAGACAATGGGACGATCTCAGGTAGGTAACGTGTCAGGCGATTCTTCTGAAACATGATTCAGGTTGGCTGAGACTGCTCACCACACCATGCCCCATCTCTTGTCCTTTTTGCGACAGAACGTGAAGGTGTTCCTCACTGTTGAAATCCTCGTGGCTGCTCACTCGCCTGATCGTATCCGCTGTTTCAGCGGGGCTGTCGAGGACACGTTCCTCGCTGCTGCTTCTAAAAATCATTTAGAACAGAATGTCAATCGCGAAATCAGGCATGGTCTCTAGCCGTGGTAGAATCAACAAGCAAGACTGTCTTTTTATCGATCCCACCTTATCAACTTCCTCTCCTGACAACAGGACTCACGGCGTTCTTTGCGCTTACGCGGTTTCAGCGCGCAAAGCAGGAACGCGCCGTCCGTCTCAGACTCCTTCGGCTCGTCCTTCGAGTCCTTGCAGATTTTACAGTCACTCGCAGGGACCACGCCATTCACCGCGCTGTTATCACGGATACTGCAAACAGAGACATACAAACTGTTCACTATCTCGTTCCACTCGGACAAATCTTTCGTCTTAATTTATATGAGATCTAAGGTAAGGGACCCAATTCCTGTGGGGGTACCAATTACTGTGACTATATTAATTATGCTTATGAGAAAAATTTAATAACTTTTTTTTATCTAATAGTATATCTATTTAAATTGCTACAACATTAATTCATCCCCACTGGCAAGAGACAAACTATTGAATAATAAGAGTTGGAAGAACCTCTAGCTGCAAAAGCAACAAAATGTTCTTGAAATTGAGACAGGTCCAAACCTGACGAAGATTTAAAAAAAAATCTACTAAATATATATGCTATTAATTTCCTATAAACCGAAACAAACTTGTACTTTATTGTTGTCAATATATAGTTACCAAAGACTATATATATACAGTGAGTAACGAAAGTATTCGAACGCCCTTTAAATCAGTATAACTATTTTTTTTAAGTGAATCAAACGACCTGACTTTTTTGAGGAGTTAGAAGAATTGGTTTTCCAAATGATGTGTTAAAAAGATTTTTAAAAAATTACAATTGCTAAGAATTACATGAGAAAATAAAAATGGCACTTTTCACAACTTTTTTATTTGAGCCTGTAGTGAAAATTTAAAATATGCGTTTTGTAGATATATGTTAGTTACAGGTTCAAATAAAAAAGTTGTAAAAAGTGCCATTTTTATTTTCTCATGTAATTCTTAGCAATTGTAATTTTTTCAAAATCTTTTTAACACATCATTTGGAAAACCAATTCTTCTAACTCCTCAAAAAAGTCAGGTCGTTTGATTCGCTTTAAAAAAAAAGTTATACTGATTTAAAGGGCGTTCGAATACTTTCGTTACTCACTGTATATATAGGCATACAATAAATATAAGCTTCCTTCTTCTATGAAACTCGGGAAGAAGTTCTAATCACCGGAACCATAAAATAAATTATAGTGCGATCGGTGAAATTGTTGTAATCGATGCAGACACTTTTTATTTTGCATAGAAATCCGTATAGTGGCCTTGAAGTCAACGCGACGAAAAAACGACGGAGACGAAAAGGAAGAGGAATAAGAAGAAGAAAAAGAAGAAGAGGAGGAGAAAGAAGAAAAAGAGGAAGAGGAAGAGGAAGGGGGAAAAATAATTTCATCAGTTTGTTATCGAAAGCAGGGAGGAGTTTGCGGAAAAGATCAATTCCGCAGAGTCACTGCATTTCACCGCATTTCATTAGCCGTAGTTGATCAGTCGGTCGTCCGAGTGGCTCAATTAATGACCTAGCATAGCAGTCACGATGGAAGCGGGAGATATCCCTTTTCCCCTTCGAGAGCACACCATATATCTCTCTGTCCGGTGGTCACGAGTGGCGGAAAATTCCGCTGCGGTACCACCGAAGACCGGTTCGATCAGCACCCATAGAAAATTAACGAGGTAAACAACGTCGATGCGCATCACATGGCTCTTGGTTCTATTAATCCAATTCGCCGGCGTGGCGACTGCGAATTACGAAACAAACGAGTCAGAAGAAACCAGGGACAACAAAAGGTGGGCAGAACGTGTGGAAAGAAACCGAATGATTCGGAGGTCGAACGCTTCCGTCTACGGTTATAGCTCGTGAATAAAGAATCTTGCTCTTCGCATCTAAAAAAACGTGGACGAAGGCTTCGATCATGGCTGGACTTAGTGGGTTCAGAGAATCGTTTATATTCTGCAAAATCATTGAATAGATGTACTCTAGAATACTCTTCAACTCTTTCGGTTCCTTCTACTGGGTTATTTTGACCCATCCTCGAAAGGGGACTTTTCAATTCTTTATACAGGGTCACTTTGACTCGCCCCAAAAGGGCACTTTTCAATTCTTTCTAATGGGTCATTTTGACCCGTCCTTAAAGGAGACTTCAATTCTTTCAATTCTTTCTACTGGGTCATTTTGACCCGTCCTATGTTTAATCAGGTCCGTTGTACTTCACGGACAGTGACTTCCTCGGCAATGTTTCTATCGACAGTATTATCTCCGTAACTGTCGCAAAGGTCTCTAACGTAACTGTCAAAATTTTATCCCCACCGCTGGGGGGTCGAGTATCGGTGGGATTGAAAAGATTGCAGCTTTTCTAATTTTTTATTTTTTTCTCATAAAACTTTTACCATCGTATTCGTCTCGTTTTTTCTTCTATTTTTTATTAAAATGACACCATACACGATATGTACATGTCCTCATCGACATTCTGTTTTTTCATCGACATGTACATAACCATCTAGATTCAATTCGCGTGCTTTTGCGGCATTACTGGAAAAAAACTTCGAAGCGACCGAAGCTACGAGGAAAACATAAAAAGTGCTCGATTTGAGTGAAAGACGCATAACTTGTGACTCACTCTAGTTTAGTCAATACGTCGGTGAGAACAGAATGTCGATGAAAGTATATACGCCACACGTATTAGGGAAATAGCATCGTTGTAAACATTGTCGAGGAAGGTCACTGTCGGTCAAATAGAATGGACCCGTTTAATCGTGTTTACACGTTCGCTGCTACCGTCGCAATATGTGGTATCCATAATCTCACGGTGTATTTAAAAATGGTAAAAATTCATTTCACGCGGTGTTGAAAGCTGTAGTAGAAGCTATAACATTCCTAATATTCCTAATGTAGATAATATCCTAGAGTATGCCTAATGAATTCACTAATGGCTAAATATAATTTTACTTTTAGTTCAATGGAAACCAATTACCAATTAGTAGATTCTGTTTGAATTCTCCGTCACGAGTCTGACTCGATGTTACAGTTCAAGGGGTTAATAAAAATTTTGCACAAGAAAACAGATGCTGGCAGTGAACGTGTTAATAACTCGCTGCCAAGGAAACTCTCTGTCCGGAGACGCCGTACAATCGCGTACCCGGATCGATCGGTCTAAATAGAAACACAAAGGTCATCGGTTCTACGATTTCCTGAGTTACGTGACTTTCGTTGCGGCTCGATTACGCGAGAGACCGCGTCCATCGATTGATTCATTTATTAACGGACAGGTGTTCGAAGAGGAACTACGCCGAAGAAGAAAAGAAGGGGTCGTTGCATGAGAGACAGCTCGTAGAAAATTGTTCGTTGATAAAAGGCCTCCGGGAAAATAGATTCCTCGAACGAACTTGTTCGACACACCTCGCGGCGCGCATTTGATTACAGTAGTGTATTTCCGTAACTATCGCATCGTCGGCTCTGCCGAGTATGTAACAGTTCCAGTAGAGGCGTTACATTCTTTTCCGTTCGGCGACCTCTTTAACGCCCGAAACTTTAATCGCTTGTTACACAAGTAATTATGATCATAACTATATTGTGTTTCGAGACGTTTTAATTAGAAAAACGAGACGAATACGATGGTAAAAGTAAAAAAAAACAAAATTAGCAAAGTTGCACCTCGCTGGCCCCCTCGTCGTGCGCGTTTATCGCTCGACCGATCCTCCAAGAGGGAGCCTACCAGTGGCGGGGGATAAAATTTTGACAATTACGGTAGACACCTCTGCGACAGTTACGGAGGTAACAGCGTAGCAACGAAGTCTGTCGAGCGGTTTGCTCCAGGGTCGCGACCCGAAACGGAAGGTAAAGGGGAGTAAAAGCGGTGGAAAGCGGGAGGAGAAGGGGGTGGAAGAAGTGGCCGGAGAGATCGATCGATCGCCGTTCACGAGGGAAATGGCTTTGAGAGACTGCAGTGAGGTAGGTCGGGTGCTCTGATTACGTTACGCGTTTTATCCGGCTTTTTCTCCGCGCATCGTTCAACCGGAGACGAACGAATCTATAATCTAAATAAAATGTTGCCGAAGAGAGAGCAAGAGAGAGAGAGAGACACAATATCAGACAATTTCCCCTGGAATCGAATGAAAGCGCGGAATCATGTTATACGTTTCGGGACGATTTTTCTGGAAAGCTATTTCACGAAGCGTCATTCGATTAAAAGGCTGCCGAACAGGAATTTGTAACAAAAGAACGAAATTGTAACAGGTGTTTGTTCTTTTTTTTTGTGTCGCATAAGGAAATTGCGATTTTTTTATTTTGAGAATTAAGTTCGAGCGTGGTTGATATACAGCGGACTGTGTATGTGGTAGTAAGTCTATGGTCCACTTAAATAATTGTTTGTACAGTTACCGTATATTTATTTCCATCTAAAAGCGTATAGTCTTTTTATTAAACAATTTCTTTGATCGTGTTATACGGGGGTTTACTGTCAGATTCATTTCATGTACAATTTACACTAACTTACACATTGTAACATTAATATTAAATTACTTACGTATTTATTTTTGTGAGGAAAGTTGTAATTAAAAGCAAAGATCTACGTGTAGGTCAAATTGATTTAGACAAGAATTAAGTTTTGATTTATTATAGCCAATTTGATCATCTCGTGTCGAATAAATTAATGATTAACTTTCGGACCGTATCTCCGAATAGGTTCAAAAACATAAGAAAATAATGATGCAGGACTAAAACTGATGCAGAGCCATGACTGGCAAATCGTCGAAAGCATCCGGTTTACCAGAGATAACCGCTAAATCTAAACAATTAATTGTCTGACTCACATGTGAGTCACGCGGTAGTCGACGTGCTAGTAGACAGGACTTATTAATAGCCTTATTAATGACTGTGCTATATCAGAAAGCTCGCGAAGCACTTTTGTTTCAAGAATAATCTCTGAAGAAAGTTTTACTGCGTTGCGTCACCCTAAATAACTTCTTGATTAACAATTGCTGCGTAACTGCCACAAGGTGGCTACAAATTTCGGATCCCAAAATTATTATACAACCGGTAGATTAAAAGTGTATTTTTAGGAAGTGCTGTCATTTTGCTTGCCGTCACTTTCATTCGTTGTTTATGCACTTTTATAATTAATAATAAAATTGAGCAGTAAAAATGTGGTCTCTAGAACGGTTTAGAAAAATTCCAGGATTCCGGAGATTCGAAATTTTCGCTAATTTATATGTTTTTGAGGATGACTTCTATAGTAAATGGTAAAATGATGAATTTTCAGACTACGTGATAAATGTATATTGCAAGCTAACTACATACAGTGAATGCTGTTTAAATGCACATGAATTGAACGAGGAATGAGACGATGAGTAAGATTAACCCATTAAGTCCCAAGCAGTCAATTATCACGATTTTTAAATATACAATTGTTTATTATTCATAGAAGGGTACGAAACAGAGTATGAATGTTATTAAAATAATTTCTAGGCTGAACCTTTTCGTAAATGAAAATATATAAGAGAATAACTAAATTAACTTACAATCATTTTTCCAGAGTACCATTACAATATAATCCTAGACACCATACAAGAATCACAAACGACAGAGTTTTCCATGAAATGAAACTCTTTATGTACTATTGAAGAGTTAGTTGACCTCAATCACTATGAATACTTCAATTTCAATAAGCTACAAAATATTCTAGTCCCGTCTAGATCCAATTGAAACACGAAGCACCAATGAAAAGTGTATCATCAAGCAGATCTTTGGAACAAACATCTGCAACTGCAACAAGCGGAATACTGCAAAGTCATCAAAAAAGATCGAGATGTTGCGTCCGACATCTTTGTTGGGTGTTAATGGGTTAAATGCGTCGATGAAAAAAGATCATTCCCGGGTGAAACAGCGATGTCTTCGGCCGAGACAGGTCAGTCGACATTTCTTTGATGATTTGCGATAAATACCCGTCGATTTTCCAGCGATTCGCACGTCGACGAAGCTGCGTGGTCGTGTAAAGCATTTTAGCGACTCGTCTCTGTCCGAGTGCCCCTCGGTTTTAGACACGATAACCAACTATACGGAGGTTGCGTCAACCATCGGAGCCGTTCACTATCGATCTGCGGAAGCGGCGCCTGTTGGATTCAATTAATTCGATTAACTATCCGCGTGCACCAGCGAATTTCGACCGTGTCGACGACGGATCGATCGATTTAACCCTTTCGCTCCAATGGACGTATTTATACATCGTTGCAAACTGTACGCTCTAATATCGTCCACCTGAAGGCGGCAATCTACGGTGATTAATATTCGGACACTCTCTTAAAAAGACGATAATATTGGCCTTTTTTAATATTGGACCATACGACTTTTCAACACAGAACCTACGAAATTTCTTTCTTCGCGATTTAAAAAAAATTTTTTTCCACGTCATCTAGTAAACTAGTTGTCTCAACTTCTTAAAAAAAAAATATCCAAGTCGTATGGTCCGATATTTAAAAAGTTATCATATCTTTAAGAGTGTCCGAATATTAACGAGAGTTAGTATCTCTTCTTCGAATAATTTTAATAAACCGTAGAATAAAATGATAATTATTTAGTAAAATAATAATTCTTTCGATGTGTAGTTTTAATCTATTCATTTTTGTTATAAACGTGTTAAATCCGCAGTCTGCTAAAAAATGTATTAGGTTGCAACAAAATGTATGTTTGGTTGTACGAACGTGTCTTAATCTGGTCGATCCAGTTGTGACTCATTGGAAATACGTGCAACTGTTATTAATAGACTGCGAATTTTATGCATTTATGGCAAAAATAAGTAGGCGAAAGGTAAGATATAAGAGACATCAAATGAATTTCATGTTACCGGTACGTTATTCGCTATCCATCGAAATGATTAAGAAAACAAATCGATTTTTCCGTAACTCTGAAATAATAAATAATTTTTATTTTGCGTAAAAGATCCGCAGTCTAGCGATCAAACAGAAGCCACTTATGTTCAACGATGTTATAATTGATCGATACAGTCTGTTAACAAATGAATCACAGATATTCAAGATAATCAAATATATTTATGTTGCAAACCAATATTTTTTGTACTGTGGCTTTAATAATTCGATTCATTATTTTAAGTATATGTGAAGTTCATTTCCAATGAATTTCAAGTTGTTTCTTGTCCATTATGAAACAAATGAACATGTCTTATTCGAACGTCACGATTGCATAAGCGCGAAAGGATTAAAGGACGTATTACTCTAATCCAGTCCCGTTCAGCTATCGCCCGTGCGGGCAGAGAATTAGTTCCCTGGGCCAGTGTCGCCAGATGAGGGGAGGGAGCACGAATTCAAGGGAAGAAGTTACCCTCTCTCTGCCAGTATCGTAGTATGCATGACGAAACGCGTGACGTGACCGGGCAGAAGCGTGGGGAATAGCGAGGTAGAAAATTAGAGTGGGGGAACAAGTCTTGATCTGGCAACACTGCCCTGGGCCTCAACGGCTTGGCAGGCAACGAACCACGCCTTCTTTCGATGGTTCAGCCTACGACAATATTTTCCCGCTGACGTCACACTGCCCGCGGCTATGCCCGCGGGCACCGGCGAGCATCCTTTGCCCAACGCAGAACATGCTGAACGGAACTGCTCTAATCGATCTAACAACGGTGTTTTTCGGAGACGCTCCCCAAAGGAGGTTACCTCGTTAAATCGATAATCCGTCGAATCGGATTACTTGTGACGGGATCTACGGCCATTGCGTAATTCGTTAAAGGGATCAAGCTTTGGAACACCGACGTGTTCCAGAGATGCTCGAAAACTATTCGGTGGTCCACGTGCGGACGAATCAGAACCTCTGGTATCCGAACCAACCAGTCAGTTCCTTCATGAACAACTCTTCAAACCTTCACAAGACTGCACTTTTCGGTATACATTTTCATTTGTAACTTTCAGTAAATGTTTCTGGCAGGTCTCCGCGTGCTGAGTGCAAGTGTAGATTGATTTTCAAAAGGGTTGTGTATTTTTGTTGGCTACAGTTAATTCTGACATTTCGCCAACTAATCCGCACGTGAACGAATGATGTTCGTTGCTGAATCGGCTCACAGTGTTCCAAGAAATCGAAACTAGCTGCACGAAGCCATGTTTTTAACCTTTTTTGACTCTGAATTTAATTTAAAAAATTAATATTATTTTTCAACTATCGTACGCTATTCAGAAATTTAGCAATGACATTAGGTTGGGGTAATGCATTCGTTTCTGGTTTAAAACATCATTCTCCATGTCTTCATTTATAATGTCAGATTTAAATAAAAAATTTATAGTAGCTAAAAAAAAAAATGTGTGAATTTTCACCCGAAATCTTTTCCAAATCGAAATGAAATTTCATCGGTCTGTGCATGATATTAAAACATTAAAGGAAATTCAGATGTAGGAAATAAATATTTTTCTCTTTCTTCTAGGAAACTACTAAGAACAAAGAACTTCTAACTATCATAGTTGTGAAGAAAATAATAAGACATAAGTGTACCAATTATTCAAGAATTTAAAGGCGACTGTCGATATATTGACGATTTCAAGACTGTACATTTAATAGCTGCAGTTGCGAAGATGTAATTTACTTATGTACAAAACAAGAGAGCAGTATACATCGTCCATTTCCCCATTATTTATGACTTGGTCAGGCAACCTACCGAAGAAAGATATCCTTAGTGTTTTAAAAAATCAAGAAACTTTGTACCGTCTTAACAATTTATCTACCGGGGGTCTATTAATACGATTTTCAAAAATTGTACTGTACCAAAAGAAAGCTTAAAAATCTTCCTTCGCATAAGAATGAAATTATTCGATTACGCCATAGATCCACGACATAATCGCCGGTGGACGTGTAAAATTACACCTATTCTACGCAATCTAATAACTGTAACAATACCTGAAGAACAAAGTCAGCAATCAATCCCCCAAACGTCCGAAAAAATCGACAGAGCCTTCGAAAATCAATTTTCAACTGTGGACTCAAAAACACCATCAACAAATTCCTCACAACCAGCCAGTTTAATGTTCAAGCAAAACAGGAACGTTTCTCGAAACGTTCATCCTCTCGAGTGACAAAATCATGCGAGCCGGTGCAGCAACGAGTCTACCCACGGGGCACTATCGCGATTCGCCGGCTATAGTGATCGTCGTTGGGACTCACAGTGCAACGGGAATCCCTTTTCTCGTCAGCGTCCGCTCATGTGATCACGAACACCAACTTTCTTTTCCAATGGCGGACCACCGGCGCGAAGACGAGTCTCTCGGTGATTCGATGAAACATTTATGGTCGCTCACCGGTTGGACTGGCGTTCGGATAGGGTCCTCGGCTCGAGGGCACGCGCGCAAAAATTCGCAACAATCCCTCTGTCTCTTCGCACAAATACACAAATCACTCCGGCACGAAGAAAAAGAAAAAACAAAAACAAAAACGAAAGACAACTCCGAGAGAGGGTCGCCTGTTTACGGAAAACGAATAGGGAACCGGCGAGGAATCCGGTTCTCGGATTCTCGACGAGGATCAGCGACGATCTAGAGTCGGCCACGGACGATATCGCACTGTTGTCTCTCGGGTTTTGGAACCCGTTGACGCGTTCCACGGCGCTGTGAACAGAGGAACGCACGCACCGTTCAGCTTCGAAACCAGCGCGTTTATGCGCGTTTCTGCACGTATCTTCCACCGCGAACAAGTTCGGACTGCGCCGGTCCCTTCGACGGGCCACCTCTATATTATTCTCTAACCGTGTGCTCGTGTCGGTTTGTCGGCGTGTGTATGTGTCGAGTTACACATCGCCGGTCGCGCGTCCATCCATCCAACCCATTCGCCCATCGGCGGCCGCGTTACAGCACGTGACAGCCTCGGGAACCTATCGAGTGGAAACCCTTTCTCCACCGCGCGCGCCGAGAAGAAAGGCAAAAGGGAAGCGTGACTCGTGACTCGTGACCGAGTCGCTATGGGAAACGGTTGCTTCGGCCCAAATTGCTCGGGAATCATGTTTGTTCCGTCTCGCAGGGAGTGGTGGCGCGTTTTAATTCGGAGGCGCATTTTCTTCGACTATTGCGATCATAGATTTGTTGTTTCTTGGATTTACTAGGGAATTCGGACGATTTTTTCCAGCTAGCTCTATTATCTGGTGGTAGCATATTTTTGGGGCCACTGTTCCGATTTATACCGAAAAGTATTTCACGTGTGTCGATATATTGGGTTGGCAACTAAGTAATTGCCGATTTCAGTTATAGATCAAACTATAACTTGACTCAGTTTTTGGCCGAAAAGGATCAGACTTTCTACGGGCGTGGAATTTTCAAGTTGTCAGAAAGATGGCAAAAGGTCATCGAACAAAATGGAAAATAGATTAAAGTTCATTCCAAGTAAAAAAAAACTCTTTTATTTCATTGAACAAATCGTCAATTACTTAGTTGCCAACCCAATAGATTACTGTTGAAATATTTTTAATTGAATTAGTATTTGTGACTCCGTATTAAAGTGACCTCGACCCGGTCGTAAATATGCAATCATTAACTTTGAAAAAGTGTAGGAACAATCTGACTTTCATGGTTAAAAGTTTCTCCTGCAAATTATACTTTGACTATCGTCGTTTTTTTTTCGAACGTTTATGAGTTGCGAATGCAATCAATCGCGAATGTAAATGCACTCATATCCAAATGTATTGTATAATGTATGGAGTAAAAACTACGCATAAACCTTTATGCGAATTTTATGCTCGACGTTTTTACATAATGAAAACGCTGCTGCTTGCCTTCCGAGTGACAATCCTAGAAACACTGCCTCGTGACTTACCAATTTATCTGTGTACGCTATCATTTATGGGTGACACATTTCTGTAGAAATTACATATATCTGTATTAATAAAAAATGATTCTACACGATATCAACCTTGGAGATACAATCTCAGGGACGCAGCATGGTGCTCGTAGACCCTAAGTGCTTATACTAATGACTCACAGCCACCCCTTGTTCACCCTCCTGACCCTAAATATGTCGTCCTGGCAACCCCATTCTTTAGTGCGAATTCTATTTTTGGGGCACCCCCAAAATTTGTTCATGGGGTCCACTATGTTTCCATAGAATGCGCCACAGTTTTTAGTTCGCTCTGTAATTAGCTTCTTCGAGATCACATTTTTTTAAAGGCTACACGATTCTTTGTTAGGCAATATTATTTAATATTTTCTAGGCTTCGCCATTTTTTCTAGGCTTAAACTCTACAGTAGTATTTCGGGGACTGTGCGCAATTATTTTATAGAGCTAAAAATTTTCTTTTTTGCGGTGGGAATCTTGAGACTTTCTGGCACTACTTCTTCAAAGGTCCCAGATTTTTTATTTGGCATTGTATACAATTTTTTCGAAGGATCTCCGATTTTTCCATAGGATCTACAATTCTTATAGAGCTCCACAATTATTATATATAGTTAACCCTTTGCACTCGAAGCTATTTTAACTCCAAAACGAAACATTTCTTATGACCTAGAATATTTCCCCTGTAAATATATATATACATGTTATACATATGAAAATAGTGCAATTTACTGGTAAAATACTAAAATGTTTAGTAATTTATTACATGCAAACTAATTTAACACTAGATTGCCTAAGCAAGTCATTTTGACTGCTTTTGAATTTCATTTTTTTCTATTGCTAATACTTATTAATAACTTGTTATATGACTGTAAGTGATATAAAATATATTAAAAATTACTGTTAAACAAATTTCTTTGCGCATTAGTTATTTTTTCATAATGCAGTCATTTTTACTGCTTTCAGGCAATATAGGTATATACTAAGCTCCCGTCTTTCTGGTGTTAATAATGTAAAAAATATTTTAAATAACTATACAGCAATTTTTAGTGGCGCCTCATAGTCGCCATTCGAGTGCTAAGGGTTAACAAATTTTTTTGGAAATCTTTTTTATAGGCACTACAACTTTCTCTGAAGACCCAGGATTTTTTTCAAAGACTACAATTTTCTGAAAATCGTCAAACTTTTCACAACCCTACAGCTTCCCTATGGGAATTAAAGCTATTTATGGTTTCAACAAAAAAGCAACAATGAACAATTTCTGTAACTACCCTTCTAAAGAGAGATAAATACCATCAGAAAATTTGCATTTGATGAGCCCAAGAAACCTGTTTACAGCGTTCAGCGTACAGTATCGCGACCGAAAAGAACGATCATGATTTTCCACGGTGCCTGTTCCGCGAAAAGCGAGCGAAACGGGAACCTCCCCGACCGCGAAAGTAAAAGGAAACGTTCCGAGCGATTTAGCCGCGTGCTTGACGAACACGAGTATCTCTCTCTCTCTCTCTCTCTCTCTCTCTCTCTCTCTCTTTCTCGCTTGCCAACACGATTCCGCAATCGGTGCGGTAACCGGCGATGATTCGCCGATCGCTATAAGCATCCAACCGGTGCGAGCTTATCGCGCTCGGCGCATAAAAATTAGGTCTATTACGGAATGGATCGCGCCACGCGGGAAATGATGAGTCGCCGGGGAACGTATGGTTCTCGTTGCTCGATACTTAGGCGTCTTGCGATCGCACGTTTCGCGAGTTGACGTCAACGATGTTATTTTCGGCCAGCGATGTTTTACATTTAGCACGCGGCTACCTCGTAAAATCGCCGACGACCAGGCCCAACACCCGCTTCCGATCAAGCCGGTTTTCCTCGCCGATTTACCCGGAAAACCGAAATCTATCTGCGCACGTCCAGAGTTGATTTGTTCTCCCGCGAAAATGTTTATCGGACAACTGCATTGTGGGCTCGAGTCGATTTGAAACGGTTCCAACATCGTCTTTAACGTCTTCGGAATTTTTTAGAAACAAACTAGACGATTTTCGTTGCTTCGTACAGGATCTGCAATTAATTCCTAGATTCTACAATTTTTTTTTTTGAAAGCACTGTCATTTTTCTGGTATGTGCTACAATTTTTAAGAGAGAGAGAGAGAATGTTCTAAAATCTACGAAACAAATTATAGAGCTCACAGAAAGATCGTACGGTTTTTCATAAATATTTTGGAGCCCCTGGAAAGCAATGAGGAGTCAGTAAAAAAATTCTGGAGCAGAATTTAGGTTCTTCCAAAATTTGTATTGCGAGTCTGAGAATGAAATCCAAGCTGTATAGAAAAACCTATAGATTGTATACAGTTTATAAAAATGTTTTATGGCTCTCGAAATGTTGCCGGAAGCACTAAAAGACTTGTGTTCACAGAAAGATCGTACGCTTTCTAAAAAGTATTTTAGAGCCCCCAATAAAGATTACAGGATCTCCAAAATATTTGGTGGTTGCTGAAACCATAAAAGGTCGTCGAAAAAATATTTTTAGACCCATGCAGAAGCTTTGGGTCAACATTTTAAGGCTAAAGAAAAATTGTTTGATCCATGGAAATGGGATCGAGTCGAAAAAAGCTGGCCAGGATCTATGCAAAAATGTGTGACACCTGTTACCGTTATGACGCAGTCCTGGATCAAGGATCGCGTGCGCAGAGTCGCCAGATCAAGACTTGTTCCTCCACTCTAATTTCCCCTTCTACCGCGGTATTCCCCCTCCGCGACCCAGTCACGTGACGCGTTTCGCCTGTGTCGTGCATACTCTGGTACTGGCAGAGAGGGGGTAACCTTTTCCCCTCGATTCGTGTTCCCTCCCCTCATCTGGCGACACTGCGCCTGTATGCAACCGGTTGCAATCTCACGCGTGGCGAAAGGACACGGAAGAAAGACCTATACATTCGATTTGCACGAGAATCCGATCGTTTCCGAGTTGCATCCGGTTCTTTGCTGTTCCTGATCCATTAATTTCCTACCTTTTTTTTTCCTCGATCGAATCGGAGTCGAGATAACACGCCGATTACAATTTTTGTTTCCAGCTCTTGCGAAGCAGAACGATGACTAAATAAAATTCGACCTTCGCGCACCGATCGATTTTATATGAAAGCAATGTTCTTTCGAACAGGTTTGCTACGTTTACTTGTTTTGGCGACTGTCGCTCTAGGCGCAACACTGTACACGCACTTGCATGGCCAACCAAAATATACTAATCGTATTTCGGATGTACAAACTAACTTTGACGATTTATTTCTTCGGTACAATTCTGGAGTTCCATACTGAAAATGTCTAGATTGACTACAAGACACAGGAGCCAACAAGAAATTAAAAATAAGATACAAAGATAAAAATTTAAAACAAACATTTCTTTGTTCTTTTAATTATATTATGCAGTCGAAACTGCACCGATGTCCTCAAAATTTTTTAATACGTCCACTCCTTTAAATTGTACCATTTTTGTCACAAATGCTCAGCTTAATTGATAGAATACTAAATAACAATTACCTGGACGGCGTGTGACGATCAAACAAAGGCGTCATCGAGAAAAGACTGAGTGTATAAACAATTATCTACCGATTCACTGCGATGGCGGAAGTCGAACGGCGAATTTCGCGAGACTGTCGATCCCCAGATAGATCATTCGTCCAGGACGAGGGAAAACAAGATCGCGAGTTGCGCAGTTCGAACTGTTAGAACAAATTCGCTGGGAATACCCGGACAAGGTTACCTCGAAACGCTGAAACGAGTTCGATATATATTGTTAACTCGCCTATTTGTCGGATCATCGAAAAGTCAACGAAGTCCGAAGAAAGCGGCGTAGTTCGCGTCGATCTCGAAGGATCTCGAAAGGGAAAAGAATATCGGAGAAAGCGCGGTATATTTTTACGCGCGATCCTCCAGTTAAAAAAGAACGAGATGCAAACAACGGGTAAAATTAGACGATCCCCGGTGCGATTTTTCGCGAAAATAGACTCGACGCTATCGCGATCTAATAATGGGAATAGCTGCTTGGCCTCGAACTTGCGATCACGAAACGATACGGAGCTGCTCCCGCGCTGGAAATTAGCGTTCGTTGAACACACATGCTACTCTAACAATACGAAGCACTAAAAGTGACTATTCTAAATTATTTTATAAAAATGACAAGACTGTGCCTACACAAATTTTCAGCAACTTTGGTTATAATATATACCCAAAGAAATAAAGTTCAATAATTTCTTATCGGATGGTAAATCTTAAAATTAAGAATATTAAAGAATAAAATTAAGAATGAAATATATTTTATAAAAATGACAGGACCACAAATTTTTAGCAATTTTCTTTATAATATATACCCAAAGAAATAAGGTTCAATAATTTCTAATCGGATGGTAAATCTTAAAATTAAGAATATTAAAGAATAAAATTAAGAATGAAATATATTTTATAAAAATGACAGGATCACAAATTTTTAGCAATTTTATTTATAATATATACCCAAAGAAATAAAGTTCAATAATTTCTAATCGGATGATAAATCGTAAAAGAATACTAAAAAATAAAAGGTAAAGGTATTTACATTAGGAGCTTCCTCACCGATTTTGATGACCTTGAAATATGTTGTCAAGGTCATCATTCTGAACAACTTTATCCTATACATGTTACCGCCGCTCAGCTTTAGTTTCCGAGATATTCGCAAAAAAGTTTCAACATCTCAAAAAGTGATCGGACTAGGTGTGGGTTAGATTTGAAGGTAAATATTTACAAGTTTTTGAAATATTATTTAAAAATTGTATTTTAATTGGAAAATATTGGAAATAGTGAGACTTATTTTGTAGGACCGTGTAAAGTAGTATTTCAAATAGTTGACAGTGACTTATATTTTTATGATATTCTGTTGCCTGTAATGTTATTACGATATTGCAATCTGTTTATCAACATGTTACATATTCGTAATTAAACTACAAATAATACTTTGCTAACTATTATAGCTTCTCATGTTAAAAATTATAATTTATAATATTAACTACTTGCTCGACTTATTTTCGTTGTAAGGAAATATTTGAAATACAAAATAAAAATATTTCATTTTATCTATCTGGTTATCGAAATAAAAATATTTGATTTAAAGTAGTATCTTATTTGAACCACATTAAATTATACTATATACCAAATCATTAAAGATCGTTAATATACGTTGCAAAATATGATAGAAAACCTTGTATCCAATGTTCCACATACGAATACTAATACTACATTATAAAATACTAATGTAAAGTGTACTTACTTCTGAATCTTCTGTACCTCCGTCGGATCCACAGCACACAATTATTCACTCACGAGAATAGGTCCGAATAATTGCACAACACACACAACACACACACACAACACATTTTATAAAATCGTGACAACGAACGAGGAGATGTCACTCCGACCACGAACAAAATAATACTGCGATTTGAACAATGATCCCTTCCACGAAGGTGGAAGGGGTCAGGTTATCCTAGGCAGGTTAGACGCTGAGGGTCTGTAAACACTGGATACAAAACCGAGGTAAAAAAAATTATGGCGGGGCGCCGACCCTATTTCCCGGAATTCCCTGTTTTCGTATCGCACATCCGTGGGAGGGGGGTGGTTAAAATCGCAGTATTATTTTATTCGTGGTCGGAGTAACATCTTCTCGTCTGCTGTCACTAATTTCGTTAAGTGTGTTGTGAGTGTTGTTTAGTGATTGTTGTGCAATATTATTCGGACCTATTCTCGTGAGTGAATAATTGTGTGCTGTGGATCCGACGGGGGTACAGAAGATTCAGAAGTAAGTACACTTTACATTAGTATTTTATAATGTAGTTTGTAGTACATTAGTATTATATTTTATTATTCGTAAGTAGAATATTGGATGCAAGGTTTTCTTTCATATTTTGCAACTTCAATGTCCTTTTAACACTAGATTTACAAAGCATTAAAACTGACTACATAACATTATTTTACAAAAATAACAAGAACGTGTCTATCCACATTTGTATCAATTTTTTAAATAATATATACCCAAAAAAATAATTTTGTTGAATAATTCCTCATGGACACGTCTTCACAATGTCAATAATTGTAAATTATAAATATTAGATCTCGTTGATTATCAAACTGAATATTCCATCAACAAAGAAGTGCACAGAAAAGTAATACATCAAAATAAATAGATAAATAAATAAATAAGTTAAAAAAATAAATAAAGCATAAAATGTTAATGTTCGCGGATATGCTGAAAAACATTCTTTTAATTTATTTTTTTATTTATAAATAAATAAATAAAGCATAAAATGTTAATGTTCGCGGATATGCTGAAAAACATTCTTTTAATTAATTTTTTTTATTTATAAATAAATAAATAAATAAATAAATACAGCATAAAATGTAAATGTTCGCGGATATGCTGAAAAACATTCTTTAATTAATTTTTTTTATTTATAAATAAATAAATAAATTAATTAAATAAATAAATTAAGCATAAAATGTTAATGTTCGCGGATATGCTGAAAAACATTCTTTTAATTTATTTAAGACGTCTCTAAGACGTCTCTGTGCTATCTGGGAAGTAATAGGCGTGACGATTTTGCGTTGCATGTTTCGTTACATCTTTTATGAAATCACCCCCCATCTGTAAAACACTTTTCTCTCTCTCTCTCTCTCTCTCTCGAACGAGGAGTCCCTTCTCGAAAGATTTTTGTACTTTTTGCCCGTCCGTTGACCTTTACCTTTTCTTTTTTCTACTCGCTTTATGACTGTCGATCATCAGTACCAGGTAACGGATTACTAGGGTTAGGGAATTTTACCTGGGACGATTATCGTCGCGTGACGCATTTCCGTCCCGTATTTCCGTTGCATATTTCGTTACATCTTTTCTCAAATCACCCCCCATCTCTAAAACACTTTCGTGTTAATATTAGAACCCGTCATTTTGGTTTTGATTTCGATTTTAACAGAAAAAAAAATTGAGAATTTTCCAATCCACGATTGTTGGGAAAACCAGAGTATTTTCCTTTGTGTTTCAGGAAACGACCGAGGAGCGAACCGCAACGAAATTCTAATTATTCACGAAACGTTAAGGGTTAAACAGACCAGAAGAGCCATTGAATATTCAACAGCAAGGGCACGAGTTTGCCGATCGGAAAAATTCTCATTAATCCGGTTCATTTGGCGCGAGACACGCGTCTAATAAAACGGACTAGCCGGACATCGATCGTAGCACGTTGTTTCGCACGTCGTAGAACGTCGTAGAACGTCGTAGTACTCGGAAAATTTATAGCACGAAAACAGCACCCCCCCGGGGAGAATAAGAAAACAGAGAGAACGAAGTTTCGCGTAGTTTTCTCTCAGCTTTCGGCTTGTTTTTCTGTTCGAGCGGAACCGTTGCGACGGCGGCCAGGGAAAAGTAGAATCTTATTGAATTACGGTCTCCCTGGGTGTATTTCTGGACATGCGGATTTGCATAAACATCCGCAATCTAGTCGTCGTGCGAACAAGCTGGAACATTGCGACACGCAATCCGGCCGTATCGTTTAGGATTACAATCGTTTCGATCGACGACACCGCTGATACGCCGTGACGATAACGATTAAACCCGTACACTTCCGTTCCACGAATATTTCTTTGGAAGAATCGGCCAATGTCTTCGCAAAACTATTTTCGTGGTAAAGTTTCATTCAGAAGAATTTTAATTTTTTAACACATTTTGTCGCGTGCAGACGCTGTTCTTTGACCTGGCCTCGGGCGCCGAGGAGCGTATAGTAAACATAACACGGCTCCTGGACGATGCATGACCAATTGTATACCAAAGCGACTTGTATTATTGCTCGAACGACTTTTAAGTTGGAATCATTTTTTCAACAGTGCGTCGAACGACTTCAATTATTCCGCGAAGCTAGAATAATTTGAATGAATAAGCACAGCATATATTTACGCTTGCATTTTGTGCAGTAATTTGCAGAGCCTTGAAATATTTCCAAGCCTCAGGATCCAAAAAAAAAATTCCACTCTTCAACAAAGTTTCATTTTTTAAATTAGAATAAGTTTTTTAACAATGTTCCTTCAATTTTTCTGTGGAGCCAGAAAGATCAGTGGAGACGTCTATTATTAATTAACATTATAATATTCATTCGGATATCACGAGACTTTTATTACAATTAATGTAATAAAGCATATATATTGCGATAAAAATAGCACAAAATCTAAATAAATTCATTCGCATCATTTTTATGCATCATACACCAACCACCTCGGTGTTATAAAAATAAGTTTTTTAACAATGTTCCTTCAATTTTTCTGTGAAGCCAGAAAGATCAGTGGAGACGTCTATTATTAATTAACATTATAATATTCATTCGGATATCACGCGACTTTTATTACAATTAACGTAATAAAGCATATATATTGCGATAAAAATAGCACAAAATCTAAATAAATTCATTCGCATCATTTTTATGCATCATACACCAACCACACATCTCGGTGTTATAAAAATATCTCGATGGGTGGATTTCCCGCAATCTCGAAAAAAGAAAAAAATCATTCTACCTGCCCGGCAGTGCTATGATCGCATAAAACTCGCCTTCTCATTTCATCGGGTTCTTAAAAAGAGGAGAGGAAAAAAGCCTAAAGCGGGTTGCGCGTTGGTCATTAAGTGAAATTAAATATCGTGTTTTACTGGCATTATAAAGTCAAAAGCTGTGCGCGGTATAAAATAAATAAAGGGGCTAAAACGAATGCGACGAGTAAGAAGATATAAAGTGAAAAAATCGTAAACGAGTCTCGTCCGAGAGCGTCGGTCGTGTTCGACCGTCGAGCAATATCGGGTATTCGCGTTTTATCGATTGCTCGAGGTATTCGAGACGCATAAAGGCCCGCGTGAGGTCTAATTATTTACCTTGTTCCTATTAGCCGACCGCAAGAGAACGTATTGCTATGCGACACAGGGATCCGTCGTGTGCTCCTTGAACGTCGAACGAAAAATAAGCGTGAGTAATTGCCGGATGAAGTACAGAGACGGAGAGAGAGAGAGAGAGAGAGAGAGAGGGAGAGAATTTTCAAGTACGGCCGTCGATGTTGAATAATTTGAACAAGGTCGACGATCGTCCCCTTCGTCGATTCTCGATTCTCGATTCCAATCGGAGGACCTGCCTGTGTTCTAGAACGTGCCGCGGAAAAAGAATTCGACGCGCGCGGTGAAAGTTTCCGCCAGCTGACATTCCTCGGGCCTTACGATAATTTTCCAACTTTTTTTTTCAGCTCGGAGATTCGTAGAACGCTCGCTAATCGGTCGCGAGGTTGTTTAGACTCTGCTCGAGTATTTGTGTTGGACCGTATTATTGGTTTTTGTCGCAGTAGGAAATTGGAAGCGGAGAACGCAAAATAAAATAGAGAAACCGAGACATTGAGATTAGGCCTCTCGCAATACAAGTATTCCATCCTTTTCGGTTGAGATATTTGTGCAGTGCTTGTCGATCGGTTACATGCTGTTGAAATTCTGTAGAATTTTTCTTTTGACGAGTTTTGTACGATTTTTGCGAGTGTGTTAAAAATGATTGAAGCTAGGGAACGTAAACAAAGAAGAAGCAGTCGTACAATACTTTTGTGAGTTGGATGTTTAGATACACAACTTTTTTTTAATTGAATTGTATACGATTTTTATAGCGGTATATTAAAATGATTTAAGCTAGAGAACATAAAAGGAGAAAGATATATTAACTATATTTATTTCGAAAGCATAATGAATATTAAAAAAGAGATATTAAATTTTTCATTAAAATCAGTTAATATATATCATATATCCCTTTTTTAATACTCATTATGCTTTCAAAATATAAGTGTAATTAATGTAGGAACATTAATTCGGTCCTCTATCCTAAAGACATTAAACTTTGAATGCAATGTGTTCGTTAACGTGTTTGTTTAATTTATTTATGTATGCTTAAAGGCCAGCTTGTTTGACAGAGAGATTAACTGTCGACTGTTAGCTTGTTTGACTATCATTTCAGTTAATTAGACTCTCTATTATCTAGTGGAGTTGAAGCACGTTGTTGATAGTAGAGATAAAAGCTATTATGAAAATAGAATAGATAAGTTGTTAGATTATTGAGAAAGAGGAATAGAAATCGAAGGAAATTATTTGTTTTAATACGGTATTTCCCGACCCACTTTATGCATCTTTTATATCCGTTGAGTTAAAATGGCGTGAACTTTATGGGTTGCGAAATTATAACGTGAACAGTTCCATTAGAAATTTCATACGTTTCCTATTGGTATGTTAAAAAATAGTCTGTACATTTTCATGAGTTTGTGACAAAAAAAAAAAATTAAAATGTTTGGATTAATATTTAACATATTCTGTAACTGCAATGTCTCGGTTCCTGTATCTTTTTATTTTACTGTTCTCTTGTTCCCATCCTTTTGAAAGTGATCGAACAATTACTTGATCGTGGTAAAAAGTTGAAAAAATAGTTCGTTTCATCAGGAAGCTGTCTAGACTGAATAAAATGTTCAAGGATATGGCATTGGACGAGACAAACTGATTGAAGCCTGAGAAAGTGAAATACCTGGAAAAATTACAATATGAAAGTCTCGATTAAAAATTAAAGGAATTGCCAGACAGTCTAAAAATTCTCTACATTGACTGCAATTTCCAAAGGATTTGCCATTGATCGCATCAAACAATTGGGGGTTAGGGAAGTTAAAAACCCCCAGAATTATAACAATCCTAAAAAATTATAATATGAAAGTCTCGATTAAAAATTGCAAGAATTGTTAGACAGACTAAAAGTTCTCTACATTGACTGCAATTTCCAAAGGATTTGCCATCGATCGCGTCAAACTGTTAGGGGTTAGAGAAATTAAATGCCCTCAGAATTATAACAATCCTAAAAAATTATAATATGAATGTCTCGATTAAAAATTGCAAGAATTGTTAGACAGACTAAAAGATCTCTACATTGACTGCAATTTCCAAAGGATTTGCCATCGATCGCGTCAAACAATTGGGGGTTAGCGAAGTTAAATGCCCTCAGAATTATAACAATCCTAAAAAATTATAATATGAATTTCTCGATTAAGAATTGCAAGAATTGTTAGACAGACTAAAAATTCTCTACATTGACTGCAATTTCCAAAGGATTTGCCATTGATCGCATCAAACAATTGGGGGTTAGCGAAGTTAAAAGCCCTCAGAATTATAACAATCCTAAAAAATTATAATATGAATGTCTCGATTAACAATTGCAAGAATTGCTAGACAGACTAAAAATTCTCTACATTGACTGCAACTTCCAAAGGATTTGCCATCGATCGCGTCAAACAATTGGGGGTTAGAGAAATTAAATGCCCTCAGAATTATAACAATCCTAAAAAATTATAATATGAATGTCTCGATTAACAATTGCAAGAATTGCTAGACAGACTAAAAATTCTCTACATTGACTGCAATTTCCAAAGGATTTGCCATCGATCGCATCAAACAATTGGGGGTTAGTGAAGTTAAAATCCCTGAGAATTATAACAATCCTAAAAAATTATAATATGAATGTCTCGATTAAAAATTGAAAGAATTGCCAGACAGTCTAAAAATTCTCTACATTGACTGCAACTTCCAAAGGATTTGCCATCGATCGCGTCAAACAATTGGGGGTTAGAGAAATTAAATGCCCTCAGAATTATAACAATCCTAAAAAATTATAATATGAATGTCTCGATTAACAATTGCAAGAATTGTTAGACAGACTAAAAGTTCTATACATTGACTGCAATTTCCAAAGGATTTGCCATCGATCGCGTCAAACAATTGGGGGTTAGAGAAATTAAATGCCCTCAGAATTATAACAATCCTAAAAAATTATAATATGAATGTCTCGATTAAGAATTGCAAGAATTGCTAGACAGACTAAAAGTTCTCTACATTGACTGCAATTTCTCAAAATTATGCAATTTCTCAAAATTATAACAACCTTAAAAAATAAAAAATTAAAAAATTGTCCAGATTGACTACAATTTCCAAAGTATTTGCGTGAAGAAGCTTGGAAAGCAGCTGGGGAAAAATCCGCGTGTAAAAATATTAATGAAATCGTGTAAAATTGCGGGAAGAGTTAAACTCGTTGGACGATCGATGAATCGCGAGATTGAGAGCTCGCGTGCGTTTCCTGCGCTCTTGGCCGCGCGGTACCTGCTCGCGCGAGGAACCGATTCCGGTTGGCGTCGAATCGAATTCGGAGCAAGCGTGTTGCGAGCGTGTGCGAGCATGTTCGAGCGTGTGCTAGCACGTGCGTGGGTGGTGGGCAGCGACCGATCGATTTAGCCTCGCCGAGAGGTAGGCAACTGCGCGATTACGGCTCGTTTCATAATTGCTCCGTAACTGTACATTTAACGACACACGATCGACCGGCTCCGGGGAACAACGACGTACCCTTGGAAAACAAACGACTCGCCTACGTGCGCCTAATGCCTTTCGATAATTCATTTAATGGGAGTCCTTCGCGTCCTCGCGGAAAGCCTGCGCTGCTCCACGCTCCTCGGAGCGCGGCCCTTGCTCCTCGGGGCCACCGTTCGGGGCAAATGGCGTCAAACGGCGAAACAAACTCCGCCAGCTCAAATATGAATCCATGGCATGCACTCGGTACTACGTCAACACGAGAACCAAACATTCCTTCTGGTCTGCTCATTCTTTCCATTATGAAACTGATGCTATTTACTCATACTCAAATGTTTAGTCATTCATTAATACCGGATTCTATGCGTTTACGACAAAAATAAGTACAGTGACTCCAACTAATATTCGTACACTCTTAAAAATCGCATAACTTTGTTAATATTGGACTATACTACTTGATTTTTTTTTTTTTTTTGAGAAGTTTTGAGGCCCACAATAATTGCGCCTCTTCGATTAATAAAATTGGGAAACTCGTTGCAAGTGAATAGGGTAAAATGACCTTGAAATTGTCAATGCTCCATCTACCAGTAAACAAATTTATGGAAGCAATGATAAAATCCTCTGCTTCTAAAAAGCAGAATACCTAGGGTAAGGAACCTAATTACTCTGGGGGGGGGGGACCAATTACTGCGCCTATATTACTTATACTTAACTCTAGGCATTAATATATAACATAACAAAATTCATTATGCTTTAGAAGTAAGTATAACAAATATAAGCACAGCAATTGGTACCCCGACAATAATTGCACCTCTTCGATTAATAAAATTGGAAAATTCGTTGAAAGTGAATACGGTAAAATGACCTTGAAATGAAGTGAATTGTAATAATAATGGTTGTAAAACAGAAAATCTGGAAACGGTCATTTGACCGATAACGGTAAGTTCAGTGTTGAAATACCTACAGTGACTCCAACTAATATTCGTACACTCTCTCTTAAAAATAACTTTGTCAATATTGGACTATACTACTTGAATTTTTTTTTAGAAGTTAGAACAATTGGATCGTTACATAACGTGAAAAAATTTTTTTACAAAAATTGCAATTGGTCGAAATTGCAGAGAAAAAACTAAAAGTTGTATTTTGCAACTTTTTTATGTGGACTTACATTGAAAATTTAGCAAGAACGATTTGTAGATCTGTATCAATTATACATATTCTGAGAATTTCATCAAAATCGGTCAACGTTGCAATGAGCCGCAGGTGTTAAAAAATTATTACATAAGGGCGAAATTCCCTGTCAAGGCCAAAATTGTGCTTAAGTTTTCATCGTTAAACGTTTGTTGCTCAGTGCAACGTTGACCGATTTAGATGAAATATTCAGAATATGTATAATTGATACAGATGTACAAAACGTACTTTTTAAATTTTCAGTGTAAGCCCACATTAAAAAGTTGTAAAATACAACTTTCAGTACTTTCTCTGTAATTTCGACCAATTGCAATTTTAATCAAACATTTTTCTCACGTTATGTAACGTTCCGATTGTTCTAATTTCTAAAAAAAAAATTCAAGTAATATAGTCCAACATTGACAAAGTTATGCGAATATTATTTGGAGTCACTGTAGCTGTAATTGAAAACAGTGGAAACAGAAGAATTCAAGAATGCGGTTATATTATTATTATCCCATTAAATATATATATATATATATATATATATATATATATATATATATATATATATATATATATATATATACAGGGTGAGTCACCAAACGTTACCACCTCAAATATCTTTGTTGTTTCTAAAGATACGTAAAATATGGTAAGGACAAAGTTGAATGGTACAATGGGGCTGACACGAAGCAAAAAAAAAAATTTTGTTTTTATGTCATTTTTTTGAAGATATCAAGGTCACCTTGACTTTTTTAAATGGAACCACCCTTTTTTAAACACCTACAATGATAGTCCCTTTCATTAGGAATTCAGTGACTATAATTAGTCCAAGGTCATTGAAGGTCAAGGACAGAAAAAACGTATAAAACTAAAATATGGAAGCAGAATACCTGTATTTTATAAATGTTCGAAATGATGGCCGTCTGCGTCGATACATTGTTGTAAACGAGCTCTGAAGGAATGTTGAACTCTGATAAGTGTACATTCGTACATGCTGTGATGATACGCTGACGCATATCTTCAACTGTTGTTGGAGCATCCGTGTACACGGTCTCTTTTAGCAGACCCCATAAAAAGAAATCCAGTGGATTTAAATCAGGCGAACGTGCTGGCCATGAAACTGTTCCGCCTCGTCCAATCCATCGGTTTGGATATCGAGAATCCAACGTTTCTCTTGCTACTCGTGCATAATGAGCAGGACAACCGTCATGTTGGTACCACATATCGTAGCGATTTTGTAAAGGGACATCTTCTAACAAAATTGGCAGATCTTCTTGCAAAAATTGAGCGTATTTCTGTCCCGTCATCATTCCGTTAACGAAATATGGTCCAATTACTTTGTCGTTCAAAATACCACACCACACGTTTACGCTCCATTGTCTTTGATGATCAATTTCTCGCAGCCAGTGCGGATTATCCACAGACCAATAATGGGCGTTCCGTAGATTAATTGAGCCATGATTAGTAAATTTTGCTTCGTCCGTAAACAAGACATTAGAAAAAAATGAATGATTTTGAAGCAATCCCCATTGACAAAAATTAATTCTATTTTGAAAATCATTCCCGTGCAATTCTTGATGGAGCGATATGTGGAACGGATGAAATTTATGTCGGGCCAGAATTCGTATTACGCTACTTTGACTTATGCCTGCTTCCCGGGCAATTTTTCTCGTACTCACGCGAGGATTGACAGCTATAGCTGCTAAAATATTAATTTCATTGTCTTCATTAGTCGTGGGATTCTTCCGTTTGTACTGTCTTGCATGTACACTTCCAGTACTTCGAAACAACCTGTACGTATTAGTGAAAGTACGTCTAGAAGGAGTGTTTCGCTCGGGGTACCTTTCTTCATAAAGTAGTCGGGCCTGCACTGCATTTTTTCTACATTCACAGAAAATCGTGATCATATCACACTTTTCAGTCATCGAATATAACATAGCGGAATCGCGTTTGGAAACATACTGATAGTAAATAAGAATGCTGAATAACATTGAAGGACCTTAGTATGTTTACTTCAACTACGATAAACGTCTCAACCCTGATAAACGTATTTTGCTTCCATATTTTAGTTTTATACGTTTTTTCTGTCCTTGACCTTGAATCACCTTGGACTAATTATAGTCACTAAATTCCTAATGAAAGGGACTATCATTGTAGGTGTTTAAAAAAGGGTGGTTCCATTTAAAAAAGTCTTGGTGACCTTGATATCTCCAAAAAAATGACATAAAAACAAAATTTTTTTTTTGCTTCGTGTCAGCCCCATTGTACCATTCAACTTTGTCCTTACCATATTTTACGTATCTTTAGAAACAACAAAGATATTTGAGGTGGTAACGTTTGGTGACTCACCCTGTATATATATATATATATATTAAGAAAAAAAAATTTGTCTCTATTTGGTTAGAAAATTCTGATTTTGTATAAAAATCCTGTATTTGTATGAACAAATTTAGTAATGTCATTCCTATTCACAAATAACAACATGTACGGTTCTACTGTTCCGGAACACCTGTTACAATTGATTGGCATCAGAAGCATAAGAACACGCGCTGAAACGATGAAATTGAACGACTACAATGTTATCGAGCGGCGTGGAAAATTTTATAGCACTTTACGCATCTGCACGTGCCGTAAAAGCACGAAAGCGCGGTCTATTAGCGAGTATTAGGAAATTCGGTCGATCTGGCAGTAAAATCAAAACAGAAATTCGCTCCATACATCGGCGAGGCTGAACTAAATCGCCACATTAATACTATATACAACTGCCGAATCCTGAACACAACCGATTCCTGAATATATAATTGTGAATATAATTATGTACAAGATTGAATTCATTCGCGATTTTTATCACTGAGCCCGCGCAGCTTTCGTTGTTGATCCCGAGAGACAGAAGTTGAACGAAAACATTCTCTTAAAAATGGTAATAAATCGAGAATATTGGGTGTGTAAATTAATTCGTGTCCTTGTTTTCGTGTTTTTGTTTTTCATTTAAAAATGCAAACAATTCCGGTAATTGTCCATAAATTTATACCGTCATACAAGCAACTGATAAACGCGGGTAAATATTTGAAATTTAAGAGAAAGTCAGAATTGGTGCACATTTTTTGTGGGAGCCACCGGTTAATTTGTACACCTAATAATACAAGATTCTGAGTTTGACGTAACGTCTTCACAGTTTTCTGGCTCCACAATTCACTTTTATCGGAACTGTATAAAGTCAGCATTTGTGTCATAATATGTGCTTAACGAAGAAGTCTATTTTCATATTCTCGCGAGATGTCTACGGAACACGTCAGGTTTTAAAAATATGTGACAAGTAATTTTGGCTTGTCAGACACCTCCAATATTAGTTTGGCGTTATGTGCGAATTTTTCCGTCTTCCTTTCCATTACCTAAAATACCTATATAAAAATAAACTGCTAAGATTTTACCGCGCGTGCCTTTCAGGATGAAAGTCACCTCGGGCTCGTGTTGACAGACTATAGCGACTAACGTGCTATGCGGAGAGAAACGCGAGAGACTAGAGGCGCTCGCATAGAAAGGAGACGAGACAATCGATCATCGGCGTAGATGGTCTTCGTCTTCAGCAGTGACATTACCTGGTCGTACACGTACGTGCATGCTGATTTCTTGCGTCATAGTTGGCACAGTTGACGCATATTTGCGAGCGGTAAGCGGATTCTATTCGGAGGCTGATTAACTCGGACGACTGTCCTGACTGTATACGTCCGAGACCCGACAACCCTCCTGGTTTATCCGTTTAGCGGATAGCTTCCGAAATCTGGCCTCTAAGAGGATCCGGACGGCATCAAAATTTCATTTTCGTACCATTCGGTCGAGTAGCAAATCATTTCCCTCTGCACTAGCTAATTATAGCGATGCGTTTATTATCCCGATTATAGGCTGCGGATTTTATGCATTTATCATTAAAACGAGCTGAAATACTGGGAATACGTTAGAAGAAATTAAGCACCTCGTTATATTCTTCACAATTTATTACAATTATTAGAAGAAGAATTAATTTAATCGGTTTCTTAGAGTTCGTGTAGATCATTTCATGTAGATCATAAGACGCATACATTTTGCGCAAGTTCGAGCACACCAACAACTCGACGCGTGACCTTGTTTATTATGGCCCTAGCAATCGAGGATTACCGGGTAGGACAACATACAGGACTAAAATACAACAAGGAATCGGGCACGAACTTTTGCACTGACCCAATATCTCTTCTTTTAACCCATCCATATATTATGTGCGCCTAATGGTATAAATAGATCCCGTTTTTCTTTTCTTTTTTTTTTTATTTATTTCTATAGGAAGTCAGAACGAAAACTTTGTGCCAAATGTGCAATATACCTCTGTGCAAACACTGCTTTGCTTCTTATCACCTACAGTAATATTTTACTGATATATTACATCATGTATTTCAATATTCTTTGAATATAAATAAAATTCTAACAAGACTACTGTGGGTTTTATATGTCCCACCTAAAATGTCTAATGGGACACATGTGCCCCGGCAATTAGCGTAAAAACAGCGCACCGTACAATTATAAAATTATCATTTCTTGTAATTAGTATCTCATTTACATAAAATCTGACCATAGATATGACCTAAGTAAACGAAAAATAAATCCGACTCCAAAGGGTTAATAACTTTTATAAATCGTGAAGAATGTAGGAACATTCTTTTAATGTTTTCACGGTTTGGTATTATAGCTACAACATTCATGTCATAAATGCAAATTATTTGTGGTTCGACCTGACATTTTTCTTTCTCTGTTTTCAGTCCAACTATTTATCGAACGCGTAGGTTCGGAGATTCCGATACGAAGCTAGACTACCTGAGGAGGATGCTGAAGGAAAAAGACTGAGAACGAGGGCAGCGAGCTGTGAAAGGTTGCGGAAGCACGCTTCAACTCTTTATCCCTTTAGCTACCGGAAGTCTATTAATAAGAAGAATCTGCACCAAGAGAGAACTTTGTTTATCGAAGAAGACAAAGTTCCTTTTTGATCGGAAATATGATTGTCAAGGTATATCCACATTGAAGCAACATCGAGCAATTTTTAGTCGCTCCTTGTTACCCTCTTCGTCTTTAACCGAGTAAATCGACGTTGTTTCTGTGCGAAAATGGCTTCGGCTACACCGAGGGGGTGGCTCGTGTGGTTCAAGGACGAGGATATCGTTACTTACCAATCTGGAAAGAGTTCGATCGCCTCGGCTAGGATGTCTCTGAGGAGCGTGGTCGCTGGTGGAACGTGTGGCAAGATCACAGGTGCGAAAACGCCGCAAACGCCAGCGCTGCGGCCATGCCTGGCTTCGTACTTGCTCAGGTAGATCGCCAGATAGCCGAGCAGACGATAGTGCGAGGATGGCAGTGTCGAAAGAAGTTCCTTGGTCAGGTTAATCCAACAATCCCGGTCGTTCTCGTAGTTCTCTGCAACAGAAAGAAGCGAAGAGTTAGCTACTGCTTAAAAAAAAAAAAACTCTAGAGAATATTGGCGCCTTTGCAGGGTTGAACAATTTCACGGTAACATTGTCGGTTACTTAAAGGTAACCTTGATATAAGGGTTAACCTTTTGCACTACTATTTATTTTGTGATTATAATGATGAGGAATTCTTCATCGTTCAGAATTTCATAGAAGAAAAAAGTAGTTTATATTTATTGTATGCCAATGTTTTCTCCAAAGGATATATTTCAACTACAACAAAATAGAATTTTAGTTCGGTTAAAAGGAAATTAATGACATACACATTTATTAGACTCTGGTTAGAATCTTCATCACGAGTCTGACTCGATATTCCCAGATAGCACGCGACGTCTTAAAGACGTCTGTTTTACGTCCATTTTTGGTCTGAACGTCTTACGTCCTGAAAAGACGTCTCATTTCAGACGTCTTTAAGACGTCTTTTACGAGTCGTCTTTAAGACGTTTCATTTCTTGACGTTTCCATCCTTCGAATAGACGTTTACTTATTTAGGAAAGTTAAATAACTAAATTGTTAATTTAGTACTATTATAATATATTACATATATATTCGCAATAGAATTTAGCAATAAATATTGTTTAACAATAAAACTATACATTATATATCACAAATCCAAAATCCAAAATAATATATCAAAATAAATAGATAAATAAATAAATAAGTTAAATAAATAAATAAAGCATAAAATGTTAATGTTCGCGGATATGCTGAAAAACATTCTTTTAATTTATTATTTTTATTTATAAATAAATTAATTAATTAATTAAATAAATAAAGCATAAAATTTTAATGTTCGCGGATATGCTGAAAAACATTCTTTTAATTTATTTTTTTTATTTATAAATAAATTAATAAATTAATTAAATAAATAAAGCATAAAATTTTAATGTTCGCGGATATGCTGAAAAACATTCTTTTAATTTATTTTTTTAATTTATAAATAAATAAATAAATTAATTAATTAATTAAATAAATAAAGCATAAAATTTTAATGTTCGCGGATATGCTGAAAAACATTCTTTTAATTTATTTTTTTTATTTATAAATAAATAAATAAATAAATAAATAAATAAAGCATAAAATGCTAATGTGCGCGGATATGCTGAAAAAAACATTCTTTTAATTTATTTTTTTTTATTTATTTAATTTTTTTGTTATATCAAACATTCAATTTATATTTCTTGTACATGTATACAATATTCAAATTCAATATTTTTCTCACAAGAAAAAATGTGGCTTAAAAAATATTTTTCCAATATTTGACAAACATATCTATCTAATATTTTTGTGGTACTAGGGGTCTGTTTCGGGACGTCTTAAAGACGTCTTTAAGACGTACAGTTTTTTCACAAAGACGTTCCAGAGACGTTCAGAAGCCGTTCGGAAGCCGTTCGTAGGACATTCAGACGTCTGATAGACGTCTGAACGTCTTCGACAGACGTCTTAAAGACGTCTTAAAGACTTCGAGTGCAAAGGGTTAATAACGTTCGCATTTATTAGATTCTATTCCGAATCTTAATCACGAGTCTGACTCGTTATTGTAGAGCAAGGGGTTAAAGGTAACCTTGATATAAGGGTTAAGAGAATATTGTGGCTTCGCAAAGTTGAAGAGAGAGAGAGAGAGCTTACGAGTATGAATGATGAGTAGCCTGGTGACGAGCGCGGATGGCACGACCGGTTGGGGTAGCTCCTTCAGGTATTGTCGAAGAAGCGTGGCCGCGGTCGGAGGACAGGCGGCAGCCTCCAAGTTTGCGTCTCCTCTCCTCTCGAACGCAGCCCTCAGCTTCTCGGCCAGCCTAGGGTTGCCGCCGGACAAACGGAACACCGCTGCGCATTGGAATCCATGCGCCTCGATGTAGCTGCACAGCCGGTGCACCACGAACGGCACACCTGTGTCCAGGTACGACTCCACCGAGTCCAGCCGAGCGCCGAACACCTTCGTCGAGCCACTGTTGCGACCCAACAGCGACACTGCCAGCACCCGTTTCACTTTCGCCAAACGGGACTCGTCCTTCGAAATATAACAATCGCTTTGTACACAACGATAACGTTCGAGGAACCACAGAATAGGATCTCTGATCTATCTAGGTCTTGGCTGACTGCCAACGGGTCTGCGAGGTGGACAAGCAAAACTACCGGGTTGCTTTATCACCGGGCGCATCCTTTAGGAGCAATGTCCTTTTTGCTTTACAATATTTTCTTTTACAATTCGCGAAATTGTAGAAATGTTTCCTGTCAAATTGTTCAGTACACTTGTTCCCTCAAATACATCTTAATATTACAGTGGCGGACATATACTTATGAACGCAAAGTTAGCTAAAGTTTCAGGAACTATATCGTAAAAACCATATTAGGTGTAATCATTTTATTGTTTTAGTTAGAAAGTATAATGCATGTAATGCTCTTTCCTAAATATTTCCGATGTGCCCAGGTCAACATAACTCGAAATGTTTTGGTTTACAATGTTTCCCTACGCCACAGCGACGGACACATACTTACAATGTAAACAATCGACATTCAGTTTCAGTTTAATCAATTCTATGCCACGACGTTGTGCTGAAATGATAAAAATAAGGAATATGCTACGAAATATTAAGTTAATAATGTTTAGTTTTATTTAGATGTTCCAAAATGCAAAAAAAAGAGACAAGAAAATATAGTTCGAAAATTATGTTCGTAAGTATGTGTCGCTGAAATTTAGCACACGAAATGTTGTCATTTTATTTTGTTGTATTTCCTATTAATTTCCAATAAAATATATTGTATGTATCCATAGACAATAAGTTGTCTTATAATTTCAGTATAAATATATGATCTATGTCCCTTTGATTTTAAAATGTAATAAAAGGTTGAAAATGATTATGTTCATAAGTATATGTCCGCCACTGTATATTCTATATTTGATGAAATTTTCAGTAGGTATGCAATTTTTACTATTTTTTTTCGTAATTCCAACTAAACGCAATTCTTCCAAAATTTGTACTACACGTTACCCAGTAAGTTAATTCCTCTTGGCAGAAAAAAGTCTGAAGTCGATTGGACCATTCGTTGAAAAAAGTTATTCTGATTAAATTTGTGCGCAGCTGATATTCGAGAGCCGTTTATAGAAAAATAAAAAGATTGTTGCCGGTTGTACCAGTATAAACGCAGATCTCTAGGGTTGGATCGCTACCTTGTCGATCGTCTGCCTGGGCCCGGCGGGGCTCGCCGTAGATCCATGATGGTGGTGGTTATGATGATGGTTGTTGTGGTGGTGGTGATGGTGGTTGTTATGCTGTTGGTGATGATGATCTTGCTGAGGTCGTCTCATCCCACTAGGCCTACACCGCGACCCACCGCCGCACTTCGGAAAAATCGTGGAGAAAACATTATCGGACCATCGGATATAGCAACTGTCGAACGAGCATAATAGCATCGTCGTTGCGTCGGTCATCGATTTATACTAAATGCAACAAAGCCCTCGGCGCAGATGTGCTACTCGCTGTCGGTCCTCGATCGTTTGATCCACAGGCGAACAATGGTGGCCGGCTCGGTGTTTTCCGAAGAGAGCGATCGATAAACTTTTGCAGAGGACAAGTCTCATAATATTCTTGGTATACAAGCGACCGGACCCATTGTCCGCCGAGTGTTTACCGGAATCGGTCAAAGAGTGACAGCCGGACGCGTATACTAACGCTCTTCGTGTATGCGAAAGATTTGTCTTTGCTACCACGCTTTATTCCCGTCACTAATCTAATTAAGACTTTTCAATGACAATACTGTTTTAGATTTATTATTATTTTCTCGCGCAACTTCGACGAACGTATTTGTCACATTATTCCGATTACAACGAGCCCAAACACGATAGAGTTTGAGTCATGTTTAATTTTCCCCCTTCCACTACTATTTATTTTGTGATTATAATGATTAGAAATTTTTCATCGTTCAGAATTTCATAGAAAAAAAAAGATAGTTTATATTTATTGCGTGTCTATGTTTTCTCCAAAGGATATATATCAACTGCAACAAAATAGAATTTTATTTCGGTTTATGGGAAATTAATAACGTTTACATTTATTAGACTCTATTCAGAATCTTCATCACGAGTCTGGCTCGTTATTGTAGGGCAAGGGGTTAATTGTGTAATTCACGGTTTAAGCAGAACCTCTGTTATCCAAACTGATATCTGAATTCTCTGTGTTATCTGGATATATACAACAGGATATGTACAAATCAGTGAAGATTTAAGCCAGCATCGTAGCTAGGCTGTTCCACATAATACAGTTCGGATAACAGAGAGGTTCTGCTAAACCGTGAATTACACAAGTAAGTACGACTCGTACTGTATCGTGTTTGGGCTCGTTTTAATCAGAAAAGTGTGACCAATAAGTTGGTAGAAGTATCATAGAAAAATCATTTAACCCTTAGCTCTCGAATAGTGACTGTAAGGCACCACTAAAAATTACTGTATCATTATTCAAAATATTTTTTACACTATTAAAATTCGTTTGCGTTTAATATATTACTAAACATTTCAGTATTGCACGAGTAAATTGCGCCAATTTCGTATAACATGAAATAAAATGTATAGAAGGGATATATTCTAGGTCCGAATAAATGTTTCGTTTTGGAGTTAAAATAGCTTCGAGCGCAAAGGGTTAAAACGAAGAAGTTTGACAACGTTTTTTTTAAATGGGATGTCCAATTTTTTATTTCGATAGATTGGCGTATTCCGAGTATAAAAGTACTAAAGTGTATTTGTCCTGAAACTTACTGAGATATTTGACTGTTGTCATTCTATTACTTTCATTAAAGAACGTATTCATACTCTCTACGTCAAATGTAAACATTGGTAGGCTCTTTCGACGTCTCTCAGCGTCAGTCAGTTTCTCAGTTAGTGAACATAGGATAGTGAATATGAAATTTTCATTCGAAGAACAATTAGAGATGCTTCTAATTTATGAAGATAGTAAGAGAAACGCAATTGTGGCTCGAAATTTGTACGATGAAAGATATCCAAACCGCATATGCCCTTCACACAGGATTTTTATCGAAATAAAAAATTAGACATTCCATTTAAAAAAGCACAGATGACCTCTGTATCTTCTCTACGACTCCGCTTGCGAGAATATCATTTATATCCATTTTTACGTAGTTTCTTAATCCCTCTGTAAGTAACATTTTCTCGTATTGTTTGAAATAACCAAGATATATTCGAGTGGACAGAGCTCGTGGGACAGACTGTGTATAGAGAAATTATCAGACAGCGGATCTTTATGCAAAATAAAAATTGTTCTACCTGGATTCCACCAAATTGGAGTGAGATAAAAATTAATTTTCCTTCTCAATATGTTTAGCAAGTTGAAAATAATATAACAGTATTTTTAAATTCTTCTGATAGTTTCACACACTGTTTCAAATTACACCTACTGATTTTTGTCATAAATGCATAAAGATCCGTTGTCTAGAAATTACTATATTAAAGAGTGGGAGCCACTCACAATGCACTCCCTCGCCACCCTCCACAGGTTGAAGTAGACGGAGTTCAGCCTGGAATCTAGCTAGCGCTACAGCCGTCTCGCACGTGTCTTGGCTCGTGTTGGTCGTGGTCGTTGTTTGACCGTCTCTATGCTTCGGTAGCGTTCTGCCGTGTGTTCTGCTGGACGGCGTTGGCCGTCTCTGCCCTTCATACGTCACCGATTAACACTTTCCGCCGAACAAACTCACGGCTGGTATCGTGAGAGACTTCGGTGGCCGGGTCTCCACGGACCCTCTCTTCTTCCTCTTCAGCTCTGCTGGCTGGCTAGCGATGCGCTAGCTGGACCTAGAGGTCGGAGGCCACCGAAACTGGGGCACCGAAAGGGACGTAGAAAAAAGGAGGCGTAGAGAGACAGTTAGAGTTAGGGGATGCGAATCGAGTAGTCGCTCGAAAACGGAGGGCAAGGAACGACGTGTGGGGTAGTAGAACGAGGAGGGTAGATCAACGGGGTAATCTGGAGGAGGGGACACGGTGAAGCACGCGAGATCCTCCTTCTGGAGATGAACCGTCGGCGAAGAGCAAGTCCTTCGTCGACGTGGCACACTCGGCACTCTCGGTACTCTCCTCCCGATAATTGTCTTTGTTTTTTTTTTTTTTTTTTTTTGGCTGTTCGTTTCTCAAGTCTCAAGCCGAGCACGGGAACCGATACGACGTGAAAAAGAGAACCTTCGACTCGATTGGTTTTGGGTTCATGTCCCTATCACGGCACATCGCATCGAGAGCCCTTTCTCGAAGGCAAAGGGCACTGCCTATGGCTGCTTTAAGAAATGAGTCGACACCAGCCGTAGCGTAAGCATCGAGGCACAGAGCCGGCGATGAGTTTTAGGTCACCACTCCGCTCCCTGCCCTGACATGGTCCACGTGCCTCTCTTACGCCTCTACCGCTTCACTATCCTGCGAACAAAGGGCGCGATTAGAATCTACAACGCTGAAAATGCCTGATAAGTGTGACTGCGGATCTTTATGCGTTTGTGGCGCGTGTGCGCATTTTTTTAACCCTCCCTCTGCAACCTGGGCGCTCTTGAATTTCTCTCTTTCTGACATTTATTTTGTTCCATTAATGCTTGAACACTTTGACTGCCAAACTAGAAACCTAAAAAATTCCATGAAATCAAAGCAAGTTATTTAATGAAATAAAAATTGGAAAAAATTAAATGTACGATACCGAGTATGTCTCCAACTTTCTTGAATTTTACGGATTATAATCGAATTTGGTACAATGAATATATTAATGTAAAAATTCATTTTAAAACGTCGTAAATGAATGTTCATTTTAAATCATTTTAAAATTCATTTTGACATGGCAGTCAACGTGTTAAACAATTCACGTTCCAACGATTATGTTATTAAAATAGGCGCTCCAACGCGTATTCTAGAATTTATTTTTGAACTTGGTAAAAAGATTGGTCGTGAACATAATTCTTACGTTTACCGTAAGGGATTTTCTAGTTAATAAACTTTACTCGTACGTTGTCCTGGTTTTTATAAAATAACCCATGACATTTAAAATTTGCATAGAGATCCACAGTCTACTTATATAACCTCGTCCTCGAAGCATCGACCCCTTCGGGATCAGAAAGAAAAAGGGCGCGCGTTTCTTCGCATAGAGAAGTGGTCGTAAACGTATTGACTCAACCCTCCGTCTGTACACCGGGTCGATTTTGACCCGGTCAGCTTTTGCAATTACTCGTGTAACACTTATGCGGAGTCTCGGCGTATAATTTAAAAACAAAAGATAGTGTACGAGGAAATGCATACTGTAACAAAGTATGAAAACTTTGCAGTGTTGTTATAAACATTTCAAGTGAATTTTCGAGAAGAAGCATGTCTTCAATTCCCTTGTACCAAATATTTTATGCGAATTTCAATTCTTCAATTTTGGTCCAAGTTTACTGTTGCACGGAATTGTAACAGTTCAATGTTTCCATTGTAAATGAACTTGGGAGTTGTGTTTATGAATTACTGTGAACGCGTAGAGCAATGTTGAAATGAATTTTGAGGTGCGTTAAAATTTGTTCTGTTTTCCCGTAGATGCAGATTTTTTCTGCATTACGAGCAGTGTTCTTTAGTCTGCCTTATCGGCTGACGCCCCCGGTCTCGTTTCGCTTGGCAACAACAAAACTTTCAATTAAAAACCGCGACCTCTTTAATGAATAAAAACGAGCACCTGGGGCAACGCTTGACCCCACACGGCGAACTTAACGAAAATGGTTCTTGAAGATCTCGGCCGGTTCTCTTCACCACCCTCCCAACCCTCCGAAGCTTACTGCGACGAATTCACAATGTTCCCCCATTCTCCTTGCAAACACTATTCGCAGGATTTCCCTCTGCCGCGCGACGAAGCCGTGAAAATGTTCTGCTACAGTCACAGTTTCGCTTCAACAATACTACACAAACTAAATAATATCCGGATTTAAAATTAATAAGGTTGTCGCAAAGCTGCCTGAGAATCAGTTCCACTTCAAATGTACAAGGTAAAACGTTATTAAGACTTCTGAAAGGCTACTCCAGAATCAGCTCTACTTCAATAACACAAGACAAACTAAATATTAAAAACAAAATTAATACAAGTTCCGGGAATCTGCATAAAATCCATTTCAGTGATACTGGATAAACTAAATATTAACCGCATGAAACAAAATTTCTAAGACATTTGAAATGCTGCTTGAGAATCAGATCCACTTCAAATGTACAAGACAAATTGCAACAGCTATTGCTTCTGGTAAAACGTTATTAAGACTTCTGAAAGGCTACTCCAGAATCAGCTCTACTTCAATAACACAAGACAAACTAAACATTAAAAACAAAATTAATGCAAGTTCAGGGAATCTGCATAAAATCCATTTCAGTGATACTGGATAAACTAAATATTAACCGCATGAAACAAAATTTCTAAGACATTTGAAAAGCTGCTTGAGAATCAGTTCCACTTCAAATCTACAAGACAAATTGCAACAGCTATTGCTTCTGGTAAAACGTTATTAAGACTTCTGAAGGGCTACTCCAGAATCAGCTCTACTTCAATAACACAAGACAAACTAAATATTAAAAACAAAATTAATACAAGTTCAGGGAATCTGCATAAAATCCATTTCAGTGATACTGGATAAACTAAATATTAACCGCATGAAACAAAATTTCTAAGACATTTGAAAAGCTGCTTGAGAATCAGATCCACTCCAAAAATACAAGATAAGCTAGATATTAGCGGCGTGAAAAAAATTAATAAGTCATCTGAGGAGCTATCGTCAACTCGGTTCCACTTCAGAAATGCACAAGCTAAAAATATTGCTCGTAGAAAAAAATTAATAAAACGTCCACAGCTGTAGGAGACCGCAGAAATCTATCAAACAACCAATTTGATCTCGATTCGCGAAGTTGATTAAGGATCGATTTAAAATGTCCCAGCGTTTCGAGAACGAGAGCAAGCGGATCAAGACGCGTTTCATTCACTTGGCGAGGGTTAAAATTATTTTCTTCGATCGAAATCGATCGGATCGAGCTGACTGGGCTTGGGGAGAGACGACATTCTTGGCTCCAGAACTTTCGTTCTCGACGCTGAACCTGGACGCTATCGATCAGCAGAGGGTATTTCGATTCGCTGGCGAACACGGGAGCTCCTCGAAGATTTCGGCAAAAGGGAAGAAGGAGAGAGAGAGAGAGAGAGAGAGAGAGAGGAGAGAGAGAGAGAGAGGGGAGAGAATCGTGGTAAAGCATGAATCTCGCGGCGTTGTTTACTTTCGGCCCAGGCCAAAGTGGAGCAGACATAGCTAGCTGTGGTCGCGCGCTATGGAACCAACGGGACGGGTTAACCCCGAAAATAAAGCGTCCCTCAGACCAACGCGATTATTCCCAGCGATGGTGAAATTCAGGTGCTGGGATATCTGCGTTCTCGCAAAAGTTTACGAAAACTATCTTTCAGAATTTTTTGTAGATAAAGAACAAATTTGCCGCAGTACTAGATTTTCTAAAAATCAAGTCTCAGACTGATCTAAGATATTCTCAGCAATATAGATTCCATTGGACCGAGGAAGAATTTGTTCCAATGAGACACTCACTTTGCAAAGAAACCCATGTCAGTTCGGCAGTACTAAAGAAATTTTTGCAAATGTAGTTTCTCTCACGCTACTACTGAACACTCTCAGCGGTATAGATTATTCCTCCACATCAAGACGTTACTGAGTTTTCTAAAAATCAACACTCAGACTCAACTCCCAGATATTCGCAGTAATATAGGTTTCTTTAGACGGAAGAAAAAAATTTCTTTCAATTTTCTACGCATTTTACAATATTCCCAAAGACCGACACAATTGTTCTGTGGTGTCTGTAGATTTTGTACAGATATTCTCAGCAACGCAAGGTAGAGGCACCAGTAGTTGACCATTTTATAGAAAAACATAAAAAATAAGGTTTTCATAAGCACACTTATAAGTGGAATTTTTATGAAAATGAACCTCGGATGCCATGCCGTCTGTTGTTTAAATTTCAAAACAATAAGAACATTTCGAACCTTATTTTTTATCTTTGTCTATAAAATGGTCAACTACTGGTGCCTTTACCTTAGTTTCTCAGAGATCCTTGCTGAACAGCGGATTTCATCGGACACTCTCAGCGATATTGATCCCCTCGAATCAGGATGAACAAATTTTAATAAGCCAGTCAGTTTACTGGGTTTTCTAAAAATCAATTCTCAGACTGCTCTCAGATATTCCCAACAATATAGGTTTCTTTAGACGGAAGAAAAAAATTTCTTTCAATTTTCTACGCCTTTTTGCAAAATTCCCGAAAACTGACACAATTATTCCATGGTGTCAGGAGATTTTGTACAGATATTCTCAGCAACGTAAGGTAAAGGCACCAGTAGTTGACCATTTTATAGAAAAACATAAAAAATAAGGTTTTCATAAGCACACTTATAAGTGGAATATTTTATGAAAATGAACCTCGGATGCCATGCCGTCTGTTGTTTAAATTTCAAAACAATAAGAACATTTCGAACCTTATTTTTTATCTTTTTCTATAAAATGGTCAACTACTGGTGCCTTTACCTTAGTTTCTCTGAGATGCTTGCTGAACAGCGGATTTCATCGGACACTCTCAGCGATATTGATCCCCTCGAATCAGGATGAACAAATTTTAATAAGCCAGTCAGTTTACTGGGTTTTCTAAAAATCAATTCTCAGACTGCTCTCAGATATTCCCAACAATATAGGTTTCTTTAGACGGAAGAAAAAAATTTCTTTCAATTTTCTACGCCTTTTTGCAAAATTCCCGAAAACTGACACAATTATTCCATGGTGTCAGGAGATTTTGTACAGATATTCTCAGCAACGTAAGGTAAAGGCACCAGTAGTTGACCATTTTATAGAAAAACATAAAAAATAAGGTTTTCATAAGCACACTTATAAGTGGAATATTTTATGAAAATGAACCTCGGATGCCATGCCGTCTGTTGTTTAAATTTCAAAACAATAAGAACATTTCGAACCTTATTTTTTATCTTTTTCTATAAAATGGTCAACTACTGGTGCCTTTACCTTAGTTTCTCTGAGATGCTTGCTGAACAGCGGATTTCATCGGACACTCTCAGCGATATTGATCCCCTCGAATCAGGATGAACAAATTTTAATAAGCCAGTCAGTTTACTGGGTTTTCTAAAAATCAATTCTCAGACTGCTCTCAGATATTCCCAACAATATAGGTTTCTTTAGACGGAAGAAAAAAATTTCTTTCAATTTTCTACGCCTTTTTGCAAAATTCCCGAAAACTGACACAATTATTCCATGGTGTCAGGAGATTTTGTACAGATATTCTCAGCAACGTAAGGTAAAGGCACCAGTAGTTGACCATTTTATAGAAAAACATAAAAAATAAGGTTTCCATAAGCACACTTATAAGTGGAATTTTTATGAAAATGAACCTCGGATGCCATGCCGTCTGTTTAAATTTCAAAACAATAAAAACATTTCGAACCTTATTTTTTATCTTTGTCTATAAAATGGTCAACTACTGGTGCCTTTACCTTAGTTTCTCAGAGATCCTTGCTGAACAGCGGATTTCATCAGACACTCTCAGCGATATTGATCCCCTCGAATCAGGATGAACAAATTTTAATAAGCCAGTCAGTTTACTGGGTTTTCTAAAAATCAATTCTCAGACTGCTCTCAGATATTCCCAGTAATATAGGTTTCTTTAGACGGAAGAAAAAAATTTCTTTCAATTTTCTACGCATTTTACAATATTCCCGAAAACTGACACAATTATTCTGTGGTGTCAGGAGATTTTGTACAGATATTCTCAGCAACGTAAGGTAAAGGCACCAGTAGTTGACCATTTTATAGAAAAACATAAAAAAAATAAGGTTTTCATAAGCACACTTATAAGTGGAATTTTTATGAAACTGAACCTCGGATGCCATGCCGTCTGTTGTTTAAATTTCAAAACAATAAGAACATTTCGAACCTTATTTTTTATCTTTTTCTATAAAATGGTCAACTACTGGTGCCTTTACCTTAGTTTCTCTGAGATCCTTGCTGAACAGCGGATTTCATCAGACACTCTCAGCGATATTGATCCCCTCGAATCAGGATGAACAAATTTTAATAAGCCAGTCAGTTTACTGGGTTTTCTAAAAATCAATTCTCAGACTCAACTCCCAGATATTCCCAGTAATATAGATTTCTTTAGACGGAAGAAAAAAATTTCTTTAAATTTTCTACGCATTTTGCAAAATTCCCGAAAACTGACACAATTATTCTGTGGTGTCAGGACCACATTTTGTGCAGACATTCTCAGCGATTTCTCCCTCGGACCAATGTGGAAATTCTGCGGCAACAGCGGTTTTTCTCGGACACACTGAATAATGTAGGTTCCCCCAGATCAGGTCAAAGAATTTCTTCCAATAGGTCACGCTCCGTACAAGATTCCCGGGGACCAACGCGGTTATTCAAATCGGCGAACGTTTAGCAGATGTTCCCGGCAATCTAGACATCCACGGGCCAGTGCAAAAATTCAACGGTATCAGCGGATTTCCTCGACTACCCTAAGGAATATGAGCTTCTGTAAACCAACGCGAGAGAAAAATGCCTTCCATAAGCCACGTGCTTTACAAAACTTCCAGAGAATTTTTCTAAAGTTCCAGGCGGATATTCTCAGTGATATAGAGTCTCGGAGACCTTCGCGAAAATTCCGCACCGTCAGCAGATTTTTAGCAAATGCTGTCAGCAATGTAGGCTCTCCTGGGCTGAATGTGAACGATCTCTTTCAATAGGCATTTTAGAAGATTCCTATGGACTAACAAATCCAAGTCGTTGGATATTTCAGTCTACAAAATTCTACGAAATCAATGGATCTTCAGAGATATTTTCAGAAATATAGGCTCTCCCAAATGGACGTTCAAAATCTGTTTCAATATAGGCCACGCAGTTTACAAGATTTCCATAAACTAAACGGAATATCCAAGTCAGCAGACTCTCGCCAGGTGTTTCTAATAACATCTCTAACAAAACCAGTACAAAAATGTCGCGATATAAATGTCCCATGGATACTCTCAGGAATATAAGCTGTTCCAAGCGAACGTTCGAATACTGTGTTAATATAGGTCACGCACTGAACAAGCTTCTCACAAATCAAGACGAAGTCATCATCTCCAGTCTCTGATCGAACGCGTAAATTTCGGAGCTCTCAACGATCAGAAGAGGGTGACAACATAAATTTAAAAATTCATTTTATTATAAAAATTTCTTTTTAAACGATCAGAAATACCCAGAAACGTCTGCGAAAAACCAGTTTAAAGATTCTAAAAGATCAGCGAATTATTCAAGAAACTCAGCAATATAGACTCTCCTACACCAACGTCAAAAACCTGTTTGAATATAGGCCACGCACAGTACAACCTTCCCGCAAACCAAGACGCACATTCGAGTCCTTGGCCCTTCGTCGTCAATTCCCAGGCAATATCGTCGCCCGTCCAATTTCACACGCAGTTACGAACGATCCGAAGTGGATGACAACAAAGAGAGCGGAATCTTTAAATAAAAATTTGCGAAACCTAATGTTCGGAGACACACGTCGATAGAAACTCTCTCGAGTTAAAGTCCGAAACCTCTGTCGGAATACTAATCCACGCACATAACAAGCTCTCCAGAAATCAGAACGAACGGCAGAAGGGCACACCGTCACGAGGATCCCGTAGATTTCGGCAGTCCTCGACGATCTAACGAGGGTGCCGACCAAGGCTCTTCAGCATCAGTGTCAACAAACACGCAGAACGCCACTCGACTTCTCGCCGAGGACATCGGCTGATCCGGACAACATCATAACTCGCGCGCGAAACGTCCGCTGATCCTGCTGGGGGGTGTAACGACACACGTAAACAACAACGAGGGGTGGTTTTCGCGAGGCTGCGGCGCGACGCCACTCGAAACTGCTCGGCGAAAGTTGCTCGGGAAGACGATCGAATCAAAGATGAAGAGAGAGAGAGAGAGGAAGATGGAAACAGATAGGAGAACGAGACTAGTTCCGTGCGGAGGGTTGAAACTGGGGTACCTCAACGGAACGAACGAGATCATGAAGATCGGGCAACTGTCGGTGCACTGGCGACCATACTCGGCGACACTGAGCCACCGCGGTACTTCGCAGCGCCTTTCTTCCTTCTGTTTCACCCCCTGGTCTCAACCCCCTGGCTTCACCCTCTGGTCCACCCCTCCCACCGATTTTCCCACTATACCCCATCTGTGCTCTCGTTCTGCTCTGCTCCGCTCCGCTCTGCTCCGTCTCGTCGGCGAACGGGAAACGACACAGAGCGCTTCCACCGTGGCCGCGTACCTATAATACCCTCTTGGCAGCAGATATCGCGAGGACGAGGGCGCATGCACTGCCTCCGACAATCAATAGACCGTTCTGGTCACGTGAAGCATTCGCGCGGAAACAGAGGGAACGATAGTGGGAGACAGGGAGAGAAAGAGAGAAAGAGGGAGAGAGGGACTGGGAAGTTTCTAGCCCACGGAGAGGGCAGAAGGAAAGGGGTTGATGATGACGGAGAGGGATGAACGGAGAAAGAGGTGCGAACAGTCAAAAGCTGATGCTAGGAGAACAGGAAAATCGAAAGATAACCGGGGATACGGAGAAACAGATTGAGAAGGGGACAGAGAAGCCGTTGAAAGACAGAGGAACGAAAGAAAGGGGTTGGTGATGATAGAGAGGGATGGACGGAGGAAGGAAAGGAAAATCGAAAGAAAACCGAAGATACAGAGAGAGAGAAAGGAAACGATACTGTGAGTCTGGAAAAAAAGGGGAGAGAGACTGGGAAGTTGCTAGCCCACGGAGAGGGCAGAAGGAAAGGGGTTGGTGATGATAGAGAGGGATGGACGGAGGAAGGAAAGGAAAATCGAAAGAAAACCGAAGGTACAGAGAGAGAAAGAAAACGATACTGTGAGTGTGGGAAAAAAGGGGAGAGAGACTGGGAAGTTGCTAGCCCACGGAGAGGGCAGAAGGAAAGGGGTTGGTGATGATAGAGAGGGATGAACGGAGGAAGGAAAGGAAAATCGAAAGAAAACCGAAGGTACAGAGAGAGAAAGAAAACGATACTGTGAGTGTGGGAAAACAGGGAGGGAGACTGGGAAGTTGCTAGCCCACGGAGAGGGCAGAAGGAAACGGGTTGATGATGGTAGAGAGGGATAGATGGTGGAAGGAAAGGAAAATGGAAAGAAAACCGAAGGTACAGACAGAGAGAAAGGAAACGATACTGTGAGTCTGGGAAAAAAGGGAAGAGAGGGGGACTGAGAAGTTGCTAGCCCACGACGAGGGTAGAAAGAAAGGGGTTGATGATGACGGAGAGGGATGAACGGAGAAAGAGGTGCGACGAGTCAAAAGCTGATGCTAGGAGAACAGGAAAATCGAAAGAAACCGGAAGAGAGGGGGACTGAGAAGTTGCTAGCCCACGACGAGGGTAGAAGGAAAGGGGTTGGTGATGATAGAGGGGGATGAACGGAGGAAGAGGAGGTAGGAGTGAGAAGCTCATCGGAGAAGAGGAAAATCGAAAGGAAGCCGGGAATGGATGATGCGACTGCGGAAACACGGGGATGGTTGAATAGACACCTGGGAACGCGGGCAGAATTACGATGTCCCGTCTTGTAAACAAATTAAATATGCAGGGTAGACTTAAGATCTGGAAATAATATTCTAACTATTTTAAGATACAAGCATCAAGATCTCGTGTATAAAATTTGAATCTGACAAGGTTTGTAAAAATTGTGGAATCGTTGTCGTTGCAACAATGTATTGGAACATTGAGAAGATCTCCCAGAAGAAACTTGAAAAGCGTGCAAAAGACGATTGGAAGAGAAAGATTTGCTGGACACAACCAGAGCTAGACGATTTTGCAATTTTGAGGAACACGGCAACCTGTCGTATACCGCGATTAAAAAATTGTTGAAAAAATGTTCAACTTGTACGTTCACTGCCATATAAAAGACAATACGGTCTTTTTAAAACGGTTTATCGAAGTTTGTCTGCGAAGTTCGAATACAAGTAGAACAGTTCGTCCGAATATTTCGGAACTGGTGGGGCCGTGAAGCCTCCCCTAATCTTCCTCTGGTCGTTTTCATCCCGTCTGGCCCGAAGCTGTAATATTGCACCCGTAAAGGGATTGCAGGCTCGTAATCCTTTTAGCACAGCTCGCACGCGAGCGACACGTGACGACGAAGAAAAACGCGCAACGAATGCCATCAGCCTTACATTATCGATCGCGATTGTCGCGTATCGCTACGTTCGGCCACCGAGTTTGATGTGCGCCGGTTTCGAGATGCTCGTTTATAGCCGTTTATAGTCGAGGACCTCGAAAATCTGGCAAGCGGCAGCGCCGAAGAGGGTGAGCTCATTTCCACGGGGGTGCGTGACCTTCGATTTCAAATACTTCGGCATTAGGGATCCTGAACCACCCTTCGCGTCCTCGACACCCCATTCAGCCAGCCAGCCCCATGAATGAGACTGCTGCTTGAGAATTGCGCGATCCGGCGCGTTGCGCTATGGGAATCCATTGAAGTATCGAAACAGGAAAAGGTCTGGATTTTACATCAGAGTTGCATCTACAGTGTTTGCAAATTGTGAGGATGTTATCATAATTTGCAACGAACTCGAAAGAACTCAATTCTTTGGGTCAAACATTAAAAAAAAATAGTTATTCTGTCTTCTAGGGTGTTTGATCAATAATACAAGATAATTAAATATCTCTATTATTTGTCAAGAGATCGAAAAATACGAGTGAGTGCGAAAATTAAATATCAAATATTTCCTAAACTAATAATATTCCGAGTTACACAGGTCAGTACTTTTTTTATAGAGAATGTCTATCTGCATCGACTAGAGTGTTTAAAATCGTACAATTTCATTTAAAAAAGTGGCTTCTAAATTTCCGAAACTCGCGCACCCGAAGAGAAAATTATGTACCGTACAACTTTCGTAAGAATATTTTTCAATATCTGAAAGAAGAACAAAGATATACAATGCGCCACCCTGTATATCGGGGTATTGCTGTGGTTTTATTAGTCGCTTTTGAATTCGTCTGCCAACGATCGATAAACTAATAATCGAGCTCGGCGGGATCGATTGTCGAAACGTGAAACGTACCGTCTCCGATTTTGTGACGCCATGTAACATCGGCATTCGAACGGTACGCGTAACACTATGCCACGTCAACGAGAATAGAACATAGTCGAGCAATGACCCCTGGCAATGTACATCAAAGCAGAACCTCGGACATGTACGAAGTTGTACGGCCGTACGATTGTTAAATCAACAATCGCAACAACCTGTACCGATCGTTTCCAGAGCTGGCGATCTGTTAAAACACCTGAAATACGTGCGCAGTCATAATAGCTGTCCACTCTACTCCTATGGTGTAAGCATGAAGTAATGCGAGTGGGGTGGACACCTATTATGTCCGCGTGCTTCTAATGCCTTCTTTCGAAATTGTTGAATTGTTCTTTCGAACAGGTTATAACGCAATCGCGAATACTTAACGAGGAGATCACACAAGAATATATTCTTTCATATTTCAGCTGAATATTAATGTATCGATCGTTTTCAAACCTTGCGATCTGTTTCCCGAAAGAGAACACTTAAAATACGTTCACAGTTGTAATAGCATAGACGAGGTATAAGGATAGACCTATCATCTTATGGGACTTCGTGTCTCATGTACTGAAATATCGACTGTTAAAAAAATCAGAAGTTTTTAGAATTATTCGTTTATTTTCTCGTATTCGCGAGACTGCAGTGACTATATATAGCTATATTTAATTTTAATTCCTACCACCGAGGATGCTGTCAGCAAATTTTAGTTCCAATTGGTAATACAAGATGTGACACGAAAATGATAATGGGGTTATGTGACCCCAAAAAAGTGGGCCAGAAAAATACATTCGATGGTCTATCCTATACCTCGTCTGTGGTAATAGCTGTCCACTCTACTGCTATCTTGTAAGTCAGAAGTAATGGGAGTGGGGTGGGCAGCTATTATGATCACGAGCATGCTTCGGATGCCTTCTTTCGAAGTTTTTGAATTGTTCTTCCAAGCAAACCATAATCGCAAATTCCTAACGAAATATCGTTCTTGGTCACTATCTTTCGATTCTTGATCAGTATTAACAAAGATGGCTCTAATTGCCCTTCGACCCCTACACCTATAATATCGAGTCCGAAGATTTCAGAATCTACTAACTATGACTGTTACTCGTGTATATTTAGCTCGAAATAAAATTTGATTCAACTATCTGATCATTGTAGACGATGCACGATAAAGATTTTCTTTTCGTACTAGGAAATTGTTAAGGACAAAGAAGTTTTAATTAGTGTTGTTGCGATATTATAATACGAGAAGGAATTAAAAATCGAAGTTTCACAATTGAGAAGTCCACGAATCTTGAGAAATTTTTTGTTAAGAAAAGAAAAATATCCTTCGAGGAAAAACGTTTTTAATGATTATTTCAATCATTGTACTATAAATTCGGACCTCACAGATTACACATTCAATGCTTTCCAGCATCCTAACCCCTGAAAAATTCAACACTGAAGCGTTAAATTCTACGATCTCTATTCTGATTTTGACTTATTTGAAAGGATTTGACAATTTGACATAAGCGTGGTGATCAACTCCTCAGGGACGATTATCAATATTTCAATGTTGATTAGAGAAAGTCAGATTATTAGATGTGATACGTTTTGCATGCATTATTGTTCGTTTTTTAGAATTCGAAAATATAGCTAAGAAAAATACGGAGAGTCTAATTTCTTAATTGGTTCGTCACTGCAAGTAATATCATATGTATAACATCGATCGTGCACGAGCAAACTGACAATCAATCGTCGTCCGTGAAGGGGTAAAAGGGAACATGACAAGCGAAACTTGACACGATGTTCAAGGAAAGACAAAGTTTTATACCCTGTAATAACGTCAGTGACACGATGTATCCTTCCTTGCCGCAGGATCTCTTCTTTCCCTTCAGAAGTCGTGACAGACTTGGAGACAATGAACCTTGGCCAGAACGAACTCCATCACTGAAAATCAACGTGCCACCAGGAATTGCTATAGCGAGCGAAAAGCGTGGAAAACAAACGGTCGTATCGATCGAAGAAATATGTACGTTTACGACGGTGAATAATGCGCACGGGCAGGCCAAACACACCTTGCGAATGACTTGACAGTCGAACGGGTTCCTTTCAGGTCTGCGTTTCACGGGAACGGGGTAAAAGATCGTTCGTTTTTCGGAGCATTACTTGACGAAGCACGATCAACGACTTCGAAGTACCGGCACTGGAGCAGAATGCGCCATATTCGTTTAAATCTTCCTTACCATCAAGCTCGATCGAGATACGTTCGAGAACAGGGAAAGCTGTGTCCTCTTCGATCTCATTGGCTGGTGATTTTGCACCGATTCTTCGCTGAACCTATAACCCGAATATGGCCCAAATTCAATTTTAATAACCCGTTAAGTATTTATCCGATGACACGAACGCGCAAAAGTTGGCTTACCTTTCCTCGTTTTCGAAAGCTTGCGCACTACTGGTTGCGCGATGGAATGGCGGGAATACAAACGCGCTGTTACAGAGCCCACCTTGATTAAATGGAAAGACGGTATGGAGCGTTGGTTGCAGTTGGATATCGTGTTTAAATGGAATCGATGATAACATATTTATCGGGCAACAAGCTGGTTGATCGATTAGGTAATTAATGTTATTGTTTTTAGGAGAAATTATCGGAGACATCTACTGGTAGACCAGATCGGTTTACAACGTATGGATAAGGCAATAAATAAAACAAGAGATTGAGCATCGTCTACGTACTTTTAAAAAGTATAGCAATGTTACATCCCATTGCGAGCTTTCTAATTAGAAAATAAATTCCGCGCCGCGTTTTACACAACGTTTCATTTATTAAACAATCAAAATCCTTTTAGAACCAACGTACTTGTCAAATGAAACAGTCTTCGGATAAACACTAGCAATATTGTATTATTTGATATAATATTTATACACATATACAGTCGTGTTGAATTTCGGGAACACTTTTGCATTTGTTTCCTTCGATGATGTCGTCGATGAAAGCTTTATACCTTTAAATACTTACACGCAAAAAGGGTTCATTTCAAATAGCAATATTATGTTGTATATGAAGTCTATGTTGGAAGGAACATGACAATATGGTCAGGAAGACTGTGAATTTTCGAAATAGCTGGAACCGTCATTGCTTACATGATTTATTATAATACGTGTAACTGCAGATGTAAACAAACACATAAAATATAATCACATTTTGTCATTGTTGTTGAAAACTAAGATCTCATCTAAACTTTACCATATATAGAATATAGACTAAAAAAAAAAAAAAATCTCAATTAAGAAATGGAAGAAAAAAGTATTCACATGGTACTAACCAGAAGTGTTTCACTGACAGCAGTATTTTTAATATAATATTCAACTCAAAAATCTTTTCGGTCAGTCTTCGCTACTATAGACAAATAAATTCTTACAAAATTATCGAAATATACAAGTCAAAGGCGAAGAACAGCGGTACATGGAATACTTTTGTCTCGTACATATTATACATGTACATGTTATTTAAACAAAGAACATCGGTGAATTCTTCATTTGTAATGTCATTTTCCTTTTTTGTTCTTCTGCAAGGTTGTTGATGTCCAGGTTTACACTGAAACATATTCGAACCATGAGTATAAAAAAAGAAAAAAGTACAATCAGTAATATGCGATATTACTAACCCACTGATAAGTGCTCTAGCTCTGAATGCAGCCAAATGAGCGTAATATGTGGGTGCAGGATAGCTGACGGACCTCGTGCAACGAGCGAACAGATGACAAAGGTAGTATGTCAACTGTTCAATTTCATTTTCCGACAAACCGATTTCGTTGGCAATGCATCTGTACTTCGTAGGCCTGGCGGTACCCTAGAAAGTTATATTGCATTAAAAAAATATTCCACAGTTTCACCGCACAAATACGTTCAAACTTCATATCTTAGAAGTGTCATCGCACCCTAGATATTTTATTCCAAAAAGGATTTTATAACTGAGAGAAAGTGAAATGGAACCCATTCATTCATACCACACTTGCATTTTTAACAATTCATTGAATACGAAACAGGTGTACTATTTTGAATTGTGGTATGATCGTTTATAGCGGCGTGACGTGTTATACGTACTTGAATGCTAGCATGCGATACAAGGTAGAAATCTATCTGCGTCGGGTGCGTAATTTCTGTGTCAACGATGGTGCCAGCTTGCACGTTCATGTTCCTATCGTCTGAATTCCTTGGATCCGTAGGGAAGAAACGCGTGTGATGTCTCTTTTGAACAACGAGGAAGGTTATCGGAATTGTTTCTTGCCCGGATCCCATTCTCGCGATAGCTCTTTTTATAGCGGAAATCTCGTAATGCATTACTTGGGTAAGCTGTCCTTCGCTCACACCGTCTCTGCGTAGACAAAAGTGGAATGTGTGTTTTACATCAAATGTGCTCCATACGAGAATTTAAGGGGGTATTCTGGTTTCTCAATCTTAACAAAATCGATTTTTCTTTTTTTGCATTTTTTTGAAGTACAAGTGTTGTCAAATATATGTGATTTGTTTGTATTCGTAAAATTTACGCGGTTAATTGGAATCGTGGCGACTGTCGACCCACGTTTTTCGTTTAAAAAGATATATATGACTTTTTTAATTGTGAAGTACAATCAATAAATATGTGTGCAGAATCTCAATGCAAAAGGTTCAATAGTTTTTCTGAATAAAATTCCTAAAAATTTGTGCAAAAACGGCCTTGAAAATAAGAATACCCTTCCCCCTCTTAAGACCTTGTATAATGTTTACCGATAGAAGATGATTCTTAGCGGTTTGTAACGTGTAGATGTATAAAAGAACATCATCTGTTTGACCATTATCTCCTCAAGATCCAGGATCATTTCTTCCCTTGGTGGCTGAAGTCTCAGTTCAATGTTATATTGAAAAGCTGATGGACTATGACTAGCAGCAACCTACATAAAAAGAAGAAAAAGATTATTTAATACGATGACACAGAGAAGTGATCCAGGATCATTTTTACCGCGGCAATTGATGGTATGTCTGTAGCATCAGGGGACGGGTGAGTTACGTCTGCACCAACTAACATACACGGGCTGCACAAGCAAGGTGGGCTAAAAATATTTAATATGCACACTTAATATTCATCGAACAGAAATTTAAAAGGATCCATTGGATACAGTTAATATTACCTTTTCAGAAGCTTATGGTTAACACCATTGAGTTTCGAATTGATTTTCAACAAAATGTTTGTAACCGTCGCAGGGTTTAATTTTCTTAATGTTTGTGCTTTTATCACTTGGGTAACTACACCACCCTCTGTTTTTAATTCGGATATCTGTTTCACCGTATCTGAGAATTTTTAGACAATTGTTCAGTAATGATACTTTTAACTTTGCAAAAGGTTACACTTATAATACTTACTGTACCCGTTGTCAAAATTTGGGATTATTACTACAACCAACTTTATGTCTTGTTTCTTTTTTTCGGCAAAATACGCGGTTATTTTATGAAAATCTTTGTAATGTATAGATAAACACGTAAATGGTGTTTGCGCCTTTCCAACATTCATGTTGATGGTTCTGCCTAAGGAACGAATTACAAAGAAAAACTGAAGCTCGTACTTTTAGATTCAATCAAATTCTCTACATTGTGTCAGTTCTAGATCATTTGCAATACTTTCGAATGACAAACTAACCAACTTCCCGCAACTGACGATGTAAACCATCCTGTAGTGTGCATTCCTGCGTGTATCCGTCCAAATTCAAGATAGTCCACTCATTGTCTGCTAGAGTGGTTGGTTTTAAAAATTTCTCGGCCCGCCACACTCCTTTCATCACATTTACCGGTGTCGGCCGATCATATTGTAATTGGGGAGCCTCTAATACACGAGCCGGTACTTTCTCAAAATCATGACTTACGGACAGGTTAAACTCCTTCATAAGCGTCGGCTGCTCATTTATTCTCATACGGTTAAACTAAAAGAGTACCTGGTGTTAGTAAAAATCGAATGCTTATGAATATGACTAAATGTACAGTATTCCTACTCCATTCATGATCTTCTCCTTGCGTCTCTTGGTGTCAGTCGCTGCATATCTGATCATCTTTGATGTCTGACTCTCATCCATTTTCTTTTGCGTGACTTGTCCAGCCACGATCATGCACAACTATAGAATAAAAAGTAAAAGTCGTATGACTAAGTCGTATGTGAAAAGCAAACCGTGTGCGTAGGTGAACCTGCAGAACACCTACCTACCCTCCAATTTCGATGATTTTTTAGGATATGCAGTTGTACATGGGATCTTTAAGTTTATCCGATTCTTGTTTCATCCTGGTTTTTGCGAATATCTCGGAAACTAAGAGCAAGACTGCTACCATTATAACGGAAAAGTAACTCAAAATGTTGAGACTCGTAACATATCCAAAAATCATCGAAATCAGAGAATAGGCAGCTGTTCTGCAGGATCACCTAGACTTATATACCTCAGCCGGCAGATGTATCTTCCGCTGATTAGTTCGAGATCCTACCCAAAGGCAAGGCAACTCTGGATACTGCAACCTGTAATTTTTCTGCTGGGCAAAGTACTTCTCAACTGTGCAAGTTTGTCCGTTTTCTAGAGTAAACTGATTCCGTCTCGCACACTCGACTAATCCGTTTACTCTGTAAGTTCTTTTGCTGTTAGGTTGTCCTGGTATCTCATACTGAACTTTTAATCCTTTCAAAAACTTCGTTATTTTGTCATTGTTGCGTTCCACATCTTTCGCTGTTATATTCTGCAAAGGTGCTTCATCTCTAGGATGTTTGCACAAGTCTTTCATCAAATCGATAATCGACTGAGGAGTTGGGAACCCTTTGTGAGCAACTAATTGGAAAACATGTATTCGTTACGATCGAATTGTTCAGGCTGGAAGACAATAAATATAACTACGATAATATCTTACCGTCCACGTTCAAGTAAGGTTTCCATCCGACCACAGCGGACTGGAAAACTCCGACCCACAAGTCTAAGCCATTCGTCAATGACATAACTCTGCCTGGTTGTGGCGGTTGGAAAAGCGATCTGCCCACCTATTCAAGAACAGGATTTATGCAAATGGTGGCAATAACACCTACACCGAGTAGGAGAGTTCATATGAAAAGTGTCTCAATGTTTGAAGTAACTTACATTAACCGAAGTACATGCTGCTCCATGTCTCAGAATGATATCCAAAGCTTGTATACTACTCTGTTCTCTCCTCAAATCTGTGTGTCCACACTTAATATCTTTTAACCATGACAAATCAAGAACTGCTGCTTTTTTTAAATACACCTTGAAGGTACGTTCCTGTTGGCGTTCCACATCGAAAACTTTCACTTCTTCTCTCGGCTGCAAAAGAAATGTTACGTGCAAGTTCTAGATAGAGTGGCACAGTACTCATTCATATATTCTTAAAAATGCAGAAACTTTGTGAACTTTAAGTTTAATATGGTGTAAGTTTACAGCTGTTTGTAAAGTGCATTCCATATACATATTAAACAACTATTTATCATTTACATACACTTTCATCTCCGAATGGAAGATCCTTTGCGCTGTACACATTCTTTTTGCCATCAAACGCAGGGTGTCTGTTTGGGAAAAACATCTTCTTATATGCATCAAACACTGGTCTCATCAAAAACTTTGGCTTATCTGGTTCAATAACCACATCATAATGTACGACATGCGATTGAAAATTATTAAAGTTGATTTTAAACATATTCGTCTCCACAGTAATTCTCCGTCCTTCTGTTCCTCCTGTAAGGCACTTTCTCTTTGGTATTTGATCCAAGTACATATTTTGCATAGCAGTTGATAATCTCCCCATATTTCCACTATGACCACCATAAGTTGCCTATAAGAGTTGAAACAATGAAATACGAAGTCTACTAATTAAATACAAATACCATAATATATATTGCATTAATAAGTATGCATTACAATTTGCAATGCTGGATCTGCAGATGAGCTTGCATGATGCTGCTGCTGCACTGGCTCAGCAGGTGGTCTTTGTTTCTGTGGCCCTTGTTGTTGCTGCTGGGGCCTAGGTGGTCCTTGTTGCTGCTGCTGGGGCCTAGGTGGTCCTTGTTGCTGCTGCTGGGGCCTAGGTGGTCCTTGTTGCTGCTGCTGGGGCCTAGGTGGTCCTTGTTGCTGCTGCTGGGGCCCAGGTGGTCCTTGTTGCTGCTGCTGGGGCCCAGGTGGTCCTTGTTGCTGCTGCTGGGGCCCAGGTGGTTTGCGCTGCCATGCACTAGGTGGCCCTTGTTGTTGCTGCTGGGGCCCAGGTGGTCCTTGTTGCTGCTGCTGGGGCCCAGATGGTCCTTGTTGCTGCTGCTGGCGCCCAGGTGGTCCTTGTTGCTGCTGCTGGGGCCCAGGTGGTTTGCGCTGCCATGTACTAGGTGGCCCATGTTGTTGCTGCTGGGGCCCAGGTGGTCCTTGTTGCTGCTGCTGGGGCCCAGGTGGTCTGTGCTGCCATGCACCAGGTGGTCTTTGTTGCTGACCATGCCCAGCTGATGTCTGTTGCTGCCCACGTCCAGCTGATGTCTGTTGCTGCCCACGCCCAGCTGATGTTTGTTGCTGCCCGCGCCCAGCTGATGTCTGTTGCTGCCCGCGCCCAGCTGATGTCTGTTGCAAAGGTTCTTGCTGCGACTGTCCTTTGTTCTGTCCCTTTCCTAGATACCGCAAACAACTTTAGATACTATTAAATATTCCACCTTTTATCAACAAATAGTTTCAAAATTTCTTTACGTCGTGAAAACATTTAGGGAAAAATTTTCAGGATGATTCTCCAGGACAATGTAAAACGAAAATCAAAAATTAAAAAATTATGTTTTCAACTTCATTTTGAAATTATTAACGATCATTCTGAAGGTCACTCAGTTTTGACAATAGCAGCACGTGTGCACGTGATACTCAATGTTTATTACATGAAAGATATGTTCTACAAAACATAAATCAAACAATTGAATCATTTAATGTGTATTATTATTCAAATCATATTGTAGAAACTCTATACAGGCTTCATAAAGGAGTTACAAATAATAGTTACCCTGTAATGTTCATAAATTGATAGAAATATCAACATAATCATATGGAGCTACGTTAAATAAGTTTAGAGAAAATTAAAGGTTCTTGGAAATCATCATACGAAAACGACAGAAAACGTCACGAAAAATTGTAAGAAGCAGAGAGGAGTATTACAGACATTGGCAACAAAAAAAATAGTACTGATAATAATAGGTGTGAAATACGTTACAAAGAATCTATTTAAAGTGATGTATATTCTCATTATTAATTCGTTATTTGCGAACTAACGGCTTCTGAAAGTATTACATGGTTATACCTTTCTTTCCCATGGTGTTTAATTATCCACTAACTGCACAAAGTGAAAACAATTCGAAATCCCAGTAAGTGCGTAACGACAGATTAAACTTGTATTCTTCACTGTTCTATAGAAGCGTAATTCGTATAATACGTTGCATCAATCTGTTCCAGCACAGAAGTACGTATTAGTCATCTCGTTCACGAAATACAAAATGCCCCGAACGAATCTTAACCGTATTTATCTATTGTCAACTGTATTGATTGCAATTTCGCAAACCTTCGCATTAAAAATATCTAGTCAAGTAGTTTCGACTTCTAATTGGTAGTTTATACGTCACTGATAATTCTTACTGGATTTCTAGCCAATCATACGCAGAAACAGTTCGTTTTACTCCACATAAGTACATAAAGATACAATCACCTTGTATTTTTATTATTTATTCAAACGATCAAACAAGGAAATGTGATCACATAACTGTACGCACAAAAGCAAATCAACTAGTAAAATCGTACTATACAGCGTTCCCGCATTCTGGCTCGGCTAACGGCAACACTACGGGTCCTGCCGCCTTTGATTGGTCCGTATTTTTCGTATATTACTCCTTAAAAAATTGGAGGCGTAAATTTTTGCTAAAGAATAAGTTACTTCAAATGACCTCAGGAACCACTCTTTTCAAGGTTTTCCGACATTTTTGGGACACCTTGTATAGATAAGCTATTAAATTACAGCGACTACACCGTAGCTTCGTGACGTCACTCACAAGGAGAGACCTTCGGGTCAGCGATTCGGTTGAAACTTTGCACAATTATAGATCTCGTACTCCTGTTCCCGAATATATACCATTATAGGGGCAGATGGCCAATAGTTTTCGAGATATTGACGATTAAAGTTTCATTATTTCCTATGAACCTAGTTTCATTATTTTCTATGTAATATCATATTTTTTCTAGCATACAACAAGAGTCGGTGTGGCGCAAAGGTAGCGTTCCAAGTTTTCAGCCGGACGACCAGGGTTCAAATCTTGCCGAGTAAACTCATTCCTTTTTTAATTTCATTTAATGTTTTATCATTGCATATTTATATTATTAATTTCAATCGTTTAAATTTCACGCATAAAAATGCATTTTGAATTATAAATAACATGTATTTATTAACAACTGTAAGTATTCTACTATAACTATTCTACTTCTGTTAGTAAATAAATACATGTTATTTATAATTCAAAATGCATTTTTATGCGTGAAATTTAAACGATTGAAATTAATAATATAAATATGCAATGATAAAACATAATGAAATAAAAAAAAATGGGTTTAGTCGGCAGGATTTTAACCCTGGTCATCCGACTGAAAACTTGGCACGCTACCGTTGCGTCACACCGGCTCTTGTTGTATGCTAGAAAAAATACGGCATTACATAGAAAATAATGAAACTTTAATCGTCAATATCTCGAAAACTATTAGCCATCTGCCCCTATAATAATGGTATATATTCGTAAACAGGAGAACGAAATTTATAAGTGTGCAAAGTTTCAACCGAATCGGTGACCCGAATGTCGTGGCCTCTCCTTGTCAGGTTCTGACAAGTTCTGATCATCGTCGCGGGATCAAGACTTTTCTCCCACTATAACTTACCCCTTCTACGGCGTCATTTCCCCATCTCTCGGCGGCGAGCATCCCCACCGTATCCGCTACGGACCGTTCACGTTGGAAGTGATTATTTCGTTGGAATTTCTTTGAGTTTCAAGCGTAATTTTTAAAAGATTACTAAGATTACATTGTTAACCCTCTACGGGCCCGTGTAACTTTCAGGTCACATGCTAATATATCGACATTTTACCAAATAATTTCAGTTTTTTCACAGGATGATGTTTCGTCTTAATTATATAATGTCTCTGAGATAACCAATAACAATATTGACGACAGTTAGCAGCATCATCAACTTGAAATATAACAGTAAATGCCTTGCAAGTTGTCTGCAAATAGAAACCAACGGAACAAAATCCGGCCCATAGAGGGTTAAGTTGAAGTTTAGCCGTTTAGAATCTACTGCCAGTACTGATGAAGACAATGCCAATCACTTCACAAGATATACCTTTGAAAAAAAAAAGAAAACAGCTTACATTGGTGATTTTCTTAATTCTGATATGATAACTGACCATGAGAAGCATTTTTTCTATGATATTAACAATAATCAAATATAATGCGAGAACCTTGTGTATTTGGTAGATGTTCAAGAAAGAGAGGGATTGCATTTAGGCACGAAAATAAAAAGACGTCACATTAACCGGTTTAAGGAAAAGATGAGAGTCAAACTAGCAGCACAAACGTTTAGTTTACATAGCTAAAGACAATACCAATATGACGGCACCCTTATCTGTTAGAAACGCTTAAAATCGCTCAACTTTACACACTTACAACTTTTGAATCAGTGAATTCCTAACATTAAAAGTTGGATTTTTTTTATCATTTTCTCGTTAAAATCTACAGAATTACACAAAAAAGTAAAAAAATTTTAGTTTCCCATAATTATATTAACCATGAGGAGCAAAAATGCATGTAGAACGAAAACAATCTATAATTTATTAATAGAGAATTTGGAAGATGATGATTTAGTGAAAAGAGTAATGATAATGACCATAGTTGTTTCTGTATAAGTGAAAGTAATTCCACAAATTTATCGTTACATACTATACAATATTAACGATAACTGCGTTGGTGTAGTTTCAAAACCTAAATATTATTACTTACTTTAAAAATTTCTCCTGTCATATAGAGTGCTTAGCGATTTCAATGGCATGTTTATAAAAACAGTACATAAATAGCCGCGCCGAGCTAACGCGTATGTTGTCATGTATGGTCCGCTTATATTATTTGTATTATAAAAAACTTACTTACAATTTTTGGAATGTCTAAAATGTAATGAAAATTGTAATGAAATACTGCATTTGTTTAGAACAATTGCAAAATAAATGGTGAAAATAAATATTTTATCAAGTGAATTAATTTTTATTAGATATTCTATTGTTTTCACTGTAAGCATCTAAAATATCATTTTCACTGATTCGTTAGATCAGCCGTTATAATTTAATGAAAAAAGGTTGACACTCTATTTTATTTTATTTTTAGGTCTGTAAAACGTTTAAATGTAAACGTTTTAACGTCTGTAAACGTTTTTTTTAGGTCTGTCAATTTTCAATATATCGGAAAATCCTTTAAGATACATTCATACAACACTAAATACTACACATATTAGAATTTGGACAAAATCCGAAACTCTACTCCAAAAAGTGTGAGATTTCGCGTGAAATGAGCCTTGGAGTGGTATTATCCACCGATATACAATCAACGAATACACCCCACGGTAGTGGGACTACATTTTTCACAAATTTCGTACACATTTCTTTTACATGCAGCGAGACATCGAGTCTTTGAAATATTTTTCCACAAATAATTTACCCAGAGATGTTTGTAGGTATCTTGATTGGTAGGTCCTTACGGTGCACGGCATGTCGGTACGAGCGCAAGACGAAAAGTGTCGAGAACTATGCGAGTCCTTGTATCCCCACTCTACCTTTCCCTTCTACGACTTTTCTGGATCAGAACTAGCCGTCTTTTAGCAAGGAAAAGAAACCAGGGCCGTCTTTTGACAGTCTTGAAACCGAACGCTCATTATTTTTTTAACCAGGATTAGAACGTACAGCTTAATTGTTTTATATGGAATATGTAACTGACATGTAAATCGTGTGTACAAAATCTCTAATTAATATAAATTGTAATGATACGTATTTTATTTTTTCCAATTTTGTAGTTGCAAATTCTTTCATCAATAATTATTTTTTCCACCTCGGCACCATAAGATTTTTATTAGATGACTTTAAAAACTTATTAGAACTATTTTTAAATAATTTTATTCGCGCGCGCGCGAAAACATTCTAGTTTACCCTTTATTTCACCGTTCTACTATTTTTTTATGAGCTGCATTGCAGCTCTGTGTAACTCTATTTTAAAACAATAATATATAATTATACATATAATACATAATTATGTTTTAAACGCAATACATAATGACATTCTTAAATTAATTCTTCCGTGTGGATTTTCCGAACTTGTTGGAATATTACGACCAGCTACGACTCGTCTTCTGACATGAAAAGTTAATTTGCCCATGCAACATGTTTTCCATAGATTGGAACAGTCTTGTCCAGTCTTGTGTTGTCTCGTCCAATCACGTTTAATCACGTGATGTTTCGTGAACGTGGTGCCATCTAACGTAGTTCCTTCTCAAGTGAATTAAGCGGTCCAAGGTCATACATATGAGTGGACACCCCGTGGTTACGTGGTTACGTGTCCCCCCAAAAAGTGGCCACGAAAATGCATTGGGTGATAGGTCTATCCTATACCTCGTCGGTGGTTCTACCCAAGAAAATATTACATATATACACCACATTTTCTTATAATCTTTGGGAAAAAGATTTATTGCAAATAAACATGGAGGGGAAAAAAATATTATTCCGATATTTGTGATTCGGTAGCTTGTAATATGACGAAGTTTCATTAATTTTGAACAGGTCATGATTTTAGACTTTTTTCCACTGGATTATTAGTACAGGACGACCACTGTGGCGCTGAAACTTTTCAGCGATGTCGGTATTTTAGATCGTGTGACATCACAGACTTATTAAGTCTGTGGTGATAAGGAACCCCATATGACGATTGGTCTACGTCTACTCCTATAGCTAGCCTGTGCCGCTATGGTGGCAGTAGCTGTTATGCTTCTTCGGGGAATAATGGGAAGATGGCGACGTATTTGAAGCGAACGTCAAAATTGTTTGATATTTCTTTGTCACGACCGTCGGTGGACATTAATCTTCGCGATCTGATATGTCCGGTGTGCCGTGGCATCCTGTTCGAGCCAGTAACGTTACCGTGCACGCACAGTTTATGCTTAAGATGCCTGAGAGGTACATTCGAGCACAATAGCTTGAGCTGTCCTCTCTGTCGAGTACGAGTTGGTTCCTGGCTACGTACAGCGACCAAGACTGAAACATTAGTTAACAACGGTCTCTGGGAACTAATCCGGACGAAGTTTCCGAAAGAGGTCCAGGACAAGTACAACGGCGACGACAAAGATATCGAGCTGGATGCTGGTGAGTTTCTTATTGAAGAAGATAAACAAACGTAACATAACCTCTGTCAGTAGCGTAGCACGTATACGTACACAACAATCTCTGGCTGCATATTCATGCGTATGTGTGTGTGTATGTCCACGCACGAATCAGTGGCAACCCGTGTAGCCTCATGTCTGTCTTGAGCAGCTAGAATAACCGATCCGCTTGATTCTCTATGAAAATTCGAAGTTTCATTTTCGTCGTTGTAGAGTAAGGAGAATCTGTCGTACTAGTGGTTTTGGAGATGTGTGTGTGTGTAGTACATCCAACTGGATTTGTTCGCGTGGGAATACTGATGGCTTCTATCTTTGTAGAATTTGTTGCTGCTAATAGAATACTCAGCGAAGCTGGCGAAATCCGTAAGGAGTATGAGGTGCAACTTCAAATGGTTGAAGAGGAGATGCAGTGTCAAAGGAAAGCTGAACAGATAGCCAGTGAGGCTTTGATTCGTAAGATCCAGGAGGAGGAGCAACGACAACAGCTGACTCAATTGGCGCAGGATCAATTGCTTGCCAAGACATTGGCGAAAAAGCAGATCGTCGAGAAGCACAAAGACATCGCTAAATGTTACAATGATCGTCCCAGCACCTCCAGCACTTCTTCCCTGGACACGTCGAAGTTCAATGCTGTTGCTATGACGGAAGTAAATCCGTATAGATTGCAATTTCATAGTACCGAATGTGAGAAGGAGACGCCTCTAGAATATCAGGACAGCTCGGGGTTAAGGAGACAGAATATTGCGTTGATATCTAAGATACACATAGATAGGCACGCTTCTAGTACAAAGAATAAGAACCCGTCGGCCGAATGCAATGACGGGATGCCGAAGTTTTGTTGTCAGAAACAAATACCTATATATAATACCGTGGCTAGAACGCTGAAGCATCAAGCGGTAACGAAAATGATAGAACCCTGTACCTCAGATTGTCCTGCAGAGAATGCAAAGACTTCTCTGAAAATCTACGGTACCCGGAGCAAGGAGGAGTTGCATGTACCAAACGATGTTGTAAATAGCAAGAAAAAAAGTTTAGGGGTGGAGGTGTGCATGACTTTGGCCGAGGATGACGAAAGAACCGGCAGCGCGGAGAGCGCGGGTAGTCACGACAGCATCAATCAAGAAATTCATCATTTCAAACCCATCAAGGCTATGCCGCGAACACCATTGAAAATGTCCACAGGTCGGAACCTTATTTTTCTCTTTAATCTGCCCCCCTTCTGACTATTCATTCATTATATTTCTATTCTATTCTAGATGGGAGGCAAATAGACCCAAAATTAATTCGAGTTGTTCCTGTCTTGAAAAGAATGTCAAACGTGATACCGAAACCTCCTGCTCAGGCACACTTAAAACGAATTATTGGCTGTTCCTGGAGCGCATTTCGAGGTATGTTCACTTCAAAACGACGTAAAAGGTCACCTTACTAACTCTGGTTCTTGCTAGATGTCTACTCCCTTACTTTATATAAATAAATATTAATTTTTCTCATGAGATCGTTGCTTGAATCGAATTTAATTAGAACTTGTGGGCTCTACAGGAGTTCAAGAAGTAATTACTGTGACGAGAAAGAAAACACGAACCGCTTTACTTACACGTTTCATCGGTTGCAGGTAAAAGCAAGCAGAGCTTCAAGGAGAAGGAAGCGTCGAAGGAGGACACGGAGGCGATCGAGCAGAAACCTTCGACGTCCTACAACAGCCAGTCACAAGTCGTCCCGAAGAGAACAACGAAGGCCCAGTCGCAGGACACTGGGCACAAGCAGCTCGACCTGGTCGCGGAGATGTCTTTCGACTCGAACAAGAACTATGCGAAGTCGTCGAGTCGGATGGTGAACGGCGCGAGGTTTGGCGAGAAGTTGACGTTGGAGGACCAGCTGGACATGGAGAAGATCCAGAAGGCGTGGAAGTCGCACGTGGGCAACGGGATGGCGTGCAAATCGAAGCGGCAGAGGAACCTATGGTCGAAGAAGGAGGGGAGAAACGCGGCCGCCAGCAAGTACACGGAGGATATCGAGGCGCGACACTCGACATCGTCGTCGGCGTCCGTGAAGGTTAGCTCGCCTTGCGACGAGGACTTCGAGGTGCAAGGGGAGGACCACATCACGATGGAGAACATAGCGGAGCGGATAAAGAGGAGGCGGACGAACGTGGACAAGAAGGAGAACGGGCTGTCCTCGTTGAGCCTGGAATCGGAGGCCGGGGTCGCGAAAAGGAATACGAGGAAGAGGCTGTGCCGGAAGGAAGACCTCGAGTACAAGATCAACGAGGACGTACCGGCGATGGTGCAAAAGAGGAGTCGAACCAAGTTCGTCCGCGGCACGTTGTCCAAGTCGAAACAGCGGCGGGCGTGTCGGTCGAAGCAATCCAGCACGGAAAGCTCGGAGAAAAGCGACGCTTCGGCCAGCTCCGGGTTCAATCTGGCTAATTTCGGTCGCAGGAAAGCTGCCAGGAACCCGAGGCACGCGGTCAGCTCGTCCGGGAACAGCGAGCAGGATCCGGTGTTCGAGAACGCGGACGACGCGAACTATAATTCGTCGGAGTCGTGCAGCGAGCTGCCGGAGACCGTCCCCGAGAACAACAATACCACCACCGAGGTGGAGATGAGCACCGAGAGGAACGTTCTCTCTGACGAGTTGATCGTCAAAGAGCAGGAGCGAATGGAACGGCTGGTCATACAGGAGAGAGAGGACTTCGAGCTGGCACAGAGACTGCAGGCGAAGTTCGACGAGATGGAGAGAATAGCCGGTCGGACCAGACGATCCAGAAGAGCTATCGAGGACGAGTCGGTGCACCTGGATCTGTACAAGATCGAGCCGCATACTGCCAAATCATCGACCAGCCTGAACCTCACTGTGAGCACGGAAGCAAAGAAACGGGGGAGGCCCTCAAAACGGGTGAAATAAACACACTCACATACACAGAGCGAGAGAGAGATTGAGATAGGTAGCTAGAGAGGGAGAGAGCTAGAGCTAGAGAGAGAGAGAGAGAGAGCGTCCACTATTCGTCGTTGCATCTGATCTGCGAACCCTCCAAACGGATGTTCCTATAAATTGTAAAAAGAAAAGAAAGAGAGACGAGAGAATGCCGAGGTTTGGATTTCCTTCTTGTACAATACTTTTAATCGTATTTTTAATCGAATTATTTGCGTGGCATCAAATACGTACCTGGATGTGTTACTGCGACCGTGGAGTAAGAAGACAAAGAAAAGGAAAGGACGCGCGGCTATTATTTACCGAAGCCTCACTTGAGACGATTAGATCATTCTTTCGGGAGAGTCTCTCCTGTGAATCATTCTTCTTCTACTTCTTATTCTTTTTCTTCTTTTGTTTGTCTTTTCGTTTAAACGTTTTTCGAACGAGACAGTGAACAATGGGAGACTACCGCAATACATAGGATAAATTTTCTCGAGATTAAAATCATAGCTTTAACGAAAGGTTACAGTATTTTACACCGTTTCGTCCCTCATAGCGGTCAGCTATCGGCGCGTGTCTCTCGGAGGAGATTCTGCCAGCCACCGCGCGAGACCGCTTGTTTTGTTTTTTCTCATCTCATTCTCTTTGCTTTTTCTCGAGAGACTAAATGACAGCGAGAAACCGTCCCGTGACGGTACTTCGACGCGCGTAGGGTCAGTTTTGTAGCGGCCTTCGTCATCGTGCTACGATCGAATAAATTTAACGTACTATCGTCGGGTCGGGGGCTAGACAATTTCCGCCGTGGCCATCGACACTAACCAAATCAATGCGAAACACATCGTGTTACCGATCTTCGTAGACACTTTGTTCGGTGAATACAAACCGGGAACGTGGCCAAATATGGAGTACCGTCTCGCTTTTCAATTATTATTCTTAAACTCTCATGGGCAGACTGCGGATTTTTATGTGAAATTAAAATTGTGGCAAATGTGAGTGTAGCGTGGGAACTACGTAGAAATTTATTCCCTGTTTCAATCATTTTAATACGTTGAAAATGGTATAACAGTATTTCTACATTTTTGGAATATTGTTACCGTTTTAAATTGGAGCTGCTCATTTTAGCCAGAAACACATAACGGGATATTTTATATTTGACGTAAATTTAAGGTCAGTCTTGAATTCTTAAGATCATACACAATATCGAATATTGAAGTAATATGAAAAAGTACTGTACTAATTAATGCTGGCATTAATGTAACATTTCTGTAGAAAACAAAGAAGGAAATTCTTTTAGCCTTTACATTGGTCCAGACACTATGGTAATTAAAAGACATTCGGAGAGGAATTAATAAATTGCCATTTGCAACGCTTATACGTATGTCCAAATATTAAACTTTCATACTGCTCAGAAATAGTTGCACAAAAGATTTTAGGATTGAGTCCATTTTGAGCCTTTACACGTCAATTTCAATCTTCCATCAGCCAGTTTAAATTGTTAGCTATCCAATGAGAGGATTAACATTAATTTCCTCAATATATGTTTAATAATGTGCAAAAGAGCGTTACGCATAAGGATTTGAATAGACGTGAATATGGTTTATCATAAAATGGTAAGAAGCATGATTAAAAATGAAAAGCATCACAGATAATTACCAAACTAAAGGACCTAACGTTTCGGGGTCTAGAAATATAATTTTCATCCGATATCTTCACAATTTCAACAAAATAATCTCTGTAATTTTAACTGATTTTTTACATGCGGGATATTTACGCTGCTGCATGTTTGGCTACAATATTTCCCAGTGATCACCGAAAGAAACCACTAATTATTGAAAGGGGGGGGGGAAAGAAGCGGAAGTTAGTTACGACTCGGCCCGACAAAAAATTAGGGGAGCGAGCGAACCTCACGGTGACCGCGTAAGCATGCACACGGAATAATAATCGACGTTCGCCGACACATGCTTGTTTTCCATTTAATACTTAGAAGCGTGTGCGTACTGTTTTCGATCCCCGGATCGAACGCCGTATAGACAGCTATATTTTTTTACAGAGAGTCGCCTCGCATGACGGATTTATGACGCTTCCAGTCGTTTTCGTATAATGTTAGCGTTAAGTGCGTGAAAGAAAACTAAGCGAAAAAGATTAAACTCTAGAAGCAGACAAAAAAAAAACGAAAGAAAAAAAAAAGAAAACAGAAATACATAAGAGAACGCGGTAGAGGACTCGCCCGTTTCTCACGATGAATGAAAGGAAATGAAATTTGCGCGAAAACACGAATTTTGCCTCGTGTCGTGCCCCCCGGTTTTTCTCGGCGATGCTTTTCCAAGTGCGTCCCCTTCTTAACGCTTTCGAAGTCTGGAACGCGACGCGATCACTATGATATATCCTGGAATCCCTGGCATCCGGAGATCATGGCTCTAAGGAATGAAAAATCCTGCGTTCTCGGCAGGATCCCAATCTCCCATGCACAACCGTCCTCCCGTTTAATTCGAGGTCTCTGTTTCCGTGAAATGTTTTAGTATAACAGTGCCCGTGGCGTTTCGGAGATGGTCGATCTGTTATCTGCGTGCTTTAAATTTGTTTTTTTTTTTTTAGGTATGAAGTATTTATCGAAGTTCCTAAATTGTGATCCATAGTTAAAAATTTCTAATTCACTGCCAAGGATTTCTTAAAAGCATTTTTAATGGCAATAGCAGGTTCAATTGCGAATCAAAGAATCACCTCTTTGCGAAACAGTCCAATCATCTCTGTTAAAATAATTGTTTAAAAACATATTTTTCTGAAACTGACTGAAAGTAGACGCCGCCGTCGATTGCAATTTTTTCAATCACGCGGGCATGTTTAACTCTGGACAATTAAGCTGTATGGGCATCGAAATCACAGTAGGTCGCTAGTAAATTATTAGAGCCACAGTTAGAAAAATTGATTCTTTAACCATGCGACGAATAATATTGTCTACGGTGCTGTTGAATGTGCAATTGTAATTTTGGAACATCAATATTATATACGAAAGTGATAAGAATTCACTGTAGCTAGATTTTCATTTAAAAATGCCAAGTGGTTCTAATATTTTGATCATCCATTGTATGTTAAGAACGTTATTAGTAGGCAATTTATTCTGTTCGAATAAATTGAAGAAAAATATTTTTATCTTGTAAACGAAAAGGATGAATAAAATTTGAAAGCTGCTGATTAGAAAAAGTATAATCCATGATTTTTTTAAGAGGACTATCTATTATTAAAAGTTGTTTGGTCATATCCAAACATTTCGATCTCGATTTTTCCAAAAAGTTAGTTATCCAGGGTTAATTAACACATGCGTGGAACAGAGGCCAGTTTTTCTCGTTTTGTTAATTTTGTTCGAAAGACCAGTTTCTCCCCCTGTCTTTCCTAGCCATTATCAAAAAATCATACGTAGTTCCGAGGTTGGATCGACAGCGTGGATCCAACGGTATGAATCTCGATCGCAGTTCATCGCCGAGCTTTTCGTTCGCAAACACGGAAACCGATCACGCGCCATTGCAGCCATAAAACACTATTTTGTTCGAGCGTGTGGAGTCTACCGATTGTTATTTAAATATAGATCATATGTTTATAGCGGTGAACGAATTACTAGACGGTTGACGGGACGCGGGATGATCGAGAGATGATCTATGGATCTCGTCGGACCTCGTCCCGCCAATAGCAATAGTCTTTGTTTCTTTTTTTACTTTATACAAGATAGAATGATTATAGATAACGTATAATAATAGTTGATCGAATAGCGTACCGTACGTTCGAACCGAGGAAACGTATATTTGTAATATTTCGGGAGAAGTATGAACTTGTTTCGCGGAGGAATTTATGAAATTTGGGAAATTCGTTCCAACAGGCTGTTTCATTCAAATTGATTACTTTAAACATTTTAATTATTGTTGATAATAGAAAAATATATCTGGGGAAAGGGTGATTTTTGGTTCAAGAACAATAAATATTATAATAAGCAATAAAGTTTTCTCGAGGACATAGTTGTTGAGACTTTAAAGTCGTCGATATTTTTGTAAATGGGACTGTATATTTTTACAATTGTCGTGCAATTGCCAAGATCAAGACAAACCCTATTATCTACAATATCATGATCTTGTAATTAAGAAATGGTGAATGATTTCTCTATCATAATTTCATAACTACATGCCACATGTTTTTTGGTACTCGAGGGCGCTTGAAGGTCATGATATTATAGACCGTTTATATTATGATTCGTCGTGACCTTAGCTATTAGATAACATACAATCCTATTTTTGTTTTTTAAAAATTATATCGATCATCTTGAAATCTCGAAAAATCTGGCCTTGAGAAAATTTCGGTTCTGCACTACAATATTTTTGTTCCTGGAACCTAGTTGTTTTTTCTTCTGATGTTGTTTTCTATTAGTAGCAAAGATTAATAATATTTAAGGTGCTGAAATTTGACGGAACAGCCCTGTGTTAAGCAATGATCGCGGCGATCAGAGAGAAAACGAGTGACTAATCGTTGAAATGAATTTGCAAGTTGTACGAATGTGTATAGAGAAGATATTTACATATAGATTGACTATATAAGACAACGTCGATTAACAATTGTATTATCGAGGTGCGATCGTGGGGGGTTGGGGAGGGGAGGGGGGGTTGTAAGTAACAATACTTAGGGTCTAAGCTCGAGAACATGAGAGAGCGAGTTCAAGGGACGGAGGGGGTTGATGAACAATGGAATAACGAAATCGCGTAACACGAAATTTAGGAAAGAAGTCATTTTTTATATACGTTGCACACGGTTTGCAATACGAAGGAATGTATCGGGAAAGACGTGGCTCTTTTTCTGGTATGTTTTATATGTGACAGAAACTAATAAATAACTGTAACTATTCGTCCGTGCGTTTCATTCAAATCTCAACACACGGTTTCATCTAATTGACGAACGAAAGGTTTTATTTTTTCAACGAAAAATCGCATTTTTCCGTTCAATTTCGAGGAAAGTGTTCTGTAAGAAATGAACTTTTTTACAAAAACCTTTTGTTCAACTGTTAGATAAAATCCTAAATTAACGGAACCTTAATGAACATTTTTCAGGGGCAGCTGTAGAAAGGTTTTTTCATTGACAGAGCCTTTAAGGAAACTAGAAAAATCCTCTTCTAGAAAATAGGCTGTTATTCAGTCATTTTTTGGGATTTTGTTGCAAAAATATTGCTACAAGTTGGAAAGTATGTGCACTTTGAAATAAGGTAGTCGTTCAAAAAATGAGACCATTCACTTTTTCGAGAAAAAATTCCCAAAAACCGCGTTAACGAGACACGAGTCTCATGAACCGTTCGAATCAATTTGGCCCAAAGGCAAACTTTTACCTCGGAATATACAAATCAATTTAACATCGACAGTATACAATGCACTCGAGCGAGGAACTAGATTTTTTCCCAGAAGTGAAAGTCAATCGTGATTGCAATTTAATTCCGAAAATACAAATGTCCCAATTTCCTGAACAGTGCCTTGCACAAAGATCCAATTTAATTCTCAAAACACACACGTCCCAATTTCCTGAACACTGCGCAAGGGTTAGAGCTCCTGTGACCGCATGACGAATCGAATCTTTCGGTCTATGAGCGCGTAGCTGACGAGCGGCTAGTCATTTTGAGCAAAAATAGTGAATATCGTCTGTTTAACTCTTCAGGGACGACGTCAATGCCCTGTACACTTACGAACGTTACAAAACCGATTGCACGTGGTCAGATTATGAAACAAAACTATTTTGTTTCTAATGATTTCTTTTACGAAACCTCTGCCCATACATTCGCGACGTTTCCCTGCTTAAAATTATACTAAACAGGACAAAATCTGACAAGACAGTTTGGTTAATAAATACATTTTTCATTAATTTTGTAAACTTTACATAGTGCCATCTCTGCACTGGAAGAAATATATTGATACTCTTAAATTCTTGTAACCTTGTTATTACGGTAATAAGCTTCATGTGTATGAGAGGAAGTTCACCACGTACAATGGAAATATTGTTGTGAAGTTGAAGCAGCTTCGAGTGCAAAGGGTTAATAAATCTTTAACCAACTAAATACCAAATTTTTATTTTTAATTAATTTTCCCTCCACGAGATCAGTGTGTGCTTATATATTTTCAAAACGATTGAAACTTCAATCGAAAAAATAATTATTGTTACATTCAGTTGAAAGAATATCCCCATTTGGAGACGGCGGAGCTCGGAGTGTATTTAGTTCTTTTTATGCATTAGTAAATAATTAACCTCTTGCCCTAGAATATCGAGTCAGACTCGTGATGAAGATTCTGAACAGAGTCTAATAAATATGTATGTTTTATTAAGTTTCTTTAAACGGAAATAAAAATTTACTTTGTTATAGTTGATATATATTGTTTGGAGAAAAGATAGGCATACATTGTTCTATGAAATTGTGAACGATGAAGAATTTCTAATCGTTATAATCACAAAATAAATAGTAGTTCAAGGGGTTAATGCGAAGGATTTCGAAGGGTTTAGAGTTTGGAGACAGCTATGCGAAATATCTTGGTGATTGACAACCCTGCCTTGTTCCCGAAGAATAAACGAAAAATGAAGCTAAATAGAATTGGATGACGATGCAAGCCTAAACGCTGACAGAGCAGCATCGTTCGATCGCGGAGTTCTGCTCGATGATCGTTCGTGTCAGGGCTCGGTCAGCCTCATCGCGTTGCATCACCGGGAATCGGACCGCGTTGCTGAAAGAACGATATGTAATGCGCGTGCGACGACTGCAACTGCAACTGCAACTGCACTCGCGCGATCGCGCACCGCCAGAATTCGGTCAAGGGTACCGCATAGGTAAATATCCTGGTGTAACGGACTTACATAACGTAACGCGGTCCCGTCGGATCTGTTTCCAGCCAGCGAAATCACGGCGAAGAATGCGGCAAAAATTGGAAACGCATGCACAATCGGCCAGCCTATAAATTCGAAATTGTCTGTCGATGGCAAAACACAGAAGCTGTTACTAATAATTTCTATTCTCGAATGAAGTGTGAGAACAGCATCTCAAATATATGTGTGTAACGCATTCCCACAGCTAATTTATACAGGGTGTCCCCAAAAATGTTGTACTTCCTTAGGGGTGATTCCTGCGGGCATTTGAAGTATAATATTTTTTGGACACCCTGTGTAAGAAATAAAAGCGCTGATGATACAGTATTGGGTTGGCAAGAAAGTAACTTCTGTTCTCACTAATAGATGGCTTTATGTTTTGTTTGATTGACTTCTGTTAACGTTGCGTTTGTTTTCTTTCTGACATTTCATAACTGCATCTTTTAGGTTACTTTTGAGGCAAATCTCACGTAATTTTGATTAAAGTTGTTAGTTCTGTGTCAATTTGAACATGGAGTGCAAAAACGAACATTATAAGCACATATTGCTTTTTTATTTCCGTAGAGGTAATTAATAAAACTGATGTTTATAACAGTTACGTTAATTCGATTAATCTTCATCTTTACCTATTTCCAATAACTGTCCACTTATTTTTGTCCCCGACTGTATGTCAACAAGTACCTCTGTTATGTTTACACCTCGGCGTCCGAGGCCTCTCAAGCTTACCCCATTCCTATGATCTTATACTCGTAGTATAGTAGTGGTATTTTCTTTCGAAACGATTGTAATTTTCGCAATAAATTGAATGACAAAGAATCTCGAAAAACAAATGTACACTCCCGCTCATAAGTCTTAGGACACCTCCGGTTTTTAGTGAAACTCTGATATTTCGTATAGATTATGAACCTTTAACTGTATTAACTACATAATATAAATATCCTCGTATGTTCAGCAATAATTACAACTTCAATGTAACAATTCATTAAAAATTATGAAACAGCCACACCAATCACCAGATTTGAACCCCATAGAAAAATTAAGGGATAAACTGGACCAGACAGGTACTGTCTAACCAGACAGGAATATTTTGAAACGAGAATGGAATAATATAACAACAGAAAGTACGAAAAAATTAATCACGCGGATGCCAAGAACAGTGGACATTGTAATAAAGAAACGTGGCGAATTCTTCTATGAAAAGAAAATATATTTTTTTTGCTTCTTAGTAAGATTTTTTATATATGAGAGCAGCATCCAATTTGTTCGCATTCTTCAGCGATTATTTCATTTTTACAAAGTTGAATACGAATATGATCATTGTCCTAAGACTTATGAGCGGGAGTGTATATCTCATTAATAGACATCGGATGTTTATGCAATTTCCAATTTTTATAGAAACATTTTAAGAAAGTGGAATGAAATAAAATTTTATTTTTAATGGGGACAGCCTTTGTAGATCCAAAGCAAATAAAAATCGTGTTAAATTCTCTCGAATTTTATATTATAGCATTTTTCTAACATTTCCATAAGCCATAAATGCATAAAGGTCCGATGTCTACTCATTAATATTCTCTGCTTTGTAAATTGTGAAGTCAGTCGATTTGCCAAATGATCAGGTCAAATTGTTACCGAAATTACTTTCTTGCCAATCTAATATTATTTTGGGGACGTCTCTGTAACTGCGTGACACCGTTTACGTAACAAATCTTGAACGGCACGAATCAATAAATAGTTGGAATTCGGCAAATTCGTGAACAATCTGCTTTTTTCCAAAAAATAATTTGAAAACAGAATTTCCCGTCGAGGAACGGAGAGCCAACGAGAGATCGAATTTCGCGAAGTCGAATTGTAAGAAGGACAGTTTTAATGAAACGGGAACTTCTAATTCGAGGATTTGCCAGATTAATTACTCTGTTATCCTCTTTTGTATCCCAGCAGAACTCGCGCCAGCCGATATGGGAGCCGCGGAGATTAATTTCGAACTCTGAATAAAACGACCCGTTGCAACGGCGCGGTGCAGGGTCTCGAGGCGAGAGTAATTGCAACATGGTTTCGAGCAACCCGTTGCACCTAGACGAGAGGGAATGGCGAAATAATAGGACGACGTGTGTACGCTACTTTCCCCGTAACACTTATTACCTTTCTAACCGTCGAAATTAAACGTTTCGAGCCGCGGCGACCCGTTTTCTACCGGCGCGACGTTTTCTTCGCTCCGATGGAAAAGCGGTCTGATGTCGCGAATTAGCGTTCCACCATCTCTGAAAATTGGATAGAGATCCCACAGTTTCCCATATCGGTGCGCAAGGGGCTCCGTGGAATGGGATGCTTGAGGTTTACTCTGATTAAGAATTACAGTCCAACTAGGAGAGACACTTGAGCCTAATAAATGAAAGACGGAAGGTTCTAGACGAGAACAGAAATATTTCAATTGTAAAGCCTTAATTATTACGGACACCCATAAGTAATCAATTATTTTGAAATCTAAAACAACAAACTTTGTAGTAAATTCAGGTTTTTATTTCTTCATTTATTATATATAATCTCCATCATTATCAAGGACAGTTTGTCATCTTTCTAAATGTTATCTAAATTCAACTGGTCGTCCGCTTCGAGGTCTGTCAGAGAGATCATAATCACCAGCAGCAAACCTTTTGAACCAACGTTAGCATTTCTTGACCTTCAATACATCTCCATAAACGTCGTAAATTTTCTTTGTTGTTACCATTGCATTAAATCCCACACGAAAGTGAAAAAGTATGCAATAACGAATACGATCGGTACAGAACTAAAGGCAAAACAAATTCTTTACAAATAATTGATTACTTACGGGTACCCCTAATAGTTTTATTTTGAGACTCAGCTTCCCACAGAAATTGGACGAAATCAAAGCACAATCCTTCATTGCATTTTCAGATTTTCAAGTCCTAGTGTATTTTTTGGAAATACTGATATAACTGTAAAGTAAAATATCAAAATTTATTTAATCCCTTGCAACTCGAATTAACCCCTTGCCCTACAATATCGAGTCAGACTGGTGATGAAGATGCTGAACAGGGTCTAATAAATATGTTTCTTATTAATTTCCCTTAAAACGAAATAAAATTCTATTTTGACGTTGTTAATATACAGCTATCGGAGAACATATAGGCATACAATAGATATAAATTATCTCCTTTTCTTAGGAAATTATAAATTACAAAAAAGTTCTAATCACTGAAACCGTGAAATAAACCGTAGTACAAGGGGTTAAGTAAAATTAGATGTAACCAAAAATAGCATGTATTATTTAATTTGTCAGTTGTGTAGCTTATCAATGAATTAAATTGCCAAGGAGTGAATCATGTTATTGCATTTTTTAGACAGTGAAATGTATTTTTAGATCTGGAAAAGTTATTCTGAATGTGTATACCTATATTTAGGGTATTAGAGATCAATATCCTCTAAGCTAGGATACTTTATTGGATCATTCGATGCAGAGACATTTACCGTAGGTGTAGAGTTGAGTCACATGTACAAAGTTGCAGCGTGTCGGACACGTGATAGATGCAAGGTTGCAGTTCTGCCGGACTAATCGACTACCTAAGTGATTCAACCAGAGTGATTACCGCATACATACGTTTTCAGCTATTAGCACGGCTCATCGAACGCGCATTACATGCTCGGGTCTGGGACCTGTCGTCACTTATAAAATTAAATGCCTGCCCGTTCTTCGAGAGGTATATGTCGCCCAATAACCAACCAAACTCTTCCAAGATTGAAAACTATATCGTGAATTTCTATTTAAGTTGTAAACTTACATTTTTATATATTATTTCGTGAGAATTGATAGGAATTTCTTGCGGTACAATTCTCGCGATCGGAATGGAATAGAAACATTATTAACCTTAGTTAATCCACCTGTTTTCTCGTTTCATAACACTGCACGTGCCGTAAATGCATACAGATCCGCAGTCTACCGTTAACGCGACAATACTGCACACATGTAATGCAAACCTCTCCCTCGAAGAAAGCTTTTACTCTTAAAGAAGCTGTTACGTCGAGTCGCATATAATAAATAATATTAGGTCATCCCGTAAGTCGTGCCTTTTTCTCGACGGCAGTATTAAACGGAAAATACCACTTACATTCACTTTCAATCATCGACGGGTCATCGTTATTGGTCATCCTCACTAATGGTATACCCCCATCTCTTTAGATCAACTTCTCGGTTACATTTTCAATCTTTTAGTTTCCCGAAAACAAAACTCCGAAAAATTAAAAAGATCACCTCTCGTTCCTTCCCAGAAACAGAAACCATCTTTAACCCCTTGCCCTACAATAACGAGCCAGACTCGTGATGAAGATTCTGAATAGACTCCAATAAATGTGAACGTTATTAATTTCCTTTAAACAGAAATAAAATTCTACTTCGTTGTAGTTGATATATATATACAGGGTGCGGCGCAAATTAGTCCCCACGATATTTCAAACACAACAAATCATCAAACACGACAAATGTATCTTACAAAAGTTAATCAGCATTTAACCGACAAGAAATTGCAATATTTTAAATTTAAAAAATAATCGATTTTCAACAAAAAATCAAGGTTGCTGTCATATCTTTTAATGGAACTGGGTATTTTTAACTTGATAATATTGTAGGCGACGTCGAAACGAATTTAACGACCTGCTATACAATGACTTTCAGATGACCTTGAAAGATAATATCGCCATGAATCAATTGCCAGAATATTTGAAATATTTCGACGGTACGTAGTAGCAACGCCTTGCAAATAGAAGTAAACAAACGAACGTAGACATTGCTTCAGAACTTAACTCACAAAAAACCAAATTTATACGGAGCCGCATTTAAAACACAAATGTTAAACGTGTAAATTAATTAATAATTAAATTAAATTTTCGAACTGCATCCCATCTTGTGCAACGCAAAGTTCTGTTCTTCGTAACAAAGTCTTATGTGTAGCTTCCATTAGATAACTTCTTTTTACATTTCTGCACGCTTTGTCATTTGTTCATTTGTTTGTACCGTCGAAATATTTCAAATATTCTGGCAATTGATTCATGGCGATATTATCTTTCAAGGTCATCTGAAAGTCATTGTATAGAGCAGGTCGTTGAATTCGTTTCGACGTCGACTACAATATTATGAAGTCAAAAATACCCAGTTCCATTAAAAAATGTGTAAGAAACATTTTTCTGTCCGACCATCCGAAGAGGCAAAAAAATCGTGGGGACTAATTTGTGCCGCACCCTGTATATACAATAAATATAAAATATCTTTTTTGTTTCTATGAAATTCTGAACGATGAAGAATTTCTAATCATTATAATCACAAAATAAATAGTAGTGCAAGGGGTTGAACCCAATAGATTCCAATCATACCGTTCCTCGTTACGGGTCAGTGTCAACTCCCACGCATTTCAAAAAGCCTTCTATCTACGCCCCCGTGTAGAGGTGACCGCTGTCAAGGGTGACCCGAATTCCATGACCAAACGAAAATCGGCCAATAATTAGGAAGAAAGTGCCAAGCATGCACGGTATCTAGAGAAAGGTAGAGAGTGAGACAGAGGCAAAAAGAGGGAGAGACAGAGAGAGAGAAAGAGAGCGAACCGAGTAAGACGAGAACCACGGCGGTTGCAACGTGACCGGCGGACCACGTGATCGAGTAGGCCAATTGGAAGGTACGCGGCAGTATGGTCACGTTGCACTCGGCGTGGCTCGGGTTCCCCCTTGCTCTTACTAGCTGCGCCTCTCCTCCCCTATATGCTCGCTTTCATGTCGTTTGCTCGCATATGCGAGCAACCGTTCCTTCGGCGCACCGCGTTTTCGCGAATTCCGTTTGCTCGTGTCAAAATCATCCTGAAAACAGTAGCATAGTCTTAAACAGGTTCCGAGGGCCTGAGTTTCGACAGTGATTGGTCATTCGACAAGTGCGACTAGTGGCGGCGGGTCGCGCGGGTAAATACCCGAGACTATGGTACCTTGATATATTCGCAGCACTCAGCCTTCGAGAGACTCTCGGTGTCATCGTTGTGAGTCAGCGGGTCGTCCAGGTGTACTCTGTTTTACTCTGTTTACCCTGTGTACCCGAGTGTACCCGAGTGTCTTTCGTGACACGCTGTGTACGTACGTGGATGGTTCCGCGAAACTGTTGTCTCTGTGTGCGAGTACCCGCACCTGCGCTTGCCTAAACTCTGTGCCGCGAATGATTCCATGCGCGCGAGCGCACCCGCGCTCGTTCCTGCGTGCGTGTTTGTCTGTGTGTGTTGCGCGCGAATATCTACAGCGCTGTGCGAGTGATTACTTTCGCGAGTCGCGATAAGCGACTGGCAGCTGCGTCGAAGAACACTGTGCAGATCACTGCAGATCGAGAATTGCATCGTTCGTTGCATGGAATGCTCTGAACGTGAGTACCTGCACCTCGTACCCGCGCGGACAGCCTGGTACCCTGTCGACGACCCGCCAATGACCCGCTTTTCTAGTGCCGAAAAACGTTACATTTTAACCCTTTGCCCTACAATATCGAGTCAGACTCGTGATGAAGATTCTGAACAAAGTCTAATAAATATATATCGTATTAATTTCCTTTAAACCGAAATAAAATTCAACTTGGTTGTAGTTGATATATATCCTTCGGAGAAAACATAGACATACAATAAATATAAACTATCTTGTTTTTCTATGAAATTCTGAACGATGAAGAAGTTCTAATCGTTACAATCACAAAATAAATAGTATTGCGAGTAATACATATAAATACATGTAACAGGTACATGTTGCCTTATAAAAATAACAAGATTTAATTTATTTAGACTTTGCCCGGTTCTCATTGCAATGCGTGCTCTATTAAAGATATTCGTTGAATCGTTGCTCAGGGAAGCATCTTTGTAATTTCAAAAATTGTCAAATAAACAAACCTAGAACCGGCCGTTTGACCGGTGGTGGTACGTTTAGTGTTAAGCTTGTATTCCAACAATATTTCCATCATGGTTTTATGCAGACTTTTACTTTTTCATGCAGAATCATCCCCTCTTTCGATTTTACCCACCAGTCAAAATTTCAACAGATGCGTTTTAACACCGTTGGTGGAGATGGTGTTCCTCGGTTAAAATAATGGGGTTGAAATTGACAATGTGCCTTGTGACAAAGAAAACTGTAAACAAAGTTGGATGAACGCTTTTCTAAACTTGGTACCAGAATTCAGGTACCTACTCGACAGGTTCCAAGAGTGTTAATCTTTGTTAAATTTGAATTTGACTTTGATTTTGTTACCTGATTGTTTGCTACCTCACGGCACAGCCAGAGGAATCTTAACAATATATGTAATTTATTAGAGCAAATTAATAAAGTATTTAGAGAATAACACATTGAAGATTTGATTCATCAACATTTCATGTAAAGAATTCTCTTTGTTGTTTCATGACCTAGAAATGAAATGTTTACGATAAGACTGCTGCCGCGATAAGCGCAACGAAGTTCACAATAACAATCACTATGAAGAGCAATGGCTCCTCGAACGCCGACTATAATTATCCGATAATCACGAAGTTCTTGAAAAGTTTAAAACCGTCAAAGTCCGCATTTCATATTGACAAGAATTTATTTCGATCTCTCGAAAGTTTAAATAATGTCTCATGGAAGCATTTTTTTTTATAATATCAATAATTATAAAATATAAAATTGTGAAACCGGCCATTTGACCGGCGCGGTCGTGGCACGGTTAGTGTTAATAATCGTAACCATTTGATGGAGTAAATATTTGTTTCAATCGATTTGCGAAAATTGAAATTGCTAAAATTATTGGTTAACCACGGTTTCAAAATCGCCGAAGAATCCTCGGAATGCGACGGATCGACGTAATCGATCGAGACGCATTCCAGGCTCTGTTTTACCGATGGAGCGCGACGATCGAGACTGGACACGGTGTTGTAATAGTTACGTCATATGATCTATCAGAAGGAAAGCGATTACGTCAGCGTGTCAGCGTGTCAAGTACGTCGTTTCTGTTCGTTTTTTGTGGCTGACACGTTAAGCGGTGTGCAATAAATCGCAATTCGGTGGCGTTTGGTACCATCGGACACTGGTGACCGACATGTTGATCGTGCGACCCAGTCCAGCCGATCGACGGTCCAAGAATCGCATGGCGTTGTGCCGGTAATATTTATCGATCATGGGATCTGCGGGAGTCGTCGATGCTATTGACACTGTAAATTTTTTTGCTTCTGACGTGGCATCGCCACACAACACAAAATTACATCTGTTCAGCTTCTAGGAAATCAAAAACGAATAATTATTTCGAAAGAATCTAAATTTTAAATTCTAAACAATTCTAAATATGTTCTCTGTCCCTTTGACATTTTCCGTAACCTTAAAAAGAAAAAAGAACCTGAAACACGCTTTGATTGCGGATCTTTATGCATTTATCACTTAATTAGAAACAGTTAAGGATTAAGAGAATTCGAGAATACAGCAGCGATTAAAAATGTTTTTAAGAGGACCGTGTGTATGAGTATTTTCTGTGGTGTACAGTCTTTTTGAACGGTGTTTTGATCTCGTTACACGGGAGCCTACAGCGTCAACACATTTTCTACTGCGCAATAAAATTACAAAAGAGAGGAAGAGACTCCTGTCCCGTTCTGTTCCCGTGTCCTGCAATTAATATAGAATTATTATTTTGCATAAAGACGCGCAGCATAATGATAATCATAATAGCTGTCCACCCCACTCCTATGTCTTCAGGCTCGACAGACTGGAGTGGGAAGGACAGCTATTACGTTTATGAGCGAATTTCAGGTGTCCTCAAAGGACAGAATATCAAAGGGAAAACATCAACACGGGTCCCAGGTGACCCAGCATCGACCATTCGTCACAGTTATGTATATACGTTGCTTAAAATGCGTTTCACTCGTGTCCACTATCGCGTAGGTCGCAATATCGATCCGCGTCACATGTTTTCCTTTAGAATTTAGCCGAGCATTCGGTCGCCATTTTTCACAAGCTGCAACGAGTCTCGTCATTCGCTATTAGAAAAGCCTCGACGAAGAAGTAGACGGCGTAGAATAACGGTAGACTCAATGATTCATTTTCAGCCCATCGCTACCCATCATTGGTCTGGAGAGTTTAACCTCAAAATTGTTCATTGTATGAATGAGTTTCTCGAATGGCAAAACAATGACTACAGTAAAATGAAATTTTATTTCTATTTAAATGGAAATAATAATTTGTTAATTAATGAATTAATACTTGATAAAAATTGTGTTAGAACTTTTCATTACCAGTCTAACTCGATGTTCTAGTACAAGGGATTGTACATTGTGCATAAGCCTGTTGACAGATTCATTTTCAGCCCATCGCTACCCATTACTGGTCTGGAGAATTTAACCTCAAAATTGTTCATTGTATGACTGAGTTTCTCGAATGGCAAAACATTGACTGCAGTAAAATAAAATTTTATTTCTATTTAAATGAAAATAATAATTTGTCAATTAATGAATTAATACTGTATAAATTGCGTTAGAAGTTTCCATTACCAGTCTAACTCGATGTTCTAGTACAAGGGATTGTACTTTGTGCATAATCGTTGTGCATAAGCCTCTTGACAAAAGGAGGAAACAAAAATGTCCCTCTGTCGGAGATACTGCTTTGTTTACATTCTCGAACCTGGCGCGTGGCGTTGTTTTGTTTTCTTTGTCGGCAAGGTTGTAAATACAGTAGATTCAAGAGGAATCATGAATTATCGCGTAGTGTTTTACGAGGTGAGTTTCAACAAATGCGAACTTACCTGGTCTCAGATCCGCGACAGTGTCGTCTTCACGTGTCCTTTTTCTGTTCATTTCCACGGAGCTACAGTTAGTCCGTTCGTGTTATTCTGTAGACTGTAGATAATTAGAAACTTGACCAGCGAACGACGTCGTTGCGAATTATCTTCGACGCGTGGGTCTGTCAAGTGTGCAGACTAGGTTAAGTAAACAACCGGCGAGACCCGAGCGACGGAAAATTCGAAACCCGCGTTCCGCGAAATAGGAGAGCTCCTATCGATTATCGATGATTATCGATAACGTTCGAACTATTTGCAATATAGATTATTTATGGATAACTCTTTTGTGAAACTGTTTGGAACACTTTTGTGACCAATTAGCCACGCTCGAGGGCTAGTACTAAGTACATAGGTAGTACGTCACGTGGGAGACAATTTAAAATACGTGACTCAAAATTTTGTTTAAATTTGTGTTTATTAACGGTTTTACTAGTGTTTCTACTTTTTTTCATCGCTACATAATTCTATCCCGCTTATGTCGATAAACAACCCAATAATAATATTTAGTTCTGTATTTACGCTAAAGAAATATTATCGATAATCTGTCGGTATTATCGATCATTTTGTCGATAAGCGAGGTTAATAAATTTTCGATAAGCACGCTTCTCGAGCCAGAACACGTGTTGACAGTAAACAAAGTTGAAGAAGAATGTTGAAAGCCACACCGGCAACTCGGAAGCACGTGATTTGAAATTGGCGCGAAATTCGAATCGTCGTTCGTTTGTATCACGCTCGAACGGAACGATCGAACGATTTCGAATCGATTCGAACGCGCGCGATCGACCTCGGAACGGCCGAATCGTTGACCTTGATGTCTCTCGAAACGACGGCATTATAATTATACATATATAATTATATAACACGCGGCTATATTCAGGCATGATAGGGGGTGAACGGTATATAGCTACGTGAATCGACCTGGAATTAATCTGTAGCTAACGAAGTTGGACGAAAATAAAAAAACGTACCCGGAACCGTATTGTTTGCTTTCCGTGCTGCAGACGACGCGTTCTATTTCCCGGCGTTTCGCGGTTATTCCTGGACCCGTGAACAGCATGGTCCGAAAAACGTTCCCTCGTGAAAATCCGTGGTGTTGACGGTTAATGAACTACTGGTTGGGTCTGCGGTGACCCGTAGTATCAGAATCGTCATCTAACGACCCAATTTTTAGCGATTAATTCAAAGTAGTCGATTCACTACACGAAATAGAAGGACTATTTGAAAAGAGTCAGTTAAAAAAAAAACGTTAAAAACTTTTTTAATCATAAGCCGGGTCTACATTGACCCACAGTATTAAAATCGTCCTTTAACGACTCCATAGAGAGACTAATGTATCTAGGGAGAAGTATATTAGAAAACGTGTTTATAACATTGAAAAATGAAGGTGTAATTGGTCTTAAGTTTCGTCCGCCACTCGAGGGTTAATACTGGCGCTGGAGCATCGTTTTATTTTTTTAAAGATTAATCTTTTTAATTTTTATTTGTTGTTTTACAGCCACGAATATGGTCGGCGTAGAGAGGGATTGCTTTGTACAGAAAAATTTTTGAGAAATGGAACACCCAAGCAGAAATGATCCGTTTTGGCGAGCGCAGTAGAATGGCCGGTACATAGTCAGACGTCGAATCACCGGAGACCGGGTCACGCGCAGTAGAATCGACAGTGGCGGGTCAGACGACGGGTACAGTCGCGCGCAGTAGAATACCCGACAACGGGTCAGCCTTCGAGGCGCGATAAGCGTCGTCTTATCTTTATCAAATGACCTTCATGATATAGGTCATTGCACTCGTCTCAAAACGCCCTATCAGTTTATAAACAAAATAACGTATCATTCCACTAAAAAAACGAGATTTATCTTTATATCTCCTCTATGCCCCCACTATTAAAAAAAAATTAGTAACACCAAATTGTAGGTCTGTCGAAACCAAGCAACTTTCGCGTTATTAATTTTTTCCTATCGTCAACTGCAAGCGAGATATTCAGGTGACCTGATTTAAATGTTCCACGCTGTATGAATGTCCGAAATTATTGCGTTTATTTACCGAAGAACTTGATTTTCTCTTGATTGTTTCATAATCTAACGATCGAATGAAATAGTCTTTTATTTTATCTGTATCTTATTTCACTTTCTGAAGGAATTTTTAATTTATTTCCAATGACTTTCTAATATGTAGTATTATAAATGTTTGAAACAAAAACAACGTTTTAGAAAACTGTAATTATCGTAGAAAATTCTCAGAATCTAATTTAGAGTATTTCTTGCGACCAGATTATAGTAAACAAATTTTCGGTAATTATTTACATTAGATACATATTTCAAGGTCATCAAAACCGGTGAGGAAGCCCCTAATGTAAATAATTACCAAAGATCCTCATCTAATACTCACATAATTAACACTGATCGCCAAACAAGAAAGCTAAAAAATTCCATGAAATCAAAGTGTTATTTAATAAACTAGAAATTGAAAAAAATTAAATGTATGTAGTTCTCCAACTTTCTTGCATTTTACAGATCCTAATCAAATTTGGTACAACGAATATATTAACGTAAAAATTCATTTTAAAGCCTAAACAAATAATTCCGTCACCCTTATATGGGTGACATGGCAGTCAACGTGTTAAATAGTGGAACTCTGTGAAGAAATTTTCAGAGATTATTTTACAAATCGAAAAATTCAGAAACGAATTTTGAATATTTGTTGCCAACTTCAGAATGATGACCTTGACAGCATATTTCAAGGTCATCAAAATCAGCGAGGAAGCTCCAAATGTTAATAATTACCAAATTTTCTTCCAATGATTAAATTCGGTCGAACTATAAATCGTTTTGACTTCGCACAAAGTAAAGTTGTTTCGTGCACGTTCTTTCCAAAATGAAAGCAACAGATTAGTCGGGGCAGCTCTAATTATCATTTCAAACGTGTCCAAGTTCGAGCTTCAGACAAAGCCGGCTCGTTGTCCTGGCAGGATTCGTCCCGATCGATATCGCGAGATTCTTTCTTTGTCAAGGGACAGCTCGAAGGATTCGAAAGATAAAGGACAATCTTGCAAATTGAATTGGTGTCGCTCGGGCGAGCTACACCACAGATTTGTAGAATTTCTATGCGGATTCTCTCTGGGGCTGCAGAGCGGGCGTAGATTCTCGACGATCCTCTTTCGCGCATCGATCTCTTCTTTCCAGTCAATTTTCTGGTTTCGCCGACCGAGTTTCGCGCTCTCGAACCCTCGATCGATTTCCTGTTCGAAGCAATGATACTCGATTTTTGAGTGTTCCTACGGAAAGACGAAACCCGCTCCGTTTAACTCCACTGATCTCTTGACAACAATTTTACGCGTTGCGCCTGCCCGAAGTAGAATCTACAACCAACAGAATCCGGTAATTGAGAATCTGCTTGTAATTACGTTGAACTGTTAACCCCTTGCACTACTATTTATTTTGTGATTATAATGATTTTCTTTCAAAGAAAAAAGAGGTAGTTTATATTTATTGTATACCTATGTTCTCCCCAATGGATATATATCAAGTACAACAAAATAGAATTATAATTCGGTTTAAAGAAAATTCATTAGACTCTGTTCAGAATCTTCATCACGAGTCTGACTCGATATTGTAGAGCAATGGGTTAAAAGAGCAAGACAGATCAATTCTATACACTGCGTAGGACATTGTGAGATTCAGAGTGAACTGTCCTGAAGAGTATACTCTAAGGCCAGGGCTAGATCTGGGTTAGTCTGTGTGCAATTAATTTTCTAATTCACTCGGAGTGAATCGTCCTAAAGAGTTAACTCCGAGGTAAAATACTATCAAATAAAGCTTTTAATCCTGGAAAACAGGATGAAATGCGTTAGGGGAAAATATGCTGGAAGACAAAGACAACAAGTTATATTTTCAGTTCTTTCAATTGTACATCCAATAGGTTATAGTAGATTAATAATATTACAGAATAAAATGTGTGGTGGTGGATGAACGTTAAGAACCGTCACTTAGCCTAGGAATACCATGGTAATGCCATAAGGGGTTTAACAAAAAAGGGGTATGCTGTACTCTGAGATGTACCCTCGGGTGTACCAAACAAGTCCATGAACGAAACGATTCTCATGATCGCTCCACCAGTGGATCCTCGCGAGACATACTCATCTTTCTCTTTTCCATAAACAGGGAACAGATTCAATCGACGGAACAGTGAGATCGATCGAGCCCGGTGGCGACCTTGATGACCTAAAAACCGACAGCTCTCGGCAGAATCGATTCGCGAAGGATGACGGTGCACGGAGGCTGAGGGTGCTGTTTCGTCCAAGGTCGCGAAGAGAGCATATCGGCTCTCCCTTGAGAGAGAGAGAGAGAGAGACAGACAGTTCCAGAAAAACAGTTCTAGGTCCCACAGAACTGTCCAAGAGAAAACAGGAAAAGGAGAACTCGTGCTACGAAAAGAATTCAACGCAAAGATGAAGAGGATCCGTTCGTCGTACTGACTAGTGCGATATTTGCGAAAGAAGCAAGAGGATCAAGGGCGATCGACAAGCTTGGAAGACGGTTCAGGGGCTGCAAGGAAGAGGCAAGGTGACGGAAACAAGGGTGGCGGAGGGGGAGGAGGAGGAGGACGAGGGGAAGGAGGGGAAGATGACGGGCAGCCGGAGCAGGGAAATAAATCCGGACGTGGGGGTCCAGGGACAGAAGCACACGGTCCATTGGTTCCGCAGGGGTCTTAGGCTGCACGACAACCCCTCGCTGAGAGAGGGGCTAGCAGGAGCGGCCACCTTCCGGTGCGTCTTCGTCTTGGACCCCTGGTTCGCCGGAAGCACCAACGTCGGCATCAATAAGTGGAGGTGAGTCCTACCCTTCATTCATTCAAATTCAGGTCCTTTTCATGTAGCTGACGTATTTGTAGTTCTTGATCCGTGGAGAATAATCAGGAATAGCGCAGGATTCGTTAAAACCCATGTGGCGTGGTCATTTGAGACATTGGAGCTACCAAGAATAACTTCCATTTGGATAACTCATTCACTTGCAAGACGTCTTCATAGATGTTTGTGGTTCTTGATCCGTGGAGAGTAATCAACAATGGCGCAGGATTCGTTGAGACCCATGTGGCGTGGTCATTTGAGACATTGGAGCTACCAAGAATAACTTTCATTTGCAAAATCCATTCACTTGCAAGACGTCTTCATAGATGTTTGTGGTTCTTGATCCGTGGAGACTAATCAACAATGGCGCAGGATTCAGACATTGGAGCTATTAGGACCAAAAGTAACTTCCATTTTCAAAATCCATTCACTTGCAAGACGTCTTCATAGATGTTTGTAGTTCTTGATCCTTGGAGGGTAATCAGCAATAGCGCAGGATTCGTTAAAACCCATGTGGCGTGGTCATTTGAGACATTGGGGCTACCAAGAATAACTTCCATTTGCAAAATCCATTCACTTGCAAGACGTCTTCATAGATGTTTGTAGTTCTTCATCCGTGGAGAGTAATCAACAATGGCGCAGGATTCAGACATTGGAGCTATTAGGACCAAAAGTAACTTCCATTTGGAAAATCCATTCACTTGCAAGACGTCTTCATAGATGTTTGTGGTTCTTGATCCGTGGAGAGTAATGAACAATGGCGCAGGATTCAGACATTGGAGCTATTAGGACCAAAAGTAACTTCCATCTGGAAAATCCATTCACTTGCAAGACGTCTTCATAGATTTCTTCATAGATGTCTTCTTTGTAGACCTTGGGAAAGCAACGAGGCTTTTTTTAAATACTGAGTTCAGTCACACATCCATCTTCTTTTTTACTTAGAGGCGCTAAGAGTCCTTCTCAGACTCCATGACCCATCAGTTTTAAGTCTCAAGCTTGGATTGCATCTTCTCTGCCCCTGTACGTTGGCAATCACTTGCTAGACCACTGCTCCACTGCCAGGAGGGTTGCGTACTATCTGTACTGCGCCCCTTAATGTAGGCAACATTGCTACGTCGGCTCACTGATGCAGTCTACGTCAGGGGCTGTCTCACAGACTTTTAGCTTTAATAAAGACAACAACTCTAAATACGATAGGCCCCACTAGGCAACCCAACTGTGGTCACTAATAACCTACAAGGTGCATGTGACCTAAAACGCCCCAAAAAAAAAAAATCTCCGAGCAGCTAGAGGCATGAATACAAATTTCATTTGTTTGTACTCCGGCACAAAAATCATAGAAATTAATGGTTCAATACTGGAGGATTAAAGGAGTTAATATTGAAGGTTTCAAAGAGGATATATGTTGAAGAGTCGACGTTAAAAGAGAGTTAATACTGAAATGTTGAAAGATTAATATTTTGAATAATTGAAAAGCTTGAAAGAACTAACAAAAATTCTTATTCCTATGCACGACAGGTTCCTTCTGCAGTGCCTGGAGGACCTCGACTGTTCCCTGAGGAAACTAAACTCGAGACTCTTCGTGATACGAGGCCAGCCTGCGGACGCGTTGCCGAAACTGTTCAAGGAATGGGGCACAACGAACCTAACGTTCGAAGAGGACCCAGAACCATTTGGTCGTGTCCGGGACCATAATATCACGGCGCTGTGCAACGAATTGGGCATCTCGGTGGTCCAAAGGGTCTCCCACACCCTTTACAAGTTGGACGAGTGAGTACACATTTTTTTTTTTTTTGTTCGGAGCTTGTCAATCGTCGTATCGTAGCAACAGCAGCTGCTTCACCCGATTCCCGTTTCCAGGATCATCGAGAAGAACGGGGGCAAGCCGCCGTTGACGTATCATCAATTTCAAAATGTCGTGGCCAGCATGGACCCGCCGGAACCACCGGTGCAGACCGTCACTTCCGTCTGTGTCGGATCGGCCTACACGCCATTGAAGGAGGACCACGACGATCATTATGGCGTGCCGACCCTCGAGGAGCTTGGTAAATCTTTGAAGACCATTCTCTGGCACGAAGCAGTCCATTACCTCTTCAGCATTTTGTTCTTTAATCGCGTTGAAAGTATCAAATAGCAGCTCGCCCTCAACGGTTTATATTCGCATTACGCTGCACATTCACAGCACACTGTATATGTACATGTGGAGAACATATTGATTAATTTATTATGCTGATCACGTGGCGGTTTGGAATGTTGAACTTGTGCTCTATCAATTACGCTGTCCAACTAATTTCAACTTCCTTTCGCGTTTCCAAAACCAGTACAAAATTGATCGAAGAATGTCAACAAAATATTAGAGATGCCTCTTTCTCGTCGAGTATCAATCATGCTTAAATGGCTATAAAATGTTACGAAAAAACTATACCGTTGTGTTTGTGAGAGTCTATAAGGTGGAGTGGGGTAAGTGCACCCCAGTTTTTACTAAGTTTCACTTTCAACCCAAATATCTTGAATTTGTTTTATAATAATTTAGTTCTGGAATACTTGACTTAATACTGTTTAATTATCATTGGCAATAATGCCAATTCCACTTGTATATTTTAATTTTTTAAGAAAATTGTAAATAATTGCAACAACTGTGCACTTTCCCAGAAAATGGGGCAACTGCACAATCGACAGTTAAAATCTATTCGATGCCTTATATTGTATGCTACGAGGCAAGGGCATAACTATTGATACATATGTCTGCTACAAAATGCTTTTCACCGCATTCAAATATGTTGTTTCGTTTTGGAGTAAAGCAAATAAATAATGTAAATAAATGAATACAAAGGGATTAGTAAAATAAGAATAAGTTTATGCACTTACCCCACTCCACCTTAGACTCATTCTACGCAAGAATCGTGTCCGAAGGTTGTATAGTTAAGGGCAGGAAAAATTGGAGAAGTCGAAAATTTCGAGGTTTGGAGAGGGTTAATTTTTGGAATTGTTGTCAGGGTTCGACACGGAAGGGCTTCGACCACCTGTCTGGGTAGGTGGCGAGAGCGAAGCTTTGGCAAGACTTGGCCGCCACCTTGAAAGGAAGGCGTGGGTGGCTAGTTTCGGCAGACCGAAGATGACTCCGCAATCGTTGCTGCCCAGTCAGACAGGCCTCTCGCCCTATTTAAGATTCGGCTGCCTGAGCACCAGGCTCTTTTACTACCAGCTCACCGATCTCTATAAGAAGGTATATTGTGTTTGCGAACCGGGGATGTTCTACTTTTCTGATCTTCTTAAGGATTTCGGGCTTTCACCATTCGGAGCCATGCGGTTCCCGTTGCACAGCTGATCAGCTAACCCTCCGCCGCGGCGGATTTCAAAGGCTTCCTTTAATTTCTGTGCTTCTACCTGTCGGCTACTTGTGTACTAGCTTTAATAAGGCAATTGACACAGCCGAAAGTAGCAACTTCGAAAATATGACTGGAAAACTATTGCTCGTCCTAGATATTTGAAGATCCTTCGATAATATTGTTTCATATACTGAAGTGGCATTTGATTTTTCAGATGGCGAATTTTTCTGACACGTTTAACCCTTATGTGGGCAACCGGGTACCCGGATACCCCTTTCTATGTTTGCTTTAATAATTTGTTATGTTTTTATGAAGATATCGCAAAACCGCCCTGTATCCCCATTATTTAGAAGGTTCTCTGTCGATTTATGGTTACAGAATTAAAATTGATGCAAAACATATTAAATAATAAGGCTTCAATCTTATTTATACGGTTGTTGGGTAACCGGGTACCCGGGTACCCATACATAGAAAGTTGTAGTTGGATGCTTATGAAGGGAAGTTTTACAACACAATCCTACAACATACAAATTTTTTCAATTGGTATTATTTTATTATTAGTATAGTTACTATTATTAACCAATAATAGGACAATTTTTACAAACTGTCAGAGTATTGGCGTGTTCGTCGGAAAACTGGTTTTATACAGTTTTGACAATATTTTCGTGTCTTTCTACGTTTTCTATCAGGGTCAGCTTGGTATATATAACATGAGCCTACAACTCTTTTTCGTCGAGTTTTATCTCGTTGTTGTACAGTGCCTGAAGTTGAAGGAACGTCGGTCATTGTTGGTGACTTATGCAGCATGCTTTCTATTGCTAATTTACAGGAGAAATGTCTTATCACTTGAACACATTGGTTGATCGACTTCTAATTATTGGAAGACAAAGTTCCTCTCTCACTTGGCGTAAAAATATTCGGCGATTATTGGATTTGTTAGGCAACATATCGTTATTAGAAATATATATGATGTACGAGGCAAGAGCAGCAATGTCAATTATGTAAAAAAAAAAAATGCTAATGGCCATCTGTTGGTACGTCTTTGTATACTGTATCGTCTCAAAATTTGATCCATCATGTCGACACCAGATTTTGTTTTCTTATAGAAGTGGACTATTTCTGGTTTCCTCTTTGGCCCAGAAACAACATTATCATTGTGCATTGTGGATAGCAATACAACAAACTTTTCTTTTTTTTTTGGCACATACGAATATATTGTAACATTTTGGTTGTGACCAAATAAAGTTGAATACTGTTGTACTGTTGTGTAAGTCGAAGAGTCAAATACCGTACGTCCACATACGAATAGCATAAAAGTTTGATCTTAGCATTGAGTTATACTATTTTTTAAAGCAGTTGCTTCACTTAAACTGTTTAAAACAATACTTAGTATACCATAGACGAAAAAACTAAAAGTTATGGGAATGCATGAAAGTAAAATTGTCACTTTATTTTTTATATATCGGCACCGAACGCTCGGGGTACCCGGGTACCCCGGTTGCCCAACAACCGTGAAAAGTTTGGTTGCCCACATAAGGGTTAAACATTTGTTTATCAATTTTTACTTGAACCGGATTTTTTAAGGTTTTTCTTCTGGAGATCTCTTATACTCTGCAATTGATCGACCAGCTACTAATTCTTAATTATTTCTTAGAAACTAAGTTGTATATGTATAAATTCCAACTTTTTACCAGCCAGTTTCAATTATTTCTTAATGTCAGGTGATTTGTTTATCTTAGGTTCGCTGAGAGGATCAATGGATGATTTAACAAAGGCACAGAGCGGGCGATAAAATTATTTGATGCGATGAACAATGTTGTCTACAGTGCTGTTAAATGTACAAATTTGCAATTTTCACTACTCCGCACTAAAATATCCACCTCCCATTGCAGATAAAGAAAGCCGTGCCACCGTTATCCCTGCACGGACAATTACTGTGGCGCGAATTCTTTTACTGCGCGGCTACGAAGAACTCTAACTTCGATCGCATGCAAGGGAACCCGATTTGCGTGCAGATTCCATGGGACAAGAACGTCGAGGCACTGGCGAAATGGGCAAACGTGAGTGAATCGAATGGATTTCAAAAATCCTCCGTGTTACAGCCCAATAGGGAACGGTTGAATTCAATGGGAATCGTGTCCTCTTTTTCTGGACAGGGTCAAACGGGATTTCCGTGGATCGACGCGATCATGACGCAGCTTAGGGAAGAGGGCTGGATCCATCACCTGGCTAGACATGCTGTGGCCTGCTTCCTCACCAGAGGCGACCTTTGGATCTCCTGGGAAGAAGGAATGAAGGTAAAATGTCGCCTCGCGCTGGCATTTCGACGGTGACCGAGATCGACTGCGTTTCGATTCGTTCTACGCGCTACCTTCTATTTATTGTCGCCACATGGGCTCCATTAAAATCGCAAGCTCAAGCTTTAGAAACAATTTGACCTGATCATTTGGCAAATCGACTGACTTCACAATTTACAAAGCAGAGAATATTAATGAGATACACACTCATAAGTAGACATCGGATGTTTATGCAATTTCCAATTTTTATAGAAACATTTTAAGAAAGTGGAATGAAATAAAATCCTATTTTTAATGGGGACAGCCTTTGTAGATCCAAAGCAAATAAAAATCGTGTTAAATTCTCTCGAATTTTATATTATAGCATTTTTTGAACATTTCCAAAAGCCATAGATGCATAAAGATTCGCTGTCTACTCATATGTCTTAGGACAGTGATCATATTCGTATTCAACTTTGCAAAAATGAAATAATCGTTGAAGGATGCGAACAAATTTTTCCTTATTTAAAGGATTACACGTCAAAGAAAGGATGCTGTTCTGATACATCAAAAATCTTACTAAGAAGTAAAAATATATTTTTTTCTTTTCATAGAAGAATTCGCCATGTTTCTTTATTACAATGTCCACTGTTCTTGGCATCCGCGTACTTTCTGTTGTTATATTATTCCATTCTCGTTTCAAAATATTCTATAAATGTGTTTTCGAAGCAGGGCAAAAGTTCCGTACCTGTCTGGTCCAGTTTATCCCTTAAATTTTTCTATGGGGTTCAAATCTGGTGATTGGGGTGTGGCTATTTCATAATTTTTTTAAATTGAAGTTGTAATTATTGCTGAACATATGAGGTATAAAGGCAGAGACATAAAGGTTCATAATCTATACGAAATATCAGAGTTTCACTAAAAACCGGAGGTGTCCTAAAACTTATGAGCGGGAGTGTACATTTGTTTTTCGAGATTCCTTGTAATTCAATTTATTGCGAAAATTATTAGATTGGCAAGAAAGTAATTTCGGTATTTTTAGGTGAAACAAAAGTAACGTAAAAGATGCAGTTATGAAATGTCGGAAAGAAAACAAACGCAACTTTAACAGAAGTCAATCAAACAAAACATAACGCCAGGTATTAGTGAAAACAGAAATTACTTTCTTGCCTACCTAATAGAATCGTTTCGAAAGAAAATACCACTACTATACTACAAGTATAAGATCATTGGAATGGGTTAGACAGCCATCACTTCAGGTACAGTGATTTCTCTATATATGACGCCAAGCTCTGGATCATAAACGTCGCGGAATTATCCCCACTACCGCGTAAGCTTGAGAGGCCTCGGACGCCGAGGTGTAAACATAACAGAGGTATTTGTTGACATACAGTTGGGGACAAAAATAAGTGGACAGTTATTGGATATATATCGGGTTGTTGACATATATCGGGAATTCAATGTACGTTCTTTCGACAAATAGCTTGTATAACCGATACCGTTCCTCAAGGTGTTCGACGAGCTGTTGCTGGACGCTGACTGGTCCGTCAACGCTGGCATGTGGATGTGGCTGTCATGCAGCTCGTTCTTCCAGCAATTCTTTCATTGCTATTGTCCGGTGAGGTTCGGCAGAAAAGCCGATCCCAATGGGGATTATATCAGGTAATAAAAATCCGTCCGCGAGAGTTCCAGAATTTTCAATCCCCTAATTGTTTTAAAATAAATTTTTACGTTAATATATTCATTGTACCAAAGGGTATAGCCGGATAAGATAGTCAAAAATGCCCTTGAACCGAATTTTATCGACGATGTGCCATTCGATAGAGCACCAAGAAAAAACATACTGTGTCCGTTTCAACCCTGTATCTCGATCGGGAGGGTAGTTATGGGGTAAAATCGTAAAATCAGTTTTTGGCCTATTTTTCCTAGTTAATGACGTTTAGAAATTCTGAGAAAAATCTGACGCATGTCAAGAACCCTATTATTAAAATTATTTTTTTAATATTTGGATATTGCTACTAAAAGAAATCTACAAACATACCATTGATTATTATATAGTTAGACATAAAAAAAGAATTAATCAAGTGAAAAAAAATGTATGCGTATACCGCGCTGAGCCAATCGAGGTGTTGGGAATGTGCTTACTACTTTTAGATGTAATACGCTGACAGAGTAAAAATACTTAGCAAGCCGATTTCATTGTTTAATTATTTCTTAAAATGTTCAAGGTTTATCAGTGCCTGATAGACTTGCAGAATAAATAGAACGTAATAATTTTAAGGTTAGCTTAGTTCTTCGCGGAAAAAACGTCGAAAAAATCAGTTTTTATTTTTTTTAACAACGGCGCACCAAACCAAAAAATCTGAAAAAATTCATGAACGATACTTATGACAATATACCGCTACTGTAAAAATATAAATGTTGTCACTCTAGAACTTGCATGTGAAATTGATTTTTTACAAGCAGTATTTTCACTTTAAAAATCTGAAACCAATTGCAAAGTATGTATTAGGGTTCTTGACATGCGTCAGATTTTTCTCGGAATTTCTAAACGTCATTAACTAGGAAAAATAGGCCAAAAACTGATTTTTCGATTTTACCCCATAACTACCCTCCCGATCGAGATACAGGGTTGAAACAGACACAGTATGTTTTTTCTTGGTGCTCTATCGAATGGCACATCGTCGATAAAATTCGGTTCAAGGGCATTTTTGACTATCTTATCCGGCTATACCCTTTGATTGGGATCTGTAAAATGCAAGAAAGTTGGAAGGCTACTCGATATCGCACATATATAATTATTTTTAATTTTTATTTCATTAAATAACTTACTTTGGTTCCATGGAATTTTTTAGGGTTCTGGTTTGACACTCAAAGTGTTAATGATTAATTTCGACTTTGATGCTAGACGCTATCTGCCAGTGCTGAAGAATGTTCCTACGAGATACATCCACGAACCTTGGAACGCTCCGCTGAGCGTGCAACGAACTGCAAAGTGCATCATCGGCCAGGACTACTCGCTGCCGATGGTCAATCATAGCAAGAGCTCTAGGATCAACATCGAGAGGATGAAGCAGGTTTACCAGCAGCTGAACAAGTATCGCGGCAACGGTATGTCGACCACGGTGGTGGTAGCGATAGTGGTAGAATGGTGGTTAGGTTTGCATGCGATACAGGACTCGAGACAGTATGAGAAGCGTTTATGGCGGCCATCGTTCGCATTCACAGCTGAAAATAGTCTTGAATACTTTTACCTTCTCTAAAGACATTAGTCTTGTTTCAATTTGCTTGAAGTCGGATGTAAATTAGGAAGCAGTTCATTTTACCCTTAATCACATTCAGGAATGTCTCTAATTTGATTTTCTCACAGACCAGAATTTTTGAATTTCGTTCCAGTCACATACAGTCGAGTCGGAAAGTAAGTTAACATTTGGTGATATGTAGGCAATGAATATGATGAATAAAATCAAGTCATTGTATTGTTTTTATTTAGGAGGTGTAAGGAAATAAACAAATATGTTAGTAAAACATGTATTGTCATTATTAAAGATTAAAGACATGTCATATTCATTTGCCTGCATACACCAGTCGTTAACTTACTTTACGACTCGACTGTAGATTTCGCGTTTCAATAAATAATACCAGTTAAGCGCGTTTGACGTGTATACACGTCGAACCAAATCTCTATTGCGGTGCGGTTAACGTTAATGAATTGTTAATTTCTTTTCGAGTAAAATTGTAATTCTTTCACACTTTGCTTTAGTTTTTTCGTAAAATTTATAATAGCGGCGTTTGGCCTGCGTTCCACGTGTATGTTCGTCATTGTTTGACTTTAACACTAGAACTACCGGATGGGTCAAAGTGACTTCCTTCTAATTTTTTCTTTTAGAGATATTGAAATTATAAATATATATATATGTTTCTATGAGAAATTTTTTTAATAAAATTCTCTGTCGAAGTAGATATTTAAACAAAACTGATGAGAAATCAAAACAAATCTTATTTTGTTGTTATTATAAGCCAATGTATGCCAGTTGCATTTAGTGCTTGGTAGTTCTAGTGTTAATTCGGTGTCGCGGGGGATTTCTAAAATTAAATTCCACAGTTAACTGGTTAAAATTTCGTACACAGTCAATTTAGTTATTTCCTTCTCTGCACTTGGAGCTATCGGAAGAATTGTTACACTTCCCTAGTAGCACAAAATATTGTATACACATTCATATAATATTAAAAAGAGATTCAATCTTTTTTTAATATTCGAATACACATACAATATTTATTTTATATTAAGTAAAAAATATTTCTTTTCTAAATATTAAATAAATCTTTATTTCATATTAGAAGTAGAATATTTTTTCGTAATATACAAATAATATTTATTTAATATCATGAAAAAAACATTTTTTTCTCATTATAAAACAAATGTTTATTTAATATTCGAAATAGAATATTTTTTCCTAATATGCAGATGATATTTATTTAATATCATGAAAAAAATATTTTTTCTCATTATAAAGTGAATCTTTATGTAATATTAGAAATAGAATATTTTTTTTTAAGTATGCAGGAAATATTTTATGTTTATCATGGAAAAATAATTGTTCCAGAATATAATGCGAAGTAAAATATTTTTTAAATATCTATTTTATATTCTCTGAATATTTAGCTTATACGTTCTAAACATTCAATTTATATTTCTTGAACATGTATACAATATTAGATCTAATATTTATCTAATACGAAAAAGTGTGGCTCAAAAAATATTTTTCCAATATTCGAAAAAAATATCTATCTAATATTTTTGTGCTACTAGGGTTGTTATTCTAAATTTTATGCATTTAGAACAATAATCGAGTAAGTTTACGAAATGAACGGTGATTGCTAGAAAATGGTAGACGCATGACCTAAGGGCTGCCCGGGTAACTGTAGCTTCGTTTTATCGTTGCAGGAGCATCCCTTAAAGGAGAAACCGTCGGTGAGTAACCATTTACCCCTGAAATTTCCAATCTCCCCGCAGTAATGTAACAAGTGTTTTTGCTCTTGATAAGGGTTGCTGAACGCGTTGCCGCCCTCGTCGGTGAAGGAGGGCGAAGAAGAGTCGAAGAAGCAGCCCTCACCGTCTCCGGAAAGTCAACCGAGCATGGAACCGCTCGGGAAAGTTTCGCAGCAACAGCAACAACAACAACAACAACACTCGCTACAATAGCGATCAATGCCGTCGACAAGATTATGTGCGACTGTTTCCCTTTTATTTATAAGGAAGTATTTATTAACGTTTACCGGCGTATCAACGAAGCCGTAGCGAGCCCTTAAGGGGGGCAGCTCGTGTAACACGCTGAATTGCAATTTTTTTTGTTTTAAATGCACCGTGTTTTTCGTTCGGCTGAAGAGAAATTCCATTTTTTTTTTTTTTTTTCGAACGGTTACGCGAGCTGTCCCACCCCTCAACTCACCCTCGTCCGCTTCGTTATTCATTCGAATCACCTCGGTCTCTCGTGACTTCTTTGATACTTATCAACGGGATCGACCTGTTGACCTGTTAAACGGGCGACTTTTATCCTGCGACAATTAATCCTGCAGCTCGAGCCATGCACTCGAAGTCGTGTCGAGAAAAGAGGAACACACGCACACACCAGCAACAATTTTCTTATCTTGATGATACAAACATTGTACTTTGTTCGACTTTCCAAGGTTACTTGAAGGACGTCGATGTTTAACCTGATTTTCACTCACCTCTAACTCAAGTTTATGGTTTATCTGTATATACAGTCGAGTCGGAAAGTAAGTTAACATTTGGTGATATGTAGGCAATGAATATGACGAATAAAATCAAGTCATTGTATTGTTTTTATTTAGGAGGTGTAAGGAAATAAACAAATATGTTCAGTAAAACATATATTATCATTATTAAAGATCAAAAACATGTCATATTCATTTGCCTGCATATACCAGTCGTTAACTTACTTTCCGACTCGACTGTAAGTTCTGAACTCGTTCTTAAAACAGCCACAAAATTCCCAAATCGAAAAACACGATACCGATAAGAAGAGACATCGAAGACCTTCAAATAACCTTGGAAACAAGATCAAAGGAAACGTTTTACACAATCTGTATACTTTTAGAATCAAAGTATCCCAAGCTTCCAATCCTAAATTAGCAAAATACATGGGACCACTAAGAGGAGCCGTAAATGACCTTCAAATAACCTTGGAAACAAGATCAAAGGAAACGTTTTACACAATCTGTATACTTTTAGAATCAAAGTATCCCAAGCTTCCAATCCTAAATTAGAAAAATATATGGTACCACTAAGAGGAGCCGTAAATGACCTTCAAATAACCTTGAAAACCAGTCCAAAATGAAAACCACAGTTCCGATGATTGTTCCGATTGTGTTTCTTCCTGTTCTTTCCTCTCAGCTGCATCCGAAGCATTCTAGTCTCCCTTGTTTCTGATGTCTCTACACTCTCAAGCTCGACTAAAAATTAGGTTCTAAAAGATTGACATAATCGACGAGTTGACTCGCCAGCGTCCGGTTAACAGGTGTCAGGATCTCGAAATGTCCCGCTCGGTTTGCTCGCAGACATATTTCGCAGAAATCATTCCCGTGCAGGAGAGCACCGTCTTAATTGGTCGACTGGTAAGTGCGATGATCGCGCGATTAGGGGCGGCACGGGCAAGGATCGCGTCGTCTATTTTCGGATGGCATCTCGCGGCGATGACGCGCGCGCTCTATATTCTTATCGCTGTACATAAAAACGCGTGCGTCACGAATAAATTTTTCATGCAAACCCGTCTGACGATTTATTTATTCCTAATGGACGAGATTGGAAGAGATTCTTCCCCCCTTATTCTTCCGGGGCCGACGGGGCTATATTTACCTGGACAGGATACATTATTTACCTACCTCCGACAAAGGAAAGAGGATCCTCGACGACTCTCGAACGTCGTAGGCCTCGATCAATTGCACCCGTGCTTCCGTCAATCGAATTCCCCTTTCGTCTTCTCGTTAGCATGGCGCAGAGCAGTCCTCAAACTCTGCACCGCGAAACTACGGGCCTCTCCCGGAGCCATAGTCAAAATTAATACCTAATATTAACCCTTTGCACTCGACGCTATTTTCATTCTAAAAACAAATTTTTCTTCCGTCTTAGAATATTTTCATTTATTCATACGAAATTGATCCAACTTCCACGTATATTTAAATGTTTAGTAATCTATTAAATACAAATTTTCCGATGTAACAAATATTGTGTAATATTTTTTGAAATTTCTTGCAAATAATGACATAACAATTTCTAGTGGTGCTTCAGAGTCACCACTCGAGTGCTAAGGGTTAAGTTGCCGCAACGTTCAACCCTCTGCACTCGAAGCTACTTTAACACCAAAACGAAACATTTCTTCCGACCTACAGTGACTCCAACGTACACTCTTAAAAGTCGCATAACTTTGTCAATGTTGGACTATACTACTTGAAGTTTTTTGAGAAATTAGAACAATATTGGAGAAAAATGTTTGATTAAAATTGCAATTGGTCGAAATTACAAAGAAAGTACTAAAACTTGTATTTTACAACTTTTTAATGCGGGCTTACACTAAAAATTTAAAAAGTACGTTTTGTACATCTGTATCAATTATACATATTCTGAATATTTCATCTAAATCGGTCAACGTTGCACTGAGCTACAAACGTTTAACGTTAAAAACTTAAGGGGTTATATACAGTTAGGAGGCCCAAAAAAAGCAATTTTTTAAGAATTTTTCCTGAGAAGACCTTTACATCTATTAATGTAAAAATTTGTACACATATTATGATAACTTTTAACTGTATTTTAACATTTTTATTTGTAAAAATAATAATTTTGAAACCTGCTATAGCCGATCTCCTGGAGCTCCTCTAAAAAAAGGCGCTTTGCGGTGACCACTATATCTCTGGACTGGATCATCAAAAATGAAAAAACCAAACTGATTTCGTTAAAGAAATGTATAATCTAGTAATCAATCGAAGGAATAAGCAAAATAAAATTTTGTGACAAAATGGCAGCTTTTCAAAGAAAAAAATCGATTTTTCACAAAAATTTTGGCCTTAAATTGTTTATAAAAAAAAAATTATTCATCGCAGAGAAAAAAGCTTCGATTAATTACTAAAAAATATACTTAAGAAGCTTGTGTTAAAATTTGACAGTGATCGGTTCAGCCGTTTCCGAGAAATCTTGGTCACCGACTTTGAAAACACAGTTTCGAGAAAAACGTGTCGAAAGATCGCGTTGAAATGCTCTGACGTTCTTAAACGCTCTGACACGTCTTTACAAATATGCGTGTAACTTCGAAAATTTGTATACTTAAATATATGTACATTACGAAAATGAAATAAAAAAAATTGAGTTTTTAAAAATTCCTTATTTTCGCCCTTAAGGGGTTATATATTTCGCGAATTTCGCCCTTATGTGATCATTTTGGAACATCTGCAGCTCATTGCAACGTTGACCGATTTTGATGAAATTCTCAGAATATGTATAATTGATACAGATCTACAAATCGTTCTTCCTAAATTTTCAATGTAAGTCCACATAAAAAAGTTGCAAATTACAACTTTTAGTTTTTTCTGTAATCTGTATTTGTAATCTGTAATTTTTTCTGCAAAGCAATTTTTGTAGAAAAAATTTTTCACGTTACGTAACGATCCAATTGTTCTAACTTCTCAAAAAAATTCAAGCAGTATAGTCCAATATTGACAAAGTTATGCGATTGTTAAGAGTGTACGAATATTAGTTGGAGTCACTGTAGAATATTTCCCTCCTATACAGTAAAGAGCAAAACTGAACACACATACGACATTTTAACAAAAATAATTTTTTATTCAATATTTGCATGCAGAATACAAAAGAAACAAAATACTTAGTATTATCTGCAATCTTTTGGCTTTTCAAAACAAACTTAACATTTGTGATTTATTTTTGAAATATTCGCAAAAAAGTTTCAACATCTCAAAAAGTGATCGGAGTAGGTATGTGTAGGACTGTGTAAAATAGTATTTCAAATGGTTGACAGTAACTTATATTTTTATGATATTTTGTTGTCTGTAACGTTATTACGATATTGTAGTCTGTTTATCAACATGTTACATATTCGTAATTAAACTACACATAATACTTTGTTAACTATTATAGCTTCTCATGTTAAAAATTATGATTTATAATATTAACTACTTGCTCAATTTATTTTCATTGTAAGGAAATATTTGAAATACAAAATAAAAATATTTCATTTTATCTATCTGGTTGTCGAAATAAAAATATTTGATTTAAAGTAGTATCTTATTTGAACCACATTAAATTATACTATATACCAAATCATTAATGATCGTTAATATACGTTGCAAAATATGATAGAAAACATTGTATCCAATGTTCCACATACGAATACTAATCCTACATTATAAAATACTAATGTAAAGTGTACTTACTTCTGAATCTTCTGTACCTCCGTCGGATCCACAGCACACAATTATTCGCTCACGAGAATAGGTCCGAATAATTAAACAACACACACAACACACGCGCACAACACATTTTATAAAATCGTGACAACGAACGAGAAGATGTCACTCCGACCACGAACAAAATAATACTGCGATTTGAACAATGATCTCTTAAACGGGGGGGGGGGGGGGTACGGTCAGGTTATCATAGGAAGGTTAGACGCTGAGGGCCCATAAACACTCGATACAAAACCAAGGTAAAAAAATTATGGCAGGGCGCCGACCCTATTTCCCGGAATTCCCTGTTTCCGTATCACACGTCCGTGGGAGGGGGACGGTTAAAATCGCAGTATTATTTTATTCGTGGTCGGAGTGACATCGTCTCGTTCGTTGTCATGATTTTATAAAATGTGTTGTGCGCGTGTGTTGTGTGTGTTGTTTAATTATTCGGATCTCTTCTCGTGAGCGAATAATTGTGTGCTGTGGATCCGACGGAGGTACAGAAGATTCAGAAGTAAGTACACTTTACATTAGTATTTTATAACGTAGTTTGTAGTACATTAGTATTATATTTTATTATTCGTATGTAGAATAAATGCAACGATGCAAGGTTTTCTTTCTTATTTTGCAACTTCAATTCTAACCCATACCTACCTACTCCGATCACTTTTTGAGATGTTGAAACTTTTTTGCGAATATCTCGGAAACTAAAGTTGAGCGGCGGTAACATGTATAGGAAAAAGTTGTTTATAATGATGACCTTGACAACATATTTCAAAATCGGTGAGGAAACCCCTAATGTAAATAATTACCAAAATATTCTACTTCCAATATGAAATAGATTCATTTAATATTTAGAAAAAAATATTTTTCTCGTAACATGACATAGATATTTCCTGAATATTTAAAAAGAAATATTTGTTACGTAATATAAAATAAATATTGTATGTATATTTGAATATTAAAAAAAGATTGAATCTCTTTTTAATATTATATGAATGTGTATACAATATTTTGTGCTACCAGGGGGGTGATTCTATATGAAAAGAAAAACAAATCGAAAATAAAGAATAAAATTTTTTCAATTGAGGTTTCGTTCTCGAGAAAATCGGTTTTGAATATTCAGCGAGTACGCGTACACGTAACTATGGTTTAGATGAATTCCTCAATTAGAGAATGTTTAATTACTGTACCAAAGGTAAGTTAACACTGGATCTGTCTTTTCAATAAAATTTTTTGATGTACTACTATTGAAATCGTAAAATGGAATTTTTATCATCAAATTTATTCTTTCGAGACACATAGTGTCGAAATTTACTGAAAATCTAAACAAACACGTTTTGATTATAGTCATAAAGTAATTTAAAATGGTCTCTAGTATTATACATCCTACAATTTGTTTGAAAATTCTGAACAAACTTATTCTAACTCTTTTATCAAAACAATATGACATAGTCATTATTAACATTCCATATATTCAATGTTAAAAGCAAAATAGGAGAACGGTTATGCAAATGAGCTGGTGGGTGTGATCGACTAAAACGTGACGTCACTCAGGTTTTTTTATTTTTTCATGTCAACAAATGATATATTTTTAGTGCCTATAGTACTTATAGTTTTACAGTACATTTCTCGTTAGATTTAAACAATTACAAATGAACATTCTCCAACACTCAAAGACGGAACCCTAATAATTCTCTTTTGCAAGCTACAATTCTCTCTCTCTCTCTCTCTTTCTCGCGTTTATCTCTCGCTCGATTGTGTTCTCCTCGTTTCTGGCGCATTTGCTCGTTCGCACACGCACACGCACACGCACATGTCCACGCATACTTTGCATAAATCATACTCGTCACAATTTTATCTCTCATTCTCTATCTCACTCATTCTCTCACGCACGCACACACACACACACACACACACACACACACACACACACACACACACACACTCTCTTTCTCTCTCTCTCGCAACGACGCTTTCTCTCGCCCTGTCTCGTTCGCGCGCGCGCTCTTAAACTAGAAATGTATTTATCTTATTATTTTTTCTTCTCTCGCGTCTCTTCTGTGTACACGTGTCTCTCGTTTTCTCTCTCTCTCTCATTCTCGCTCTCTCTCTCTCTCTCTCTCTCTCTCTCTCTCTCTCATCGTTCTCTCGGTTTTATATGTATGTGTCTATCTGTGTACGTGTGTGTATTCTCGTGTCAGTGTGACTGTGCGTGTACTATATAAACGCTCGCGTGCCTCGCGACCTCGAACATCGCCAAATGTTCGCGAGGTTTGCAGACGAATCTGCTAAATGCGTGACGGGCATTCCTCGGCAATGCTGGCAGTCGGTTTTGACATCGGTCCGGAACACGTCCGGGACGTGTCGGACGTTCGCGAGCCGAGTTCGAGCTAATTTCTCTCGCGAAAAACCGGAAGAAGAGGAAGATCGTTCCGCACCCCCGACAAACTACGTACATACTGAAAACCCGGGTGGAAAATCGACGAAGTATAATTTAATCCATTTTGATTAATCGTTTGCAGCTTCCTGACACGTTTCAGAGAGAAGAACGGGTTGTTTCTCTGACTGAAATTAAGAAATGTTCGGGTAAATTGTCGAAGAGAAGCTCGAAACTTAGTTGGTTCGATGTTGTTAACCCTTTGCACTCGGCGCTATTTTCATTCTAAAATTAAATTTTTCTTCCGTCTTAGAATATTTTCATTTATTCATACGAAACTGATCCGATGTCCACATATAATATTTAAATGTTCAGTAGTCTATTAAATACAAATTTTCTAATGTAACAAATATTCTGTAATACTTTTTGTAATTTCTTTGAAATAATGCCATAACAATTTCTAGTGGTGCTTCAGAGTCACCACTCGAGTGCTAAGGGTTAAAAAATTTGAATTCAATATTTAAGAAACATTCAATAAAATGTTCAAATTTAAGAAAATATTATAACAAAAGTTAGAAACTATGAATATGCATTACTTTCTGCGCACTGTTTGTTGAGGGAATATTTTCTGTATTATCTGTATTTGGAAAAAATATTCTATTCCTAATATTAAATAAAGATTTGTTTTATAATGAGAAAAAAATATTTTTTTCATGATATTAAATAAATATTATTTGTATATTAGGAAAAAATATTCTACTTCTAATATGAAATAAGGATTCATTTAATATTTAGAAAAAAATATTTTTCTCGTAACATGAAATAGATATTTCCTGAATATTTAAAAAGGAAATACTTATTACCTAATATAAAATAAATATTCTACGTATATTTGAATATTAAAAAAGGAATGTATCTCTTTTTAATATTATACGAATGTGTATACAATATTTTGTGCTACTTGGGGTAGTTTCTCGCCGATGAAAAGGGAAACTTGTCCCAGGCGGGGTCTAATTTCGCGAGCTTCGGTGCGCCGCCATTTTGTACAACTCGTTGGCCGATTATCATCCGATTGTAGGTCCGAGCACGTACCTACGCGGTGCTCGAGCGCCGTGAGTTTGATCGAGTTCGTTAACGAGGCAACGAAAGGGATCGACGGGAATAGGGTCGCGAGAGAAGAGGGAGAAGAAGAGGGGACGAGATTCGGCGGATTCGTAGCTGGCTGCTCGATTGTGGATGAGAAAGAAGAAAAAAAAAAAATGGTGAGAGGAACTAGAAGAGCGACAGAGTTGGCCGAGATGGAGGAAGGAGAAAACGATCCTCTGCGAGAAGTCGGTTCCTCTGCTCGCGAGCTTCTCGAGGAGAGGAGAGCTTTAATTTTCCGGTGAATCCAGTCCAATTCGAAAGTTCGCGAGCCGCGTTTCGCGGATCCGATTCCTTTCTTCCCGTCGACGGAGCCCGTTTGAAAAGAACCGCGATGCGCCGGTTCCTTCTCGCAAAAATAATATTGCCCGTTCGCGATCCCCGCTCGGAAACTTTCGCGAGGCCGCGGCACGCGGCGATTATTAATGGACATCGCTGGGAATCATTGAAAATTAATGGATATTGTTGCTCGATACAGAAATTAAACGAAAAAGAAATTTCTTCTCTTAACGGCTTTAGCAATAATAGAATATTATATTAACCCTTAGCACTCGAATGGGGACTGCAAGCGCCACTAAAGATTGCTGTATCATTGTTTTTCAAAATACTTTTCACATTATTCGATTTCTTTGTATTTAGTAAATCACTAGTCATCGGATCTTTATGCATTTACGGCTTATGGAAATGTTAAAAAAATGCTATGATATCAAATTTGAGAGAATTTAACACGATTTTTATTTGCTTTGGATCTACAAAGGCTTTTCCCGTTAAAAATAGGATTTTATTTTATTCCACTTTATTAATGGAACCTGCTTTTGTTGGACATCGCTGGGAATCATTGGAAATTACTGGATATTGTTGCTCGATACAGGAATTAAACGAAAAAGAAAAAGAAATTTCTTCTCTTAACGGCTTTAGCAATAATAGAATATTATATTAACCCTTAGCATTCGAATGGGGACTGCAAGCGCCACTAAAGATTGCTGTATCATTGTTTAAAATATTTTTTACATTATTCGATTTCTTTGTATTTAACACGATTTTTATTTGCTTTGGATCTACAAAGGCTGTTCCCGTTAAAAATAGGATTTTATTTCATTCCACTTTATTAATGGAACCTGCTTTTGTTGGATATCGCTGGGAATCAATGGAAATTACTGGATATTGTTGCTCGATACAGGAATTAAACGAAAAACAAAGAAATTTCTTCTCTTAACGGTTTTAGCAATAATAGAATATTATTAACCCTTAGCACTCGAATGGCGACTGCAAGCATCATTGTTCAAAATACTTTTCACATTATTCGATTTCTTTGTACTTAATAAATCACTAGTCAGCGGATCTTCATGCATTTATGGCTTATGGAAATGTTCAAAAAATGCTATGATATAAAATTTGAGAGAATTTATTTATTTTTATTTGCTTTGGATCTACGAAGGCTGTTCCCGTTAAAAGTAGGATTTTATTTCATTCCACTTTCTCAAAATTTTTCTATAAAAATTGGGAATTGCATCAACATCCGCAATTTCTGTATGTACAACACGAAAAAATATATATAAAAGGAGAAAATTATTGATCGGAAGAAATGTTTCGTTTTGGGGTTGAAATAGGTTCGAGTGCAAAGGGTTAAATTCGTCTGAAGCTTTTACTGTTTTTCGCTTAACATCCGCAGTCTATAAATCACTAAACACTTCAGTATTGTACGAGCAAATTGCACAATTTTTGTATGTACAACACGAAAAAATATATATAAAAAGAAAAAATTATAGATCGGAAGAAATGTTTCGTTTTGGGGTTGAAATAGGTTCGAGTGCAAAGGGTTAAATTCGTCTGAAGCTTTTACTGTTTTTCGCTTAACATTTAGGCGTATTAAAGTGGAATTATATGTACTAAATAATAAATGAATTTTATCTCTTTGATTTCTTTTTTGTTTTATTGTATTTTCTTTTATTTTGTTTGTTTGTATATCTTTAATTTGTATATATATTTTAGTTTAGGACTTCTCTCTCTCTCTCTATGCGCAGGTAGTGTTAAGTTAGGTGTAAGATAGGTCAAGGTGAAGGAGAAAAATATAAAGGATTGTAATCCCTGAGAGGGACAAATAAAGAATTGATTGAAATAATAAATGAAGAACGTTGAAAACTTTCTCGCACAATCTGTCAATACGTCTGTATGTACAACACCAAAAAATATATATATAAAAAGAGAAAATTATAGATCGGAAGAAATGTTTCGTTTTGGGGGTAAAATAGCTTCGAGTGCAAAGGGTTAAATTCGTCTGAAGCTTTTACTGTTTTTCGCTTAACCTTTAGGCGTATTAAAGTGGAATTATATGTACTAAATAATAAATGAACGTTGAAAACTTTCTCGCAAACAATCTGTCAATCTTGTTACAAATTGTAACATTCCCAGCGAACGTTATGCTGCGTTGCGTGCGATAAAATTGAATCGGATCTTGAAAAACGTTTCGAACGTTCTGTGTTTCATTCTAACGTGGACAGGAAAACAGAGTCCTTCGTGCGAGAAAACTATTTTTCGGAGATCGTTTGAACGATTATAATGGCACGTTTTCCGCGCGCGGGGGATGATGGAGAATGCTCGGGAATAATCGTCTCGGATTAGCCGACGGGGATTGCGGATCGTGGAAGGAAAAGGCTGCCGCCATAAGGGTAGAGAAAGCGGATCGAACATCCGCGGGATGAAAGCGCGGCACGTGTCCGCGCGGAGGCACGCGTGTGCATTGCATCGGATCACGTGCACAGACGAATCGCAGCTTTCTAGGAGCGGCGAGAGAGCCTTGGACCGGTTCGATGCAACCGGATCGGATCGATAACCTAATTAATTAACGACTAGTCGACCGTCAGTAACGACTAAATCGACCTAATCATTCGTTTCTAGCTTGCACACTCGCCGTAAGCGTCTTCGTCCAGTGCACGATTACAGCCCTTCGGTTATAAAACGATAAACGATCGGTACAGTAGCCAAAAATTACCTCCCGACTTGAAACCACAGTTCCGTTGAAAGTTCCTGGCGAGTACTTATCTAATTAATAATTTCCAAAAACAATGCAAGAAAGGACCCGCCCCACCGGGAAAGTTTCGCTCGAGTCTCGAACTTTCACTCGTCCCCTAAGAGTCCTTATCTCGAAGAACCTTCGCAGACTCTTTAGCAACAGTGATCGATTAAAAAGAGCACTAAAAAAATCTGCCTCTGGCCACCCTGAACAGCCATGGACAACCTCTTCGTCGGTCAAATCGTTTCGTTACTTGAAAAACAATGTCAAAGAGTCCAGAGAAATTCCCAGCTCGCACTTCTCTTTTTCCACTTCAAATTTCAAAGGACAGGAACGAACCTACAGGGTGATCCATGTTAGAACGCGATCGTCTCCGCTGTTTTTGAAAATATGGAAAATTTTTACCAACCTAAGTTTTGTCGGTATAAAGACGACTATTCAATACAGAAATAACAGTTTTTCTGTAGGCTAAAGAGTCAGATTTCAAGGTCACCTTCATTCTTTTAACACCAGAACTACCGAGTAATAAATACAACTGATGAACATTGCTTTGTAATGATGACAAGACTATATCTGTTCAAACCTAATACCATTTTTATTCTAACATGTGCTTCAATGAAGAAGTTTATTCAAAAAATTATAATGACATTTTTATAATTTCAGTAATTGTGAAAGAAAAAATTAGAAACCAGTCATTTTGACTGGTTCGGTGGTTCTAGTGTGATAAGGTAACATCTTTGTAAAAAAGATAATGGGTTAGGACCTTTTCATAGAGAATGACCAGCTGCATCGAACAGTGCACAGAAACGTATACAGGGTGAATTCGATAAAGCAGGACACCTAAACATCTCCGTTACATCTTCGTTGTACAAAAAAACTTCGTAGGACAAAATTACACTGTTTGAAGGGCCACATATAAGGATGTAAGGGAAAAAAAATTTCAAGGTCATTTTTATGAGATTTCAAGGTTATCGATGTTTTTTTAAATGGAATGATATATTTTCGTTAACGTAATGTTGTAGCTGATAAAATAACGAATTCATGCATGTAACACAATATGACCTTGAAATGACCTTCAAGCAAGAAAAATGGTATAAATAAAATTCAACGTGTAAGATTCATTTGATGTATTTCTGTTACGTAAAATGTTCAAAAATATTCCCTCGAGCTGCTATACATTCAAATGTATCGCAATACACAACATAATAACAGATTCGGTGTTGACAGGAGAACAATTATGATATACCTTCACCTATACGTTCGTACAGAATCGTGTTTATCCACTACTAATTACTCAGAAGACCTTCTTGCTATCAGATTTCCACAGTTTCTAAGATTTCTCGATCAGTTTATCGATGAACGTTTCACAATGCGTTACTCGAAGGAAGATAAGATTGATATGATTTTCATTTATGGAGAAAGTCGACAGTGTTTAAGAGAAGCCGTGCAGTTGTACAAGGACCGATTTCCTAATCGTAATTGTCCATCAGTTTCCGTTTACTCCAATTTGATAAATAAATTCCGTGAAACTGGTAGTGTCGAAAATAAAAAACGTACAAAGGTGAGGACTGTAAGGAATGCAGCAAACACAATTAATGTTCTGGCAGCAGTGAATGCAAACCCTCATGCTAGTACGAGGCAAATCGCACGAGGAAGTGGCATTAGTCAAAAATGTGTAGTGCAAATACTCCAGGAACACAAATTTCACCCCTATCACCTGTCAATTCATCAAGAACTTCATGGTAGAGACTTTGTAAATCGTGTAAACTTTTGCCAGTGGGGATTGAGACAATTGATAAACGATAGTGCATTTTTTAATCAAGTATTATTTACTAGTAACAGAAATACATCAAATGAATCTTACACGTTGAATTTTATTTATACCGTTTTTCTGGGTTGAAGGTCATTTGAAGATCATATTGTGTTACATGCACGAATTCATTATTTTGTCAGCTACAACATTACGTTAACGAAAATATATCATTCCATTTGAAAAAACATCGACAACCTTGAAATCTCATAAAAATGACCTTGAAATTTTTTTTTCCCTTACACCGTTATATGTGGCCCTTCAAACAGTGTTACTTTGTCCTACGAAGTTTTTTTGTACAACGAAAAGTAACGGAGATATTTAGGTGTCCTGTTTTATCGAATTCACCCTGTATATGTCTATCGAAAAAAGCTGAAGGTGACCTTGAAATCTCCGGAACTCTTTCGCTGACAAAAAATCTGTTATCGTCGCATTGTAGTCCTCTTTGTATCGAAAAACTTTGCTGCACAGAAAGTTCTTTCGTATCTCAAAGCAGAGCGGAGATGACGCAGTGCTAATATGTACTGCTGGACCACCCTGTACATCTGAAGAGGAATAATCCTGAAGAGTGTAACTATAGCAGTAACGATCGGGTCTGCAAAGTAGCTTCGAGCAAAGTCGAACATCGTCCTCGTCGTCGTCGTCGTCGTGTGACACAAGTTGTCGAGAGAGAAAATAAGGGTGGCACGGGGGTGGCAGGGGGTTGCGGCGACGCGACTATGGCCTCGATATCGAATCCGCGCCGGTCACGTGCACGCGAACGTGATTTAATTGGCCAATCAATTATACCCCGTTCCTCGTCGAAGCGACGCGACGCTGGATCTTCGACGCGCCTTTCTTTTCCACTCGGCGCGGCGCGTCGCGACGCGGTGTCCCGAACACGGCGCTGCACGTACGGCCCGTTAGCGAAACGTGTCCCCGGATCGTTAGAACAGAGGAACGCCGCACAATGGGCACTTTTTTTTTGGACAAAATCCGATTCAAAATCAAAGAACTTTCAGTAGAAACATTTTTTGTTTAACACTAGAAAGACGGGAGCTTAGTATATACCTATATTGCCTGAAAGCAGTCAAAATGACTGCATTGTGAAAAAATAACTAATGCGCAAAGAAATTTGTTTAACAGTAATTATTAATATATTTTATATCACTTACAGTCATATAACAAGTTATTAATAAGTATTAGCAATAAAAAGAATGTATTTCAGTTCGAAAAAAAATAATTTAAAGCAGTCAAAATGACTTGCTTAGGCAATCTAGTGTTAAATTAGAGCTGAAACATTTTAGAATATCGGAAAATAGGGAGATTATGGTACGAACGTTTTTAACACTGGGTTCACGGAGCACTAAAAGTAACTATTTCGCATTACTTTATGAAAATAACAAGAACGTGCCACCCACATTTTTAGCAATATATTTAAAATAATATATGCCCAAAGAAATAAATTTGCTAAATCTCACGTATGCATCCTTATAATCTTAATAATTCTAAATTAAAATTACTAGAACACGTCATTTTGACGGGTCCCGTAAACCTAGTGTTAACCTTGAGAAAATTCGTTAACATGCTATATATCATTTCCCATAGATTGTTTCACGCTGATTTCAAATCTGTTTTCAAAATTAAAACAATCCGTTTTCATAAGTATTTAATCTTCTTAACTTACTTTATTTATCACGTATTTGTTACGTGTTTGTTGATCAAAATAGGTAAGTCAAGAAGATTAAATAGTTACCTTACTTCCTCTGTAAATGGAAATATAATTATGAACAATAGAATAATTAATACTGAAGAATTATTAATAGAATAAGAAGAATAGAATAGAATAGAATAGAATAAAATAGAATAGAATAGAATAGAATAGAATAGAATTATTAATATTGTAATTTATACTACATTACAGCCAAACACAGCTTGCATAAATTGCCAGTATCAATGACAGCAATACGTCAAGTGACTTCATTATTATTATTTTTATTGTGTTTTACATACGAGTTATATAAATATTGTGTTTTATATACCTTCAAACTAGTGTGTTATCAAATCATGTCAACGAAAAAATGATTTCATTACTTTGAGTCATAAAAATCTATTTTTTGCAAAAAACCAGAGGTCGTAGACGAATTTTGAAAACAGATTTGAAATCAACGTGAAACAATCTATGGGAAATGATATATAGCATGTTAAAAAAAAAAATTTTTCCTCGTGTGGTATTGGAAAAACCACAATTTTCTTGAAATTGTGCAAGTTTAACGAATTTTCTCAAGGTTAAAAACGTTCGTACCATAATCTCTCTATTTTCCCATATTCTAAAATGTTTCAGCTTTAATTTTTAAAAAATGTCATCGCTCTACCTCATTACTATCGAAAGTTCTTTGATTTTGAATCCGATTTTGAAATTTGCGAGGGGAATTACAATTTATTGTATTTCGGGACCTCGGGACGTTGTTTTATTTTTGTTTTTGCGAATTGTATCGGGATAATTCGGACAACTGGTGGATGGAAAAATTCTGCAAGTTTGACGTGGTCGTGAGAAATCATTAACACTAAACCTACCGAGCTTTAAAAGTAACTGTTGTCTTATAAAAATTACGAGATTGAATTTATTTCGATTTTGTGCGGTTACATAGCACATGCTCTACTAAATATATTTATTTAATCAATCCGCACGAAAGCATCTTTATAATTTTAGTAATTGTAAAATAAAAAATCTGGAACCGGTCTTGTGTTTTGTGTTAACACAAGAGCATTAACAGTATCTGGTAAATATTGCCTTATAAAAATGGCGACCCTAAATTTATTGAGATTGTCCGTAATTTTCCATATAATAAATGCTTGGGCGAGGAAATTTGTTCGACTATTTTCCATAAATGAATTTTTATAATTTCAATAATTGTGAAATATAAAACCGGTTATTTGACCGTGGTAGATTTAGTGTGTTTTTTAGTTGCTTGATGTTTTGGCAACTTGGTGTGTAGGAATTGGGATAATCGGGGCATTGGAGAAATTTTGCATTTTTGATTTGGTACTGATTGGATTTAGTGTCTTTTTTACGGTACTATTTTGCAAATTGTATTAATGCTAATGAACAATCGGGGGATGGAAAATTTTGCAATTTTGCTTTGATCGCGTATGTGATTTTGTATATTTCTTTTCCTCTTTTATACTGTTTAGATTAGGTTAATTTGACCGTAAATTGCAGTACGGAAAATGTTTTTGGAATTTTGCATTGGCGCGTAATTACGGTTTGGAGTCTTCGAACATTATATTCACGCGAATTGAATTGATAAGTTTAATTAAATATCGAATATAAATAACGTACGATTATAATGCATGAAGTTCCTGTTCGATAATATAACTCCGTGTTTACGGTGCTCCATTATGCTAGACAATTAATACATTGGTAATTTACGGATAGGCCTGTCCAGGACTGCGCCGTTCAGGGGATTGTTTCATTATCGTTATTGTACGAATTAAATTGGATCAAGGTTGACGTCCAATGAAGAGAAACATCTTGTCTGTAGCCTGATTGCTGTGTACGTAAACTGTTGGGAATTAAATTAACCCTTGCGGACTAGTTTGCTGGAATTAATTATACGGAAGACCCTTCGATCATAATTTACACATTTTTCTCTCGCTTTGTTTATTCGTGATTCGATATTCCATCGGAAGGCATGAAAGTCCAACAGAGAGAAAGAAAGAGAGAGGGAGAAAATGAATATTTCACGGTATCTCGGAAATTCATAAATTTTCACTGGACTAGCGTACGAGTATTTATTTATTTTTTATCAGATAGAAATCAGTTTCGGAATTCAATATTTTCCGGAGCTTAAAATCAAGTAAAAAGCCCATTAAACATTATTCAACGTTATAATTACACTTTATGCGTTTACAGCTAGCAGGAGATTATCAAAGATACTAAATCGTATGTAATTCAAGACAATTTAATAAAACATATATATTGCGTAAAACCGGGAATTAGCATAAATAATCGCGGTGCAGTTGTAATGCGCAAAAATTTATATCGACCATAAATTCGCTAATCCCACAGTCTATGTACACACCCTTTTAACAAAAATCAAGCCGTATTTTTAACTGAAATTGCCCGGAACGGTGTGGTCGACGTGGTAAATCGAATCAACGAGGTCCAATTAGAACATCGGTACACTAAATTCGATCCCAGACAATGAAATCACAGTGAATTCGATTAAACTCACTCATTAGACAATTATCTTTGACACAATTAAGTGACAGCAAATTCACTTATATTTTTCTTTAGCGAAAGATACGCTCAATGGAGACCATTACGTCCATTCAGGTTATGTTTTTTAACACATTTTTATCACCTGGTACTTCGAGGTCAACGTTGATATATTTATTAATCCAAAACAAGTAGTTAATCATTTGATCTGGTCAATAGAAAATTCGAATTTAAACAGAACCTTGGCAACTCTGGGTCGAAAGAAATCCGTTCGTTAAAATAATTCGTTTTCGACCCTGAAGAATTTCAAGATGGACGAACAGGGAGCTAGCTGCAAACGAGAGTACAAATTGATCAGCGCCTCAAACAATTAATACTAAATTCATTTAGAATTTTCTCTGCCACGAGACACAATTAACACTAAACCTACCAAGCACAAAACATATAAAAATGAAATTTTGTACGATTTTCATTGAAATATATGCTTCACAATAAAGAAGTTAATTTAGTAATTTCCGATGCAAACGTTTTTGTAATTACAATAATTGTGAAATAGAGAACCGGTCATTTCGACGGTGGAAGATTTAGTGTTAAAATAATTCGTTTTCGACCCTGAAAAGTTTCAAGATGGACGAACAGGGAGCTAGCTGCAAACGAGAGTACAAATTGATCAGCGCCTCAAACAATTAATACTAAATTCATTTAGAATTTTCTCTGCCACGAGACACAATTAACACTAAACCTATCAAGCACAAAATATAAAAATGAAACTTTTTGTACGATTTTCATTGAAATATATGCTTCACAATAAAGAATTTAATTTAGTAATTTCCAATGGAAACGTTTTTGTAATTACAATAATTGTGAAATAGAAAACCGGTCATTTCGACCGTGGAAGATTTAGTGTTAAAATAATTCGTTTTCGACCCTGAAGAGTTTCAAGATGGACGAACAGGGAGCTATCTGCAAAAAGAAGCTGCAAACGAGAGTACAAATTGATCAGCGCCTCAAACAATTAATACCAAATTCATTTACAATTTTCTTTGCCACGAGACACAATTAACACTAAACCTATCAAGCACAAAACATATAAAAATGAAACTTTGTACGATTTTCATTGAAATATATGCTTCGCAATAAAGAAGTTAATTTAGTAATTTCCGATGCAAACGTTTTGATAATTACAATAATTGTGAAATAGAGAACCGGTCATTTCGACCGTGGAAGATTTAGTGTTAAAATAATTCGTTTTCGACCCCGAAGAGTTTCAAGATGGCCGACCATGCCGCAAACCGAAAAACGTAGCTGGAAACGAGGACGCAAACGGATCTTCGTCTTCCCGCGACAATTATTGTACCCATTCGCGATTATTATAGCCACTAAATTTCTGAGAGGATCGCATGGATCGTCCAGATCTTTTCTGTCCGGACGTTCTCGCGCTTCGTCGATCCGTCCCGCAGCATTTCGTGCGATCGATCGATGTTCGCGCGGCAGAACAATCGTACCGGAGAGAAACTCCGTTTTTTTTTCGCCTGGTTTCCCCCTCCCCCCTCTATATATTTTTTTCGCATGGTTCCCCGTCGATTTCCCTCGGCGAAACGTGGATCGGGAAACCGCACACGCGCCTATTACGCCGAACGAGATATATACCCCATCGACGGAATCACCCATGATAATTAAAATGTACTCTCCATTTGTTCGGTACAATTAGTGCGGTTAACTAATCTATACTATTAACTATGTCCACAATGATCGCTACAAGTTTACTCATAGTTCATAGTATAAATGTCGACAGCTTACGGTACGTACGCTCTACGTTCTAACATCGGATTCAAAGTGTGTTTTTTTGTTCTCTCGCCACCTTCGATTCTTCTTCTTGTGAATTCACGTGTACGTTTGTTGCGTGTGATGTGTGTGTGTGTGCGTGTGTGTGGACTCGGTAGATTTGGTGTGCGCGTGTATGCGTGTGTGTGTGTGTGGTTCGACGCGCCATCGAAGACCCCTCTCGCAAATTTTGCTCGATCGAACGCGTCGTTGCTGTTTGATCTCGTTTTTCTTTCTTTCTTTCTTTCTCGTCGCTCGTCCTCGACGCCTGTATTCCGTTTTTTCCTCCGTTTTCGAATCGTTTCTCTTCTCCTCCGTTTCTCCGAACACGTGTTCCTCGGTTTCGCGCGACAGTCTCGTAAGGCAAGAGCTGAAAACAAAGTCGAGGGCAAAGACGTTCGAACATCTCTTTTCTCGCGGACGCGTTCTTTCGTGTGTGCTGTCTTCGCAGTACTCTCTCTCTCTCTGTCCAATTTCTCGCGTTTGTTACTCACTCTTTCTCTCTTTCTCTCTCTCTCGCACACACACACAAACACTCTTTCTCACTCTGGTTCTCTATTCCATCGAGTTTTTTCTCGCTGAACGTTGGTATTCTACGCGGTTTACAATCTCGTTCGCATATGCTCTCCTCCGGTTATCCTTCTCCCTCGTTTTTTCCCTGGTTTTCTCCCGTTTCCTGTTCACGGTATCTTTTATTTTTTATTTTTTTTATGCGACAAGCGACGACGTTTAATAAATTCCTACGTTTTTAATGTATTTTTTTTTGTTCTGTATGTCTTTGTTACCTACGCGCGTGTCCTATCTCTTTCTCTTTCTCTGTCACTCTCTCTGTCTCTCTCTCTCTGTGTGTGTCACTGCGGTTTGTCGCACACGCGCCTACTTTGAATTTGCGGGCACCAGGGGTTAAGTATTTTGCTTTCTTCTTTTTTATTATTTTTATTTATTTTTTTTTTTGCTCGTTTATATCGTTAGGTTTTTTTTTTTTACGTTACGCGCTTAAATATCGTACAACGTCTAAGTAGCTTTACAATACGTTAACATCATTTTGTCACCTCCTGATTCCTCTAAGTACCGTTTTATTCTCTTTTTATCTTTGCTTTTATTTTCGTTTAACAACAACAGACTTACTTAACTCTAATTATGTTTCTGGTTTGTTACTTTCTAAGGCCTTGTTTCTAGCACGGATCCTGCTGTCGCTAAGGCAGTGGCTCTTTTAAATCTTTCTCTCCCGTTCTGGCACGCGCATACATACACAACCCCTCACCCCTCACCCCCCTCTCTCTCTCTCTCTCTCGCGTGCGCACACGTACGTACGTTCCCCGCTGTCGCTATTTCTCATCACTCATGCGGCACAATCACACACCCACGCACTCACGTATCCGCCGTTACACAATTCCCTATTTGCTATTCCGAGAGAGAGAATCGCGACGGACTTCCGGTCGACCTCGAACGATTTCCCCGACGGATTTTCCGGGCAGGGAGAAGGGCAAGGAGGATCGAGACGACGCGATCGATCGAGAAAGTCTTCTTGAACGCGAGAAGAACGTAGGAAGCGCGAGAGGGGGGGGGGGAAGGATGAAAACAAGGATTACGTCCTTTGCCTACGGAAATTGCGATTTTTACGTGCTTCAACGTCCTCGGGCTGTTCTACTTTGATTTTCCAGCTACTTCCGAGGGCGATCGAGATCGAGATCGCGGTCGATCGAGGATTTTATACGGGCACCGGGAAAGCCAAGCAATACCAGGAAGAGAACAGCTTTTCGGTGTAACATCCTGTACAGAGATCGCGATTTCCGTGTGGAAATCGATTTTCTAGACACTTGTGGACGGGGATGAAGATCGATAGGACATAGTTGATCAAGGATGCGTGTTAAGACATGAAAAAAGTGAAGTGGAGAGGAAGAAAACGAGGAGAATGTTCTTTGTTTATAAAATTTGCGATTTTTAACATGCCTCATTATGATCTTCGTCCCTGTTCCTCGATTTTCCAGCTTCTTTCAGCGGAGAATGAAGATCGATAGGACATAGTTGATCAAGGATGTGTGTTAAGACAATGAAAAAAGTGAAGTGGAGAGGAAGAAACCGAGGAGAATGTTCTTTGTTTATAAAATTTGCGATTTTTAACATGCCTCATTATGATCTTCGTCCCTGTTCCTCGATTTTCCAGCTTCTTTCAGCGGAGAATGAAGATCGATAGGACATAGTTGATCAAGGATGCGTGTTAAGACGATGAAAAAAGTGAAGTGGAGAGGAAGAAAACGAGGAGAATGTTCTTTGTTTATAAAATTTGCGATTTTTAACATGCCTCATTATGACCTTCGTCCCTGTTCCTCGATTTTCCAGCTTCTTTCAGCGGAGAATGAAGGTCGAGGCGACATGGCTGATCAAGGACGTTTATCAAGACACGAGAAAAGTGAAGTGGAAGGGAAGAAGAGGAAGAAAACGAGGAGAATATTCTTTGTTTATAAAATTTGCGATTTTTAACATGCCTCTCATTATGATCTTCGTCCCTGTTCCTCGATTATACAGCTTCATTCAGCGGAGAATGAAGATCGATAGGACATAGTTGATCAAGGATGTGTGTTAAGACAATGAAAAAAGTGAAGTAGAGAGGAAGAAAACGAGGAGAATGTTCTTTGTTTATAAAATTTTCAATTTTTACATGCTCTATCATGATCTTCGTCCCTGTTCCTCGATTTTCCAGCTTCTTTCAGCGGAGAATGAAGGTCGATAGGACATAGTTGATCAAGGATGTGTATTAACAGAATGAAAAAAGTGAAGTGGAGAGGAAGAAAACGAGGAGAATATTCTTTGTTTACAAAATTTTCAATTTTTACATGCTCCATCATGATCTTCGTCCCTGTTCCTCGATTTTCCAGCTTCTTTCAGCGGAGAATGAAGATCGAGGCGTCATGGCTGATCAAGGACGTTTATCAAGACACGAGAAAAGTGAAGTGGAAGGGAAGAAGAGGAAGAAAACGAGGAGAATATTCTATGTTTACAAAATTGCGATTTTTGCATGCTCCAGCATGATATTGCAAGGAAAATGAAGCGAAGAATATTCTTCGTGTACAAAATTTCGCTTCTTGCTTGCTGCATCATGATCTCCATCCGAGTTCCTCGATTTTCCTTCGGGGAAGAATAAAATCAAAACGACACGGTATCGACCGTGGGGACGATCAAGGACACTTATCCGAACCTGAGAAAATCGATCGATTGGGATCTCGATAAAAATCAACATCTTCGTCTGTACGAATCACTGTTTCCGGAAGCGAAACGGAACAAAAGTAGTGGGTCAGAGAACACAAGAAGAACATCCTCCGCTTTTATAAAGATCGCGTGACTCGCCATGATCTTTCGTTTTTCAGAAGAGAATCACGACCGAGTCTATCCGGGTCTACCAGAACTGCAATAACGCTGCTGCCAAAACGGAAGGAAAGGGAAGAACATGCAGAAAACAAGTAGAACATCCTGCCCGCATAAAGATCGTGCGACCCGCCATCATTTTGCCCCCGTTCCGAAATTTTCCAAACCAATTCCAGATCGACCGCGAAACAAAATCGTTTCCGAATGGACTGTAGTCGCGATCGCACGAGAAATCGCAAGAGTTAGGCGTTCCGGCAGTTTCCAGGGGCCAGCGGGGATCCCCGAAGGGCCACCGAGGCTGCACGAAGGGCTTTGGCATATCGTTTCCAGCCGATTTCGAGCGCGATCCTGCGCAGGACGACAAGCAGTTTGATCATCGAAAACCTCGAAGGACCGTGTCGGAGCACACGCCGTCAGCGACGGGGTCGACGTCGACGTCGCCGACGCTGGCCTGTTTTATGCGGACTTTGTACGTCGGGAGACTTGCGAGATCAATACGCAGTCTAGTCCTCTCGCCTCTCTTTCGTTCTCCCCCGCCCCTCTCTCTCTCTCTCTCTCTACACCGATATATACATGTATATATACATTATATATAAAATATATAATATATATACCCGTCTGGCCGTCTCTCTCCCGTTCGCGCACACGCATACACTCTTCGGCTCTCTCTCTCTCTCTCTCTCTTGCTCCTCTCAGGACTCGCTCTCTTTCTCTAGGTCGTACTCTCTCTCTCTCTCTCTCTCTCTCTCGCTCCTCTCAGGACTCGCTCTCTTTCTCTAGGTCGTACTCCCCCTCTCTCTCTCTCTCTCTCTCTCTCTCTCTTGCTCCTCTCAGGACTCGCTCTCTTTCTCTAGGTCGTACTCTCTCTCTCCCTCTCTCTCTCCCTCTCTCTCTCCACACACCCCCTCTGCACCCTCTTGGTGGCTGCCTCAGCCGAAACCCAAGCAACGCTTCAAACTCGCCTCCTCGAAACTTCCCCTTTGGCCGACAGCCTGCTGCCGTCCGTCTCTTTTTTTCCATCCCTCTCCCGGCCTGCCCTCGCCACCATTTTCCCACTGTCGAAACCCTCTCTCTCTCTATTTTACCCCCCCCCCCTCTCTCTCTCTCTCTATTTTACCCCCCTCTCTCTCTCTCTCTCTCCCACAAGCTCCCCGTGAAACTTATCCGCGTCAGCGTTATTATTTCAAGGGACGTCGAACGATTCTGGGACTCCTCGGGTTCTTCGGGTTCTCCCGGCACCACGGATCACAACACTCCGCGAGGAAGATGGGAAAACAGGGACTTCCAGGAGCCTCGATGACCCCACTGATCGACGGCTTATCGCTGGACCCTTCGCAGGATCACTATGGAATTTCTTGAATAATTCTAGACGCGGTCAGAATTTGATCTCTTTGTTGTTTCGAATTGCAATATTTTCGGCATAAAATCTACTTGTCACGTTTCGTATTAGACGCACAAGTTAACCCTTTGCACTCGGCGATATTTTCATTCTAAAATTAAATTTTTCTTCCGTCTTAGAATATTTTCATTTATTCATACAAAACTGATCCGATCTCCACATATAATATTTAAATGTTTAGTAATCTATCAAATAAAAATTTTGTAACGTAACATATATTTTGTAATATTTGTTGTAATTTCTTTGAAATAATGCCCTAACAATTTCTAGTGGTGCTTCAGAGTCACCACTCGAGTGCTAAGGGTTAATTCCTAGACCTGTCGCGTGAATTTACTGATTATTCGCAAACGATTGAAATACACTCGTAAGTAGACTGCGGATATTTATGCAAAATAAAAATTGTCTGCATCGATTACAAGCAATATAAATCAAGTAGAATGTTACTTCTTCGTTTGCTAATTATAATAGATGAGAAATAGCATATTGACATTTGAGATTTTAAAAATTTTTCTACCATTTCAAATTTTATCTGCTCAATTTTATTATAAATGCATAAAGATCTGTACTCATAGGTCTTTGGGCATCTCTGGTTTTTAGTAAAACTCTGGTATTTCGTATATGCATCATTGAGAAATTAACCCCTTGCCCTACAATATCGAGTCAGACTCGTGATGAAGATGCCGAACAGGGTCTAATAAATATGTTTCTTATTAATTTCCCTTAAACCGAAATAAATTTCTATTTTGGCGTTGCTAATATACAGCTATCGGAGAACATATAGGCATACAATAGATATAAATTTTTTCCTTTTTTTAGGAAATTATAAATTACAGAAAAGTTCTAGTCACTGAAACCGTGAAATAAATCGTAGTACGAGGGGTTAAAGATAGCACAGCTGGTCTATCTTTTTGACGAGGAGTGTACGTTGCAGATATTTCAAGAAATCAATGTTGGGTATGTTGATCTAAAAATCACTACCTCCTAGACAACAATTATTCACAAGCGTGAACAATTTTTGCTAACTTAATCTTCTTGTGATTGCTCTGCTCATTTATTCTATATATGTACACTCCCGCTCATAAGTCTTTGGACACACCTCTGGTTTTTAGTAAAACTCTGGTATTTCGTATATAGATTATGAACCCTTAACTGTATTAATTACATAATATAAATGTTTTCATATGTTCAGTAATAACTTCAATGTAATAGATTCATTAAAAATTATGAAATAGCCACCCCAATCACCAGATTTGAACCCCATAGAAAAATTATGGGATGCATTGGACAGACAGATAAGGAACTTTTGTCCTACTTCGAAAACATATTTATGGACTATTTTGGAACGAGAATGGAATAATATAACAACAGAAAGTATATGAAAAAATTGATCACGCGAACGCCAAGAATAGTGGAATATGTAATAAAGAAACGTGGCGGATTCTTCGATGAAAAGAAAATATAAATATTCTTTTACTTCTTAATGAAATTTTTTATATACGAGTGCAGCATCCTTTACTTGACATGTAAACCGTTAAATAAGGAAACATTTGTTCTTCAACGATTACCTCATCTTTTACAGAGTTACATACAAATATGATCACTGTCCTAAGACTTATGAGCGGGAGTGTACATCCCCTTTCTAAAATAAAGTATAGAAAGGGTCTATACTTCCTTCTCTAATACGGTGATTGAAAAATTTGAATTAAAGTGACAATTAACCCCTAGCACTCGAAAATTGCTGTATCATTATTCAAAATATTTCTTACATTATTAAATTTGTTTGTATTTAATAAGTTACTACACATTTCAGCATTGTACCAGTAAATTGCACCGTTCTCGGATGTATAACATGAAAGAAAAAAAATATATATAGAAGGGAACTATTCAATGTCGGAAGAAATGCTTCGCTTTGGAGTTACAACAGCTTCGAGTGCAAAGGGTTAACTCTACATGGGCCATGAATTAATTTGTACGTCTAATAATTTAACCCTAAACACTCAAATTGTTGTGGCATTATTTCAACGAAGTTACAAAAAATATTAAAAAGTATTCGTTACATTACAAAGTCCTATTTAACAGATTACTAAACATTTAACCCCCTACACTACAATATGGAGTCACACTCGTGATGAAGATTCTGAACAGAGTCTAACAAATATGTATGCTATTAATTTCCTTCAAACCGAAATAAAATTCTATTTTGGCGTTGTTAATGTACAGCTACTGAGGAACATATAGGCATACAATAAATATAAATTTTCTCCTTTTTTAAGAAAATTACGAATTAGAAAAAAGTCTTAATCATTGAAATCGTAAAATAAATCCTAGTGCAAGGGGTTAAATATCATATGTGGAAATCGGATCAGTTTCGTATGACTGAAATGAAAATATTCCAAGATGGAAGAGAAAAAAGTTTAGTTTTAGAATGAAAGTAGCGCCGAGTGCAAAGGGTTACATTGTATTTTTGTCGAAGACGAATTTTCGTTTTTATACGTTCCCAAGGACGCGTGGAAAGAAATTGCAAGATCCCCTGTTGGTAAACAGAATTGCTGGTAGATCGATCGATTGATTCGCTTTTGAAAGAAGAAGAAGAAGAAGAAGACGGACCAAGAAGAAGAGATCTCGAAGGAAGTGGTCGAAAAAGGTCAACAATGGACGCCGCGCAGGCACGTCGAGATTCTTTAATTCTCTTTTACGAGGGACGTGCCAGAGTCGCAAGCCGCGGATTTCCCTGGGACCGACGTTTCCGTCGGATCGTTTCAGGGGGTTGGGAGATAGGCCGTAGGGGGTTGTAGAGCGAAGGGTCGCCGGCGAACAGAACGCGGAGCTTGAGATTAATTTTCAGCGACGATCGTAAAAAGTCGTGAGATCAAAGAAACAGGTTGGCTCTGGGACGTCCCCCTCCCTTTCCCCCTCCCCTTCGCTCCCCCACCCCCTGGAGATATTATCGCGCGCTTTAACCCCGTCCCGACCTTATTATTTGCTTTTCTACTCGAGAATAATATCGGCGAGGAGTCTGCTCTCGCGACCTTTCCGCGCGAGAAATGAGATTTCATGGAGGGGAAACCCGGTTAGGCTGTCCGTGGACAGCGATCGTTGCTACTCGAACAAACATGATTTTTGTCAAACGAGAAAGTCTAATCCGCGTTGGTAAAATTGTTCGGAGAAGGTTTTGCAATTTCTTTCGGTTTAATTGGCAGATAATGGGATCTGCAGCCACAATGATAGCCCCTTTCAGTCCCGAGAAATAGGGGTAGCTGCCTAGGGGTGGTTTGTTTGATGGCGTTGAATCAATCTAGACTCGAGCGACAGCGATTTTAAAAGAGAATCAGGAGATTTTGAATGGGGGAACATTTTTACGTGTCCCGCAGGTTGCGCGGACGCTCCGGGGCTTGTATCAAGCGAGGAAGAATGTACTTGGAATTTTGAATAGTCCAATTTCATTTTCATACGATTTTATTTCCGTTTCGGTGTGCCGGCCTCGCGATACTTCGAAACGAGCGACCGAAATCGGTGAGACGATCGGAGTATTTTAATCCGCAAAACTTTCACACTTGCTGACCTGTTACTACCACTAAAATTAAGGGTAGCAACGTGGGTCAACCCTCTCTTCGATGGTCTCAAATCGATCTGAATTCGAGTAGGAAGCTTGAAAGAGATTTCGAAAGAGGAGAATTTTTATGTGTCCCGGAGGTTCCAGGACCTTCTCCCAGGACCTGTATCAATTCAAGAAGGACGCACGTTGAATCCTGAACAGTCAAATTTCATTTCTCTACACCTCTCAACTTTCTTTTCAACTCTGCGTCGAAGAGATTTCGAAAATGGAGCGTTTTTGTCCTGGGGGTTCCAGGACCTTTTCCAAGGACCTGTATCAAGAGAGGAAGGATGCATACTGTATTCTGAATGATCAAATTTTATTTCTGAACAACCCCCGATTTTATTTTCGTGTTAGTGCTACAGTCTCGAAGAGATTTTGAAAATGGAGTATTTTTATCCTTGGAGTCCCAGGACTTTTTCCAAGGTCCTGTATCAAGAGAGGAAGGATGCATACTGAATCCTGAATGATCAAATTTTATTTTTGAATGACCATCGATTTTATTTTCGAGTTAATGCTACAGTCTCGAAGAGATTTTGAAAATGGAACATTTATGTCCTGGGGGTCCCAGGACTTTTTCCAAGGACCTGTGTCAAGAGACGAGAGATGCATACTGAATCCTGAATGATCAAATTTTATTTCTGAATGACCATCGATTTTGTTTTCGAGTTAGTGCTACAGTCTCGAAGAGATTTTGAAAATGTAGTATTTTTATCCTTGGAGTCCCAGGACTTTTTCCAAGGATCTGTATCAAGAGAGGAAGGATGCATACTGTATTCTGAATGATCAAATTTGATTTCTGAACGACCCTCGATTTTATTTTCGAGTTAGTGCTACAGTCTCGAAGAGATTTTGAAAATGGGGCATTTATGTCCTGGGGTCCCAGGACCTTTTCCAAGGACCTGTGTCAAGAGACGAGGGATGCATACTGAATCCTGAATGATCAAATTTTATTTCTGAATGACCATCGATTTTATTTTCGAGTTAGTGCTGCAGTCTCGAAGAGATTTTGAAAATGGAGTATTTTTATCCTGGGGGTCCCAGGATCTTTTTCCAAGGACCTGTATCAAGAGAGGAAGGATGCATACTGAATCCTGAATGATCAAATATTATTTCTGAATGACCCTCGATTTTATTTTCGAGTTAGTGCTGCAGTCTCGAAGAGATTTTGAAAATGGAGTATTTTTATCCTGGGCGTTCCAGGACCTTTTCCAAGGACCTGTGTCAAGAGACGAGGGATGCATACCGAATCCTGAATGGTCAAATTTGATTTCTGAACGACCCTCGACTTTATTTCCGCGTCGGTGTGCTAACTTTTTGAATGCGTCATGTCCCGAGGCGGTCGAAGGATAATTTCGCAACGGGGCGTACGCGTTATTGATTCGCGATTGAGAATTCCGCGCCTCGAGGGCCGGCAGGAAAGTCGAGCTATCGATTAGTCGAACGGATGGATTGCGGCCGGAAGGAAAAAAATGGTGTGGTGGTCGGGGGTGGGGGAGTTTCGCGAATCAGTGAGGGCGAAGGAGAGGTGAACGATCGGGCGACAATCTGCGGGAGAATTCGCGTGCGCTGCTGCGCTTGCGAAGATTGCGAACAGAATTTTAGAGTGTACTGGGGTGAGACGGTGAAAGTTGCTGTAACGAGGGTAAAGAGGTTGGTATTAAATATTTCGAGCGATTAGGAGAGCGTTACCGCTAAAAGGACACTCGTGGACCATTCGGATCTCATTAGGGGAGATTTCGTTAAGCGTTCTGCATCAATTTTTTAAAATAATCTGCCCTTTCACCCATTCATCCCTGCGAACGTATGGCTGCGAAAATATTCACGTCAGGGACTTAAATATTTTCGTATGCTGTTCAATTTCTGTATATTTTCAATTAACGATTGGAATATACATAGCGAAATATAATAGAATTAATAGAATTAATAGATATAAAAGAATTAATTCTGTAATCAGTAGACCGCTTTGGAGGAATAGTGACGTAATAATAAAACAAAAATTGACACTCTCCAATTATTTCAATCTTTTCACGGTTTCGAATTATAGCTGCTCACTTTTACTACAAATTCATGAAATCTAATAAAGATCATGAAGTTTAATAATGTGAAATAATAAGGAAAAATACAACAGGACTAAGGTATAATAGAATTAATTTTATTTAAACAATGGTATGTAAACATTGGGAGCGAATCACCTTGTTCTATCTGTCCAATAAATAAATTTGTCTGCAAATAATGACCTGGAACACAAGCAAGGGATAAAATAAAGGTTAGAATGAACAAACAGAGGAACCACGGCTCAGTGTCACGAAAAATAAGGGCAGTTTGTCAAAACGTTACGTCACACACCTCCCGAAAGGTAGAAATTTGAAGCAGCGAAATTCTTGTAGCTAAATCAGAACTAAAAAGTGAAACCGCTCAATCCGCGTCAAGAGTCTTGACAAATATCTAATATCTTCTGCATTATCTTTCTTACGATTTTCTTGGCAACGTTTTTCACGCGCAGCAGCAGTTCTTCGCAGAGGAGCAAGAAACGAGCATGATCGCGGAAAGGGTAACGAGAAAAGGCAGGCGTTTTTCTCCTCTCATATTCTACGAAACATTTTTCTTCCTTTTTTTTTTTTTTATTCTACTTCATTCTTCCCCAGGCTCTCCCATTCTCTCGATCCTTTCATGCTCTCAAGACACAAGCACCGATCTCTCTTCTCTTTCAGCCCTTACGTGCATCATTGAACTTCACTCGATCGGTAAAATCGCACAAAAATCGATCTCTGAGGATCCATATAATTCTCTCTCTCTCTCTCTTTCTTTCTTTCTTTCTCTTTTTACACACCCACACAAAGCATCTTCCTCTTCGAACATATATAAATATGTATACATATATTTGCATAAAATCGCGCAGACGTCCCTTCCTGAACCTGTTCCATCTCACCCCCTGAAAAATATATATAGAGTTCCATTTGAGAAAAAACATCGTTGAAAGAAGATTCCTTTTCTGTCATCAAACTCAGACGTGCGACTTTATCTTGAACATTTTTCCCACTTCAAAAAAGTACTGAAAACATTTAGGTCTTTCCATTTCAATGGCCCACCCAGTTTATTTATAACAATTAGACCGCGGATCTTATGCGTTTGTGGCGAACACGAGTGAGCATAGAATGGCGCAAAGGCATCGGAAGAATTGTGAAGATGGCGTTAATTCCAGCCGAGCGAAATTAATTATTTTAAATTAAGTTTAATCAAGTTGAGATTAATTTTATAGTTCGGAGCAGTTTGGTGTACAAAATTTTGCATGAAGATCCGCAGCCTAATAATAATTATTCCTGGTTCCAATATCCCCCCGTAAATTCCCACATGCAGTTCTCTCTCTCTCTCTCTCTCTCACACTCAAACACTCGCACAGTCATTTACTCTGGCGCGTCCTCGCATCAACTATACCACCCACGCGCTCTTCCACCCCTGTTTTCCACCCCCGTATCCACCCCGCGTCTCTCGTTCGTCTTATAAATGTAAATCGGTAACAATTATGCATTGGACAATGTATAACAAGGTAATTAAACGCACACGCGGCGGTCTGATCCGCGCGCGCGCGCGTGCTTTCTCTTTCTCTCTATCTCTCTTTCTCTCTGCAAAATGTTCTCTCTCTCTCTCTCTCTCTCTTTCTCTCTGTGTGTGTACGTGGTGCGTGTGCGCGTGCAAGTGTTACCTGTGACTCGCTATATACGTGTGCGGCTGTGTCAGGACACGCCCTGCATCTCGTGCACGATTTCCCGCAATTACGACGACAACAACGACGACGACGACTCTCCCTCTCTCTCTCTCTCTCTCTCTTTCTCTCTTCCTCTCTGTCTGTCTTTTCTCTTTCTTTATCTCTCGCGACATTCTCTATCCCTTTTTCGCCTCGTTCTCCGCCCCAGTGTCTTCGTGGCTTCGTTTCTCACACCCTCGCACCCCCTCGATTCGATCCTCGCGATCCAGAGCCGCGCAGAAACGATTCATCCGATCGCAAAATTATCCGAGACCGTCGAATTCACTGTTCTCTCTTGCCAGACGTACACGAACGAATCATTCGATTTTGTCTTTCGCTCGAAACCGCCAGGGCGGGGCTTGTCTCTTTGTTTTAAGGTGGCATTTTTCTAAGCTGCAATATACTTCTTTCAGGAACAAGCAGAAATAAATGAAATAAGTCTTACGAATAATAATAAAATTAAATATAAGAATAAAAAAAAATTACGGTTAACTTCGGTTTAAAAATTATCGTCCGTAGCTTTGACTAAAGAAAATCATGATCAGCACCGAATTAAAAAAGGTATCATCGCCATCTTCGAATTGGAGAAATCATGGTCATCTTTCAATAAAAAAGATGGGGGTGACCTACAGATAAAAAAATCGTCGTCAACTTGAAATGAAAAGAGTCGAGGTCTTCTTCGTGAATTTCGAACTAGAAAGATCAAGGTCAGCTTCGATTTAAAAAAGGTATCATCGCCATCTACGTATTGAAGGAATCATGGTCATCTTTCAATAAAAAAGATGGGGGTCACCTACGGATAAAAAAAATCGTCGTCAACTTCAACTGAAAAGAGTCGAGGTCTTCTTCGTGAATTTCGAACGAGAAAGATCAAGGTCAGCTTCGATTTAAAAAAGGTATCATCGCCACCTTCGAATTGAAGAAATCATGGTCATCTTTCAATAAAAGAGATGGGGGTCACCTACGGATAAAAAAATCGTCGTCAACTTGAAATGAAAAGAGTCGAGGTCTTCTTCGTGAATTTCGAACGAGAAAGATCAAGGTCAGCTTCGATTTAAAAAAATCGTCGTCAACTTCAATTGAAAAGACTCTGGGTCAGCTGTGATTAAAAAAAAAAAATGTCGTCAGCTTCGAGCGAGAAGATCGAAGATTTTCGTCATTCCGAAAGAAAGATGTACAGCGACTTCTCGATATATGTCAACAACACGGGTCTTGCCAGCGTCATGTATCGTGTAGGAGACGTGTTATGTTTCCATTCTTCGGCGTCCGAGGCCTCTCGAGCTTCGAGGCCCCTCACGGGGTATACCCCGCGGTGGGGATAATTCCGCGACATTTATCATCGAGGCATTGGCGACATATATAGAGAAATCACTGTGTATCGCGGGTTCTTTAGACGGTTTCCATTCGAGCGGATTTCTGTTTCGCGGCGACCGCTCGAGAACGAGAAGAAAAGCGTCCACTTCCGGTCTATCGTTGCGCGGAAATTAGGTCCTGTCGGCTATCGAGCGAAAAGGAGAACTCGTGCGAGGGTCAGGTGCGCAGCCTCGGCCAGATTCCAGTCCCCGTGTGTTCGAAGCTCTGAACCGTCAGCTTGATTAGTCGATTACGAATAAACGCAGGTGGCCGCTTTGTTTCGCACTCTCTACCTTGACAAGACACTGTGCGCGCTGCCCGGAAGATGGCTGGCGGGATCGGCGCGAGGACCACGGGGTTTGTTACATCGGTTTTCCTGGCTTATACCGAATCTGTCTCGATCAGATCAAAACCGTAAAACAATAGACGACTTTATCCTTTAAAATTCGTTTTCGTCTCGTATCGGTGACAATATCAAAACCCACAACGAAGAACGTCTTTATCCAACCTCAGCTTCTCTGCAAACTATTAACACTTGAACTAATTTGTTCGTTTTAGAAATATTGAAATTATAAATATGTTTCCTTGAGCAAAATTTTTTAATAAACTTCTCTATCGAAGTAGATATTTAAACTGCAAACTATTAACACGAACTAATTTGTTCGTTTTAGAAATATTGAAATTATAAATATGTTTCCTTGAGCAAAATTTTTTAATAAACTTCTCTATCGAAGTAGATATTTAAACTGCAAACTATTAACACTTGATCTAATTTGTTCGTTTTAGAAATATTGAAATTATAAATATGTTTCCTTGAGCAAAATTTTTTAATAAACTTCTCTATCGAAGTAGATATTAAAAAAAAAACTGGTACGAAATCTAAACAAATGCAATTTTGTCGTTATTATAAGACAATGTACGCCAGTTGCATTCAGTGCTTGGTTGTTCTAATGTCAAATCCAGAATGATTTCGCTTTCTGGAAACAATCCGATGCATCTATATAGTTTCTAATTGTCTGAACATTTTAGTTCATAAATGAAATCAATATCTTAAAGTCAGAATTATTTGCATTCAACGTGACTTAATAATTCCTCCAAGCTTATATTTGCACAAGAGTCTGCAGTTTAATTCTCATTCGGAGGCTTGGATAAAAACAATTCTTGTGCAGTCACGTGAGCGAACGACACAATGTGTTTCAAAATCAGCTGGTTTCTCCGTTTTTCAAGTGCGGAAACAAGCCGATGCATTTGTATAGTTTCTAATTGCCTGAACATTTTAGTTCATAAATGAAATCAATATATTAAAGTCAGAATTATTTGCATTCAACGTGACTTAATAATTCCTCCAAGCTCATATTTGCACAAGAGTCTGCAGTTTAATTCTCATTCGGAGGCTTGGATAAAAACAATTCTTGTGCAGTCACGTGAGCGAACGACACAATGTGTTTCAAAATCAGCTGGTTTCTCCGTTTTTCAAGTGCGGAGTCGATTGAAAAATCCTGAAACGCCTCGTACATTTCGTAGCTCGTCGAAACCATCACCATAGTACCAAGAAGCCGGTGTGTCCCGCTGTCCGTCTTCCGAGGTATAATTATTATTGCGTGAGAAACGTGTCCAGGACCAGTTCCCTATGAAAATCCCTCGATTCTCCGTTTCGTCGCGAGAAACCTCGAGCTCTCGAAGCCACGCGAACCGTGTGGAGAAGAGTGTCGGAAAAAAGAATCGGTTTCGCTAGAACCGCGATGCGTCGCTGGAATATTTCCCTATAAAAAAATCGGAAAAATCGCTGGCTATGGTGTATCCTCTGCTACTCGTTTGTTCACTTTCGCACACATCATTGTACACAATCATTCTCTCCGGTCTCACTTTCTCAATCTCGCTTCGCCCAGTCTCTCGTTCTCTCTTGCACGTATTCTCTTGTTTAGTTCGTACCGTTACACGTCTATGTTAATATAATAGTTATTTATTTATTGTAATGTCTATACGAACACATATTATACCTCGATAATGCTTGTTTTTTTTTTTTTTGTAAATCTTATTCTCACGTTCAACCTTGCAAATTCTCATCTTGCTTTCTCTCTCTCTCTCGCTCGTTCTTTCTCTTTCTTACTCTCTTATTCTCTCACTCTCTCTCTCTCTTTCTAAGCCGTCCGTCTCTCACGTTGTCACGACCAAAAGACTATTTACCTACAACTTTTATCATCTTCTGTTCTGTGTGTCTCTCTGTGCTCGTGTGCGCGCGTGTGTCGGAGTGTAGAGTTTTCTCGTTTTTTTTTTTTCTCTCTCTCTCTCTCTCGTTAGTGTCGCCTCTGTGTTTAATCGTTAATGCCTTATACGCGAACGGGTGCTTGCTTTTTGCGTAGATCGTTTTTACCACACTCGCTCGTTCTCCCATTCTCACCTCGTCTCTCTCTCTCTCTCTCTCTCTCTCTCTCTCTCTTTCTCTCATCTCGCATTCGCTCACGCGCTCATCCGCACCGCTAATTTCTTTCGTAGTAATTAATAATTCTGGATTAATGTGCGCATGTGTGTAAGTGTATTTGTCTGTGCCTGTGTACGTGCCGCCTGTGTGTCCGTGTAAGAGTGTAATCGTGTGTTCCGACTGTCTCTGTGTGTGTGTGTGTGTGTGTGTGTGCCTGTGTCCCCATACATAATACGTGCCCCGCGCGCTAGTGCCGCTCGCTTCTCTGTGTATGGAATAAGTAAGTTGTATCGTAGTCGTTCTATCGTTTTTTTTTTTTTTGTTTTGCTGTACGTTAACGTTACTTTATCGTTTATCATCATCGTTACTCCATTATTTAATCGTTATTATTTATTTCATTAATCATTATTATTATTCGTTAACTATTATTATTTATTCATTATTTACCGGCATGCTAAAATCAACCGTCATCACACGCCTCGCGAGACCTCCCGTGTAGATCCCCAACAGCTGGTGATCCTTAGAATCCTGTACCCGCCCCTGCGCCCGCTTCATCATCATCATCATCATAATTATCATCATCCTCATTATCATCGTAATCAGCGTTATCATCGTTAATATGTATAATTTATTAATTATTATTGTATTATTGTTATCCATTATTATTAGCTACAGATCTTACGGTTCTCCCTTCGCCTCGTGTGTACACGCCTCGTCCCGTTCTCCTCGGCTTTCCGCTGAAGAGGCCGAGGCCGTCGACGCGCATCCAAAAAATCATTCCTTTCTCTCTCTCTCTCTCTCTCACGCTCTCTCTCTCTCTCTCTCTCTCTCAGTATTACCAAAAAACCGAAACAAAAGAACAACTCCCATCCGTGCGTATCTCCGCGTCGCTCGTCATCCATCGGGGACAGTCGTGTGTTCTCTGTGCGTTCGATCGTGTTCCTCGGTCGAGAAGAACGCTTTCTGTGTTTCTCCCCCCACTTTCTCCGGTTGAATTCGTCACGCTCGTTCCGCTTGGACCATAATCGACCATGGGCCGCGCGCTGTATTACCGGCGCGGCGTGTCCGGCGTTGGCGCGACCCGCTCGGGTCCGGTTGACCCGCCGGCGCCGGGTCGCGGTAATCCTGGAAGGTTGTGTGTACCCGAAGCGTCCTATAGCGGTTGCGCTCGCGGAGCTTCGGTTCGTCGATAGAAAATACCTGCAGTGTCACGCGTCCGTTCGCGTTCGAAGGGTCCGACCCTATGGCGGGTCCTTCCTCGAGGGTAGCTGGTAGCGTTGCCTAACATCCGGGATCCGCCGGTAATCGTTCCCACCTTGCCAGGCTGGTTCCTTGCCGCGGTCGATTCTCTTGTGGCCCTTTTTGTGTTTCACCGGAGGATGTTGTCTCTGCTCGTCGCCGTCGATGCATTTGTCCCAGCCTAATTTGTGTTTCATCGGACCAAGTTGTCTGGTAGCATCTGTTCTGCCGCCGAATCTGATCCAGCGTTTCTGTTTTTTCTTGCGTCGTTTCTTCCCGACGGCCGGGTCGCTACCGGCCCCAGCTTGCCGCCGCTTCCATCGTGACTTCCACCAACGGTACAACCACCACCACCACCACCACCATCGACACCGACACTGCGACGCGAAAGGGCCAATGTCCCTCGTCCAGGGTTGGGCGGGTCGCGCGGGTCTCGCAGCCGCCGCTCCTCGGCCAGCACACAACATTCCGGACTCGCAACAACAACCCCTCAACCTCAACCTCGCCCTCACCCACTCCCGCAACCTTCGCCACCACCTGTACCAATCGACCGGGCACCGGCGTTCGACCATCACCCACATCTCGGGCAGCCACTTGGCGCCATCACGTGCGCCGACGCGACTTACTATGCCGTTGCCGGAGGAGCTACCGTGCACCCGTGCAGCTTGTCGCTCCCCTAACCGGCCCGTTCTCCAAACGTCGATCACAACCGTTCCCAGCATCCCGAACAGCCGGGAACCGACACGGGGGACCCAGGTCGCGAGGCTCCACAGCATCCTGGCCATCGAGCACAGCCACAACGCCTGCAGCATCATCGATGCTGACGAACGACCCGATGATGAGACGCCCGGGATCGTACCCACACCACCGGACCCGCATAAAGAGCCAACTGCCTGCGGTTGCGGCTGCTGCACCACAGACGCCGTTGACGATGACTCCTCTTCGACACCGTCCGCGCTGATGCTCTCCGTGGAACTCGCGAACCTCTCACCTGTTTCGGACAACGGGGCGAACGGGTTAGTTTCACAGGTCTGGGTTCAGGGTGCAGGGTTTTTTGGTCGTTAGCTTCTTGGAACGGGATCGGGAAAGGACTTCGACAAATTCGCTATTCAGCTGCTAGCCCCTACAGCCTCCAAATCCTAACTTCCTTGATGTATCATGTTTCGGAACATCTAATTTGATCTTCAGCTACAGGGTCATGGAAGTAAAGGGGTAACAGTCAATTTTGCCTTTTCAGAGTTGAATCCTGTTAGATAAACAACAGTACACTAGAGCGCGCCTTAGTCGGCGTTACCAAATAGCCATTAACGAGCCGATCTATACAATGAGGATGACACCGGAATTCGTAACGCTATTAGGGCAGTCTACGTATGAGCTCCAAATCCTAACTTCCTTGATATACACTGATGTATCATGTTTCGGAACATCTAATTTGATGTTCAGCTACCTGGTCATGGAAGTAAAGGGGTAACAGTCAATTTTGTCTTTTCAGAGTTGAATCCTGTTAGATAAACAACAGTACACTAGATCGGGCCTTAGTCGGTGTTACCATATAGCCATTAACGAGCCCATCTATACAATGAGGATGACACCGGAATTCGTAACGCTATTAGGGCAGTTTACGTATGAGCTCCAAATCCTAACTTCCTTGATATACACTGATGTATCATGTTTCGGAACATCTAATTTGATGTTCAGCTACCTGGTCATGGAAGTAAAGGGGTAACAGTCAATTTTGTCTTTTCAGAGTTGAATCCCGTTAGATAAACAACAGTACACCAAATAGCCATTAACGAGCCGATCTATACAATGAGGATGACACCGGAATTCGTAACGCTATTAGGGCAGTCTAAGTATGAGCTCCAAATCCTAACTTCCTTGATATGCACTGATGTATCATGTTTCGGAACATCTAATTTGATGTTCAGCTACCTGGTCATGGAAGTAAAGGGGTAACAGTCAATTTTGTCTTTTTAGAGTTGAATCCTGTTAGATAAACAACAGTACACCAAATAGCCATTAACGAGCCGATCTATACAATGAGGATGACACCGGAATTCGTAACGCTATTAGGGCAGTCTACGTACGAGTTCTAAAGGCGAACGATGTATGCGGTGCGTGCTATACACAAGCAAAGTAAATGTAAAGACGAACACAACAATTGTGAAGTATATACCAGTTATTCCGTTAATAAATAAGTAAACAAGAAGAACAGGTCAATACATATGTCAATACATAACAAGAAGAATGGCGACGAGGATGGGATAAATCCATTGGCTAAAATTGAGCTTCTTGGAAGTTATGATCCCCAAAAGGAGACTATAATAAGAGATCCTTATTATGATAGCGGAGCAGTGTTGGATTTCAAACAGCATGGAATGGACAATACTAATATGCGAGAATTGGATGATATGAAACCTGCGATTGGCACTGTTAGAGTTGAATCCATTGTTAATTTGTGCGCAGAGGATTTGCTCTGTAGCTAGTGAATTCACTGTTCATTTTTGTCTAGGGAACTCAATGTTAATCTGTATCAAATGGCAGTGAACGTGTTAATTGTAATTCTCAAGGAAATCAATCTTGAAATCTCGGACTTCGAAGCAGAACACGAAGTAAAGGGTTCACGCCGTACTTTACATTGTGAAGTAAGGCTTAAGGAGTCTGAGGGGTTGGCAAGTTCTTTTTCTAAGCATCTAGGCTATCTGAGTTCGACGGTCCAAGAGCCGTCGATATCTCTCAGAGGCAGGGTTAATTGAAAAATTCATTGTTCAGTGGGTGACGAAGCGGAAACGTCTAAGATAAAATTCCTTGTAGCCGCTCGACTAAGCTTTCGACTCTATAGCTTCGTTCACAGGGTCACCGGAGCTCCGGTTGGTAGCGAGCGATAGGAGATTTAATCGTTTCCATCGATTCCGACGTCGAAACGTCCGTCCGGACCGTTTGCTAGGAGGGGTATAAAACTTATGCGACCGCCAGGAAGTTAGCGGAGGCTGTAGCCGGAGTCTGGATAGTGCCGAGAAACCCGTTGACTGAAAGTCAGTTCATGCAAAAATGAGAAAAATTGTGCACGCTACAAAAGCATAGAATCCGCAGGTCAATAATGACGTCAAGTCTGGCTAGAGACTTGAAGAGCCAGATTCGAGAAGAGGACGATTGCGAGAGGCTTTCGGATGGATTTCGTTAAGGCTGTAGCGAGTCACTTATAAATTACCGCCAGCAAGAGGTTCCGACTTGGGGATCTTGCTTAGCTCCTTCGGCTTTCTATTCAACGAAACTGGCGGGCATTATCTTGAGGAGTAGATGGTTTTAGGCTGGTAGGTGGGATCAGGACACCCTCGACATCCTGCCGGGCTACAGGAAGCAAGGGGAGAAGGAAAGGGAAAACGGAGCGAAGGAAACTTCGTGAAGATGGCTGACGCAACTTTGCGAGGATCTAGATAGAGTGGAATGTAACTTTGCAAAGAGCTGCGTGGGCTAGGGCACAGTTTGGCAAAGATTTTTGTAGAGTAGGATAGAACTTTAGAAAGATCTACATAGGCATACGACTTTGCGAGGAATTCGGTGGCCTAGGATACAATTTTGCAAGGACCCAGGTTACAAGTCTGCAAAGACTTGCACAGACTAGGTCGCAACTTTCCAAAGATCTACATAGATTAGGACAGAACTTAGTAAAAGTTTCCCAAAAACGAGGACACAATTTTGGTAAGACCTACGTAGCCTAGGACTCAACATTGCGAGGACCCAATAGTGTGGATTACACTTTTGCAAAGGCCTAGGTGTTCTAGGATACAATACATCAAAGATCTACATGGTTAGGACACAAGTCAGCAAGGAGCTACAAGTCTAGGACATAACCTAGAACAAACCTACTGGGCTCCCACTAGGCTTCCGGTCTCCCACTTAACAAAGGCTTACACAACCCAGGGGTCACACGACAAGGACCTATAACTTTGCAAAGACCTGCAGAGACTAGGTCGCAACTTTCCAAAGATTTACGTAAATTAGGACAGAACTTAGCAAAAGTTTACAAAGACGAGGATACAATTTTGTATACATGGAGTAGGGATAGAACTTTGCAAAGACAGAAATATAAGGTACAGCTTAGCAAAGCCCTGAATAGGCTAAGATAGGGTACAACCTATGAAAGATCTACGTAGCCTAGGATTCAACTTTGCAAGGACCTAGGTGTGCTAGGACAAGGAGCTACAAGGGTAGGAGATAACCTAGAGAAACCTACTAGGCTTCTGGTCTCCCACTTAACAAAGGTTTACACAACCTAGCATGGATTACAACCTAGGGGTCACAAAACAAAGGCCTATAACCTTGCAAAGACCTACATAGTCCAGGACAGAACCTAGCGAAGGATCTACGATAGGGTACATCTCCAAGGTGTTCTAGGCTAGGATAGATACCGTTTAGCAGTCGGCAAGCGCGTGTTTTCCGCTGTCGAGCGGGAGGCATCGTAATTCCTAAGCTCGGAGGGTGGGGATGATACGCTAACGAATCGGCATTGAGGGCGGCTCTTGATTAGCATTCTTGCGGAGTGCTGGCGTAGGAGCGTTAGACTCTGCTAGGTCCCCGGATAAGACACGTACCCGTGGAGGCCGGCTGAATAGGATTAATCTCGCAGTAGGGCGCCGTCGGAGGATCGTGGGCTCGGCCGCGTTTCCGTGGCTCCCGATCCGAGCAGTTCGTGCAGATTCCCGATCCTGGCTTCTCGTCGGAGCACACGCGGAAACAGCACTCGTCCTCGCCGTTGTTGTGCAACGCTCGCGCCGCTTGCTCGCCGGTCTCCGGGATGTTCGGATCTGAAACGAGTGCGTTTGCCAACGAGCTCTCCTCTCTTGCCTCCCGTTTCGCGGTCTGATATACACGGTGGAGCATTTAAATGGGAACACCTAAATACAGTGAATACTCATTTTAAGGCAGTGCCAACCTCCCATGCGTAAGGCAGTGGAAAATCTCACACCACCTCTGTGAGTGGCCGAAATTCGAGAACCGTCGCGTCGCGGCCACAACATTGTCGGCTATATCGGTGTGAGACTAGAAGACCACTACTAATCCAATTACAAAACTTCTTTATTTTTCATTATTTTTTTATGAAACATATTCGTGGCGTTTTTCTGATTAAAATGATACCAAATACGATATAATTCCAATGATATTCACCTGTGTAATGTACGATGAAAGTTGCTTCCCATAACAATAACATTAACCCCTTGCACTACTATTTATTTTCTGATTATAATGATTAGAAATTCTTCGTCGTTCAGAATTTCGTAGAAAAAGAAAGACAGTTTATATTTATTGCATGCCTATCTTTTCTCCAAAGGATATATATCAACTACAACAAAGTAGATTTTTATTTCGGTTTAAAGCAAATTAATAACATACATGTTTATTAGACTCTGTTCAGAATCTTTATCACGAGTCTGACTCGATATTGTAGGGCAAGGGGTTATCGGAAAATTAGTGTAAATGTGATCCAAATTATATCGCGTTTGGTATCATTTCAATCAGAATAATGTCACAAATATATTGGTGAAAGTCTCATAAAATAATAATTAATTCGATTACTCCGATCTCGTATGGAAGGCAGTAAAAAGAACCGCGAAACTGCCTTAAAATGAGTATTCACTGTATCTTGGTTATTATTAGTCGTACAAAAAATCTCCACAGAACAAAATTGTACCGTTTCAAGGGGCGAATTTGATGATGGTAACAGTTTTTTCTCAAGGTCATTTTTTTACAAAAACTTAAGGTCATCGATATTTTTTTTTATGGAATCATATATTTTTTTGTTAATATTCTTATAGAGAATAAAATGACAAATTCAACAACCTATCATAATGTATGTATATGAACATACAATATGAACAAAAAAATATATGATTCCATTTAAAAAAATATCGATGACCTTAAGTTCTTGTAAAAAATTGACCTTGAGAAAAAATTGTTACCATCATCAAATTCGCCCCTTGAAACGGTACAACTTGGTTCTGTGGAGATTTTTTGTACGACTAATAATAACCGAGATATTTAGGTGTTCCCATTTAAATGCTCCACCCTGTAGTATGCAACCCTCTGGCGAACTGTTCCACGATTTACAGCACAGTTTTCTTCCGATATAAGACATTCTCCTTCGATATAAGACGTACGCTCGGGGTCCGCCATCGCCGTATTTCGGATGAGGCTACCTATCAGGCTTGACCTTGTTCTCGAGTGGGCCGAGAACAAAGAAAGTGTCGAGTCATCGTTATCAAAATTATATTGACACGCAATTGTTTATACGATCGTGTTCTTTCACATAGGCACCCTCATCCGAAATACGGTGACAGCCGACTCTGAGCCATCGTCTTATATCGGAACAAAACTGTATCATTTCTGAATTACGCTTGCTGTGCTTGATAAATTTGTATCAGAGCTTTTGGGCGTTTTTTAACCCGTAAGTAAACTATTTAGGCCGATGAGGACTCGCTCGAAACGGTAATAATTATTTAACGCGTAACTATTAATAATATAACTATGTGTGGACCATCTCGATAGAGATAAATGTTAACACTAAACCTACGACGGTCAAAATGACCGGTTTTTCATTTCACAATTATTGAAATTGTCTTCATAGGAAATGACTGAATTGACATTGTACAAGGTTTAATTAAACTCAATCTTCTACCTTCTACAAGACGTTTCACTTTCATATGTTTTGTGCTTACAAAGTAGGTTTAGTGTTAAATATGATGTTGAATATTATTTAGTTGAAACATTGCATTTTTAAAGTATATATCAAAGTCCATTTGAGGGTTAAGCTACTTAATTTTGTGTATTCTTAATCCATTTAGACCTACTTATTAGACTCGTGTACAGTACGAAATGAACTGCTATCGCTTGACTTTTTAATATACATGAGTCTGCTGTACTATATACATTTATGCGTACATGTATGTGACATGGGTGGCTCTCAGCAATGAATTGCATGAATATATATTTTTTTAACCGTTCTCGAATATATTCATAAAGAAAATTTCACGAAATTCTAAGTTAGTTTCAGGTCTAAATGGGTTAATGTTTTATCTATCAGGGGCTGGTAACTGGATTTTTAACGATCTTAATGATTCTTCATGATACTTCAATCACACAAACACTTCCTTTGTAGATCCAGTCGGTTGGAAACGATCTGACAATATTTTCAAATTCATTTTTATCGTAAGCACATAAAATCCACGATGATTTATAGGTTTTTCGTTTTAAGAGGTTACTCGAGAGGGTGCCAAAGAATGTTTCTACCCTCGTCCATCAACCCTCCGGTGCATAGGTCGAGTCTACATCATCCATAACAAAGGACATTCGTGCTCTTCTAATTCCCCGTTGAACCGTCCCTAAACCCTTGAACAAGTACATTTTTTACTTACAGTAATTCTACAATTTTACAACAAGACAAGAATCTTTGAAAAAATCTAAATTCAACAGAAATAAAAACAAAAATTTGTTCCTCCAGACCCATGCACTGGGGAGTTAAACGCGATTAAATTTCGAATTGATAACAACAAGTAAAACATTTTCTTCCCCTTGGTTTATGGTTTTTTATGTGTACGGCGAAGGGTTGAAGACCTCAGTGCAAAAACCCAGGAAATCTCAGGTGTTAAAAATTTCCGAATTCTCGTAACAAACAATTGTCGATGTATAAAAGTTTGACGCGTGCGATTTTCTTAAAAAATGAAGTTGCTTGCCGAGGATCGGACTTGCTGGGTTTTTGCAATGGGCGTCGCGGTCGATTTAAATTGTTTACCTCTGCAAAGAAAGGTGGGTTCGCCGGCGTATTGCGTGGGGTACGCGGGGGCACGATCACCGGGAAGCAAGTAAGGACAACGTTGCTCCACAGATTGGCAGAAGGACCGGCAGGATCTGAGTCTGTTTCCGGTCCAGCTCGTTCCCGAGGTGTCCGAGTCCTGCGGTCCCCCATGAGCAAAGTAAGGCACCAGGGAGCTGCACACCCATTTTCTATACGCCTCCTGCAAACAGATTAATCGATTGTTTAGCACTTGACAACATTCATAGCTTAAACAAAATCAGAATCTCATCAAATCTCAGTCATTCAGCCCGTTCAGCTGAAGATCAGATTTCAATGATCATCGTTAACCAAGTAAATCATATTCCCCTTTGTACAGCTTTCCCAGATACCACGCGACGTCTTAAAGACGTCTGTTTTACGTCCATTTTTGGTCTGAACGTCTTACGTCCTAAAAAGACGTCTTTCTTGAGACGTCGTTTTTACGTCCGAAATAAGACGTCTTTTACGAGACTATTTTTCTCATAAGAAAAAATGTGGCTTAAAAAATATTTTTCCAATATTTGACAAACATATCTATCTAATATTTTTGTGCTACTAGGCATCTGTTTCGGGACGTCTTGAAGACGTCTGTTTCGAGACGTATTAAAGACGTCTGTTCGAGACGTACAGTTTTTTCACAAAGACGTTCCAGAGACGTTCAGAAGCCGTTCGGAAGACGTTCGTAGGACATTCAAGACGTCTATAAGACGTCTCTGTGCTATCTGGGTTGTAGCAAATTGTCAGAGCAACACCGTGCGAGACTGTAGATTTTATTCATTTATGATGAATTTTGCAATTCTAACACTTTACCGACCGGTAGCGGCTGAACGTCCTACACACTTCTTACCGATTGCAATGGCAACCGATTAAGAGTAAAATTATACTAGGCAGGTCGGACGCTGAAGGTGTATAAACCCTAGATACAAAAGCAGGGTAACTATGTTCTGTCGGCAGATTTAGTACACTAATAAACTAATAGGCTACCGGTCGGTAATAGTCGAGGACAAGAAACCGATTTAATAGGCCACCGGTCGGTCGGAAGTGTTAAGAATGCAAATGTATTTTTCCTTAACATTCTACTTCTTCGAATCGCTTCGAAAAATTTCAGAAAATGATTCTGCATAAAGATCTGCTGTGTAGTGATGCGCTCAAGATTGTCAGAGTCGTAGAAATTGTTAATATCACAGGACGTGGTCCTACCACCCAAGAAGAACAAATTCGGTGCTACCAGAAGCTGCAGGAGTTAAACACACCGGGTGAGGGAGATTATGTTAGTTTTCTTAACGCGCAACGTGTTAATGCTAGGTAAGTAAGTTGGTCAGGGTTAGTTAAATCGTCGATCAGAAGTTAGCGCGAGATGGTAGACTTAGGGGCGAGTAATCTAACACCGCGTAATCGGCGTTTGACTCGCGGTGGCGTCAGGAAACCGCGATCGAAAGAGGAAGAGGAAGAGAGAGAGAGAGAGGGAGAGAGGGGGGAGGGAGAGGGAAAGAGAGAGTCGCGATCACGGCCGTTTCGTCCTTACTTCGTTTTCGGAGGTCTATTTGGGGTGATCGGGTCGGAGGAGGCAATAAGGCGTGTCTGTAGCTGACCTACATATCCTATAAATGTTACCTTGCCCGCAACCGCGCGCAACCTCCAGGACCGCGTTATAATTACGCTCCGGTTGTAGGAGGGACGTTTTATCCACCGAGCCGAGTTATCCTCCAGCGCCTCCTCTCCCCCCCCTCTCTCTCTCCTTCTTTTTAGTCGGGCGTTATTCAATTTTCCGCGCACAACCGGGAGCCGAAAGGAAGACGCTTCCTGAAGAGATGCAGGAAGGCTCTGTGCTGCGCGAGCATCCCCTAAGTTAGGCCGTAGGAAAAATTTAACTCTCGCTACGTCCCCTAATTTCGCTTGCAGAAAAATTCAAATCTCAGCCCGCGAGAATATTCGGTAAGTTGGGGCATGGAAAAATTTCACAGCAGGGTAGGCATCCTCTGAATTGGGGCGCAGGAAAATTTAATTACCAACTGTTTCGACGTCCCGTAAGTTGAGTCGTAGGAAAATACAGCTGTGCGAACGTCCCTTAAGTTAAGCCACCGGAAGATTTAACTCTCAGCAGTGGGAACATCCCCTAACTTTGTTCCCAGAAAATTTCAAATCTCGGCTACGCTAGTGGTCCCGAAGTTAGGCCACAGGAAAATTCAATAGTGAGCAGTGCGAACATCCCTTAAGTCAGGGTGTAGGAAACTTCAACTCCCAGCTGTGCGAGCATCCACCGGCTCTGCTTGTAAGAAATCCCTACGGTTAGCTGTGTGAATATTCCGAAAGTTAGGCTACAGGAAAATTCAAATCTCAGCTGTACGATCATACCCTAAGATAGCTCACAAGGACTTTCAGCCGTGAGTACCTAAGTTAAGTTATGGCACGATTTAGCTACAAACTGTATAAAGATCCTCTAACTCAGCTTGCAAAGGAGTTCCACGCAGAGCTACGCAAACAACCCTTAAGTCACAGGAAAACTCAATTCTCAACCGTACGAACAAACCTTAAGTCAGGATATAGGAAAATTCAATTCTCAGCTGCGCAAACAACTCTTACATTAAGGTGCAGAAAAATTCAATTTTCAGCCGTACGAACAATTCTTAAGTCAGGGTATAGGAAAATTGAATTCTCAGCTGCGCCAATAAACCTTAAGTTATGCTGCAGAAAAATTCAATTCTCAACCGTACGAACAAACCTTAAGTCAGGATATAGGAAAATTCAATTCTCAGCTGCGCGAACAACCCTTAAATTAAGGTGCACAAAAATTCAATTCTGAGCTGCGCGAACAACCCTTACATTAAGGTGCAGAAAAATTCAATTTTCAGTTGTACGAACAACCCTTCAGTTAAGGTGCAGGAAAATTCAATTTTCAACCGTACGAACAATTCTTAAGTCAGGGTACTGGAAAATTCAATTCTCAGGTGTACGAACAATCCTTAAGTTATGGTGCAGGGAAATTCAATTCTCAGCCGTACGAACAACCCTTAAGTTAAGGTGCAGGAAAATACAATTTTCAGTTGTACGAACAATCCTTAAGTTATGCTGCGGAAAAATTAAATTCTCAGCCGTACGAACAATTCTTGAGTCAGTGTATAGAAAAATTCAATTCTCAGCTTGGCCAATAAACCTTAAGTTAGGGTGCAGAAAAATTCAATTTTCAGTTGTACGAACAACCCTTAAGTTAAGGTGCAGGAAAATTCAATTCTCCGTTGTACGAACAACTCTTAAGTTAGGTTGTAGGAAAATTCAATTGTCAGTTGTACGAACAATCCTTAAGTTAGGGTACAGGAAAATTCAATTCTCAGCTGCACGAACAACTCTTAAGTCAGGGTACTGGAAAATTCAATTCTCAGTTGTACGAACAATCCTTAAGTTATGCTGCAGAAAAATTAAATTCTCAGCCGTACGAACAATTCTTAAGTCAGTGTATACGAAAATTCAATTCTCAGCTTGGCCAATAAACCTTAAGTTAGGGTGCAGAAAAATTCAATTTTCAGTTGTACGAGCAACCCTTAAGTTAAGGTCCATGAAAATTCAATTCTCAGTTGTACGAACAACTCTTAAGTCAGAGTACTAGGAAATTCAATTCTCAGTTGTACGAACAATCCTTAAGTTATGGTGCAGGGAAATTCAATTCTCAGCCGTACGAACAATTCTTAAGTCAGGGTATAGGAAAATTGAATTCTCAGCTGCGCGAATAACGCTTAAGTTAGGGGGTGCAGGAAAATTCAATTGTCAGTTTTGCGAGCAACCCATAAGTTATGGTGCAGGAAAATTCAATTGCCAGTTTTACGAACAACCCTTAAGTCAGGGTACAGAAAAAATTCAATTCTCAGCTGCGCGAATATTCTGTAAGTTACACCACAAGAATTTTAAACTTTGAACTGCAAGAGCATCCCCTAAAATCGTCCACAGCAAGTTTCAACTCTCAGCTGTGTGGACATCTCCCCTAAGTTCGGTCACAGGAAAATTGAAGTTTCAGCTGCGCGAACATACCCTAACTCAGTCTGCCAAAAAGTTCTTCGCTCAGCTGCGCGAACATCCCCTAAGTTAGGCCGCTGGAATACTTAACTTTCACCCCTGTAAACACCCCTAGAATCTGTCTAGAAAAAATAGTATATTTGCGCTTTTGACATTTATTAAAACATGAAATGGAGGTAGTAGTAACTAATAGGACCTTTCTAATATCCAAGTCCAAAGATTAGCACTTTTAAGCATTTTTTTAAAACCCTTCTTAAAGCTTAAATTGTTACAAACTTGGAATATTTGTTTATGGATTAATAAATGTTTATGATGGCATTTAGAACTTAAAGTACATCTACTAACATATAAAAAATCATAATTATAACTTGTTTTCTGATATCCTATAAGTGGTATTTAAAACGTTCAATAGAATGTTCAATTTTATGATTTTGCTTTTAGAACGCCGTATCTTATTATACAATTACCTAAAATCAATAATATTTTGGATTTAGGAGCTTTGAAGAGTTATCAGTTTATAGCAAAAAAAAATTTTTTAATCTATTAACCTTGAAAAATTGAATTTTGGCCACAAAAACCGGGCTTCTGGACCACCGTGCGACGGGGTCGACAGCGGGACGATTATCCGGGCGATAGTCGAGCTAAATAGAAAACGACGGGGGTAAATTTCACCGGAGGACCACGAGAAGAGTTCTCGTGAATCGAATCACCGTTCCCGCAACCCATTCACCGCGAATCCGCCGTGAACGCTGGCACGCGAAACTGCTCCGCTAAACGTTTCCCTCGTAATCGAATACCAGAACCCACTTCCCCCCGTAACGTCGCGTCGTCGTTCTCCTCGCGATCGAGATCCGCGAGATTCTTTTCTCCCTTTTTTCTTTCGTCATTTGACTCGAGATGGAGCACAGTTTGCGCCGTTGCCAGCTGGATCCGCGAGGCTGATGTCCTCTCTCTCCTCGAGGACGCCAGACGACGCTTCTTCTGGAACGACACCTTAGAGAATCGCTGAGCCACGCGGATCTTTTGCGGACAACCGAGCCTTTTCTTTCCGTCCCCGACGCCTCCAGCCAGGCAAACTTGGACGAACTAGCGCGATTTCATGGTCGTTAGAGACCCGACAGTTAGGAACTATCGTTTACGAGCCTGTTGTACGCGATCTACCCGGCACTTCGGCGATTCTGCAGCGAACCAATTCGGTTTTACCTCGTTAGTATCCCGCCTTGATTTTTTATGCTCGTCTACTTTCTTTTTTTTTCTAACGAGGAAAAACTATATTCGGTACTTTATCAATCGAGATGATTCTCCTTTCAAACTCTCATCGTATCAGCTCGTTTTAAAACAAGCGATATCTTCAATGGTTACACAAAATGCGAAAACATGTTTGCACAGTTCTTTAGAAGAACAATTTTATTATTATTATTATTAGACATCGGATCTTTATGCATTTATGGCTTATGGAAATGTTAAAAAAATGCTATAATATAAAATTCGAGAGAATTTAACACGATTTTTATTTGCTTTGGATCTACAAAGGCTGTCCCCATTAAAAATAAAATTTTATTTCATTCCACTTTCTTAAAATGTTTCTATAAAAATTGGAAATTGCATAAACATCCGATGTCTAATTATTATATTGGGTTGGCAACTAAGTAATTGCCGATTTGTTCAATGAAATAAAAGAGTTTTTTTTTTTTACTTGGAATGAACCTTAATCTATGATGTATTTTCCATTTTGTTCGATGACCTTTTGCCATCTTTCTGACAACTTGAAAATTCCACGCTCGTAGATAGTCTGATCCTTTTCGGCCAAAAACTGAGTCAAGTTATAGTTTCATCTATAACTGAAATCGGCGATTACTTAGTTGCCAACCCAATACTATGATTTCATGATATATTTTATTTTATTTTATTTCACGTTTGGTATGTATATAATACGTGTATACATTTTAGTTTTATTTTATTTTAGTTTAAGACAGCGCCTTTACTCTATCTCACTCTATGCGTAGGAGCGATAAGTTAGGTGTAAGTTAGACTAAGGTGAGGCTAAGTATGGCGGGAGACATTTGTGTTATATGGATTTTAACCCTGAGGGGAACAAATAAAGATTCATTCATTTGCACAGTTCTAAAGTTCACACGAAAATGTGCAACTTTTGCTGAGAACATTTTGCAAAATGTCCCACTGATTAAAAGTTACATCAATTTTAAGAATATCGTAGCCGAAGCCAATGGCGTAGGCGCACCGAGCGAGCCAGTACAGTTCAACCTCCGTAACTTCCGACAGGTGCAAGATATCGAAAAACGCTTCGAACAAAAGTTGCTCAGTTTTGTACGCGTCGAGCGAACACATAAAAATCTGCCCCACGTTTCATTAAGAAAAAAAAAAGAATACGAACTTACCCCCCCCTGCCCCCCGCCACCAAACGAGTTACCCTTCTAAATAATAAACTTGCTTTCAGACGACGAGAAGCATCGGAGAAATTCATGCCGTTGATAGGTCCTAGGCTTGTATAACAGGTTACAAGCTATACCCTGGGAACGTATCGAGCTATCCCTGTGTAATGCCTCCACTCGGCGCCGCTAATAAAGCCCAGGGGCGGGCAATAAAACACAGGGACCCCGGTGTGTTCGACACAGATGGCGCGGTAGACGACGGCGCGCGTCTTCGGACGACGGCAGATAAAACTGGCAGCTCTGTTTTACTGGCAAAGCTTCCGAGCAACTCTGTAGAAACACAGGAACGCGAGAGAGAAAGAGAGAGAGAGAGAGACACGATGACAAAGACACGATTTTACGAGTGTGCTCGCGGGTGACATTGAATTTTCGTAGCAGCCAGCGTCGTCGCGACGAAATGGAGACAAAATAGTTTCAAGTTTAAGAGGTACAAAGTGCAAATTACGCCGAAAATTTTGACGTTCAATAACGCAACGTCGTTACTTTAGAGTTAAGACTTTCAGACTCTTTGCTGGAGAGTTGGAAGCAAGTTTTTATCATTTTTGAGTCATTCCCGGAGTGACCACACTGTTCTTAAAAGTCTCGAGTCATCCCTGTGACTTTGTGGACGCAAGTTTATTTTTTAGTGTTGCTGGTTAATGTTCTACGTGTTCCTGTATATATAATGTATACCAGATTCTTTTTGGCAAACGTTACGCCATCTTCTTGCTCAAGAAGCTTCTTCTTTCTAAAGAAGGAACGCTACGGAGTCTATAACGAACTGTATGACCAACAATATTTAACCCCTTGCCCTACAATAGCGAGCCAGACTCGTCATGAAGATTCTGAATAGAGTCTAATAAATGTGAACGCGTTATTAATTTCCTTTAAATCGAAATAAAAATCTATTTTATTGTAGTACATACAATATATATATAAACTATCTTTTTTTTGTATGAAATCTTGAACGATTAAGAATTTCTAATCATTATAATCACAAAATAAATAGTAGTGCAAGGGGTTGAGAATTATAGCAGTTGCTTATAGGACACTCCAGTGTAGAGTACGAATGATGCAAAGGGTTAAGAAATGACTTCGACTGTATACGAGCATGAAGTACACAGTCTAATGATTAGACAGCGGATGTTTATGCAATTTCCAATTTTTATAGAAAAATTTTAAGAAAGTGGAATGAAATAGAATCCTATTTTTAATGGGAACAGCCTTTCTAGATCCAAAGCAAATAAAAATCGTGTTAAATTCTCTCGAATTTTATATTATAGCATTTTTTTAACATTTCAATCAATCAACGTTGTCATGAGATACAAACGTTTAAAGATGATTACATAAGGGCGAAATTTCCTGGCAAGATAAAAAATCTGCGACTTTCACCCTTAAACTCTCATTTTGAAATGTTTGTAGTTCATTGCAACGTAGACCGATTTCGATGAAATTTTCAGTGCGTGTATAACTAACAGAGATCTACAAAAAACGCATATTTTAAATTTTCACTACAGGCTCAAATAAAAAAGTTGTGAAAAGTGCCATTTTTATTTTCTCATGTAATTCTTACCAATTGTAATTTTTTCAAAATCTTTTTAACACATCATTTGGAAAACCAATTCTTCTAACTCCTAAAAAAAGTCAGGTCGTTTGATTCACTTAAAAAAAAAGTTATACTGATTTAAAGGGCGTTCGAATACTTTCGTTACTCACTGTATATCCTTTGGAGGAAACATAGGCATACAATAAATATAAAGTATATTTTTTTTTTGTATGAAATCTTGAACGATTAAGAATTTCTAATCATTATAATCACAAAATAAATAGTAGTGCAAGGGGTTAAGAATTATAGCAGTTGCTTATAGGACACTCCACTGTACGAAGAGTGCAAAGGGTTAAGAAATGACTTCCACTGTATACGAGCATGAAGTACACATTTCAATGATACACAGTGCAATGCTCATAATTAGACTGCAGATGTTTATGCAATTTCCAATTGTTATAGAAAAATTTTAAGAAAGTGGAATGAAATAAAATCCTATTTTTAATGGGAACAGCCTTTCTAGATCCAAAGCAAATAAAAATCGTGTTAAATTCTCTCGAATTTTATATTGTAGAATTTTTTGAACATTTCCATAAACCATAAATGCATAAAGATCTGCTGTCTACTAATGATACACAGTGCAATGCTCGTAATCATGTTCGCTCCACAAAATAAAAATCAATAAATATCAATAAATACAAATTACCTTTTTCTTCTATCAAATTCTGAACGATGAAGAATTCCTCATCATTATAATCACAAAATAAATAGTAGTGCAAGGGGGGTTAAGAAATGACTCTTCCACTGTATACGAGCATGAAGTACACATTCTAATGATGCACAGAGTGCAATGCTCGTAATCATGTTCGCTCCACAAAATAAAAATCAATAAATATAAACTACCTTTTTCTTCTATCAAATTCTGAACGATGAAGAATTCCTCATCATTATAATCACAAAATAAATAGTAGTGCACGGGGGGTTAAGAAATGACTCTTCCACTGTATACGAACATGAAGTACACATTCTAATGATGCACAGAGTGCAATGCTCGTAATCATGTTCGCTCCACAAAATAAAAATCACTAAATATCAATAAATACAAACTACCTTTTTCTTCTATCAAATTCTGAACGATGAAGAATTCCTCATCATTATAATCACAAAATATATAGTAGTGCAAGGGGTGTTAAGAAATGACTCTTCCACTGTATACGAGCATGAAGTACACATTCTAATGATGCACAGAGTGCAATGCTCGTAATCATGTTCGCTCCACAAAATAAAAATCCTCCGATTGATTCGCAGGGCCAGGCAGCTTCGATCAGCTTGCCCAAAGCTAGACCCTATTCCCGTAAAAAATCCTGTCGGTCTCTCGCGAGGAATCGCTTGCTGCATACACCTCCGGCAGGTGAAAAACTGACGCATCGAACGACGCGACATTGAATTTTACCTGTTAGTGTTGCTCGGGTATCGATTACCGCCGCCCCATTTCGGTCTCGCGAGGCACGGCTAGGGGTACAAGTTCGAAGATAGAGCACGAATCGAGCCGTGAAAAAGTTTCGGTTCGATGGATCCTCCGGCCCCTTTCGTCCCCTGATCCGGGCCGATGTTGCGCGCCGTTCAGGGAGGAAGGGAAAGGGAGAGAGAGAGAGAGAGACAGAGCGAAGAAGAGGGATGGCCGAGCAGCTAACGAGGAAAGAAAGGGAACGGATTCTTTGGTAAGGACGCGAGAAAGGGTGGGCGGCTGGTAGTAGGTTGGCAGATAGGTAGATAGGTAGCTACACCTGAAGTACACTCCAAGTTGGCTGACCCAATTCTCTCCAGCCTCCACCGAGTATCCGCGTTCGAGCTAGGCAGATGCGGCACCCTCTCGCCACCCCCGCTCTCGGTCCAACCCCCGGGGTTGCCCACCCCCTTTCAACCCCCTTCGAACCCCTTCAACACCCCCCATCCCCCGTGGCCCGTTCCACAAACCAGTGCACGCGTCCCCGCGATCCTTCTTCCAGCTCCCCTCAACCCCTATTTTGCCCTTACTCCTCTTCATCCTCCTCCACCTCCTCGTGCAACCTCGCCATCGTACTCCTACTACTGGCCCTCCAACCCCTCCATTCTTTTACTCTTGGATCGCTATAATGGAGAGCCGGGCTGCTCTCTCAAACGATACGTCATTTCCCGATTTCCTCCTGTGTAATTCTCGAGTCTCGGCACCACCCGTCGTTAACCCCCTGCCACCCCAGGATCGACAACCCCTTGCTACCGACGCCAATGGGTTTTCGATGGGACCGGCGCGGCGGCTGCGAATTTTGTCACCGAATTTTATCGGAATTTTCTGGCGAGGGTAAACCTCGCTGTTTTTTTAAACGTTCGTTGATCAACATTGTTTCATCCGGTTTAGTTCAGTGATATTTTCATATCTACCTTTTCATTTAACCCTTTGGGCTCGATGTGATTATACCTTTAAAACCCCGGGCATTTTATTCGACGTTTTCATTGCACGTGATTTTTATCGTTTCATGCACGCGAAACTCGTGTGTGCATTTGCCCGTGCTGTGCGCACAGATTTTTCGCAATTTGTTGCGTATAAATACGCTCGGAAACGGAAAAATTTGCGTCGAATTGTGGCGCGGTAATTTTCAGTGACGCCTCGGTGTCGAAATTCGTGTGCGAATTCGTCCATTTAAATTATTCTCTCCATTAAAATCATTAAACGAGGAGATATCGTAAATTTTCATTTAACACGTCACAATTTGTATTTTGCATTCATATTTGCACCGGTTCATTTGCTACAGAAACTGCACGAATATATTGGCGCAATATTTTCCGCCCATGGAAATGGTGAAATATTAGAGGGGCCCATACGTGATCAATTATTTTGAAATCTAAAACAAACTTTGTAATAAATTCAAGTTTTTATTCCTTAATTTATTATGTAATCTCCAACATTATCAAGCACAGTTTGCCATATTTTCTGCAAATTTTCAATCCCCCACTTATCCCAAGGCTTCTCGATAATTCTTGTATACTTAATTTTGTCATTATCAAATTCAACTGGTCGTCTACTTCGAGGCCTGTCAGAGAGATCATAATCACCAGCAGCGAACCTAAACCAACGTTGACACTTGTTGACCTTCAATACATCTCCATAAACATCGCAAATTTTCTTTGTTGTTACTTTATGTTGAAATAAAAAAGTGGCCATTTGATTACATTGCACTGCAACACCAACGCCGCCATTTTATTACAGGGTTGTAAACAAAAATGATACTTTTTAGAATATTTTGAACACAGGCTGCTTTTTGCCGAAAACTGTAAAAGAATACGTGTTTCAACGATCGGTACAGAACTGAAGGCAAAACAAATTGTTTGCAAATAATTGATTACTTATGGGTACCCCTAACACATTCTCATTTAACAGGGTCTAATAAATATATTTCTTTTTAATTTTCCTTAAACCGAAATAAAATTCTACTTTGGCGTTGTTAATATGCAGCTATCGGAGAACATATAGAACATTTTCTCCTCTTTTTTAGAAAATTATAAATTACAAAAAAGTTCTAATCACTGAAACCGTGAAATAAATCGTAGTACAAGGGGTTAACTTCGTTTTCTGAAAATAAACTTATTAGACAATTTCCGCTAAATAGACTACGATCTGCATAGAGGGTGGTGAACAATTCGATCGGATAAAAGTGGCGGACGGATTCCCGAGTCATCAAGAATAAAATGACTTCGAACGATCATCATTAAATAAAATCTTTTTTCATCAGAAAAAATTACATATTGCCATCTTTTCTTCCATTGAACGTGTTCCTTTCCAAAGTTTAAACGATCCATTTTGTGGCGTACTGTTATAGTGGTGGTTTTCTCTAAATTTTCTTCCGTATAAGATGTTCACACGTTTGAATGACACGACGTACATTTCTAACGTTGGTTTTGACACCTGTTTCATGAGCAATTTGTCTCGCTGTTAATCAAGAATTCGATGCCGTACGAAGAATTGCTCTTTTCTCACGTTTCGTTAATGCTGATGGCCGATCAGTAATTTTTTTCCGTCCGTAAATTTTCACATGTTTGATCAAATTGTAAATTACTTTCCGACTTCTTTTGATTGGTGAAGCAATTTTAGAGATAGAAAAGTTTTGGTCCTTTAAAACAAGAATTGTGTTAATCTCTTCTTTACTCGATCTCTTTCCACGTCCCATGACTGCCAAATGCTTCAATCCATCAAACTACTTGGGATTTAAGTGTGTTAACACTAGAACTACCAAGCAGTAAATGCAACTGGCATACATTGTCTTATAACAACGACAAAATTGCAGTTGTTTAGATTTCGTACCAGTTTTGTTTAGATATCTACTTCGATAGAGAAGTTCATAAAAAAATTTTCTCATAAAAACATATATTTACAATTTCCTTATTTCTGAAAGAAAAAATTAGGAGCAAGTCATTTCGACCCATCCGGTAGTTCTAGTGTTAAACTGACTGACACGTCTAGCCTCACAGAAAGTTTGACAAACACTAGTAATTGTTATGAAAATTCCAAGTGTGTGCTATCTTTTCGCCCCCCTTCTTTTATAGCATATTCCGAGAAACTGAAATCAAAACAAATACTTCCAGCTTGGACCTTGTTTACTACACTCCCAAGACGTGCTGTTTACATTCGATCTATAACATTTAGGAAACTATGAACATACCATTGAAAATATGGAAATATTATCCATGTGCTATCTTTTTGTCCAGGAGTGTAAATCGGTTCTCAGCTCGGCGGCGCACAGTGGGCAAAAACGGCCTTTTTCGATTCAAAATCAAAGAACTTCCGATAGGAATGAGGTAGAGCGATGAAATTTTTTTTAAATGAAAGCTGAAACTTTGTAGAATATGGGAAAAATAGGGAGATTACGGTACGAACGTTTTTTAACCTTGAGAAAATTCGTTAAAGTTGCACAATTTCAAGAAAATTTTGTTTCTGTGGCTAATACGCGCGGAAATTTTTTTTTAACATGCTATATATCGTTTCCCATAGATTTTTTCACGCTGATTTCAAATCTGTTTTCAAAATTTGTCCACGACCTCTGGTTTTTGAAAAAAATAGATTTTTGTGACACAAATTAATGAAATTTTTTCGTTAAAATGACTTGATAACACACTAGTTTGAAAGTATATCGTATTCTCGTATATAAAACACAATAAAAATAATAATAATGAAGTATTTTAACGTTTCGAGTTACTTACGAAACATGAAGCACTTCGCATCTCGTCATCGCTTGACGTATCGCTGTCATTACTACTGGCACTTTCTTGAAATTGTGCAACTTTAACGAATTTTCTCAAGGTTAAAAAACGTTCGTACCGTAATCTCCCTATTTTTCCCATATTCTACAAAGTTTCAGCTTTCATTAAAAAAAAAATTCATCGCTCTACCTCATTCCTATCGAAAGTTCTTTGATTTTGAATCGAAAAAGGCCGTTTTTGCCCACTGTGCGGCGGGGGAGGGGGTGCTCGACGACGGTTAAAAACCGCCGGGTCTTGTGCAGCAAACACTCGTCGTCGAATTAAACGCATCGCGAGAACTCGCGAGTGCGAGGTTGCGCAGGGCGTTACAAAAGAATCGCTCGCGCAAAGAGCATTGCTAATTTTCGAGGCTGCCTCCCCGTCGTCGTCTTTGATCTCGACGACCCGACTCGGACAAAGGATTATTCAGGCGCATATTCTGAAAGAGGGATAAATTAATGTCACGAATCCGGAGCGAACAATGACGGGCCGAATTACGGGCGGTTGCATGGGCGCGGGTGTTCCCCTCTCTCACTCTCTCTATTTCTTTCTTTTTCTGTATATGTGTGTATACAGGGTGGGCCGATAACTTTGACCACCTACAACATTATTCTTAATAGTACGAAAAAATGTTGCATACAAAACTTGCTTGGCTCGCAAACGGAAATGTTGTGATGTAAATGTTTTTCGTATGGGCGGAAGCGTTTCGGAGATTTCAAGGTCACCTTGATTTCTTTTAACCTCTTAACACGTTGATCGCCATGTCACCCAAATGTGGGTGACACGGAGTTATTTGTTCAGGTTTTAAAATGAATTTTTACGTTAACCCTTTGCACTCGAAGCTATTTCAACTCCAAAACGAAACATTTCTTATGACCTAGAATATTTCCCTTGTATATATATATATATATATTTTCTTCATGTTATACATATGAAAATGGTGCAATTTACTCGTACAATACCGAAGTGTTTAGTAATTTATTACGTACAAACAAATTTAATAATGTAAACAATATTTTGAATAACGACACAGAAATTTTTAGTGGCGCCTTACAGTCGCCATTCGAGTGCTAAGGGTTAATATATTCATTGTACCAAATTTGATTGGGATCTGGAAAATGCAAGAAAGTTGGAAGACTACTCAATATCACACATATAATTATTTTCAATTTTTATTTCATTAAATAACTTGCTTTGTATTCATGGAATTTTTGAGGTTTCTAGTGCGACAGTCAAAGTGTTAACTTAACAATTATCTTGTACAATTATTATAATATTATTAGACAGCGGATCTTTATGCATTTATACTCAAAATTGAGGAGATAAAATTTGAAATTGTACGAAAATTTAAAAAATTTTAGACGTCAATATACTATTTCATGTCCATCAAAATTAGCAAGTGAAGAAATAACATTCTACTTAGTTTCTATTTCTTGTAATCGGTGCAGACAATTTTTATTTTGCATAAAGATCCACAGTCTATATATTATATTATAATACCCGAGTATTCTCGGGCTTTTAAGTTAACGCGTTGACTGCCATGTGACGGAATTATTTGTTCAGGCTTTAAAATGAATTTTTACGTTAATATATTAATTGTACCAAATTTGATTAGGACCTGTAAAATGCAAGAAAGTTGGAGAACTACACAATATCATGCATTTAATTCTTTTCAATTTCTATTTTATTAAATAACACTTTGATTTCATGGAATTTTTTAGCTTTCTTGTTTGGCGATCAAAGTATTAATTAAGAGGTTAATATTACGATGTTTCTTTTGTATCTTGAATCGATAGAGTAAAAATGTATTGACCTTCGTATGCCCTAAATCTATTAGTGTACCTCATTACATGTTCCTCAATACATTTTTGTACAGAATTTGATGCTCTATATCAAGCTATTTATACTTTCTAGCAGCTATATCGAGCTGCTAGAAATTATTGGTCCCACCCTATATGCACTTCTCCAAGAGTTTATGGGTCCCATAAGGAAAAGAGTGGGGATAGATGTGAACCACATCGTCGTCTCATATCGAACGAAAACTTTGTTGCAAATAACGGGGAATAATCGAGCTGCTAGAAATTATTGGTCCCACCCTGTATGCACTTCTCCAAGAGTTTATGGGTCCCATAAGGAAAAGTGGGGATAGATGTGAAACACATCGTCGTCTCATATCGAACAAAAACTTTGTTGCAAATAACGAGAATAATGAAGCTGCTAGAAATTATTGGTCCCACCCTGTATGCACTTCTCCAAGAGTTTATGGGTCCCATAAGGAAAAGTGGGGACAGATGTGAAACACATCGTCGTCTCTTATCGAACAAAAACTTTGTTGCAAATAACGGGGAATAATCAAGCTGCTAGAAATTATTGGTCCCACCCTGTATGCACTTCTCCAAGAGTTTATGGGTCCCATAAGGAAAAGTGGGGATAGATGTGAAGCACATCGTCGTCTCATATCGAACGAAAACTTTGTTGCAAATAACGGGGAATAATCGAGCTGGTAGAAATTATTGGTCCCACCCTGTATGCAGTTGTGCAGACGGCCGCGCGTCGACTGAACGCGAAAAACACGTCGGCACCGATGCACAACGGGGCGAGCAGAGAGAGAGTCTCTCGCGGAGAGGAAAGTGGAGCGAGAAGAAAAGAATTTCGAAGCCGATACGCATTAGTCCCGGTGAAAAGAAATTAACGCGGTCCATCACCGGGATGAAACGCGCCTCGTCGCCGAGCGGAAACGGGCCGACTGCTCCGCCTGGAGAATCTTGTTATTGTCATTCGCGCGACGGCTGTGCCAGAAAAACCGAAAACATTAACGAGCATCGAATTTTCGGCCCTGGAGGATGAAAGGGATCTCTGCAACGTTTGACTCGCGCAGACAGACGATTCCGACGAGTGTACGGATGGAAGTGCTTGGATCGTTTGTTTAAACAGTTCTTTAAACAGTTCAATTTTTTCGGAACTTGTTTCTAGCGGTACTTCACGTGTGGATCCATTGATCTTTTTATTGCACTGGAAACTGAACAGTTGGGAAAATTACGAGTTAGGAAAGGATTTTAACAAAATTCATAAATTTTTTGATAATAATTCATTAAGGTAAAGGCACCAGTAGTTGTGACCATTTTATAGAAAAACATAAAAAAATAAGGTTTTTATAAGCGCACTTAAAAGTGCACTTTTGATGAAAGTGAACCTCGGATGTGTCATGCCGTCTGTTGTTTAAATTTCAAAACAATTAGAACATTTCAAACCTTATTTTTTATGTTTTTCTATAAAATGGTCAACTACTGGTGCCCTTACCTTATACAGTTAATTATTAAATATTATAATTTCATTTGTTTCATTGACCCTCCGACAGCAGGTCCCCTGGGTCTATTTTGACCCAAAACATCAAAATAATATTATTTAAGACGCGGGTTATTTAATTTGTCAGTTTCTGGCGATTAAGTTAAACGATCGATTAGGGACAATGGAAAGACTAACATGACTACGAGCCGTACCACCGAAAATAAATTTCCAAAAATTAATAAATAAAATAGTGGATAGTCCTAAAGGTCAATTAAACAGTAAGAATGGTGCGAGGGTTAATAACAGAGCGTCTGAGTTTTAGTCGTGTCGTTAGGGGATGAAATAATGCAGCATCGGTGTTTGGAGAGGGATGTTATTAAAATTGCGAATATTAACTCCTGTTATAAACGTTCCGTCTAAAGTCTAGTTTCTCATCAGTCGAAGTCACTAGCTATTTACACTGAATTCAAGAAGAAGATTAACTTCAATGTCGAAGAAGTAGATTTGAAAAATATGTAGAAAGGAGTTGCTGTGTAATGATCTGTATGCATCACAGTTATAGTATCCACGGAGTTCCCAAAAGCGTCTACCATTCAAGGACTAATCGATCATCTTGTAGTTCCAGTTTTCATCCCTTATATCGTAGAGACTGAATAGAAAACTAATATTCTGAGACATTGTGCTCAGGGGATGAAAACTATAATAAAAATTACGTTTGCAGTGCAGTAAATAGTAGGACTTGAAATTAATATTTTTAGACACTAATATTTGTGCACACTGGGGGACGAAAATGACAACAAAAATTGCATTTGCAATGTAGTAAATTGTAGGACAGAAAATAATATTTCTAGACACTAATATTTGTGTACACTGAGGGACGAAAATTACAACAAAAATTGCATTTTCAGTGCAGTAAATAGTAGGACTTGAAAATAATATTTTTGGACACTAATATTTGTGTACACCAAGGGACGAAAATGACAACAAAAATTGCATTTGCAGTGTAGTAAATAGTAGGACTTGAAAATAATATTTTTAGATACTAATATTTGTGTACACTGGAGGACGAAAATTACAACAAAAATTGCATTTGCAATGTAGTAAATAGTAGGACTTGAATAGAAAATAATATTTTTAGACACTAATATTTGCATAAATTGAGGGACGAAAATTACAACAAGCATTGCATTTGCAGTGTATTAAATAGTAGGACTCTTGGACAGAAAATAATATTTCTAGACACTAATATTTTTGTACACTGGAGGATGAAAATTACAACAAAAATTGTATTTTCAGTGCAGTAAATAGTAGGACTTGAAAATAATATTTTTAGATACTAATATTTGTGTACACCAAGGGACGAAAATTACAGCAAAAATTGCATTTGCAGTGTAGTAAATAGTAGGACTTGAAAATAATATTTTTAGACACTAATATTTGCGTAAATTGAGGGACGAAAATTAAAATTCGAAATAGTCGAACCCGAGCGGAAAATAATATTTCTGACATTGCGCCCACCCAGGGACGAAAGCTACAACAAAAATTGCGCCCCTAATCGTGGAAAATAATCAAAGAGATAGTGGAGCGTCGTCCATGGAGGGTTCAGGTGTCCTTTGAGAAGAAATATCTGGAAAACGGTGCAGCTGGCATGAGAGATAATTATCAGCGTGGCATTTGACACACACGACGAGATATTTCTTCGGGAAAGGACGAGGCTTTCACCCTAAAGCAACGTTGTTGCCCATGGCTCCTGCTGCTACCCCTACCAACACTGTTCCACCTCCTGTGCGTTGTCACCGGCGCATACACGTACACGCACGTATACCGAGAAACTGTGTAATACTTCCTTGACGACGGAGATACCAGCCTGTCATGGCTCTGCGTCTTCAGCGTCGCGCAGTTTCCTCCATAGGGTGGGGGCAACCCTAAGCTGTCGCAGGTCCGAGACTCGAGGACAACGCTACCCCCAAAGTCTCATCAGCCAAGATCGTAACAGGGATAGTAAGTTAGACTACTTTGCTCGTTGCCGAGTTGCAGCTGTGAACGTTTTCAGCGGTCGAATTGCACTATGGAATACATTCGAGGGGGTGTAACTCCCCACCCCCCCACCCCTAATTGTTAGATCGTTGCGAAAGTTCTGATGTTTCCTGACGACTTTGTTTATGCTCCTTGTACAATAAACTAATTATTGGCGTACAAATCCTTGCCATATGTCCGGTCAGATTCCTAATGGACATTTAAAGTTCGGTTTACTAAATACCAGATGTTTGTGCAAAATAAAAATTGTCTGCACGAGTTGCAAGAAACGGCAACCACGTAGAAGCTTCTCTTTTTCTTTAATAACATGATACGTTCACATTCTTAAATTCTTTTAATTTTTATTTTAAATTGCGCCAATTTTTGCCATAAATGTATAAAATCCGCAGTCCACTGAATACAAATATTATTCGTCTATTTTAATACTGATGTCATACCTGGATACCGAGTAACCTACACTTACAGTTTGTCTTTAAAACGTCTTGTACATTCTTATTGACAACGGGCACAATTTTCATAGACTTCTACTATTAATAAATAATTAGTTATAATCAGTAATTCATTTCAGGAACTTCAGAAACGATGGAGCCTAACGATGATAGTATTAAACACTGTAGAAAATTATGAATATTCACGTAAAGGTTAAACATGCAATTTCACTGAAAACTTTGATGCTCATCCCCTAAATTGATGAAGATAATGAACGAGGTGGAGGTACAAACAAGATCCTCGTATTCAATGGACACTTTAGGCACACTGCCAACGGCCTGCGAAAAAATGCTAGGCTTCTCGTGTCTGCTTGAAAAAATCAATTCGATCTCCCAACTGTATTTTTTTAAATATTTCAAGACCCAGACGCGAATAATGTGGGATTACGAAAGTTAATTCGACCTGCCGCTACCTACGCTTTCTAAAAATATTTAAAAAAGCAGACGTATTTAATAACGTAGAGTTAAGAAAATTAATGCGACCTCCCCCTACCTACACTTTTTAAAAATATAAAAAAAAAACACAGACGCATTTAATAATGTAGAGTTAAGAAAATTAATGCGATCTCTCGCTACACTTTGTAAAAATATTTAAAGAAGCAGACACGTTTAATTAACGTACAATTAAGAAAATTAATTCGATCTCCCGCTATACTTTTTAACACTTTGACTGCCAAGCTAGAAACCTCAAAAATTCCATCAAATTAATGTAAGTTATTTAATGAAATAAAAGTTGAAAAAAATTATATGTATTATATTGAGTAGTCCTCCAACTTTCTGGCATTTTACAGATCCTTAAAAAATTTGATACAATTAATATATTAGCGTAAAAATTCATTTTAAAATTTGGTCAAATAATTCCGTCACCCACACATGGGTGACGTGGCAATCAACGTGTTAAAAGTATTTTAAAAGGGAATAAAATGGTACATTAAAATGTGGATTATTAGTTAACAACTGTATGTGCGCGAGTATTCAAAATTTATTAAAATGTTCAAGATTGTAGTGAAACTTCGTAATATCAGCACACATTTTTGCGTCAGAAAATAGATATTTAATTGATAGTCATCCAAGAGAGTGGAATTTATTTGCCAACAAGAACGCGTAGAAGATTTCGAAGGCAAATTGAGCATGGTTAGGGGTGCTCGGGAATTGGCATAAGAGGTGATTCCGCGTTCACTTTTTGCGAAGCAGGTTCTTCTAGCGGGTCGCTTTAATTTTGTAGGAGTGGTTGCCGCGCTTTTATCGCGTCTCACGCATCATTTGTATCATTTAGCGGAAATTCAGAGCGGCGGAGCCACTCGTCGAGCCGATTAGCTTGTAATTCGAAGAGAAGAGGCAAGTAGGACGAAAGCAGTACCAAAGGTGGACGAGCCGGATAAATTGCGCCGTCGCCTTTGAATCACTTCATTCGGCCAAGATACTTCAAACCCACCCCCCACTCCCTGCCCGCAGAGGAGAATTTTTTCTCCTGGTCGTTTCTTAACTAAATGGATTATACCGAACTCGTCAGCGGCAATTGCCCGTAATGCGTCGTTTGCATCAAGAGGGGCCGGCATTAAATTAATCAGCATTACTAGTATCATCTTTTTCTCTCGTCGGAGTTAACCATTGAAATCATGGTGTTCAATTTCACCCGCTGCAAATTTCCGATTTTGTAAATTTATTATCGGGCTGTACATCTTTAAGTTCGACACCCTTTGTTTAACACTAGAACTACCAAGCACTAAATTCAACTGAAATACATTGCCTTATAATAACAAGAAAATAAGATTCGTTTAGATTTCGTATCAGTTTTGTTTAAATATCTACTTTCATAGAGAAGAAACATATTTACAATTTCAATATCTCTAAAAGAAAAATTTAGGAGGAAGTCATTTTGACCCATCAAATTCTTCATCGTTCAGAATTTCATAGAAAAAAAGGATAGTTTATATTTATTGTATGTCTAAATTTTCCTTGAAGGATATATATCAACTACAAAAAAATAGATTTTTATTTCGATTTAAAGGAAATTAATAACGTTCACATTTATTAGACTCCATTCAGAATCTTCATGACGAGTCTGGCTCGTTATTGTAGGACAAGGGGTTAATTTACAATATGCGAATTGTAAAGCGCGCTTCAATCCAATACCGCGGACAAAGCTAACAGTCTGGAACGTTGTTTTATATTTCGTAATGAAATGCAATGTTTCGGGAGTATGATTGCCTGGAGGTCCACGGTTTGTTTGTTATTAGAGCAAGGAGGTTCTGTCGTGCAGACGATATTTATGCACGCTGCAAATTGTTATGTATGGTGCGTATATTGGGAACAATTATGACCGAGTAGAATAGAAATTTATTTCGTCCTGCGATAGGTTGTATCTAACGTAACAGCGTTTTAAAATACTTGTTTTATGCTTGCGTACCGGTTTCACAGTTTTTTATTCCATATTTGTTGGAACTACAAAGACAAATTACTACGTTACAAATTATTAAATTTCTTCGTTCAAGCATATATTATCATAAAAATTGAATCTCAATAAATTCAGCCTTGTAATTTTTATGAAACAACGTACTGTGCTCGGCAGGTATTTATCTAGTTCTGTAATTGTTTAGCGAACCGTTCATCAGTTTTTTTTAAATATGCTTTTGAAGGCAGTCTGAGCGAAGATTTTCAATAAAAATTGGTCAGCAGAACTTAAATGACGATGCTAGACGGCCGAGCACAGCGTGGCGGAAACGAACGGTATCACCCGTGTGTTAAACGTTCGCATAATGCGTCGGGTAATTTGCACATGCAGCGTTCCGCGTTTCCCGGTTTAATTGGCAGCGCTGTCGAGACGCAACGCGAAAACTCGCTCGCCTGCAGCCGGCCTAAAAGTTTCGGTTCACCGCGGACGTTGCAGGCAAAACTGCACGCGAACTCTGCCCTCAGAGCTACCACCCTTGCACTCTTCTTCTCTCTCTCCCTCTCCTGGACCGTCTCTCTTTCTCTCTCTCTCTCTCTCTCTCCTTATTCCCAGTCCTCCCGAGTCGCAGGTAATTAATCTAGCGCGCGCGCCAAGTATGGCACTGGTGGCCTCGAAAGCGCGTTTATGACCGGAGCGCGACGTAAACGAGAAGCGCGCCGGGACCGAGAGAGGCTGCGGTTTCCGGCTCCGTGAGCACCATTTGAAAATTCCCACCGGGGAAATTGGCACGTACACCAGACTAATTTCTCGGATTCCGAGGCGGCGTCTTTGTATCGCGGTGCGACTGACTGGCGACGTCGCCAGTCCATCGGTTCCGGTTTCAAAACGCAGTTGGGCCACGCGAAAAGTCACGTGAGCTCGAAACCTTGCGAAAATGGAGCTCCAATGGCCCTGATAACCGAAAAATTATTTTTTTCCACGTTCAGAAACGGTCCCAACAGCAAACACCATCCTCCCAAAGAGAGATTCTGATTTTTCTTATAACTGTAAATGCTTTAAGGAGCTCGTAAAGTAGTCAGGCACGCGATAAGTCAGACGAGCTCGAAACCTTGCGAAAATGGAGCTCCAATGGCCCTGATTATTTTTTTTCACGTAGAGAAACAGTCCCAACAGTAAACACCACCCTCCAAAAAAGATTTTGATTTTTCCTATTACTGTAAATGCTGTATGAAGCTCGTAAAGTATTTAAGCACGCGATAAGTCAGACGAGCTCGAAACCTTGCGAAAATGGAGCTCCAATGGCCTTGATTATTTTTTTCCACGTTGAAAAACGGACCCAACAGTAAACACCACCCTCCAAAAAAGATTTTGATTTTTCCTATTGCTGTAAATGCTTTAAGGAGCTCGTAAAGTAGTTAGGCACGCGATAAGTCATACGAGCTCAAAACCTTGGAAAATGGAACTTCAATGGCCCTGATTATTTTTTTCCACGTAGAGAAATAGTCCCAACAGTAAACACCACCCTCCAAAACAGATTTTGATTTTTCCTATTGCTGTAAATGCTTTATGGAGCTCGTAAAGTAGTTAGGCACGCGATAAGTCAGACGAGCTCGAAACCTTGCGAAAATGGAGCTCCAATGGCCTTGATTATTTTTTTCCACGTAGAGAGACGGTCCCAACAGTAAACACCACCCTCCAAAACAGATTTTGATTTTTCCTATTACTGTAAATGCTTTATGGAGCTCGTAAAGTAGTTAGGCACGCGATAAGTCAGACGAGCTCGAAACCTTGCGAAAATGGAGCTCCAATGGCCTTGATTATTTTTTTCCACGTAGAGAAACGGTCCCAACTGCAAGCACCACCCTCCTAAGGTGATTTTGATTTTTCCTATCAATGTAAATGCTTTATGGAGGTCGTAAAAATAGTTAGAAGACGCGAAAAGTGATGTATGAAGAAATTATTTTTTTCCACGTTGGAAAATGGTCCTAGCGATGAAGACGTCCTGTTGAAGGCACCTTAAATCTTTATATTATCGTAAATATTTGGTAAATATTTACCTCGTAAGGGTGGCTAGGTAACAAAAATTTGGAAGTTTGCGCAAATATAGCATATTCCATGCTGACAACCAAATTATTTTCTTCTCATTCTGAAATGGTCCTTGGGGTAATATCACCCTCCAGGAGACCTATCGAGCCTAATTATTGTTCTAAATATTTAGGGGGTGTATTTGGGGACTTGTAAGTGTAGTTTGCTAACTTGAAAAAATTCGAATTTCGAAACCTTGCACAAATGCATCGTATGCTACATAAATAACAATATAATTCTTTAAGCTTGGGCCAAAAGTACCGTTTTGAAGATGTTTTCAATCCTCATATTGTTGGAAATGTTTGGAGAACGATGCCAGATGCAGGAAAACGTTCAATTAAAAGTTATCGTTCTTTTATAGGTTTTCGTGCTGCACGTGTGAGAAATGTACAAAGAATTTTTTCGCGAATTTATCTCTGCGTTCACGTGAAATTGTATTTTTTGAAACGCGAAGAGCATACAGTGACTCGCAAAAATGCCCGTGAGAGAACGATCAAAGCGTGGCGAAAAAAATGGTAACAACATTGCGGATATTTCTTCTATTTTTTTTCCCGAGATACGTGACTAGACTAAATTAATACCGTTAGCAACGATGCAGATACAGGCACGGCAATCTCATTTACAATTTATACAGGGATCTAGCAGAATTAACAATGCTGTAACCGTTTCATACTATTCAAATTACACGATGGTTTCGATCCACTGTGCAAGCCCGTCTAAATTCAACGACTGTTAATTGGATAAAAGATTGTTCAATAACGAGGCAAACAATCGCTTCAAACTACAAAAAGATTACATAAAAGTGGTATAAAGAGAATAACGGAAGAAGCAAATCATGGATAAAGAGAACCGTATCAATATTTCTACAACGAAGAACGCGAAGAGAAAAACGGTGGGTAACCATTTTAAAGACTACAATGAATTAAAAAGTCGCATTGGAAAATGATAACCCAGTAGCGGTTAAAAGTATCGGTAACCAAATCTTCATTTTGGAGAGATCATTATACCAGATTACTACCGTAGACTGGCCATATCATTTGCAATTCGATTGCGTCGCTAATATCGCGAAAGATATCAGAATTAAATGAAATACAGACGCATAATCGCCAGCATTACTATTCCATGTATTCCTGCTGTAATTATTTCACCTCTTAAACGCATTCACTGCTCAGTCGTCCAATAACAAAAATTAATTTTCCCGCTGACAGATTGGATATGAATAAATTTTCTTACAGTCGACGAAATGCGAGAACAGATTGACAGAGTTAATCAAATCGCAGGACTGGCGGAAATTGTGAATATCCGCTTCTGTGATTTTATTAAATACATCCGGTAGAAGAATTCTGTTAGTATCGTAAAAAAATAACCATTAATCGATAAGACGATCAAAATTCACACTTCTCGGGTACGTCCGATCTCAGACGCAAAGCCCGCTATACTAATTCAGAGGGTCGGATGAGAGTGTCGAGGGCCCGTGGAGTCCTCGACGCGGCCCTGGGGGTGTGCAAAGGGTTGATCAATCGACCGAGCAGCGTCCTGGAGCACGTGGGCAAAAGCGATCGACGCACTCGTGCCGGGGAGAGATTCTGTACGCGTGCGGAATTCGATATTCATCGAAAATTGCTCTAACGAAAATAGAGGCGGATTCGTGTTACCAAAATACGGGTCAACGAGGCACGATCGTTAATTGCGAAAGAGAACAGCGGCGCCCATTAATGTCCGAACCACTCTCTTTCTACGTCTATTCGTTTCGGAACGATCGGTGTGTGTCTCGACACGTTTGTCGAGACTGTGACGGGGAGAGGAAAAACCGAAATGTAGAAAGAGAGGGAAATACAGAGAGAGAGGGGGGAAAGGGAGGGAAACAGAGAGAGAGAGAGAGAGAGGAGAAAGGGAAAAGGGGTGGACAGGGAGAGAGAAAGGGAGACGCACGTGCGCGCATTAGCAGGAGAAAAGAACGCGGTTTGCACAATACCGCGCGGAAACGAGTAGGTGGTTCTTATTAATACTCGCTTCCCTCGCGAGCTCTTTACTCGAGAGATCGCGAGCGAGCACGTTCTCCGGTTCCGCTTTCTCCCCGGGTTTCTTCTTTTCTTTTCTTTCTTTTTTCTTTTTTCTTTTTTTTTTGCCGGCCCTCGCCTATTCACGCGTACGCTATCCGCTACCCCTCGCGGAAACTGCTCAACCAAAATTGTTAATGCGATATCACCGGGGGGAACTATTTGCATTCACGGTAAAAATAGAGAGCGCCAGCGGAAAATTTCGAGCGCCTCGTTTTCATCCCCATCGCTCCACTACTTATGTGAAAAATTAACCTCTTTTTTGCACTACTATTTGTTTTGTGATTGTAATGATTATAAATTCTTCATCGTTCAGAATTTCAAAGAAAAAAACGATAGTTTATGTTTATTGTATGCCTATGTTTTCTCCAAAGGATATGTATATCAACTACAACAAAACAGAATTTTAGTTCGATTTAAAGGAAATTAATAACATATATATTTATTAGACTCTGTTCATAATCTCCATCACGAGTCTGACACGATATTGTAGGGCAAGGGGTTAATAGATTCGATGCCGAAAAGGTGTGCCGAGGTGAAAAAAGATAACGGACTTTGGACAAAATATTAAATTAAAACAAACATTTGACACATTTTTCTTATAAAGTGTTTCTTTTGTGCATAGCGTTAAACTTTTGACCATGAGAATATAATATAGATTCGTTTTCCTTTTGTATATTATTACTAATTTGTTCAGAAACATAATGTAAATCTTTGTTGTTAATATCTAAACAAATTATTAATCTGTTACTACCAAAATAGGGACACTGTATTGATGTACGTGATGGCTACCAGAGTAAACAGTCCACGTAACCGGACAGTGGTATAGGACCTGCAGAAATGTTTTCCCCCCTCCCCCAGAAAACAATGGAGCACCGCACCTAATGAGACGGCAAGTATTTCCCAAATAAATAGAGCCGTTCACTTCGAAATGAATATTTTGCCAGGCGAATTCTATTATCCTTCACGGACACTTAGTCCCCTCGATCGACTACTTTCCGTGGCGGGGGTGGTAGACGCGGTCAAGTGGACCGTTCCATTCGAGAGCGGCGTTCCCGAGGGCAGAGCCGTGGCTCACGGCGTTTCAAATAGTGCCAACTGTACAACATTGTAATTCGAAACGATTTTCACACGTTAACAAATTCCCCAATATCTACGGAACCTCTAAAAAATTGAAAAAAATATTGAAATAAACGATAAAAATCTTATTGGGGTGGAAAGATTGAAAAGCTTCTTCGGAAACGTGTGGATCTAGTGGAAACATTTATTGCACAACTCAGTGAGGATTTAATATTGAGAGACTATTAATAATATCTTTTTTATACGAACACTCGTGTGTTCCACTGATTGGTATAGATTACCGAGGCTCTACTGAAACAGAAAATGGCCGAACAACAAATTGAATAGTTTGATTGGCAGAAGATGGGTGCATATTTCTCTTCTAGCTTTCAACTTCCAAAGCGGAGTTCAACAGTAGTGAACTTCATAGAGATTCATAGAGATTCACAGAGCTTCACAGAGCTTCAAAAAGCTTCCCAAGGCTTCACAAGAATTGACAGAGCTTTACAGAACATCACAAGAATTGACAGAGCTTTACAGAGCTTCACAAAGTTTCCCAAGGCTTCACAAGAATTGACAGAGTATTACAGAACTTCACAAGAATTGACAGAGCTTTACAGAGCTTCGCAGAACTTCATAGAGCTTCACAGAGCTTCAAGAAGCTTCTCGCAAGGCTTCACAAGAATTGACAGACCTTTATAGACCTCCACAAGAATTGACAGAGCTTTACATTGATTCACACGGTTACAGAGAGATTCAGGTAGCTTCTCAGAGCTTAATAGAACTTCACAGAGCTTCGCAAAGCTTCGAAAAGATTGGCAGGACATGATGGGTGCATATTTCTCTTCTAGCTTTCAACTTCCAAAGCGGAGTTCAACAGTAGTGAACTTCATAGAGATTCACAGAGCTTCACAGAGCTTCAAAAAGCTTCCCAAGGCTTCACAAGAATTGACAGAGCTTTACAGAGCTTCACGGAACTTCACAGAGCTTCAAAAGGACTGACAGAGCTTCACAAAGTTTCCCAAGGCTTCGCAAGAATTGACAGAGTATTACAGAACATCACAAGAATTGACAGAGCTTTACAGAGTTTCGCAGAACTTCATAGAGCTTCACAGAGCTTCAAGAAGCTTCTCGCAAGGCTTCACAAGAATTGACAGACCTTTATAGACCTCCACAAGAATTGACAGAGCTTTACATTGATTCACACGGTTACAGAGAGATTCAGGTAGCTTCTCAGAGCTTAATCAGAGAGCTTCACAGAGCTTCACAGAGCTTCACAGAGCTTCACAGAGATCCGCAAAGCTTCGAAAAGATTGACAGGACTTGATGGGTGCATATTTCTCTTCTAGCTTTTAACTTTCAAAGCAGAGTTCAACAGTAGTGAACTTCATAGAGATTCACAGAGCTTCACAGAGCTTCAAAAAGCTTTCCAAGGCTTGACAAGAATTTACAGAGCTTTACAGAGCTTCACGGAACTTCACAGAGCTTCACAAAGTTTCCCAAGGCTTCACAAGAATTGACAGAGTAGTACAGAACATCACAAGAATTGACAGAGCTTTACAGAGCTTCGCAGAACTTCATAGAGCTTCACAGGGCTTCACAGAGCTTCAAGAAGCTTCGCAAGGCTTCACAAGAATTGACAGACCTTTATAGACCTTCACAAGAATTGACAGAGCTTTACATTGATTCACACGGTTACAGAGAGATTCAGGTAGCTTCTCAGAGCTTAATAGAGCTTCACAGAGCTCCGCAAAGCTTCGAAAAGATTGGCAGGACTTGATGGGTGCATATTTATCTTCTAGCTTTTAACTTTCAAAGCGGAGTTCAACAGTAGTGAACTTCATAGAGATTCACAGAGCTTCACAGAGCTTCAAAAAGCTTTCCAAGGCTTGACAAGAATTGACAGAGCTTTACAGAGCTTCAAAAGGACTGACAGAGCTTCACAAAGTTTCCCAAGGCTTCACAAGAATTGACAGAGTAGTACAGAACATCACAAGAATTGACAGAGCTTTACAGAGCTTCACAGAACTTCATAGAGCTTCACAGAGCTTCAAGAAGCTTCTCGCAAGGCTTCACAAGAATTGACAGACCTTTATAGACCTTCACAAGAATTGACAGAGCTTTACATTGATTCACACGGTTACAGATTCAGGTAGCTTCTCAGAGCTTAATCACAGAGCTTCGCAGAGCTCCGCAAAGCTTCGACAAGATTGGCAGGACTTGATGGGTGGATATTTCTCTTCTAGCTTTTAACTTTCAAAGCGGAGTTCAACAGTAGTTTTAAATGGTCAAACATTTCTACGGAACTTTCGAACTGCCAGCCCCTGGAACAACAATTTAGCCACGTCTCGAAAGAGCTTGAAAAACCCGGAGCCACGGTGCAGGATCCGGTTCCTCGAATGGCTTCGTTAAGTCATATTCAAGGACCGTCCAGTTCCGGACGGTTTTGAATTCCTGGACCAGCGCGTACCCTCCCCCTCCCCCCGAAACCAGTTTTATCCACTGTAGAAGGTGCTCGCATCGTGGCCGATTCGGCGATCGGAATCAAGGGAAGTACGGCTGGTCGTCGAGACGGAAAGAGCAACGGAAAGTACTCGCGTCGCGCGAGGCGAATGAAAAGAAGAGAGCGTAGAAAAGAGGGAAGGAAGAGAGGGTAGCGGGATGAAAAGAGAGTGACGCGTCGACGGAACACCGAGGAACAAAGTAGTGGATGCCTATTGGAAGCTCGGGGGAGGTGGAACTGTTGTTCGCGCGTCGTATCGAGTGGCGGAGTGCCGATGGAGGAGAGTATTCGCGATGGTGGGGCTGCGTGGAATGGAAAGAGGAAGAGGGGAGTCAGGGGTGGCGAGGGGTAGGAGGGTTCTCGCGAGGGTGAAGAGCCGAAGGGAGCCTGTGGAGGGAGCCAGTGGAGATGGCGCTGCTGGCGGTGGTTCGCGGTTGCAAAAGCAATGCCCTCGGTCACGGTGACCCGGTTACCTGGCCCATATCCGTTCCAACCCCCCTCGCCCTCCTAACGGCGCTACCCCAAATCCTACTCCTCCTGAATCCAGCCTCCGGAGCACCCCTGCACGCCTTACTTCGCCGGCCTAGTCGCGGAACCGCTTCTTCCTCCCTCGTTTCGCGATCTTCTTCACCACCCCCTCACGATCTCCTAATCCTGCCCTCCAACCGCGATCGAACCCTTTGGCCTTCGGGATTTTTAGTACCGGTGATCGCTGCTGGGCGAAACGATGATCGAACGTGCCGAAGATTGTTGCGATTTTACGATTTTTTTCGCTTGTAGCACCTTGACTAAACTCTTCTCACCAGCCTCGATCGTCTACTAATCCTGCTTTCCCTTGTCCTTGGAGTCTTTTTAGCACGGTGGTCGAGTGTGCGGAAAATTGTTGCAATTTTATGCTCGCTTAGTGTGCATCGCGTTCACCAGATTTTTCTCTTCATCCCCTGACGATTAGACTACGGATTTCATGTGCTGAAGACAAAAACGGGCATGCATAATTTAACGCAGCGGACATATTGAACAGATTTAACACTAGGTTTACGGGGCACTAAATGTGCCTACTCTACATTACTTTATAAAAATAACGAAAATGTATGTATCCAAATTGTGAATTAAGAGGTACCAGAACCCGTCATTTTGATGGGTCCCGTAAATCTAGTGTTAAGGACGTCACAGTGTTAGTTGCGGCTCGATAAGATAATTAAAAGAAGATGGAAATTTTTTTATTTGGCTCCTGTGTCTTGCAAACGTTTTTTACTTTGCACAAAGATCCGCAGTTTAATGATGATCTAGCGAACCTGCTTTCCAGCTGCGATCGAATCCTTTGTCCTTCGAGTTTTATAGTACAGTGATCGCTGGTGGGGCGAAATGGTGATCGAAAGTGTGGAAGATTGCTATACGATTTTACGAGTTTTTAGTTTGTAGCCCATTGACCAGATTTTTCTGTCTCACTCTTCTAACCTCAGACTTGATCGAATCCTTCGTTCTTAGACTTTTTTTTTTAGTACGGTAGAACTCGATTATCTAAACTATACAGGGACACCCGAGAGTTCGTATAATAGCACAGTAACTTTATGAAATTGTTAGCTTCAATCTGCATTGATTTGTACAATAGACAGTGTTGTTGCATATGGATCGCCTTCGAGCTATTTAAATTTCGAGCTTGTTGGGATAGTAGGGACTTCAGACAGTGTGCATTGTACAAATTAGTTCAGAATCGAACGACCCTCCAACAATAAATTTTACCAATAAATTTTCCCAAAAAAATTCACAATCTAGTTGTTTAAATTAAACTTTTGGGACCAAACATCCGAAAAAGTCGTACCAAAATCAAACTGACGATTAGATCTAACCAAGAAATAATAGAAACGTTTGAACGAACAAAATGCAGGAATATATGTCAAATATGCGTTTCTCTCGGGTCTATACACGATTCTGAAAGCGCACAGACTCGAACCGGCGCCGTGTAGACGCCATTCGAGCAGAAAGGGTTAATAACAGCGCTTATTCAGCGCAGCTCGCCTATGCGTGCCACGGTGTTTCATCTTCTTATTTATTGTCTTATTAACCCTTCGACCAGCCAAGTATCGTTCGCGAGGCACGAACAAGCGAGGACGATAAATATTCGAGTAACTGCGGCAACGCGCACCGAGAAAGAGAGAGAGACAGAGAGAGAGAGGGGGGAGGGAGAGTACTGTATTCTTTGCACACCTCTCGCGCTCCCACCCCTTATTTCCTGTCCTCGTTTACTCCCTTCTCAGGGTAATATCCGTTCCCCCTGAATTCACGGGGAATCAAAATCGTTCGCTTCCCATGAAATGTCAACAGTAAACCATCTCATCGATCATGCACGCACGAGAGGAAATTTCGTCAATGTACGAGTCCTCGCGAGAATTCGAGCCCCGGAGGACGTTCGAACGTTTATAACAATCGCCTGGACTCTGGATCCAGACTGCAGAGCTTCCGACAGCATCGCAAAGCTTCGGAGAACTTCAGACCTCTTCACAGAGCTTTGGACGGCTTTATAGAGCTTCACTATGATTTACAGAGCTTCGCAGAGCTTCAGAGAGCTTCAGAAAGCTTCACAGACTTTCCAAAGGATTGACAGCGCTTCGCAGAGCTTCGCAGGACTTCGCAACAATTGGCAGAGCTTTGCAGAGCTTCGCAAGAATTGACAGAGCATTACAGAGCTTCACGGAACTTCACAGAGCTTCTACAGGACTGACAGAGCTTCACAAAGTTTCTCAAGGCTTCAGAAAAATGGACAGAGCTTTACAAAGCTTCACAAGAATTGGCAGAGCTTTACAGAGCTTCACAAGAATTGGCAGAGCTTTACAGAGCATCACAAGAATTGACAGAGCTTTACAGGGCTTCGCAGAACTTCATAGAGCTTTACAGGGCTTCACAGAGCTTCAAAAAGCTTCCCAAGGCTTCACAAGAATTGACAGACCTTTATAGACCTTCACAAGAATTGACAGACCTTTATAGACCTTCACAAGAATTGACAGACCTTTATAGACCTTCACAAGAATTCACAGACCTTTATAGACCTTCACAAGAATTCACAGACCTTTGTAGACCTTCACAAGAATTCACAGAGCTTTATATAGATTCACACGGTTACGGAGAGATTCAGGTAGCTTCTCAGATCTTAATAGAGCTTCACAGAGCTTTGCAAATATTGGCAAACCTTCAGAAAGCTTCAGACAGTTTTACAAAGCTCCGGAAAGCTTCGAAAAGATTGGCAGGACTTGAAAAAGCTTCGAAGGGTTTTCACAGAGCTTCGCAAAGTTTCAGAGGGCTTCACAGAGCTTCACAAAGCTTCGCAGAGCTTCGCAGAGCTTCAGAGATTTTCAGAGGGTTTCCGAGTAGTTCAGAGAGCTTCGCACAGTTTCAGATTGCTTCGAAGAGCTTCGGAGAGCTTCAGAAAGTTTCAGAGATTCAAAATTCGAAATTTTGGGTCTGTGTGGATCCAGGGGTTGCCAAATAGGGGTTAGGACGTTCATCGACATGGACCAGAGGTTCTCAACAGAAAAAATTCCTCAAACAACGTTAAAAGACCGTAACAAAATGGAAAGATTACGGTGAAATCAGAATTTTCTAAATCATGATTGCATAGAGGACGACAAAAATTGTTAACCAAACGGAAGAGAATAGTTTGAGAACCACCACTGATCCCAGTAAGTCTCCAAAAAACAAGAATTCCTTTATGTTTGCCTCTGTTTCCCAAAATCGAAATAAATAATTAAATTCAGTGCATCCTCAAACATCCAATAAGTGTTCTTCGCACCTTGCTTTGAAGTTCCCAAGAAAATCCGTGAATACGACATTGCTAGGCGAGCTCGAGAATCGTGGGTGCCCCGCGAGGTAGGACGTGGAAATTCATTTGAAGCGGAAGTAGCGTTTCCAATCGCGAATTCCGCAGCCAAGAAGACGATCGATTTATTTGCGCTCGGATCGGCGCGATGGCGGCCCGCAGAGCGGCACGGATTTCGTTAACGGGACGGGTCGGTCCCGCCGCAGTTCAAACATCAAAGTTTTCGATATCGTTGGCCGCCGTGAACCCCGGTCCAATTAGTTTCGCTCCAGAAAATGAAAGCGGCCGGGACCGGGATTTTCCGGGCGAATATTCCCCGGCGCGGCCGTTCGTCGGTACATTAACGACTACTTTTCGTCGCAACGCGTCGACGCAATTCCGCTCTGCTCGCCGCTCCGCAGCGTCGAAAACGCAGCCGAACGCGGGCAGATAATGAATAGCGACGCGGATAACGAAGATAAATGACATCGGCCGATAAAAATTTCACCGGAAACCACGTCCGATCGTTTAACGTCGATGGCAGCGCACGATCATCGTATAATGCGATGATTATAATACTGATCGATCTTTTTATTTCCGTCCGATCTCTGGTCGAGGACCCATGATTCTTTATGTGGGATTTTGATCGTTGTTGCTTGGTCTGAGATTGATCTCTGCAGAAAGGAATTTTGATTCATGCAAATACTGTTTACATTTAGCATTTTTCTAATAGTTATTTCAATCAGAGATCAACAGTTGGGGATTTATTAATAAATTGTTCGCAAGCAACACTTGTTACTTTATTTTACATCGTATAATACGATGATTATAATACTGATCGATCTTTTTATTTCCGTCCGATCTCTGCTAGAAGATCCATGATTCTTTATGTGGGATTTTGATCGTTGTTGCTTGGTCTGAGATTGATCTCTGCAGAAAGGAATTTTGATTTATGCAAATACTGTTTACTATTTGACAAGAACTCTTACCAGCATTATTCTAATAGTTATTTCAATCAGAGATCTAACAGTTGGGGATTTATTAATAATTTGTTCGCAAGCAACACTTGTTACTTTATTTTACATCGTATAATGTGTTGATTATAATACTTATAGATCTTTTTATTTCCGCCCGATCTCTGGTCGAAGATCCATGATTCCTTATGTGGGATTTTGATCGTTGTTGCTTGGTCTGAGATTGATCTCTGCAGAAAGGAATTTTGATTCATGCAAATAGTGTTTACATTTAGCATTTTTCTAATAGTTATTTCAATCAGAGATCAACAGTTGGGGATTTATTAATAATTTGTTCGCAAGCAACACTTGTTACTTTATTTTACATCGTATAATGCGATGATTATAATACTGATCGATCTTTTTATTTCCGTCCGATCTCTGGTCGAGGATCCATGATTCCTTATGTGGGATTTTGATCGTTGTTGCTTGGTCTGAGATTGATCTCTGCAGAAAGGAATTTTGATTTATGCAAATTGTGTTTATTATTTGGCAAGAACTCTTACCAGCATTTTTCTAATAGTTATTTCAATCAGAGATCAACAGCTGGGGATTTATTAATAATTTGTTCGCAAGCAACACTTGTTACTTTATTTTACATCGTATAATGCGATGATTATAATACTGATCGATCTTTTTATTTCCGTCTGATCTCTGGTCGAGGATCCATGATTCTTTATGTGGGATTTTGATCGTTGTTGCTTGGTCTGAGATTGATCTCTGCAGAAAGGAATTTTGATTTATGCAAATAGTGTTCAAATTTAGCATTTTTCTAATAGTTATTTCCATCAGAGATCAACAGTTGGGGATTTATTAATAAATTGTTCGCAAGCAACACTTGTTACTTTATTTTACATCGTATAATGCGATTATTATAATACTGATGATTCCTTATGTGGGAAGATCCATGATTCCTTATGTGGGATTTTGATCGTTGTTGCTTGGTCTGAGATTGATCTCTGCAGAAAGGAATTTGATTTATGCAAATAGTGTTTACTATTTGACAAGAACTCTTACCAGCATTATTCTAATAGTTATTTCAATCAGAGATCAACAGTTGGGGATTTATTAATAAATTGTTCGCAAGCAACACTTGTTACTTTATTTTAAATTCCAGTTTGGTAACCCCTTGCCCTACAATATCGAGTCAGACTCGTGAAGAAGATGCTGAACAGGGTCTAATAAATATGTTTCTTATTAATCTCCCTTAAACCGAAATAAAATTCTATTTTATAGCGTTGTTAATATACAGCTATCGGAGAACATATAGGCATACAATAGTTATAAATTTTCTCCTTTTTTTAGGAAATTATAAATTACAAAAAAGGTTCTAATCACTGAAACCGTGAAATAAATCGTAGTACAAGGGGTTAATAGGTTGATCAGCTGGCTGTACGACTGACAGTAAATCCAGAGAAATTCATGAGGATCATCTTTCAAAACTTGAATGTGTTTCAGTCGTTTGCAAACGAACGAGAAATCAATGAAGAAAGTGTCACGAGTTAACTTGTAGACAAGAAGAACGAGTATACACGTTTACAAATGAATGTACGTTTTCAACGTTCGCGTATTAAACGACAATTTTTCCGGCACAAATAAAATCACGTCCGCTTTAGAATACAGTGCCGCATAATAATTGCCGTATAATAATTGATCGGATAAATAGGAGAAGGATGAACGAAGCCTTGGCTGAATACAATTTCCGGCACCACAAAGGTTCGTTATGGGGAAAAAACGAAGTCGCATTAGCTGCGCGGCGCGTTGTGGCAAAAATTCCGACGCGATAATGGCGGGACAGCCAGCCAGGAAAAAATAATGGGGAAATCAGGAAGGAACGAAGTGGTAAGCGACGAGTTAATTCGTCTTGGCCTGTTAACAGGTGACCGAGCGAGCGAGCAGCGCGGAACTTTTCATTTTCAGCCGCGGGTCAGGATATCGGAGATTCTCGAGTCTCTTTGTCGCTCGGTGAAATTCATTGCGGCGCGTATTTACAGCGTAATATGGAAGTTTAATAAGCTGACGCGTTTACTGCCTGTATATACATACGTACCGCGCGTATACATACATACATACGTTAGCTCGTCGTTTGGCATGAACGCGCTCGTTTAATAGCCGGGATGCGAGTTCTCGGTTCAACCACCGCACCGGCTCGAATAAAATCAAACGCGGCCGGTTCGTTCGCGTAAACGCGAGTTTTCTCGCGCCATTTTTCCTGGATGCGTTTTCACCCCCTCCCCTCCCCTCCCTCCGACGCCGCACAGTGGGCAAAAACGGCCTTTTTCGATTCAAAATCAAAGAACTTTCGATAGGAATGAGGTAGAGCGATGAAATTTTTTTAAAATGAAAGCTGAAACTTTGTAGAATATGGGAAAAATAGGGAGATTACGGTACGAACGTTTTTTCAACCTTGAGAAAATTCGTTAAAGTTGCACAATTTCAAGAAAATTTTGTTTCTGTGGCTAATACGCGCCGGAAAATTTTTTTTTAACATGCTATATATCGTGTCCCATAGATTTTTTCACGCTGATTTCAAATCTGTTTTCAAAATTTGCCTACGACCTCTGGTTTTTGAAAAAATGGATTTTTGTGACACAAATTAATGAAATTTTTTCGTTAAAATGACTCGATAACACGCTAGTTTGAAAGTATATCGTATTCTCATATATAAAACACAATAAAAATAATAATAATGAAGTATTTTAACGTTTTGAGTTACTCACGAAACATGAAGGCACTTCGCATCTCGTCATCACGTGACGTATCGCTGTCATTACTACTGGCACTTTCTTGAAATTGTGCAACTTTAACGAATTTTCTCAAGGTTAAAAAACGTTCGTACCGTAATCTCCCTATTTTTCCCATATTCTACAAAGTTTCAGCTTTCATTTAAAAAAAATTTCATCGCGGTCGGTTCGAGGGACGCGGGTCAGCCGGGACATTTGCGGAAAGGAGAAGCGGAAAAACGCGTTTCGCGAGTCGCGTTCAACTCCGGAATCCCCGGGCCGGAACGATTAAGCGATTCAGCGGGCGCGGCGGGATATAACCGTTCGTTAATTAGAACGTAACGGGACGCGGACTGCATGGAACAGCGAGGGGAGGAACATTGTGTTCTCGAGACACACTTTACCGCGCTTTGTCTCAAGTTATTCGAGCCTTTGTGCAGCCCGGGGAAGCGACACTTGCCGGGAAAGCGGCTGTCTACCGAGTAATTGTCTCGGTAACGAGTAGTGGCCCTATCGGGGCTGCGGCGTCCGTCTTTTCATTCGCGAATCTGTCGACGCGTCTGCCGCACGCGTCGATTCCCGGTTTTGCCCTCAGGAGCAACCAAAGGGCCAAACCGCGTTCCTCGAGCTCGCAGATTTTTTTCAGATCGTGCCACTTCCCCCCATTAATTTTTAATCGAATCCCTTAACTATGAATTTTATTTTAAATCTTCGACACGTCTGTCGTATGTATCTAATCGTGGTTTTGCCCCGTGCCCTCTAGGGCAAGCGAAGGGCCAACTGCGTTCCCAGAGCCAGCAGATTTTTTTTCAAACCATGTCACTTCCCCCCATTAATTTTTAATCGAATCCCTTCACTCCGCTATTTTATTTTAAATCTTCGACACGTCTGTCGTATGTATCTAATCGTGGTTTTGCCCCGTGCCCTCTGGGGCAAGCGAAGGGCTGACGTTCCTCAAGCTTGCAAATTTTTTTCTGATCATGGCACTTCCCCCCATTAATTTTTAATCGAATCCCTTCACTCTGAATTTTATTTTAAATCTTCGACACGTATGTCGTACGTGTCGAATCGTGGTTTTGCCCCGTGCCCTGAGGGACAAGTGAAGGGCCGACGTTCCTCAAGCTTGCAAATTTTTTTCTGATCATGGCACTTCCCCCCATTAATTTTTAATCGAATCCCTTCACTCTCCGCTATTTTATTTTAAATCTTCGACACGTCTGTCGTATGTATCTAATCGTGGTTTTGCCCCGTGCCCTCTAGGGCAAGCGAAGGGCCAACTGCGTTCCCAGAGCCAGCAGATTTTTTTTCAAACCATGTCACTTCCCCCCATTAATTTTTAATCGAATCCCTTCACTCCGCTATTTTATTTTAAATCTTCGACACGTCTGTCGTATGTATCTAATCGTGGTTTTGCCCCGTGCCCTCTGGGGCAAGCGAAGGGCTGACGTTCCTCAAGCTTGCAAATTTTTTTCTGATCATGGCACTTCCCCCCATTAATTTTTAATCGAATCCCTTAACTCTGAATTTTATTTTAAATCTTCGACACGTATGTCGTACGTGTCGAATCGTGGTTTTGCCCCGTGCCCTGAGGGACAAGTGAAGGGCCGACGTTCCTCAAGCTTGCAAATTTTTTTCTGATCATGGCACTTCCCCCCATTAATTTTTAATCGAATCCCTTAACTCTGAATTTTATTTTAAATCTTCGACACGTCTGTCACACGCGTCGATTCGCGGTTTTGCCCCGTGCCCTCAGGAGCAACCAAAGGGCCAAACCGCGTTCCCAGAGCCAGCAGATTTTTTTTTCAAACCATGTCACTTCACCTCATTAATTTTTAATCGAATCCCTTAACTCTGAATTTTATTTTAAATCTTCGACACGTCTGTCGTACGTGTAGAATCGTGGATTTGCCCCGTGCCCTGAGGGACAAGTGAAGGGCCGACGTTCCTCAAGCTTGCAAATTTTTTTCTGATCATGGCACTTCCCCCATTAATTTTTAATCGAATCCCTTAACTCTGCTATTTTATTTAAAATCTTCGACACGTCTGTCGTACGTGTGGAATCGTGGATTTGCCCCGTGCCCTCAGGAGCAACCAAAGGGCCAAACCGCGTTCCTCGAGCTCGCAGATTTTTTTCAAACAATGTCACTTCCTCCCATTAATTTTTAATCGAATCCCTTAACTCTGCTATTTTATTTTAAATCTTCGACACGTCTGTGAAGGGCCGAAGGTTGCTCAGGGTTAATATTCATTTTACTTTCGTTTAACATTTCATCTCCATCAAATATGGTTTATCTTTCCCCCATCATGATATGCTGTAGCTACCCCTGGCATTCAATTCAATTCAATTATTTATTGATCCCCTTAGGGTTACAATCCTTTACATTCTCTTCCCCGACCTTAACCTAATCTTAAACTAGCTTATATCTAACTTATCCGCACCTAACCTAACCTAACGCCGAGAGAGAGAGAGAGAGAGAGGGAGTCTGTACCCCTGGCATTCTTTAGTTTTTTTTTCATTGTGAACACTACTGCTGTCTCTAATGAATCGATGTTATTATTTTCACGTTTCTACTCCCCGTTCTACTTTTCTTCGTAGAAACAGCAGCTCGGTAATTTTACGTAACAATGCAGCAGAGCTTTCCTAACGGGCTTCTCGATCTTTTTCCAGCGCGAAGATCAAGCAAGATCTTCATAACGCCTAGCAGACCGAACCGATTACATGGCGTCTCCGTAATTTATGTGGCTGCAGCGTCGAGGGTGGTTCGCGCCCTTTTTATTCCGCAAAACGGAGACACGAGATTCCTCTCGAGTCGCTCGAGCTGCTGCAACACGTCCTCGAGTATTCTAACTGTCGCTCGCAATAAACTGCCACGCGTTTTTGTCAAAATTAGGGCCAGCTAGTCGTATAACGCGGATTTGTAAGTGCGCGTTATACCAAGTTGCGAACGTTTATACAGATTACCTTTATTTACGTTCCGGAGACGAATATATTAATATATATCCAGTGTACCGAAAATTTTAGTCTGGATGTAAAAATAAATCGACACAAAAGGAATCAAATTTTTTTGTTCAACGAGAGTTCAAAGATCCGTCGAGTTCTTTAGTGTTCCAAAAATGTACTTCCTTGAAAAGTACGTTTCCAGAGGTCATTTGAAATAACTTTTTCCTTTGCGAAAATCTTCTCCGCACCTTTGTTAACAAGTTATTCACGAAGAACGCGGACCAATCAGAGCGCGGCATCTGTCCGTTGTAGCCGCGCCCCCATTGGTCCGCGTATTTCGTGAATAACTACTTAACCCTTAGCACTCGAGTGGTGACTCTGAAGCACCGCTAGAAATTATTGTGGCATCAAAGAAATTACAAAATATATTTGTTCCATTATCAAATTTGTATCTAATAGATTACTAAACATTTAAACATTGTCTGTGGAAATCGGATCAGTTTCGTACGAATAAAATGAAAATATTTTAAGAAAAAAGAAAAATTTAGTTTTCGAATGAAAATAGCGCCGAGTGCAAAGGGTTAACAGAGTCGCGGAGAACATTTTTCTAAAGGAAATAAGTTGTTTCAAATGATGTCTGGAATCGGCCCTTTCAGGAAGTATAACATTTTGGGACACCCTGTATGCAGAAAGTAGAACCGGTTTGTCATTCGCTGCGTTTTCGGATGCAAAGATGCTGCAACAAAATTTTTCTTATTTATTTCTGTGGAATCACCCCCTGTCCGATTGTACTACCATTTCCGCCCCACCCTGTGTCAAGAAACGAAAGTCAAGGGAACGTTGGAAATCTGATACAGTGGTTCACTATTAACTGAAACGGAAGCTCGTGAATTCAGGGGTGGTGACTGTGCAAAGAAATTCTTCCTCTGGGGGAGACTATCTCCGGAAGGGATGCGGGTCCCACCAATCAGAATATTGGCATCCCCTTTGGGCGATACGTGCCCGATCACGCTTGTCACCTATTAAATAGGGGCTCTCACGCATCTGCGACACACGTGGCACGCATACATTACCGATCGAAAGTATTTTGTCACGTGTCCGAAACGTGGAGTCAAAGCATCTCCGAATTCGAGCTGTAACAGATCCTAGAACTCCCTGTGTATCTCCTTACTGAAAAATCTTAGTGTGTTCTACCTACAGTGAGTAACGAAAGTATTCGAACGCCCTTTAAATCAGTATAACTTTTTTTTTTTAAGTGAATCAAACGACCTGACTTTTTTGAGGAGTTAGAAGAATTGGTTTTCCAAATGATGTGTTAAAAAGATTTTGAAAAAATTACAATTGGTAAGAATTACATGAGAAAATAAAAATGGCACTTTTCACAACTTTTTTATTTGAGCCTGTAATGAAAATTTAAAATATGCGTTTTGTAGATCTCTGTTAGTTATACACGTACTGAAAATTTCATCGAAATCGGTCAACGTTGCAATGAACTACAAACGTTTCAAAATGAGAGTTTAAGGGTGAAAGTCGCAGATTTTTTATCTTGCCAGGGAATTTCGCCCTTATGTAATCATCTTTAAACGTTTGTATCTCATGACAACGTTAACCGATTTCAATGAAATTTTCAGTATGTATATAACTAACATATATCTACAAAACGCATATTTTAAATTTTCACTACAGGTTCAAATAAAAAAGTTGTGAAAAGTGCCATTTTTATTTTCTCATGTAATTCTTACCAATTGCAATTTTTTCAAAATCTTTTTTACACATCATTTGGAAAACCAATTCTTCTAACTCCTCAAAACAGTCAGGTCGTTTGATTCACTAAAAAAAAAAAGTTATACTGATTTAAAGGGCGTTCGAATACTTTCGTTACTCACTGTAGACTTATTTTAAAGCGCGAAGATTCTACTTTCGCATCATTGAACCTTGCTCTCTCCAAGAGCCTGCTAGGCTACGAAACAGAAGTCACATTTCCCCCACGAAATTTTGCAGAAGCAAACGATCCTGCAGGGCTCGAACAATTCTTTTTCAAATTCGTTCCAATGTGATCTTATGAAGGGAAACTTCACTTCATTTAAGAGAGTGCAGTCTCCACTTCCGTTCTATTAAACTTCCTTTTTTCAGACTCTCTGTTCTAAACAGAGTGAGAAACTGCACCCCCTTTTTTCTCTTTTGCAATTTTGCCGATTCAGGCGATCATTGCACAGCTTAAAAAATTTGTTCTCAAATTCGTTTCAATGTGAGCTTACGGAGAAGAGTTTCCCCTCAATTTAGAGAACGAAGTTTCCATTCTCACGGGTTTGAACTTTGTTTTCTCAAAAACACTTCCGTCACGGTCCAAGAAACTGAAGCTTTTTCTCTCAAAATTGTACAAATTCGAATGATTTTCTACGGAGTCTAAAAAATTTTTTTCCGAATTAGTTTCAACGTGTGCTTATAGAGGGAAGTTTCCCCTTTAAAATGGCTCCTTAAAAGTTGATCTACGATTTTTTTTCGCGCTTCCACTGCGTTTTAAATAAGAAACGCTCTTCATCCCTTATTTTTCAGATTCGACCGATTCTCCGGAGCTTAAAAATTTTTTTCCAAATTAGATTCAACGTGAGCTTATAGAGGGAAGTTTCCCCTTTAAAATGGCTCCTTAAAAGTTGATCTACGATTTTTTTTCGCGCTTCCACTGCGTTTTAAATAAAAAACGCTCTCCATCCCCTATTTTTCAGATTCGAACGATTCTCCGGAGCTTAAAAATTTTTTTCCAAATTAGATTCAACGTGAGCTTATAGAGGGAAGTTTCCCCTTTAAAATGGCTCCTTAAAAGTTGATCTACGATTTTTTTTCGCGCTTCTACTGCGTTTCAAATAAGAAACGCTCTTCATCCCCTAGTTTTCAGATTCGAATGATTCTCTGGAGCTTAAAAAAATTTTTTTCCGAATTAGTTTCAACGTGAGCTTATAGAGGGAAGTTTCCCCGTTAAAATGGCTCCTTAAAAGTTGATCTACGATTTTTTTTTCGCGCTTCTAATGAGTTTTAAATAAGAAACGCTCTTCATCCCCTATTTTGCACAGATTCGAACGATTCTCCGGAGCTTAAAAAATTTTTTTCCGAATCAGTTTCAACGTGTGCTTATAGAGGGAAGTTTCCCCTTTAAAATGGCTCCTGAAAAGTTGATCTACGATTTTTTTTCGCGCTTCTACCGTACTTGAACTGAACAGTGCGCCGTCAGTAAGGATGACGTTTCGCGAGTACTGCAACCAATTACTATATTTTTTCTGCAGTAGTACACACGACTATATCGCTGCCAGTGAACATAGCCAGCGCTCGACCATACCAACTCCCCTATCAATATCCCACGGGGACGCAGACAAGGGATGCTCGCCAAATGGCACCCTCATTTTTCTACATCTAATATAGAATTCGAAAAAATACTCGACAGGAATCCTTTTTGCAACCATCCTTCACGGGGGTGAAAATCGACATCGAATTTAGGGTTTGTTACCCGTTTGCTTGTTCATCTTGACAACCATTGATTCTAACAGAAAAATTCAAATGTACGACTCGATTGTTCTTTAACACTTTGGTCGCCAAACAAGAAAGCTCAAAAATTCCATGAAATCAAAGTAAATTATTTAATAAAATAGAAATTGAAAAAAATTAAATGTATGATATTGTGTAGTTCTCCAACTTTCTTGCATTTTACAGATCCTAATCAAATTTGGTACAATGAATATATTAACGTAAACATTCATTTTAAAGTGTTAAAGATTTTCAGCGTTATGGACAGGTAATCATCACTTTTTTATCTTCCGGCAAACCTGACGGAATCACAGTTTTCAGACAGTACAGGCGCCAAAGGAGACAACTTCGAACAGCCTAAATTTCGACAAAAGCCTAAACAATTTTTATCAAAACAATTCCCACAAACTTTCTCAACACGCCATGACTGACCAACACGTAAATCAACCGGCTAAACCTCTCCTTACCCCGAGCACGGAAGGATTAACACTAGATTGCCTAAGCAAGTCATTTTGACTGCTTTAAATTATTTTTTTTCGAACTGAAATACATTTTTTTTATTGCTAATACTTATTAATAACTTGTTATATGACTGTAAGTGATATAAAATATATTAAAAATTACTGTTAAACAAACTTCTTTGCGCATTAGTTATTTTTTCACAATGCAGTCATTTTGACTGCTTTCAGGCAATATACAGTGAGCAACGAAAGTATTCGAACGCCCTTTAAATCAGTACAATTTTTTTTTTAAGTGAATCAAACGACCTGACTTTTTTGAGGAGTTAGAAGAATTGGTTTTCCAAATGATGTGTTAAAACGATTTTGAAAAAATTACAATTGGTAAGAATTACATGAGAAAATAAAAATGGCACTTTTCACAACTTATTTATTTGAGCCTGTAATGAAAATTTAAAATATGCGTTTTGTAGATCTCTGTTAGTTATACACGTACTGAAAATTTCATCGAAATCGGTCAACGTTGCAATGAACTACAAACATTTCAAAATGAGAGTTTAAGGGTGAAAGTCGCAGATTTTTTATCTTGCCAGGGAATTTCGCCCTTATGTAATCATCTTTAAACGTTTGTATCTCATGACAACGTTAACCGATTTCAATGAAATGTTCAGTATGTATATAACTAACATATATCTACAAAACGCATATTTTAAATTTTCACTACAGGTTCAAATAAAAAAGTTGTGAAAAGTGCCATTTTTATTTTCTCATGTAATTCTTACCAATTGCAATTTTTTCAAAATCTTTTTTACACATCATTTGGAAAACCAATTCTTCTAACTCCTCAAAAAAGTCAGGTCGTTTGATTCACTTAAAAAAAAAAGTTATACTGATTTAAAGTGCGTTCGAATACTTTCGTTACTCACTGTAGGTATATACTAAGCTCCCGTCTTTCTAGTGTTAATCAGAAAATGCGGAAAATCCGATCGCATCGATCCCACCGGAAAAAAGTCAAACAACAACAAACAACAACCGGTGGCAATAAAATGTCAATGTAGCGAATCAACCGGAAACCAGGAAGCAGACAAAAGTGACACGTGCGCAGTAGCAATGTCACGTATCAGCAGAAAATCACAGTAAACTCCGGAAGATTGTCCGAGAACCGAGCTAAGTCCACGGACAGGGTATCTCGGTAAAAGCGACAGTAAGATCGGTTCTCCAGCGCAACAAACTGGCCGGGGTTTCCGACGTTTCGAAGAATAGAAGGGAATGGGACTTTGGCCGGGTCGTTCCGGCGTTTTTATCCGGCCCTTACGAGTCGTAGTTACATTTTCTATCGGCCGTAAAAAGGTTAATAGATCACCGGCGCGCTCTTATCTGGCCGGACTCTCGGCTTCTCGGTGCAGTTCCTCGTAAAAACTACCCTGGGGAACGTCGGGTCCAGCGATCATAGTGATCACCGGGTCAGCCGGTGTGCCACTGTTCGTGCCCGACGTTTCCGATGGCCGGCAATCGGCCGAAAACGTTCCAAAGGCTGGCAGCATGCCAGAGAAACCGTCCAGGATAATGCGAAACAAAGGGACATTCGCGAGAAAGGAAAAGTTGTCTCTCCCGAAGCCGTATTCCTCCATCTTTCTCACTGTTGCGTCCTCCATCTTGCTTTCTCTTTCTCTTCCTCCACCATCTCCTCGCTTTTCATTCCTTATTTGTAGATTCGACCAATTCTGCGAAGCTTAAAAAATTTTTTTCCGGATTTGTTTCTACGTGAGCTTAGAAAGGGAACTTTCCCCTTTACAATGACTCCCTAAAAATTGATCTATGATTTTTTCTCGAATTTCTACTGTATTTTAAACAAAAGGGCTCTTCATCCCCTACTTTACAGATTTTTACGATGTTACGGAGCTTAAAAACTTTTTTTTTCGAATTCATTTCAAGGTGAGCTTATGAAATAAAGCCTGCACTTTACAAGGATATCTCAAAAATTGATCTACGATTTTTTTTCTCGCTTCTATTGTGTTTTAAGTGAAACGTGTTCTTCATCTCCTACTTGGAGATTCGAACGTTCCTGAGGAGCTCAAAAAATTTATTTACGAATTTGTTTCTACGTTAGCTTATAAAGGGAACTTTCCCCCTTTACAATGACTCCTCAAAAATTGATCTATGATTTTTTCTCGAGTTTCTACTGTATTTTAAGCAAAAGGGCTCTTCATCCCCTACTTTACAGATTTTTACGTTTCTAAAGAGCTTAAAAATTTTTTTTTCGAATTCATTTCAAGGTGAGCTTATGAAATAAAGCCTGCACTTTACAAGGATATCTCAAAAATTGATCTACGATTTTTTTTTCTCGCTTCTATTGTATTTTAAGTGAAACGTGTTCTTCATCTCCTACTTGGAGATTCGAACGATTCTGCGCAGCTTAAAAAATTTTTTTCCGAATTTGTTTCTACGTGAGCTTAGAAAGGGAACTTTCCCCCTTTACAATGACTCCTCAAAAATTGATCTATGATTTTTTCTCGAGTTTCTACTGTATTTTAAGCAAAAGGGCTCTTCATCCCCTACTTTACAGATTTTTACGTTTCTAAAGAGCTTAAAAATTTTTTTTTCGAATTCATTTCAAGGTGAGCTTATGAAATAAAGCCTGCACTTTACAAGGATATCTCAAAAATTGATCTACGATTTTTTTTCTCGCTTCTATTGTGTTTTAAGTGAAACGTGTTCTTCATCTCCTACTTGGAGATTCAAACGTTCCTGAGGAGCTCAAAAAATTTATTTACGAATTTGTTTCTACGTGAGCTTATAAAGTGAACTTTCCCCCTTTACAATGACTCCTTAAAAATTGATCTATGATTTTTTCTCGAGTTTCTACTGCATTTTAAACAAAAGGGCTCTTCATCCCCTACTTTACAGATTCGCACAATTCCATCGAGCCTAAAAATTTTTTCCTCGAATTCGCTTCAAGGTGATCTTATAAAGTGAAATCTGCTCTTCAAAATCACATCTCAAAAATTGATCTACGATTTTTTTTCTCTCTTTTCTATTGTATTTTAAATGAAAAATGCTCTTCATCTTCTATATGGAGATTCGAACGATTCTGAGGAGTCCAAAAAATTTTTTTCCAAATTTGTTTCTGTGTGAGCTTGTAAAAGCAAGTTTTCCCTTTACAATGACTCCTCAAAAATTGATCTACGATTTTTTCTCGCGCTTCTACTGTATTTTAAACAAAAAGTGCTCTCCATCTCCTATTTTACAGATTCGCACGATTCTACCGAGCCTAAAAATCTTTTCTTCGAATTCATGTCAAGGTGAGCTTGTAAAGGGAAGTCTCCCCTTTACAATAACGTCTCAAAAAACGTTTTACGATTTTTTCCTGCGCTTCTGTCGTACTTTAAACCTCGATGGAGGGATATGAGCCCAGTTTGACCCAGAGTTGAGAAAGTTCTATGGCCAATGAGAGGATTAACGTTAATCTCAAAGAAATATGTTCAAAAATATACAGGGTGTTTGGTAACTGGTGGTACAAGCGAAAAGGGGGTGATTATACATGAAAGAATAAGTCGAAAATATAGAATAAACATTTTTCGTTTGAGGCTTTGTTTTGGAGAAAATCGAGTTTGAAGATCTGTCAGGTTTGTGTGCTTTAGTATATGCAGGAAGTAGATTTGGTTGGCCATGATCAGACGCGTCAGACAATTCCTATCGAATAGCATGCTGCATTTCAAACTCGCTTTTCTCGATAACGAAACTTCGGATGAACAAATTTTATTCTATATTTTCGACTTATTCTTTCATGTACACTCAGCGACAAAAAGATAGCAGATTATTTAATTTTGTTAATTCTCGCAAATAGAATCGAATAACAACAGTTCCCGTATTATATATCACTGTTCAGTCAGCAATAGGTTGTATCTGTTCAGGGTAAACAGTCGTTTTCTGTTTATAGGTTGAACGTTAAGCCGAAAACGTAAACAGTAGTGCTGACTGCTGCGTCAAAATGGTAGCACAAAACCAAAATTGCGGGCACAAACTTTATTTATCAGCAAGATAATGCAAGTGTTACAGCCAAAATTGTAAAAGAATATTTTACACGGAGAAATATGAAAATTTTGGAATGGCCAGTCAGGTCTCCAGATTTAAATATTATAGAAAATTGCTGGGCCCATTTAGCCAGATCAGTACATGCCGGTGGAAAACAATTTTCGAACCCTTGACGAATTAAAAATCTGCATTGGACGAAACTGGGCAGCGTTAAGCAGGAAATTTGTTTAAAAAAAACTGTATAAATTTATGCCAAAACGTTTAGTGGCAGTTATATAATACAAACAAAAGGTGGAGTTACGAAATATTAAAACACTATTTGTTTTAAACATATTCTTATATTTTAGCTATTTTAAGAAATTTGTGCTATCATTTTGACGCACCGATTTTTCGTTTCATTCTCCAATAAAATTCTTTCTTCACGTAATAAATGCGCTAAAACATATTGAAGTAATTGGTTATTCTTTTTAGGTCACAAACAATGTAGTATACTACTTGAAAATCTAAATACCATTTATTTGTATAATGTGCTGTCTTTTTGTCGCGGAGTGTAGAATCACCCCCTTTTCGCTTGTACCACTAATTCGTCTTACAAAATTTCAATGAAAAGTACCAATCGAAAAGTGTCAGTAACAATGAAGTCTGCCAGTTTTCCGCTGCGAGTTTCGGTTTTCTGTTCAACCGCAAGTACAACAAGCAAGCATGTATTTTTTTCGCCCTTCATCCCCTATTTTCGAGCACGTGGATCGCAGATCCGCGACAGTCTCTCTCTCTTCCTCTCCCCCCTCCCTCTCTCTCTGTCTGTCTCTCTTCGAGCTCGTCCAAGATATCCCATTTCCAATCCATTAAACGCCGCTTACACCGTCCGAGTTTCCGATCGAATTTCACGTTCGGATTCCGTGCAACGTGTACTCGCAGTTGCACCCCGGCCCCGGGAAACTTTCAATCGAGTTGTTTCCTTTGTGCCCAGTGGCTACTCCACGGAATCGCTGAACTCGGCTACCCGCTGCGGTTACTTTCTTTTTGAGTTTAATGCGAGACAGAAGGCGACCCCTTGTTCTCCGTTGTACTGCCTTTTTCGTTAATCGGCGATGCGGACTCCGAGATTGCTTCGTCTATCTTTGATCTCTGATGGAGCTTTTAGGGTTTGCTTCCATTGGACCCCGTCCCTGCTAATTTCGACACTATTTTTTTCTAATTAATTCAATCGCTGCTTCGTCATCTCTTCAACGTTGAAATGTACACGATGATTTCTGTTGGAGAAATTTATTTTTTCTCTATTATTTTCAAGGCCTCTCCAATTGACATCTCAGATAAATCAAATTAAGTAAACGCGTCCCCCATCTTAATTGCGTATACGGAACTAAACCATTGTTTAATACTAACGTCAAACGCGTATCGTAAATTCGTTATCAAACTTGCACAAATGATTAAGCTTACACAAAATTTCAATGAAAAACAGTCTCGCAGCTCTGTCACATCGAATGTCATTTAAAACGGCTTAATTAATATTTACGAGTCTTTTAAACAACGATTGATAGATTGTTCAGTTGTGTGGCACTCGTTTAACAAGACAAACATAATCATAACTAGTCCCCTCCAATACGACGTCCTTAATTAGTCCTATCAGAAAAACTTTACAGCATTTATCCTGTATAATGAACGTCGTTGTAATTATTTTGGCGGAAGGAGGCGGTTGCAGGAAAAAATAATCCAACCAAAAAACCGGTAAGGGATTTATCCTGTGTAATAAACATTGTTATGATTATTTTAGCGGTAGAGGGGGTAGGAAAAAATAATCCTATTAAAAAGACGTTAAGGGATTTATTCTGTATAATAAACATTGTTATGATTATTTTGGCGGTAGAGGGGGTAGGAAAATATATAATCCTATTAAGAAGACGTTAAGGGATTTATTCTGTATAATAAACACTGTTATGATTATGTTGGCGGTGGAGGGGGTAGGAAGAAAATAATCCTGCTAGAAAAACGTTAAAGGATTTATCCTGTATAATGAACATTGTTATAAATATTTTGGAAAAAGGAGAGGCTGCGGGAAAAAATAATCCTACCAAAAAACGTTAAGGGATTTGTTCTGTATAATGAACATTGTTATGATTATTTGGGGGTGTAAGGGGATAGGAAAAAATAATTCGACCAAGTTAAGGGATTTGCCCTCTATAAGGAACATTGTTATGATTATTTTGGCGGTAGAAGGGGTAGGAAAAAGATAGTCCTGCTAGAAAAACTTCAACATTGTTATGATTAGGATGTGGAAGGGGGTACGAAAAAATAATTCTACTAAAAAAACGTTAAGAGATTTATCCTGTATAATTAACATTGTTGTGGTTAGTATGGGGAAGGTGGTAGGAAAAAATAATTCTACCAAGTTAAGGGATTTTCCTTCTATAATGAGCATTGTTATGATTATTTTAACGGTAGAAGGGGTAGGAAAAAAATAGTCCTGCCAGAAAAACTAACATTGTTATAATTAGAATGGGGAAGGGGGTACGAAAAAATAATTCTACTAAAAAAACGTTAAGGGATTTATCCTGTATAATTAACATTGTTATGATTATTTGGGGGTAAGGTGGTGGGAAAAAAAAATTCTACCAAGTTAAGGGATTTAACTCCTCTGTAATGAGCATTGTTATGATCATTTTGGCGGTAGAGGGGGTAAGAAAAGAGTAATCCTGCTAGAAAAGTTTTAAGCGATACTGCGCAACGGATCAGGTTATTATTTTTGGGGGGATCTGTACCAGGTTTGAAATGTGGAGCATAGTTCCCAGAAGCCGACCGAGACAATTCAAGCTCACGTGTGCACACGGAGAATAGAACGCCGAGAGAGTCTGGATGGTCTTCCCGTTATTTCCGGAGCGAAGTATTCGAATATTTACGAAGAATGGCGACGCGGGGGTGGCACGAACCACTGTGGAACGAAACCGAATCGGACGTGTGTCCCGGGTTCTAAATATAACCGAGCACTTTCGCGGATTTCCGTTCGGTTCCATTCCGTTCCGTTCCAGTACTGGTCACCGGCGAAAATACCTTAGTGCCCGCGTCATTTTTCCACCGGTCGCTAAATAAAATCGATACGCGACCGACGGGGCGTATCTTATACGTCTTTATTGCGCAAACAATGTACCATACAATTGGAACACGACGGTAGGGGGGATGGAGGGGGCAGTCCTATTTATATTCGATTTTATGGAAAACCATCCCCTCGAAACAAAATTAATCCAATCCTATTAATTATTCCAAGACTACACGGCCAGATCAATTTCCTACTCTTTCATTCTGTAGTCTCCTCCCTCATTGTTTGGAATTGTCGAAAAATCTGGAAATATACTGTGATAAATCTTAGGATCTTGACGCAAATAAAAATTCTGGTTTGACTAGGAATAATTATTCATTTCAAGAGTTTCAATTTGTCGATGCGCCAATAAAAGGCCGTTTCATAAATATCGAATAACTCTGTCAGTTTGTAATATTTTGATCCAGAATAAATCCAGAGTGAAGTTAACAGTTGCATCGACCTTGGATTTTCTGGAAAACCACCCCCTCGGAACGAATGCATTTTTCCGGCCCCTGCGATCGCTTTTTAATTATTCCAAGACCACAAAAAGAAATTTTTATAATAAATTGAATTTTATTGAATTATTTATTTGAAAATGATTTTAAAAGAAATTTTCGGCCAGATCAATTTCCTACTCTTTCATTCTGTAGTCTCCTCCCTCATTGTTTGGAATTTTCGAAAAATCTGGAAAAATACTGTGACACATCTTAGGATCTTTACGCAAATAAAAATTCTGGTTTGACTAGGAATAATTATTCATTTCAAGAGTTTCAATTTGTCGATGCGCCAATAAAAGGCCGTTTCATAAATATCGAATAACTCTGTCAGTTTATAATATTTTGATCCGGAATAAATCCAGAGTTAAGTTAACAGTTGCATCAACCTTGGATTTTCTGGAAAACCACCCCCTCGAAACGAAATGCATTTATCCGCCCCCTGCGCTCGCTTTTTAATTATTCAAAGACTACACGGCCAGATCAATTTCCTACTCTTTCATTCTGTAGTCTCCTCCCTTATAGCTTGGAATTTTCGAAAAATCTGGAAAAATTCTGTGACACATCTTAGGATCTTCAGGCAAATAAAAATTCTGCTTTGACCGTGAAAAATTATTCGTTTCGAGTTTCAATTTGTCGATGCGCCAATAAAAGGCCGTTTCGAAAATATCGAATAACTCTGTCAGTTTGTAATATTTTGATCCGGAATAAATCGAGAGTAAAGTTAACAGTTGCATCAACATCACTGTAAAAACCCAGAATTTTCCGCCGGTCAATTGTCCTCGGAAAAAAATCCTGAAAACAGTGAATATTCGCGATAGTTCGCGGTATGAAAAAACCTGTACTCCTGTACACGTTCTAAACACGAAAGTGTTTTCTGAGCAGCTGTGCAAACCCCCGTTCAATAGTGTAAGGCGTAATAAGTAGACAGCGGATCTTTATGCATTTATGGCTTCTCGAAATGTTCAAAAAATGCTATAATATAAAATTCGAGAGAATTTAACACGATTTTTATTTGCTTTGGATCTACAAAGGCTGTCCCCATTAAAAATAGGATTTTATTTCATTCCACTTTCTTAAAATGTTTCTATAAAAATTGGAAATTGTGCATAAACATCCGATGTCTAGTAATAAGTAATAGGCGTGACGATTTTGCGTTGCATGTTTCGTTACATCTTTTCTCAAATCACCCCCATCTCTAAAACACTTTCGTGTTAAAAAGTGATGGTCGCGCGTACGGGACGGATCGAAGCGTGGCTCTCGTGGAGGATCGTATGGATCACGGTGGAAATTCATTTGCGCGATGATACAGTCTGGTGGGGGGATATTGGAAGGAAGGCGGAGGAGAAAAAGAAGAGGACGCGGAAAAAGTGGACAATCCGGGGAAGATCTATGGCGCGGCGTCGATGTTAACCCGAGGAAAATAACACTCTCGGTTGAAGCGTAAGCTGCCATCGATCAGGTCCGCCGCGATAGTAACCACGGGAAGAACAACGAACTTTTTCATTCCACGGACCCTCGTTTCTCGCTCGTCCGGCGGTGACGACGCTATAGATTCCGCGCGACAGACAAGATGTCGCGTCTCTGCCCGTTCAATTCGTTCGTTCGCGACCTCTTTATTTATCGCCGACGCTGTTCGTCGCACGTTTATGGCTTATGAAGGACTTCATAATCTGGTGCGTTAAAAATCACAATCGCCTCGCGTATTGATCCCGGGGAACATTTTTATTGCTTTCCGGAAATTCTGTTTGTCTTCTGATGGATCGTTTGTTTACCAAAACGCGTCGAACTTTTAACCAGTTAACTCAATCAAGTTATTACATTACGAGTTAGCTCACAGAAAGTTATAAATCCAACTAAAATTATTTATAATTTTCTCATTTGTTCGTTTCATTTCGTCTTGACCTCCAAACATTTTAAACATATTAAAATTTACGAATATCATTTAGTTATCGCCAGAATTACAATTTAAATATCAAATTGTAACAAAATTTTACGCGTCACGGATATAGTCGTCATGACACAAAATTCTGCCACATCTCCATGACGGATATAGTCGTCAAACACACTTAACTGGTTAATTGCTTGCGGGAAAAGTCGCTTTTGTTTGACTGACAAGATTAGGTTCCACGAGTTGTGTTTTTCATGATGAATTTATCTGTGGAATAATACAGTTATTATTTTCATTGGTCTGGTCATTTTTTTTGACGACGTTCTTCGAGTCTTTTTGCAATGGAACGTGAATTTGATGAGATGTGAAATAAATTAAGGGAATTAATTACAGGAAACACAAGGGAATTGCTGTTTGATTTCATAATTTCTGGTGTTTCAGTTATTATTTTCATTGGTCTGGTCATTTTTTGACGACGTGCTTCGAGTCTTTTTGCAATGGAACGTGAATTTGATGAGATGTAAAATAAATTAAAGGAATTAATTACAGGGAGCACAAGGGAATTCCTGTTTGATTTCATAATTTCTGGTGTTTCAGTTATTATTTTCATTGATCTGGTCATTTTTTGACGACGTGCTTCGAGTCTTTTTTCAATTGAACGTGAATTTGATGAGATGTGAAATAAATTAAGGGAATTAATTACAGGAAACACAAGGGAATTGCTATTTGATTTTATAGTTTCTGGTGTTTCAGTTATTATTTTCATTGATCTGGTCATTTTTTGACGACGTTCTTCGAGTCTTTTTGCAATGGAACGTGAATTTGATGAGATGTAAAATAAATTAAAGGAATTAATTACAGGAAACACAAGGGAATTGCTGTTTGATTTCATAGTTTCTGGTGTTTCAGTTATTATTTTCATTGATCTGGTCATTTTTTGACGACGTTCGAGTCTATTTTCAATGGAACGTGAATTTGATGAGATGTGAAATAAATTAAGGGAATTAATTACAGGAAACACAAGGGAATTGCTGTTTGATTTCATAATTTCTGGTGTTTCAGTTATTATTTTCATTGATCTGGTCATTTTTTGACGACGTTCTTCGAGTCTTTTTGCAATGGAACGTGAATTTGATGAGATGTGAAATAAATTAAGGGAATTAATTACAGGGAGCACAAGGGAATTCCTGTTTGATTTCATAGTTTCTGGTGTTTCAGTTATTATTTTCATTGATCTGGTCATTTTTTGACGACGTTCTTCGAGTCTTTTTGCAATGGAACGTGAATTTGATGAGATGTGAAATAAATTAAGGGAATTAATTACAGGGAGCACAAGGGAATTAATTACAGGGAGCACAAGGGAATTGCTGTTTGATTTCATAATTTCTGGTGTTTCGTTCGTGCTCGGTAATGTCCGGTAACCGAAACTCTATCAAAACCGAGGCGCCCGTATCTTTTTCTGTAGGGAAACAAAGATCGTATTTCACCAAACAAATGATCAAATATTTCCCGTTGCGTCGGTGTACACGGCCGAGCGGGACGGGACACAGATTATTCTCTGTGCAAACACAAGTCGAAAACGTGGAATAAATTTCGTTCATACGATGCTTCGTTCCTGGGATAGTCTGGCTGGAAAATTTCCGCGGCGCCATCCGATAAATTCAGAACCGGCGCATTGTTCGGAAAGATTTTATTTTCCACATTCTCCGCTCCTTTTTGCAATATCATCTTGCGTGTAATGCCGTTTTGCGTGTTTCATCGAATAAAAATAAAGTAGAAACAAAAGTGTTGGATGCGCGTTTAATTTGTAAACCATTTTTCGTGTTCCCCTCTCTAAAGTAATTTCCATTTTCCATTTCCAGGAACAACAATTAATTTGTACACCTAATATGAACAGAATCACTGCGTTACAAATAATATAATAATTAACCCTTAGCACTCGAGTGGTGATTCTGAAGCACCACTAGAAATTGTTGTGGCATTATTTCAAAGAAATCACAAAAAATATTAGAAAATATTTGGTATATTACAAAATTTATATTTAGTAGATTGCCAAACACTTAAATGTTATATGTGCCCATAATTATGAAAGTGGTCTAAGTCATATATTTCTTTCATTTTTTTTACATTGAATAAATTTAGTTTAAAATCATGTCGTGTGAAATAAGTGATAAATTCATTTTTTTTTTAATTTTGACTTGGACCACTTTCATAATTATGGGCACATATGTGGAAATCGGATCAGTTTCGTATGAATAAAATGAAAATATTCTAAGACGGAAGAAAAATTTAGTTTTAGAATGAAAATAGCGCCGAGTGCAAAGGGTTAATAGACTGCGGATGTTTATCGTAAGGAATTTTTTAGTTGATAAATTAAACTAGTTCCGCACCCTGGTTTTCATAAAGAAATTTAGAATTCGCATAAAGATCGTCATCTAATTCTCACATAATTAACACTTTGATCGCCAAACAAGAAAGCTCAAAAATTCCATGAAATCAAAGTGAGTTATTTAATAAACTAGAAATTGAAAAAAAATTAAATGTATGATATCGCGTAGTTGTCCAACTTTCTTGCATTTTACAGATCCTAATCAAATTTGGTAGAATGAATATATTAAAGTAAAAATTCATTTTAAAGCCTGAACAAATAATTCCGTCACCCATGTATGGGTGACATGGCAGTCAACGTGTTAAATAGTGGAACTCTGTGAAGAAATTTTCAGAGATTATTTTGCAAACCGAAAAATTCAGAAACGAATTTTGAATATTTGTTGCCAACTTGAAAATTCTTTACAGAAAGTGTACTAAATATGAGACAGTGGATCTTTCTCCGTGTAAATCGTCGAGGATTATTCTCGGAAATAAGGGATCCCGGAACGAGGAAAAATTTTCGCGGAAAAACTCCCAGTAAATTAAAAGCTTCTCCTTACGGCGAGGATAAAGCGCGGCAACCTCGTTAATATTTGTTAAAGCAGCCGTGTCCGCGTGTCCCACAAATTCGTGAACGCCGTAAACGCATAAAAAAATAACCGTGGCTTCACGCATCGCCTTCGTATTTATTTACATTCGCACCTTCCTGGCTTACATTTTTTTTTTTAATTTTGACTTAGACCACTTTCATAATTATGGCCACAAATGTGAACGTTATTAATTTCCTTCAAATCGAAATAAAATTCTATTTTGTTGTGGTTGATATATATCCTTTGGAGAAAACATAGGCATACAATAAATATAAACTATTTTTTCTTTTCTATGAAATCCTGCACGACGAAGAATTTCTAATCGTTATAATCGCAAGATAAATAGTACTGCGAGGGGTTAAATAAAATGTATTTGGTAGAACATGTATTATAATACGAATCGCAGAAAATCCAAATAAATTCAATCTCGTCGTTTTTATAAGAAAACATGCGTCAGTTAATTTTAAGGCTCGGTACGTTTATTGTTAATATCTGGTAGTTCCGATGTTAATATTGGTTTACGTCCAGCAGGGTTGCACGGCTCGAAGAGTGTTCCAGAAGAGACCACTTGAAATTCAGATGCGCGATGAACAGGGGTCGGCAAACGGAGAAAGAGAAGCAGAGGGTGGCGCAGAGTTAGAAGAGTGATAAGAAAAGTTGGTGCGGATTAGACGGAATAAATGAGGGGTTCGGATTCCGTCGTCGTTCCTGGCCAAGCAAAATCGGAGCAACTGTCGCGGCAGATTTCACCCCCGTCGTCGACTAGGGTTGCAGGGGGTGGATCTCTCTGCTCAGGCCTCGGACGGCCAGGGGGAGAAGTTTCTAATTTTTAGGAGGACAAGAGGGAAAACGCGGCCTAGGCCGTATGGTCCAGCACTCCCCAGGCACCTCTTGTATCGTCGATCCTTCCGACCCGCTATGACCGTCTTCAACCCCTCCTCAAACCACCCCCAACCCTCTTCTCTCGCCCTTGCCTTGGACCCGTCCCGGGGAAAATCATGTCGCTACCCTTCGCTGCTCCTCGTTCCCAACGTCTGGTTCCTCTTTCCACCAGCTCGGGGACAACGAGCTTCCCCTGGAAATATTTCACCGTTTCTCCAACGGATCGAGCAGTTTTCAAACTGCTAATTGAACTGTTTCGTAATTTTTATTCTGTTTCCAGTGTTCCAGTTAGAAAATTAAAGTCTACACAAAATAAAATCTCTAAAGAATAAATTATAGCTCATGGAAAAATTCTAAAGCTTAGGAAAAACAATTTAGGACCTATAGAAAAGATTGTAGACTCCACTAAAAACTTTCCCTGGAAATGTTTCATCATTTCTCCAACGGATCGAGCAGTTTTCAAACTGCTAATTGAACTGTTTCGTAATTTTTATTCTGTTTCCAGTGTTCCAGTTAGAAAATTAAAGTCTACAAAAAATAAAATCTCTAAAAAAAGAATTATAGTCTATGGACAAATTCTAGAGCTTGGGAAAAACAAATTAGGACCTACAGGAAAGATTGTAGACTCCACTAAAAACTTTCCCTGGAAATGTTTCATCATTTCTCCAACGGATCAAGCAGTTTTGAAACTGCTAATTGAACTGTTTCGTAATTTTTATTCTGTTTCCAGTGTTTCAGTTAGAAAATTAAAGTGTACACAAAATAAAATCTCTAAAAAATGAATTATGGTTTATGGACAAATTCTAAAGCTTGGGAAAAACAATTTAGGACCTACAGAAAAGATTGTAGACTCCACGAAAAATTTCTATAGCCTATATGTAGTTCCACAAAATGTTAAAACAAATAATACGCGACGGAAGGACCGACCATAAATTGAATTGACTTGTAAAAAATTGTAGTCCACGACACAAATTTCCGTATATTAAAATAACTAAAAATCGAGTAAACAATCTACTATGAGATCTCCTTAAGGCCTCTTAAACAATTGTAGGTGCTCCAAATAAACTAACAAAGGAACGAGTAAAACCTGCGAATGAAACGTAGAACTTACGAAAAAATGACTCGGTGAACAAAATTGTTGCACAATCTGTAGACAAAAAAAAAGGTTAAGGGACCCATTACAAAGAGATATATAACATCTATATTAACTAATTTTATTGAAAAAATCTAATATCTCCTTTTTAATATTCATTATTCTCTAAACAGAAGTACAACTAACCTCTTAACTAAACCCGAAAACACTGGTATTGTACACACTTTTACAAAATAATTGTTAAGATCAGATGTTAATATGCGCAGAGCAATCTGTAGACAAAATATAGGGTAAGGGACCCATTACAAAGAGATATATAACATCTATATTAACTAATTTTAATATTCATTATTCTCTAAAAAGAAGTACAACTAACCTCTTAACTAAACCCGAAAACACTGGTATTGTACACACTTTTACAAAATAATTGTTAAGATCAGATGTTAATATGCGCACAGTAATTGGTACCGCCGCAGAGTAATCGAGTCCGTTACTCTAGAAAAAAATATTCAAGCCTCCAGAAAAAATGATTGAACTCTCAAAAGATATAAAATTGAAGTCCCTGAGAGTGTGGAGAATCCGGTGACTCCTAATTTACAAATGACTCGGATAAAACGGAAATGAAACGGAAACAGAAGTTTCAACAATGTTCGGATAAACCGTCAACAGCGCCAATATACACTACCGGCCACAAGTGTTTACCCACCCACATATTTTTTAACATTGTAGTCCACGGTTCTACGGTTCAGCTTCAATAACTTTGCTATTTCCCTGTTACTTTTTCCGATGCTATGATGGGACACTATTAGAGCGCGCGTTTCAATCGATAATTCTTTTCTCCCTGACATTATTTGAAGTTTTCGCAAAATTCTTTAGGCACGTGAAAATCAACTGTTTACTGTATGAAAGCTTAATGCAGTATGAAATGCAGTATGAAATTTGAGAAGACTAAGATACCTGTATTACCTGCGTTCATATTCCCTACTGACTGTTATAAAAATTTCAGAAAAATGGGTTTCATTACCTGAACTCCAAAATTGTCGTTTTTCATAAAAAGCTGTAAACTCATTTACAGTACCTGATTGTGTATGTACAGAATATTTTTGATGTTTTTTTATTAGCCTTATAATTAGGATTTAATGCTACGGACATTTTCATAACAATAAAATACCTATTATTTGAATAGTAACGAAATTTGAAGGTGGGTAAACACTTATGGCCGGTAGTGTAAGCCAGTTTCGCCTCGGAACGTTTGTGAGTCTCATGTGTTCGACTGGCAAAATTCGAAATTCGCTCGGAACGGCAGGTTTTCTCGTCTCGAGGACGATTTTATCGAAGGACAGGAGAGACAACGATAGACGAGCGACGTCGGAGATAGGAATCCGCAGACGACACCGAACGAGAAGAGGAGGAGGACGCAGAAGCAACGGGGACAGGGGACGGAAGAGAACGCGGCTCGTATATCGTATTAAAAGTTTTTCCTCTTTCTACTTTATTTCGCTGTATCGATCGCGACGCAGTATTCCGCGGCATGTCGCATGGGACGCCGCGATATTGTTTACTCGCGAATCTCGCGGATCTCTCGCCACGAACCTCGGCAACGAACGGTTTCTTTTGTTTCACCGGCTCTCTCTCTCTCTCTTTCTCCGCATTCCCCCGGTTACATTAACGCCACTGGCCGCACAAAAATTTAATTAATACGTTCCATTTAGACCGCCCAACTCGTGGATAAACGGCGCTCTATTTTTCTTATTGTCGGAGTTCGTCGAAAATACATTTTTCGGGGATCTGGGTTAATAATTTCGGGGACACTTCATGATTCTGAAAATCGTAGAATCATAGTCGCGAAGGGGAAGGTTTCTGTTTCTCGCATATTTACAGAGTTCAGATTTGTCGTAAACTGTTTTTAACCCTTAGCACTCGAGTGGTGACTCTGAAGCACCACTAGAAATTGTTATGGCATTATTTCAAAGAAATTACAAAAAATATTACAGAATATTTGTTACATTAGAAAAAATTTGTATTTAATAGACTACTAAACATTTAAATATTATATGTGGACATGGGATCAGTTTCGTATGAATAAATGAAAATAGCGCCGAGTGCAAAGGGTTCAATATTTACTTTATATTTTTTAAATATCTAGTTTATATCCTCTGAATATTTAGCTTATATTTTTTAAAAATTCAATTTATATTTCTTGTACATGTATACAATATTCAGATCCAATATTTTTCTCATATGAAAAAATTGTGGCTTAAAAAATATTTTTCCAATATTTGAGAAAAATATCTATCTAATATTTTTGTGCTACTAGGGTATAATATTAACTACTTGCTCAACTTATTTTCATTGTAAGGAAATATTTGAAATACAAAATAAAAATATTTCATTTTATCTATCTGGTTATCAAAATAAAAATATTCGATTTAAAGTAGTATCTTATTTGAACCGCATTAAATTATACTATATACCAAATCATTAACGATCGTTAATATATGTTGCAAAATATGATAGAAAACCTTGTATCGAATGTTCCAGATACGAATACTAATCCTACATTATAAATTACTAACGTAAAGTGTACTTACTTCTGAATCTTCTTCCTCCGTCGGATCCACAGCACACAATTATTGACTCAGGGGAATAGATCCGAATAATTGAAGAACAATCACTGAACAACACACACGACACACACGCACAACACAGTTTATAAAATCGTAACAACGAACGAGGAGATGTCACTCCGACGACGAACAAAATGATACTGCGATTTTAACAATGATCCCTTCCATGGAGGGGGTACGGTCAGGTTATCCTAGGCAGGTTAGACGCTGAGGGTCTATAAACACTAGATACAAAACCAAGGTAAACAAATTATGGCGGGGCGCCGTCCCTATTTCCCGGAATTCCTTGTTTTCGTATCAAACGTCCTTGGGTCCGAAGCGGTTAAAATCGCAGTATTATTTTATTCGTGGTTTTATTCGTGATCTTCTCGTCTGCTGTCACGATTTCGTTAAGTGTGTTGTGTGTGTTGTTTAGTGATTGTTGTTCAATATTATTCGGACCTATTCTCGTGAGTGAATAATTGTATGCTGTGGATCCGACGAGAAAAAATATTTTTCTCGGAACATGACATAGATATTTCCTGAATATTTAAAAAGAAATATTTGTTACGTAATATAAAATAAATATTGTATATAGTACCACTAAATCTTGGTTTTGGTTCGTATGGAGTACCACTAAATCTTGTTACCATTATTATTTCTAGTATCATAAAGAATATGGAAACAATGAGTATAACTAGTAGTCTGTTGGATCGAAGAAAATCAAAAACCAAGCTTATGTCACTGTTTCCTAGCTCATTACTCTTAAATACCATTACTAGTATACCCGCTAATGAAAAATACAAGATTGGAAAAATTCCTGACATGATAACATAGTCAATCACACTTGCTATAATACGCCTAGTTATTCCTACATAATTTACTTGTGTATTCATTTTTATACCTCACATAATTACCTAATATACCATACTAGAAGTTAAATAATAGTAGAGTTGGTTGTTTGTACTCCTTATCTTCTCTTGCTTCCAACCGATTTGAATATTACAAAAAGATTGAATCTCTTTTTAATATTATATGAATGTGTATACAATATTTTGTGCTACTAGGGTTGTGTTCGACTAATCGAATCAATGCCATGCAGACATCAAATCCAAGGGTTATCCAACATCTTATTAGATCATCATAAAAAGTATAAACACCTGCACATTGTTGTTTTTTTTTTTTTTTGTTAAAAGTGATTACATGATTCAAGCACACTATGTTTCTTAAATTTTGTCACAAACTTTTCTTTCGTTTCCTTGACTGAATATTAATTCTAGTGCTTATACAAGTATAATCGAAAAAAAAACTTATTGTATGTTCATGTATGATATGTAATCTGACATGTGTATTTCAGGACATTAAAAATGTACACTAATTCCCAAACGACTACATTCCCTAGTAGCACAAAATATTGTATACACATTCATATAGTATTAAAAAGAGATTCAATCTTTTTTTAATATTCAAATATACATACAATATTTATTTTATATTAAGTAACAAATATTTCTTTTTAAATATTCAGAAAATATCTATTTCATGTTACGAGAAAAATATTTTTTTCTAAATATTAAATGAATCTTTATTTCATATTATAAGTAGAATATTTTTTCCTAATATACATATAATATTTATTCAATATCATGAAAAAAATATTTTTCCCGTAATATATTCCCTCAAGAAGCAGTGCGCAGAAAGTAATACATATTCATAGTTTCTAATTTTTGTTATAACTTTTTCTTAAATTTGAAAATTTTATTAAATGTTATTTAACACTAGAACTACCGGATGGGTCAAAATAACTTCCTCCTAATTTTTTCTTTTAGAGATAGTGAAATTATAAATATGTTTCCATGAGAAAATTGTTTAATAAACTTCTCTATCGAAGTAGATATTTAAACAAAACTAATACGAAATCTAAACAAATCTTATTTTGTTGTTATTATAAGGCAATGTATGCCAGTTGCATTTAGTGCTTGGTCATTCTAGTGTTAAATATTGAATTTATATTTTTCAAATATTGAATTCACATTTTTTAAATATTTACTTTATATTTTTTAAATATCTTGTTTATATCTTCTGAATATTTAGCTTATACTTTTTAAACATTCAATTTATATTTCTTGTACATGTATACAATATTCAGATCCAATATTTTTCTCATATGAAAAAATGTGGCTTAACAAATATTTTTCCAATATTTGAAAAAAATATCTATCTAATTGTTACGTTCCGAACAATTATTGTTTATTTTCTTAAACCATTTTGGCTTTGACCGTCGGTAGCACTGTGATTGATAATTCTTGTAATTGTGGGATTTCCCTAATTGATCACAGTGTTGCCTTTGACGATGTATAATATTTTAGTTTATTCCGCGTTGAATGTATCTTAGTAACAAATACCCTTCTTGGAGTCAACGCCGTCCGGAATAGTTTATATCTTTCTTAGTGTTAGTATTTAGTTTAGATTAGGACAAAGGCAGAGGTAACGCGTCCCGCTCGTCACCTTGTTATTGTTTCGCGTCCTCGCCAGTCGGGCCATGGGCATTAAGCGGTTATCCCAACGGTCGAGGAGAGGCTGGCTTGCGTGGTATTTAATATAGGTACGTAAAGGTGTGTTCGGTAATTCTTTGCAATTGTGGGATCACCCTAACTGAATACACCAAACGTTCGACTCAGGTATGATGAGTGTTTCAAGGATCTTCGTGTTTACCCGAGCTACGCCGTTCGACGACCGTTGGCGAAGAGTGCGTGAGCGAGCGAGAAGAGTGTTGTGAGAAAGAGAGGAATGCGTAACGCGCGTGATTGGGCTGTCTAATTAAGACCCAAATCTAATTGGCTAGGCGCGTATTGTGGGGAGCCGGCCAGCGGGCCGAGCATGCCGAAATCCTGCGAAGGATCGTTCTTCTTCGATGTACAAGCGCGAGGTGCGTATCGTTGAATCCGTGGGGCTCGATTAGGCAGAGTTCGTTTCAGGCTTTTGTTAACGCCCGGGCGAAAAGTCCTAAGTCTCACGTAAAGTAGTTATTAGTTCGTTTTTATTCAATTCGTCTTGCCGAGCCCTCGTGCTCGTAGTTATTAAGTTTAGTGTAATTCTTTTATTTATTAAACTCATTAGTTCCGCGGCGTAGATTCGCGGTAAAGTGAATAATATCGGTTTTCCGTTCTTTCTTAGTTATAGGTTTCTCAGCGTTATACATATTTTCTCTCTCTCTTCGTTATTCGTTGGCGTTGTGATCTTGTATTTGAGAGAGGCTGTGATTGGTAAGCAGTTTTGTTATCTAATTTATTATTGTTATTCCTTGGCCATATATTACTGTTTTTTTTATATACTGTTTTATACTCATTTGTTGGAGAATATACATTTGTTACTGCGTGGTCACTTAATCATTGTGTAAATCCATATCATTCATATCGAACCCGTGTTCTTTTTAAATCCGGACAGCTTCGAGATCCCGCGTTCTCGGCTTGGAAACGCGTTTTCCTCCGAGAAGTCGCGTAGCCGTCACATAATATTATTGTGCTACTAGGGTTGTTTCTTAACTTTTGTCAGTAAGTGTATATTTGGTGGTTAGTGTTAAACAGGATTTCCACCTGGACGAACACGCGGATTGAGCAGTAGGTGTCGAGACACCGGTGGACGGTTCATCCTTATTTCGATATCCACCCTCGTTTCCGCATACCCGGCCATATTATCTGGCCCGTTTATCTTCCCCCCGTCGAAATTGCAGGCCCCTTACGCTCGTCCGATTTTTATCGACGACTCGTAGGAAACAGTCGCGACCCTGGCACAAGACAAATCATCGGATAAGAGTTCCCCGGATTGCTCGATAAAGCCGCCATGCGAAACAAACACGGTGGCCGTCGTTATAACCGGGATCTGCTTATTAGAAACGGCTTGGTAGCGCCATTAGGCAGTATCCAGTGGCATTAGCCTGATCGAAAAGCCCACTTCTTCGCGTCCCTTTTTCATTAAAACTAGCGAAATCTGTTCCCTTCGCTGTTTATTAATCAGAAGGGAGACCGGAGACTAGCATTGCGAGCCCAAAAATTGGATTCCGTAACCGTTCTCGGAGATCATCGAGATCGTATTTTTATTGGAATCATCTGTTTCGAAGGGGTGGAAATAGATATTGCTGTTTGGGGGATGGAAAATGATCGATTGGGATCAAACGGTTTGATCCCATATCTCCGAGTTTCCAGAATTTTCTGCGTCGATATCTTTACATGTTCTGTAACGGCCATTTCAGAGTTTCTGTCGATAGTTGTTCTCGAGATTACTCTAAAATTTGTGTGACTCTCCGATAGCACTCTCGATAGCATACACACTGACGAATTTGACTCGTATTAATTGAAACTTATTAAAACTTAATTCCTGACAAGTTTTACTCTCAAATGGACACAGGCCGTTACACGGTTTTGCAAAAAATTTTCAACATATCTTTCGACCAATAGTTCGTCAGTAACACATGCGAATGTTCTGTTTGAAATTACACTTTTGCATGGCGAAATTAAATTTACGTTTAACCCTTTGCACTCGAAGCTATTTAAACTCCAAAACGAAACATTTCTTTCGCCTAGAATATTTTCCTTTCATATATTTCTTTCTCATATTATACATACGAAAATGGTGCAATTTACTCGTACAATACTGAAATGTTTAGTAATTTATTACGTGCAAATGAATTTAATAATGTAAAAAATATTTTGAATAATTGTACAGCAATTTTTAGTGGTGCCTTACAGTCACCATTCGAGTGCTAAGGGTTAATTATATTCAGAAAACTTTTTTTAAGGACCGGTCATCTTGACCGTGCACGGTATACAAGAAGCGTCGGTAGGTTTAGTAATTGAATAAATAATAATTGAATAATAATTGAATATCCGAATTAAACAATGGGCCCGCCTCTCTGAAGCTGCGCGATAGCAAAAAGCGCGGGTACGTTTTTACGAGCACCGTATCATGCCGGGAAATGCGTTAATTATACAGAGAAACGTGGGGAGCCTTTTAGGGGATGAAACGCGCATTTTAATCATCGTCGTCGTCTTTTCAATCTACGTCGAGTAACAATCATCAAACCGCAATGTTCGTCGCTGTTTGCGGTACACTTCAAGCCACAGGCAAAAAAAAAGGGGAAAAAAGAAAAACAAAAACACAGCGCACACAATTGTTGGAATAAAGTTCGCAACTGTAATACATTCATTAAGGCTTAATTCCAAAAATGTCAGACCCCGCAGAACGAAATTTATTACGATTTAAATGCGTGGCCGGTGTGCTTAATCCCGTCACAAATTAAATGAATTAAGCAAACAACGAAATCGTAAATAACAATCTCCGGGTTCTGGAATTTCGAGGTGGATTATTTCAGAATTGTGCGGCTATGTTAAAAATGAACGAACGCCAAAAAAATCGTGCTATATTATAACGGTAAACGTTCAGATAACTTTCGGTTGGAGGTTGAACAATTATTGGAATATCTTGACACGAGTTTCCAGCGTTCTAGCTGTTAAACGAGTAACAGCTAAATAGCATGTTTTCATATTTTTGAGAAACCTGTATTTTTCCGATTTTTTGGGGGTTTTTCATTTTTCACGACCACAGTTTGCATCCAAAAAATCTGAAAAAATTCTCAAAAATCTGCCTCGGGGTACAAAATATACCACATTTTGTTCAGAATTTTAGGAAGCATCAGAGTGCGGAAAAATGCGCGGAAAAGCTCAAAATCTAATTTACCCTGTAACTACCCTCACGAGCAAGATAGGGGGTTGAAATTTTGCTCGGAGGGGTTTTTCTTGGTCAGCTTTCGAATGGTTCATTAATCATTGAAAAACGTCTAAGGGCAGTTTTCACCATCTTAATCGGCTAGGCCCTTTCTCTTATATGCAACGAGAGAGAGTACGAATACTTACGAGACTGACTGTAAGTAGTAAAAATGAGCCAATTTTTTTTTTAACACTAGATTGCCTAAGCAAGTCATTTTGACTGTTTTTGCATTTCATTTCATTTGCTGAAAATGTCCAGATAATGTATAAATTATTTTTTTTTAACTGAAATACATTTTTTTTATTGCTAATACTTATTAATAACTTGTTATATGACTGTAAGTGATATAAAATATATTAAAAATTACTGTTAAACAAATTTATATACTAAGCTCCCGTCTTTCTAGTGTTAAAGTCGTACTGAATTCTGCGCTAAATGTTCCGTTAACTTTCAGCAAAAAGCCGTTGTTCGACTATTGGAATATCGTTTTTAGGACCTCGACGGTCCACAGTGCGCAATTTCCCGGTGTCCGAAGAGTATCCAACGCCTAGCTCGCGAAGAACGGCGTTCCGATTTCAATTCTCGACGATCGATCCCGGTTCGATCCTTTCTCCCTCTCTGTCTCTCTCTCTCTCGTCCCAATCTATCCTCTGACGGAAGAATCGTTTCTTTGGACAAGGAGTACAGAGAAGAATTCGCGGGACGATGACTTCTCGTTCGTTTCGAGGAGACTCTTCAAAGCTGTGTACGAACTGACACAGTTGATAGAAAGAGAGAGAGAGAGAGGGGAAGAGAGAGGGGGGAGAGAGAGGGGAAGAGAGACGCGAAATCTGGGGGCCGAAAACGGACACGAAACACCAGAGAGCCTGGTGGAAAAGAGACAGAAGGGGATCGAAGAGGAACGGCGGAGGAGGACCCGCTCCATGTGGATGGAATACGGATCAATATCGTAGACGTTCAAGCATCCTACGGTTAGGCTCCTTCGATTCAACACGAAAGAACAGATTCGAGTGGTATCTGCTCTAGCATCCGCGAGACTTTGATTTATTGCCGCTTCCTGTTCGTTCTGGGACAAACAATGTAATTCTGGTTGCTGCGGATTTACAATTCTGCAAATGTTGGGATTTCATGCGTTTATGGCAAGAATGACTAGGTGCAAGTTAACGCGTTCGATAGCAGTGTTACAGTAACTTACAGAAAGTAAGTTAACATTTGGTGATATGTAGGCAATGAATATGATGAATAAAATCAAGTTATTGTATTGTTTTTATTTAGGAGGTGTAAGGAAATAAACAAATATGTTAGTAAAACATATATTATCATTATTAAAGATTAAAGACATGTCATATTCATTTGCCTGCATATACCAGTCGTTAACTTACTTTCCGACTCGACTGTAAGTGACGCCCACAAGCCCGCGCACTCAAAGACAGTAAAATTAATGTTATACAGGGTGATCCACGCAATTGTTACAAGTCATAACTCCGTTATTACTGCATTTACGATAAAATGCCAATGGAGAATATGCATTTGCTCTTCCAGTTCCTAGCAATTGCAATTTTTTCAAATTCTACTTTGCACTTCATTCGGTAAACCAATTCTTCTACTTGCTCATAAAATTTCAGGTCTTTTTTTCGAATTTAAAAAAAGTTATACTGTTTTAAAGGACGTTCGAATACTTTCGCGAGACTGTGTTGCTCGGTACGTTCAGAGTTAACTTCGTACGATATCCATTATACCGTGTGCTTAAATAAAGAAGTCTCAATCCAGTGATCTCCTATGAAAACGATTTTACAATTCCAGTAATTGTGAAATAGAAAACCGGTCATTTTGACCGTGGTAGTCGAAAACGGTCTTCGGTCGAAAAGAGAAAAATGCTATCGACCTCTGTCGATGTTTCCTAGCATGTTACAAAGGGTCTAGCAGGATAAGAATGGTCCAGCGACAATTTTTATTAGTATTGTATGGAAACCCATCGTTTTAGGCTGAAAGATAATCCCCTAAAATTTGAAGTCGCTAACCCTTCATTTAAGGATAATACGAGGGTAAATACCCTTAACTAAATATCATTTTTTTTCTCGGTTGTTAATTAAGATATTCAGATGGAATAAAAACGGAAATATTCGAACTTAACTCCTTCATATCATTTATTTTTTCCCCAATTGTGATCAAATTATTTTAAGGGTAGAAAAAAATTATAACGCCATAAACGCGTAAAGATGCACGCAATCTGCTCATCATGGACGCGACGCTTTTCTTCTCGATTGGAAGAAACGGGTGCGTTCACAACGGTACGTGAATCGTTTCGGTAGCGGTGTTATCGAACTCGGAAACGTGCAGAGCTTAAGGAGAAGAAGCATGAAAAGAGAGAGAGAGAGAGATGGTGGGGAGGATAGGGGAAGACATCGATATACAGGGATAGAGGTACACAGATAGAGAGATGGAAAGCAATCCTTTTTTTTCCTCCGTTTCCGGTGCCTTGATTCGCGATTGGCACGATTCCACGGGAGCTGTCTCCTCTGCCTTTGGGGATAGACGTTTCTAACGACGAGACGGGAACGAGACGGTAGAGAAACGAGGAAAGAGAGACACGAAATCAGACGAGAGAGGAACGGAGACGTCGTCGACGGTCCCGCGACACAACGCAGGTGCTTAACGACGCGAGGACCTGAAGAAAAGGCTCGGTGTCCCCCACGTCGGTGTAAAGTTCGCAGCCGGTGCCAGTTCGAAAGCGTTTCTATGGAAACGCGGGAATTCTTTTCACGGGAAGGCGCGTTTCCGTCCCGCGATCGTTTCGTTAACGATGTCTCGATCGATCGACACGGAAACCGACGACCTTATACCCCGTGCGAACAGAGAACACTCTTTTCTTCTCGAGGGTTGGATGCTGAGAGAGAGAGAGAGAGAAGAAGCTTTAACGCGCGCTCTACCGCCTCTCGTCGTTTCCCTTTCGAAACCAAGCGCACGCGTAAACGCCGCGCGCGCCGCGCTATCAAGCTAATTAAGTATTTTGTTACTCTCGAACTCACCCCCCCCTTTGCACCCCGCGCAAACTGTCCCAGAAACTTGCGTCAACGTCGTTTGTTTTAATTACACAACTTTAACGTGTCCCCGACGCCAATTCGTTTGACTCGTTTAAGATGCCTCGGAGATTGCGTTTATATGTTTATGCACGGTGCAGATCGAACACAGATGGTTTTTCTCTTCTGTCTTAGTCAAAGTTGCTCGCAGTCGATCGGGATTTTATTTTTTGTTTGAGACGATCAGATAGTGGAGGATTGTCGTTTCCTGGAAGTCGATGGGAAAAGCGGTTCTTTGAATGTTGGCAGATGACAGGAGATTCGGGATAATAAATGAAATATGTTATTATCACACTTTGAATAAATATATATTAATGGTTAAGTATTACATGTGCATTGCGCGGCAGCGTAAATGTGACTGAGTTCATCAGAACAAAGACGAACAAAAGAACTGTTTGAATCGTTCGCGACACGCACACCCCCATCTACTACACATATGCGTATGTCGATAATGTAGGGCTCCATGTATTGTACGGATTCTCTTACATTTTCTTACAGCAGACTTGTTTTTTGTTTTGCTAATTATAATATGGCCTGTGTTTGTTGGTTGGTTTTTGTCCGTTTGAAGTGTTTCTGTCGATGATAGTTGCTACTCGAGAAGTAACACAACAACACGTCTTCCTCTCTCATAATTTGTGTTGTCCATTACTTTGAATTTTGACTCGTCGAGAGTGACGATATACAGGGTGTTTGGTAACTGGTGGTACAACTTTAAAATGACTCCCTAAAAATTGATCCACCATTTTTTTTTCTCTCTTCTATTGTATTTTAAATGAAGAATGCTCTTCATCTTCTATATCGAGATTCGAACGATTCTGCGGAGCTCAAAAAATTTTTTTCCGAATTTGTTTCTGTGTAAGCTTGTAAAAGCAAGTTCTCCCGTTACAATGACTCCTCAAAAATTGATCTACGATTTTTTCTCGCGCTTCTACTGTATTTTAAACAAAAAGCACTCTCCATCCCCTATTTTACAGATTCGCACGATTCTACCGAGCCTAAACATCTTTTCTTCGAATTCGTGTCAAAGTGAGCTTGTAAAGGCAAGTCTCCCCTTTACAATGATATCTCAAAAATTAATCTACGATTTTTTTTCTCGCTTCTATTGTATTTTAAATGAAGAATGCTCTTCATCTTCTATATCGAGATTCGAACGATTCTGCGAAGCTCAAAAAATTTTTTTCCGAATTCGTTTCTGTGTAAGCTTGTAAAAGCAAGTTCTCCCGTTACAATGACTCCTCAAAAATTGATCTACGATTTTTTCTCGCGCTTCTACTGTATTTTAAACAGAACGCACTCTCCATCCCCTATTTTACAGATTCGCACGATTCTACCGAGCCTAAAAATCTTTTCTTCGAATTCGTGTTAAGGTAAGCTTGTAAAGGCAAGTCTCCTCTTTACAATAACGTCTCAAAAAACGGTTTACGATTTTGTCCTGCGGTTCTGTCGTACTTTAAACCTCGAATGGCGGGATATGAGTCCAGTTTGACCCAGAGTTGAGAAAGTCCTATGGCCAATGAGAGGATTAACGTTAATCTCAAAGAAATATATTCAAAAATATACAGGGTGTTTGGTAACTGGTGGTACAAGCGAAAAGGGGGTGATTCTACATGAAAGAATAAGTCGAAAATATAGAATAAACATTTTTCGTTTGAGGCTTTGTTTTCGAGAAAATCGACTTTGAAGATCTGTCAGGTTTGTGCGCTTTAGTATATGCAGCAAGTAGATTTGGTTGGTCACGATCAGACAGTTGCGTCAGACAATTCCTATCGAATAGCATGCTGCATTTCAAACTCGATTTTCTCGATAACGAAACTTCGGATGAAAAAATGTTTATTCTATATTTTCGACTTATTCTTTCATCTAGAACCACCCCCTTTTCGCTCGTACCACCAGTTACCAAACACCCTGTATATTAACTGATTATAATGAAAAAAATTGAATATATCTTCTTTAATATTCGTTATGCTTTAAAAGTAAGTACAATTAATATCAGCACTATATAATTAATATCGTCGAGAGTGACGATATATATTAACTGATTATAATGAAAAAATTGAATATCTCTTCTGTAATATTCGTTATGCTTTAAAAGTAAGTAAAATTAATATCATCACGGTAATTGGTACCCCTGGGTCCCTTACCCTATGTCTCATTTACGAGGTCACGCTTTAAGGAAGTACGTCTGGCAACAATTATACAGTAAAAGTAGGATAGCTTCAATAACGCAAAGTGTAACGTATATTTGTATATTGACTGCGGATATTTATGCAAAATAAAATTTTCGGGGGTTACATAAAAATTGATTTCTTCTTTGAATAATTTTAATAGGTTGGAAATAATATTACCAAAATTTGTGGGGGTCACATAAAAACTGATTTCTTCTTTGCATAATTTTAATAGGTTGGAAATAACATTTCCAAAATTTGTAGGGGTTATACAAAAATTGATTTCTTCTGTTAATAATTTTAATAGGTTGGAAATGATATTTCCAAAATTTGTAGGGGTTACATAAAAACTGATTTCTTCTTTTAATAATTTTAATGGGTTGGAAATAATATTACCAAAATTTGTAGGGGTTACATAAAAACTGATTTCTTCTTTTAATAATTTTAATAGGTTGGAAATTCTATTTTCTGCTTCAACAATTTCATTTTTGCCATAAAATAAACTAAACTACATCTGGCAACAGAAACGAAAAATCAAACAAAGGAGTGTCTCCGCCATATTCTCGTGCGTTGAAGATCGCGTTGTTCGAGTGGCATTAGTTCGTACGTAGATACGCGATACGTGAAAAATCAACATTGTCACTCACGGAAATTGGACGAAAGAGGTTCGCCGTCGACCCGATCCGGCGACGATTAAATTCCCCTGATTCCAGTCGTTTATCAGGCCGCTTAAGCTTCTCTCCGAGATAATGCGAACCGTTCCGTTCCCGTCGAAGCCGGTTTTTTCGCAAGAGCCGCGGATATTCGTCACCGAGGCGTTCTCGCTCGGCGTGCTCGCGTTTAACCGCGGCTCCCGTTCATTTGAAATTGTAATGCGCCGAGGAATTCATTCGCGCCGGCCCGCGAACTCCATATATCACGGCGTTCCGTCGCGGAATCCGACTTTCGCGTGTGTATCGGGTCGAGATTATCGGCGATCCTATACGGATCGACAGCCGAGAGCCCACGATCCAAATAAAACACTTCTGATCTGCTCCATTTCCCAACTTTTCGATCTGCAATCTTTCCATCGTCCACCTTCGCAATTAGGAAAAATCGGTCCAAAAATCCTATACATCTTATGGACATCACGATTTTGCACGGGTTTCTACCTTTTAAGTATAATCATAACATAATCCTGTACACAAGTTACTGCTTACAATGTCCACGTTTTGTGATTTCTACAACTGCGCTGTATTCTCGGTAAGGTATGGGACCCAATTACTGTGGGGGTACGAATTATTGTGCCTATATTAATTACACCTATTTCTAAAGTATAATAAATATTTAAAAAGATATTAAATTTCTTTCATTAAAATCATTTAACATACACAGGCTCACGAAAATATTCGACCGCCCTTTAAAATAGTATAACTTTTTTTAAATTGCATCAAACAACTGGTAAACAACTGCAATTGGTTTTCCAAATGATGTGCAAACAAGATTTTGAAAAAATTGCAATTGGTAAGAATTCCATGAGAAAATAAAAATGGCACTTTTTACAACTTTCTTTGTTTGAGCCTATAATGAAAATTTAAAATATGTATTTTACAAATCTATGTTAATTATACACGTGCTGAAAATTTCATCGAAATCGACTAATATACACACGAGCTCCAAATAGTTAAAAGTGGTGAAAATTTGAATAACAGTATCTTAAATCGTACTGGTACGATTTAGGAAAAAGACGTCCCGCTAAATAATTGAAGCTAACCTTTGAAACATTATCAGCATGTTTTATAAACTAAATAGAAATAAATAATATAACATAGCTAGTTTTAAAAAATATATACAACTACCTCAGAAACTGTAGATTTATATTTAATTCAGCCGATTAAAATCGTTTAAAATTGACATCAGACTTGCCTGATTTCTTTGTGCTTCTGTCATTCACAAAACAACACTTCATGCGAATGACTTTCTGGTCCTACTTTATCGACATAAATAAAAGTTCACATCTTTACCACCAAGAGACATCAAAGTGCATTAATTTTTAAATAAAAGAGGTGGTACGATTTAGGTGACCAGTACGCATTTGGCAACTCTCCCCTATACAGTGTGATTCAGCTAAGAGTGCCGCTGAAATTACATCTAAACTATCTGGTATATGAAAAAATGGTTCAGCCGAAAATTGTATAGTTTCAAGATTAGCATACAATGTAACAATTAGTTTTTTTTTGTCTATTGTGCCTTTTTATTGATATAAAAGTCACATGTGAGTTTGTCTATTGTAAAGGGTATAATCTCGTGATTGAAGAGAGAATGGAGTAGTGTATAAATCTAAAATTTGCAGGAAAGGTGGAACACTATCCTGGATAACGATGGAGATTATATAAAATATTAAATTAAGAAATCAAAACTTGAATTTACTACAAAGTTTGTTTTAGATTTCAAAATAATTGATTACTTATGGGTCCCCCTAATATACAGGGTGCGGCCGAATAATATGTACAAGCGGACACGAGGTGGTTCCTTATGAAAAAATAACAACAAAATATGGAATAAAATTTGTTCAATTAATGCTTAGTTATCGAGAAAATCGAGTTTGTAATGCAGCGAATACGCATTCTATTCAATAGGAATTGTCTGACGCAACTGTCTGATCATGACCAACCAAATCTACTTCCTGCATATACTAAAGCACACAAACCGGACAGATCTTCAAACTCGATTTTCTCGAAAACTAAGACTTAAATGAAACAATTTTATTCGATATTTTGTTCTTATTTTTCCATAAGGAACCACCTCGTGTCCGCTTGTACATGTTATTCGGCCGCACCCTGTATTGGCCAAGAGACAATATTCTTTGATCCATGCCGAACATTGAAAAGGACAGCGAAGCACTGATTTTCTTCGCGGTTCCGCTGTTCGTTGCTCGAGAAAGACGATTCGCGCTTTAGGACCGGGTTGTCTTAACACTTTGGCGTCCGCACGTTTCGTAAATATTTCTTCGCTTGGCGCCGGCAGCATTAATTCAGATTAATGAACTTACTTACTTACTTATTTTTTTCTGATTTTTTTTTTTTTGCTGTTGCCGGCCGTCGAGCGATATTTTGCGAAGGTCACCACTGTGGTGTCGCCGGCCGCCAAGCGATACTTTGTGAAAGTCACCACTGTGGTGTCGCCGGACGTCATAGTGTTAAGAAACGGCAGCCCGTACGGCGTTGTGTGTTTGCAACTTTTTACCGTGTTAGATTGGCTGGTCGCATCGAAAAACCGTCGGTCGAGTTCGCGTGTAAAATCAGGCTTAGCTGCCACTTGGTGGTCGGCCCCCCGAGTACCTATTATTCTACCCTCCACTTCAGCGGTACGAGTGCTCGAGAATCGTGCTGCACAGCTCCTTTCCGTGTCAAGATTTTGTGGAACTTAAGCGAAACACAGGCCTGGTCGGCCCAGTCCGCCAGAATTTTCATCCGCGTTCCCATGACTCAGCCCTCTTTTCCGCCTTTCTCTCATTACGTTCTCTCGACGTTCACCACCACCCCCCGCCCTTCTTCGCGACCTCCAACCACCACCCCCTCTAGAATCGCCTTTTGTCGTGATTCGTCCCGGCCATCCCGCCCATGTCGACTAAATGCTCCGGGAAGAAGATTCGTCGGAGACACGCGAGCTTCGACCGATCGATATCGTTGTCCCCTCGATGACTAATTGAAATCAATTTTTAAGGCCTGCCACCATTTGACTTTCCAGAGAAAATTCACACGGTTTTTTTTCTTTTTTTTTATTTGGAAATCTCATATGAGATTTATTACAACATGAATATTACAACATGATAATTCCCAGCACAGAGTATTATTAGTAAGTATAGTAAGTATATTGTATGGTACAACAAAAAAATACCGGCCACAGCACAAAAATCGAAAATACTTAAGCACGTAGGTTACAACTATTTAAAAAGGCTACCATATATACACAAGCGATGATGTTAGGTTCAGCTATCAAACAACCTATGTCCAGTGGCAATTGAAAAAACCTGCTCTATTGAGGTTTTGGATAAATTTGATCCTCTGGTCATTATAAAAATTTCACTGCCAAAGAACATGGTTGAGCGTTTCCTGCTCCTGATTACATTTACAATTGGGATTATCGATGATGCCAATGCGAGCAAGTGAAGCAGCCATATGGTAATGGTCCGCCCTGCATCGATTAATTGAAACAATACATTGTCGGGTTAGCTTTTTGTGACCAAACCAAGGTGAACGAACGTCATTATAGAATCGTTGAAAATAAACTTTACCCTTATGTAACCCTTGATCTTTTATTATTTTAACTGAATTTAAAATTGCATCCTTCTTAAAAGTTTCGGATAAGTCAGTAAATGGAATCTTAGAGACCTTCAAAGAGCTGGCAACAGAAGCTTCTTTAGCTAGGGCATCAACCCTCTCATTGCCCCAAATTCCCGAGTGAGCCGGAATCCAGAAAAATTTTATCGAGTGATTATTGGAATTTACATGAAATTGATTAAATTTTCTTTTAATTTCCAAGATGAATCTATTAGTTTTAACATTAAATTTAGGAGATTTCAGACTTACTAGAGCACTGAGGGAGTCAGTCAAAATAACAAAGTTCTGGTTATTATAGCTCATCGCTAAATCAAGAGCATCATTCAAAGCAATACACTCAGCTGTAAACACAGAAGCATTATAGTCAACACTCTTAGTTATGTGATAATTTAACTCAGGGCAGAAACAAGCAGATCCGACGAATTCTGCATTTAAAATTTTACTACCGTCAGTAAATATAGCGAAAGCAGAATGATCCTCAATCATGTTCTTGATTCTCTGATCACGGTCATCACATTTTTTGAGATTGTATCCAAATTCAAAATCAAAGGGAATTGAAGTAGTAATCGTTTTGAAATCATAACAAAAGATATTGTAATTCACACGGTTCAACGGCTTCCGCTGAAAGCAAAAAACTTCTTTTTTCGTTTAAAATCAGTGCATTAGGTGCAATTTTAATGTGCGCTCTTGAATCCCTTGCACTACGATTTATTTTACGGTTTCGGTGATCAGAAGTTTTTTGTAATTTATAATTCCCTACAAAAGGAAGAAAATTTATATTTGTTGTATGCCTATGTTTTCTCCAAAGGATATGTATATCAGCTACAACAAAATAGAATTTTATTTCGGTTTACAGGAAATTAATAACATTCAGATTTATTAGACTCCATTCAGAATCTTCATCACGAGTCTGGCTCGTTATTGTAGGGCAAGGGGTTAATGTGCGTCGCAGGAAATAAATACTTGCTGCGTTACTAGTACTGTTAACTCTCCAAGACTTCAAAATTAGATATAATCTAGGCTTCCTGGCATACATCTTTCTACTCCCAGCACTCATCTGAAATATTGGGTTGGCAACTAAGTAATTGCCCATTTCAGTTATAGATGAAACTATAACTTGACTCAGTTTTTGGCCGAAAAGGATCAGACTTTCTACGAGCGTGGAATTTTCAAGTTGTCAGAAAGATGGCAAAAGGTCATCGAACAAAATGGAAAATACATCATTAAATTTAAAGATTAAAGTTCATTCCAAGTAAAAAAAAACTCTTTTATTTCATTGAACAAATCGGCAATTACTTAGTTGCCAACCCAATACATCTCCTGCATCCTTTCCATACATTCCCTCTACTTCCACCCCCATACTTCCACAGTATATTTTTTGTTTTTTGTATTTCTGGATATTGTGTGTTTTATATAGTTTTTCTCTCTCTCTCTCTCTCTCCCTCGCAAATAGTAGTGGCTGTTGCGGACGGATGAATGTGTGAGTGTTATGTAAAGGTAGATGTAAGTTAGGTTAAGGAATTGTAGAAAAGGATTTATAACCCCGAGGGGAATAAATAAAGGAATTGATTGATTGATTGATATAATCTAGGCTTCAAATTCGCCAGCTCTCTCCTAACAATATATTCAAGGAAACAACATAACTAACCACAATAACCTCACTAAAAGGCATCAATACATAGTGATACTGCCTCCAGCAAAGTCTCCTGCAAAGGGAAGACGAAAAAGTTGGTGGGCCATCGAAGTAAAAATACGAGACCGCGGGGCAACAGAAGCATAAATTGATTAGCGGGGACCTGGGGGCAGGGACGTACCTCGCAGGACCGGGTTAGCTCCCAGAGGGCCTGGGGGTGCAGCTGCCATTCGCGGCTAAAATAGACAGACGTCGAACGTTTCAGGTTGGCTTCTTATAATTCGACTGGATTGCAACAGAAACGGGGACGGGGGTGGAGTCGGAAGGGGGTGGGGGATGGCACGGCGAAATTCTGAAGAAAACAACCGTGCTGACCTATATCCAGGTCCAGGGATCGAAAACCCCACACCCCCGGGAGTGGAGTCACTCTCCTTTCTCTCTCTCTCTCTCACTCTCTCACGGTTCCTTCCTCTTCGGCTCTTGCGAGACGTCTACTTTCTCGCCTATTCGACGCGCTCTCGCCTTTATTTTTAACATTCTACTTTATACCGGAGATTTTCCGCGTCGCAGGCTCCGGCCACTTCGGGCTACACGCCAGAAATACCCTCCTTCTCTCCCGGCGTCACCGTCTAATCCGATTAAGCCTGGATACTCTCTCTTCCAGTCCGAGGAGACGGTTTTAGTTCCCCGTTACCGTTCGATTCTCTTTCACAACCCTCCTCGAAAGAGCCAGCCCTCGATTCCCTCGCGCGACACGCTCAATTTTTACCCCTGTCACCTGCACACCCTCGAATTAGCTCCTCGATCGAAATTCTGGATCGTTGCAACCCTCCGCGATGACGCCACCAAGACAACGCGCGAGGCACGTTCATGGTCATCGGAGGCGTGCTCCGCACACCTGATGCCCTTGTCTTGTTGACCCTCGTGTCATACTCGAAAATAGTCGCGTAAATAGTGTACTGAAAATTGTAAAATTGAATACAGTCCTGACTGATCATTTCTTCTTTCCTCTGTACCGTTTTTAGTTAAACCCGAAGAAGATTCTCAGTGCTCGCTTAATTTATTGGATGCTGATTTTTATCCATTTCATAAATGAAAATCCTGACACCCTTGTCTTGTTGACGTAAGTGTCCTACTCGAAAATTGTCACGTAAGTAGTGTAACGAAAATTGTGAAATTGAATACAGTCCTGGCTGATAATTTCTTCTTTCCTCTGTACCGTTTTTAGTTAAACCGGAAGAAGATTCTCAGTGCTCGCTTAATTTATTGGATGCTGATTTTTATCGATTTCATAAATGAAAATCCTGACGCCCTTGTCTTGTTGACCTAAGTGTCCTACTCGAAAATAGTCGCGTAAATAGTGTAGTGAAAATTGTAAAATTGAATACAGTCCTGACTGATAATTTCTTCTCTCTTCTATACCGTTTTTAGTTGACCCGGAAGAGGATTTTCAATGTTCGCTTAATTTATTGGATGCTGATTCTTATCAATTTCATAAATGAGAATCCTGATGACCTTGTCTTGTTGACCTAAGTGTCCTACTCGAAAATTGTCACGTAAGTAGTGTAACGAAAATTGTGAAATTGAATACAGCCCTGGCTGATAATTTCTTCTGTCCTCTGTACCGTTTTTAGTTAAACCCGAAGAAGATTCTCAGTGCTCGCTTAATTTATTGGATGCTGATTTTTATCGATTTCATAAATGAAAATCCTGAGGCCCTTGTCTTGTTGACGTAAGTGTCCTACTCGAAAATTGTCACGTTAGTAGTGTAACGAAAATTGTAAAATTTAATATAGTCCTGGCTGATAATTTCTTCTTTCCTTTGTACTGTTTTTAGTTGACCCGGAAGAGGATTTTCAGTGCCCGTTTAACCCTTTGCACTCGGCGCTATTTTCATTCTAAAACTAAATTTTTCTTCCGTCTTAGAATATTTTCATTTTATTCATACGAAACTGACCCGATTTCCACATATAACATTTAAACGTTTAGTAATCTATGAAATATAAATTTTGTAATGTACCAAATATTTTGTAATATTTTTTGTAATTTCTTTGAAATAATGCCACAGAAATTTCTAGTGGTGCTTCAGAGTCACCCCTCGAGTGCTAAGGGTTAATTTATTGGATGCTGATTTTTATCAATTTCATAAATGAGAATCCTGACGACCTTGTCTTGTTGACCTAAGTGTCCTACTCGAAAATAGTCGCGTAAATAGTGTACTGAAAATTGTGAACTTGAACACTGGTGCTGCCCGGTAATCTCTTCTTTCCCCTCTATCATGATTATTTAATCCTTAAGAGGATTTTCAAAGTGCTCTTTTAATTTATTCCATGTTGATTCTGATTGAAATGGCAACGCAAATCCTGACACTCTTTTGTCTTATTAACCCTCGGACGCTCCTCAAAAATAGTAGCACAGATGGCGAACCGGAAATTACGAAATTGAACACAATGCGTTCCCTGGTAATCTCTTCTTTCCTCTGTATCATGATTATTTCATCCTTAAGAGGATTCCCAAAGTGCTCGCTTAATTTATTGGATGTTTCTTCTTGTCGATTTGGCAAATGAAAATCTTGATGCTCTTGTTTTATTCTCCTTTGTGTGCTCGCATTAACCTATTTACACCGTAAGGAAAAGTTGCAAATAATTTAGAATTACTAAGATCGCAGAGAAACATCCAATTATTCAACAAAATTTCTTTGGGTATATATCACAGAAAGAACAGCTAAAAATTTGGATAGATACACTCCCGCTCATAAGTCTTAGGACACCTCCGGTTTTTAGTGAAACTCTGATATTTCGTATAGATTGTGAACCTTTAACTGTATTAACTACATAATATAAATATCCTCATATGTTCAGCAATAATTACAACTTCAATGTAGTAATTCATTAAACATTATGAAATAGCCACACCAATCACCAGATTTTAACTCCATAGAAAAATTAAGGGATAAACTGGACCAGACAGGTAAGGAACTTTTGCCCTGCTTCGAAAACACATTTATGGAATATTTTGAAACGAGAATGGAATAATATAACAACAGAAAGTATGAAAAAATTAATCACGCGGATGCCAAGAAACGTGGCGAATTCTTCTATGAAAAGAAAAAAATATATTTTTTTACTTCTTAGTAAGATTTTTCAGTATCCTTTCTTTGACGTGTAAACCTTTAAATAAGGAAAAATGTTGATCGCATCCTTCAACGATTATTTCATTTTTACAAAGTTGAGTACGAATATGATCACTGTCCTAGGACTTATGAGCGGGAGTGTACATTCGTGTTAGTTTCATACAGTAAACTTGATGTTAACATCCAGAAAATCGTAAACATCCAGCGTATAAAACTTGAAACCATCTCCATTTCTATTCTTTCAGCAGCGAGAGCACAGTCGGTGTGGAAAGTATTCGTACAGTGGCAAATTGAAAGTAAAACTGTGTTTATTCATGCCAATAATAGATTTTACGCGGAAAAAATTATTAATTCTTAGATGTTTGTAGAATAAATTTTGCGTACACAAAATTTTATTTCCCTTCAGCATTACAAAAGAATCAACAAAAACAGATAAATGTGCAGAAACAGACGCGTAGAAAGATATTCGTACATCTCTTATTTTGTATACTTAATATAGATATAAACACAACGTGACCTCCGAATATAACGAATAATAACAAAGCTGTTTTTTTTTTATTAAGCTATAAAACCCCACATGGGATTATTAGCAGCATACACATGGCTGTGCATGCTAACATTACATTACATAGGTAGCTTATAAACTAGGATTGAGACAATATAATGAACATTTTCGAATACAATATTAACACTAAAGATATAAACAATGAGACTTAAGAAACGAATGTATGAAAAATAGAGGACAAAGAAAGGGTCCGCATAAAAAGGAATCTATTGTATAGGGTGGAAAGAAACCCTTGTTGCAAAGTTTGCGAATCAAAGCGTCTCTATTACTGTCATAGATCGGACATTGCCATAACACATGATTAGGATCCTGTACTAGACAACCACATGGACAACCCGTGTCAGCAGCAAGTCTAATCTTAAAAAGGGAAGCCCCCCGGTTAGCACAGATCACTCGTAGAATTAAAGTCGAAAAGTATGAATATACGCAGTTTTACTTTCAATTTGTCACTGTACGAATACTTTCCACACCGATTGTAACGAGACTCGCCGCGACCCGAAAAGCCAGCAAGCAGAATTCGAAAATGCACGGGGAGAAAGGGCGTTGTAAAAGTTTGTGCGTCTCGAACAGGGAAGCGCCCGGCTCCTCGAAAAGCCATAACGCTGTCCTGAGCATTTCTCTATCTCGGTAGAATATCTGGCACTCGATTGCCCGGTCAGTTCTTCGCGCATATTTCACGCGCGACCGTCTCCACGTACCCGCCAGTCGTAATCCGCGTTTAGAACCCGACACGTACCACCGGATTTTCTTGTGCTCGGCCGCTCGCTTCCGGTTTTATCGAGCCATCTTCGCCAGGCGAGCCAAAAAGAGAGAGAAAAGAGAGAGAGAGGGGGAGCCGAGGCCCGAAAGTGAAATTACGGTTTATCGGATATAGACCAATACGCTCTCCTTCCACCGGGATCGGCCGGGTTAAACGAATCGATCATTCTTACGACGCCCTTTGCCCTCCCACCCTCCCTACGTCTCCCAAATTGTACCTCGGCCCCCGGACCTCTCTTTTCAAAAGCGTTCTAACAAGGAACACGTATCCTTTTTTATCGTGCCGGAGAGTGAAATTTAAGGGGCGACCCACCGAAATGGCTCGGGCTATTCGCGCGAACTATTCAGCATAATTTTCGGAAATATCGTCCCTGCTGCGTTGCGTTGTTAACACTTTCAGTGCCAAACCAGAACCATAAAAAATTCCATGAAATCAAAGTAAGTTATTTAATGAAATAAAAATTGAAAATAATTATATGTGTGATATTGAGTAGACTTCCAACTTTCTTCCATTTTACAGATCCCAATCAAATTTGGTACAATGAGTATATTAACCCCTTGCACTACTATTTATTTTGTGATTATAATAATGACTAGAGATTCTTCATCGTTCAGAATTTCATAGAAAAAAAAGATAGTTTATATTTATTGTATGCCCATGTTTTCTCCAAAGGATATACAGGGTCATCCGTTTTTAAACGGCCAAACGTCAACCAGCTATAGAGGACCCCAAATGAAACAACTTTCACCCCTAACACTTTTTTTTTATTCGGTCTTGATTTTTAGATAATCCCATTCAAAATGTTTACAGCAATACCTAAATATTCAAGGAACGTAACGGGACTCAAGTTTTAAGAATGATTTTAAATACATCTTTTGGGTACGTAGTGTTTAAAATATTTTCAAGAAATCAAGGCGTTGTATATCAACTACAACGAAATATAATTTTATTTCGATTTAAAGGAAATTAATAACGTTCATATTTATTAGACTCTATTCAGAATCTTCATGACGAGTCTGGCTTGTTATTGTTTATTATATTAAATTGTGCTCACCCGTTCTTGCGACAAGTCTGGTTGTGACGCGATCGCCACGAAATTTTCGAGTCGTTGCTTCCGGTTGAAGATCTCGAAGATCGGATCTCGTCTCGAGCTTGGATCCTCGTGTATGGCGAATTAATGAACGGAATTGACGTCACCGAGCCGAGCGTCAACGCGTTCCTCGATATTCCGGTAAAAATAAGCGGCGTTATTTCGGCCGACGATTGGTGGGCAGGTCGCGGCCGGAAGAGCGATCCGGGTTGCTAGTGGAACGGACAAAAGACTGCAGAGCCAACCTGGAATCGAGTTCCAATTCGATTCGAGCCTTGCACTCGTCCTGCCCGAATTTCGGGACGCATTTGCCAGCCTCTGGCTACCGTCGTTCGTGCCCAAAAAATCACGGCAAACCGAGTTACCATCCCGAACACCATTTACCCGGGAAATTATTCAATCGATACTCCAAGGGACAAATAATCCCTTTCACCGATGGTCCTTCGATTTTTGGGACGAACCGCGATTTTCGAAAATTGTTTAATCCGCGCAACCTCGTGTAACTTGTCCAGTAACTGATGCATAAACTTTTCCGTGTCTAATTTTCTTTTTGGTCGCAATGTGCAAAATTTCACTTTTTTATTTTCTCTTTCATGTCATAGTATCCATATTGGTGTTAACGTTACATTTACGTTGATTGTGACAGACTGCGGATGTTTATGCAATTTTTCCAATTTTTATAGAAAAATTTTAAGAAAGTTGAATGAAATAAAATCCTATGTTTAATGGGAACAGCCTTTGCAGATCCAAAGCAAATAAAAATCGTGTTAAATTCTCTCGAAATTTATATTATAGCATTTTTTGAACATTTCCATAAGTCATAAATAAATGCATAAAGATCCGCTGTCTAGTGATAACATTTTTTTGTCAGCTCGACTTGTCTTATTACGTCTTTGCAACTGTTTATAATTGAAAGGTTTATTTGTCTCTAGCGAATTCGTTGTTAATTCGTATCCAAAGCAGGACATCTTCCGTTTTCAAGTTACATAAATCCGTTTGTATTCGAAACAAAAATTTGAACTGTATACAACTAAGATTGGTATTGAATTGCTTTTCGTCCGGCAGAGGTACAATTCGTTATACAGTTGCAAATGTAATTTTTTAAATGACAGCTCGCTAATTCATCAGAAAAGTAATTGAGAAGAAAATATTGGAAATGCAATATCATAGGGAAAAAATACCGCGCGGCAGAGGGAAAATAAAAAATGACACGCGAAATAAGAGTGCGCAGCCAGAGGGTTTTCAGAAGCCATTAATTACAAAATATTGAAAATGCACGCAACTCCTCCTGTGTAGAATTATAAAAAAAAAAATTTCCCACCATATGCTTTGATATTGATTTTGTGGAATCGATTTCACGTCACGGTGTTAAAATTACGACCTAAAAACGAAGGTTACGAATACAAGGATACAGACAAGTTGCATTGTTTTCGGTGGAAACAGTCAATGAAAAATTCAAACAGACAATGTCTGGCCACAACGGTAAACCGAAACGTGATATGTGGTCTGGATAAAAATCTATTAAAAACGTTAACTTTCAACAGTCGAACAGTCCGATTTTCGAGGGAAGTTGTCTCTGAAAATGTGTCGAATATATAGTCTGATCGCTGCTGACCCGTTCTACTTACCGTAATGACTAGACTGCAGATGTGCATCGAAATCCAGAAATTTCGAGAGCAATCTACGGAAAGTAACATCAGAGAGAAAGTCCCGAAATTAAATACGGAAAAACAACACGGCGAAAACGCAGCGTCGAAGATTTTTATTTTTCCATCGCGGATTAAAAAAAGAAAAAAAAGAGAAAGAGAAGTGTGACCACCGGTGTACACGTGCTTGAAATACCACAGGAAATATTCACGATAAAATTTCCACTTATATCTCGATGAACTTTCGACTTATCGTCATTTATATTTATAATAAAATCGATCGTTTACGTTCGCGACGAGTTCAGCGAAAATCCGGGCCGCCATTTTTTTTTAATTACGCTCGGTACGTTGTAATTAATTCGATATTCCGAGTTTACATTACAATCGTGTTACAAACAAGCTTTCTCCCTTAATTGGACGTCACCTTCGCTCCAATTTAAATCACAAGGGCTAATGATTCCGCTAAGCATCACGCGTGTTCGCCAGCTAGGATCATCGATTTTACGGTGAACCGAGCCTCGGCCGTCGAAAAATGTTACCCTGCGCCTTCAATTTATTTTCGTACAAGGTATCGTTGCCTTGCTGCCTTCGTCATTACCATGCTGGGGATCCTCATGCATTTATAGCGAGCCTGGTACGCGTGGATCCGATCAAAACACCAATTTTAATCGGGCGGATAGGCTCCCCGTTCCTGTTTGCTAAAGACTAGTTTGTTGGCTCGACGAATTAATTCGTTGCACTATCTGCAAATTCGTTCACTATTTACGGACAACCGCATTTTACCTGCCAAAATCACGAGCATCGTTTTCTATGCATTTAAAATACGAATCAGGTGTATACAGAATATATTCCTTATAAAAAAGGAAAAATATTATAAAAATATTACATGCTAAATTTAATTTGTACTGGAAACCTGTGCCAGTATTAATTTCATATACATACGAAACTCTTTACAAATTCATTCTCCAATTTCCACTAGCTAATCACCAACAGGGAAGTTCACTAAATTACAGATCCAAAGAAAATGATAATACAACTGATATCAAAGGACAAGCAAAAATCACGAGCATCGTTTTCTATGCATTTAAAATACGAATCAGGTGTATACGGAATATATTCCTTATAAAAAAGGAAAAATATTATACAAATATTATATGCTAAATTTAATTTGTACTGGAAACCTGTGCCAGTATTAATTTCATATACATACGAAACTCTTTACAAATTCATTCTCCAATTTCCACTAGCTAATCACCAACAGGGAAGTTCACTAAATTACAGATCCAAAGAAAATGATAATACAACTGATATCAAAGGACAAGCAAAAATCACGAGCATCGTTTTCTATGCAAATAAAATACGAATCAGGTGTATACAGAACATATTCCTTATAAAAAAGGAAAAATATTATAAAAGTATTATATGCTAAATTTAATTTGCACTGAAAACCTGTGCCAGTATTAATTTTATATACATATGAAACTCTTTACAAATTCATTCTCCAATTTTCACTAGCTAATTACTAGACTGCGGATCTTTATGCAAAATAAAAATTGTCTGCATCGATTACAAGAAATAGAAACCAAGTAGAATGGTATTTCTTCACTTGCTAATTTTGATAGACATGAAATATTATATTGACGTTTAAAATTTTTTAAATTTTCGTACAATTTCAAATTTTATCTACTCAATGTTGAGTATAAATGCATAAAGATCCGCTGTCTACTAATTACCAACAGGGAAGTTCTCCAAATTGCAGATCCAAAGAAAATGATAGTATAACTGATATCAAAGGACAAAAATTGAATTTCTACCAACGAAAATGTACACCATTCCCCACAAATTTTCCAGCACCAATGCTTCTTAACACTAGAACTACCGAACCAGTCACAATGACTAGTTCCTAATTTTTTCTTCCACAATTACTGAAATTATAAAAATGTTTTCACCAGAATTTTTTGAATAAACTTTTTCATTGAAGCACATGTTAGAATAAAAATGGTATTAGGTTTGAATAGATGTAATCTTGTTATCATTACAAAGCAATATTCATCAGTTCTATTTGTTACATGGTAGTTCTAGTGTTAAGGGGATGATGAAAATCCGTTGTACACGCCTAGGCTCGTGTTTAATTTAATCTTTTCAATTTCCCCTAGCAAATTATAAACAAGAAGGAAGACTTCTCCGGATTGCAGACCCGAAGAAAATTACGATGCAATTAATACCGCTGTAGGATAAAAATCGAAAGAACTCGAATGTCCACCGTTCCATCAATTTCCTCCACTTTTCATTTTCTGGAGTTAATCGATTTGGCAAATGAGCGGCTGGGAATCTGTGTCGGCGAAACCTGTGTCGGCGATTTCAATGTAACCCATTCTGTTCACGGTTTACGTTGTCGATCGGTGCGTTACGAAGCAGCGTGTATTCGGATAGGATAGCGTTCGGGATCTGGGAATTCGGTACGAGTGGAAAAAGAAGACTGGAGATAGAGGTGGTTGTAGGAGAGGCTGTAGAGAGAGAGAGAGAGAACGAGAGTGTGTGTGTGTGTGTGTGAGAGAGAGGGGAGGAAAAGGGAGAGAGTGGGAAAACTGGGGGTGGACGAAAGGGATGGTCGAGGAGAGGGGACTCGGTCGGAGGGCAAAAGGGGTGGGAGGATGCAAGGTGCAATCAATAGCGAGATTGCCCTCGCTCGGTAGCTACTCAACGCCAATAGAGGAACGTTATAGAGACGAGCGTGTAGAGCTGTCACGATTGCAGATCCGCCAGTTCGGACCGGGCCGGGCCGGGCCGGGCCGATTTTTGGCTTTAACATCCCCCGACCGACCCCCTTTCAAATCCATATCCGCGCGTTGTTACAACCCCCTTTGTAACTGGACCGAACGAAACCTCCGTGCACTGCTTTTCTTTCGTGGCTTTTTCACGGTTTGAAACGATGCTAGTGGAACTCAATAGTATCCAGGGCCCGTGACATAATTTTGGGCCTGCATACTACATCCATGTGCACTCGTCGTTGAAACCCCCTCTGTAATCAGACGAAAGAGAACCCTTATTGATTCTCTTTTGCTTCGCAGCTCTTTCAAGGTTCGAACCAATGCTTGATGAACACATAGAGAGCGTTAACATAATTTTGGCATAATTTTCTTATATCCACGCCGTTACAACCCCCTTTGTAATCAGACGGAAGAAAACCCCGAGACAATTTTTATTGTAATATATCCTTCGATGAAGAAGTTCAATGGAAACTTTTTCTGAAGAGAACACTTTCGTGTCAGTCATCGCGAAAGAAAAAATAGGGTCATTTTGACTGGTAATTCCAACCCTTAACATCGGGCCGGACTCGATATTCACGTTTACAGTAGTCGTTTCGTATTTTATCGATTCCCATTATATTCGTCGATGGTGTTACAGTTATATGGCACGTAAGAACAATCGTAGCGTATCTTAACAGTTACAAATTAGTAGAGCTACATGATATCTAAAAAATGTACTTCCTTAACCCCTTGCACTACTATTTATTTTGTGATTATAATGATTAGATTAGAAATGCTTCATCGTTCAGAATTTCATAGAAAAAGAAGATATTTTGTATTCGTTGTATGCCTATGTTTTCTCCAAATGATATACAGGGTCATCCGTTTTTAAACGGCCAAACGTCAACCAGCTATAGAGGACGCCAAATGAAACAACTTTCACCCCTAACACTTTTTTTGATTCGGCCTTGATTTCTTGAAAATATTTTAAACAATACTTACCCAAAAGATGTATTTAAAATCATTCTTAAAACTTGAGTCCCGTTACGTTCCTTGAATATTTAGGTATTGCTGTAAACATTTTGAATGGGATTATCTAAAAATCAAGACCGAATAAAAAAAAAGTGTTAGGGGTGAAAGTTGTTTCATTTGGGGTCCTCCATAGCTGGTTGACGTTTGGCCGTTTAAAAACGGATGACCCTGTATATCCTTTGGAGAAAACATGGGCATACAATAAATATAAACTATCTTTTTTTTCTATGAAATTCTGAACGATGAAGAATCTCTAGTCATTATAATCACAAAATAAATAGTAGTGCAAGGGGTTAAGAGAATTTATAGAATTTGGAGAATCTATTATTTTTACAAAAATTATCAAAAATGGAGAGAACATGTTTTAGCAACAATTTTTAGATTGCACAAAGAAGTGCAGTCGTAACACTAGTTTTATGAATTTTCTAAAAATTTTCATAAATTTTTATAACCTTTTTTACAAATGTCCTTGCATCATCGAGTTCCATGTGAGAATACACAAAATACTTTGCAGAAGATAAACGTTTTCGAATGAGATTGCTGAATAATTAATAAGTCCATGAGAAAAATGACGACTTTTTTCCAAACACAATAGATTACAGGTTATTTCGATCACTAATGGAATTTCAGATTTCCAACCGGAAGCAACAACTCGAAAATTTCGTGGCAATCGCACTTCAACGCGTCACAACTAGACTTGTCGCAAGAACGGGTGAGCACAATTTAAAATAATAAAAAGCTTAAGAGAATTAATAGAATCTGGAGAATGTATTATTTTTACAAAAATGATCAAAAATGGAGAGAACATGTTTTAGCAACAATTTTTAGATTGCACAAAGAAGTGTAGTCGTAACACTATTTTTATAAATTTTCTAAAAATTTTCATAAATTTTTATAACCTTTTTTACAAATGTCCTTGCATCATCGAGTTCCATGTGAGAATACACAAAATAGTTTGCAGAAGATAAACGTTTTCGAATGAGAATGCTGAATAATTTAAGTCCATGAGAAAAATGACGACTTTTTTCCAAACACAATAGATAACAGGTTATTTCGATCACTGAAGGAATTTCCGGGAAAAGACCGCGCATTTTCGGCGGAAACACCGCCCCCGCACTATGCTATCCGGAGGTAATTAGGGCGCAATTTGTCAATTCCATAATCGCTGGAACGTCACGCGATTGTTCGGCAATGTGGCGCGATGTAAATCGCCGAAGGATTCCACGGCAAACGAGCCGCGTAATAAGCGGGGAAATTCCATGGCAAACGCGGAGATACAATCTTACAACCTGGGGACACCGAACATCTTACAGTTGAAGCTACGAGGCTGACAATAGCATAATCTCGGAAGGACGTTAAACTAGTTCTTAAGACGAAGACCATTCAACAAGCAAAAGATTTTTACTATTTTTAGAATTCGTGTCCCTTGCAGAATAAAATTCTAAAAAGATCTGACACAACGTGAAGCTCTTCAATAAAATAATAGATTACTAATTGGAAATTCAAGTAGGAAAATCTGAAACTTCTTGTGCTTCGTGAATGATCCCAGTATACTAATTAAGGGTTGATTCACAACGAGGAAGTAGAAAGGACCAAATAAAAATGTACAGTGTATATTAATTGGAATAATTTCTTAAAATTCTTCTCGGATACCAAATGAAGCTCTTTAATAAAATAGTAGATTATTAATTGGAAATTCAAGTTGGAAAATCTAAAACTTCTTGTGCTGCATAAGTGATCCTGGTATACCAATTGAGGGTTGATTCACAACGAGGAAGTAGAAAGGACCAAATAAAAATGTACAGTGTATATTAATTGGAATAATTTCTCAAAATTCTTCTCGGATACCAAATGAAGCTCTTTAATAAAATAGTAGATTATTAATTGGAAATTCAAGTTGGACAATCTGAAACTTCTTGTGCTTCGTGAGAGATCCCGGTATACCAATTAAGGGTTGATTCACAACGAGGAAGTGAAAAGGACCAAATAAAAATGTACAGTGTACATTAATTAGAATAATTTTTGTTAAAATCCTTCTCGGACACCACATGAAGCTCTTCAATAAAATAATAGATTATTAATTGCGAATTCAAATTGGAAAATCTAAAACTTCTTGTGCTTCATGAGTGATCCCGGTATACTAATTAAGGGTTGATTCACAACGAGGAAGTGAAAAGGACCAAATAAAAATGTACAGTGTACATTAATTGGAATAATTTGTTAAAATCCTTCACGGATACCACATGAAGCTCTTCAATAAAATAATAGATTATTAATTGGGAATTTAAATTGGAAAATCTAAAACTTCTTGTGCTTCATGAGTGATCCCGGTATACTAATTAAGGGTTGATTCACAACGAGGAAGTGAGAAGGACCAAATAAAAATGTACAGTGTATATTAATTAGAATGATTTCTTGGGATACTTTACTGAGTGAAATTTCGCAATCGAATCGTCGAAAAAACAAGAAAAATCTCACAGAAAACGTATGAAATTCCCTGTTCGGGATGCACTAATTAAATGACATCTTAAGAGTCTTCTCGAGATTGATATTCGGCGCTTAAGATGTTAACGAACGCCCGACGGGAAATTCTTAACGACAGCAGCGATGATTGTGCGAGGGGCGCAGAGTATGAAAAGGCTGCGGGAATTGCTCTGAAACTGTTCAGAGGAAACGAGACTTTCAGACGAAGCGTATCCAATAAGACACGACACACTCCGAGGGAAATAAAATGAAACAGAGCCGCGAGAGAGCTGCTTTGATTTCTTCACTTTCTTCGGACGCAACGTCCCGTAAATTTTGCTCGGCTCGTCGCTCGTAAATCGAGACCGCGCGCTCGACGATCAACGGATCCGTAAAACGATGCAAAAGAGATCGAGCACCGGCCGACTCGGTCATTACTGGCCTCGCGGATCTTTATGGGAATCCACGGTTGTTGTTTTTTTTTTTTTTCGTTTTCTCTCTTTTTTTTAGGGCAAATCGATGGAAACGGGAATTAGAGGTTTACTGCGCCGATAAACGTTCCTCCCCGGGAAACAGGAGTATCAACCGTGGGATGCGCACCCGGCGAAATTATCTGCCTACGCGACCGTTCGTTCCCGAACGCCGAACACTGTTTGCCAGTCGAGAGAATTGTTTCTGTATCTGTCCTGAAGAAGCGACGATTTTTTGTCAAATTTCTGCGCCGCAGAAATTCAACAATTTCTTGGTTGAACCGGATTCTGCAGTTTCTTGTTGCACTAGAAAATTGCTCTGGGTGGGCCAGAATTGTCCTGCTTGATGTTACTTCGATCAGTGTCGTAGAAGTTGGTGGATAAACAATGCGCAGGGGAAGATGTTAGAGACGTTGATTATAACATTTTGTTTTTATTTTTACCGTTCATGGAGTTCGATGTTTCTAGTAAATTGAAAAGGAGTTACTACCAAAATAGTTCATACGAGAGACATTGCTTGAAGAATAATATTTTAACAGCATCGAAAACCATGTCATATCGATTTTTTAGAAAGACAGGAGACACTAAACAATATTTCTGAAATGATTTACACAAGAGAAGATTTTTGAAGAATTTAAACTGCATTAAAAATGCAGTTTAAATAGTCTGATAAATTTTTTGTTGAATGTATGGTACAAGAAGAACATATTTCCAAAATGTCCCCCCTGGAGAACCATCCCCTAAAATTGCGATCTTCAATTAAAAACCAAGCAAATTGACAATTTAACAAAAGTGGACCTCTTGGAAGGTTTGTACATTTTTTAAAACTTACTTCCCACCAATTAACCCATGTCATATCGATTTTTTACAATTTTTCTGAAATGCTTTACACAAGAGAAGATTTTTGAAGAATTTAAACTGCATTAAAAATGCAGTTTAAATAGTCTGATAAATTTTTTGTTGAATGTATAGTACAAGAAGAACGTATTTTAAAAATGTTCCTCCTGAAAAACCATCCCCTAAAATTGCGATCTTCAATTAAAAACCAAGCAAATTGACAATTTACCAGAAGTGGACCTTTTGGAAGGTTTGTACATTTTTAAAACCTACTTTCTACCAATTAACCCTCCGACGACGTAGTCCGGGTCTGTTTGGACCCAGAATTTCTTTAAATTGATTTTACTTGGCTCGAAAAGGACCAGTTGGTTCAATTATCAGCTCCTTTCAAGGTTCGCCATTATCATTTCGAAGGCGGACGAAGCAGAGTATCGCGGACCTTCCCGAAAGTATGATAACGCGGTCGCGTGTCGTGGAAACGGGGAAATCGTTATGGCTGCCGTTCGATTCGTATTTCCGGCTGTGGAGCGTCTTCGCGACGGTCACCGAGCTACTGAAACGGGATCGGAATTAGGTAGAATCGCGGACAGGTAATGGAATCGAACGAAATTGCGTCGGATATGGCCGCTCGTATCGAACGTATCGCCGTGACGACGTTACCGAGGCTATCCTTATCGCTTTCGGGACCCCACGAAGACATTAACCTATCAACTTCCATGCTCGCCATTTAGGGCGTTCGTCGCAGCCACCCTCTATTTCATTTTAATATTCCTCACGTTTCCGCGACGCTACGCCATTATACACTCCGCGACAAAAAGACAGCACATTATACAAACAAATGGTATTTAGCTTTCCAAGTAGTATATTACATTGTTTGTGACCTGTATACTGCGTAAGAAGAATAACCAATTACTTCAATATGTTTTAACGCACTTATTACGTGAAGAAACAATTTTACATTAAACGAAACATTAAACCAAATTAGCCACCAAAACCATTTAACCAAACATTAAACGAAAAATCGGTGCGTCAAAATGATGAACTGATGAACAAACTAGCTCCTAGAACTAGCATTAAATTCCATGAATTTTGACGTTTCTCGACATTTCTTTCAGAAATTCCAACAGTTTAATTTGTTTTGTTGATATGATTTATAGGCACTTTTCTACTTTTTTGAACTGCAACGTACGAAAATTCTGCGTGTTCGTGCATTTCTGGATTTCATTTTAGAAACAGCTTCTAGTACTAGCATTCAACTTCATAAATCATATAAATTAATTAATCCTTGCTTCAGCGATACAAGTTTGCGGCAATCAGCTTCAGAATTTCATTATTTTTGCCGGTACTCGATTCTAGAAAAGGAAAAAATTTGCCGGTCGCGAGTATGTTAATATACAGTCGGGGACAATATTAACCCTTTGCACTCCGAACCATTCTGGCAGAAATTTACAAATCCTCGTATTATTTAGTATAATTTTGGAACCAAGTAACGTATTATAATGATATTGGACTTGTATGAATTGGTTGACATCGAGGTATATATATTTGCAAAAAAATCAATATTTTATTTAAAGTTGCGCTGGAATAAATTAATTCCCCGTAATCGCGAATAAACTTTAATGTCCCCTGAGAGGGGACAGCGGAGTGCAAAGGGTTAAGTGGACACTTTTAAAAATTGCATAACTCTTTTAAAATTGATCCAAATGACTTGATTTTTTTTAAGATGTTACACTGATTAGTTTGCTAGACAATGAGTAAACGAAAATTTCTTTAGATTGCAATTGGTTCGAATGATAAAAAAATGATGATTTTTTCACTTTTTTATGTAAACCTGTAATGATAATTTAAGAAATGCGTTTTCTAGATTTCGGTAACGTATATGCATACTGAAAATTTCATTGAAATCGGTCAACGTTGTAATGAGGTAGAAACTTTTTAATATTAGAGTTTAAGGGTGAAAGTCGCAGATTTTCGATCTTGCCAGATAATTTCGCCCTTATGTGATCATCTTTAAACGTTTGTACCTCATTACAACGTTGACCGATTTCAATGAAATTTTCAGTATGCGTATACGTTACCGGAATCTAGACAACGCATTTCTTAAATTATCATTACAGGTTTACATAAAAAAAGTGAAAAAATCATCATTTTTTTATCATTCGAACCAATTGCAATCTAAAGAAATTTTCGTTTACTCATTGTCTAGCAAACTAATCAGTGTAACATCTTAGAAAAAAATCAATTTAAAAAAAGTTATGCAATTTTTAAAAGTGTCCACTTAATATTGTCCCCGACTGTATTACTCGCGTTTCCTCGATGTCGCAAACGAGATCCGGAAACGTAGCAGTCTGAAAAATCAGCAGACGCTACGAACGCCGTAAATATTCGCAGTCCATTCACGACAGACTGAACACCTGGGTACGTTTACAAAGATACCTCTCGATCGACCCTTTGATCGTCGTTTGGCGATAGAAGCGACCCATGGCGTTGGATAAAAACGTGTCTCCTACCGAAGGTAGAAAAGTGAGCCGATCGGTAGAACGAGACCGTGGCCATAAAACCGGCGAAAAAACTGCAGAATTAGATAAAACTTGTCGGTTGGCAGGGGGAAGGGGGCAGGAGGAGCAGGAGGAGGGGATGACAGTTTATGGGGTGAGGCGTTTCCCGTGCGACCCGTTTCGCGGGAAGGTATCATCGGAAGGCTATCGATCGCCTGTGCAAAAACCGGCGTTTGTTTGTCTGAATATTGACCGGCGATTCTGCGGCGTGGGGGATTGCGGGACGTTGCTGAATCGTCTCCGGGAATTCGACGGGAAACGTTCCGCGAAAGGTATCTCTCTCGCAGGAAGGGTCTATCGATCGGTATGGACGAACGACGACGACGACGACGACGACGGCGACGGCGACTAGTCGAGCAAAAAGCCAGCAGGTTTCGTTTCGACTATCGATTGTCCTAACGGAATTGCGGGGACACCACCGCCGTTGGATCCGAGCGACGGGAAAATCGTAATCGAAGGAAAAAGAAGGAAAAGCGGAGGGAAACCCGGGCACGGGGAGTTTTCTCTTGTCGGAAACACAGCCGAAGAAGTTCATCGCGATAATGCGGAGGGAGCACGGTCGCATTCATTGCTCGTAGTTTGTTGCCAATTATCCGAAGTGTCCACCGACGTCGCGTTCCAGACGAGGAGCCGTGTCATCGGGTAATATCTGCGCGCAGCTCGCGGACGCAACGACACATGTATACGTGTGTATACCATTCGATGTCTCTCTCTCTGTGTATGTGTGCGTTGCATCGGTGCGATACATGCAACGGCACGCCGGACGTGGAAGAGGAGTGGCCGTGTGCTGCATCGGACAGCTCGCAACTGCGTACACACGTCGCGCACTCGTAATAATCGTTCCCCGAAACGCTGATTCGATTCGCTTTTTTCTTCCACTAGGCGTTTATTGCTCGAGGCTCGCGTCGAAACGCTTTTCTCTCTGCTGAAACCTTTTTCGGTCGCACTTCGCAGCCTTCTGACGCTTCGGATTCGTGTCGGGCGTGTTGCATGGTGGCGCTTCTGCTGTTTAGATAGTCCTTCGAACGCGATATTTTGCGCGGCGGTTTCTGTCCAGCATAACTCTGCATTTCCATACAATCTTCAGACTTGTCACTCTGTTTCGCCCTTCTATTTTTTTCCCTTTTCCTGCATGCCTAGAATGAACCCCCTTAGGATAGTAGCCCTAAAGGATAGTATTCCTAACGGAGACTGGAAAGAACCTTGAAGTACAAGGTCGTTAGTATTTTTGGTTCTCTTGCATTTCTGGGACATTTAGAACGCTATGAAACACCCCTTAATTCCTACAGTGGAATCCTCCCTCAGAATTGCAATAGCCCTTGGAATAGGGGCCCTTTTTTCTATTCTTAAGTACAGGGCCCTTAGTATTTTTGGTTCTTTTGCATTTCTGGGACACTTAGAACGTTATGAGACACCCCTTAAAACCTACAGTGGAATCCCCCCTCGGAATTGCAGTAGCCCTTGGGATAGGAGCCCTTTTTGTCTATTCTTAAGTACAGGGCCATTAGTATTTTTGGTTCTTTTACATTTCTAGGACATTTAGAACGTTATGAGACACCCCTTAATTCCTACAGTGGAATCCCCCCTCAGAATTGCAGTAGCCCTTGGAATAAAGTCCCCTTTTTTCTATTCTTAAGTACAGGGCCCTTAGTATTTTTGGTTCTTTTGCATTTCTGGGACATTTAGAACGTTATGAGACACCCCTTAATTCCTACAGTGGAATCCCCCCTCAGAATTGCAGTAGCCCTTGGAATAAAGTCCCCTTTTTTCTATTATTAAGTACAGGGCCATTAGTATTTTTGGTTCTTTTGCATTTCTGGGACATTTAGAACGTTATGAGACACCCCTTAAAACCTACAGTGGAATCCCCCCTCGGAATTGCAGTAGCCCTTGGAATAGAGTCCCCTTTTTTCTATTCTTAAGTACAGGGCCCTTAGTGTTTTTGGTTCTTTTGCATTTCTGGGACATTTAGAACGTTATGAGACACCCTTTAATTCTTACAGTGGAATCCCCCCTCAGAATTGCAGTAGCCCTTGGAATAGGGGCCCTTTTTTCTATTCTTAAGTACAGGGCCCTTAGTATTTTTGGTTCTTTTGCATTTCTGGGACACTTAGAACGTTATGAGACACCCCTTAAAACCTACAGTGGAATCCTCCCTCAGAGTTGCAGTAGCCCTTGGAATAAAGTCCCCTTTTTTCTATTATTAAGTACAGGGCCATTTGTATTTTTGGTTCTTTTACATTTCTAGGACATTTAGAACGTTATGAGACACCCCTTAAAACCTACAGTGGAATACCCCCTCAGAATTGCAGTAGCCCTTGGAATAGAGGCCCTTTTTTCTATTATTAAGTACAGGGCCATTTGTATTTTTGGTTCTTTTACATTTCTGGGACATTTAGAACGTTATGAGACACCCCTTAAAACCTACAGTGGAATCCCCCCTCGGAATTGCAGCAGCCCTTGGAATAGGGGCCCTTTTTTCTATTCTTAAGTACAGGGCAATTAGTATTTTTGGTTCTTTTGCATTTCTGGGACATTTAGAACGTTATGAGACACCCCTTAATTCCTACAGTGGAATCCCCCCTCAGAATTGCAGTAGCCCTTGGAATAAAGTCCCCTTTTTTCTATTCTTAAGTACAGGGCCCTTAGTGTTTTTGGTTCTTTTGCATTTCTGGGACATTTAGAACGTTATGAGACACCCCTTAAAACCTACAGTGGAATCCCCCCTCCGAATTGCAGCAGCCCTTGGAATAGAGTCCCCTTTTTTCTATTCTTAAGTACAGGGCCCTTAGTAATTTTGGTTCTTTTGCATTTCTGGGACATTTAGAACGTTATGAGACACCCCTTAAAACCTACAGTGGAATACCCCCTCAGAATTGCTGTAGCCCTTTGAATAGAGGTTCCACTTTTCTATTTTTAGAGAGAATTTGCCCTTTTGCATTTCTCGGATCTTTAGAATAGTGTGACGACCCTTGCATTCTGTAGAATGGAATCCGCATGGAATTGTAACCCGCCCCTTGCATTTTCCAAACAGCTTGAAACTGACGTTCCCTTTCTCAAAGAGTCCTTGGAATGGAAGACCTTATTTGTATTCTCAAGGATCCTTTTTAGCACAGCGTTTGTCCCTTTGTATTTCCGAAAGGTTTGTGGAATTTACCACTCTCCCTACCCCCCTTTTCCCGTACTTTAACGCGAGTCTGACTCGTAATGAAGATTTTGGCCTAAACGTAAACATCACGAATCTGACTCGAGGGACCGAAAATCGAGCAGAACGTAAACACTGCGAGAGCCAGACTCACGGAATGATTAACAATAATGTCACAGGTATTTCGGCTAGTTTTGCAGCTGTTTTTGAGCATCACTCTCTTCTGGTCTGTTTACCGCGCGTTGACCCCTAACCTGCTTAGGCACAGATTTCGTCGAGCTAAATGGCAGGGGAAGGAGTTAATAAGGGAGATCCTCAGGATTGTGAAAACACTCCCCCTTGGAATGATAATTGTGCCCATAATTATGAAAGTGGTCTAAGTCATATGTTTCTTTCATTTTTTTACATTGAATAAATTTAGTTTAAAATCATGTCGTGTGAAATAAGTGATAAATTCATTTTTTTTTTAATTTTGACTTGGACCACTTTCATAATTATGGGCACAATTGTATTCTGGAAGGTCCTTGGCAATTATAAACTCCATTTCTCACCTTGGAATTGAAGTAACATTTAGAAGAGCCCTCACAAATCCATCAAACATTCAATTATAGTTCACTATACTTCGGAGTGATACAGTAGAGAAATGTTGCTCGACGGAGAAAATCAGCGGGTCACCAATCCTAGTCGGTACCGCGACACCCGTTGTTTGACTTGAAATATCACCGAACAAACCACACCCCAAGTTATCCACAAGACTGTCACAACTAAACTAACCTAACTTACGGTATATCTAGCACAACCTTCGCTCCGTGTAACTTTCCTAAGCTCTCAAGGAGTATGAATCAGTATTTCTATTCTACTCAACCTCGATCGTAAAACCATTCGCCTTTAACCCCTTCCCTTACGATCAAATTTCCAACTGTGCGGGCCAAAAGCGACACCAAGGTCGGTCGCGCGCAGGGACATAATGTCTTGTTTATGTTTCGCCCGGTAGACTTACGACGTCTCTGAGGCGTCTCATTCGTGTTTGGTCCGATAACCTCGCGACGCCTCTGAGGCGTCATTGTAAGCTAAGAGGTTAAATTCCCTTTCTAATCGTTAAGAAGAAAAAATGATATTCCTCAGACTAAGAAGGTCCCCAGGATACCATTGCAGGGTTAACCCTTAGCACTCGAGTGGTGACTGAAGCACCACTAGAAATTGTTATGGCATTATTTTAAAGAACTTACAAAAAATATTACAGAATATTTGTTACATTAGAAAATTTGTATTTAATAGATTACTAAACGTTTAAATATTATATGTGGAAATTGGATCAGTTTCATATGAATAAATGAAAATATTTTAAGACGGAAGAAAAATTTAGTTTTGGAATGAAAATAGCGCCGAGTGCAAAGGGTTAACATTCGCTTCATACAAACTTTCCCCCCACACCTCGATTAAACAACCATAACACTAGCTTTCACGAGGCGCTGTTCGACGTTCCGCAAACGAATTTTTCGTTTCAACGCGGCGGTTAAGAGCGGCCGTTTCGGAGCCATCATGCACCTCGATTAAACAGCCATAACGCTCTTTATCTTTCAACCTCTCTTCGACGTTTCACAAACGAATTTTTCGTTTGAACGCGGAGCGAAGGCAGGAACGGCCGTTTCCCGTGCTTCTCGGCAAGTTTAAGAGCCCGTTTCCGCGTCTTCAACTTGATAGTTCGCCGGACGACCCGGTTTCCGCAGCCCGCGAGTACACCGAGCGCGATTCAATGTTTATCGAAGGAATAAAAAAGGAAAATACGCGGCCGCTGCGTCGAGGAAGAAAACTTTCTCGATAACGGAGCGAGCGTAATCTTAACGGGGCGTACACACCGGTTCTGGCCTTTTCCAGCCTCTTTCGCAGCTTCGAGTCCACCCTCGGGGATATTCGTCTAAATTATTCGCTTTCCTCGCGCGTCCGCCTTTCTCTTTCAACCGGTAACGACAAAACATTTTTCCTTCGAGGTTCCTGTACCGGCTATCTCTCTCTCTCTCTCTCTCTCACTCTCTCTCTCACTCTCTTTCTCACTCTCTCTTTCTCTCTCTCACTCTTTCTCGGACAGAGTTTCTCATTTTCGACGCGTCCCGACGAAATTCCCGACTCGAAATACACTCCGCGACAAAAAGATAAGTAGCACATTATAGAAATAAATGGTATTTAGCTTTTCAAGTAGTATATTACATTGTTTGTGACCGGTATACTGCGTAATAAGAATAACCAATTACTTCAATATGTTTTAACGCATTTATTACGTGAAGAAACAATTTTATTGGAGAATGTGTAACCTTGACAACATATTTCAAGGTCATCAAAATCGGTGAGGAAGCCCATAATGTAAATATTTACCAAATAATGTTAAGTAGTCAGTTTTAGTGCTTTGTAAATCTAGTCTTAAAGGGACATTGAAGTTGCAAAATATGAAAGAAAACCTTGCATCCAATATTCGACACACAAATAATAATCCTACATTACAAAATACTAATGTAAAGTGTACATATTAAAAATAAAGTGTATATATTATTTAAAAAATTGATACAAATGTGGATAGACACGTTCTTGTTATTCTTCTAAAATAATGTTAAGTAGTCAGTTTTAGTGCTTTGTAAATCTAGTGTTAAAGGAACATTGAAGTTGCAAAATATGAAAGAAAACCTTGCATCCAATATTCGACATACGAATAATAAAATATAATACTAATGTACTACAAACTACATTATAAAATACTAATGTAAAGTGTACATATTAAAAATAAAGTGTATATATTATTTAAAAAATTGATACAAATGTGGATAGACACGTTCTTGTTATTTTTGTAAAATAATGTTAAGTAGTCAGTTTTAGTGCTTTGTAAATCTAGTGTTAAAAGGACATTGAAGTTGCAAAATACGAAAGAAAACCTTGCATCCAATATTCGACATACAAATAATAATCCTTCATTACAAAATACTAATGTAAAGTGTACAAATTAAAAATAATGTGTATATATTATTTAAAAAATTGATACAAATGTGGATAGACACGTTCTTGTTATTTTTGTAAAATAATGTTAAGTAGTCAGTTTTAGTACTTTGTAAATCTAGTGTTAAAGGGACATTGAAGTTGCAAAATATGAAAGAAAACCTTGCATCCAATGTTCTACATACGAATAATAAAATATAATACTAATGTACTACAAACTACATTATAAAATACTAATGTAAAGTGTACTTACTTCTGAATCTTCTGTACCCTCGTCGGATCCACAGCACACAATTATTGACTCACGAGAATAGAATAATCTCGTCCGAATAACTGAACAACAATCACTAAACACTACACAACACACTTAACGAAATCGTGACAGTAGACGAGAAGATGTTACTCCGACCACGAATAAAATAATACTGCGATTTTAACCGTCCCCCTCCCACGGACGTGTGATACGAAAACAGGGAATTCCGGGAAATAGGGTCGGCGCCCCGCCATAATTTTTTTTACCTCGGTTTTGTATCTAGTGTTTATAGACCCTCGGCGTCTAACCTTCCTACGATAACCTGACCGTACCCCCCCCCCGTTTAAGAGATCATTGTTAAAATCGCAGTATTAGTTTGTTCGTGGTCGGAGTGAAATCTTCTCGTTCGTTATCACGATTTTATAAAATGTGTTGTGTGTGTGTTGTTTAGTGATTGTTGTTAAATTATTCGGACCTATTATCCTGAGTCAATAATTGTGTCCTGTGGATCCGACGGAGGTACAGAAGATTCAGAAGTAAGTACACTTTACATTAGTATTTTATAATGTAGGATTAGCATTCGTATGTGGAACATTGCATAACAAGGTTTTCTATCATATTTTGCAAAGTATATTAACGATCATTAATGATTTGGTATATAGTATAATTTAACGTGGTTCAAATAAGATACTACTTTAAATCAAATATTTTTATTTTGATAACCAGATAGATAAAATGAAATATTTTTATTTTGTATTTCAAATATTTCCTTAGAATGAAAATAAGTTGAGCAAGTAGTTAATATTATAAATTATAATTTTTAACATGAGAAGCTATAATAGTTAGCAAAGTATTATTTGTAGTTTAATTACGAATATGTAACATGTTGATAGACAGACTAAAATATCGTAATAACATTACAGGCAACAAAATATCATGAAAATATAAGTTACTGTCAACTATTTGAAATACTATTTTACACAGTCCTACACACACCTACTACACTCCGATCACAATTTGAGATGTTGAAACTTTTTTGCGAATATCTCGGAAACTAAAGCTGAGCGGCGGTAACATGTATAGGAAAAAGTTGTTCAGAATGATGACCTTGACAACATATTTCAAGGTCATCAAAATCAGTCAAGAAGCCCCTAATGTAAATAATTACCAATCAAATTTTCCAAGTCGATTGTCACAGACTAAAGTTATATAGAAGGGGTATTTCCAGGAGTATTGTATTATTTATTTGGCGCCTTGACGCTGACTGAAAGCAAACAATTTTGACTTTGTGCTATCATTTGGACGCAGCAGTCAGCACTACTGTTTACGTTTTTGGCTTAATGTTCAACCTATAAACAGAAAACGAGTGTTTACCCTGAACAGATACAACCTATTACTAACTGAACAGTGATATATAATACGGGAATTTTTGTTATTCGATTATACTTGCGAGAATTAACAAAATTAAATAATCTGCTATCTTTTTGTCGCTGAGTGTACATGAAAGAATAAGTCGAAAATATAGAATAAAATTTGTTCATCCGAAGTTTCGTTGTCGAGAAAATCGAGTTTGAAATGCAGCATGCTATTCGATAGGAATTGTCTGACGCGTCTGATCATGGCCAGCCAAATCTACTTCCTGCATATACTAAAGCACACAAACTTGACAGATCCTCAAAGTCGATTTTCTCGAAAACAAAGCCTCAAACGAAAAATGTTTATTCTATATTTTCGACTTATTCTTTCATGTAGAATCATTGCGAGAATTAACAAAATTAGATAATGTGCTATCTTTTTGTCGCGGAGTGTAGGAAACACTCCTCTTAAAAACGAAACGATCTCTATCTTGACCCGATCCTTCCTCTCCACTCTTTCTCGAGCTCCGCCGACAATTCCGACCGGAAACCGGGCCGGTTTCTCATGCAAAATTGAAGCGAGGACTGCAAAATAAAATCGCATCCCCCCCACCCCCTTCCGGTGAACGGAGTGTGACGGGAAATCGAATTTGAATATGCGTCGGGCACTCGATTGAATAGAGTGAACGGGTTTATGTTTGTGTTATGTGCTGCTGGGAGAGGCTATGGTTGCGCTTACTGGGCGATAGTGGCAGCTACGTTTCTGATTCGATGGATTTCTCGCGTTAGATTTGGCTGCGATATTCGAAACCGTTTTTTCAAATGAAGAGGATGGATAGTAGACTCTAGTCGATCGCGTTTGAGTAATTTGAAAGGGAAATTTTATTTGCGGTTATCTGTCTGTGTCTACTCATCTTTTTCGAAAAGATTATTCCTAATTCTTTATGGAAGTCTGTAAGTTCGATCTATATTTAATTTTCTCAAGTTTTGCAAAAGTAAGTCGATGTACTTCGATCAACCCTACTCGTAATTACATGCCAAGTCAAAGCCAAAGATAGTTCCTTGTGTTAACATTCTCTAAATTACATCGGATCAAAGCTGACACTTGATTAAGGACAAAGAAGTCTGCGACAAGAAACAGTATTGGAAGGCTTGCTTGTCGATCAAGTTTATGTGTACAAGCATCGTCAAAGTGTTTTGTACTTCGTTCGAAAATAGTAGAACAGCTTTAGACTTCTACTTTTTTTGAATGATTATAAATTGATCGACAATATGTTAGATATTAATTCAAATTTATTCGTGAATTAATTAATGTTACAAATTAATTCGTGGCCCTCGAAATCAATCATTAGTCATTTATTTCAGCTCTAAATCCTTGAAGCACCAAATTGAAATAATTCTTTCATACTACTCGAATTTTTTTGAGAAGTTCGAACAATTGGATCACTACATAGCGCGAAAAAAAATATGTTTGATTAAAATTGCAATTGGTCGTAATTGCAAAGAAAGTACTAACAGTTGTGTTTCGCAACTTTTTTACGCGGGCTTATATTAAAAATTTTAACCCTTTGCACTCGAAGCTATTTAAACTCCAAAACGAAACATTTCTTTCGACGTAGAATATTTTCCTTTTATATATTTCTTTCTAATGCTATACATACGAAAATGGTTCAATTAACTCGTACAATACTGAAGTGTTTAGTAATTCATTACATGCAAACGAATTTAATAATGTAAAAAATATTTTGAATAATTATACAGCAATGTTTAGTGGTGCCTTACAGTCACCATTCGAGTGTTAAGGGTTAAAAGTACGTTTTGTACATCTGTATCAATTATACATACTCTGAATACTTCGTCTAAATCGGTCAACGTTGCAATATGTATATGTACGAATATCTACAATTCATACAAATCTACAAATCGTACTTTATAAATTTTCATTATAAGCCTACATAAAAAAGTTGCAAAATAGAACTTTTATTGAAATTTTTATTGAAATCTTTGTAAAAAATTGTTTCACTGTACATAGCGAATCAATTCTAACTCCATAAAAAAAAATCGCAAGTTGCATGGTCCAATATCAACAAAGTTACGCGATTTTCAAAAGCGTCCGAATACGAGTGGGAGTCACTGTACGCGCAAAGATTATTACGACTGTGCAAACAAGATTCGTCCTAGGGGCTGGAATTGTTGGATGGCAATGTGAATCGAGAGGGAGAAATATTTAGCCAAACGAAAATACATTTCGCGGAAAGAGTTCGCCAAATAATCTGATCGAGTTAGCGGCAACACGGAAGCTAAGGTTCGCAATTCGCGAGTTGCACGCAAAGCGAGCCGCTCGCTGCCAGTTAGAAGCCTAACTATCCCCGACGTTTAATCGTTAAACCGCCCGCCGCGCGTAAACTCTCGTGTTCTCCGTACCTGACGAACTGCAAACTGGTTCTCCTGTTCGCAGCTCGAACCCGGGGGTTCAACAGCGAAACGTCGAGTTTCCCTCGTTAACGTTTTTAACGGAGCATAAGAGTTTCGGGACAGCGAAACTCGGCGAGGAGAGAATGAGAGAGAAAGAGAGAATGAGAGAATGAGATGTCGAATGACGAACAAACGGTGAGTAGAACACCGTACAACCCTTTTGCCGAACAAGATTACTCGCTGGGATCATCTCTGCACAGTTTTCGCGGTTGTTCAAAGTAATATACAATAAACATGCAATAATATTTCTTAGTTTAACAGCAGTATAACGTTTTCATTCAAAATCGGACATTTCATACGCAACAACCTAATATAGTTTTATCTCCGTAACTGTCGCAAAAGTCTGTACCATAATTGTCCAACTTTACACACGCTCGGTGAGACTCACACTAATGTAAGCGATGCAAGAGATTGGAACTTTTCCAATTTATTTTTTATTGTTGAGAAACTTTTACCATCATATTCGTCTCGTTTTTTCTCATTAAAATCACACCAAACACGATATAGTTACGATCATAATTACCTTTGTAATAAGTAGACTGCGGATCTTTATGCAAAATAAAAAATGTTTGCACCGATTGCAAGACACAGAAGCGAAACAAAAATTTCTTTTCTTCTTTCAATTACTTATTAAGCTGAAACTAATACGCTGATGCCCTTAAATCTTTTTAATACGTTGACTAGTTTAACACTTTGACTGCCAAACTAGAAGCCTAAAAAATTCCATCAAATCAATGTGTTATTTAATGAAATAAAAATTGAAAAAAATTATATGTATGATATTGAGTACAAACTGGACTGAACTGAACTGGACTTCGACTTTCTGGCATTTTACAGATCCTAATAAAAGGTACAATTAATATATTACCGTAAAAATTCATTTTAAAACTTGGACAAATAATTTCGTCACCCACGTATGGGTGACATGGCAGTCAACGTGTTAAATCGTGCTTACCCATTTTTGTCATAAATGCATAAAATCCGCAGTCTAGTGATAAGCGATTAAAATTGCATGCGTAAAAAAGGACCGTGAATGGAAGAGATAGAGAGGCAGGGTCGAACCTCAGTCCCTCTTTCTTTTTCAATCGTTATCCTCCTCTACGTGCGGCATACTACAAAGAACGTACAGTAAGGAGCAAAACTGAACCAATAACCACAAGTTTTGTATAAATCATTATTTATTGCTAGGTATATAGAAGAATAACAAAAAATCAACATTATAATTGTTTTTGTCATAGTTAGAAGTGACTTAAGAAATTTTGTTCAATAATTAATGTCTCCTCCATTAGCAATGACGACAAAAATAGATTGACTCGGTTTTGCACCGGTCCTTACAAGAAATGTTTACGTGGATTTTTTGTTATTCTTCTATATTCCTAGTAATAAATAATGATTTATATACAAAACTTGTGGTTATTGGTTCAGTTTTGCTCCTTACTGTATATAGACCATATTAGGTACATAAAATGAGATAAAATGTTCATAACTTCTTTAATAATAATGTTGGAAACGAATAGAGTTGGCTGTACTTTTTGCTACTTTTTAAGAAAATTAGTAGACAGCAAAAAATTAGTAGAAAGTATGCCAAAGCGAATTAGTGCAGTTTTACAAGCACAAGGGTTGTGGACGAAATATTAAAAATAAATGATATATTAAATATTGCCAAGAATTGGACATGGTGCAAAACCGAGTCAGTCTATTTTCGTTGCCATTGCTAAACGAGGAGACATTAATTATTGAAAAAAATTCTCAAGTTACTTCTAACTATGATAAAAATAATTGTAATGATTTTTTGTTATTCTTCTATATTCCCAGTAATAAATAATGATTTATATACAAAACTTGTGGTTATTGGTTCAGTTTTGCTCCTTACTGTATATAGACCACATTAGGTACATAAAATCAGATAAAATGTTCATAATTTCTTCAATAATAATGTTGGAAACGAATAGAGTTGACTGTACTTTGTGCTACTTTTTAAGAAAATTAGTAGACAGCAAAACATTAGTAGAAAGTATGCCAAAGCGAATTAGTGCAGTTTTACAAGCACAAGAGTTGTGGACGAAATATTAAAAATAAATGATACATTAAATATTGCCAAGAATTGGACATGGTGCAGAACCGAGTCAGTCTATTTTCGTTGCCATTGCTAAACGAGGAGACATTAATTATTGAAAAAAATTCTCAAGTTACTTCTAACTATGATAAAAATAATTGTAATGATTTTTTGTTATTCTTCTATATTCCTAGTAATAAATAATGATTTATATACAAAACTTGTGGTTATTGGTTCAGTTTTGCTCGGCAGACCCGACAATACGACAGTTACGGAAATACTGTCTCATCTTTTCTCCATGTTTGTGAGGTCGATTGGCATTTGGGAGAGGCTGGATCAGACGGATCTTCGGGGATCGATGGATCGGGGATAGCCGTCGAAGGGCGAGAATTTCGCGGCGGATCGTGAATCGCGTCGTGGAAACGGAGCTGCGGACCGACGCGCGACGCGGCGTCGGCGTCGGCGTCGGCGGCGGCGCATCGCGTCGCGATTATCAACTTATGTGGGCGTAGGAGGCGGCGTGTATACGTAGCGGCTCGTCCGAGATCCGGTGCAGGTGCACCGGATGGCTGGGATGACCGGCGCAGTTTCAGTTGCAGTTGCAGCCTGTCGCAGCCAGCCGGTCATCGCTTCTCTCCCCCAGCGTGTGCGTGCGTGTACGTGCACACATTCGACCAGCTTGTGTTCGCACGCGCGCGCGCGCAGACACGGAGACGGATATGTACAGCGCGTTGCAAATTCGACCTCCCAAATTTTGATAATATATTCCACGGACTTGCATAAGATAAATATTTTTTGCAAACACAGGCCGTTCGACGCTTCGTGAAATGAGCTGTAGACGAATGGCACAATTAACCCTTTACCTTACAAGTTAATCAACCCGACGTTTATCAATCATACCTTGGCGACGTATATAGAGAAATCATAGTAATTTTATCGCATTTCATGTTCAGAATATGAACGGAAATTTTCATTGATCCGATATAATTCTGTTTTATTTTATTTTAGCGGTACTTTGTTATGTCTTATTTTATGTACACTTTAAAGATCCGTTTGAGGAACCTCACACACACAAGAAATTTTTAGTATTATAGTATATTATTGCAGTATTATTTTATTATGTTTTATATTCGAACGCTCTTTAGACTACTATAACTTTTTTTAAAATTGGATCAAACAACCTGACATTTTTTAGCAATTAGAAGAATTGGTTTTCCAAATTATGTGCAAACGAGATTTTGAAAAAATTGCAATTGGTAAGAATTACATGAGAAAATAAAAATGGCACTTTTTACAACTTTTTTTATTTGAGCCTATAATGAACATTTAAAATATGCGTTTTATAAATCTGTGTTAATTGTACGCATGCTGAAAATTTCATTGAAATCGACTAATAAACACACGAGCTGCAAATAGTTAAAATTGGTGTAAAATCGTAGTTTTTTACATTTTTACATTTTACTTTTTTAAAATCCACAAATTCTAACATCTTTAGATGCGTGTCGTTTTTACCTGCATCAACTGATTTCGATGAAATTTTCAGTATGTTTATAACTAACACAGATCTACAAAACGCATATTTAAAATTTTCAATACAGGCTCAAATAAAAAAGTTTTGGAAAGTGCCTCTTTTATTTGCTCTTCTAATTCCTAGCAATTGCAATTTTTTCAAATTCTTTTTTGCACTTCATTCCGTAAACCAATTCTTCTAATTGCTCAAAAAATTTCTGGTCTTCTGGTCCAATTTAAAAAAAGTTATACTGTTTCAAAGGACGTTCGAATACTTTCGCGAGCCTGTGTGTACGTCACCAGGCTTGGTGACATATGTGCCCATAATTATGAAAGTGGTCTAAGTCAAAATTTAAAAAAAAATGAATTTATCACTTATTTCACACGACATGATTTTAAACTAAATTTATTCAATGTAAAAAAAATGAAAGAAATATATGACTTAGACCACTTTCATAATTATGGGCACAAATGTAGAGACATCACTGTATTTCGTCTAAATATGTAGCGATGAAAAATAATTTGTATTGCTTTAAAATCAATATTCTAGGGACTGAATATATCAGCACAACAATTCTACGAATACTTTAAAGATGCACAGTGTGAATGCACAGTACACAGAACAATTTGAAAGAATATGTTACGTGACTACAGTGACTGGTATAGACTAGAAATGAAACGACGATCTTCATGGAAGTAAATTGAGAAATTTGCAAAAGATAGACTTGATTACTTCGACTTCTGTGTGGTTCACATGCACGCGAAGATGTCGTCTCCCTGTTGAGGCAGTTTGCCGTCGTTGTAACCAGGTTGACATATTTTTGACTTGATTACAAAGTCAGTTCGATGGCAGTTAGGTTCATTCAGATGGCTCCGAAGTTTTGTAAATGTACACCGGAGGGTTGTAAGCGAAGTTCCAGCTCTGATAGTTCGAACTATTTCGAACTCGAATTTATTGTTCGGTATAGATTGAACTTCGGATTACGCCGGCAGGTGATTTCTGACTTATTAGTTTTTACGATTTTCGTTTCGATGTTTTCTTTTTTTTTTTAATCCTCTTCGTAAAAATCCCTCTTGAATTTGTATACAGTGTTTGTGACATATTTACTCGGACTACGTAAAAATTGCAAGCGTAGCGGGAATGAAAGTAACGAGATCCGTGCATAAATAAAATTAACGTGCCAGTTTATTGGCTCCCTTTGTACTAGTTCCATGACCACAGTGCGAAGAATTTTGACCACGTGGCAGGCTGCAATTATTTCGCTAGCATCCCCGCGTTTCGTTAATCTGCCGTAATCCGACTGGGTTCCGCTCGTAAATAAATGAATAAATAAATAAATAACCACACCGCGCGCAGGAGAGCCCCGTTAGCGCTGATTAATAATGGTTATGTACTCTTCACGGACAATATCATTGTATTAACCGAGTCGTAATTAACGCCGTTCATGCCACAGCCGACGGACTTTCTCTCATGACGCGTTTCCGCGTCTTCGTAATATTGTATTTACATATAATTAATGTAACCTGTGTTTATTATCCGGCCTACTGTTCTACAATGTACTAAAAGCCATTTCATACACGACAAGGGACACGAAGGCGAGAACTATGTATATATTAAAATAAATTATAGATAAATAAATTGATATAATAATATTATTTGAACATTATTTCAATGCAATTTGAATACTAATATTATTCAAATTACAGTTAAACATTACTATCACTGAAATAATATTAAAAGTAGTTGAGGTTTAAGCGATGTTGGTTGGGACTCGTCGAGAGATGGGTGACCGCATAGGTGTGAACCTATAGAGGATTGTTGTAACCCTGAGGGGAACAATAATAAAGAATTGTTACCATTAAAAGGGATAACTTACGATAGAGAAACTACGTTGCTTATTAGTAACGTATACTCTCCAATATTAAACGTAATAGTAGTAATAGTAGTGCTTATTGATACAATAATATTATTTGAACATTATTTCAATGCAATTTAAATATTTAAAGAAAAGACGTTTCTTTTCTTTTTTTTTAATATTATTCTAATAACAGTTAAACATTACTATCGCTTAAATAATATTAAAAGTAATTAATAAAGGGGATAAATAAGGTGGAGCGGGGTAAGTGCACCCCAGTTTTTAGTAAGTTTCACTTTCAACCCAAATATCTTGAATTTGTTTTATAATAATTTAACATTTATTGATATCTTGAGTTCTTGAATACTTGAGTTAATACTGTTTAATTAACATTGGCAATAATCCCAATTCCACTTGTATATTTTAATTTTTTAAGAAAATTGTAAATAATTGCAACAACTGTACACTTTCCCAGAAAATGGGGGGCAAGTGCACAATCGACAGTTGAAATCTATTTGATGCCTTATATTGTATGCTACGAGGCAAGAGCATAACTATTGATACATACAGTGAGTAACGAAAGTATTCGAACGCCCTTTAAATCTATCTCTTATATTTTAAATTTTCACTACAGGTTCAAATAAAAAAGTTGTGAAAAGTGCCATTTTTATTTTCTCATGTAATTCTTACCAATTGCAATTTTTTCAAAATCTTTTTTACACATCATTTGGAAAACCAATTCTTCTAACTCCTCAAAAAAGTCAGGTCGTTTGATTCACTTAAAAAAAAAAGTTATACTGATTTAAAGGGCGTTCGAATACTTTCGTTACTCACTGTATGTCTGCTACAAAATGCTTTTTACCGCATTCAAATATGTTGTTTCGTTTTGGAGTAAAGCAAATAAATAATATAAATAAATGAATACAAAGGGATTAGTAAAATAAGATCAATATAAAAAGAATAAGAGAGTCCGTATAAGAGTCTCTTATATTAATAAGAGTCCGTTTATGCATTTACCCCACTCCACCTTAATAGATAAATTGTGATTTACGATTCGAAGAAAAAAAAGAAAAAAATTGGCAAACCTGACCAAAATAGTAGAGCATTCGGTTACGCCGGTGCAAAGAGATGGTTTGCTAAGAGCATCGAATTGCGAAACGCGAACCGCCGGAAACAATTACGAGGAAACGGAGGCTCTCGGAGTACGCTCGCAGAATCCGCGATGATCGCAGCGCGTGCGAATTCTCCGCTTCGAGTCGGAAGATCACGGGACGAGTCGCCGGAGTTTCATGGCAAATGGAATCGCTCGTAAATCCGCGGTTAGCTTGTCAACCATACTAACCGGACCAGCACGCTCGTGCGATTTCTATACCCCCGTTTAATCGGAAACGTTTTACGCGATGTTTGATAGAGAGAATCATTTAAACCTGTTACTTCGTAAAACATTAATACCGCTATTTCCGGAACGGCCCCGATAGTAATAACAATTTTCCACCGTTCTCGACGACCATCGAAGATCCGTCAAACTACACTATTTCATCCCTTCCTTCCACCCCTGCATTCGCTATTTAGACTCGCTAGATCGCCGAGTCCACTGAAAAAAAAAAAAACGGCGCAATAGTGGCTTTACGGCTCGTAAATCGTGATTACCTGACGCAGCTCTATTCGGGGCTTCCGGGCGTGTTCGGGACTATACCGACGGCGTATATTCACTATAGCGATCACGCAACGACGCGTTCACGTCTCCACAGTCGACTGGGGTGAGCCTCCTTTACCAGATAAAGCAGGCGAGGCTGATTTACCAAGTAAACTTTGCCTAACACGTAAATGTATGTTCAGCCAGGAACCCGAAACATTGATGATCTTTGGGAATTTTTTTCTCGGAAACAGTGAAACCTAATTGGAAAATTGTCATTGCATTCGAAAGGATATGGTTTCGAGAATATCTCATAATTTTTTTTATTTCAGAATATCGATCGAGTACAGAGTTATGGCTGATTTCCCAGAGGGTCTACTGAAAAGACGTATTTATTGAGTGTTTCTTATTATTGACTAAAAACGAGCGATTCTATTGTTGGAAACAATACCCTTTGAACTTAGGCCAAGGTCTAGAAGATAAATTATCCCCAAATAATGTATACATGTAATGTATACCCCGTGAGGCCTCGGGCGCCGAGGAGTTTAACGTGACACGTCTCCTGGACGATATATGTCGCTGGCAAGGCCCCTGTTATCGACATAAGGTGGAGTGGCTCTTATTAATATAAGAAAGGGACTCTCTTATTAATATAAGAGACTCTTATTCTTTTTATATTGATCTTATTTTACTAATCCCTTTGTATTCATTTATTTATATGATTTATTTGCCTTACTCCAAAACGAAACAACATATTCGAATGCGGTAAAAAGCATTTTGTAGCTGACATACAGTCGAGTCGGAAAGTAAGTTAACGACTGGTGTATGCAGGCAAATGAATATGAGATGTTTTTAATCTTTAATAATGATAATATATGTTTTACTAACATATTTGTTTATTTCCTTACACCTCCTAAATAAAAACAATACAATAACTTGATTTTATTCATCATATTCATTGCCTACATATCACCAAATGTTAACTTACTTTCCGACTCGACTGTATGTATCAATAGTTATGCTGTTGCCTCGTAGCATACAATATAAGGCATCAAATAGATTTCAACTGTCGATTGTGCACCTGCCCCATTTTCTGGGAAACTGCACAGTTGTTGCAATTTTTTACAATTTTCTTAAAGAATTAAAACATACAAGTGGAATTGGCATTATTGCCAATATTAATTAAAGAGTATTAACACGAGTATTCGTTGATATCAATAAATGTTAAATTATTATAAAACAAATTCAAGATATTTGGGTTGAAAGTGAAACTTACTAAACACAGGGGTGCACTTACCCCACTCCACCTTACGTCGAGAATTCACTGTATTTCGAAAAGTTGTTCGCTGAGAGGTCCTCCGGGGGAATAATTTATAACTTGGTAACAATTTGATATTTTCAAATAAAAAAATTACCCACTATTCTCGAAACTAAGCCAGTTCGGACAGAGGAACGGTTTTTGGACGCGGTCTCACGGTTTCCGAGAAAAAAAAAATGTCGTATTCTCTCGGTTTCCCGATTCGCAACCGGTTAATTACCGAACCGAAAAAAAACACGACCGCCAGCTGTTCCATGGTTCATCCCGCTAATTGGGCCTTAAGTTCTCGGCGCTGGTTCGCTAATACGGTTGGGTAATGCGGAGTCAAAGGCGAGCGGATCAAAGCGCGCAGGTTCATTAATCTCCGTAGCTAATCAGGGAACGGGGGGTGGAGGGGGGGAGCAGACAATTGTTTACAGGGGACGCACTGATTGCTCTATCCGGTCGGAACCGACGCGACACGCTCTGCGGGGACAGGGCATTTCGGGTACATCCGCGGGTCCGTGTGCTCCAGCACGAGAGAGACCCGTCTTGGGACCGATAACCTGCCAATCGATTCCTCGATCATGAATACCCTCATGGCCGCGTTTAATGGGGAGTGATTGCGATCCGGCGGGAGCCAATTATCATCTAAACAGATCAAACATTCCGCGCATCGAAAGACTTGCTTTGTCTTAATTATCGAATGGCTTTCCTGAAGGAGAACGTCGTTTTAACACCTCATCGTTGAACAACGGATTTTATTCATTCAGAACATAAAATGAATAAGTACAATTTAAAACAGTAAAAACATTAGAAGAATTTAAAAATATCGTTGGACCATTGTCAGCTTGTTAACCCCTTGCACTACTATTTATTTTGTGATTATAATGATTGGAAATTCTTCATCGTTCAGAATTTCATAGAATAAAAAAGATAGTTTATATTTGTTGTATACCTACGTTTTCCTCAAAGGATATATATCAACTACAACAAAATAGAATTTTATTTCGATTTGAAGGAAATTCATAACGTTCACATTTATTAGACTCTATTCAGAATCTTCATCACGAGTCTAGTTCGTTATTGTAGGGCAAGGGGTTAACACTAGAACTACCAAGCACTAAATGCAACTGGCACACATTGCCTTATAATAACAACAAAATACGATTTGTTCAGATTTCGTATCAGTTTTGTTTAAATATCTACTTTGATACAGAAGTTTATTAAAAAGTTTTCTCGTGGAAACATATTTATAATATCAATATCTGTAAAAGAAAAAATTAGGAGGAAGTCATTTTGACTCATCCGGTAGTTCTAGTGTTAAACATGTTAGGAAAGAAAATAAATTTCTATTTCGCTCCAGTTTGTTGCAATTCAGGTAGAACAATTGTATTTCGCATGAAGATCCGTTATCTATTTATCGCAAATGCATGCAAAAATTAAGCCTTTGGTGTTGCCAGCATTAATGGTAAGTTCTAGAGCCGATTTAATAGCAAACGCTTCGCTGTAGAAGATAAAGTATAAGTCGTGGAGTTTATATTATATACAGGGTGTTTGCTAACTGGTGGTACAAGCGAAAAGGGGGTGATTCTATATGAAAGAATAAGTCAAAAATATATAGAATAAACATTTTTTCATCCGAAGTTTCGGTATCGAGAACATCGAGTTTGAAATGCAGCATGCTATTCGATAGGAATTGTCTGACGCAACTGTCTGATCATGACCAACCAAATCTACTGCCTGCATATACTAAAGCACACAAACCCGACAGATCTTCAAAGTCGATTTTCTCGAAAACAAAGCCTCAAACGAAAAATGTTTATTCTATATTTTCGACTTATTCTTTCATGTGGAATCACCCCCTGTACCACCAGTTACCAAACACCCTGTATAACTAAACGCACAGCCATCCACTAGGAACAATGATCGCAAAGATCCCCTAAGAACAAGTATAATATAATAGAAGGTGGATTAGCAATCGCCTAAACCTAACGACACTTCTTATACAGTCCTCTAATTGTGGGGTTACAAAAAATATTTTGTATGCTATTTGAATGGTTTGAAAAAACCATTCTATTGCAAAAAATTTTTTTTCTTGGGTAATTTTTTTCGGAGTTTACAAGGCTATCGATGTTTTTTTGCGTATAACTGTGTTGGAATTTATTTCATAAATTGTAAAACAAAATTAATCTGTTACATCTTTGGAAGGAAGAATCGTTTGAATCGATTCTTGGTCTGTGGATGCATACATTGTATCTACAGTCAATATACATTGTACGTTGTGCCCGGCATGGGACAATTGTTTTATATTGAACTGTTGCCCCTCTGTTTCTGGATCTCTTATATTTCATTCGTGGCGTTTCTTTCGAACGATAAAGACGTGTCTCGCAACGTGCTTTTAGAGAACCATTGAAATATAACTTCTTTTCGTATTATATAAACGAGTGTGGTTTCTTAGTATATCCATATTCCAATAAACTGTATAATTTTTTTATTGCATCGTGTAGCTGATGTAAAAATACGTGCAGTTATGTACATTACCATGACCTTGAAATGACCTTTGAGTTTCAAAAATTAAATGGAAACGAAAAATTGTCATTTACAGTACTTGTATAACGAACACAGATCTACAAAAAACGCATATTTAACATTTTCATTACAGGCTCAAATAAAAAAGTTTTAGAAAATGCCATTTTTATTTGCTCTTATAATTCCGAGCTTGAATTGAAATTTTTTTTAAATCATTTTTGCACGTCATTTGGTAAGCCAATTCTTCTAATTGCTCAATGAAGTCAGGTCGTTTGGTACAATTTTAAAAAGTTATACTGTTCTAAAGGGTGTTCGAACATTTTCGTGAGCCAGTGTATACACAAGAAATATATTTCTTAGGAAAAAACGAGAAATAAATACTGGGAAACACATTGTACACATACTTTAACACTAGAACTACCGGATGGGTCAAAATGACTTCCTCCTAATTTTTTCTTTTAGAGATAGTGGAATTATAAATATGTTTCCATGAGAAAATTGTTTAATAAACTTCTCTATCGAAGTAGATATTTAAACAAACCTAATAGGAAATCTAAACAAATCTTATTTTGTTGTTATTATAAGGCAATGTATGCCAGTTGCATTTAGTGCTTGGTCGTTCTAGTGTTAACCCTTTGCGGTCGTATGTCTGCTCTCAGCCACCACAGCAAAGAACCATACTGATCTTATATTACATGAAAATATTTATACTAGTAATCCTGATAGAAAAATATAAGATATAATTTTAACAAAAAATTAAAACATATTATTGCGTTACATACAGGGTGACCCCACTTTTGTGCCAGAAAATTTGGGAGGTGGTAGAAAAAGTCATTCTAAACATGGTTTACTTTTTTGTGTTTTTCCAATTTCGGCCCCATTTTCGAGTTACAACGAAAAACCCGAGTTTTTTTTTAATCCGGGCTTCGGATGGGGGTTCGGAATATACTTTGTCCTTTAAAAACCCCCAAAGAAGGTATTCCATTTTTGTTGCAATTTGGGGCCATATTTGTGAAATAGTTTTTAAAAAATAATAAAATTAAATACATTTAAAACTTTTAAATTAAAAGGTGTTTTGAATCTTGGCCAACTATCCTACGCTTGGATAAACAGTAAAAAAGTATGAGGAAAGCTTCAAACGCATATTGGTTTGTAGTCCACATTGAAACAAATAAATCAAAAAAAAAAATCATCGACAGATGTTAATACATTGCTGAGATATTTAAAAAAAATATTGCACTAAGAAAACTCGGTTTTTTCGTTGTAACTCGAAAATGGGGCCGAAATTGGAAAAACACAAAAAAGTAAACCATGTTTAAAATGACTTTTTCTACCACCTCCCAAATTTTCTGGCACAAAAGTGGGGTCACCCTGTATATCTAAAGTTTAAAAAAGGATTATTAAATTTTGTTCTTCCTTCGTAATCTTGCATATTATGTATTACTGACCAGCATGACACCTACGTATAAAATTAATACGACCGCAAAGGTTTAAGAAACGTTCTAAAGAAGAAGTCTGAATAGGTAAATTTGTAGGTTTAGTGTCAAGACCGTTCCCGGGCCCGAGTGAGAAAGGCACACCGTTCTGAGAATGCACAGGTGAGTTAAGGGGAGCGCGTGACGAGTTTATTCGTCCGGGCTGTTTAACAGGTTAATCTCGAATTACCGTATTCTCGAGCTTATCGTTCGTCGAGGGTCTCTTGTCGCGAGCTCGCGACGTCGACGGCGACGACGACGCCGACGTCGGATTTTCGGAGCCGTTTTCCCCCGACGTTATCCGGGAAAATGCAGTCTCGTCGCGGAACGATTTTTCCGGCGATTTATCCGGCGTCGTTTTCCACGGCTGGAATATTAGCGGCGAATCTCGAGGGGGAGATGGAAGGGGATAAGAGGGTAACTAGGGAACGTGGAGGAGGGGGGGGGAGAGGGGTTGAACGGGGCCCCGGGAATTTTGGTTAACCGCATAATGGATCGAATTCCTTCGTCGCTCTCGGCGAACACAGGGTGAACCACCCGAATAATTCCTGAATTATGCGTTGCTCGAATAATCGCTGACGCTCCGACGCGAAAAACCTCCCGTAATTAACATCGACAATTTTTTCGCGTTTCTATTTCAAAGTTCCGCTCGAGAACTTTCGGATCAATGCGAACATCTCTGCGGGGAACATTTTTTCATGTTAATTGGATACTGTGGAAATTTTTTAATCCGTTCGATGCCTCGACTTTTAAACAGTCGGTTTTGTCAGAAAGCAAGTCGGGACAATTTTTTCGGAAGCATCAGTAAATTGCTTCGACGAATGTTATATGCGATAAAATAAATGCACTAAAATACAGATGTATTTGCTAGAGGAAATTTACGGGGAAATTATAGTATCAATATTGACGATAATAAAACTTTCACAAAGATAAGACAACTGGATTCTACGCTTGCGGTCATTTAAATGGCAGTTTAAATCTTAACACGTTGACTGCCATAAGAATTATTTGTTCAGGCTTTAAAATGAATTTTTACGTTAATATATTCATTGTACATTTTTTTGCAATTGACGTATTACAGTCTTTCCTTCCCGAGCAGGTAAAATCTTTGGTCTTCCAACACGCTTTTGTTTAACACTAGAACTACCGGATGGGTCAAAATGACTTCCTCCTAATTTTTTCTTTTAGAGATATTGAAATTATAAATATGTTTCCACATGAGAAAATTTTTTAATAAACTTCTCTATGAAAGTAGATATTTAAACGAAACTGATACGAAATCTAAACGAATCTTATTTTCTTGTTATTATAAGGCAATGTATTCCAGTTGAATTTAGTGCTTGGTAGTTCTAGTGTTAACAAAATATCATTAGTTTTTACACGTTTAATTATGTATTGGATAGTAGATATACTTCTGCCAATAAGTTTTGCTATCTCAACGTAACTTTTGCTCTCTTGGTGCAATTTAAAAATTATTTTACGCTCTTCTACAGTAGTCTCGGCCTTCTTTCGATTATTCGACCGATTCGATTATTCGATCAATTATTCGACTATGACCTCTGGAAATCACCTTCAAAGTGAGACAATGTTTATAAGGAAAATGAACTCAATTCTGTCAAGCATGGTACGAACACTTTTGTGGTCTGTTATTATGTATTATGTAGATTAAAATTAATATAATTTTGTTATCAATAATTCAATTCTGTTAAAATTTTGTACACATATATTTTATGCATCTGTTTATTCGTAACAAAAAACTTACTGCAGAATCTTACATGTATCGCTTGATATCAGCAAGTTTTTCTTCTATGCAACGAGGGTACGAATACTTATGAGTAGACATCGGATGTTTATGCAATTTCCAATTTTTATAGAAACATTTTAAGAAAGTGGAATGAAATAAAATTTTATTTTTAATGGGGACAGCCTTTGTAGATCCAAAGCAAATAAAAATCGTGTTAAATTCTCTCGAATTTTATATTATAGCATTTTTTTAACATTTCCATAAGCCATACATGCATAAAGATCCGATGTCTACTTATGAGACTGACTGTAAATCAAAAGCTACACCTCTCGTTGAAATCGAACCAAATCGAACCAAATCGAACTAGCATCCATTTCGCCCACCACCGAAAATAGTATCCCGATCCGCGGCAAAACAAACAACAAGTCCTAGCGGAATCGCAGTAAACCGAGCGATCTTTGTTGATACACCAACGGTGATCTTGTATGCCGTTTAAGCGGAATTGACTTTCAAATGAATTCTTCCGTTTCTATTTACATATTTCAGTGCTGCGAACGAGCAAGGATGGACCCTTTCCACTGTGAAAACAAAAGGGCATTTTAAAGCCGAATAGAAAAAGAGTAGGAGGGTCGATTAAAAAATTTCTTACCGAAACCAGTACGACGACAACCGGTGTCTTTCTTCGTCCTCGGTGACGTTTTTCGTCAGTCGTGAAATTTCAATCGAACCATTAACTTCGGAAAAAGCGCCCGTCGAATGGAAAATCGACGGTAAAAGACGAATGGAATCGGAATCGCGTAAGAACGTTTACTCGGGCGCTTGCTCGCCGTCCGGGCGTTACCTTTTAACAGAATTTATTCGATTTATTATGCAACGGGGGCTTGGTATCGATCGGGAACGGTAGCCAGGAGCTCGCAGCACGGCGAAAACGACGATTATCAACGAGAGAGACCGTCCGACGCTTCGCTACGGTGATACCGATTAGAAAGACGGCGCACAGTGGGCAAAAACGGCTTTTTTCGATTCAAAATCAAAGAACTTTCGATAGGAATGAGGTAGAGCGATGAAATTTTTTTTAAATGAAAGCTGAAACTTTGTAGAATATGGGAAAATTAGGGAGATTACGGTACGAACGTTTTTTAACCTTGAGAAAATTCGTTAAAGTTGCACAATTTGAAGAAAGTGCCAGTAGTAATGACAGCGATACGTCAAGTGACGACGAGATGCGAAGTGCTTCATGTTTCGTAAGTAACTCAAAACGTTAAAATACTTCATTATTATTATTTTTATTGTGTTTTATATATGAGAATACGATATACTTTCAAACTAGTGTGTTATCAAGTCATTTTAACGAAAAAATTTCATTAATTTGTGTCACAAAAATCTATTTTTTGCAAAAACCAGAGGTCGTAGAAAAATTTTGAAAACAGATTTGAAATCAGCGTGAAAATATCTATGGGAAACGATATATGGCATGATAAAAAAAAATTTTCCGCGCGTATTAGCGGCAAAAACAAAATTTTCTTGAAATTGTGCAACTTTAACGAATTTTCTCAAGGTTAAAAAACGTTCGTACCGTAATCTCCCTATTTTTCCCATATTCTACAAAGTTTCAGATTTCATTTAAAAAAAATTTCATCGCTCTACCTCATTCCTATCGAAAGTTCTTTGATTTTGAATCGAAAAAGGCCGTTTTTGCCCACTGTGGGCCGCACAGGCAGAGCGTGTTTGCGATGTCGAGTCGACCAGCACGCACTGGAAGCGGATCCGACACAACCTCTTGGCTTTCGCCGAGCTTTCGCCGAGCTTTCGCCGAGCTTCCACTCGCTTCCACTCGCATTCCAAGCGGCAAGAATACGGCCGTTGATTGTTCGGATTACAAGTTTGCTGAGCAATTCATTTACCCCGTTCAAAGTAGGAAGAAGTTGCTGGCTCGTTTAACGAAGCGTCTCTTCTTCCGTCTCTCTGTGCTCCTCCCCTCTCGGACCCCTTGTCCCGCTTCGACTAAAAAGGGACGGCAAAACCGACGTCGTTAACGAGACTTTTCGTTGGAATTCGATCAGGATTTCGAGGCTTGATCTCCCGTGAAAAAAGCTCGCTAGTGCTCTTCGAACCATTTATCTTTCTCCTTTGGCATTTTTTCGTAAATGCAATAATGACGGAGTTATGACTTGAAACAATTGCGTGGACCACCTTGTATAGCATGTTAAAAAAAAATTTTTCCGCGCGTGGTAGTGGAAAAACTAAAGTTTTCTTGAAATTGTGCACCTTTAACGAATTTTCTCCAGGTTAAAAAACGTTCGTACCGTAACCTCCCTATTTTTCCCATATTCCACAAGGTTGCAGCTTTCATTTAAAAAAAATTTCATCGCTATACCTCATTCCTATCGAAAGTTCTTTGATTTTGAATCGGAAAATGCCGTTTTTGCCCACTGTCCGGTGTGAAACGCGATCCAAAAATTCCGCGCAAACTTCGTCCGCGAACGCGGCGCGTAATCGTTTAAATCGATATCCCGCTCGAGTTGGCATCAGTCTACCGGACACTTCTTCCTCGAATTTCTGTCCACGCGATCCGCTCGAAAACACTTGACGCTCGGGGTTCGCGAGCGCCGATAATACGGCGATCTGAAAATGATCGGATCGCGCATTTGCCCGCCGCGCCGATCGCTCGAGTGTCTTGGCGTCTAACGAGCAATACCATCGTAAAGTTCGCAACGTGCGAACAATCGTACCTGCCGTCTGGCAATTAACAATTCATTTTTTTCCTCCCCTTCGCCTTCCCCCCACTCTTCTCCTTCCCCGCCGTCGAACCGGTAAGTTTCGTGCCAGCCGATCGTGATTGCCGATAAATTGCCGAGTAACGAGACCGGGTTTCTCTCTGTTCGATAACCGATGGAAAGTGTCGCCCGCAAGGTACCCGTTACCGGAAGTTCGGTCGCGTTAGTCCAGACCGCTTTACTCTATCCACCACCACCAACGGGGGGAGGGAGGGGGGAGGCGTTCTCTCCCTCTCTGGCCACCGCGAAAATTGCCGATTAATCCTTTAATTAATTTTCTGCTTCGAGTTCTGGCATTATTAATACCGTCTGCGAGTCAGATAACCGAGCAGATTACTCGCGCTAATGTGCCCCTGCTCTGTAGAGCTGTTCGCGGTTGTAATCACTCTAAATTGTGTTCCTCGGTGATTGCTGAAGCGCGCATGGGGTTGTTGGTTTTTTATTTAACAACTTTTACGCGGGGTTGCGTGCTGCAAATCGGCTCGATGGATTTGGAAATTTATTTTTCTGCCCACGTGAAATGTATGAACTGTGGATTTTATTTATCAGAGATATTAGAGGAATCAGAGGATACACGTAACTTTCAATTTTTTAATACTAGAACTACCAAGCAGTAAATACAACTGGCATACATTGCCTTATAACAACAACAAAACTGCAGTTGTTTAGATTTCGTACCAGTATTGTTTAAATATCTACTTCGACAGAGAAGTTCATAAAAACATTTTCTCATAAAAACATATTTACAAGTTCGTTATTTCTAAAAGAAAAAATTAGGCGCAAGTCATTTTGACCCATCCGGTGGTTCTAGTGTTAAAATTGTTGAACAAAGAAAGAAATTTCTGAGTGGCTGCTTTTTGCATAAAGACAGGTTTAATCCTCGTCTCGGCCTTCTTTCGACTCATTTTCGATTATCAATGTTATTTCGACAAAGTTTTGACTAAGACTAAGTAACCGAAGCTCAATTATTCGACTATGACCTCTGGGAATCATCTTCAAAGTGAAACAATGTTTATAAGCAAAATAAACTCAATTCTGTCAAGCATGGTACGAATACTTTTGTGGTCTCTTATTATGTATTATATAGATTAAAATTAATATAATTTTGTTATCAATAATTCAATTCTGTTAAAATTTTGTACACATATAGTTTATGCGTCTGTTTAAGAAAAAACTTACTGCAGAATTCTACATGTATCACTTGATATCAGCAAATTTTTCTTATATGGAACGAGGGTACGAATACTTATGAGTAGACATCGGATCTTTATGCATTTATGGCTTATGGAAATGTTAAAAAGATGCTATAATATAAAATTCGAGAGAATTTAACACGATTTTTATTTGCTTTGGATCTACAAAGGCTGTCCCCATTAAAAATAAAATTTTATTTCATTCCACTTTTGTTTTGTACAAATAAAGTTTATACAGGGTGCGGCCGAATAATATGTACAAGCGGACACGAGGTGGTTCCTTATGAAAAAATACGAACAAAATATGGAATAAAATGTTTTCATTTAAGGCTTAGTTTTCGAGAAAATCGAGTTTGAAATGCAGCGAATACGCATGCTATTCAATAGGAATTGTCTGACGCAACTGTCTGATCATGACCAACCAAATCTACTTCCTGCATATACTAAAGCACACAAACCTGACGGATCTTCAAACTCGATTTTCTCGAAAACTAAGCCTTAAATGAAAAAATTTCTTTCCATATTTTGTTCTTATTTTTCCATAAGGAACCACCTCGTGTCCGCTTGTACATGTCATTCAGCCGCAGCCTGTATACAGTCGAGTCGGAAAGTAAGTTAACGACTGGTGTATGCAGGCGAATGAATATGACATGTCTTTAATCTTTAATAATGATAATATATGTTTTACTAACATATTTGTTTATTTCCTTACACCTTCTAAATAAAAACAGTACAATAACTTGATTTTATTCATCATATTCATTGCCTACATATCACCAAATGTTAACCCCTTGCACTACTTTGACGAGTCTGACTCGTGATGAAAATTTTGTGCCAAAATTGAATATCACGAGTCTGACTCGTGACATATTAATTGTCTGCCCATTCCGGCAGACATGTTTGGCACGGCTTTTTCAGAGTTTCGGCGTAGTGCAAGGGGTTAACTTACTTTCCGACTCGACTGTATGTGTTCATTCGTAACAACGACGTGCATCATTTGATTTCAACAAATTTCTTTTTTCAAGCAATGAGGGTACGAATGCTTATGGGACTGACTGTATATAGAGAAATCACTGCATCTCCAAAACTGTCGCCGGCCAATTCGTTCACCATAGTCAGCTCGTTACGAATTGAAGGCTATCCTAAGAATCGTCTAGCACAGCGAGCCCAGCATTCCGCAGACCGAGATGATCGAATCAGTGTGTATCGGTCGGGCGATATCGTCTCGTCTCGTGTCGCGTCGTCGAGAAGAAAGAGAATTCGGTGTCGGTGGCGTTGCCGAAGGGGTTCGAGGGGATTGCGGGGGTGGAGAAACGGTACGTGCGAGGAATTTCAGCAAGGTCGAGACACTCGCCGTGTCCTGGGACAAAGAGTTTCTTGGCAGTTCTCTCCGTAGCAGGAACACGGTAGCGTAAGTGGAGAATAAGAGTAGGAGAAAAGGCGGGGGAGGGGTCGGGGAGGGGTTGAATCCGTTCCTAATTGCAGGATTCGCTGGACGAAATGCTGATTAGCGTTGATTGCTGAAGAGGTCGTTCAACGAAGGCCGGGGGAGAAGGGGGCTGTTGCATCCATCGCATAAGTCGCAAAGGACGCAGCTTGGCAACCATGCGAGGGACGGCAACTCGACTCGTCTCCCGAAACAAAAACTTTGATTCCGATTCGAACCTTTCCTTTTGCCTCTCTCTCTCTCTCTTTTTATTTCTCCATCTTTCTGTCTATTAGGTTGTAGCATACGAGATGTCCCATTTTTACTATACACGGAAAAACAGTAATAATTAGTTTCTTTTCGTTTTGCATTTTTATCGAGAAACGACGATCACCTTGAGTTTCTGCCATGTCAAAGGTGAATTTTAACACTTTGACTGCCACACTAGAAACCTCGAAAATTCCATAAAATCAAAGTAAGTTATTTAACCCTTATGTGGGCAACCGGGTACACCATTTCTATTTTTTTCTCTAATAATTTGTTGTTTTTATGAAGATATCACAAAATCGTCCGGGATTCCCATTATTTAGAAGGTTCTCCGTCGATTTATGATTACGGAATTAAAATTGATGCAAAACATATTAAATAATAAGGCTTCAACAACCGTGAACAGTTTGGTTGCCCACATAAGGTGAAATAAAAATTGAAAAAAATCAAATGTATGATATTGAGTAGTCCCCCAACTTTCTGCATTGTACATATCCTAATCGAGTTTGGTACAAAATGAATATATTAACGTAAAACTTCATTTTGAAACCTGGACAAATAATTCCGTCACCCACATATGACACGGTGGTCAACGTGTTAATTGAACAGAAAATTGAACCCTCGATAAAAAGAAAACGGAGGTGAACAATGAATTGTCAGATATTCTTCAAATGATTTTGAACGCCAATGCTCTGAATGTTCCCCGTTACAGTTAATACGTTTGCGTAATCGAGCGTGTGATCGAGTGCAAGCGATGCACGTTGAAGTATTTTCGGTTCAATTATTTTCTCATACGCCGTATCGTTTACGAGCGATTTAGGTGGCACACTTGGCTGAATCGTCCTGTATCTGTCTGCTCGTCTATCTGTCGTTCTCCTAGTCGGTCGGTCTCTGTCTTTCTCTCCACCTCGTTTCCCTGTAATTTGTCGCGGATTCTTTGCACGAGCTCATCCTCTCCGGCGAAACAATGGCTCGTTTACGCGGTTACCGTCGAGCAATCGACGCGCCCGATGAGGCCACGCGGAAAGCCGGAAAAGCGGACGGGATCCCGCGAGAATCGCCTCGGAAAACTCGAATCGGCCTGGGAGACGTTAATTCCTCGGCATAAGCGTATCTACGAGTCGCGAGAACTATTCAAACTCGACAATAATAACGTACCCGACGACGGAACGGCCGCCGCCGGGATGGACAAGAGCAGAAGGAAATTGCTGTGGATCGACGTCTCGATCCTCCGAGTCCCGGTGGCTAGATGCACGATCCTAGACGTGAAAAATTATTTTTATTTCCATCGGCAAGAATATCTTCGAAATGGTAACTTTTATTTAAGTCCTAGCGACTTGAACTCCTTCAAGAACCGGGAAGAATTAATTTATTGCTTGACGTGTAAAAAGAATCGTAGAAAATGTTTTTTGTTTCCACCCACTGTTGGGCAAAAATGTCCCCCTACACCCCTGAAAATGGTACCTTTTTTTTTAAGTGTAATAAATGGCTCCAGTTTCTTCAAGTGCTCGCAAGAATTATCTTATTGCTTCACGTGTTAAAAGTATTGTAAGAAAATGATTTTTGTTTCCACCCACTGTTGGTCAAAAATGTCACCCTACACCCCTGAAAATGGTACCTTTTCTTAAAGTGTAATAAATGGCTGGAGTTTCTTCAGGTACTCGCAAGAATTAACTTATTGCTTCACGTGTTAAAAGTATTGCAAGAAAATGATTTTTGTTTCCCCCCACTGTTGGTCAAAAATGTCACCGTACACCCCTGAGAATGGTACCTGTTCTTAAAGTTGAGTAAATGACTCGAGTTTCTTCAAGTACTCGCAAGAATTAACTTATTGGTTCACGTGTTAAAAGTATTGCAAGAAAATGATTTTTGTTTCCATCTATTGTTGGTCAAAAATGTCACCCTACACCCCTGAAAATGGTACCTTTTTTTTAAGTGTAATAAATGGCTGGAGTTTCTTCAAGTACTCGCAAGAATTAACTTATTGCTTCACGTGTTAAAAGTATTGTAAGAAAATGATTTTTGTTTCCACCCACTGTTGGGCAAAAATGTCTCCCTACACCCCTGAAAATGGTACCTGTTCTTGAAGTTGAGTAAATGACTCGAGTTTCTTCAAGTACTCGCAAAAATTAACTTATTGCTTCACGTGTTAAAAGTATTGTAAGAAAATGATTTTTGTTTCCACCCACTGTTGGTAAAAAATGTCACCCTACACCCCTGAAAATGGTACCTGTTCTTAAAGTTGATTAAAGGATAAAGTGGAGTGAAGGATTAATTTATCCCGTGTAAAAATATTTTGAGAAAATCGCATTTGGCAGAAACCGCGACGAAAATATCGTAGTAAATATTGCTTTATAAATTGCTTTGGCAAGTTGATTTTCCTTCGGGCAAAAATTGAGAAAAGATATTGATACACTGTGTCTGTCCACCTAATTAATAGGCTCCCAGCTGTTAATTCGAGACTTTGCAAGTCGATAGGCACCGCATAAAAGATTCGTATCGATTCGCAGCTGTACAAGAGCGCATACCCTTTAGACGATCATTACGGAGAACATAAACCTGCAAAAAGGTGGCCAAAGAGTCCGGTAATAGGTACCGTTAAATTATTACAGCACTGGTACAACAGCAGCTCCGATACCCGATGATTCCACGATAAACAGATAAACGTTTTACAAATCGTACTATCGCCGATGGAGAAACTATCAAGTGGAAGATTCATTTAGAATTGATAACCAGCTCTTTGCGAACGGTGGCTCTTTCTGCCCCGTTTCCGTTGGTCAGCAGTCAAAGGGTTAAAGAAACTTGAGCGCAGACTACGTAATTACGAGGCTGCCCCGCTTAACAAAAACTTTTAGGTCGCCTTACGGTAATGGCACTTTTTCCCCGGTTCAAGAGCAACGAAAATCTCTTTCGGTGAAAATCCCGCGGCTCCTCCGAGAAATCTTAGATAACGGGAACACGTCCTGCGCAAGGATGTTCCTGGCCGCAATAAAGATGGACCCTTGTGCATGTGGTTCGGGTAAACGCTGCGTTAATATCTTATAAATTAAATTGCATGGAACTCGGCGTTCACTTAGGGGGAAAAACTGATTCGCTCGACCGTGCCGAGCGTAAACTGCCTGGGGTGACGTTAATTTGCGCTGCGTGCTTATTAGCTAAATTATTCCGGCGTGATCTTTTAATGATTGCGGACTTCTTGCCGGAACAATATCAAAGCCAAAAGCATTAGAACATTCGAGTCGAATTTTCATGGGCATTTTTCATCATACGACACAGACAATTCCTTGCAATTCTAATGAAGTTGATCCTCTCGCTGAGGACCTAACTCGAACGATGCACAAGGGTTGCAAGAGACAAAGAAATCTTAATTCGTCGAAGAAGTTTCAAACTCTTCTGCAAGATCAACAGTGATGGACCAGCCTCTCCGACTAGGAAACCATCCACAGATCATCCCTCTGTAGAATTTCTCAATGAAACCCTCGACGGTCACATAATCAAAACTATCCTATAGAAAATCACTGATTTATCTCAGAAATTACAAACCAATCTCATGCTCCTTATCTGTTCTAAATGGTTTAATAGAATCACCCATAAGAAAATAAATGAACTAGGGTGACCTGTCCAGTAGCCAACACCTCCCAGTAAATAAACATAATTTGTATTAATTGTATTGCAAATCATAGATGTCTCTCTAAAAGGAAATAATATTTGTATAACCTATTCGCCACTATATTAATTTATTTAGCAGTTGTTCTATAATAAATTTGTTTAGACAACCATCCTTCACCGGGGTACCTATGTTTATTCATCGATCAGTTAGTCCGTTTTTCGTTTAATGGCAGATTTCAAGTAGAAGCCACAACCATCAAATATTGTTTCGATTTTGATTAAATCAAATTTTGTTTCAGTATTGGTTCAATGTCATTTCAATTTCATGAAGGGAATTAATAGTGTACGTATTTAGCAAATTCTGTACAAAGTCTACATCACAAGTCTTCATAGACATATGTATGTCTTCTTGTAGAAATAGCACCCGGAAAATGAAATAATGATTTGAGCGAATATTAATTTTAACACTGGAGTGTTTATTCATTGGACAGACCACCCTACGTAATTCGGCAACAAGTTCTGAAGTTCAGAGTCAGACTCGTGATGAAGGTTCTGAACAGAGTCTAATAAATACGTATGTCATTAATTTTCTTTAAACCGAATTATAATTCTATTTTGTTGTACTTGATATATATCCAGTGGAGAGAACATAGGCATACAATAAATATAAACTATCTTTCTTTTTCCATGAAATTCTGAACGATGAAGAATTTCTAATGAGTATAATCACTCGACATCGGATGTTTATGCAATTTCCAATTTTTGTAGAAACATTTTAAGAAAGTGGAATGAAATAAAATCCTATTTTTAATGGGGACAGCCTTTGTAGATCCAAAGCAAATAAAAATCGTGTTAAATTCTCTCGAATTTTATACTATAGCATTTTTTTAACATTTCCAGAAGCCATACATGCATAAAGATCCGCTGTCTAATAATCACAAATTAAATAGTAGCGCAAGGGGTTAATGAAGGGAATTAATAGCATACGTATTTAGCAAATTCTGTTCGAAGTCTACATCACAAGTCTTCATAGACATATGTATGTCTTCTTGTAGAAATAGCACCCGGGAAATGAAATAATGATTTGAGCGAATATTAATTTTAAAAGACTGAAGTGTTTATTCATTGGACAGACCACCCTACGTAATTCGGCAACAAGTTCTGAAGTATAATAAAAGAGAGGAAGCACGTTGGACCTGGGAGGTTTGAGAATTTGGATCAGAACGACCACAAAATTGAGGATTTCCGAAAGCTTGTTGAAATCTTTTCGAAAAGTGGACGAGGGTTAGTCTGTGGAGGGTTAGTCAGAGTCGTGTCCGGAGACTTCTTCGTCGAGGGTAGTTAGTTGGCAGAAGGTGTGCGTTGCGTCTTACCTTGCAATGGGTGCAGTTGAAGATGACCGAATAGGGCTGGGCGCAGTCGTATCGCGCCAGCACTTCCTCGAATTCACAATGTAGCCTCGCGGCTAAAGCGTCGACGAGCAACAGCTTGTCCAGGGCATCTTCGCACTTCTGGCCACCGTTTAGAACGTTTTCGAGCGGTCCGCCCTTGCCGGGTGCCAGGGCGTTGACCACCGCGTGCTCGCAGCAGTGCCGCAGACGCAACCCGCTCACGAACCAATATCGATTCTCCCTCGGGGTTAAAAAACTTCGCGTACTGCTCCGGCCAAAATCATCCCGACAGACGTCCCTCTTATGCGACTTCTCGAGATAAAAAAGGCACTGTTCCGGAGCCATCCGTACGACGCCCTCGGGTCTCCCTTGACCGTCGGTTCCTCCCTCGTTCCTCCCATGGACTCCCTTCCCACCAACACCACCACCACCACCACCACCACCACTACTACCACCGGGACCACCACCAGCGGCGGCGGCGAGCCTGGACTGTCTCCCAGCAGCGACCCCGACCTTCTCGATCACCTGGTAGAACTCGGCGTCGCCGCCGTTCACCTTCGACGTTCGGCCATTGTTGTTGTTGTTGTTGTTATTGGTCGCGTTTGTTGTCGTGGAGCAGGGTACCGGGCAGTTTTTGGGTACTTCCGGTGGACCGCAGCTACCCTGAAGATCGGCCGGCGCTGGACCCGCCAGGTCGCAGGCCGATAGCCAAGGATTGATCTGGTTCACCTCCCAGCTGTATTCGTTGTAAGGATGCACGGTCCCGGAGTTCTCGGTGTCCGCCACCGCCGCCGCCGGTTGGTAGCTTTGATACAACGCGACCGAGTCCTGTTCGGCCGCCTCTCGTTGCTCGTTCCCACGACCTTGTTGAGCCTCGCGACGGCCATGCCGACGATGTCCAACCATCTCGCCGCTACCACCGCTATTCTTCTTCTTCTCGTTCTCGCCGTACACCGTATCCTGGACGTATCGTTCCCTCTCGAGGTGTTGCTGTCGGCCGGTGGTAGGCTGATAGACGACGCCCGTCGACGACGACGACGACGACGACGACGATGACGACGAAGACGACGACAAAAGGGACGAGATCTGCGTAACGTTGTGCCTCGGTAACTCGTCGACAGGGCCGAGGGACGGATTCCGCGCGAATCTCGATGCAAACTGGCCGGAGGGATTGGTCTTACACGCCAGTGGCCATGCAAGCAGGTACAAGACGAACAGCAGCCCGTAGCTCCTGCCACGGGAGCTGGACACCTTGGGTGTTGTTGTTGCAGTTGTTGTTGTTGTTGTAGTTGTTGTTGTAGTTGTTGATGTTGTTGGTCTGGTGGTCGCGAGCTCCTCGTCCTTGGGACGCTTCTCATTGGTAGTCGGCTCCTGGAACCGGGCAGTGTAGTCGCTCCCGCAGGAGCGATCCCGACGGAAACGGGCCCGAGGGCCACCTGGGTAACGTTCGTTCTCGCGACCGAGCCACACCACCTCACTCCCCTCAACTTCCCCGCGTTTCGCGTCGCTAACCTCCCGAAAGTCCTCCTCCCCGCGATCCTGATCGCCAACAAGTTCGATCTTGCGGTTAGAAGAAGAAGAAGAAGAAGAAGCGCGGACGTCGCGACCGCTTCCGGCTTCGTTCTTGGCGTTGTTGTAGGCAGTGTAAGCGAACGACGCGTCGACGGAAGGAACGTTCGTGACGTCCGCGACGGAGACAGTTCTTGACACTTCTTCTTCTTCTTTCTCTTCTTGATCCTCGGCGGTAGCGGTTCGTGCTCCCCGATCCTCTTCCTGCGTTGTGTTCTTGCCGCCGGGGCGTTGAGAGGGCCGTGACCCCGATCGTCGCGACGTTGACGAAAAACGGACGTCGCTGTCCTCGGTGTCGCCGTCCTCTCGTTGACGATGTACCGGCCACAGTTGGTAGCTATCTTTGCTTCGTTCGTCGGTCCCGGTGGTGGTGTTGTTGTTGTTGTTGTTGTTCGTGACGTTCCTCGCCACGCTGATAGAAACAGAATCGAAAGAAACGTTAAAGGCAGTGGCGTTTCCGGTTTCCGATCTCTTCGGGATGAAAGGGCTCGAACAAGACGAACGACAACGCGCGGACGACGATGACGACGACGACAATCGGTTCCTAGAACCCGGGTGCTGGGTGCTGCTGCTGCTGTTGCTAGACGTGGGTGGTCCCGTGAAACCGGGTGGAACGAGTAGCATGGGCACGAGCTCGGGAACGCTAGCGTCCCCCGTTGCGGTTGGTCGTCGTCCCGGTGATGATCGTCCCCGTTGTTGCGGATCCACGCCGTAAATCCAGGACCGATGATCGCCACTGTTATTCTCGCCGCGCGGCTCTTCCGCCGGTGACGATGGCGACGTCGGAGTCGCAATCGCAACCGGAGGAGACGAGGACGATCCCGATCCCGATCCCGATCCCGATACCGATACCGATACCGAGCTGGTCTGCCGAAGCTGGACTCGCGTGACCGTGGTGGGCTGCTGCGATCGCGTGCCTGCTGCTGCTGCTGGTCGTCGTCCGGTCGCAGGGGGTCCCGCATCGCTGCCAGAGAAGCTCGAGGCCGATTTCCGCCCCGTGCGTTTGCTCCTGCTGCTTTCTCTCGATCCCTTTCGATCCCGTTCCCGTTCCCGTTCCCGTTCCCGTTCCCGTTCCCGTTCCCGTTCCCGATCGCGATCACGAACTCGATGTCCGCGCCTCGACGCCGCCGAGGAGGTCTGACAACGACGACGACAAGAACGGGCCTGGATTCGACGGCCTGGCCGCCGGTCCCGATAACGCCACGCGATAGCGAACCCGCCGCCGGAAGTCTCTACGGATCGTGGGAACGATCTGTTGCTGCTCCACTGCTTGTTCCACTTGTTCCACCGGTTCCCCGTCCAACGGCCGATCCACCGGGAACGACGCAACCGAACTGTCGGCGACGATGACAGGTCCGTCGGGTTGCTCCTCTCGCGGACGGTCGAGACGATCTTCCTCTCGAGACGGCTCGTGAATAATGTCAGCCCCGCTCGTAGATATCCCGGAGCCGATAGCCAGGTGACAACTGTCCGAGCGGCCCGGGTCGGCGGGGCCCTTAGAAGTCCCCCTGGAGCAGGCGACCAACACCACCACCTTCTCCTCCTCCTTCTCGTGCTCGTGCTCCCCGTCGACGACCGGACCGATCCTTTTCCCGGTTGTCCGTACGATAAGGGAGGATCCGCGATAAGGGGTCCGCGTTGGTAACGAGGTCCGTTGCTCCGCGAGCCGCGACGATCTCGAACGCGACGGAGGCCGCGACGGAACCGAGGCCGTGGGCCAACTCGCGTGGCACCGACAACAGCAACGGCAACAACAACGGCGTAACCGCGCACTCGACGCACTCGAGACCCTCGTGCCACCGCCTCCTCCACCGACGATGATCCACCGCTTTCTCCTCTTCCTGCGGCCGCGCCACCTGCACCACCAGCACCTCGTGTCGTGCACCTCCCTCGACGATACCACCTGGTGGGCAACCACCGGTTTCGTTGATCCTGTTCCGCGGACCCTCCGGCACACGATCCCTTTCTTCCTCCTTTCTGTACCGATCTCGGTCTCGGTCTCCGTCCCGACGATAACGCTCGAACCTCCTCTCCTGATCCCGATCTTGATCCCGACCGAACCGATCCAACCGGCTTCGATCTCGATCTCGCGCGGTCTGCTGCCAGGTGGCCGCCGCTTCTTCCGGCACCGTCGCGGATCCTTGTACACTCCGACAACGGCAGCTCTCGAGCCGTACGACCAGCAGGACGGTGACCAGCGCGAGCACCACAACACTCGCTGCCGCTGCGCCGGCAGCGCTGCTGACGGTGACGGCGACGGCGACGAAGGCGCTGCCCGTCCCGAGGATAACGGAGACCCGAGACCTCTCGACCGGCGAAAGCACCTGGACACCGTAATCCCCCTTCCGAAGCTCACCAGCTCCAGCGACAGGGCACCGAGGTTCATGCTGCATCCTAGACGCCTATTCCTGCGTACCCTCCGGCCGTCGTCGATGATCACGCTTGCCGGCCACGCGGCAACGCGTCCCACCGTGCCAACCACCACGTAGACGGCGACGCCGACGACCAGGTGGACGACGTTGACGTTGATGGTCTACGGGCCGCCGGTAACCTTTCGCTCGTTCGTTGCCATTGCGTCGACTTCATGGACACACCCGCACGATAAGTGGCCACGGGTAGCCAGCCGTCTAGCCCAGCTTCCGAAAGCGGCCCTGGATTCGCCACTCGAGCTTTTCGATGACCTCGTTGCTCGATCCTATCCTCTGGGAGGGGGAGCTGGGGAAACTGATTTTTTGTCGTCTTTCCTCTCGCACGATGCTGTCTGCTTGTTCTGCCTTTTTCGATTCGGATCTTCGCAGTAGTCTTCTTCTTCTTCTTCTTCTTCCTCTCGATGGGATCGTTTGGGGTTCGTGTTTGGCTTCGTTTTTTTTAGGTGGTCTGGTCTCCAGGGTGTTTAGTCGGAATTACTCGGGGACCAGCCGAATTCCTTCGTTCCAAGGGAAAGTGAGGTTATAGCGTTTCACCCTCGGCGATGATGGTACCGCGCACCAGGATCCGCGCGGGAGAGCACGCGCGCGCGCGCGCGGCCGAGCGCGCGCACGGCTCCTCTACTCCGTGACGGCGACTCCACGAACGGTAGACGGTGGCAAGACCGACTCGAATCTCTCTTTCTAACGAATCACCCTCGTCCGAATCTCGACCGTCGAGGGACACCGCGATTACTATCCCGGGGGGGGGTCCCCAGCCTCCTCGTACCCGCGACACCGAGCGATCCGCGCGTACCCTTTGCCCCGCGGATCGATCGAGACTTTCCGGTCGCTGCGGATCAGCCGTTCCCTTCCAGGAGGCTCGACGATTCCACTCGGACTGGCTCCGACGAACGACACTGTACGAACCAACAGCGAAGAACGGACGGATCGCGCATCCGATCGGGTCGACGACGCGACGCGACGTTCGGAACGGCTCCTCGAGGACGAGGTGTACGAAGTTTCACGATCGCGCTCGGTCACGATCGGAGCCGTGTCGCCTCGAGGAACGGGCTGGTCCTGTCCCCCGAACTCGTTGCTCCTCGTGACACCGTTCTCTCAGGACGGTGGCGCACCTTCCGGACCGCGTTCCGTTCGCGTTTCGTTGCGTCGACTCCACTCTGTCTCTCTGTCTCTGTCCCACAATCTCCCCCCCTCTCTCTCTCTCTCTCTCTTCGTCTCTTCCTCAGCCTCTGTCTGTCTGTCTCTCGAGAAACCTACCTCCGGTGTAGGAGGGTAGCCACGAAACCCAGCGACGAACGACGACTCGACTCGGGTTGATGTTTGTCGGCACGCGCGCGAGTCCCTCTCGCAACGCGCAGACGATCGCTAAACGCACAGCATCATCGTCGTCATCCTATCGCCGGAATCATGTACGCGGCGCGTACCGTTGCACCGGACAACGAAAGAGGGAGAGAGAGAGATATATAGATATAGAGATATATATATATATATGTTCGCGCCACCACTGAGATAAGAAAATACCGCCGCGAACTATCAACGGCGTCAAGATACAACGAAAACGACGACGACGACGACGACGACGACGAGGATGGGGCGCGGTGTTTGGAACGCACGAAAGGGGGTGCCCGACGAATCCACTTTTCGCGGCCGAGCGGCAAAGGCGACGACCACTCGTGGACTCGGTTTGGTTTCTCTGTTATCCACCGATTTCTCTTCTCCCCCGTACTCCCTTTCCGACCCCTCTGCAACTGTGTATGTGTGTGTGTGTGTGTGTGTATGTGTGCAACTCAGGCGCCACTCGATCTTTCTCTCTCTCTCTCTCTCTCGGTCTGTTTCTCCACGCTCCGTTTTCTTTGTCTGTCTGTCTATCTCTCTCTCTCTCTCTCTTTCCCGATCGGCGATGCTCGGTTTTTTAGGCCTCGAGAGAGGCGAGGCGTTACGCCACCATGTGTGTGTGTGTGTGTGTGTATGTGCCTCTGTCGTCCCCACGATCTCTCTCTCTCTCTCTCTCTCTCTCTATCCGCGGTTTACCGTTGCCGCGAACAGGATCACGTCCTGCGACGCGGCGTACAAACGGCCGAGAGCCACGCACGCACGCACATACACACTCTTTTTGGGGTCGTGCGCGTGACACGGTAACACCGACCCCGTAACCGCGCACCAGCAACTGCGCGCGGATCGGCAGCGAACGTACCGAGAGGCCCTCTTCGCGAGAACGACGGAAACTTCGGTGTGCCTCCTTCGTTCCCTCGGCCTTTCTGTCTTTCCAACTCGGGGATCTCTCTCTCTCTCTCTCTCTTCTGCGTGCGCGCGCGCGTTCTTTCTCTCTCTCTCTCCCTCTCTCTCTCTCTCTCTCGCCACGCAACACGCACAAGCACCCACACAAGCTCGCCCCGAAATTCTCCTTCCGATCGTACCACCCCACCTAGCTCACCAGGCATCCCCTACTATCATCCCCGTTCTTTTCATCTCGCTTCGGCGCCCGGTGTGTCGCGCTACTTTTCCACCCCCTCGAGCTCCGCTCACCCCTACCGCTCTGCTACCCCTGCGTTTCCTTTCCTGCCTACTGCCGCACCTCCCCTAACTCACGGACGCCCGTCTCTCTCTCTCTCTTTCCATCTTCCCCTGAACGCCTATCCATCTCCGGTGCGTGCAATCGCGACGCTCATAATCATCGGTATTTCTCTCTCTCTTTAGAGAAAGCCTCCACGAGGGTCACGCTCCTCTCCCACCACCGTGGAAAACCCGCTTTTTCGCGGATTCTTTTCTCCCCGCGGAGAACGAGAGTCGCTCCATCAGAGAAGGTTTTGCTGCGAGCGAACAGAGGAGCCAGAACCATCTCTCGCCGCGAGGGTGCAGAAGAGAGGGACGCGTATGGAACAGGGACGGGAGATGAGGGATGCCGTGACTCGTGCGCATTGGAACTTGGCCACGCGGCCACGCCGAAGTATCGCCAGGACCGCCATCTTCCTTTTTCCCAGTCCGGGTAGCTTCGCCACCTCTGCCGGCCTACCCTCTAGCTACCCTAGCTACCCTCCGTCGTCTCGATACTACCCTTCGGCTCGCCCCTACCTTCTACGGTTCACTCTCGCGGTGCCCTTGCCACCCGCTACGACACTCCTTGCTTCGTCTTTCCCTTCGACCTCTCCCTTCTCCTCGACCACCCTCCCTCCCTGAACTAGGCTCTCTTTCTCTCTCTCTTTGTCGCTACCCCTGGCTTGCTTTTCGGCTCCTCGACGAAAACCACCCCTTCTCTCTCTCTCCTCCTCTTTTTCTCTTGCTCTCTGGGTGATTCTCTAGCTCTCTCTATCACTGGCCCCTTCTCTGACTCCATCTTTCTTTCTCTGACTGGTACTTTGGATCTCTTTCTATCTTTTCTATCTCTACGTCCGCGGTCCCGCTCCTTCCAGCCACCTCCTCGCTAAAAACAACGGTACACACGCTGCCGGTCGCCTTCCGCCCCTACGATCTGCCTCCACCACCGTCGGCGACGACCGTCGACTCCGTCGTGTTTCCCCACCCCGTTTCTCCGCGCTGCCGTCGAAACCCCACCCCGATATACCCTCCGAGAGTCCACCCTCGAACGATTCCCACCATGCTCGTCTCGATCCTCTCGCGGAAGACTCTCTTTCGTCACCGCCATCCTCCCGTCTCCGAACGCTACTCTAGCCGCCCCTGCTGCCGCTACTGCTGCTACCTTTCTCGACGCGACGGGGCGGGGGGTGCGGAGCAGGGGGACTCCAAGGAAAAAATCGGCCTCCGCGGGTATGGATCCTCGCGACCGGCCCCCGAGAATTCGAAACGGCCGACCCGCTCGACGAGAACGACCCGAATATCGTTGCATGCCGAGCTGTGGCACCGCCGAGGCGATACGAAAATGCGGGAGTCCCATGGCCCAAATTGCTCGGCCTTGAAAACCACCGAGGCGGTTCCACTGTCTTTGCATTCGGTGGTCGGTCCTCACGTCTGGTTAATGGCGGTAGCGTTTTTGGATTTTTGGGAGCTTGGGAATTGGCATAGAGGGGGTGTCAAATGTGGTGGGTAGACCTATGTTTCAAATTATCCACCTTGAGAAGCCCCGAGGCTTCTCAGCGCTGTCTTTGCATTCGGTGCTTACGTCTGGTTAATGGGGGTAGCATTTTTGGATTTTTGGGAGCTTGGGAATTGGTATAAAGGGGGTGTAAAATGTGGAGGGTAGACCTATGTTTCAAATTATCCACCTTGAGAAACCCCGAGGCCTCTCAGCGCTGTCTTTGCATTCGGTGCATACGTCTGGTTAATGAGAGTAGCGTATTTGGATTTTTGGGAGCTTGGGAATTGGCATAGAGGGGGTGTCAAGTGTGGTGGGTAGACCTATGTTTCAAATCATCCACCTTGAGAAACCCCAAGGCCTCTCAGCGCTGTCTCTGCATTCGGTAGTCGGTATTTATGACCGTCTGGTTAACGGGGACAGCATTTTTGGATTTTTGGAAGCTTGGGAATTGTCATAGAGAGGGTGTCAAATGTGGAGGGTAGACCTAGGGTTCAAATTATCCACCTTTTGAAACCCCAAGGCTTCTCAGCGCTGCCTCTGCATTCGGTAGTCGGTATTTATGACCGTCTGGTTAACGGGGATAGCATTTTTGGATTTTTGGAAGCTTGGGAATTGTCATAGAGGGGGTGTCAAGTGTGGAGGGTAGACCTATGTTTCAAATCATCCACCTTGAGAAACCCCGAGGCCTCTCAGCGCTGTCTTTGCATTCGGTGCTTACGTCTGGTTAATGGCGGTAGCGTTTTTGGATTTTTGGGAGCTTGGGAATTGGCATAGAGGGGGTGTAAAATGTGGAGGGTAGACCTATGTTTCAAATCATCCACCTTGAGAAACCCCGAGGCCTCTCAGCGCTGTCATTGCATTCGGTAGTCGGTATTTATGACCGTCTGGTTAACGGGGATAGCATTTTTGGATTTTTGGAAGCTTGGGAATTGTCATAGAGGGGGTGTCAAGTGTGGTGGGTAGACCTATGTTTCAAATTATCCACCTTGAGAAACCCCAAGGCTTCTCAGCGCTGTCTTTGCATTCGGTGCTTACGTCTGGTTAATGGGGGTAGCGTTTCTGGATTTTTGGAAGCTTGGGAATTGGTATAAAGGGGGTGTCAAGTGTGGAGGGTAGATCTATGTTTCAAATTATCCACCTTGAGAAACTCCAAGGCTTCTCAGCGCTGTCTTTGCATTCGGTGCTTACGTCTGGTTAATGGGGGTAGCGTTTCTGGATTTTTGGGAGCTTGGGAATTGGTATAAAGGGGGTGTAAAATGTGGAGGGTAGATCTATGTTTCAAATTATCCACCTTGAGAAACCCCAAGGCTTGTCAGCACTGTCTTTGCATACGGTGGTCGGTGCTCACGTCTGGTTAATGGGGGTAGCGTTTTTGGATTTTTGTGAGCTTGGGAATTGGCATAGAGGGGGTGCAGAATATTGAAGATGGTGTTATGACAGAAATTAGCTTCCTCTGAAAAATCCTTTTAGTGTTGCCTATACATTCTATGTCTATACAAGTGCGTTGCTTAGCCAATAAAAGGGTGGCTTTTTAATATCGTCAGGTAATTAACACAAAGAGGCAACGAAACATGCAACGTTTCTACATACAAAATTGTCCCTGGAAAGTCCTAAGGCATCTCCGCGCTGTCTTTGCACTCGGTGGCTAATGAGTGTATTGTTCGGCCAATTAGGATGACTTCTTTCTGTAGTTGAGAGATCGTTAGTTGGCGCAGAGAGGGCATAGAAATGTTATCCTTGTCTGGAGAGGCCAGAAGCATTTTAACGCAGTCTTTGCACTCGGTGGTCAATGCTTGCGACCATTAGCCCCAAGAGAAATAAGGCTGGCTTCGCTCTATCCGTCTTTACACGAAGGTCGCCCACAACCTTTCGACTGCAGAGCGCTCGGACACGAAACGTGCCAATCGAGTGGTGCAGAGGACGCAACGACCCTAGCCACGCACGGTAGGTACATTATACAATATAAGCAGCGCGTATCGTCGAGGTATTGTTACAAAGTAAACACCTCGGAATTACGTTGCGAGGTCTGAACGATTATCCTGAATCGGACGCCTTGGGGTACGTTTATATTGCAGCTATGATGGAAGCTGTAAAGTCGATCTCTCCCCAAAAATATCTTTCCCCGCTGTGTTTACACACTGGATAACAGTACCGTGATAACACGGTATTAGAGAGTTTCGTTCGCTCGTTAATTTCTCTACATCCGTTGTCAATACAAGTCTAGATGTTTCTAACGCTGAATTGTCAATGCGTTTTGAATTGCAATTGCGACATTTTTTGCGAGAGCTACCTCCGAGATAACGGCCAGCAAGTTGAACAATGTATTTATAATTAGAAATTGCAGATCTTCGTGCGAATTAAAAACTGTCCGAGTCAACCGTATAAAGCAAAAGTTGGATAAAAGTGAATTTGAAGTGTATTTATTTACAATATAGCAACATCGTTTAACACTTTGACTGCCAAACTAGAATCCTAAAAAATTCCATAAAATCAAAGTAAGTTATTTAATGAAATAGTAATTGAAAAAATTAAATGTACGATATTGAGTAGTCCTCCAACTTTCTTGCATTTTACAGATGGTACGATGAATATATTAACGTGAAAAATTCATTTTAAAACGTGGACAAATAATTCTGTCACCCACATATGGGTGACATGGCAGTCAATCTTTCTACTACCCTAGTAGCACAAAATATTGTATACACATTCATATAATATTAAAAAGAGATATTCAATCTTTTTTTAATATTCGAATACACATACAATATTTATTTTATATTAAGTAAAAAATATTTCTTTTTAAATATTCAGGAAATATCTATGTCATGTTACGAGAAATATATTTTTTTCTAAATATTAAATAAATCTTTATTTCATATTAGAAGTAGAATATTTTTTCGTAATATACAAATAATATTTATTTAATATCATGAAAAAAATATTTTTTCTCATTATAAAGTGAATCTTTATGTAATATTAGAAATAGAATATTTTGTTTAAGTATGCAGGAAATATTTTATGTTTATCATGGAAAAATAATTGTTCCAGAATATAATGCGAAGTAAAATATTTTTTAAATATCTATTTTATATTCTCTGAATATTTAGCTTATATGTTCTAAACATTCAATTTATATTTCTTGAACATGTATACAATATTAGATCTAATATTTATCTAATATTAAAAAGTGTGGCTCAAAAAATATTTTTCCAATATTCGAAAAAAATATCTATCTAATATTTTTGTGCTACTAGGGTATCTTCACGCTTTTGTACTCGACCAGTTCGTTTCTCTCATAAATGCATAAAATCCGGCAGTAGTCTATTCGCAATATTTTCAAGCAACACGCTCCCGCAAAAAATAAATGTCGCGAATTGCTCACTGTTGTACTCGCGGCTTAAACAGCTCCGGAACAAAACAATAGAGAGCATTTCTACACCTTGGCTTCGACTTATCGGAGGTCGAACACGAACGCACCCTCAGGCGTCGTTCGCGCCCCGTCGTCGAACGCGTCTATAGACGTAGCGAGCAGAGGGTCAACATTTGGGACCAATCTCAGCCTGCACCGTTTCCCCAGCTCCCGATCTATCTTTTTCCCAGCGTCTGGGTCCAGGCTGAGTTTCGTTGGCCGCGAAACACACCGTCGCATGCTACACGCCGTCGACTTCGATCGGGCCGCGAGGTCGAGAGGCTGAGAAAGACCCACGAGATCCAGCCACCCCTCGGGCACGACTTTCGCGCCTCGCCTCGCCTTCGTCGACCTAATACCATCGAGATCTCGAGTGGAAAAGTAGTTATAATTGCTTGTCGCGATCGGCCGACCGTGTCCCTCCATCCGCCACCCCTACACTCCCCTCCAAGAACCAACCCGACGAAGAGACCCCGTCGCCGTTGAAAATCTGAGAAGAACGGAGGACAATTTAAATGGTAAAACTGGACAACGAGTTTGCTCTAGTATCAGATCGTCTCATAAGTTCGTGCCGTTTACTCTTGTACCATTTAAATTCGTAAAATAAAATATGTAATCACTAGACATCGGATTTTATGCATTTATTACAAAAATGAGTAGGTGTAATTTAAAACAGTAAGAATATTAGAAAAATTTAGAAGTACAGTTATATTATTTTCAAGCTATTAAACATATTAGGAAAGAAAATAAATTTCTATTTCGTTCCAGTTTGTTGCAATTTTGGTAGAAAATTTTTATTTTGCATAAAGATCCGCTGTCTAATAATTACCCTTTCATTCCACAACCTCTTCTGACCTCTTCTGAGAAAATACAACCACACTATACTTACTATACTTACTTACTATACTTTTCAATGGCGAATAATATGAACGTATCCACGGCACGAACTTATGGGACGACCTAATTGCCTGGAGGATTTTATTCGAGTCCAATCGCCACTCTAATTGATTTATTTCAACGATTTTATTCGAGAGGGTTCGACAGCCAGTCTTCAAGTGAAGAAACGTTACACCAATTTTTCTCTCATTTACTTTTATGTGAAATCACCACCTGCCCGGTTCTGCTACGGTTTCCCGTCCACCCTGTATAGCATCCTCAAACTTCCAGCTGCAACATCGAATATCGCAGCTCAAAGTCTTAAGTATACGATTCAAGTTGAACGTGCATCGAGAGGGGTTGTTACCGCGTCCGACCACTGGTTAGGCCATTACGGTTGCGGAAGCTGTAGGATGCACGGAATTCCCTCTGCTTTCGCGAATGAAAAACAAAAAAGGACACTTGGACCGCAAGGGGTTGCAAAGTGTCCACTCTCAATCCGTCCATCGAATCCTTCAGACGGGGTCGCGAAGCTGAACAAAAGCTCAACCCCTCGCGCTATTATTTATTTTTCGGTTACAGTGACGAGACGTTCTTCATTCTTTTCTCCGAAGGCTGACTACAACAAAATATAATTATATTCTGGTTGAACACTTTGACTGCCAAACTAGTAACCTCAAAAATTCCATAAAATCAAACTAAGTTATTTAATAACATAGAAATTGAAAAAAATTAAATGTATGATATTGTGTAGTTCTTCAACTTTCTTGCATGTTACGGATCCTAATCAAATTTGGTACAATGAATATACCAACGTAAAAATTCATTTTAAAACCTGAGCAAACCCTAGTAGCACAAAATATTGTATACACATTCATATAATATTAAAAAGAGATTCAATCTTTTTTTAATATTCAAATATACATACAATATTTATTTTATATTACGTAACAAATATTTCTTTTTAAATATTCAGGAAATATCTATGTCATGTTACGAGAAAAATATTTTTTCTCCTCGGATCCACAGCACACAATTATTCACTCACGAGAATAGGTCCGAATAATTGAACAACAATCACTAAACAACACACACAACACACTTAACGAAATCGTGACAGCAGACGAGAAGATCACGAATAAAACCACGAACAAAAAAATAATACTGCGATTTTAACCGCTTCGGACCCAAGGACGTTTGAAACGAAAACAAGGAATTCCGGGAAATAGGGTCGGCGCCCCGCCATAATTTGTTTACCTTGGTTTTGTATCTAGTGTTTATAGACCCTCAGCGTCTAACCTGCCTAGGATAACCTGACCGTACCCCCTCCATGGAAGGGATCATTGTTAAAATCGCAGTATCATTTTGTTCGTGGTCGGTGTGACATCTTCTCGTTCGTTATCACGATTTTATAAACTGTGTTGTGCGTGTGTGTCGTGTGTGTCTATTCCCCTGAGTCAATAATTGTGTGCTGTGGATCCGACGGAGGAAGAAGATTCAGAAGTAAGTACACTTTACGTTAGTATTTTATAATGTAGGATTAGTATTCGTATCTGGAACATTGGATACAAGGTTTTCTATCATATTTTGCAACATATATTAACGATCATTAATGATTTGGTATATAGTATAATTTAATGCGGTTCAAATAAGATACTACTTTAAATCGAATATTTTTATTTTGATAACCAGATAGATAAAATGAAATATTTTTATTTTGTATTTTTCAAATATTTCTGACTCACGAGTCAGACTCGTGATGAAGGTTCTGACCAGAGTCTAATAAATATGTATGTCATTAATTTCCTTTTAACCGAACTAACATTCTATTTTGTTGTAGTTGATATATATCCTTTGGATATAGGCATACCTTTTTCTTCTATGAAATTCTGAACGATGAAGAATTTCTCATCATTATAATCACAAAATAAATAGTAGTGGTAATTGGCAAATTATAGAGTTCACGGTCGTTTCAAGGTCGTGCTATTAAACATAGACGAATGCGCAATAATGTTTGCTATAATATACGACAACAAAAAATGTGTAAAAAAAGCATGAGTGACCTTGAAGAAACGATGAAAAATTTGCAATTTATAAAAAACGATTCTTCCATGTGATTCGTCTTTTGAAACCATTTCGATTACATTGGAAACATTTTTTCTATTCTCAGAGGTAGAGATATTTAGGTGAAACCTGTTTTAGACGAAACACCCTGTATATCGACTCGATATTGTAGGACAAGGGGTTGAAAGAGATCCAGCAATCTCCGTTCTCTCGTATATCCTCAAAGTTGCAGTTTCTGTTGGGAAAAAAAAAAGTTCAGACTCTATACGATTCAAGTTGAACGTGCATCGAGAGAGAAATGCCTGTTTTTTGGACAAAATTCAACAACTTTTGTTCTGTTTATGATAGAGATATGAAACAAAGTGGATTTTTTTATTTATATTGAAAGCAATCTCAATATGATATTATTATAAATATAGTCATCTATTTAAACATTGAAAAACGATATTTATAAACAAAATTTGTTTTTATTGCCGGTTTTCAGTAGATGAATTCTTAGTTCAGTTCTTCCGAAACTGAAACTTTGTTTTAAACTATTATAACATTCGTCTCCTCGACACAGATAAGAGTTGTGCTAATTCGTTGTGCACCGATGTACTATTTGAACTTCCTGACCGGTTCTTGCTGCATATTTTGTTAAATAACTCTGAGATTTGCAGGTAGTTGCAGCTAAAAATCATACAATTCAAAGTATACTATCTTACCAATACAACGCAATCAAAATCTCAGCGGAACTTTTTTTTTATCCTCTTCCAAAGATTAGGGAAACCAATGAAACTGAATGGTTTCATTTCAGATTAATTATTATATTGCATATATGTATTACACAATTTTTGACGATAAACTACAATTAACCAACCCTTAGCCGTCATTTTCCGAAAAGATTATTTCTTATAATCGTCTTTGGATCATATTATAACGTGAACAAGTTACGCTATGAACTGAGGTACTATTTGATCTTCGTAAAATTCGCTTACAAATTCGCTTGTAACTAATTTCCTACTAAACTTTTGGAATTTTTTTTCAAAAAATGATTTATATGGACATTTTGACATAGTATGAACATAGTTTTAAATCGATATGAAGCAGTGACTTTTTCGATTTTTGTCCATGGTTCGGTACACTGTGCGCCGGTTAGGCCATTATGGTTGTGGAAGCTGTAGGAATTCCGTCTGTTTTCGCGAGCGAAACGGGAAGACGCAGGGCGCATGTACCCCCGTGTCGGAGGGTGTTCGGAACGGACTTGTTCCTCGCGCACGGATATACGCATACGCGCGAAGGCGTATCCTACGCCAAGGACGTCTCGCCTGCGTGTTCTCTGGTTTTCCCTCCGGTGATCTCTCGGGTCGAGGGAGAACCTCGTTGTCGCTCGCAGAGCGCGCATGTCCCGAACCGGCGGAGGGAAATTTTCGCGAATCGATAATTCGCGAGCAGCTGCAGCAGCGGTAACGGGTTAGTCACGCGGACGACTAGCCTATTTGATTGTTACTCGGTCAAGCCGCGCTGCTAACCCCCTAAATCTCCCTCGCCGCTAATACTTCGTCATCTTTTTCGCCCACCCCCCCACCCCCACCTGTCCTTCGCCTCGGGGCCAGCCGCCCCTTTGTCACCGTGCTGCTTTCTCGCGTAAATAGTCCCCGGTTGCCAGATAGATCACTTATTAGTAGGGGTGTGCGGGATTCCCGAAAATGTTCGGGATTCTCAAAAACATCTGTGATTCCCGACATTTTAAGTTTCTCCCTACTTGCAACAATTACCAGCATCCGAAAGCAATTGTGTTCTCGAAGATTACATATCTTATTAATCGGGAATGTTCATGTTAGTAATATTGTAGAAAGTAATCGCAAATTTGGATAATTCTGGCAATGCAGAATTTATTTATTTTAAAAAAAAAATTGAATTAATAAATTAATAAATAAATAAATTATTATAAATAAATAATAATAATTAATAGTAAAAATAATAATAAATAAATAATAAAATTAATTATCAATAATTATAGTCAGTTAATTATTATTAATTATTTTATTATTATTATTATTATTATTATTATTTATTATTATTTATTTATAATAATTTATTTATTTATTAATTTATTAATTCATTTTTTTTTATTTTAATAAATAAATTCTGCATTGCCAGAATTATCCAAATTTGCGATTACTTTCTACAATATTACTAACATGAACATTCCCGATTAATAAGATATGTAATCTTCGAGAACACAATTGCTTTCGGATGCTGGTAATTGTTGGAAGTAGGGAGAAACTTAAAATGTCGGGAATCACAGATGTTTTTGGGAATCCCGACTGGTTTCGGGATCCCGAAAATTCTCGGGAATCCCGGATGTTTTCGGGATTCCGAAATTCTCGGGATTGCATCCCGATCCCGAGAAAAATTCCCGTCCCGACCGGGATCCCGCACACCCCTACTTATTAGCAATTTGTCCAACGACCGAACCGTTTCAACCCCCTTGCCATGTAATATCGGGACACGTGATCGGGACTTGGAACGTATTGTGCTTAATGTGGACCCGTTGTTCGTTTGTTTCAACCCTCGGTAGAGCAGTTTCGATTGTTCTTCTAGTAGTAGTCGATAGATTCATTGTAATCCTTACATGTCAATTTGTTCTACATGTTTAGCACCTTTGTGTTCGCAATCGGCTACTTGGTAATAATAACAGAGCAATCTCCTATGTTTATTTGTACCGGAATAAAATAAATCAGGCTAAACAAATTTGCAGACATTTCCAATCTTCTGATTTTAGAATCGAATTTCTGTTTCTCGAGAGCTTTGCTTTGACTGCGTATTTTATGCATTTATACCAAAAACTGGGGAATGTAATTTCAAACAATAAAAAGATTAGAAAAATTTAGTAACATCAACCCACTTTTTACAACTTAACGCTAAACGTACCGAGCTGTAAATGTTACAGGTACAGGTGTTGCCTTATAGAAATGACGAGATTTAACTTGTTTAGACTTTGCGCGGTTCTTATTGCAATGTACTAAAGATATTACTCGTGAAAGCGTCTTTATAATTTCAAAAATTGTCAAATAACAAATCTAGGACCGGTCATTTGACCGGTGGTGGCACGTTTAGTGTTAATGAAATCACTAAAGTGAGGAAATAAACTGCATGGTGCTCACGGCTAAAAATTAATGCATATGATTTTTATTTTGCATAAAGATCCGCAGTCTACTGATGACATAACTGATGAAATCTACGTTGACCTCGCCGAACAAAATAGCTAACGATTTGAACATCCTGTAATAAAATTTCGCTGAAACGTTTGCAACCCTGGGTCAAAATGGACCCTCTACCTTGTTGCCCTGAAAACCGTCGCTTTCTCGCGTAAATAATTACTGTTATCTTGACCGTCGGCTTATTAACTAATGTCTCCGATGAATAATGTGTCCTGTGATCTTCAGCTCGCTGGATTCTACTGGATACCGCTGCGAAAACAATTAATAGGTATTACGACCATTAACGATCATTTTAAGAGCAACTTTCACTTTCACTAAATCAAAATAGACCGTGCCATCTCTGAATGCAATTATTAGTTGTTGCACGTTCACATAGTTCAATGTTTGAAAGGAACTTTCGTTTTCATTGAAGCAAGCTGACATCTTTCAGTGGAATTGATTAATTGCTAACGTTTATTTCTAAACGGGCATCATCGTCGTACAGAAAACAACGATAAATCTCTGTAAAACAATCGTGCATACCTGTTCACCATGATTAGCTACTTACTCTTCCCAACGCTGCCTTCTCATCCAAAGTTCCGCGTCTTCCACGTCGTCGGGTGAACCTTCAGGCTGCTCCTCAGGATCTGCCCGTCATTAAAACCGTCATTAATCCATCCCCTAATTTCACGTATTAATACTCACATGTCCCAATTGCTCGAACAACCATGACGTCGACAGCCTCCCCATCTTTCTCGCATGATCCTGGTCCTCCAGCATCTCGACTAAAATTTCGAAAACCATAACAATTCTATCGCGAAGCATAATACATACACTCCGCGACAAAAAGATGGCACACCCGTAAATATTGCTATTCCTGAAAACTGTGATAAAATTTGATATGTTTCTCTCCGTGTATGTATTTCGGTGGAGCTTCGAGGCTACATACACCGGCGGATTTAAGCGCAGGTTACAGATTCTAGTCTAAATGTAAACATCGGGGGTCACCGAAGCGACAAAATGATGGCACAGTCTTAAAATTCTTTCTCTGCAGTTGACACTAGACCGTCAGACTGTTTATATCGTATACTGTGTTACTGTCCATTAAATATTGTGTGTGTTTCTTATTATCCTCTATTGAAACTACACTATGGGTAGTGGAAAATCTTTATCCGATGCTGAAATAAAAACAATTTTGACATTGCGTAAAGAGAATTACACAGTTTCGAAAATTGCACGTATTATACATCGGAGCAGAAAAGTGGTGTATAATTTATTAAAAAATCTCAAAACATACGGTACTAAAAAGAGTTCCGGTCGACCGAAAGCAGTAAGCAATCGCGGAAAACGTGCAATTTTAAAAGAAGCTTCGAATTCTTCGGGAACATCACGACAAATTGCTAAAGCAGCTGGCGTACACACAAATATACGTAATGTGCAAAGGATAATAAAAGAATGTCCGCACTTAGTTCGAATGAAATTGAAAAAAAAACCACCTTTAACCGCTCAGCATAAATCAGAGCGTTTAAAATTTGCTCAAGAGCATATACATTGGAGAAAAAAGTGGCGTCATGTTATTTTTAGTGATGAAAAAACGTTTAATCTAGATGGGCCGGATGGTTTCGCACACTATTTTCACGAGCTGCGGAAAGAAGAAAGGATATTAAGCCGCAGACACATGGGTGGCGGAGGAGTAATGCTTTGAGCCGGAATTGGGTATCGAGGAGTGACCGAAGTAAAATTTATAAACAAAACTATGAATAGCAAAATTTATAGAGATTTGATAGACGAACAATTAACTAAATTCGGACAGACAATTTCCGGGGAAAATTGTATATTTCAGCAGGATAATGCAAGTGTGCATACTGCGAAATGCGTTAAGCAGTACTTTGAGCAAAACAAAATTAGTGTCTTAACGTGGCCAGCGAGATCGCCAGATCTCAACATAATTGAAAATTGTTGGGCACGACTAGCAAGGCATGTTTATGAAGGCGGAAGACAATTCCAAAGCCTTGCACATTTAAAAACGTGCATAGAACAAAAATGGACAAAAATACGGCCAAAATATATTAGAAAACTTTTTAAGTCACTTCCGAAACGTATGTTGGCTGTTCTAGCAAATAAGGGAGGCCACATAAAATATTAAACATAATGTTATATATTTTATGTACGTAAATCACGTATTTTTTTGTATATGTGCCATCATTTTGTCGTACCAATTTTTTGTTATTTTTTGTTTCCATAAACAAACGGGCATTTTCTTTAATTTTATTGTTTGTAATGTAGTTTATTTTGCAAAAAAAAATGTATAAGTACCAAAAAAGACTAGATTTATTATGTCCAAATGATGAAAACATTGAATTTTCGTGGTGTGCCATCTTTCTGTCGCGGAGTGTATTCCTCGGCGGGGGAAGCACGCGACGCGTGTGAACAAAATGTGTAAAAGGAGCGTTGCTCGCGCGATATCTTAAAATTAGGTCACGCGAGAGTGTTTTGTATGCAATTCGTCACTTTAATAGCCTCGCGCCTCGGAGGAACTTCATTATTCGAGATCGACGACGCGCGTCGATCGCGATCCAGAGCTCTGTGTGAACGTTTTCTGCGAACCTACTCGGGATCTTATGCGAGGTCCCCGCGTTAATTATCGCAACCGTGCGTCAACACGGTGACAAAGAAGCTCGTTTGCAGACGGTACACAAGTACACACCGCGGCGACCGCGTAACACCTTCCCCGTTATCAAAACGTTATCGCGCGCGTATGCAAACGAAACAATGATGAACGCTCGTTCTCGCCGCGCGACTTAATTCTGTCGCAACCCGATAATTCTCTTCGAATAATCGCGTACATGCCATTTAAGTTGATTTTGCCTTTGCTAGGCCGCGATAACGCGGACCGGGAGATTGCTCACCGAAAATGAGTCATCTTCGACTCTATTGTCCCAGAAGGACTGACGCGTCTTTCCTATGTGTCACCAGAGATTACAATCGATTCGCTCGCGAGCAGAGAATCGTCCGCGCGATAACAATGATCCCGTTTTTCAACGCTTACAATCTCAACGCGCTGTTCTAATAAGAAATGTTCGCGCGATTCGACGATAGTCATCTTCGAATCCCTCGTATCAGATTCACGAAAATTAGCAAATTTTCTACGTTACATTTTAGACAATACCTTCCGGTTTGAGAATACAAAAGATTTTTCTCAGCAATTACCGCCATCCAAAACTAACAACTCTGTCGTTTTTAATAGTCTGGTCGGAGAAAAATCGAGAATAAAACTTCGACATTTTTCATTCATTAACACGCTGACTGCCATGTCACCCATGTACGGGTGACGGAATTATTTGTTCAATCTTTAAAATGAATTTTTACGTTAACCCCTTACCCTACAATATCGAGTCAGACTCGTGACGAAGATTCTGAACAAAGTCTAATAAATATGTATGTTATTAATTTCCTTTAAACCGAAATAAAAATTTACTTTGTTATAGTTGATATGTATCCTTTGGAGAAAAGATAGACATACAATAAATATAAACTATCGTGTTTTTCTATGAAATTCTGAACGATGAAGAATTTCTAATCGTTATAATCACAAAATAAATAGTAGTGCAAGGGGTTAATATATTCATTGTACCAAATTTGATTAGGATCTGTAAAATGTAAGAAAGTTGAAGAACTACACAATATCGTACATTTATTTTTTTTTCAATTTTTCTATGTTATTAAATAACTTACTTTGATTTCATGGAATTTTTCAGCTTTCTTGTTTGGCGATCAAAGTGTTAATTATCCTTAAAAACATTGGCGAAAGCAACACATTTTTAGATAGTCAAGCTGGTCTACCCCCCCTTGAATTCATTGAAACGCAAACCCTTAAATATCTCGATTTTAAGATAAATGGACTTGGGCCACTTTCAAAATAAACGGCTCATAGTTTCCCATAGATTTTTTCACGCTGATTTCAAATCTGTTTTCAAAATTTGTCTACGACCTCTGGTTTTTGCAAGTTCTTTGATTTTGAATCCGAAAATGCCGTTTTGCCCACTGTGCGGCGTTTCTGTCGTCGAAAGAGGATAGGAAAAAAAAAATAGGAAGACTACGTGAAAAAAGGGATGTCGATCCGGTAGATGTGGGTAAGAGAAGGGGTGGGAGAAGAGAGGAGAGCATAAATCGAGAGGATGGGCGAAAAAGATCCTCGAACGGAGGCGGTGGGAAAGAATCGGGGTTGCTGCGATAGCGAAGGTGGAGAGGACGAGAGAGGCTGCTCGGAGAGCCTGGAGAGGCCGAACCGTGGTCGAACCGAGGCACGATCTTCCCTCGAAATCGCGGCCTGTCTTCGAGCGATTTTTTCCGAGCCACGAGGAGACGAATTCAAACGGCATTGTGCCGTCACGCGCGGCCACTCTCGCTCTCTCTCCTCTCTTAAGGGGGCCCGCACGAATTTGACCTTGACTGTCACGCCATCCTCGCGATGGTCCTCGAGCGGCCAGTAGGGAAAACAGATTGTGGAATGGTTAAAATTTTCTGTGTGGAACTACGTCGCGTCTACGACGTATCGGTAAGAAGATTGAGTAGTAGCGGAAGAGAGAAACGAAAATTGAGAGAGAAAGCTAGCGACTAGACATGGTTGCCACATATCCTTCGCCTCACTGTTGCCATGTCATCAAACTCGTAAATGTACAAGCGTTTCGTGAAACTGATTCCTGCCTCATGAGCCCGATTCAGCCGACCAACACATGCTAACACACACATTGCCACGGGCGCGTAGATGTAGGCAGGACTCGTTGTCACATTACTCCTGCAGTTTTTATTACCCCGCATTAAAAATTAAACAAAATTTATCATATTTTTTTTACGAATCTGAATGATGTCGAATCTGAAGTCAACAAACAAACAAATACAAATATACAACTAAAGACTAAATGTAAAATAAACTTGAATAATATTATATAATATTTAAATAAAAGTTTATAGCGATTTCCAAAGTTTACCGAGAAGTTTTATATACGTATATAAACGTATATTTATATAGAACACAATCACAATAAAAATAATTAAATATTTGAACGCTTCAAGTTACACGCACAGCATGAAACAATTCTAATTCTTTCCGATATTTACAAGGAGATTCCAGAATTCGAATCCTGCCGACTTAATTCCTTTTTTTTTTAATTTCATTATGTTTTATCATTGCATATTTATACTATTAATTCCATTAAATTGCATTTTGAATTACAAATAACATGTATTTATTTTCTAACAACAGGATTATTTACTATTATTATATATTAAATAATAATCAATAGCAATTAAATAGTAATAGTAATTTATATATTAAATATATATATTAAATTTTAAGAATTCTTCATAAATATTTTGTGTTAATTTTCCGGATTTCCAACAAGTTACAATTACGTTTATGTGATGTGACATAAGTTCATCTACCTGTTTTGAACAAGTACGGTCTTTCCATATTCTACTTCTGTTAGAAAATAAATACATGTTATTTGTAATTCAATTTAATGCGTGAAATTTAATCGATTGAAATGAATAATATAAATATGCAATGATAAAACATAATGAAATTAAAAAAAAAAGCATTTAGGTCGACAGGATTCGAACCCTGGTCGTCCGGCACTAAACTAGACTCGCTAGTGTCACGCCAAAATGACTCTACTGACAATCTGGAAAAAATACGGCATTACATACAAAATAATGAAACTCGTCAATGTCTCGAAAATTATTGGCCATCTACTCCTATAATAGTATATATTTGTGAACAGGAGAACGAGATCTATAAGTGTCCAAAGTTTCAACCGAATCGGTGACCCGAAGGGTCGAAAATATTTTATTTGGCAGAAAAAGAAGATTTTTCGATTTGTGTCATTCGATACAAGCCTGGCGTCACGCGATGTGTAGCGAAACGTGCAAGGGTCAGAAAGTTTTCAAACTGGCGCTCCAATATTGCAATGAGCAGTTTGTAAATGGTCAATTGTCTTTCCCAAGGGTTCAAGCTTTGTCTGTGCAGAGGCCAAAATTCGAATTTCTGCCTCAGAGTCGAGTAATTTGCAATATTCGTCAGCATACGGCCTGTCCCGAGTCGTTCGAAGCAAGCATGACGTCACACGATGCGAAGCGAAACGTGCAAGGGTCAGAAAGTTTTCAAACTGGCGCTCCAATATTGCAATGAGCAATTTGTAAATGGTCAATTGTCTTTCTCAAGGGTTCAAGCTTTGTCTGTGCAGAGGCCAAAATTCGAATTTCTGCCTCAGAGTCGAGTAATTTGCAATATTCGTCAGCATACGGCCTGTCCCGAGTCGTTCGAAGCAAGCATGACGTCACACGATGCGAAGCGAAACGTGCAAGGGTCAGAAAGTTTTCAAACTGGCGCTCCAATATTGCAATGAGCAATTTGTAAATGGTCAATTGTCTTTCTCAAGGGTTCAAGCTTTGTCTGTGCAGAGGCCAAAATTCGAATTTCTGCCTCAGAGTCGAGTAATTTGCAATATTCGTCAGCATACGGCCTGTCCCGAGTCGTTCGAAGCAAGCATGACGTCACACGATGCGAAGCGAAACGTGCAAGGGTCAGAAAGTTTTCAAACTGACGCTCCAATATTGCAATGAGCAGTTTGTAAATGGTCAATTGTCTTTCCCAAGGGTTCTAGCTTTGTCTGTGCAGAGGCCAAAATTCGAATTTCTGCCTCAGAGTCGTGTAATTTGCAATATTCGTCAGCATACATGTCGTACATACGTAAATCTGTACTATTGATCTGCATTATCGACCGTATTCTATCGCAACGTACAGTGTTTGCCGCGGAGAGACCGTGGCGCTAGTAAACAGCACCGCGAAATGGTGCCTTTTTTAGTTGACAAATTACGGCTTTAATAAGTAATTAATCAATTAAAAATGCACACCACCGTGTTTGTAGATGTCTTTGAATTGTCTGTGCAGAGCCCTTTTTTCGATATGGACTCTAAATCTCTCGAAATTAAGAAAAACTCTCAGCGGCAGCCATCTTGTGACGTCATACTTTCTTCAGAAAGCGAATTTTCGGTAGAATATTACAAATTACTCCACGATGAGGTAGAAATTCGCAATTTGGGCTCTGCACAGACAATTTTAGGACTTTTAGGAATCATAATTGACCACTTTTAAACTGCTCGTTGCTATATTGAAGCGTCAGTTTGTAAACTTTTTTTACACGTAAATGTATATGGACAGAAGTCAAGGTCAAATTCGTGCGCGCCCCCTTAACACCCTCTTCCGTTCTGTGCAACCGTACAACTTCCTCACGTTGCCCCCTTTTTCTTCCCTGTCCTCTTCTGCCCTCACCGCGATCGATAGATCCCTCGATTCCCGCTGGATCGGCACTTCCCAGGATCGATTCACCCGTTGGACCGCGTGGATCCTCTAGGACTCGGTGTCATCGCCCCTTAACAATCCTAAAGCCTATAAACACTTTGAGTGACTGTTTTATATGTTCTGTTTCTTTACAAAGTAATTATATATAAAAATATTTTCCTTGTTGAGCCGTTCCTCACGACAGCTGAGTTATCTAAGATTATTTCTTCACTGATAAAAATATCAAATTCCCTTTCTCTTTTAAAAAATTGTGCAAAGTTCTAATTTTGGGTATAAAGAAAATCGTAGAGTGCAAGAGGTTGGAGTATAATCGACGACAGTCGGCATCGTTGCCCCGATGCGGGGGAACAAAGCGTGATCTATGGAAGGTCAACGCATTTATCTTGAACCGACGCTCGGTTTCTCTTCTTTGCAAAACGAGAAGTGCTCGAGGTCGCCGCAATAATTGTTATTCTTTCCGTCAGCGATCGAGATAGTCGCGGAAAAAATAAATGCCCGCGTTCTCTTGTTTCGCTTGATAAAACGTGGAAACACGGGAGAAACACTCGACGCGATCACCGATAAACGCTGGAAAAAACGTCGACCTTCTCGTCGCGATTTTACTAAAACAATTTCGCTCGACGCTAGATTTACGTGCCCGATTTTCACCGAAACGAATACGCGGCGCTGTACCACATACGAACGTTCGTGGCTTAAGAAAAATGCTAAACGATTAAATAAAAATTTTCTGCCCGAAGCGCAATAGACTGGAGTGAAATAGAATGTTAGTTCATTGTTTTTAATGAGTTCGATAGGCTGAAAATAATTTAGCAAGACTTTAAAATTCTTCTAACGTCTCTTTTAAATTACACCTAGTCAATTTTCTCGTGAATGCATAAAATCCGCAGTCCAATAATATTTAACTCCGTAAATCTAGCGCGTACACAGGTCCGCGAAACATTCTCGTGTCTTTGCGTTTATTTAAAAATCAATAGAAATGGAAATTAATTCGAATAACATGAACGCGAACGTCCTCGTTCGGTTTTCGCCGAGACACGCGCAACGTCGCCGTATCGCTCAAGGATATCAGCAGCATAATGTAAAATACAAAATATAAATATCTTTTATTTTTATTTAGACAGTACACCTAACGTTAAACGATGAGACATTAGCGGGCCCGCTCCTCTTCCGAGCCAGGCGCGTCGTAGTGACCGAGTAAAAATTAAATCTCCGATATTGTACAATATACATACATATACATATATATATATACACACACAACAACGTTATCTCTCATACTATTTACACAGTTTATACAACCTTCCTTTCCGCTTTTTTATTCCCGAGGGATCTATATTAACAATGACCAAGCAACATGTCGGGACAACGTCGTCGTACCCCTAATCTGCAGATATTTATCTTTGCCAGCTGCTTCTTCCGGACACTTTGTCCCCTTCCCCCTTCTTGTATGATTAAGAAATGACAGTGAACACTAATTTCACCTATACAATACGAACGTATCGAATCCCCGTGCGGAGACTGACGATTCGGTATATGAAATATGAAAACGTTCTTGGATATTTATTCTTTTTTTTTCTCTAGTTTTTCGTTTTTATTAATGTAAAATTTCATAATCGCAGCGTGAACTTCATCGTGTCCCCAGGCAAATCGTATGTCGGCATCTTTCTCTCGCGAATACTTAACTCTACAGATTCAACTTCGTCAACGTAACAACGTCTAACGTTGGAAATATTTCTCGTTAAAGCTTTCCTTGGTTACTGTTAAAGAGTCTTGCAGATTCTGCGCTAAGAAGGCTCCCACGTCTTTCTCTCCCATAAGTTATATATATATGTATATATATACCAGGAAATAATATTTACAAATCCATCGCAGACAGTGCCGCACGAGGGCACGCGTTTTACGTCCAGCGTTCATGGAATAGCCGAGCTGGCGCTCGATCGCTCGGTAAAGTCTAACGGAGTACGCTTAAACGGAACAGAGCTGTACGTACAGCGACTCGATTCATTCATCGAGCAGCCTTCTAATCGAACACCCTTTTCGAAAGTTCATCCAAACGACTTGGAAGCTTTTCGAAATCCGTAAGGATTAATTTACCGGACCGCAAAGAAAATTTTGAGGATTGACATTCACAACTTCTTTATCCGAGCCTGTAACAAAAATGTAAACAATGAAGATTCGTTTCGCACATTCGTGTTGGCTGTGTACATGCTGGAAATTTCATCGAAATTGTTGTCTTTGCGATTTTTCGATGACATTCTCAACACATAACTAACGTGAATCTACAAAACGCACATTTCAAGTTTTCGTTACAAGACCAGATCAAACATTTAATTTACTCGTCATCGAGTAAATTGATCCTTCTAGCTTTTCAAAAAAGTTCAAGTGGGTTGGGTGAATGTAAAAAAAGTTATTCTGTTTTAAAAGGCACTTGATCGATCGCATGAGTCACTGTATTAGGATACGCTTATGTTGAAGATGCGATAAACGATCAGAGCGACGCATGGTACTCTATGATTTTATAACAAAAGTGTTTGCATAGAAGCAGGGAGCAAACGTCGTTCTCGATGTTAATACATAACTGAGTAGACGTAAACAAATTTATAGACGAAGCGGTTTTTAGATCTTTATAGGATCAGCGAGATGCAAATTATTTTAAACAAGTTGCAAGATAAAATAAGTGACTCTGCAAATTCATATCTTTTAGAATTAATAGAAAGCACCACGAAATTTACGTTTATCTACTATTCTGCGGAAGGTGGCAATAATTCTTTAAGATCACTTGTATTTAAAGTGACTCATCTTTGATTCGCTACCACCGTCACAGATATAAAACGTCCCCAATCTTACTGTCCTAAAGATTTTGAAATTACCTTTATACACTTGGTTGTGTAAAGCTACGAGTACAAAGTATAATACACACAGACAATTCCTGGTTTTCTTCTACTAAATTGTTTTAATACTTCATACAGGAGGTACGTTGCCTTCGATTTAAACATTTTAACAAAGTAGATAAACGGTGAAATAAATGCTGGTAGAGAACGTGATAAGCAACTGAAACTGCACTATTAAGTCAGCACAAAAGTTCGTGCCCGATTCCTTGTTGACCTTTCGCACTGGCCTAACATTATCACAGCTCTGCTTTAAACACGTCAAAGATATTTTCGAGCAACTTTTATCGCCGCTCTGATCGACGCTTTTACATATTCTGTCGCGTATCCGACATAAACGTACCCTTTGGTCAAGGGAGAAGATAATAACGTATGCGAACCAAATAATTCTGTGCAAACATAAAATACGTAGGCCATGCTGCAAATACCGGGTGCCGCAGTTTATTTGACCACTGTCCTTTTCATACAAACACGTCGGACCACTCGGTTTAGACAGCCTAGAAAAATAATCAGCAGTCGTAACTATCAAAGTAACAATTTCCATGCGTTCAAAGCGACCTTTAATCAAGATAAGCTGATTTGGGGGGGGGGGGGTAACAATGATCTTGATAACAATAAAATAATGGCAGATCGTTCTCGATAAAAAGAATTCCATTTACTCTCATATAAAACACAGTACGTGAAAAGAAATGCTTGAAGAGCTTACGAACAGTGCGACGAAAGAAGATAGATTTACAATAGAGCTTCCGTAATGGTGTCTCGTTTTTCACAAAATCGTTTATCGCGCTCGCTCGATGAACCGTAATACTTCTGTGAACAATGGATACACGCCGAGACTCTCTAAACTGTTCGAAAAAAATGCTCTTCCGTTTCCACGATCATGCGACTCTGGCATTCGATGCCAGGTCTAAATAAAAAAGAAAAAAGAACCGTTAATACGTTCCAGTGGACGCTCGGTATAATATCTTTGCTCAAGACAACTGGAGATCTCACAGAGGGCGAATAGAAGATGAACCTAGCAGCGGTGTCTTACGCGAAAACGTGATTTCTCTCCTTTATCGAGTCCGTGGCGCTCGGGTTCAACGTTTCGTTCTTGGCACGGGCGGTCAATCTCGATTTGCATGGGTTTTTCCTGGACGACCGGCCGTTGGAAAACTCCTCGGTGTCCGTGCACAACGTCACCATGTACGGTTAGGTGCTGCTCCCGGAACACTCCAGCTCCGACAGCTCGCCTAACATTAAATCATAAAGTTTGTATACCGCGCCCTTCGCTTTCTTCGACCCGCTAGCAACCCTTTCTCTGCTTCCGATCGCAATCGTCCAACTGGTTTCACGGATCTAACAAAAGTGAGCATTGCATTCAGGAGTGCTACCGCTTTCTAGAGCGTTCCTCAACCATTCTGGCGTGGGAAACTTTTAATGGGCCGTGAAACGGTAGCCGCTGACTTACATCGGAGCAAGGACTGCGATTAGTTCGTATGCGAAGCGATTAAAAATTATCTTGTATTATTCTTGCTCGTAGCGTCCATGTAAGAGCTTTTAATAAATATGGCTCAATCTATCTCGGCGGTTTTTATAATCCTGAAACTGCTTGTCTCGTTTACACCCCTGGTAGAAAGTATTCGATCGAGCAAGCCAGGCATCCAGCATTGTAAATACAGTAATGTCACCAATCATTTGTTCAGAGATAAGTAGTCTGCGGATTTTATGCATTTACAGCAAGAATGAGTAGGTACAATGTAAGGCAGTAGACAAACTAAAAGAATTTAAGAACATCGATGTATCAATCTCAGATTATTAAAATTATTAAAAGAAGAAAGAAATTTTTGTTTGGCTCCTGTTCATTGTGCACTCGATGCAAACAAGCTTTATTTTGCATATAAATCCACAGTCTAGTGATAAGGCTTAAATTGAACCGAATATGATAAAGTTGCGCAGCAGATTTGCTTATGCAATAAGTTATCTCTCATCGCTTCTAATACATTACATTACTGTATCCCTACATTGTATATAGAAAATAGTTTCATTAATGGTAAAGACAAACGCAATGACAAAGCTGATTGTACATAGTAGAAATGTTAGCATAAAAATGAGTATGTTTGAGTATTACTTTCTACATGTAAAAGTTGTCTCTGGTCTACCCAGTTCTTAAAAATTGTATTTCATAAATATTAAATCATCCCGTAAGTCCTGTCGTAATCTAAGTTTTGAATTGAAAAACCTTTAGCTCGTTTAAAGCATTTAATCCTACGTGAAGTTTAATAAGTAGACTTCGGATTTTGTGCACTTGAAATGAATGTCGACATAGATCTTGTATCTAGTAGTTAATCCAGACAATTTTCGTTTTTTATAAAAGTCCGCAGTCTAGTAGTAAGAAACGATACAGGTGACGAGATGATGTAATACTTGGACAGTGGTACCATTGTGAATAAATGTATTGGGTCGCGCAACAGAAAGATTGAGGAACGCTGATCTACACCGGATGGATCACCAGATCATCGCCGATGGCGACGCAGTGAAAGGGTTGCGGATAGAAACTGAGGTCTCTTACCGTTAATGCTGTGAGCATCGGAACTCACGAAAGCGATCCTGCTCGACGGTTCTCCGGCACTGGCGCTAGCCCCGTCTTCGGATGCCTCGGAGAACTGATCAGAATCGGAACTGCTGCTAGAAGGAACCGTATCCTGCTGCAGCGTCCGCCATCCTGGGGCAGGCGGAAAAGCATTATCCCTCAGATAGCGTATGTAACTTCGCGTAAACGTTCCACCCTGGGTGCCTGCAGAAATATTGATTCGAAATTGGTTGGACAATTTAATCATCAGCAAGAGAATCAGCAGCTCTTAGCTGCTTTAAGAGTCTACTACCTTGGTGACCGTCACGAATTAAAGGTGTCGTATCGTCAGCATTCGAATCACTTTCGTCAGTAACGTCAACTTGCTCATTGGCGGCAAAAACTTTTCGTTTACAAACTGGACAGACCCTACGATTGTTCGTTAGCCACGGGTCGATACATTTCGCGTGGTAAGCTGAAAGCGTTTGTTTTATATCGTCGTTATGTTTGTTCTTTCGATGGAAAAGCTTTGAATTCAACTATACCAACCATGAGCACAGGGTAATACTCTTAATTTTTCTCCTTCTATGTAATCATCTAGACAGATAGCACATGTTTCGTATGGGTCACCTTTGGTATATTTGTGCGTAGGAATTTTCTTCAAGCTCGAACTCGGCATCCGGTGCCTTCTTTGCCGTCTTCTATCCTTGATGCATCTAACAATCTATAATTGAAAGATAAGCACTTTATACTCGGACGCGTTTCTAAAAACATAAAAAATTACAACTCTGAATAGCATTAGTAGTTGTCGCGTGTTCTCACCAAAGAAATCACCACGACTAGAAAACATATCCCAACAACAATAGCAAAAGGCAGAAGTAAATGTGTAATATTAAATGGTGTGCCTTCGTTAATTAGTACAAAATATAACTCGTCGTATAAATAATTTTCTTTGATAATTAATCCTGTAATCTCGCTGACAAACACGGATGGTATCATAATCCCTACTGGATCTTTCGCCGACATTGGTTCTACAACAAAACACATTACATATTTATGGTTGAACAATCGTAAATATATGAAAATACAATCATCAGATGCAGTACAGTGCTGCAAACGAACATATTTACCTAACTCATTGCTGTTTATATTGTGTATAATTGCAGCATCGTATCCAGCTTTTTGTGCCATTCGAACTTTTATTTCAAAACTACAATTATAGCGAGCAATTAAAGCTATCCAATTACCATTGTAAGTGGTAGTGTTCGGAGGACCCTGTATCTCATGACACGCTGTTGGTGGGTCTGTGTATACCACCATGCCCTAATAAAAGTTAATGCAATTCAGAATTTCGTGCGACACTTATTCAATTACACTGTACAATGTAATCAATAATTAGGTGAAATTAGAAGAAAAGATCAAATTGTTTTTTGACACAATGACTGCCGTGGTGATCATAACTTCGAAAATAATAACGTTTATAATTTTGTAAGTGCAATTAATATTAAAATACCGCTTTAAAATTATAAGTGTACATGCAAACATATCAATATTTTCATAAATAAATAAATATATAAATATTTATATGTGATTTTAGTATGGGCAATTTCACCCTGGCACTAGAGGCAAAACCAACGAAATATGCTCGGCAGACAACGCATTAATACATTTTGAAAGTATTTTACTAAATTGATCGACCAACGCATTGGAGCCAAACGGTAATACCTTAATTCCCTCAGATGGTATCAAACCACCGAATCTAGCTGGCATGTCACTGAATTCCTCTTCGATCTGATGCCTGGCGGCAGCAGAGAATACTAGAATGTCTGCCCTGTTGCACATCACGCAAAAGATAAGGAACATAAACCATAGCTGAAGTTGATGGTTCAAGCAACACTGTCTCATGTTTTAAAATATTGCGAGTATCCACCGTCCTGTCAACTTTAATATTCCACCGAAAACTCCCTCGGGCAACTCATTATACATAACATTCAGATGATAGACAAGAATATCTCCATTACACGGGACGGGATACCGATGTCCTGAAAAAGTAAAAATCTGCATTGTACAAAAGATTACGTAAAAATGAACACCGTGTTAACAACCTTCCGCAAACGGTGAAAAAATGGTCGAACGCTTTTTAAAACTCGCACACTTCCTTGTTGCGTACTTATCGTCGACAACGATCCAAAAACATTACCGAGAGATCGTGCCGAGTGTCCATATTCAACCGTTAGAAAGTTATTTGTACAATTTCATTATCTCCGACGACATACGTCCGATTATGCCCGATACGTGACAAAGAACTTATTCGTAACCTGTAATTTTTAATTCGTCCCGAGCGAACGCTCGAATCCGACTCGATTGCGGAGCGTGAGAAGTGACATAGTTAAAACTTCATATTTAACGTCTGGCCGTAAACCGTTAGTAGAACGGCTGCGTAATTTAATTGCCAGATAAACAATTGTAAACAACGGGGGGGCCACAAGAATCGTACCTGTTCCCCCGACTATTTCGAGAAGTCGCCGCCTCGATACGTATATGAAGTTTGACACATCGAACACGACACCGAATAGACAACAATAATGGGTTTCTCAATGTGTATCAATCAGCTTGAATAAAACTGACGTGCGTGCAAGAACGAGCGTACGTGTATGTGTGTACGCGCGTACACGTACACACAACAGGTCGCGTAACGATACACACGAAGAGAGAGAGAGAGAAAGACAAATTTCGTTTAACCCTGACGAAGAAATTCTTTTTGCCCGTGTATAACGATCGACGTGACCGTGCGTATAGATTTTTTATACGTACTGCTATTGCACTTTTTTTGTTTCTCATTCAGCCGAGAACGCTGCGTACAGTCGGCTCGTAACGCTCGTGTGCAAACGCGTACACATACACGGTTCCAAAACAGACGTAATTTATCGATGTATCAGCAGCGTGCAACGCGACGCACACACCATTCATACGTCGCGTGTCATTTGCGCCTATTTTTCCTCGTCGTCGTCTTCCTCGATTTTTTCTTCTCGTTAGTTGCAGAGCAGCGACTCGCGCGGAGCGAAGAGGCGTTTATACCAAGTCTCGCGAACGATACGTAGAAACCACACAACGACACAAGATCGACTGCGACGTTGATTAATTTCGCCGAGTAAAGTTCACAAGGAAATGTCAGATTCACCGTCGTGTTTCATTCATAACGATCACCACCAAACTAATCCCGAGCGCCCGTCCACAAAAATCCGAGAATAATTTATGCGGCTATTAGGATCTACGAGGAATTTTTTTCGCAACACGATCACTGAAGTCACGCGGATGTCATAGATATATGCGGATGTTTCCCTCGATCTTCTCGAGGAACCTAGCTATCTGACAGAGCCCTGCCGGACATACTCGCTCACGCGGTGCAAGCGCTAAATTTAAATTCAATTAAATGTCAACCTCCGACCCATCGATTTTCGCGCCGACGAAAATAAAGAATTTCAAGCGTAAGATCAAAAATATATGCTCCGTCGTTGCTTGTTATGTCGCTTGTCGTTTTCACTGAATACGATATTTTTGTTGAACCCTTTATGACTTACCTCTTCGTCACCCTATTGTAACTTCGAGCTTGCGAACCGGTTTTTCGGACAATAAAATATTCGAAAATTGTTAACTAATTGGCACGTATAGAATAGATAATATAATTTTGATTTTTCACGAAATGAAGTAAGTGATTAGTTTAGTAAAAAATTTAATAACAGTCTAGGACAAAGGTTTCAGTTTTGAGATTCAACATTTTTTTGTTTTAAGGAATTCGAACACTGTTTTTGTAATTTCAGTAAAAAATCGTTTATTTGGTTCGTTAAACAAATGAAATGTACATAATGATTTTCTTAAAAAGTATATTTAAAGTACACATGGTGCAACCGCAACTGTTACAATAGACGATAAACATAGTACATTGACATAGTTTTTTTCCCAACTATCACAGATAAAAAATCGGGTCTGTGACACAAGAACAAAAAAGAGAAGCGTACGTCGTCTTCAATGTTTGTACACAGTATGTACGTTGTTTATGGTTCCGTATTTTCGCTTAACGTGTATAGTTTCCGTGAATTACAATGTTTTATAATACAATAGATAAATGTTACACGTATATATACATCTGATGTAATGAAGAACAGTCATTTACAGGGGATACAGTTCTATAGTATAATATATATACACAAGACAGATCCTAGTTGCAATAAATGTCAGCAAAATCAATAAAAAGGATGTTATGTATAATTCATTCGTTTATACATATCCCGAACCGTTGATTGAACATACATCAAAATGTATGCGCGATGCGAGAGTGTATCTTCTTTTCAAAGAGGATGACATCTCTTATTGTTAACAATTAACAATTGCTAAAATGATTGAGCAGCGAACAAATGGAACAATGTCAACCGTTTAAAAAGCGAGAAAGAGAAGAAAAATGAAATCCGACACAATCGTAAATGAAAGTCGATTGGTACTATTTATGGTTGAAGGCACTCATTAGCGAAATCGCTTACAGTGAGCCAGATTACGAGTGTATGCTTCGCGGAACTTAATAATTCTTGTAAAGATTTCTAAACTTCCTACAAATTTCTTAAATTTTCCCACGAGAGAACCTATCGTCGAGGCATCGTGCTTTGTTTATGATGGCACTTTTTTGAGCCTGATCGAATCTATTTACCTGTAAATCTACGTCCCTGTCGAATGGTCTCCTGACAGTCTGTCCACCTGTCAATTTTGCTTCCTTCTCCTCTTTCTGAAATCAACAATTCATTCAGCATTCGCATGTCAAAGAAATTTCGAACTTTCGTAAAAAACGCAATACCTTCTTTTTCTTTTGAAGCTTGCTCTGATGCAACTCCAAAAGCGATTTCTCGCGTTTCTTGCTTTTTCCGGCTTCGCTTTCGAGACTCTTCTCGGGTAATTTCGTAGAGGACTTTTGATAATCGCAGAACTCTTTCTCTTCCTAAAACAATAAAGCAGTTGTGTCATCACTGGCATACAAAATAGGTCTGATAAGGGCAGATGTCCGAGCTGGACATTCAGAAAATTAGGATACCCTTTTGTAAGTTGCACAACAAAAGATATTTCTCTTAATTAGATCTATTAACACTAACTTCACATTGTTTACTGTATAATCTTTGAAATTACAAAGATGCTTCCATCAGAAATAATTAAATAACTTTCTTCATTCAAGCACATATCCTTATAAAAATTTCGGAAAATCTAATTAAATTCAGTCTTGTAATTTTTATAAAACGACGTATACCAATCACATTTTTTGCTCAGTAAGGTTAGCGTTAACACTAGGTTTATGAGACTCGTCAAAGTGACGCGTTCTAATATTTTTAATTTACGATTATTGAGATTGTAAAGACGCGTCCATGAGGAATTATTTAACAAATTTTTTTTCTTTAGGTATATATTATAGAAATGGTAAAAAATTTAGTTAGACTCTGTAAACCTAATATTAAACAGGGAAAGAATATATCCCCGTGGTTTCGTAAGTTTCTGAATTTCCGGGCTGACGATCATCCTCGGTAAGCTGAAGGAATAAAAAGATGATGTTCCACTGACTTTTTGTTTCTGTTTCTCAGCTTTCTTAGCCGGAGTGTCCGTCCAGCATGATCTATCAGACATATCTGGACCAGCCCTAACACGGAACTTCCGTGGACCCAGTTGCAGATTGCTGATTTGCGCCGGTGGTAATTCCGTCATCCATTCTTCTCGTTGACTCACGGTACTATTATCCTAAAACGATCAACAATACGCACGTTACACGTCTTCTTTTTCTATGTTGTGCAAATTGCAACGGAACTTACCTCGTTCATTTGCTCGTTCTTAATTCGTTGTGCCCTGTGCTCCAATTGTCTATAAACGTAACTACTTCTTAACGCTGGATGATCGACCGGCAAAGGGCCGATCGCATCTTCGTTCTCGGAGTCTGACTGTTCTATCTGTTCGTTGTGGGAGGGTTGAATTGCGCTTGGTAGAGCAGGACCTACAATTTTCGTTTCTGTTCCATTACTCTGCTTCTGTTCTAGCAAATGCGGCGGCAACGCTGGACCGAATATCATCTCGACATCGGAATCGTTCTTATCGTCATGGTCCATGGCGTCAGCTTCGAGACTCTCGGTCCCGTCTCGCACATAACTCTCCGGCAAGCAAGGTCCAATGAAGCTCGGATTTTTTACTGATCCCGCGTCGTCGTTCGCGTGATCGTCGGTGATCAATTGCAGTGGTAAAGTTGAACCATAAACTGTGTCCTCGTCGGAGGACGATGCTTTCGCGGACTCTGAAGAATCGCGGTGGCCAAGGTGCAACGAAGTTGTCTCTCCGGAGGTCAACTTGTCTTCTTTACTGTTCGGTTCGGTCGTCTTTTCTGTTACATCGGTTTTGGAGCGTTTGTCGTGATCTTCCATGATTGATCCCGTTAATATAGGCGACGCGGCACCAAACGCGGAATCTGAAATGGCACCAGGATTATTATTGCCGGAACCATAGGACGGGTCGTCCTTCCTCGCATTTACCTTAGGAGAGCTGTCCGAATGTTCGTTCTCTGTGGCCTGTCTCTTGCTCGAGTTCTCATGCCCGTCATTCGAGTTTCTCTTTTTCGTTTTGGTCTTATGGTACCGCGACAACGTGCAACTGTCCTTCGCGTCCGAGTCCTCGGACAGGTTCTCATCCGTCTCCGACAGGACATCGAACTCTGACAGATCCAGTTCCTTGTACTCGTGGCTCTCAGCCGACAAATCTCTCGCCGCTGGCAGCTCGTTGTCGGTACGGTTCTGTTCCGTGTTCTTGGGCGAAGAGACTTCCTGCAGCCGTTGCTGCTCAGTCTCCGGTTTCGTTAAAGCTCTCTTATGCGAGTTGTGCTTCTCAAATTCGCCTCGGGATCGGCCATGGTCCGACGACCTCTGCCTATGCGACTGGTAGCTTCTGTCGCGGGACCGGTGCCTGTACTTCTCGTGCGACTTGTTCCTGTACTTGTCGTTCTGCGACCTATCGTCCTCGTTTCTGCTGTGCGACCGATCCTGAGACCTGTGTTTCCGGTGCTCGCTTCGGTCCCGGTTCCTGTGCTGTTTCGCGTCCCTGATCTTCTGCTTGGAAGACAAAGCGAACGTTCTGGAGTCCGTGCTGGCATCCCTCGCGCTTTTATAGTCCTTCCCATCTTTGCTGCCCTCGCGTCTCGAGCTCTTCACCTCGTGAACATTGTGCTTCGAATACTTCGAGGCGTGTCTGAAGTCCTTGTCGTCTGTCTCTTGCTCCTTCGAGGATCTTCGTTCTCTTCTGCTGCTCTCGTGCTTTGACTTCTCTTTCCTCTCTTTGTATTCGGCGTCGTCGTGGTCGGATTTGTACTCTGGCTTCGATCTCGCGCGTTTCCCAAGCTTCGGCTCTGGTCGCACGTTATCTTTCCGGGTTGCTTCGAAACGAAATCGCCGGCCCTCGTCGCTGTCTTGACTCTCGGAATCAGAATCCATTGTTCTCGAGATTTAATCAGTCACTGAAAGTACCAGAAATACCATTTTTCAACAGAGGTAACATTTGCGACGTGCGCATTATATAATACTTTATAAGAGCAAAGGATGCAGACAGACAGTAGAGATGACTTTCGCCTGCTAACATTTATACTAGCCAGAAAAAGCAACAAACTCAAGTACACTGCAGACCGTTTCGGTAACAGTATTTTAAAATCGCTGGGATATTAAACAATACCTAAAAAAAAGTAGTCGCAATTTAACTGGACTAGTTTATTGAAAAACATAGCTGTGTGAACAATAGTACATATGACAGAATTAAAGTATAACTAAAAGGGATGTAATTACTACTCTATGCGCTTGTCTGTTCCCTTCGGCTGTGTCTGGTTCTTCAGTGTCTCTATCTTATCGAATTTGCTCTGATTCGACTCTGCTTTGGGAAGTAAATTAGCTGGAGGACTCGACTGTAACATCTTCATTATCTTTGTTCCACTGTACTTAACGGATTTCACAAATCCAGCGGTAACAATCCCCTTTAGACTTTGTGTGACGCTGGATCTCCAGACTATTTGTTTTAAACACTCTTCTAATATTTCGCTGCATTCGGGATCATACGCGATTGTGCGCAAACAGTCTTCTGTATCCTTTGATCGTGGACCCTGCGACCATGCTCTAACAAGTTTAATTTGCGGTGTTCTAGGTAACTGATTCAAATGGTGTATCTTTGTAGCTGGACTTGTATCTTGGTGACAGGTAACAGCCATTTGATCTAACTTTGGAATATCCACATAATTTTCAAAATGCTGTAAAATTGGGTTGTACAATTCTCTAAACTGCGCTAGTTGCGGCAATACGATATTGTTAATTTTATCTTTGTTTTCGCCAAAGGTCATTCGAAAATCGCCAATGTAAGATAAGCTGGCTATAATCTTATAAAAATCAATTTCTGTGAAATGCTGTGGTAACAATAAAAGCGCAGCGTGCACGGCCGAATGTAAGTTTTGTACTAAAGCTGTAGGTAGTTGAGACTGTCCATTTGGTTCCACCAATACTTTGACTGGTTTGTGTAATCTTCCTGCTAAATACAAGTCATTCCAATCTAATAAATCTTCTATCAGCGAAACTTCAGAGATTACTCCATATTTGATAGTATATCCTCCTGTCATCTTAACTAATGTATTATAATACAGTTTGGCTCCCCAATTTTCTTGCACATTGGCGATTGCCCTGTGTCCAAACAACTTTAAAGGTTGGGCATAGTGTTTCGGATTAAGTTCTAAATTTTCTGCATGCCATTGATTTATGTTACGAACGACAAAAATAAGATCCAACATGTTATTGGTCTGATTGTTCAACTGCTGAAATGCACCTGATCCATATGCAAAAGAAAACTTAATATTCCTTGGAAAATGTTTTAGTATCCCTTTTAGCTGGTGAATTCCTATGAACTTCTCCATTATTCTAATTCGATTTGAAAATATGAACGATACAAGCAATGTTTTTGTGTAATAAAAATTTGGATACCTTTAATTCTGCATACTTCGTAACCATGAAAAGTTTTATATGTTACACAATGTATCTGGATAAATCTCATTCGATCATCAAAGGATCGCTTTCTTTTTCGTTTTTGCTTACGTAGCTCTGATTAGTTTACAGTTGATTTTACGATTTATCCGAGTGAGCGTCATGGATACATTGAAAAATCAGAAAAATATGATATTCGAAGCGTGTAATAAATTAGTAGCACCTGTCGCAGGGTAGATATTTTCCGTCAAAATTCTTCCAACAGTCCTGATAAATTTGCCACGAACTTCTGAATATTTATAACCAACTATGCCCTTTATTAAACAAGATCCGTTCCATCTAACCTAGAAATGTTTTTCGTGAATTTGTATAATCATCACATATACTTACTTATAATTGATGCGCTATTCTATACCGAAGACTTGATTCGATACACAACAACCGGGAGAGTCAACATTTAATTTAAAGTGTGATAACAAAAACTGAACCGACGTTAAACTGTATATCATACGTATCGAACTCGCAATCGTATAACTGCTTGAAGTACTCTGCTTTGCACGAAACGATAACCAGGCTGTGAAATTTTAGCGATAGTTGCTTTCTATAAAGTCCACCAAAAAATATCGGTTTACGATTATTTCACTGACTCTTTTGTACCAATATAATAAATAATTGTATCCTAATTCAAATCCTTTCGCTCTAAAAATATCTCATGAAATAATGTACTAAAAGCTGTTTCCTCACGAAAAATTATTTTCATGATTTCTGATTAAAAAAAAAATAATATCTAATTTTAATTCAGCCTAACGTAATCCAATCAGTAGAATTTTACCGAAAAAAGAGATTTAAAGAAATTTGACGAATTGTACCTGGACTAGTTGCCTAGACTGGTACGAGAAGCAATTAATATAGTGTTGCCAACAGAAGTAGGAGAGAATTTTAATCATATGTAATATTAAAGTTTAAAATTATATCACAACTTAAGGCTGTGGTTATATGTATTTAGACTAGGCGAAGAGATATACATCGAGAAAGTTGTCACACAGGTAGCCCTCATAGGAGCCCTTGACAAATGTCTCTTATTTTTCCTCACTTTTCAAATTTCCCGCACTCCGACTTTTGGCAGACTTCCATCACTAATCACCAAAAAGTAGGAACAGAGGTAAAATCTAGTAAAATCAGAGAGGTAAAATGTCGAAAATAAAAGGCACCATTTCGCGGTTCCGCTTACTAGCGCCACGGTCTCTCCGCGGCAAACACTGTACGTTGCAATAGAATACGGTCGATAATGCAGATCGATAATACAGGTTTACATACGCATTCGCAAGCCTTTTTCTTGCTTTGCAAACTATATCTGCTTCAATTTTTAGAATTATTTAATTTTAAACAATTTTCAGACTTTTGAAATGGACGTTCCTGCAGGCAAAGCAATTAATTTTTCAAAAGCCTGTTATTTGATTAAAATTACGTAATTCGAAGAATTGAAGCAGATAGGCTTGTAAAGCAAGAAAAAGACTTGCAAATGAATATTATATTTACTTTGCGTAACGAAAATTGCGGGAATTAAATAACACACGAAAAACGCGGAAAATTATTTTCTTTTTGCAAATTTAATATTGATTTTTCTATTAATATCATTGAAATTTTGGGGCCGGTTAAAATTGTTTAGCATTCAATTTTCTCGACTATTTTGTCGTGAATGAAGAATCGCAGTTCTAATTACTGATAGCTTACTACTATGCAGATGTAAATAAACCGTAGCATGAACTGTACATTTAGTCTTTATAGTTGTAAAGTATATTTGTCTGTTATTGACTTCAGATTTGACATCTAAAGTAAACAAAATATGATAAATTTTGTTTAATTTTTTATGCGCTTCGTGGTACAGAAAAAGCTACTTTAAATTTCATTTAAATAATATTTGAATACAATTTTTTTCTGACAGGAAGTGAATTCCGGCTCATTTTATTTTTAAAAGAAGTCCTGGTAATATGTATCAAATTATTATAATGTTAAGAATAAACTGATTCAATTTAATATAAATCAAATGATTTCCTCATCTTTTGCATACAAGCGACAGCCGTTCGAGTTTCATTTCAGAGATATTAGCGAAAAACTGCTGAGGTAATGTGACAACGAGTCCTGCGTATATCTACTACGCGCCCGTGGCAATGTATGTATGTGTTAGCACGTGTTGGTAGGTTGAATCGGGCTCATGAGGCAGGAATCAGTTTCACGAAACGCTTGTACATTTACGGGTTTGAAGGATGATATGTGGCAACCATATCTAGTCGCTAGTTTTCTCTCTCAATTTTCGTTTCTCTCTTCCGCTACTACTCAATCTTTTCCAATCTTTTCACCGATACGTCATAGACACGACGTAGTTCCACACAGAAAATTTTAACCATTCCACAATCTGTTTTACCTACTGACCGTTCGAGGACCATAGCGTGACAGTCAAGGTCAAACCCGTGCCACCCCTCTTATAAAACGTAATCAAAATGAGTCAGTATGTAATTCCCCGACTCTTGAAGCTGGACTGATATGAATGCAATGATTCTCAATACTTCTTTATGAATTTAGTTCTCCAGCATGTAGTGACCACAAATTAGCGTGTCAGCCCGTAAGTTTTTCATTTCATTGTATCGTAAATTTTATTTCACTTGAAAGTCAAATATTTAAACGTTGCATGCGTTACGGAGAGAGAACAATTGTATATTCAATAAAAATGTAAATTTATTCCAGAATCATATATTATTCGAAAATTAATTTTGATAATAACACGTTATCGAAGAGCAGAGTGTCGAAATTAAGTGTTAGGGCACTGTAAAATGTAAAAAAAAAAATGGTTAATACAGTTCCTAAACTCTGTTGAATAAATGTACAATATTAGGAGTTGGGTTTCGAAATTACTTTGTCATTCTTGTTCAATGTTAAATAACAGTACTATGCAGTCGAATTCGTATGAAACAGAATTTGAAGATGCAGTTGTTGATGGTATAGTCATTGAGGCACCACAGAATACAGATAAAACAGTCCATAAGAAATGTCAGACTGTTATAGACAATAATATTAAAGTACTCCATGATGGTACAATTAAATGTAAACTTTGTAAATGTGTTTTGCCATCTAAAGATCATATATTACTGCATATAAAAGGAAAACAACACGAGAGAGCACTAAGTATATTGAAGCAACAAGAAAATAATTTGAAATTGTTTGAGAGCACAACTTGTTCGAAAGAGAAGAGAAAACACCATGTGAATCAATTGAAAAAAAATTTGAGAAAAGATTTAAAATACGACATTGTAGATGATATAGGCATTGATCAATTAACACTAGAGACTATAGTCGAAGAATTAAAAGATAAAGCTGAACGCTATGAAGAAGTTCAGACCAGCATATATGGCTGTGAAGTATGTAATGAGAGAATGAATATAAATGATCTGTTTGCACATATCAATAACCATAGGGATAATCAATCTCTTAATTCTGCAGGAGATGCAATTTTGTACAAATGTGTATGTTGTAAATCAATAATAGATGGAGATACTTCATTTATTTGTCATATAAAGAAAAGGACACATATACACAATTTCAGAAATATTTTGGTTCATACTAAAGCAGAAAACATTGGAACCCATGCCACAAACGATAGTAGGAACACATCTGAGAACAAGAATTCATTTGTGTTTACTATATTGTTAGCAAAAGTGGTAAACACCTCTGTACATTTCGAGGAAAAGTGCCTTATAAGCTTTAATAAGATCCATTACTCATGTTCAATTTGCAAGGAAAAATTATCTAATACTCAGTCGGTAATTGTCCATTGTCAAACCAGATTGCATCGGCTGAAAATTAAACAATTATTTTCAGCTGATAAAGTTACAAGCAATGATGATAGTATGATATGTTCAATACTAAATAACCTTCACAAATTATCTATTATTGATAATGATAACACATTTCAAAGTTCAGATGCATCTGATAAGGGATTAATTATGTCGAATGCTGTATATACGCAGATAATGGGGAAAATTAAGGAAACACCACTTCTCCCTTTTCCTAAAATTGAGAATAAAAAGCTTATTAAGCCTAAAGAAATACGGCTGACAGATCGTTTAAACAAATTGTATCATATGAAGTATTTTGAGCTTGAAAAAGAAATGTATACATTAACAGAGGAGAAAATTAATGAGATCAAACGGTATTTTAAAGTTTTTATTCAACATGACACACACATCTACTGTATAGCCTGTAAAACAATAGTTCCGAAGAACTTATATTTGTTATATCAACATACGCGTTTGTTATCGCACAGACAAAACGTTAAGACTCAAACTGACAACAATACCTTTATAGAACAATATATAAGAATAGATATTCTAAAAGATAAAAAAGAAAGTACTCAAGAAAGCAGCAAGAAACTAAAAGATGAAAAAGAAAGTACTCAAGAAAGCAGCAAGAAACTAAAAGATGAAAAAAAAAGTACTCAAGAAAGCAGCAAGAAACCAAAAAAAGTAATAAGTTGCAAAGTTTGTGAGGTTCCCATAAAAAATAATAATGATATTATGCCTCATATTCAATGCATACTGCATAAACAGAATCATGAAAAAAACAATGACTTTGTCAATACCACTGTCGATTCTATACTAAAAGATTTCAGTGATTTATATTATAGTGTACAAAGATTTACTTGTGTTGAATGCAGCAAAGGAATTAGGTACAAGATAGATTTCCTGGAACATATTTTTCAGACTCATAAAGACGTCCTGAAAAAAAGGAATTATATGTTTGACTTTTGTATTCCATGTGCCTCCTTATGGTTTAGTACACGCGATGAGTATGAGGGCCATTGCAACGATATAGTGCACAAATATCTATTAAAAAGTAACGATTTTATGGTCGAGAATCTTCCCACATGTATTAGAAACATGTTAACACAAATTGTTCGAACGATACAAATTTTATTGAAAGAAACAAAAGGTTCAACAGAGGATCATGTTCAAGAAGAAGTGAGAGAATCTTTAGAAACGAAAGCGAAGCTATGCTATTCGCAGGCTAAAGCATTTTTATTTGGTTCTCGGTTGATTGGGCTTGGATTTTCAAACAGTGATATAGATATATATATTGATTCTGGTAAATATATCCTTTAAAATAGCCATAAATTTACGAACTTTCGAACAGCTCTTCTTGCATCATTGTAAATTTTTATAGGAAACAAATATTATGAAAATAACCATAAAGTAGGTGAAGAACTTTTACACATTAAAGAAGCTGTAGCCAAAGAAGAAGATGTTTGGGAAATAAAAGATATATTACAAGAATGTCGAGTACCTATAATAAAATTAATATATAAACCAAGAAACTTAGACTGTGATGTTTCATTTATGAATGGTCTTTCTGTAGAAAAATCAAAGCTTTTACGGTACTGTATCTGGTTTTATTATAATGAATTGTATCAACAGTCGAATATGATAATTTCTTTAACTCTGCTTGTAAATTATAATTTTCAGGTCATTTAACAACGCGTGTCTACCTTGCAAAAAGTTAACATTATTTGTTAAAAAATGGTTGTCTTCTATCAATTTACCTGGAGGTCATGGTTTTAGTAATTTTGCTCTTTACTGGCTTGTTATATATTATCTACAAGAGAAACAACATTTACCAAGTGTTGCTGAATTAATAAAAGAAAACGATAGCCCTAAATTTATAGGTGGTAAGCTGCATACAAACTGTTTTCGTACACCTCTAGTAATAAACGATTCTTATAGATTTTTATACGTTTGAAACAGAACCAAAAGTTGTTAGTTTCCATCTCCCACAGTTTTTAAGATATTTAATTTTTTTAATTAAATTAAATCTGTTAGAATCGCCTTTTGATCATGCAAATTTTCTGATGAAATCTGATTTCAGATTGGCAAATTGGATTCGCATCGGCTAAATGTAAAAACAATCATGTACATTCTGTAACAGTACTGTTACAGGAGTTTTTCGAGTTTTATGCAAATTTTGACTATCAACGTTACATTGTGTGCCCACTTGTAGGCAGTTTAATAGCTAAAACAGACTTTACTGAATTGATCAAATTACCTATAGCAATGAACGCTTATGTCATGCATTTGAGAACATCTTCAAAACGTGAATTTTTACGGACTGATTCACCGTTGTGCGTGCAGGATCCGCTTGAACTATCTCAGAATATAACTAAAGGTGTGTCCAGTATTACTTTAAAATACTTTAGACAGTATTGCAAGGAAAGTGCAGCAATACTGAAGTTTAAAGTGAATTAATTTGTAGGGAGTACTTGAAAAACGAGTTTTACGAATCTACCCCTAACAAAATAATTGTTTTAAAGCTACTGATATGTTTCTATTTAAAAAATGGTTAAGAATCTTTCATTAATTAATCGAATCTTCGAATTTACGCGCATTAAGCATATTTTGGATAGTAATATTATATCACTATGAGAGAAACATATGTACTATATAAGTACAGTGCTACCAATTATCATTAGTCATTTAAGAAAATTTCTATTTTGATACAATCATTTTGCTACCAATTCTTAAAAAATCAAAGACTTAAAAAATATATATATATACATATATTCAATTAAATTTTATTTATAAATTTGACACATAACGAAGAAGTTGTATTAATCATTAATGTTCAGTAATTTGAAAGTTTTACTAATTGATATTCTTCTTAAAAGACGACGAATTATTATCCATATCGATGTTTCTATTTTTCTAGTTTGAGACAGTTACTGCACATTAGTGATTTATCAAGTTTTATTGAGACTGAATATTTGAAGTTTTAATCAGAAATGTAATTGTTATCGTTAAAGTAATTATATATTTTATTTTGGAATAATGAAAAGAGTTTACATACATAGATATACGTTTCTATATTAAAAATCGTTATACTTATTTCTTTGTTTAAACAAATCAGTTCCTAGTTATTTATATTAATTGAAATTAGTTTCTATGATGTCTTGTTTCCATGCATATTCTGCACTGTATCCACTTGATGAAATACACGAATTTGCACATGTAAATATTGCTAAAATGCCCCAATCAATACATTTAAGTGTATCCTCCAAGTTAAGAAAATTTAATAATTGAGGCATAATCTAAAAAAAATTATTGTCCATTAGTTATAGCTGTATTAACACATTGTACTGTGGATTACTTTCGTCGATTCGACTGCGTCAGAAAAGGACATTAAAAACGTCGTTTTAATTACTGTTATACCATTTTTATGTCCATGCTAAGAACCAATCATTCATGTACAATGCGTCCAAAAAGATGAATAAAGTTTTATATCATTGTGTTACCTGAAATTCAAATTGCCTCTGTTGATTACATCCCGAACATTTTGGTACCTCATCAATCTTATTTTCTCCAGAAATGTACAAAATCTTTCCTCCTCTGTCATATCTATTGAAACATTGAAATCCCATTTTTTATAGACATCTGTTGATTGTTTTTCTCTTTTTTTAAGGTTAATTTACCTCAATATTTGATCTGGATACTTGTCAATAGTCGAACGAAATTTGGCAAATATTTCATCTTCTGTTTGATTAGCCATACTTAACAATTCGCTTTGTACGTCTTCATTTTGAAAAGTACCAGCTTCTCCTTTCTCCAACATGTTTTCATATTTTGTTATTTCTTCCTTTTCCTTCTCTGAATCAATTTCATTGTTATCTTCTTTCTCATCTTCTGCTTCTATTATTATTTCATATTCAGGGAACAAAAGTTTGCTGTTGGTTGTTGCACTCCGATTTGTACAGCAAGATTCCTTATGACCAGATTTCCAATCAAAAACTTGATGAGTACGACAACAATAATTGACTTGTTTGCATTTCGAACAATAATTAGGCGCATATATTCCGCACACCTGGCATGTTTTTACCCATTTGGTTGTATCTAAGAACATTTCATTCAATACACAGGCTACTCGGAAATTATTCGATCCTCGCAAAATTTTCGAAAAAAATACGTACTGACATCAATTTTGCAGTCAGGTTCCTCCACAGGTGGTTGGGGTGAATAAAATTCATTTATTCTTGGCAACTGAGATCTGAAAACTTTTAAGTTCCCGCCTTCGTTTAGTTTACAGCATTCCGATTTTTTACATACAAAAACGTATATAGTTCTATGAAACGCGGTTTCATTGCCTTCGTAAGGAGCGTAAATTTGGCATAAAAATATACAAGGATCCTGACAATATTCGCATCGAAGATCCTTCTCTCCAGGAACATCTTTCAAATTAAGCCACGCTGGTTTACCGCCGACTTTGCTTGGAAAAAATCGACTTTCCAATCTCCACTCATCACATTTCTCCACGAATCCTAAATCTACCGGCATTATCAAATAAATTCACTCATTTAATTTCTTACAAACGAACGAAGTGTTTTGCCTTTGACATGTCACAATGCAACACCACACAGGGATATGCTACTTTGTTGAAGCACGTGGCGGCCTGTTCCAGCCTGTTCCTTGAAAGCGTAAACTGATGGTGTATGTACAATATCAATACAACTTTTTTCCATCAGATGACAGCATTGTCGCCGACTTGTATCCTCACGCTAACTTCCCCTTCTACCGCGTTATTCCCCATGCTTCCGCAACGGCCGGTCACGTGACACGTTTCGTCTCTGTCGTGCATCTGTCACAATGTCACGTGATTAATCCGGTACTGGCAGTAGATGGTAACTTTTTCCCTCATCTGGCGACACTGGATGACACTAGCAGAGAGGAATGAGAGCACAGACAGAGAGGAAATCTCTGGCGCGTTCTTGCTATTTCTAAAATGTATCGCTTTTTAGTGTAGAGGGCGTACGAAATCGGCTGGTTTGTACCAATGTCGATATTTCAGATTGTGCAACACAAAACGCCATGTGGTGATTGGTCTACCCCCATCCCTTGTCTGTGGTCATACATTATTGTTATTTTGAAGTAAGAAAACTATTTGACGTTCAGGAACATTTTTTATTGTAAAAAGTTGTACTTAAAACCTGTTTGATATTTCATTTAATATATTATTTTATGCTGCCTTATAGAAACAAATTTTGGAACTATATATCAATGTTATTGAGGTTAACCACGAGGTAAATAAGAATTTTTCAACTTATTACAAAAAGTAGTATTGTATTTATATATATTACTTTCTAATCAATTTTTAAGCGAATATTTGTATTTTTAAGAAAATGAAAAAAGGAATCGATGATAAAACCACAGGTGGTGGTAATTCAAAGTGGTATGAGGAATATTCAAAACGGGAAAGACCATGCAAACATTCTAAATCTGAAACAGAAGTTTTAAAATTAAAAGAGGAAGCTAAGAGATACTTAGATGCAGAAACATCTGTTTATCAATTGAAAGAATCAAAATCTCGTGATTCGGAAACAGCATGGTTAAAAACAGCATTAGCACAAGGTACAACTTCAGATAAAATTGCAGCTGCTATTGTATTAGTTCAAGATAATCCAAAACATAATTTGGCTAGACTTACAATGCTTATAAATCAAGTGCGGATAGCAAAGCATAATCAATGTATCATGGTAATTAAATCATTAAGAGATCTCTTTTTATCTGACTTACTTCATCCGGAATTTAAGCTACTCAAGTTTGAAGAGCAAAACTTGGACGAAGTTGATCAAAGCAATTTTAAGGAAACAGTTGTAAAAACAGATGCATCAAAGAAAAAATTAATGACATATTGGTATTTCGAAGACCAGTTACATGAACAGTATGAACGTTTTATTATGTCTTTAGCAAATATTGCTTCAGATACAGTGGATGCAAATCGTGAAGCAGCAATATCAGTGATGACAGATTTGCTGATTGGAAGTTCAGAACAAGAACACAAGCTTCTGGAATTGATTGTAAACAAAATAGGAGATCCAAGTAGTAAAGTAGGATCTAAAGTTATATTTTGTTTAAATAAGTTATTACATGAACATCCAAATATGAAACTTGTTGTGTTGCGAGAAGTAGAAAAATTGTTGTTCAGAAAAAACATGGCACAACGTGCTCAATACTATGCAATTTGTTTGTTAACGCAATTCATTTTGAGCAAAGAAGATGAAAAGATTGCATCTACCCTTATTGAAGTGTATTTTGCATTTTTCAAAGCTTGTTTAAAAAAGGGGGAACCAGATAGTAGAATGATGGCAGCAATTTTAACTGGTGTAAACAGAGCTTATCCATTTGCAAAAATGGACTCGAACATTTTAAATAATCATATAGATTCTGTGTACAAAGTTGTACATATTGGATCATTCAGTGTTTCCCTGAATGCACTTAATTTATTACATCAGGTATGTAGCTACACATTATACGAGGTTTTTAAATGTATGGGAATTTTTTAATCTAATTCTTATATTTCTTACGTAGGTCACAGGAAAAGATCAGGTTCAATCAGATAGATTTTATTCTACATTTTATAGAAAGTTACTAGACCCACAGATTGGAGTAGTAAATAAACGTGCATTGTTTCTTAATTTATTGTTTAGAGTTCTCCAAAAAGATAAGAAGATACCACGTTTATATGCATTTATTAGAAGAAGTTTGCAAATTGCATTATACTTTCCTGCAAATATGACGTGTGCAATTTTATATGTAATATCTAAAATTATTCATACACATAAAGAATTGAAAAATTTATTACTAAAGTCACAAACATGTATTAAAATTGAAAACGAAGATGCTGAAACTAACGATACTTTGTTCAGTACAGAAAATGTTGATGAACACAATAAACCAATAAATTCAGAAAATTCTAGTTTACTAACAAATATTGCAATTGGACGTGATGAAACTGAAGAAACAAAATTTGAGTTCAAAGTGGATGATGATGTAAAAGTTAAATCACCTAAGGAAAAAGAGTATGACCCTTTTTACCGCAATCCCCTTTATGCAGGAATAACTCAAGATTTAAGTACTGAATTAATAACGTTATCTAAACATTATCATCCGAGTGTCGCATTATTTGCGAGTACAATCATTGAAGGTATTTTATTCATACATATTTTTAACATAAATAAGCTAGCTCAGCATTCAATGTACATTGGTATTAAATGAAATGTATTATTTTTATACAGGAAAATTAATTGATTATTCTGGTGATCCGTTAGAAGATTTGTCGTTAATGCGTTTTTTGGATCGTTATGTTTTTAAAAATCCAAAGAAATTAGAAGATAAAAAGGTACAAAGGAGAAATGATCCTTTGGCTCAACGTGCGGGATATACACCAAAGGGTATCCGATGTATACCAGTAGATAGCACCTCGTATCTTAACGAAAGAGAAGAACGCATACCAGTTGACGAATTATTCTTATATCGGTATTTAAACAAGAAGAAGGAAGTGAAAGCCGAGTCTAAAGCAGACGATGATGATACAGATAGTATTAACAGTGAAGAATTTGACGATATGTTGGAAAGGTTAACAGATGGTAAAGACTTCGAAGATCTAGACATTGCAGCTGACATTCAAACCAGGAAAAAGAAGAAAAAAGGTTTGCCACATAATTCTTCTTCTTCAATGTAGAAATTCTTTTTATTTTAGCTTTATAACTTTTAAGTGTTTTTTGTAGACATTGCAGATGATGATGAAGATTCAGAGGACGATGAGGAAATTGATGATTCTAATGACATAAATGATTCAGAGCCAGATTTAGATGAAGATGAAGGCACAGACAATGAATTACAAGATTTAAATGATATAGATTTAGATGAAGATGAAGGCACAGACAATGAATTACAAGATTTAAATGATATAGATTTAGATGAGGATGATGATATGAGCGATATAGATTTTGATGATAATATGAGTGATAGCGAAGATATATTTGATAATAAAATTTCGCAAAATATCAAAAATAAACAGACAAAGAAAAATCAAGGACAAATTAAAATTAGTAAAAAATCAAAAGGAGTAGACAGTAATATATTTGTATCTGCAGAGAAGTTTGCAGAAATGCTTGAAGAACACAGTAGACAAAAGGGTAAACATGGTGGCACAGATACGTTTAATACTACAGACGGCGCAAGTGCTAAGCAAATAGATTGGGAAACAAAACGGCATGAAAAACTTAGAGGTTCTTTCAATAAACACAAACGAAAAGGTTCTAAAACTTTCAAGAAAAATATAAAAAGGATTAGGCACTAAAAGTACAATAAAGAATTTGTTGTAAATTTTCAATGTCCTTTCTTTCTAGATGATTGTGCATGCATAAGAAATTAATACGTTTTATACATTATAAAAAAAACTGAGTTTAATTATAATTTCACATAAAGTAATGAGGCATATATGTATGTACTTATGATTACTTACATACTAAAAGATTTGTCTGCATCTTTTCAAGTACTTAAGAAACGATTATTACCCATTATATTAAGTTACCAATACTGAAAAATTAAAAAAGATATTAACCGTCACTAACGTTAATACTTTTCAATTTGTAATAAACACATGTACCTTTTGTAGAGATTGAAAGGATCTTGGATAAGAAATTGTTCTTTTTTTTTTGTGATAATATAAATTTTCTCTTATATAATAACTGATGCTTGTACAGTTATGCTTATTGCTAAAAACATTTTTACACTTTTAAAGAATTATGATAATTGGATCCATTCAAATGTCCGTACGTATTATACATTGTCATATTATATTTAAATAATGTCATGAAGTTCTCAATTTCATCATAAATACAGAGTAATTCTTGTAACGTTGCGATTTCAAATAACTAAAAAAAAATGTTTTAAATAAAAGTTGCCACACTTCAAGGGACTATGATTAAATTTACCAAGATATTTTCGCAGTAATAATCTTGTATCGGAAAAAATTCAATCAACGATGTTGTATTAGTAAAAATTCAATCAACGTGACTGAAAAAAAGGAGTATTTAAAAACATTATCTGCTGTCATTTTATTTTCTAATACGAGATTATCATATTGAAAATATCTCGGTATTAGGTTTAGGCTGTATGTTTGTTAACAGCCGTTTTACGTAAAATTTCATGTTTCACTCATATTCAATAATAAATATTAGACATTCCATTTAAAGAAATGAAGATGATCTTCCTATTACGGTAAAAAAGCAAAATAATATTTCTCTACAGTTAATAATATAAAGAGTTATTTGAAGTTGTCATGTGTTACGAGGATCACTATGTATACAAATTATCATTAAATTGGAACTAATAAACATTAGAATTACTAGAAATATATTTAATAGAACTGCAAGTGCTTATTGTAAGAAAGTACATAGTAAGAATAACTATTGTTTTTTAATAGTGACACATGTATGTAATATGACTTGTCTATTGTTCAAATATAAGTTGCTATTAATTGTAAAATACATTGAAGTCCACGTTGTTATTACTGTGCAATAAACTTTTGAACTTTCATTTTGTACACGCTAATTGGTTTGTTATATGCGACAGATTCTAAAGCGTGTTGTGCATGTATACCGAAAGGCTGGGCGCTACTCTGGATCAGCTTTTGTTGAATTCTCTTCATCGTGAGTAGGACTATGCCATGTTAATCGCTCTTCGTAGAACTTGATCACAATTTGTGGACATTTTTCATTAGCAATTCTAGCAGGGACTAAGTCTGCGTCATCCGTTCCTTTCCACTTCATTAAAAACATAAGCTCCCCACTTGAATCTGTTGCACCAATAATTCTTTCTGGTTCTAAATTTCTGTCAAAACCTAAATTAAGTAAAATATATTCGTCAAGTACAAATTAAACACATTAATTATGCTACTTTTAAACAAACTAATAAAAGTAACAAGAACCTTCAGGTTTTTTTTCTTCCGTCATTCTTTTTTTGGTGTTTGTTGGAATAGGTGTGCTTTTTCGTTTCTTTTGTTCTTTGTCTTCATGACGTTTACCAATGGCAGCGGCTTCTTTCTTCTTCCGTTGTTCTTCAAATTGTGCAATTAAGTCTGGACAGTCCAAATTTTCCTCTGGTTCCCAAGTATTGTCCTCATTGGAATATCCTTTCCACTTCAGAAAGTATTCAACCTGAATTCAATAAATTAATTAATGTTCATATGTTGACTGCCATGGTGGTCATCAGTGACTGGCGCTGAAAAACAATTGTCATAAAATAACTGAAACAGAATATCAATTGATTTGTTCTGAAATTAATTAAACTACAGTGTAATGTGCAGACTTCATAATGAAGTAACTAGTAATAATTATTAGTAGACTACGGATCTTTTATGCAAAACAAAAATTTCTTTCTTTTCTTAAGTATTTTAATAAATTGAGACTATTATATCAATACTCTCAAGCATAAAATCTTCAGCCTAGTTATTAGTAATCGATTAGTAATACAAATGAAATAGACATGACTTGCGCGAAACATAAAATTCCTGCGGTAGCCAATGTGTTAATTATAAGTTACAATAAAATTAAACAATAATATACAAATAATTTACCTTTCCTTTCACCACTCTTCTATCCAAAACTTTTTCAACACTGAACTCTTCTCCACCCTCAGTCTCGGCAGCAGTCGAATCTTTACTTTTGCTCATAACTGTGAATAATAGTAAAACTAAATGTTACAACTGAGTAATTTAAAAAAACTATTAAATTGTATAACTTTAAAAAACTGGCAAAATTAATACAGAAAAGCTATTGATAGAAATGTCCGATTCAGTTTAATAATGCACTTATATAAATTACGTGTAGAACATAATAATATAATTGTAGAATATAATAATAAATAACAATGTATTTAACGATTGTACGTAAATAGTGTTTTTAAGATGTAAAGAGAACTGAAATGATCATAGCGCAAAATGGCGATATGGCTGCCGGGAAACAGTCGTACACTTTATTCATTGAACTTATAAAGTAAGTCGATAAAAAGTAATATTAATTGATACTGTTTTCTTTTATGATTACTTTAGTTATTATCTTATTATACCTAATTTATAGTTACGATACGTACTTAAAACAGCAAAACACCAAGCAAGCAGATACGCAGGAACGACACGGCGGGCTTTCTTTTGCTTTAGCGTCTTATGTAGCTTATGACTGTGTTGCCGCGAAAAATTGCAGGCTGACCACCTGCAGAAATTTGGCTGACTATGTTTTCTATTTTTTACCCTTGAATATTATTTGTTTTAAACATAAGTTAAACTATACGTCTTCTTTCTTGAAAAATTAAGATATCTTATATAAACTTTATAATTATTTTAAAAATACAATAAAAGTATTATATAAGTACGTAAGTAGTAATGTTTTTGTTTTCAATATTGTTTTCAACCAATCATTTTAAAAGAATTGTACGTTAAACTTTAGCAACAGCATGATTTGTTCTTTCCCATGAAACAATGAAAGGAAAATTTACGAAAATTCATTTAATTGCATAAAATAAATATTGAATATAATTTATATAGTTTAAACATTTCCATCATAATTTCGTCTAAAACTAATTTTTGGAATTATAACATTCAAAATATATATTAATGTAGTTTTTTCATTAAACATAACATTTTTTCAATTTGATTTATAGATTATTCAGTTAATATGAACTATATAATGTTCGTATTGAAAATATTTTTGTTATACAGGGTGTCCCAAAAATGTTGTATTTCCTTCAAAGGACTGAAATCATTCCTGAAATCATTTAAAGTAACTTCTTCCATTGTGAAAATGTTCATGAAAAACACGGACCAATCAGAGCACGGCTACAGCAAGAGGATTCTGGCTTGGCGATAAGTCTCGCTGAGCATAGCGTTGGATTGGCTGATCCGGAATCAGATCGCTATAGCCGTGCTCCGATTGGTCCGTGTTTTTCATTAACAACTCCTTAACAAAGCCGTGGAGAACATTTTCACACAAGAAAAAATTACTTTCAATGGCCTCAGGAATCAGTTCTTTGCAACATTTTTGGGACATCCTGTATGATTATAATCAATTATTAATTTTGTTAATTACATAAATATAATGTATCTATTTTATGAAACACAATGATGTCATTTGTATATACCACAATGTATATTATCTTAGAAATATAAAATCCATTGTTGTTTACTAAAATCTAAGCTACTGAAACAAGAGGTTGCGTTTTATAATAAAAGGGAAAAATTCTTAATTGTTGGATTATTAAAACAAAAATCAATCTCGCAAACAAAAAAAATTTGAATTCAATTTTTATGTTAACTGATTCGACGATGACGAGGCACCGACGAGGTATCGTCTGTGACTGATTTCCACATTATCCAGATGGCGCTATTATTTAAAACTTTGACGTTAATTTGCTGTTCTACAAAAACCACAGTTCAAACGGCGCTGAAAATTCAGAGTTGGCAAGGACTTTCAAGGTATTGTTAAAATAGAATTTGCAAAGTAATAGAGTATGTATTTAAAAATCAATTAATCTTCGTATACTATTAAATATTGTAAAATTACAGTTTAATTATGATCTATGCGTAATTTACAGACAAATATTCGTAATGGCTGCTCGATCCGTTGTTAAATATTTACGTCCGAAAAATGTTGTATCTCAAATTTATCGATGTGCTTCCTTATCTGCATTCGAAATTCAACACAAAACTCCAAGTATTAAAAAAGTAATGCCTATACCAAAGGCGCATTATGGTGGACGTCACGCAGTTACTCTTCTCCCTGGTGCAGGTATTGGACCAGAGTTAATGACCTATGTTAAAGAGGTATGAATAAACAATGTTCAATTTTCAGCACAAAAAAGACCTTTCTATGCTGTATTATTCTGCCGTGTGAAATATTCTTTTGAATTATAGTAATATTTCTGAATGAAGGAGAAGGATAAAGTTTTCATAATCTATATAAATGTCTTACATAATTTTTTTGTGTACTTTTTATAGGTCTTCTGTTATGCTGGTGTCCCAGTAGATTTTGAAGATGTAGATATTGATCCGAATGCAGATGACAATGTTGATCTACATTACGCTATTACATCAATTCGTAGAAATGGTGTAGCATTAAAAGGAAATATTGAAACTCATAGTACAGAAGCCGAAGTACTTTCTAGAAATGTAGCTCTTCGAAATGAATTGGATCTTTATGTGAACGTTTTGCATTGTGTATCCTATCCAGGAGTAAATTCACGTCATAAAAACATTGATATTGTCATTGTCAGACAAAATACAGAAGGAGAATATGCCATGTTAGAACATGAAAGTGTATCCGGTGTTGTAGAAAGCATGAAAGTCATTACACGCTCTAATTCTGAACGTGTTGCTAGATATGCGTTTGAATATGCTAAACGAAATGGAAGGAAGAAAGTCACTACAGTTCATAAGGCAAATATAATGAAACTCTCTGATGGATTATTCTTAGAAACTTCAAAGAAAGTTGCTAAAGATTATCCAGATATTACACACAATGATATGATCATTGATAACACCTGTATGCAGCTGGTCTCCAATCCACATCAGTTTGATATTGTGTTAACAACTAATTTATATGGAGCAATTGTATCGAATGTAGTATGTGGTCTACTTGGTGGAGCTGGATTATTAGCTGGTAAAAACTATGGTGACCACTATACTATATTTGAACCAGGTACTCGTAATACTGGTACTAGTATTGCTGGGAAAAATATAGCCAATCCCATTGCAATGTTGAATGCTGCAGTTGATATGTTACGTCATCTTGGACATAAAGATCATGCTACGGTAATTCAGAATGCAATCAATAAAACTATCAATCAAGGTATTCAAACTCGTGATCTTGGTGGACAAGCTACAAGCAGGGAAGTTGTTGATGCTATTATGAAACACATTAAAGTATCATCCGATTAAGACTGACAAAATACGTTTTGTTGGATATTAAAATTTGTAGAAAAATACCTGCGTACTATTAAATTTTGCTTGTTAGCAAGAATATTCCATCGTTTGTTAAAGTATTACATTGTCACTTTGATTGACAGAAGTCATTATACTCATTATTCTAAAGTCACATAAGTTGCACAGACGTATACATAATAAGTTTTAAGTAAATTAACAAAATTCGAATCGTATTAAATATAAATATTTTATCTAATGTGACATTATCGTATAATGAATTATTAAGATATAAACTTTGTAAAATATTCAGTGTAAGTATTAGTATTAACATATACAGTTATTCAAACATTATAATTATCCTTGTAGGATACATTGGACATGTAAACGATTTTTTATAGATGCATCTTATTAAATAATATTGTCTTGTTATTGAGTAACATTGATATACACACAAATTAGATCTGAGTTAATGATTAAATATGAAATTAAGAAATTATTTCCATTAAAGATGTGGCGATAAAGATGAATTCGTTTCTGTTGATAAATTCTTTAATCAGATTGAATTTGTTTACATGATCGTAAATATAGATAAAAATCAATAATGATATTGACAATGTTGTATCATAACACCTAGAAAAAGAAGATTAAAGACTTATTCAACAAATTTGAAAAATTTGATACATTCTTATTTAATTTTGCAAGAGTTGTAATGCTAGTTCCTCGTCCGCTTTTAAGTGTGTGTTCTCTATGCCAAGTACTGTTTTTTGTTTTTTCTTGATTTTTTTGTATTCCTTCTGTGTTAAAAGTTTCCTTTTAGGAGGTCTGTAAACAATAAAAATATAAATGCCAAAGATCAGCATAGTATTACGAATAAAACAGGTATATTTTTATAAATATGTTTAGTACTAATTATTACAATACGTACCTATGTATTTTGCTTTCCTCTTCATCTTCCTCAGAGTTAGTATTTTCGGATTCTTCTTTGTCACTTTCATCCTGTTTACCATAGATTTTATCCGGATCCGGTAACCATGACAAATCCGGTCCACTTTGCTCACTTTCACTAGTATTATCGTTGTCATTATTTTCCACATCTTCATCACTATCGCCATCCCTGTTTTCTTTTTTGTTACTAGCTTTTAATTTTCGTTTTTCTTCTTTGTGTTTCTCCTTAATTTTTTGTCTAAAGCGCTGCTTATCAAATTTATCTTCTTCGCGCAATATCTGTTTAGCTATTTCTATGTTAATACCCGATTCTGTTTCATTTTCATATTGCCTTGCTATTTCTGAAATTTTAACCCTAGCAGGATCCAGTACCTCCTAAAAATTGAAAAATTTTGCAATTACATTTCATTATAGATATTTACACCCGTAATATAAGTACAAGTTTTATCTAAGAAGGATCTATAGAACCTCTCCATCTTCGTCGAAAGTAGTTTTCTTATTTGGTACTATTTTTTTTCTAAGAATTTTTTTAGCAACTGCGGCCTTTGTAACAACTTTCTTTTTATTTGAATCTAAAATCTCATCGTTAGTGGGAATTCCAGGTATATCATCAATGTCTATATTTTTTCTCTTCAAAGTCAATATATCATCATCATCATCATCGTCATCGTCGTTGTCACTGTCGCCTATATCAAAGCAAAGTATAATCAAATATTATGTTACAGAATATAGAAATAATTTTATAATTATTAGCATTCCTTTCCATACCAAATGTAAATTTGGTTGCTTTCGTTTTATGATTTTTAATACTTTCGTTGTCTTCTTCCTCAGAGTCTTCATCACCAGTAGATTTCAATTTATTTTCTTTATGTTTATAATTATCCGGTTCATGATTTGTAACTGGTTCTTTGTCTTCGAAGTTTTTATTAGACGATTGTCGTTTTTTATCCATTCTTTGTAAAAATCGTATCCTTGGAGGTATAGCTAACCCTAAAGATCTAATTATAGATTGCAACATAAATTTATTTTTTAAATTAATTATGCAAATTGATTTAATAATTTACGTGTTTTTCTTACCTCGCATAAGCATCAGTATTTAATGCATGAACATTAAAAACTTCTTTATCTTTCATTAAGAAAACTGATTTCACATATGATACAAATGCTCTTTGAGCACTTTCCTTTAATGATACATCTCTCGCTAATAATGCTTCTATTTTACGTTGGGGATTTTGTAATTTGTTTGGATTTATCCTGAATAAAAGAATGTTAATGCCGTTTACTATTAAATTAACATTTCCTTTTTGTTATTTTTAACTTACTGGATCATGGATATTGGAATTTTGCGCTCCTTTAATTTAGCAACCATGTTTTCTTCAGAAGCCAATAGAACTAATAAAGATTCTCCACCGCTTTGAAACCTAGCAGTTCTACCAGCACGGTGTATATATGCATTTTCATCTTCAGGACAGTCCATTTGTACAACCCAATTTACATCAGGAAAATCTAGAATGGAATAGAATAAAATACTTTATCCCGGCTTTGCGGGGACTTCGTTACAATTTTAATAGCATAAAACCATCATAAAATAAAAGTACAATAAAAATGTATTAACAAAAAATATAAACAAACAGTAAAATAAACAAAAATCTAGAATGGACTATGTTACAAATAATGTCTAGAATATTTGATACTTAAATATTTAATGTCCAGACTTTTACTTCTTTCTTTGCAACTTCGACCAATAGTAATTTTTAATTAATTTTTTTTTTGATAGATTACGTAGTAAACTAATCCTTCTAATATCTCAAAAAATACTCAAGTTGTTAGGTCCAATTTAAAAAAGTTATTTGTTTGTAGAGTGGGTTCGCTTAATTTTGTCTCCGATTATATATTTGAACTGGACAATTTCGTTGTAGACACAGTTCTTACATACCTAATCCACGAGCTGCAATGTCAGTGGCAAATAAAACTGCAAATTGTTTTTTACAGAATGTTTCATAGATTTCCATTCTTCTGAGCTGATGTAAGGTACCATAAAGAGCTAACAAACTTATGCCAGGTCTCAACCTGCAGAACACTTCATACACATATTTTACCTAAATAGAAATAATGTTAGTACTTTTGTTATTTGTAGAGTTGTGCAAGAATCCGATGGTCAGGACGAGTCGAGATGAGTCCGGTTGTTGAAAATTTCAGGATTCCCAAGCACATTTGGGCTTTCGAATAAAATTCTAGATCCGACCCGACCCAACACTTTCAGGTTCTTACATGCCTCTAGTGATTTGATATTACAAATTATTACGTCGAATGTTATTGTACCTGCTTACAACTAGAGAAGAATACAATAATTTTTTGCTTCAAATGATTTCGTAAAAATGACCATATCATTGACAGTTTATCTTCTAAGGCACATATAACATAACTTTGTTGAAGAGTTTCAGGTGTAGTATGAGCAGCATGCTCATGTACAGATATATACATAGGATCTTTCAAACTCAATCTGGCTAAATCTCTGACAGACCTAATAAAAGTAATAAGAATAGTTATTGCAAATAGAAAAATACCAATAATATTTAAGATTGATGGAAATAATATTAATAAACTTACTTCGTTTGAGTTGCAGAAAACAGAAGAGTTTGTCTTTTTGGAGGTAAATTTTCTATAATAGAATTCATAGTTTGTTCAAAACCCATATCTAAACAACGGTCAGCCTCATCTAATACCAATACCTATAATGTAAAAAGTGAATGAGCATATAAAAATATTTGATACAATGAACTGTGTAAACTTTTGTATAATTATACCTGCATATTAACGCAATCAAATAATGGATTTTCATCCATATGTTGCAATAAACGTCCGGGTGTACAAATAATAATGTTACACTGATCCAAACGTTTCTTTTCAAAGTTCAAATCTTTTCCACCAATAATAAGACCAGCAGAAATATCATGGTGTATACCAACTCTACGTAATGTTTCATATATTTGATAAGCAAGTTCTCTAGTTGGTGTGATGACAAGAGCACCAAGTCCATCCAATCTGGTCCATTGTTTGCAATATAAAATTTCTAAAACCTTCAACAATTACAAAATTATAGTTTCATTCTACACTACTTTTTTTATATTTTTAACCCATTTATTGCGTAATCTTTAATCCATTATTTATTAAAAAACCAACCAAAAAAATACCTTATAGCAAAATACTAATGGCTTTGAGTTAAAGCATGTTCTAGTCAAGGGATTATATATGTGTAAAAAAATTTCTTACTGGGATGAGGAATGCTAAAGTTTTTCCACTACCAGTTTTCGCAGCTCCTAGAATATCATTGCCACGCAATGCCAATCCAATACTTTGCTTTTGTATATCCGTCATTTCAATGTAATTATTCTCTGCCAAGCCTTTTAAGGTTTTTGGTGATAGAGGAAGGTCTTTAAATTTTGTTATTTTCGTTTCGTCAATCTATAAAAATATAACGATTAATAAAAGTAAGTTGTATACTACATATTTATAAAATATGTAAAAAAATATTAGTACTTACGTCATCATACTTGGATTGTAATTCTGTGATTACTTTTGTTTCAGAAACAGGCTTCTTCTTCGTATTATAAACTTTAACTTTCTTTTTGTTAGACATTGTCACGATTTGCACACAAAAATTCTACGGGTTATGTTGACAATTGTTCATGAAACCACATGGCAAGTGGCGACACTGGCGACACAGTATGATATTTTTTGTACTTCAAAACATTTAAACTGTTGGTAATAAAGAGTAAAAAATTAAAAGAATACTCAAAAGAATCAATAATGAAACAACAATACAACATTCTCAAATAAATAAATTTTTAATTATTTTATTCACGGTCGATTGTTGGACATAAAGACGACGTTTCGAACGTCTTTCGAACGGTTTCTGAACGTCTCCTGAACGTCTTGCGTTACAAAACGGTACGTATTTAAGACGTCTTTAGGCCGTCTCTTAGATGTCTTAAAATCAAATATACATACGAAATAAGTCATGCGAAAGGATAGTGGAAGGGAAAATATAAAAAATAAAAACACAATTATATAACACATATTTTTTTATAACACAACTTACAAGAGAAACAAGTTTAAAATAAAGTAATAAATAGAAAGACCAAATGTGGAAATGATATGATAAGCGAATGGAGGAAATAAGTCTCAAAGTACGCCTATCGCTTTGAATTAATTTCTTTATTACTATTTATTATAAAATTAAAATTAAACATTAAAATTAGACATTAAATTTAAACGTTAAAATTAAACATATAACGTAAGGATTGCAATAGAAGTTTCGGAATGACAGGAATCGGAATATCGAGGGACACAGGATATATTTTCCAAAATATAGTTACAAACGTTGGGAATTTTGGTTCGATATACAAAATAAAGTTTTGCAAGAGACAAAGTGAGCAACGACGAATTGTTAAAAAAAAAAAAATGATTATCTATATCTTACGCGATTCCGTCATCGGGCGTTCGGTATATTTCAACCGTACTCTCCCACTGAGAGGGAGGCGCCTTGACGTCATCTCGTTCCTCGTCGCGTTACAAACATTAAATGGAACAATAATGGAAATGGAAATAAATTGAAATAAAAAATAAAATGAAATGAAATGAATGAATGAAATAAATTTTTTTCATTTAAGGATATATTTTCGATAAAATCGAGTTTCAAAATCCATTAAGTTCACGTGTCTAGCATTTGTAAGAAGTAGAACCTGTAGATCATGATCAAACGTGTCAGCCGATGCCTATTCAACCATAGCACGCATGGTAGCCGAATTTTCAGCACGATGTTCTTGGAAATGATTTTTACTCGAAGTTTCATCATCATCCAAAGCAGTTAACCCTGCTTCCGCTACATGTTCTCCAAGGGTACTTCCGACAACCCCACCGGCAATTCCAAATCCAACTGCACCTGCCAAAGCACCAATAGGAGCACCCACAGCTACACCCACTGGGCCAAACAAAGAACCAATTAGAGCACCAGTGTTTGCACCAGCCCATGCACCTCCACCACTTGCTGCTAAACCTCCACCAAAACCACCAGCCGCTGATGCAGCTGCTCTAATAGTTTTCACAGGTGCTTTTTTTGTACGCTTCACATCTTTCAGAATTTTCTCCATCTCTTCTATACTGTGTTTTATATTTTGTCTCTTTTCCAAATCATTTTCGCCTTCAAAAGTTTCCTTCAGTTTCTTAATGGCATCCTCCAATTCTTGAATTATTTCGTCTGCATGTTCCTTTATGTATTGGTCGTCCCGGATCGCACAACCAATTCGCCAAGCCTCGATTGCTGCAGAGGCTACAGTTAGTGCAACACCTGCATATTTCAAAGTGCTGTTGAAAACTCTTGCACTATGAAATACCCCTCTGGGCATGTAACTTTTTTTTGATTCATAGGATTCTCCTCGTGATTTTTCATTGGGCGTCGACATTCTGATATATTTTGCTTGTAATATATGTAAATCTACAATATGTAATAAATATACATTATAATCTAAGGTAAACAAACAAATTATATTAAAATTGTAGAATATAAGCAGACGTATCTAGGCCAGATTTGGGCATTATTCGAATCGTTCCGAATAAATATTCATCGAAAATAATTATTCGAGTTATGGGTGTGCGAGAACTCGAAATATCGGGTCGTGTCGGGAACACGACATTTTTTTGGGATCGGGACAGGCACCCGAAAATTTCAAGATTGTCGAATTTATCGGGATTCCCGAAAGAGATACCCGGGATACACTAACCCAATGGCAAGCACGGTACGGGCCTCTGAACTGCCAGCTTCCCCCACCAACGTCTCTTTCGGGCGTAGCCGACAATGTGCGCGGCTTATGCTGTCTATCCACATTCACGAAGTGTCGTGTCACAATATGTTATGGTCCCTGACAAATACACACGTTATATGTTCTTTTATTTTAAATCAAATCATACTAATTTTTTTAAATTTTCTAGGGCGATCAAGGTACCCCATTTTATCAAGAATTTACGTCACTGAGGCTATAATCACCGCGCATGCGTGATAAATCTTGGCCGATATCACAGAAGAGGGCATACGTGCCTGTAACTGCCAATATCACTGGTATGTGCAGTATTCATGAGGTAGTAGCGTAGTATTTCGCGAATATCTCGAAAACTATTCATTTGCGCCAAAAATGACAAAGACATTTCGTGTTCAGCATGTCAAAACGAATAGAATGACGTATATCACTCTTGCCTGTTATTAGTGCAGTTCAAAATCTTTAGCTGCATAACATATTTAAATTTCATAAAAATCGGAGAACAGAACCACTTTGTAAATAATTACAATAATTAATTACTCTTTATTTTGTTAATAATACCTTTATTTTCATAAATATGCATGTGAATTTGGAAAAAGTTCCGCAGTCTATAAAGTAATGAATCATGCAACTATGTGCCACCTGTTGTCGTTAGAATAAAAATTCGTAATTCAGTAGTCATTGGTGACTTACAGAAACGCAAATGGTACTCGCTTCTTTATCACTGTATCCCTTTCACAAGCTCTGGAAACACTGACACAGTAATTCTTGCCGTTTTATGTTCTCGTTGTTGCGTTAAAACGGGTCTTCCCTGGGTCTTCCCCCATTACCACTTTCTCCCATTCCGGGAAGTACGCAAAAATGTCTACTATTGCGTTACCATACGAACCTGTATGAATTTATTGGAAAGCAATCTTAAAATATAGTTCGTCATAGTACACATAGATGGCTCGCACGATGCGATAAAAGATAGTGAGTTGGTAAAATCACAGTTGGTAAACTGTCGCCTATATATATATGTATATACATGTACATATATATATATATATATACAAATATATACGAATATATACATATTCAGCACATTATTAGCACAAATCTAATTTATTCGAGTCTATATACCTCGCGTTCGCAGAGGAAAAGTTCTTTATAGGGAACATCAACTCGGGAAGTAACTAATTAAAACCTTCATAGTTAAACGATGATCGCATTCGCTCGCGGAACAATTAATAAATCCAAATCTATCGCGTTATAGTCTATTCGTCTCACTTCCTTCTATCTATCGTTTCTCCGCAATCCTTTTGAATAGATATAACTTAATTTTTTAAGTACATGTTTATCGGAAACCTTATTTGAACAACCGTTGCCTTTTAAATTAGAGCTGCAATTGTATGTTTTTGAACAAGTTATATAATTTAAAGAAATATATAAATACCTACTTTTTTTTTTCATTATTAGGAGAACATTGAGTATCTCATATAGAATTTTCAGCAAGCCAGTAATAAATCTTTCACCTGAGCTATTACAGAGGCACAACTTGATTCCATAATCATGAAACAAGGATTTATTATAAAAATGTATAGTCGATTTTATTAATTTAATTATTACAATTTTAGTTATTAAAGCGTAATTGAAACTATCAGTACAGAATTAGTACAGATAACTCGTCTGTTCCCAAAATTATTGTTCTCGGATGATCACCCGCGTTTTTTAAAAATTAAACGCGTGCTAATCTTTAAACAATTAAGCAGAAAACAATTAAGAAAAGTCCGTCCTTTAAAATATAATCGTGTATACTTCAATTTTCGAAAAGCTGACAAATTTATTATTATCTATAATATTGCATGTTTACTATTAACGCTATCAATCTAAATCCCTTACTCATACCGTTCAGTTTTCCTACCTATTGTCTTGTGTGTGCTATTGTACTGATTTTGTGTTTGTTATGACAAAAATGAGTATGTGCAATTTAAAATAGTGAAAAGATTGGAAGACTTCAAGCGTATTAATATATTATTCTCACCAGAGTAAAATTTTTATTGACAAATATAGATTTATATTTAGCTGCTCTGTCTTGCGATTGATGCACGAACTTTTTATTTTGCATAAAGATCCGGAGTCTAGTTATTAGTTATTTTCGTCTAGCTTTGTAATTCTGAAAATTATTAATTAGAATATGGGGATGGTAGAAAGTCCTTTCAAGTCTGTCGTTTCAACCATTTCAACTCTTTCAAGAAATTCTTTCTTGTAACCATCGATTTGTATGGTTTTAGTGTCATAAGAAAAATAACGAAATGAGAAAAGAGAATTTTCAGTGTTCTAGTTCCTACGAAAATGTGTCTGTGGACGAAACGACCCCCACCCCATCGATGTCTCGTTGCACCACGTGTTATCCGAATCAGTGTCAATAGAAGGGACGCGGAATTGTCATTAAAAGACACATGTGTGGAATGCGTGCAAGACGGTGCATCGGCGCCTATGAAAAAGAAGAGCGGGGAGACATTAGAATTCGAGAGGAGGGATGATGTGAAGAAGAAGAAGAAGAAGAAGAAGAGTAAATACTTGGGATGGGTGACTGTACCGAGACGGCTATTACATTCGGATAGTTCCGCGACGACAGCACGACGATCTATTTGTTAGGAATCTTGCAGGTCCGCTCAGTGAAGTATAATTCGGGGGAATTCGTTGTGAGGACCATGATATGACCAGGAGAGGATAGCATGCGGTGGTACCACGAGAAGAAGCAATGGAGAACACTGCGATTGTTTCGCATCATCAACTCCGTTTCTTCGGTGCTGTGCTTTCTGTTAGGTTTGGGGTTGCACCCGTTGGTAGCCGGTATCACCTTACAAGATATGGGTAAGCGCATCATTATTTTTAAATACAGTCGCTGATCTTTATTCTAGATCACGTTGTTCTAGATTTTCATTGAACGAACGCACAAACTCGACAACGGTAACTTTGTAATGCAGTTGATAATATATAACTCTTGTAGGTATAATACTTTATGCAGATTACATGCATGGGCGCGAGCATTGAAATCATTGTGCAGGTCGTACAATAAAAGTCGTCGCTAGTGAATGTCTTTTTAAGTGATCTCTATTACGTTAATTGAACTCGTAGCATGCAAAACTGCGTGTTCCACTCTGGAAAAGAGGACTTCTTAATGGAACTGGTTTAAGTGTTCGGCGTAACGCGATGAGTTACGTCTTTCGAGTTCAGGGGTTATTAGGTTTCCAGTTCTTTATGTTCCCTTTACCGCCTTTACGCTATTACAGTTTTCCGAGATATTTATAGATTTTACGGGAAGAATGATTCACTGCTATTCAGAAGATTTCACGGTTTTGAGACATTAGATTTAGCAGGTATTTAATCATTTTTTTTTTTCAAGAAATTAATTACTGTTTGTCTCTGTAATTGTATTATTAAGGTTCATTTATTGTAGTTTTATTGACGTTTATTGAAGTATAAAATATTATGCTGATTTTAGACATTCTTGTTTCATCAGTTCAGCCCCTCAATTTCTGCCATACTAAATAAATTACTGTTTGTCTCTAGAACTGTATTATTAAGGTTCATTTATTGAAGTTTTATTGACGTTTATTGAAGTATCAAATATTATGCTGATTTTAGACATTCTTGTTTCATCAGTTCAGCCCCACAATTTCTGCCATACTAAATAAATTACTGTTTGTCTCTAGAACTGTATTATTAAGGTTCATTTATTGAAGTTTTATTGACGTTTATTGAAGTATGAAATATTATTCTGATTTTAGACATTTAAATGAATTACTGTTTGTCTCCAGAACTGTATTATTAAGGTTCATTTATTGAAGTTATATTGACATTTATTGAAGTATAAAATATTATGCTGATTTTAGACGAGTGATGTTAAGATGATTTTGTTTCATCAGTTCAGCCCCTCAATCTCTGCCATACTACCGGATGACTGCATAGTCAGAAATCGGAAATTAAACTTGATTCATAATTAGACAGCGGATTTTTATGAAAAATGACATTTTTCATGTGAATTACAACAAATTACAGTGAAATAGAAATTTATTTCCCTTCTTAATGTGTTTAATAGGTTGAACAAATAATACAACAGCCCAGTTAGCACACGACGTCTTAAAGTCGTCTTTTTTACGACCATTTTAGGTCTGAAAGTCTAACATCCTAAAAAGATGTCTTTTTTCCAGACTAAATAACTTGAATTTCTTGGAGATGTTATGATAATGACTGTCTTACTGTAAAATGACTAAAATACTGACTTAATATTGGTATCACTTGTAATGACAAAAAAAATAAATTTCATTTGTTACGAGTACATGGATTACGTACACAGCACTCAATACAATTGTATATACACACTAATATATACAGTATAATATATATGTATATATTTATCTATAACATTATAGTGATAGTTACTGTTGTTCGTATCAGAACAATTCACATATACATATATATAAATAAAAATAAATAAACATTTTGTATGTTGGTATGAAGGATAAACGAAAGTTTCAAAAGTGAAATGAAACCATTTAAAGGGGGCAATACGATGATATCAACAGATTTTGTGATTAACGTTATTTTGCATCATTTCAAGGTCATCGGTATATTTTTAAGTGGCACTATGTATTTGTAATCTCACTACATATATGATGGCTAAAGCCGAGACGAGTTCAACGAGCTAGGACACTGTGACCTTGAAATGATATTGAGACCAGAATTCTGAGTTCCATTACAGAAAATCTGAACGTTTAAAAGTCTACTAAAATCTTCATCTGAATCTATACCGCGCGGTTGGGAGTAAAAATATTTTTGAAAAAAATTAATAGTGTTGTGCGAAAGTAGGATCTTCAAGCTATAAAATGAGACCAAGTTTATTGCTGTACGACTGTTTTATATGAAATTACAACCAGTTAAATATCGTCAATTTCTCAAGAATCGAAAATTTGATGTTTAGATACTTTTTGGATCCACTGCATATTGATAAGCAGATAAATTTAAGCAGTGACATTAACGTTGATTATGCGATTTATTATTATTTAGTTTGATTTTCAAGAATGTCAAGCTTGCCTTTTCGTCTTCAATGATTTCAGAAAGCGATGCTGTAGACTTGATAGAAAGAGCTGGCATGCAACACAAACCTCAAGGAGTGACAGTAATCGAGAGTCGTTGTCACAGGAACGATACGATCGCATACGAGATCGCAAGCAGCGCGTTACTGCCAAACAATACTAATACTCTGTTCCCTAACGGCATATCTCGTGATTTTTCCATCTTAGTTGTGGTCAAACCAAAAATCGGTTTGTAATCATTTCAATCTATTTAATTTATTCCATTTAACTCGTATATAGGCAATCAAGTACCCACTTACTACGTTTCTTTCAACAACTTATCCAAAAATGTTGTCAACTCCCTCGGCAATGAACGTCCATTAATTGTTCATTATTACTTAGATAATATACTCTCAAAATACAATTTTATGCGACAAATTTTAAATAATAAAACATTAAAATTATCTACACGCTTTGATTGCTCACACAAGGGTTGAAAACATGCTCGAACTTAATTGTATGTAAAAATTTAAACATTTTAACTATCTTCCGAAATATTGAAGCCTAGAGTGAGTGAATCTTTTTAATAGTTTTTTACTTGTACAAAAAGTTTCTATTTTTTAGTTCATTTTTATTGGATTTTTTAAATTCAAATATAATTGATGCCATTTGTTTTCAATACTGTAATGTGATCAAATATAGTAGGACCTCGATTATCCGAACCTTAAATGTTTGACATCTTTAGTATCTCAACATGCTGCGGATGTATGTAAATAGCTCAATCTAAGGCGACACATACGCAACACTATTTAGTGTACAAATAAATAAAAATTTAATCTAGCATTATAACAGAGCAACCGTACTAATATACGAACAGTCAGTCAGGTTTCTTTATTTAGTTCGGATAATCGAGGTTCTACTGTAGGTAGAAAACAAGTTATCTTATGATACGATAAAATTAGGATATCCGGTTGGCACACTGTTTGCCATCTACAGTGACAGTGGTGAAGAACAGTTGGTGCTGTCATTGGGCAGTGACGTCACCCTTTACTACAGCACAACACCGGATGACGAGGACAAACCGATCTCATTTGGAATTGATATTTCTGACGGGAAGTGGCATCGTTTAGGAATCAGTATCAAAGGGGATGCTGTCACGATGATCGTTGATTGTAATCAGCAAGTTACCAAAGAATTACGTAGAAATACCGAGGAGCCGATTAGCACCAGTGGCATTGTAATCATCGGTCAGCAGATCGTGGACACCAACGTATATTTGGTTCGTAAACAGAAATCGAGTAAATAAATTGAGATTGCACAAATCGATACTTAACGATCTCCATGGTTTCCATTGATAGGGTGGTTTGGAGTTGTTGAAAATCGCACCAGTTCCAGACGCAGCTTACGAAATTTGCACGATATTTGCACCGGATTGTAGGAATCAAGAAACAAGTAATTACCCAAATGTTCAGAATTATGGCTATGTACGTACTACCTTGTCTAGTTATTATGACAGATCGGCAAGCGCTGGTACGGGTCAGATAGTACGGAATTATGACTTTTCCGGAGGAACGTTTCCGACTAATAGACCGCACTATGGAACGAACTACAACAATATCAATTTATCTAGAAATTATGGCAGAACATCTACTACAATATCTAGTTTAAATAATTTCCTTCAAAATCAAAATGAAACTTCTGGCAGTAGAACAAAAGAACTTTACTCACAATCAGAGGAAAATGAAGAAAATGGCCAGGAAACATCGATCGACGATGACTCGAGATCAACTGTCCAAACGTTTCAAGAAAATCAATATGTTGTGAGTCATTTATCGTAATTTTATTAAATTATGTCCGGATGCAGCAAGGTCAAGGTCTACTTCTTGTCTTCTGCTTCTTTATTTATATTATACAGGGTGTTTCTCGTCTAAAACAGGACACCTAAATATCTCCTCTACCTCTGAAAATAAAATAAATGTTTCTAATGTAATCTAAATGGTTTCAAAAGACGAAACCTGAAATTGTTGAAATCTGAAATGTCGCTGAAAGTAAGTTCTGCATTAATTGGCAAATTTTAGAGTACACGGTCATTTCAAGGTCGTGCTATTAAACATGAATGAATGCACAATAATGTTTGCTATAATATACAAAAACAAAAAATGTGTGTATACATGTAAAAAAACACGAGTGACCTTGAAGAAACGATTAAAAATTTACAATTTATAAAAAACGATTCTTCCATGTGATTCGTCTTTTGAAACCGTTTAGATTACGTTAGAAACATTTTTTTTTTATTTTCAGAGGTAGAGGAGATATTTAGGTGTCCTGTTTTTGACGAAACACCATATTATTATATAGCTTTAATTGTACTAAAAAATTCATTTTTATAGGTCGATGGTGTTGGCTCAACTGTAACCGAAAAATACCAAACCACGATTTCAGAAATACCTGAGGATACTGGAAATTCGCTGGGTGCAGCTCCGGAGACTCAAATATTTGCAAAAACTGTTCAATCAGCCTATTACGGTCCCAACTATTATAATAGTCGGGGTCCACCAGGGCCACGGGGGTTTCCGGGACCTCCGGGAGTACCTGGAGGACCTGGTAAGAAAGGAGAATCAGGAAGAGACGGGATAGGGGGTTTGCAGGGTGCGCCGGGTCCTCCTGGTAACGTATTTATAATACCATCATTGAGTCAGCAAGGCAACGAGAAAGGTCCAGACACGCAAGCGGAAGCTATGAGGCAGATGCTGTCGCAGCATTTGTCGGCCATGAGAGGAGCCGAAGGACCGACAGGCTTGACGGGTCTGCCAGGTCCTGAAGGTCCTCCTGGACCTCAGGGTCAGAAAGGAGAACCTGGTGAAGTTGGTGAAGTTGGACCGCGCGGCGAAAGAGGTGTGTAACAATTTTCCTACATCCTCTACTTTTCGATATACAGGGTGCCTACAGGGTGCCTAGGGTACCTTGCTATTACTAGCCAGCGTTTTTCTTGCAAATAGTAAATATTAGAAAAAAATGAAAGAGGAAAATATTGAAAATGTTTTTTCCATTTCTGACCTTGCATGACCTTGAAGGTCACTGTGCAGTGTACGGATGAATTCGGCTAGACACACGCTTTCATCCGATATAAGAAAATATACAGCATTCCATTTAAATAATTGAAGGTCACCTTCATATCTAACACAACAGTATAAACACAATGAAATTACATACGCCATTGTGTTGCGTATAAAGAACAGTACTACTTTTTCCTCTTTCGTTTCTTTCTAATATTTACTATTTGCAGGAAAAACGCTGGCTAGTAATAGCATGAATACCCTGTATATTTACATGGATGGCTGACGATGTAACAAACCGCGTGAAACACTTTTCGAAAAACAACCTCTCACATAAATTTCGTCAAAATCGGTGTGTCCGAGTTCGGTATGTTCCTTTGCAAGCTAAATAATCAAGTTCTTACATTCTTATAGGAGTACCTGGAACACCCGGTAGAGAGGGTAGACGAGGTCGACCTGGAAGAGATGGTGAAAGGGGTGTAAGTGGTCCGACTGGAATAAAAGGTGAACAGGGTACGCCTGGTCTTCCAGGATTACCCGGTGATAAAGGCGAAAGGGGACCTCCGGGTGCGACCGGTGAACCTGGTTTGCCAGGTCACGAAGGAATGCAAGGTGACGATGGCCCCTCTGGATTACCTGGTGTACCTGGCGAAATGGTAACGGAAACACTATAAAAGATACTCTATAACTCTACAGCAACAGCAACGAAATCGTATATCTCTTCGAGATCATTTCAGGGTCCTAGAGGATTCATAGGACCTCGAGGTTTTCCGGGATTGCCAGGTAACCCTGGAATTCCTGGGAGTGAAGGTCCACCTGGAGCGAAAGGCAATACAGGGCCGCAGGGTGCTCCGGGTGGTCCTGGACCAATAGGATCATTAGGACCTGTCGGACCACCTGGACCACAAGGCCATTTAGGACCAACTGGATTAGTGGTAAGTTTCCTTAGGGTGTATGTCTTTGTGAAAAAAGATATCTGACGGTTTGATAGTTGGATGTATTTAAATGTCGTAGGGACCACAAGGAAAACCAGGAATTCCTGGTCTTCCAGGAGCGGACGGGCCACCTGGACATCCAGGGAACTCCGGAATTCCTGGAATGAAAGGTGAACAAGGGCCACAAGGGCCGCAGGGTGCTATAGGTTTTCCTGGGGTCCGTGGCGTGAAAGGTGATGAAGGGAAACGTGGGACGTCTGGCGAGCGTGGAGAAAAGGGCGAAAGGGGAGCAGACGGAGAAAAAGGTGATGCTGGAGCAAAAGGAGAACCAGGATCGACTGGACCACAAGGAATTCCTGGAATGGAAGGTTTAGAAGGTCCAAAAGGTTTTGAAGGACCACGGGGTGAAGCAGGATCAGTTGGTCCACCTGGAGAGAAAGGTAAACTTGGCTCTCCAGGTTTTGTTGGATATCCTGGAAACGTTGGAGAAAAAGGTGATAAAGGTCAACCAGGAAGACCGGGACCTAGCGGAGATAAGGGAGAAAGGGTAAAAGATCGAAGTCGTGTATTTTATCAATACCCTTATTGTACAATGTGAAAGTTAAGTAAAGAATTCAATGCAAAATTGTTGCTTTCTAGGGAAATAGTGGTGCATCCGGAGAACGTGGAGAAACGGGACCTAGAGTAAGTAAAGAAAACCAGTTCATATCTATTCAAATAATCTTCGAGGGTAAGACTTTTCATAAACCAGTTCAATAATAACAATTTCGAAACATATGAACACAACAACGAGCAGGGAAAAGATACAAAATGGCATACGTTTATACAAACTTTTTCTTTTTATTAAGGGCTTTAGAGGTGTTCGTGGAAGGCGAGGTGCCGAAGGTTTACCTGGACCAAAGGGTGATACTGGACAGCCAGGTCCTCCAGGATTACAAGGAGAACCTGGCCAACCCGGTATTGAAGGTCCTCGAGGCTTCGTAGGACCTCAAGGACAAGCTGGTTTTGATGGGAAGGATGGAATTTTGGGTCCACCAGGAGAACGTGGACCAGTTGGTGATTCGGGACCACCAGGACCTTCGGGATCACCCGGAGTCATAGGACCTCAAGGTCCAGCTGGCGAACCTGGCCAGCCAGGGGAGCCTGGAAGTCCTGGAAGTCCTGGAATTCCTGGAGAGACGGGGCCACCAGGAGAACAAGGAAAAGAAGGATCACCTGGACCACCGGGTTTATCCGGAAAAGAGGGCCCACCCGGTCCTGGAGGTTTGCCAGGATTTCCTGGTGATCGAGGACAGAATGGTTTACCGGTTTGTCTTATAAGAATATCTAAAATATCTAAAAATTTTTGTTTTTGTATAGATAAGTCTATAAAGAATTTCATTTCAATAAACCCTTATTTTCCGTAAATCAAAACAATGAATGTTTTCTTATTAAATACAGGGAATGCCAGGTGAGAAAGGGGAATTAGGATTGCCAGGACTTCAAGGTCCATCAGGCGATAAAGGCGCGCAAGGAGAACCTGGGAAAGATGGCAGTACGGGACCTCAAGGCGCTCAGGGTCCGAAGGGACCATTGGGACCAACTGGTCTGAAAGGGGAAAGGGTACTAATAGTGACATATTAGCAGCAATTGTATCTATCCAGGGTATTTCACCTAACTTGACCTATCATACAAAATAAGTGAGATATTTATGATGGTCGAGTTACACGAAATACCCTGCATAATAAATGGAAGGAAAATATATCGTTGTGTGTTTTGATGCTAGGGTGAATCAGGTCTACCAGGACCTACCGGGCGTGATGGTTTGCCAGGACAACGTGGAGTACCTGGTCCTCCAGGTCCTGTTGGTGTTCCTGGAGAAGATGGTGATAAGGGAGATATTGGTCCACCTGGTGAGAAAGGTTTTAAGGGATCTCAAGGAGAAATGGTACATATAATAATATTTTAAATACCTGTTTATAAAATACGAATGTATGTATTTCATGCACCATTGAAACCTTCTACAGGGTCCTCCTGGATCACCCGGGATACAAGGACTTCGAGGCGAACCTGGATCGATTGGTTTACCTGGTGAAAAGGGACCACCAGGAGAAATGGGGAGACAGGGTCCAAAAGGTGAAGATGGCCCTGTTGGTGCACCAGGTACATCTGGCCCAGTAGGACTACAAGGACTACCTGGTCCAGCTGGTTTGAAAGGAGAAGTTGGGGATACTGGTGTAACTGGTCCAGCTGGACCAGCTGGAAGTCCTGGGGAACAAGGTCCGAGAGGACACAGAGGTCCTGAAGGTGCACAAGGCCTTCCAGGACCAGAAGGACGTCAAGGAGAGAAAGGCGAAAGCGGACTGCCAGGACCTCCAGGAGCGATCGGTCCTGAAGGAAAAATGGTAACCCCACAAGTACAAGGCCTGTTCAAACAGTTCGGGGACTTTTGTTTGTATATCGTTTATTTGAAGGTTTAATGGCATTTACAGTATGTCACCTTCAAAATATGCTCTTTTTGCACATATACAATAGGAGAACAATCGAAAATCGTATGCTGCGAGTTTCACCAAAAGTCCCAGAACTTTTTGAACACGCACCCTGTATATACTTTCCATTAATTTTTCTAAAACAGAAAAGTAACGTTCCTAAATATGCATAATAGGGTGAAAGGGGTCCTGCAGGTCCTAAAGGAGAAGAGGGAAAAAGTGGACCACCAGGACCTCCAGGTATTCGTGGAGTAAGTGGCCCAGAGGGACCAAAAGGTCACGTAGGCCCTATCGGCTTTCCTGGACCTCCTGGGGAGCCAGGTTTAGTTGGTCCAAAAGGGGATCCCGGTAAATACGGCGAGGATGGCAAACCGGGTGATCCTGGACCACCAGGAGAAACTGGATCTCTAGGGAAAGAAGGATTGCCAGGACCACCTGGAAAACCGGTATGAAATTATATAACGCCTAATCTTTAATTTCCAAATTTATTAAATTATATTGATACACATGCATATTGTGAATGCATATTTGTAGGGTCCAGAAGGTCCGGCGGGATTGCAAGGAGGTCCAGGCTTGCCGGGTGAAAAAGGAGATATGGGTTTACCTGGAGTGAAAGGACTTCCAGGTGATACAGGACCTCAGGGTTTACCCGGACCAGAAGGTTTGCCAGGTTTAAGAGGTCTTCCAGGACTGGCAGGAGAAAATGGACCACCTGGCATGCCAGGAGCAGTTGGTGTACCTGGAAAGGCTGGACCAGTTGGACCTAAGGGCCCGAAGGGTGATAGAGGTAGAAGGGGGCTAAAAGGACATCGTGGAGACCTAGGCCATTTAGGTATCAAAGGCGAACAAGGTGAAAAAGGAGAGCAAGGACCACGAGGAGCTCCTGGATTCGAGGGACCTAAAGGTGTTCAGGGACTGCCTGGATTGTTTGGACCTAAAGGAAATGATGGGCCTCCAGGTCTTCCTGGTATGGAGGGGCCACCTGGACCAAAAGGGAACGCTGGGAACGATGGACCAAAGGGTGAAACGGGTCTTCCGGGTCCTCCTGGTCCACCTGGTCCACCAGCGGACCAACCAATGATTCCTCCAGAATTGTTGTTCAGTAGGGAGCACTTACTGAGAAGGAAACGAAACGTTTTGGAAAATATGTAAGAAAATTAAATATTCAATCTTCAATGAAGTATAACGTGTGAAGATATTTTCACAGGTCTACAATGCTTCGATCATTGCAGGGATGATTCAAACGAAAAAGATCAGATTTCAGAAGCTTTAAATAAAGATAATCTTACCGAAGAAGAATTAGGATCTAATTTCTTGGACATGTACAGTTCGATATACTCTATGAGGCAAGAATTAGATCGAATACGTAAACCAATTGGGAGTCGAGAAAATCCTGCACGAACTTGCAGGGACTTGTTTTACGGACATCCACATTTTAATGACGGTTGGCGTTCTCTTGATCATTACGTGTAAATATTTTTGATATTTTTCATGAGATAACATTTTACGAATGTTTAAAACACAGGCTGGTACTGGATCGATCCAAATTTAGGAATGGCCGATGACGCTGTGTACGTTTATTGTAATATGACGAACATGGGTGAAACTTGCGTGTTCCCTGACGCTCATGTGAGCCCAAAGCCAACCATTCCATGGAGGAAAGAAAACAACGAAACAGATTGGTACTCGAATTTGCATGGTGGATCTAAAGTAAGTTTAGATGTATTAACCCCTTGCACTACAATATCGAGTCAGACTTGTGATGAAGATTTTTAACAGACTCTAACAAATATGTGTTATTAAATTCCTTTAAAGCGAAATAAAATTCTATTTTGTTGTAGTTGACATATACCCAGATAGCACAGAGACGTCTAGCAGTTAGACTTGTAAAGGCTCAAATCGTATCAAATCATATAATTATTAGAAGAGATAAACTTCTGTTTAAAAAATTGTTTAGATAAAAATCAAACTACTTTTTTTTTAATGAAGCATATTATTAATAGTATAGTAAACAGACAAACAGATATACAATATTTATTGCTAAATTATATTACGAATATATGTATATATGTAATTTATTCTAATAGTGCTAAATGAACAATTTAGTTATTTAATTTTCCTAAATAAAGTCTATTCGATGGGTGGAAAACTGCGTTATATTGCGTTGCGTGTGTACAGTTTGTAAAGCTTTTCTCTAGCAGTTTAGAATGACTGAAACGTCAAGAAATGAAACGTCTTAAAGACGTCTTATTTCGGACGTAAAAACGACGTCTCAAGAAAGACGTCGCGTGCTATCTGGGTATCCTTTGGAGAAAACATTGGCATACAATAAATATACACTATCTTTCTTTTTCTATGAAATCCTGAACGGTGAAGAATTCGTAATCATTATAATCACAAAATAAATAGTAGTGCAAGGGGTTAACAAATGTGCGACAGGCATGGCATACAAACATCTTTTGTATTATTTTACCAATGTTACAGATTACATACGAGACCATTGGCGTGGTGCAGTTAAATTTCCTGCGCCTACTGAGCGAGGAAGCTTATCAAAATTTCACTTACACTTGCGTCAACAGCGTTGCGTGGTACAATGCTGCAAATTTAAATTACGATACCGCGCTGCGGTTACTCGGTTCGAACGAGGACGAATTTTCATATACTTCTACCAAGCCGCAAATCATAGCAGACGGTTGTAAAACGCGTAAGGGTAAAGGAGAAACTATATTCTTAGTGGAAACGAGAAAGTTAGAACAATTGCCACTGGTTGATTTTTATCTGATCGATTACGGTTCACCTCATCAGGCGTTTGGTTTTACATTCGGGCCAATTTGTTTCCGGTAAATTGAACGATCAAATTGTCATTGGCAAGACTGAATTGTAACTATACATTATGTCTTCCATTAATTTCTCTTTGCGACAAGGATATCGAAGTAATTAACGTTTAAATTATTAACAACTTACATGTACTATCTCGCGCAGAACGTATGGTTAATTGTAAGGGGCACACTAGTGAGAATGTCCAAGTATACTCTAAACTTAACCCTTAACTGGTATATTGCATAACTGTAATAAAATGTGTCTCTGTACAACTTTCGCTACTGTATTGTACGATAATTGCAAACGTCAAGTTTGTTTAACTTCTGCAGAATATTTGCATTATTTAGTCTTCAATTATACATGGCGTGACCGATCTGGTGGTACAAGCCGCAAGGAGGTGAATCTGCATACAACATTAAGTCAAAAAATGTATAATGCCTAATAATAATATTTTTTGTATAATGCCTTTTCGTTTAAGGTTTTGTTTTCGATAAAAATGAATTTGAAGGTCCGCCGAGTTCCTGTGCTCTAGTATTTGTAGGAAGTAGGAAGTTCGCTGAATTTTTAAACTCGATTTTCTCGAAAACGAAAGCTTAAACAAAAAAACATTATACTTTTTTTCGACTTACATAATTACTTATGTAGATTCATCTCCGTGCGGCTTGTACCACCAGATCGGTCACACCCAGTATACTTAAAGGTATCTGAGAAAATTTATACAGAATTTTAGAAAGGTCCTACTATCATACTTCCTAAACCTGAGTAAACACTGTACCATTTAAGGGTTAAATTTGTTTGGTTTACATACAGTCGGTCACGAAAATATTCGGACACCACTATAGAATATTTTCGTGACATGAAAATGTGCGTACTTTCCATTCTTTTATTATTATTTATGTAATCACTTATCGTAAATAAATATCTCTTATGTTTTTTTTAAACTACACACTGCATAGTAACATACGTGAAACTTGTTTTTGTTCTGATTGCATAAATTTCTGAAGTACGGACTATAATAGTAAAAACTATAGTGGTGTTCGGATATTTTCGTGACCAACTGTATGTACTTGAAGAAAACAATAAGCGTGCCATTCAGAACTTAAGTCGAGTGTAAGGTAAACGATTTTATTTATATAGAATACTTTGCTATGTGTCGAAATCAGCTTCACTGCCATTATAAATGTATGATGTGTATCTACATGATATTTTACATATACAGGCCGACTATTTCATATGTTTATAAATAAAATGCAATAATACAAGCGGCTTCTATTAATTAACGAAACCACTTTATTCTAGCTAACGATTACGATTTACTTATTGGGTCATTCCGTTCATTGGGTCATATTGTTTCGGTTTCCGTTCATTCCACCGGTTCAAGTGTAACAAATTTTCAAAAATATAGTCGCATTCTACGATTCTTCCTCTGTGAAATTCCGTTTTTCAATTCGCGGAGCCTCGAAAATTGCAAATATTGGGTACTTAGAACTGTTATAAAAATATATTAACGCTAAACGTACCACCACCGGTCAAATGACCGGTTCTAGATTTTTAATTTGACAATTTTTGAAATTATAAAGATGCTTTCGTGAGAGTTTCGGCATTTTCTTCAGAAATGTTAATGTAGCGAGCGCGGCATTTTTAGCGATGTTGCTATTTGAGATCAATGATAGCACAGACGAGGAATAGGAGTAGATAAATTTCAATTCGAAATCGAGAAAAACAGTTGATGTCAATGAATGACAAGGTAATCCGAAACAGAAACTGCGTTTCTTAATTGTAGGGAAATGACCTTACCAAGAAGCTGAAGGTGGACCTAGGGAAAACAAGGAAAGTACTGAAGGCAAATTCAGACACAATTCAATACACAGGTTTGAAAGGTGTTCGAATATCTTTGTGAGCCTGTGTATATGGGTTTCTTCTATGTGCGTGTGGTTACACAGAGTCGGCAAGACGGCAAGGCGGCTATAAGAGAGAGTGTAGGCCGGAAATTATTGCGAATAAGTTAATTATAAATTAGTGTATACCTGCGAACAATTTGCAGAAAAACAGTCAATATGCGACAGTGTAAATTTATGGGCGACAAGTGAGAACCTTGATTTAAATGTAAGGGAAATAGCATCTGAAATAAAAAAAAAGGCGGCACGGCGACCCTCGTAAACACAGGTAAGAACCTGCCTTTGTCACGTAACAATCGACGCGCCTACCCTTTGCGCCGATCCCACTTTTGACGCGTCGCCGATTTTCCGGGAAGCCCCCAATATTCGGGCCTTCGGTCCCCCACCACCACTCTTACCTCCGCGGCCGCGACGATCCGACCGCGACTTCAGTCTAATAACGAAAGTCAAAGTGATCGGTTGTGTGACGTGTGTGTAAGTGATCGTTATCTTCGAACCACCCTCGTCCTTGTCAACCGCGTCGGTTATCAGTGATACAGTGATATAAAGGATATATTACGACGCAAGACAAGGACCTTTACATGGTACGTACCGTTTCTATATTTTATCATTCGCTAGAAGTCAAGATTATTTATCGTAATTTTTATTAAAATTAATACCGTGCTCCAGTGAATTATTTATTTTTAATTTTTAATTTATTTAATTCTAATTTATTCTCGAATCGTGTTGCCTTCTCGCGATAATTTACTGTTGCGTTTGACGATAAATCAAGTTTGTTTAATTTTGACTTTGAATTCAACTTGGACTATTTATTTTCTATTAATTCGGATGTATTCTTTGACGGCTGGTCGATTGAAATTAATCGAATTTGTTCTTTAATACCGTGCTCAAGTGAATTATTTATTTTTAATTTTTAATTTATTTAATTTTAATTTATTCTCGAATCGTGTTGCCTTCTCGCGATAATTTTACTGTTGCGTCCTGACGATAAATCAAGTTTGTTTAATTTTGACTTTGAATTCAACTTGGACTATTTATTTTCTATTAATTCGGATGTATTCTTTGACGGCTGGTCGATTGAAATTAATCGAATTTGTTCTTTAATACCGTGCTCAAGTGAATTATTTATTTTTAATTTTTAATTTATTTAATTCTAATTTATTCTCGAATCGTGTTGCCTTCTCGCGATAATTTAATGTTGCGTCCTGACGATAAATCAAGTTTTTTTAATTTTGACTTTGAATTCAACTTGGACTATTTATTTTCTATTAATTCGGATGTATTCTTTGACGGCTGGTCGATTGAAATTAATCGAATTTGTTCTTTATGTTACAGAACCTGAGGGGAAAAATAGGCTTCGATACGAAAAGGATATATCGATAGCCAGGTTCGAGATACGATTTCTTCGAGCAGGAGAGAATATGTGAGTACCAGCAGTATGTGTTACTAATTAAACTTAGTTATTGAACATTTTATATTATATTTCAATTATGTTATTTTTCAAATATATTATTTTCCAAACGTGCTATTTCTCAAATATGCTATTGTTCAAATATGGTATCTTTCAAATGTGCTTTTTTTAAATATGGTATTTTTCAATTGTGCTATTTCTAAATGTACTTTTTTTTTTAATTTGCTATTTTTCAAATCTGTTATTCTTTCCTAATTTTTTTTTCATGCACTAATGTAAAATTAACATAGAGTTGCGTATAAAAATTCAAGTGCACGGGAGCTTTATATAATATAATATTTATTAAATTAACGTCACGAATAACAATGCACACTTGTCGCGTTTCGAGCAAATTTAGAGCTCATAGTGAAGTTTTTCGATTATTTAATTCAAATGACAGTCATATATTTCCAATTAAACTATCTTATTGATGGAATTGTACGAACCATTTTTTAACATCTTGTTCCTTTTTTTGATTCCAGAACGATTCCAGAACGATTCCAGAACGATTCCAGAACGATTCCAGAACGATTCCAGAACGATTCTTAACGCAGCTCTCGCATCCCCCAACAAGTAGTAAGTGCACGAACAACTGTCTTTTTTATTAGATCAATTGATTAGTAGTTGATTTTTGTGACGAGTATAGTGACCGTGGAAAACGCCTGGCGTTTTCCACGGGTAGTAATCTGTTTCCTAGGTAGGTAGGGTCTTTTTGTACGTCGCGTTTTTTTTTCTTAATAAAATAATTTCTATAACGGTGTCACCAAATTTCGGGAAGATAAAAATCTTCCGTAATTTGGTATACCAATAACAAGAGTAACTTTTTATTATCAAAATAATTATTTAACTTGAAATATATTTGAAATGAAATAAAGTTGCTGTTTAACTTTAAGATAATTATTGACTTTTTAAATTCATTTAAAATTCAATACAGATCGTTTCTTAAAATTATTTCGAATTGCTCAGAAGCACTGGGTCTCTTGCGTACAAAAAGACGATTCGCGACGGATAGATCCTCGAGACAAAGCATATACACATATCAATTTAACTTGGATTATTTTCTCGAGTACATTACATTTAGTATAGTACTCTTTCAATAGTTTCGAAACTTTGCTTTGTTGAAAGGATCGACCGAGGGTTCTTTAATATTTTATTAAAAATTTCAAATCATTAAATTAAATTAATTAAAATCTTTGTCTTTATGCTTAACGATTAATGTTTTCTATTAATTCTTTGAACGATTAATGATCTTCAAATACCTTTAAATTTCGATTCAATTTTTTTTGCAAGTTTGTATAAATATTAGCCCGTATACTAATGAATTCTTTTAGTTAGGATTTTCAGGATATTGAGGTTCCCTGTTCGTTGCTCAAATCCTCTCGCGTGCCCAGGTGCTATTCGGGAGGGTGAGAGCAACGGGCACATGGAATATTGTTTTAATAATATATATTTGTGTGGCGACTGACAGTGTATCGTGCACGACGTATTTTCCACTTGTGTGTGTGTGTGCGATTAGGCAGTGGAATTGCGTCGGTTCTTTCAATTAGATTCAATAACGCATATTCCTGTCGATCTGTGACATGCTACATAGATCTTCATGGAATATGTTCGCGAGTAGCTTTTCTAAAAACCACGTTTGTAACATTCAGAATTACACGTAGTTCAATTGAGTCTCGAAAATAGTTTGTTATTTCAATTTACCGATTTATATCGCAAAGGTCACTACCATTGTCAGTCGATTTCAGTGAAACTGGTACGTACCTTAACTGTGTTTGTATGAGGTTTCGACGTTAGGGTGTCGGAGGCGTCCCGGGACGTGCTCTCTAGGTATTAGGCTTTTGCACCCTGGCGTCTGAATGGGAATCGTTGAGTGAATGTGTTGGTGTGCTTGTATTTTTTGCCATTTTTTAAATATAGGACTAGGTAGGGTTAGGTAACTTGACTTCTTGGTGTGAATGCTAATTTTAAGTAGGTAGGAGCCGGGGCTGGCTACCGTTTTCTCTTTCGGGTAGGCCGTGATTCGACCGGTAGTCAGTTCCTGGAAGAGCTCGAAGTGTCGTTCTTGAATCGAAATCGAACGAGGCATGACGTTCGATGGATGATTCGTCTTCGATTCTTCTTGCTCGCATAGCTTTTCGCGGACGCGGACGCGAACGTAAACGCGCGCGGATTAGGGTCTCGAAACGTTGCGCACCTGCTCGATTGCACCAGGGGAACGATCGGCTTCTCTCGAGACTTGTGATTCGTCTCGAAAGTCGTCCATCGTTTTCCCTGCGAGCACGTTTAGGGTTTCAGATGTTCGGCGGACCACGAAGAAAAAGAAGAGGCCCGACAAACTGTCATTCAAGAGGGCAGCAACTGCATGCGTTTTATCGTTACTACCTTGTCACTATACTCGTCAGTAGAAATATTTGAAGTAGTTGTAGAAAAGTAGTTAGTTGCATCAATGGGCAGGCCTCGCCGCCCCAACGATCAGCCGAGATGGGCACATCCGCGATTTGCAGTAGCGTTGCGAAAAAAACACGCGTTGTATTAAATGATTTTGAACAGGGAGAATCAAAGTTAGTGTTGCGAAGATACTCGCGATTTAGATTGTTTCTAGTTTAGTGTTGCGAATTAAATCGCGATTTCCATTTTATTTCAATTTTATTGCTACTTGAGCCAATTTTTAAAATATAAAGATTTCATAAGAATTTTTATAAGTAAAGTAGTTTTTTTTCATTCCTCTGTTCCTTGAATTAGCGTTGCGCAGCAAAAAAGAATCGCGTTTGATTTCGAGTCATTTTCGATATTTCAGGCGCCCATGCTCGAGCTGCAACGAACCCTCCCTGGTGTGGTGCAGGCATTCGCGTTTTCAAATAGTGTTGCGAAAAATCTCAACGGGTTGAATTAGCGTTGCGAAAAAATAAAAGAGAATTTTTTTACTTACCGCTTTTGTTAATGACAAAGTAAAATGGTGGATGAGCCGGGTCTCTTCACCAATAGACTTTGTCACTCTTCCTGCATGCCTCGCGAATCAATTGATAAAAACATTTCTGTTTGAGAAATTAGCGTTGCGAATTTGATATCGCGATTGTCTTAGTGTTGCGAAAAATACCAACGCGTTGTATTAAGGCGGGATTATTTTCTTGCATATTGGAAACCGTAAAACCTGAGATTTAATGGTTATACTCGCGACCGCGTATATAAAAGTAAATGTTTGACATTGCAGAATTAGTTGCGCAATAATGCATACGAACATTGAATTCTAGAGATTTTGTTGTTTAGATTTTCGAGTAATATTGCTCGAGAGTTCTGTATTTCAAGTTTAAAAGTTTTGCTACCGTCGAAATGTGGAGCATGTGTCCACCGGACCGCTACACGTCGAGTAAAGAAACGTATTGGTACGTTCTAAGATCGCAGTTAGCGCAAAATCACGGTGCACGTTGCTACGTTCGATTCCGCGCGGTGTGCCCTAACACACGATTCGTTTGCCGTTCCAGCAATGGAACATGTATGTCCGTTTTCGTATGACAGTACCATACACGAAAAGACGTATTATGTGACGTCACCTGTAGTGGTACGCACGACAATGCCATGGTGACCATTGTATTAGTATCTAATGCGATGCGAGCCATGGTGTTGACGTGCCTTACGATGGTGGAAATCACTGTAGCTTCACCTGAACGTAGCGACGTGTGCCTTAGCCATTTGACGGTGTGTGAGCGCTAAATGCTAAGAACCTACCACTGCGTTTTACAAAGCATGTATTTTTTTAACGTAGTGGTCCGATCGGGTTAGAAGACATACACTTTGTGTATGTATAGCGTATCGAACGCCTCGTCGGCCCGCAAGGTAAAAGACGGGGTATCTTTACGTAGGGACCGCGCAGTAATTTTGTCGATGGAATTCAGTGTTCGTTGCACCATGGAAAACTGATTTTGCAATGTTCGAATTTGTAATAATAGTAGGGACCGCAAAGTATATTTCCCTGCTCGCGTGATACAGTAAGAATTAGAGATTCGTATCGATCTAATATGAATGTTTTCCGATATGCAAACGGTAGAAAATCCCGCCTTTTAGAGTTGCGATGATTGAAATGCCACACTTCACCCTGACATAACTGCCCCTGATTACTTGTACAATTTATATGAAATTTTGATTTATTCCTCGCTTATCACTTGATAGAGATTAATTGAATTTGTATTTTGTGTTCAACAGGTCTTCATCTATACATCACTTCTATTGTTACTATAGCCTATTACTCTTGTTTCCATATCGTAGAGATTAGGATACGTTTAGAGTTTATCGTTAGGGTTCGGGAACATTTAAAATTATCATTAGAGTTTGGTTGCTTGGCTTTGTTTGTTTATTTCCACCCGCTTCTCGGGTATTTCCTTTTATGGATGTCTTTAAAGGAATTTGTGCGTGGATGGTATGTATTTACATTATTGGGGTTTGCTGATAACCGATTGAGGTCACTCGCCGATATGCGTTTGGCTTCATTCGTTGATATCGAAAGTTGTCTGGGATTCGAGGTACTGTGACCCATGGGGGTAACATGCAGTCTCCGGTACTTAGTACTGCGGTCCTTATGGGCCGCAGTCGGTCTGGGGACTGAACTGTTGCCGTCATGTGCCGCAATACCTCGCTCGAGATACTCTGTGACCCATGGGGGTAACATGCGGTCTCCGGTACTTAGTATTGCGGTCCTTATGGGCCGCAGTCGGTCTGGGGACTGAGCTGTTGCCGTCATGTGCCGCAATCTCCCGCATCCCTTACATGTTTTCCCCGGTGTAAATACTTACCCCGCCGCTGGCTTTTTGGGGAAACCCAGCGAGACCCCGGGTCGAGAATATGACATATATATATATACAATAATTTATATATGTATGTATAATATATTTATATATTATATATATTATATTTATGTTGTAATATATATATGTTCAACCCGCGATTAAATATTAAATGTATACATGTTGTAACATGTGCCAAGCTGGTAGGTAGGTGCGACGAAGTGAAATGGATGGACCTTTGATTTGTCAAAATCATTGAATTTAATAAAATCATAGATCGTTACAAGTCGTTTGAAGGATAGTTTTTACGCGTACCCCTCTGTCGGGTAGATCGGAGAGCTGGCGATGGTACAGCTCGACCTTGCTAGAGGATTAGGCGAGGTCTTGGGCCTCAACAAGGCGTACACAATCTGGCCGTGCTTAGGCAACGTGGGCTTTATTGTTGAGGCCCTTGCGACACTCAGAGGTTTTACCGGCAGGTCCGCGTCGTAATTATTATATTACTATCAGCCGACATAATTGTAACGATCTCTTAGAGCGCGATCCTCCATTTCACTTCGGATAAAACGATCCAGCAGTAGAGTCATTTGTTTTTGTTCGAGGGTATAATATTCGCGCATTAAAGTAGAGTCATAAAGATGTTACAGATGCAAGATGGATTAACCAGTCACGCTTCCGATGCATACGTTGTTGTATCGGGCAGGGTGCATTGGTTGATGCATCTTGCATCTATCCTTTGCCTAGCTGGATCCATTGTAAACAAAGATTCATGTACAATTATCGCATAAAAGACTTGGCTACTCGACTTTGCCATAGCTATTTCATACCCCCTGTCTAAAATAGACAAGCCAAAATGAGCTAAGTGGAGGTTTAGAGACCTCGCAGCTCATGACCGCTGTGGTAACATTTCTGGCATAGCCAGCGTTCCTGGCCTCTTTCAACCGCTCCTCCCCTTCGACCCAGAAGCGGAACTCCTGCCCTGGGCGAAGGGAGGGAACGCACTCAACTGGCGTTAACTACGACCAGAGGGTGAATGTTGCCACAGTGTACGGATATAGTATCTAGATCTACGGATCTAGTAAATACTATAGTAATCCGAGTGGCCTGAAAAACCACTAGTCGCTAGCTTAGCTCATTTTGGTGGGGGTAAGCTATATTCCATAGGCATGACCCGCCTAATAGACCTGCACAAACCAGACCGCGGCTATTACGCCGGTCATACCCCAAAGCGCCTAAATCAGTCGAGGTTCCACATTTGGAGGTCAATGTCATGCGATAATTAAAATTCGTTTAAATTATTCGGTCGTTATTTGGGAATATTTTATCGGAATGTTGGTAATGTGACTCAACACTAGATGTATATGTACCCGCTCTTCTACCCGGTACATTCGATTTCGATTGCTGGCTTCGGTTGGTACCCAGCAATCACCTGCTTGCAGCTCGGAGGTAGATTCTTTTGATTCCTTTGGCTTACTGGGCGCCGAACAAGGGTATAGGTGGACTCCTGCCGATGGACGGTGGTGGTTCTGGTCTCGTATCCTAACGCGTATAATCGTAATTGTAGAGATATTGTCGCATGGTGTCTCCCCGAATGCGCCATGCCACATGGGCTCAGAAGTACGATCGTAAGCCTTAGGTCACCGTCCTCTTCGTGCCCGGCCATTGGAATTTGTAGAATCTCCTCTTTGAGCGCGCAGACCGGTCTGTTATACATCTCTGTAGAGTCCCAACATGCGATAAAAGTTTCTCAAATAACGTTACCACTTTTTTCCGAATTCTTTGGTGTACTTGCTCGGAGCGTATTTCACTTTTTTCGATATTTTTTTTTTTCGGTGATAGAAATGGGGAATGGGGAGCTAGCTAGGTTTGGTTGCCAGCATGTAGATTCCCGCGATATTTTTCATATTCAATATTTCGATATTCAAGTCTAAGTAGAGAAGTCCGATCGAGACGGTGGAGGTCCGCACCTACTCTTCAAGTAGGGGTGACCTCACAGCCTAAAGACCGCGGCGCACCATCTCTGGCAGATAATGCCAGCGTTACTAGGCTTCGGTCTATACTCAAAACGGCCAGCTCGTGGAGTGTATACTCGCGAGTTGGAATCACGTTTTGAGCGAAGGGGCGCATCTGTCCTGGCGTTACGACGTCCAGGCAGGTGGATGGTGTCGCCTCGCGTAAGAATCCGGGGTTGATTCTATGGGCTTGAAAACCCAGTCGCTAGCCGTCTCGTTTCGCCTCTACTTCTTTATATCTAAATTCGTTTCGTTTATCGCATGCTGGTAATGTAATCGTATTGGAAACAAGAGTAATAAGGCTACAGTATTTCATCGAAGAACGAAGAACGTCGAAACAAGAATGGAAGTTCGCGCACATCACACCACTACTTTCGATTATTACGTTAGCCAATTTTGTTGTCGATGTGTTCAAAGTTGTATTTTGTAAGAGATTTGAATATCTCCGATTAATAGAGAAGTTCGATCGGGACGGTGGAGGTCCACACCTACTCTTCAAGTAGGGGTGACCTCACAGCCAAAAGACCGCGGCGCACCATCTCTGGCAGATAATGCCAGCGTTACTAGGCCTCGGCCTATACTCAAAGCGGCCAGCTCGTGGAGTGTATACTCGCGAGTTGGAATAACGTTTTGAGCGAAGGGGCGCATCTGTCCTGGCGTTACGACGTCCAGGCAGGTGGATGGTGTCGCCTCGCGTAAGAATCCGGGGTTGATTCTATGGGCTTGAAAACCCAGTCGGCTAGCCGTCCCGTTTCGCCTCTGCTTTAAGCTTTGAACACATTGATAACAAAAGAATAAGGCTAACGTAATTAATCGTGGTAGAAGAACCAGTCCTGCTCATCACGACGAGTGTGACTTCTTCAAGGAAGAGAGAATGTGTGAGTACCAATATAGCTTTCCAACTAAACTTTGTTGTCTAACATTTTCGTTACTAATTATTCATGAAAAATGAATAATTTATCATTAATTTACTATCGTGCAAAAAAGCTTATTGTGAAACTTCGATTATTCGATTGAAACAACCTTTTCAAAGCTAATTTTTTCGGCCTTTTTTTATATTTTTTTATGAGTCAATTATATTAATACATTATTGATTGTATTGTATACGTGTGTTGTATGTTACTAAACGAATTCTATATATCTCGTGTTTATATGTTGTAGGCTACCGTAACTCGAGATGGGGAACTTCCACTTCCATTATTACGTTAGCCAACCTTGTTTTCAATGTGTCGAAAGTTGCATTATCTTAGAGGTTAGGATATATTTGATATCATATTAGTAGAGAAGTTTGATCGAGACGGTGGAGGTCCGCACCTACTCTTCAAGTAGGGGTGACCTCACAGCCAAAAGACCGCGGCGCACCATCTCTGGCAGATAATGCCAGCGTTACTAGGCCTCGGCCTATACTCAAAGCGGCCAGCTCGTGGAGTGTATACTCGCGAGTTGGAATAACGTTTTGAGCGAAGGGGCGCATCTGTCCTGGCGTTACGACGTCCAGGCAGGTGGATGGTGTCGCCTCGCGTAAGAATCCGGGGTTGATTCTATGGGCTTGAAAACCCAGTCGGCTAGCCGTCTCGTTTCGCCTCTACCGAATTAAATAGAATTTGCTGATAATGCGCTTTAGATATATTGAAAACAGGGGTAGTAAGACTAACGTAATACAACGCATCAATGCTCAGATTCAGAGCCAACGGTCGCTGACTTCAAGGGGGTGAGAATGTAAGTAAAAGACATTTTTCCATATAAACTATCTTGTTGATGGAATTGTACGAATCGTTTTTTAACCTCTTGTTTCATTTTTTGATTCCAGGACTCTAACGCAGCATTCGTATCCCCCCAACAAGTAGTGAGTGAAGAAATAACTTTATTATTATTATAGTTGATTAGAATAGTAGTTGAGATTGACGAGTATAGTGACCGTGGATAACGCCAGGCGTTTTCCACGGGTGGTAATCTGTTTCCTAGCTAGGTAGGGTCTTTTTGTACGTCGCGTTTTTTTTTCCTAATAAAACAATTTCTATAACGGTGTCACCAAATTTCGAGAAGATGAAAATCTTCCGTAATTTGGTATACCAATAACAAGATTAACTTTTTATTATCGAAATGATCATTTATTTTTTAAATATATTTGAAATGAAATAAAGTTACGTTTTAACTTTAAGATAATTATTTATTTTTTAAATTCATTTAAAATAATATACAGAACGTATTTTTAAATTATTTAGAATTGCTCAGATGCACTGGGTCTTACGTACAAAAAGACGATTCGCGACGGATAGATCCTTGAAACAAAGTAAATACTCATACTTTACACTTGGTAGAGTAGTGTTTTCATTTATTCGAAGCTTTGCTGTGTTGAAAGGATCGTCCGAGGATTTTTAAATATTTTATTAAACATTATAAATGCATAAATAAGATAAATGAAAGTCTTCTTTAATCTTTTTGATTAATAACACAAATTTCATATTTTTCAATATTTCAATATATCACTTAGAAATTGAGATTAAATTTTGTCATAAAGTAGAGTCATTTTTTAAGAATAAAGAAATATTAGACCGTTTACAAAATTTAATGAATTCTTCTAGATAGGATTTTCAGGATATTAAGGTTCCCTGTTCGTTGCTCGAATCCTCTCGCGTGCCCAGGCGCTACTCGGGAGGGTGAGAGCAATGGGCACATGGAACATTGTTTTAATAATATATATGTGTGGCGACTGACAATGGCCAGTGTATCGTGCACGACGTATTTTCCACTTGTGTGTGTGTGTGCGATTAGGCAGTGGAATTGCGTCGGTTCGTTCAATTAGATTCAATAACGCATATTCCTGTCGATCTGTGACATGCTACATAGATCTTCATGGAATATGTTCGCGAGTAGCTTTTTTAAAAACTACGTTTGTAACATTCAGAGTTACACGTAGTTCAATTGAGTCTCGAAAATAGTTTGTTATTTCAATTTACCGATTTATATCGCAAAGGTCACTACCATTGTCAGTCGACTTCAGTGAAACTGGTACGTACCTTAACTGTGTTTGTATGAGGTTTCGACGTTAGGGTGTCGGAGGCGTCCCGGGACGTGCTCTCTAGGTATTAGGCTTTTGCACCCTGGCGTCTGAATGGGAATCGTTGAGTGAATGTGTTGGTGTGCTTGTATTTTTTGCCATTTTTTAAATATAGGACTAGGTAGGTAGGTAGCTTACTTTCTTGGTGTGTGTGAATGTTAATTTTAAGTAGGTAGGGGCCGGGGCTGGCTACCGTTTTCTCTTTCGGGTAGGCCGCGATTCGACCGGTAGTCAGTTCCTGGAAGAGCTCGAAGTTTCGTTCTCGAATCAAAATCGAACGAGGCATGACGTTCGATGGATGATTCGTCTTCGATTCTTCTTGCTCGCATAGCTTTTCGCGGACGCGGACGCGAACGGTAAACGCGCGCGAATTAGGTCCTCGAAACGTTGCGCACCTGCTCGATTGCACCAGGGGAACGATCGGCTTCTCTCGAGACTTGTGATTCGTCTCGAAAGTCGTCGATCGTTTTCCCTGCGAGCACGTTTAGGGTTTCAGATGTTCGGCGGACCGCGAAGAAAAAGAAGAGGCCCGACAAACAGTCACTCAAGAGGGCAGCAACTGCATGTGTTTTATCGTTACTACTTTGTCACTATACTCGTCAGTAGAAATATTTGAAGTAGTTGTAGAAGTAGTTAGTTGCATCAATGGGCAGGCCTCGCCGCCCCAACGATCAGCCGAGATGGGCACATCCGCGATTTGCATTAGCGTCGCGAAGAAAAACACGCGTTGTATTAAGTAATTTTTAACAGAGGATAAAAGTTAGTGTTGTGAAAATAGTCGCGATTTAGATTGTGTATAGTGTTGCGAATTAAATGGTCGCGATTTCGATTTTATTTCATTTTTTTTTTTCAAGATATAAAGATTTCATAAGAATTTTTGTAAGTAAAGTAGTATTTTTTAAATTCCTCTGTTCGTTGAATTAGCGTTGCGCAACAAAAAAGGATCGCGTTTGAATTCGAGTCATTTTCGATTTTTCAGGCGCCCATGCTCGAGCTGCAACGAACCCTCCCTGGTGTGGTGCAGGCATTCGCGTTGTCGAATAGAGTTGCGAAAAATCTCAACGGGTTGAATTAGCGTTGCGAAGAAATAAAAGAGAATTTTTTTAGTTCCCGCTTTTGTTAATGACAAAGTAAAATGGTGGATGAGCCGGATCTCTTCACCAATAGACTTTGTCACATCTCCTGCATGCCCCGCGAATAAATTATTTTATAAAAATAATTCTGTTTGAGAAATTAGCGTTGCGAATTTGATATCGCGATTGTCTTAGTGTTGCGAAAAATACCAACGCGTTGTATTAAGGCTGGATTATTTTCTTGCATATTGGAAAACGTAAAACCTGAGATTTAATGGTTATACTCGCGACCGCGTATATCAAAGTAAATGTTTAACATTGCAGAATTAGTTGCGCAATAATGCATACGAACATTGAATTCTAGAGATTTTGTTGTTTAGATTTTCGAGTAATATTGCTCGAGTTCTGTTTTTCAAGTTTAAAGTTTTTGAAATGTGGAGCATGTGTCCACCGGGCCGCTACACGTCGAGAAAAGAAACGTATTGGTACGTTCTAAGATCGCAGTTAGCGCAAAATCACGGTGCACGTTGCTACGTTCGATTACGCGCGGTGTGCCCTGTCACACAATTCGTTTGCCGTTCCAGCAATGGAACATGTGTATCCGTTTTCGTATGACAGTACCATACACAAAAAGAAGACGTATTAAGTTACGTCACCTGTGGTGGTACGCACGATAATGCCATGGTGACCATTGTATTAGGATCTAATGCGATGCGAGCCATGGTGTTGACGTGCCTTACGATGGCGGAAATCACTGTAGCTTCACCTGAACGTAGCGACGTGTGCCTTAGCCATTTGATGGTGTGTGAGCGCTAATTGCAGGGAACCTACCACTGCGTTTTACAAAGCATGTATTTTTTAACGTAGTGGTCCGATCGGGTTAGAAGACATACACTTTGTGTATGTATAGCGTATCGAACGCCTCGTCGGCCCGCAAGGTAAAAGACGGGGTATCTTTACGTAGGGACCGCGCAGTAATTTTTTCGATAGAACTTAGTGTTCGTTGCACCATGCAAAACTGATTTTGCAATGTTCGAATTTGTAATAATAGTAGGGACCGCGAAGTATATTTCCCTACGCGCGTGATATAGTAAGAATTAGATATTCGAATCGATTTAATACGAACGTTTTCCGATATGCAAACGGTAGAAAATCCCGCCTTTTAGAGTTGCGATGATTGAAATGCCGCACTGCACCGAATGACTGCCCCTGATACCTGCAGCCAGTGTGGCTGCCCTTAAAATACCCCCCGCAGCCAATGTTTCCCCATTAGAGTTGCGTATAAAGAAATTAAAGTGCACGGGAGCTTTTATATCGAATTTAATAAATTAGCGTCGTGCCAATTATGCACTACTCGCGTTTGTTTTAATATATTCAGTATTTATTATTTTTTTAATAGCGTTGCGAAAGAATGATTCGGCTTGATTCCCTCCTCATAAATTCAAATGGCTGCTATCGCGATTTCATTTAGTGTTGCGGAAAAAAATGAGTGCACGGGAATTTTTTGTTCTGAGAAAAATAAAATAGTGTTGCGGTAGATTATGCACTGCTCGCGTTGTTTAGGAATATTCAATGTACATTTTTGTAGAATAGTGTTGCGCAAAACCAGTCCACTCGCGCGTTTGTTTGAAATATATCGAGTGGACAACCATTCTCAGTATGTATTTTTTTTATTTTTTAAATTTTTTTCTGGAAAAGTGGACACCCCCCTTTCCAAAATTCCCCCCGCAGCCATTGCTACCCATTAGAGTTGCGCATAAAGAAATTAAAGTGCACGGGAGCTTTTGATATCGAATTTAATAAATTAGCGTCGTGCCAATAATGCACTACTCGCGTTTGTTTTAATATATTCAGTATTTATTATTTTTTGACTAGCGTTGCGAAATAATAATTCGGCTTGATTCCCTCCCCATAAATTCAAATGGCTGCTGTCGCGGTTCCATTTAGCGTTGCGGAAAATAATGAAAGTGCACGGGAATTTTTTGTTCCGAAAAAAAAAAAAATAAAATAGTGTTGCGGTAGATTATGCACTGCTCGCGTTGTTTAGGGATATTCAATGTACATTTTTGTAGAGTAGTGTTGCGCAAAAACAGTCCACTCGCGCGTTTGATTGAAATATATCGAGTGGACAAACATTCTGAATATGTATTGTTTTTGTATTTTTAAACATTTTTTCTTGTGTTAATCCAAGATTTAGTATGTTTCAGATATTTCATCCCATGACAAGGAAGAGACGTTTGTTGTATGTGTTGCGTGTTGTGTAGGTTTTCGTATTTGTTGTACCTTGTGCTGTCTATTGTATTTGTTGCTCGTTGTATAGTCTAATATATTTTTATTTCAGCAAATTTGTGCTAGCCCTCCCCCCCCCCCCGCCCCACAAAAATACATGGCCAAAATACTTAAAATACAAAAAAATGCAAAAATAAAATACAAAATACAAACAAATACAAACAAATAAAAAAAAAACAAAAATATAATACTTGATAGGTAGGAAATAAAAAAAAAATAAAAAATTAGATTCCATACTAGGCAGGTAGTAATTCGGCGGGTAGGCTTTGCAATGAGCTCTTCTTGGTATTCGTTTGCACAGTGATCAAAACTAGAGCACTGTCAAATGTATATTAGGAAGAGTACAAAATGGGGTTCAAAATTACGGCTTTTTTTATTATTTTGTAATTTTGTTAACTTTCCGTCGGGTGGGACGTTGTTGGCCTTGTTGAAACACGGCGGAAATTGCTCGATTTTCGCCATGTCTGAACGACGCCAAATACTATGTGGGTGGGGCGGGTCTCCCTCACAGCAACCTCCACGTGGTGAGACCTGGGAAATCGGTGTGATTCTCGATTTAGAATATTTTGTTCAGCAATGATTATACCAATTGTTCTATAAAATATTAAAAATCGATAATCACATCGAGCCAATGGCTGTGCTAATGAAATGATTCTTTGACATGATTTCTTCTCGACGTTAATTTTCAACGAATATTTTTTGTTGTTCTTATTATTTGTTAATTTCCAAAGTAAATTTAAATTCTGATATTTCTTTCTAGCGTTACTTTCATATTGCCTACATTTATAAACTATCGATTATAAAACAATTATTACAATGGTCAACAATAAGGAAAATAAAATGGCAATAACAGTGTAATGAAATTACACAATAAAAAATAATTATTTTGCAAGCCATTACAGAATGGCTTTATTTACAACCGATGTCACTGACATTTCTTCCGTAGTTCACGAGCAAACTTTCTATGTAATCAGGTAGCGAGAGCGTCACGTTTAGCGATGTTGATATTTGAGATCAGTGATAGTTAGATAGTCTCGTCGGTGCTTTAAGTATATCTCGTCGGTGGCAAAAATCATTTGTTCCCTTCACGGTGTCCGTACATTTAAATAATGTTTGCAATTGTTTACATATGTCAGTATAGCCGCAGGTGATTCTTGCCGCTTTTCCCATAAGATACAATGTAAAATCCGGCAAGATTCATCTGCTCCGTAAAATGTCCGTACAGCGCCATTTCGTGCAGCGGCAAAACGCTCAAACTGATCGCCAAAATTACCGACAGCAGGTTACTTATCAGGTTATTACCGACAGGTTACCATGTCGGTAAATTTAGCTACCAGCAGCGCCACTTGCGGCGGAATTAAGAAGCTTTCTCTAGCCTCCGTACAGCGCCATTTCGTGCAGCGGCAAAACGCTCAAACTGCTAGCCAAATTTACCTACTGTCGGTACATTTGGCTAACAGTTTGAGCGTTTTGCCGCTGCACGAAATGGCGCTGTACGGACGTTTGAGCGGAGCAAATGTATCTTGCCGGAGTTTACATTGTGTCTTATGGGAAAAGCGGCAAGAATCATTCGCGCTATATATGTAAACAATTGCAAACATTGTTTAAACGTACGGACACCGTACAGGGAACAAATGATTTTTGCAGAATTCCACATTACTTGACATTGCAGTTTAGTAGTATCTGTAGATGGGGAATATTTCTATTTTGCAGATAAAATCAATACAACTCACTGATTGGAGAAACATTGAACAAACACATAATGTTGCGACTATTGTAAGGTTTCCTTGGAAAATACACTTTATCGATTTAATTTTGCTTTGCGTACATATATGTATACCATAAGAGATGGTATTTGAACGTGTTGCTAAGAAAAGTTTGTCCAGTCTATACTCTGTGATCTTTCTAGCATTATCGCCAGTAAGGAGATTATAATTTTTCTAGAAAGGTGTGTACCTCTTATTTTAGTGTTTGTCTTTATTAGTGCGTTTATCATAGTTTACCCTCCACTAACAATTGGTGAGCAAATAATCATAAGATATACTATGATGTTTTTTGATGTTGTTATAAAGCACATTAAAACAGTGTTAATCACACTGTACATATAATCTGATGTTTAATTTGATGATTTCGTAGTAACATACCTTGTTTATGATTTTTATCATACTACTCATATAATCGAAATAACAAGGTAATATTCTACATATTTTCAAATGAAACTCAATAAAGTATCCATGAAATATCATCGAAGTATTGTATTCTTACAACAATACAATTACCGGTTGGAAGAAGGTTTTTGTAAATTATTTTTCTAAGTGAACTGTTTTGCGTTCCAACACGATATCTGAATGTTTCAACTTTTTGATGCAAGGGATTGGTTTGTATTACTAGCGAAGAAAATAAGGAATTATTTAACACTAGAATTACCGAGTAATAAATACAACTGATGAATAGTGCTTTGTAATAATCACAAGACTACATCTATTCAAACCTAATACCATTTTTATTCTAATATGTGTTTCAATGAAAAAGGTCATTTAAAAAATTCTGATGAAAACACATTTTTATAATTTCAGTAATTATGAAAGAAAAAATTAGTAACCTGTCATTTTGACTGGTACGGTAGTTCTAGTGTTAAATTTTATTCAACATTTTTTAAATTTCGTTCGATGCTATAAAGTGGCAGCTCTATTGTGTATTAAAAAATCTGAATTTATTGGAGAATAGTATATTTATTGGAATAGTATGTGTAAAGAAGAAACCGTGCACCTCGAATCCATACACCAGAAAATTGAACACAATGATCCAACGTGGATTGCAGACATTTGCATTTGTAGCACAGTCGATCGTCTAAAATATGACAAAGAGCTGTTCAGACATGAATGAGCTGTTATTTTATTTAGAACTTGATGGAATTTCGTAGGGTTCGCGTCCGGTTATAGCATTAGAAGAAACTCGATACCATCGTGCCGTTTTCGTGTCCGTTTACACAGTGTAATCACAGAAGCGAGTGAGGACCGATCGCATAGTCATAATATTCACAAGTAGGAACAAGTCCCACAGGTGGAGTGATCAAAGTTTCCTAGCCGCGTAACAACGTGGCTGTCGCCGTCAATTTCTACCCAATATGTCACGTAGAAACTACGGAATTGCCCGTAGGGCGTCTTTGATCTCGCAGCCCCCCCCAGAAGCGTGCTTGTCCACCTTCTGAAAACTCACCCTCCGTGTCGTGTGCCACGTACGCGGCCGCGAGGGTTGCTAAATCCAATTTTATTGTTTGCACGCTCAGGAAATCCGGAATTACACGGTCCCGACCGTGGTACGTTAATCGCTAGTACGCGACGATTTTGAGAAATTTAGTCATGTCTTGTAAATCATCAATGCAAACTTCGACAGGTGGAATTTATACTTCGAGACACAAAGTTTTTCCCTTACGGTTAAGGAGATTGCTCCGATTTTGAATGCCATTTTTATTAACAATTTTTCGAAATTTCTTTCGAAAAAGTATTAACCCAGATAGCACAGAGACGTCTTAAAGACGTCTTTAAGACGTCCGTTTGACGTCTTTAAGACGTCTCGAACAGACGTATTCAAGACGTCCCGAAACAGACCCCTAGTACCACAAAAATATTAGATAGATATGTTTTTCAAATATTGGAAAAATATTTTTTAAGCCACATTTTTTCTTGTGAGAAAAATATTGAATTTGAATATTGTATACATGTACAAGAAATATAAATTGAATGTTTGATATAACAAAAAAACTAAATAAATAAAAAAAAATAAATTAAAAGAATGTTTTTCAGCATATCCGCGCACATTAACATTTTATGCTTTATTTATTTATTTATTTATTTATAAATAAAAAAAATAAATTAAAAGAATGTTTTTCAGCATATCCGCGAACATTAACATTTTATGCTTTATTTATTTATTTAATTAATTAATTAATTAATTTATTTATTTATAAATAAAAAAAATAAATTAAAAGAATGTTTTTCAGCATATCCGCGAACATTAACATTTTATGCTTTATTTATTTATTTAACTTATTTATTTATTTATCTATTTATTTTGATATATTATTTTGGATTTTGGATTTGTGATATATAATGTATAGTTTTATTATTAAACAATATTTACTGCTAAATTCTATTGCGAATATATATGTAATATATTATAATAGTACTAAATTAACAATTTAGTTATTTAACTTTCCTAAATAAATAAACGTCTATTCGAAGGATGGAAAACTGCGTTATATTGTGTTGCGTGTGTACAGTTTGTAAAGCTTTTCTCTAGCAGTTTAGAATGACTGAAACGTCAAGAAATGAAACGTCTTAAAGACGACTCGTAAAAGACGTCTTAAAGACGTCTGAAATGAGACGTAAAAACGACGTCTTTTACGAGACGTCTTTAAGACGTCTTAAAGACGTCTTTTCAAGACGTAAGACGTTCAGACCAAAAATGGACGTAAAACAGACGTCTTTAAGCCGTCCAGTGCTATCTGGGAATCGTTTTGTATTAGGATTTTGCATACACATTTACGCGTATTTGAAATACTTCAGCTACTTTTTTTGTAAAGTAAAAGAAATAAAAATTGCTTCAGTTATGTATCTTTTTATGGAGTATATGTTATAAAAATGATATAGTTTGTAGTCTGTAGTTTTCGAACGAACTTTTTTATTGAAGCACAATTACAATAAAAATTATACGAGGTCTGATGTTGAATGTCTACAATTAGATCGTGGATGGTTATGCAAAATAATAATTGTCTATGTCAATTATAAAAGACTGCCGTTAAATAAAAGTATATTTTCTCTTTTAATCGTCTTAGAAGGTCGAAAATAATCCGACAATATTTTTTTGAACGTGTTCTGACAAATTGTTTAAACTGTGAAGGAAATTCCAGAAAGATTGATCTCTTCCAAAGTTTACAACCGGAATAAATAAAGTTTTTGTTTGACATGGAACTGGATAATAATAATCTCTATTAAATCTTTGTCTTACTCACACTTTTTCGCTATACAATCACGACACGACTACTTTTCCGTTCCGTTTCGAACAACACTCATATTTTTTCTTTGTTTACAAACGCTAAATTTCATTCGTTCAAGTATATGCTACAGTTTCACTCTTCTTACACCAGTTTCATATTCATATCTTGTGTACTTGATTTACTACAATATTAGTTTTTTTTATTCTAAATCTTTTATTTTAATTACTCTTACTTGTTTAACCGTTTGCTCAGGGGACATTAAAGTTTATTAGCGATTACGGGAATTAATTTATCCCAGCGCAACTTTAAATAAAATATTGATTTTTTTGCAAATACATATTCCTCGATGTCAACCAATTCATATAAGTACAATATCATTATAATACGTTACTTGGTTCCAAAATTATACTAAATAATACGAGGATTTGTATGGTTCGCAGTGCAAAGGGTTAAAATTCGACTGAACTACTTGGATTTATTTTTGGAAAGTTAAACGGATATTGGACAACATGTATACAAGTAATTTTGTAAGCATTTCAATTGGTCAGAATGGTGGACGAACATTAAAGGTTGCACTTTACAAATCTTTTGTCTAGGATTGCATAGAACATTTTAAAAATATGTTTTAAAAATCTTTTGATTGTCGAAAGTAACTGACGGCCCTTCTTTTATTATTCACTAATAATTTCGAGAAGTATGTTTTAATGGAAAAGGCAAACTTATGAGGAAGAGGCGTTTCCGGGTAAAAAGAAGCAAAGGCCGTTCAGCGTCGACAGAAAAAAGAAAAAAAAACAAAAAGAGCAGCAGAAGGGCGAAAAGTTGAATTGGCGATCTACGTTTGCCACGATCATAGATCATTTCATTGTTGCAAAGGGGGTGTGTGTATATACATTACAACGGGGGCATAATGGCTCACCAATGTGTACACACAACGGGGACAGAGGCTATACAGAATGTGTGGTGTTTGGTCTCCATTAATATCGGATCGACTGGATGGTTACTGCAGCCCATCTCTTGTATCTCCCGCGTTTTTTTTTTATAGGGCCATATGTCTCCTGTGTATCGCATCCCAGCGCGGGCCGCTCATTTGTCAGCACGCAATCTGACATTGTCGCGATTTGATGCCGGGCAGTCAAAACACGTGTGCAATATTCGTTTCAAAATCGAACTTGTTTTTTTTTTTCACAGCGAAACATTTGAACGATTAGAAACACGGATCGTAAGAATTAGGGCAACGTTGGTAGGTTCCGTTTAATTCCATTTTGGAGATACTGAGCGCCGTCAATTGTAGACAATTTACGAGACAAAGAATAACTGCATTATTACTTATCAATGTTTAAAAAATTTGGTACGCGTTTGGCTGTATTTCAAGTTGATACAGTGTAATTTTTATGCAATTGTCTTTTTTATTTTTCTTTAAATTATCGTGTGATTCTGATTCCCGAAGCTTGGCCTCTTACACACTCTTAACATAGAGACCTCTTTGCCTTCTGAACTAGAATTATGTTTACATCGACGACAGTTTTTTTCTTATTGATTGAAGTATTTTCAATTTCAATTAGTTTCTGCTTTAAAAGACAGTCATTTCAAACAGATCTCTATTTCATATTTGCGTAACATTTGAAGAATATTGATGAATTCATTGTTGAGATATCATGGCCGTCATGAAAAATGGTATGCCGCGAGAATCATGTAATAATTTAAAAAATATTCAAGATAATTATGTGAGAAATGTGCAGACAAATTGCACATGCATGAAATTTTTAAATACTTGAACTATAATAACAGTAACCAACCCAACCCTTTTTTTCTTGAAATTGTGCAACTTTAACGAATTTTCTCAAGGTTAAAAAACGATCGTACCGTAATCTCCCTATTTTTCCCATATTCTACAAAGTTTCGGCTTTCATTTAAAAAAAATTTCATCGCTCTACCTTATTCCTATGGAAAGTTCTTTGATTTTTAATCGAAAAAGGCCGTTTTTGCCCACTGTGCGACGTCCCCAGAAGTAAATAATAACACACTGCATGCAATACGATGAAATTTTTTCATACAATACATAATAATTTCGTTTCAAGCGATGTCTTATAGTATTGTCGCGGACTGTAGAAGCTCGAACAGCAGAAAACATCGGAAGGCTACGGAACAGGGGGAATCCCCACGATGTATAATATCAATGGTCGACGGCTGGGTGGCGATGATCGTATCACATTAGCAGTGAAGCGTTCTATGAGCGACTACCACCACTGCGACCACGTCTATGCAAGCTTGGGGACCCCACGCGAACGTATATATTATAAGCTGGAAGTGTCACCCTAACTGCGGTGCCTCGGTGTAAAATAAACGATACCTAATTATATGCGTCCCGTCTGCGTGAACGCTGAACGCGCGCGAACCCCCGAGCAAGTGCGCGCGCGAAGGTGGCCTGCTGCTTAATGGGATTACAAAATTATAATTTAGATTGATCGTCCGTGAACGTTTTCTTTTCTCGCGTCTAACAAACCAAAACGTGTTTCGCTCGAGACATTTTTTAGAATTTTCTCACCTCGACGGTAACTGTTTCTCTCGCAAAAGTGTCCCATCACGTCAATAGATAGATGTCACCACGCAAAAGTGGTTGGTGTTGGTTACTCATTGTCAGATGAGACGTTTAAGAAGTAATTGTAGTTATTCTTTTCTTAAACATTTCACAGGAACACTATCTTAGGGCAGGGAAGGGGGTTGTGCACCTAGGAGGTCGAAAAGTGAGCTTCACTTTTAAGAATTTTTTGTATTTCAACAAATGATTATATTAAAACAAAATTTTTGGTACATAAGTTGTGATTTGTAAATGCTTGTTCCAATCACAATTTTTAATAAATCTCGTCGATTTCACCGTTTTCGAATGTCGTGGACATTTATGAAGCAATATACATGCAACGAACATCGATACGAGCAAGTTGCTTTTTTATCAAATGAACGATCCGGACCATTGTGTGGCGTGCTCAAAATTTCATAGTAGAAAAATAAGGTGTACCCTACGCGCATCCTTAAGTGGGAGATGCAAGACTGTACAGAGTCCCTTCAAGAACGAAACATAATTGTTTATTTCGATCCCTGCTTTTTATTCCGCGAGTCTCTTCTATCGTTACGAGAACTGCATCTCGAGCAATGTAAATATTTTCTGGTTGGATCGATGAGCGAGAGAGCGAGAGATAACGCGATTGTATTCGAGCTATGTTACCTCGGGGGAAAAAACGTTCGAATCTCGGAAAATCAAAGGGAACGCGTCACCAATGTTCTGTCTCGCGATCTGGCCCCGCAGTTTCCGCGTAATCCAAGCGGACGCAAATGCGCGGTGTGAGAGATACATAATTTTTTGTTAATCATCACGAGATCGCTTTCAGTGTTGTCAATTGCATTTAAAAATCTCGCCATGCCACGCCGCCGGTTTCGACATCTGGATATACGTATGTACCTACACATCGGTGTATGACGCAGAGGTATCTGTGTCGCGGATCTCGTATTTTTTTCCCGTCCGCTCCGCTTGCTGCCAAGAGGGTGGCTTGCAGTGGGTGTGCCTGGCGATGATTAATTAGCGTTTGATGAATATGTATGAGAGAAAGGCAGCCAACTCCGCTACACGCGCAACACACAGACCCGACCAGGCACATCCCCCGCGTAACAATAACGTCCAACCCTCTTCCGCAACCCCCGATTTCTCTCTCTCTCTCTCTTTCTCCCTATTTCCCAGCCTCTCTCTCTCTCCTTCTTGCGCGCGTGCGCCATCCCTTCCCGCCTATGGTTCACCTCGACGAATTCTGCGACTCCTCCGTGAGCTGTATAACAATGCGTTTTCGGGCAAAAATTTTGTTAGAGCACGACGTTGCCTCCCCATCTGTTATGATTTACGTCTGGCCTGTAAATTCCGGATGCATACGGAATTTCGTTAAAATATGTTACGAAATGACAAACACGCTCTGTAATTTAGTGGTCGCCGCACACAGTGCTCCCGGCGCTCTTATTTTTCGATGGACGAATAGAACTAACCGTTTATTTTGAAAGTGGCCTAAGTCCATTTATCTTAAAATCGAGATATTTAAGGGTTTGCGTTTCAATGAATTTAAAAATATACGTGTAGGACATTAATGAGTCGCACTGCTTAAGTGTATCTAAGGGTGTTAAATTTATAGTTCCTATTAAAATAGTGGCAATTATTAAGTGAATAATATGCGTTTTCTTATCAAGAATGGAGTTAGGCCACTTTCAAAATTAACAACCAGATTCATTATAAAATTTGAAGGTGCCCAAGTCCATTCAATATAATTTAAGATGCTTCAAATTGAAAAAAAAACAATACTGAATTTATTTTACGTATCCTTAAAACACTTCAGGAACATAATTTATGCGATTCAATTAACTACATAACGTGCAAAATTACAAACATAAATTTATTACAAAACAATTTACTACTCATCTACATTTTCTGCGTGTAAAAGGGATTTGAAGTAATCATGATGTTCCGGTGGTATATATCGTAATAGGTCCATCATGTCCTTGAATTTTGTTGTTGTAATTTGTCTGATATTTTTATACAGTGGTGTCAATACAATATTTTCGAACTTTTTTGGTCTACCCCGACGTGGTAATAAATTCAGGACTTTAAAATTTTCATTCTTATTCATCGATGTCTTATAGAAAATTTTATACGGTTCGTTTCTGACAAAGCGCATCCAACATATTTTCAGCCAGTTTATTGATTCTCCATTAGAATTTTTTACTCTTTTAAAAATTGCATCTTCTAATAATTTTGTTGATGCAAAATCTTCTTGTCTCATTTCATTTACAATAAAATTATTACCTTTCCGACACTTTTTCATAATCTTGTAACAATCTTGGGGAACGAACAGTAAATTATTTTTTTTTAATGACATTTCTACCACGCCAAAATCTCTATCATTTGGTAAAAACGAATGTCCTGATATTAAAAATTTGTGATCTATGATTTCTACATTATTTTCCAAAGATTGGACAATTTTTAACCACATTAAAGCTATTTTAATGTTTCTATTTTGCCCGGTGCACATGTCACTGTAAGCTATAATGTGTCTTTCACTTTTTAAATTTTTAACATGTTTTAGGATGCATGAAACAATTTCTTGAGCACCTCTGGATGCAATAGTTTCATCCCAAACGTACATGTAAACATTATCGTTATGAAAATAGTAAATAGTAAATATATTATCTTGATTATTTAAGTATAAATGGAGTTAGGCCACTTTCAAACTACACGGTTCGATTATCCCAGATAGCACTGGACGGCTTAAAGACGTCTGTTTTACGTCCATTTTTGGTCTGAACGTCTTACGTCCTGAAAAGACGTCTTTAAGACGTCTTAAAGACGTCTCGTAAAAGACGTCGTTTTTACGTCTCATTTCAGACGTCTTTAAGACGTCTTTTACGAGTCGTCTTTAAGACGTTTCATTTCTTGACGTTTCAGTCATTCTAAACTGCTAGAGAAAAGCTTTACAAACTGTACACACGCAACACAATATAACGCAGTTTTCCATCCTTCGAATAGACGTTTATTTATTTAGGAAAGTTAAATAACTAAATTGTTAATTTAGTACTATTAGAATATATTACATATATATTCACAATAGAATTTAGCAATAAATATTGTTTAATAATAACACTATACATTATATATCACAAATCCAAAATCCAAAATAATATATCAAAATAAATAGATAAATAAATAAATAAGTTAAATAAATAAATAAAGCATAAAATGTTAATGTGCGCGGATATGCTGAAAAACATTCTTTTTCATTTATTTAATTTTTTTGTTATATCAAACATTCAATTTATATTTCTTGTACATGTATACAATATTCAAATTCAATATTTTTCTCACAAGAAAAAATGTGGCTTAAAAAATATTTTTCCAATATTTGACAAACATATCTATCTAATATTTTTGTGGTACTAGGGGTCTGTTTCGGGACGTCTTGAATACGTCTGTTTCGAGACGTCTTAAAGACGTACAGTTTTTTCACAAAGACGTTCCAGAGACGTTCAGAAGCCGTTCGGAAGCCGTTCGAAGCCGACAGACGTCTTAAAGACGTCTTTAAGACGTCTCTGTGCTATCTGGGATAATGCGTCTTTCACTTTTTAAATTTTTAACATGATTTAGGATGCATGAAACAATTTCTTGAGCACCTCTGTGGATGCAATAGTTTCATCCCAAACGTACATGTAAACATTATCGTTATGAAAATAGTAAATAGTAAATATATTATCTTGATTATTTAAGTATAAATGGAGTTAGGCCACTTTCAAACTACACGGTTCGATTATTAAACTAACTCTGAAAACTTATGTGTCAAGAATTATCGTATTTGCTCGGATTATAAGCAACCTGAAATGCTTTACTGATAAATAACATAAAGTTGTACACGTAACCATGATAACCGGAAAAAACTGAAAAACGGAGTTAGGCCACTTTCAAAATAAACGGCTCACATATTCTTACAGTCGAGTCGGAAAGTAAGCTAACATTTGGTGATATGTAGGCAATGAATATGATGAATAAAATCAAGTTTTTATTTAGGAGGTGTATGGAAATAAACAAATATGTTAGTAAAACAAGTATTATCATTATTAAAGATTAAACACATGTCATATTCATTTGCCTGCATACACCAGTCGTTAACTTACTTTCCGACTCGACTGTATATTTCAGCTATTTTAAAAAATTTGAGCTATCATTTTGACGCACCGATTTTTCGTTTAATGTTACACATTCTCCAATAAAATTGTTTCTTCACGTAATAAACGTGTTAAGACATATTGAAGTAATTGATTATTCTTATTAATCGGTATACTGGTCACAAACAATATAATGCACTACTTGAACATCTAAATACCATTTATTTGTATAATGTGCTATGTTTTTGTCGCGGAGTGTAATTGGCAGCGAGACAAACAAAGAGGTCTCTTTAGCATGGTCTAGCAGTAAATTTTACGGTCCCGTACTGTTTTAAGAAATATGCCTGCAGTCGATTTAGGTATGATGGCATCGCGCATTGTTTCCCGGGGGCGCGTCAACGTTTTTCATCGATAGCAGTCAGAAACCGGAGAGTCTGGCGTTCGTATCATGGCAAAATATCATCTCCGGATGTGGTGAAGGGGTTTAGATTCCGCCAAAACGCGAGGCTGAAAGGCTGCCGCGCGGATTGTTCGCGCCGCGAGGAGAACAATGCAAACAATGGCGGGGACGTAGCGCTGCGGTGAGACCCGGCTTACGCGGTGAATACAATTACATTATGAACTCGATTACCATTTAAATGGAAACAAACGTGAAATGCTAAAATACACCGATGACTCTCCGCCTCCGCTGCGCGCCGGTGAGCCCGCGCCATAGCCTCTGCAACACGCGCGAAAATGTGCAACCACCATCCGGGTCCTCGATCATCGGTATGCAAATTGCGTTTCACGTGCAGGGGTACGCGTCTCTCGTTCACTCCCCACCCTCCTCCACCCTTTGCTTCAAAAACTGTCAGCCGTGAGAAATTTTAGGCGGTGCAGAAGTCTTCGACGTTTTATATTTTTATTCAACGCTCTCGGGAATTACAGTAGCGCTCGCTTAAATTCACAATTTTTGGAATCTCTTTAGTTCATTATGAATCGTGTTTTTTACTATTTTGTTTCAATATTATCCTACAACCTTCACAATTTTGCTCACCGGAACATTTGGTATACATCACAGTATTAGAATGAGAAAAAAATATCTCTGAATGAGCAAATTTCTCTCCGCATATAAGGATGATTTATTAAAGATAAGATATTTTTTTTACAATTCTTAGAATGTACCTTGACCTATAAAATTCTTTTTCATGGTCTCGTATATCTATAAAAAGTAGTTCATTATTTACCATTAAACCATTCCGTTATGCTGTGTGTAAGGTTCAACCCAGATAGCACAGAGACGTCTTAAAGACGTCTTTAAGACGTCTCGAAACAGATGTATTCAAGACGTCCCGAAACAGACCCCTAGTAGCACAAAACTATTAAGTAGATATGTTTGTCGAATATTGAAAAATATTTTTTAAGCCACATTTTTTCTTATGAGAAAAATATTGAATTTGAATATTGTATACATGTAAAAACTGTAGTTGTGAAGAATTATAAGTTCAAAATGGTACTTGTCGTGCAAAATCAAAGGATCACTAAATTTTCGTGAAAAAATCGAGAAATCGAGTGAATCGAATGATCACGTAGATTCGGATGGATCGTGCGATTTCCAGTGAATATAGTTTGTAGTCGGATGAAAAATTTGGCGAATCGTATCATTGAAAACTTTAGTTGAATAAAACTGGTAGAGCTTGGAAACGTTCTGGCGTGAAATTTGCGCCGTGGTTTTCCTCTCCGTTTAGTGTCCCCTCTTCGTTCCGCCGCGGCGTCAGCGAGAAAGACTTTCGTTTAACGTGTCCCATCAGCACCCCAATTCTAATTATTATACATTTAATTTCCTAATGAACCGTATCGGACACCCAGGGTCGATGGAACGGCGCACTCGTGCACTGATTTCACGGGCCACCTGTCGCACTGCTGTCGTGCACTCCCCATTGGTTTCGTCGAATTGGTCACGCAGGGTGTAAGACATTATTCTACACGAAGGGTCAGGATAGGTCGATGAAGACACAAGTTTTTCTCAGGGTCATGTATCTCGATTGTCAAATCGTCCTTTCAGAAAACGCTAAATTCCATAGACTTCCGCGAGATTTTATCACGACAGATAAACGCGTTTTCATTCGCGAACAGCGTTGCTCGAAACAGCTCTGAATCTTTTTAACAATAAATAATTAATTGGAATTTTTTTAACACTAGAAAGACGGAAGCTTAGTATATACCTATATTGCCTGAAAGCAGTCAAAATGACTGCATTGTGAAAAAATAACTAATGCGCAAAGAAATTTGTTTAACAGTCATTTTTAATATATTTTATATCACTTACAGTCATATAACAAGTTATTAATAAGTATTAGCAATAAAAAAAAAATGAAATTCAAAAGCAGTCAAAATGACTTGCTTAGGCAATCTAGTGTTAAATAGTTCTCATACTATAAAGCTCTGTTGAGAATATTCTTGAAAATAAAAATTTTCTGTAACAGTATCATAGGGGCCATTTCCGGGGCACTGATCAACATACATAGAGTTATTTTATCGTGTTTTTTACCTAATAAAAACATATACGTATTATTGTAATTTATGTATTTGCAAACTTTTACTTGTGGTGTACTGGTTGAAGAGAATTGCTGTAGAGTACCAGCATCTCGCTTCTACTGACCTCATTATCCATGGAGAAACGAATTAATACTATAGTTCTGAACAAATTATTACAGGGACCCATAAGTAATCAATTATTTTGAAATCTGAAACAAAGTAAATTCAAGTTTTTATTTCTTAATTTATTATATTTGCAAATTCCTGCAAATTTTCAATCCCCCTCTTATAGAATAAATCCAGAGTTCGTGAAGCAAAGCTTTTCCAGGTTTCAACAACTCAAAGTGAATTATACCACAATAGTTCCACCAAATGCACAGTAACACCTTCCTAAGTGATAAGCTAGGTTTAGGAATTGGAAGCCATTGCTTGGAACGCTTTATGTTATCATAAAGAATCTGGATAGCAATGAAGTGCAAATTCATCGACGAATATTCTTATTGGTCTCAGATAATTGATGCGGTACCCATATTCCTCGCCTATATGCATTTCGTGTAGGTGCCTTTGTATAGTTGACCATGTGGACCCAAGGCTTCTCGATAATTCTTGTATACTTAATTTTGGATCAGCTTCCGCTAGAGATTTTAGGGTGTCATTATCAAATTCAACTGGTCGTCCTCTTCGAGTCCTGTCAGAGAGATCATAATCGTCAGCAACAGACCTTCTGAACCAACGTTGACACTTGTTGACCTTCAATACATCTCCATAAACATTGCAAATTTTCTTTGTTGTTACCATTATTGCATTAAATCCCGCACGAAAAATATGTAATGATGAATATGATCCTCGGAAGGTACGGACGCCGCCATTTTATTACAAGGTTGTAAAAAAATTATACTTTTTAGAATATTTTAACACTAGATTGCCTAAGCAAGTCATTTTGACTGCTTTAAATTATTTTTTTTCGAACTGAAATACATTTTTTTTATTGCTAATACTTATTAATAACTTGTTATATGACTGTAAGTGATATAAAATATATTAAAAATTACTGTTAAACAAATTTCTTTGCGCATTAGTTATTTTTTCACAATGCAGTCACTTTGACTGCTTTCAGGCAATATAGGTATATACTAAGCTCCCGTCTTTCTAGTGTTAATGTGTACTTAAATTGAAAATTTAGAAAGTACGATTTGTAGATCTGTGTACGAATTATACATATTCTGAGAATTTCATCAAAATCGGTCAACGTTGCAATGAGCTGCAGATGTTCCAAAATGATCACATAAGGGCGAAATTCCCTGACAAGGCCAAAATTCTGCGACTTTCGCCCTTAAGTTTTCATCGTTTTCGTGTTCATCGTAGTTTTCCTCCTAATTTTTTCTATTAGAGATATTGAAATTATAAATATGTTTCCATAAACGAAACTAATATGAAATCTAATCAAATCTTATTTTGTTGTTATTATAAGGCAATGTATGCCAGTTGCATTTAGTGCTTGGTCGTTCTAGTGTTAAACGTTTGTAGATCAACAGTGCAACGTTGATCGATTTAGATGAAATATTTCGAATATGTATAATCGGTACAGATGTACAAAACGTACTTTTTAAATTTTTAATATAAGCCCGCATAAAAAAGTTGCAAAATACAACTTTTATTATTTTCTCTGTGATTTCGAGGAATTGCAATTTTAACGAAACATTTTTCTCACGTTATGTGGTGATCCAATTGTGCTAACTTTAAAAAAAAAAAAATCCAAGTCGCATGGTTCAATATTTAACAAAGTTGTACAATTTTTAAAAGCGTCCGAATATTATTGCGAGTCACTGTAGAACTGTGATTGTTAAACCGTCAAAGTGTCTCTCGTTGTGGTATGACCGCCTCTGATAGTATTCTTTCCGATTTCCCTTGAAATCCTAATCCCATAAGATCCTCCGGCCGATATATCGACATCAGTAATGGAATCGTGCATTCAAATGGACATCGTTTCCCACCGAGTGTAGGAGGCAGGTCGCGGAGAGCAATGCCGGGGATGATATTGCCAATATTTGGTTGGATTCTGGTGCGAATGTGCAGGGTGTATACCAAGGGTGTGCTCGCACCCCCTTAAGCGCGAGCACGGGGGTCGGAGGATTGGTGTATGTTAGACGCGCGCCGATTACCATTTGAATGTATCTACCCCCGGTCAGCCTTTGTCAACCCTCCTGACAGTGACCGCACCTATCTATCTACAAAGGATCCGTTCTCCACCCTGCTCTTCCTTTTTTCTACCTCCGTATGTTCGATGATAGTTCCTCCGCTATGGTTCCTATAGCTATTCTTAACCGCGCGTACTTTCAAATTACCTACCACGCCCTCTTCATCGGTCTTCTCACCTGTATTTCCTGATTAACCCCTTGCAACTACGATTTATTTCACGGTTTCAGTGATTAGAAGTCTTTTGTAATTTCTAATTTCCTAAAAAAAGGGAGAAAATTTATATCTTTTGTATGCCTATACACTCCGCGACAAAAAGATGACACACCCGTAAATATTGCTATTCCTGAAAACTGTGATAAAATTTGATATGTTTCTCTCCGTGTATGTATTTCGGTACATGAGGTGTGAAAAAATAACTAATGCGCAAAGAAATTTGTTTAACAGTAATTTTTAATATATTTTATATCACTTACAGTCATATAACAAGTTATTAATAAGTATTAGCAATAAAAAAAATGAAATTCAAAAGCAGTCAAAATGTCTTGCTTAGGCAATCTAGTGTTAAAAGGTTGCAAGATACAACTTTTAGTATTTTCTCTGCAATTTCGACCAATTGCAATTTTTGTAAAAAATTCCTTTCATTTTATATGGCAAATCAATTGTGCTAACTTAAAAAAAAAAAATCCAAGTCGCATGGTTCAATATTAACAAAGTTATACGATTTTTAAAAGCGTCCGAACATTATTGCGAGTCACTGTATGTGGACAAAAGACAATGTTATTACTAGACATCGGATCTTTATGCATTTATGGCTTATGGAAATGTTAAAAAAGTGCTATAATATAAAATTCGAGAGAATTTAACACGATTTTTATTTGCTTTGGATCTACAAAGGCTATCCCCATTAAAAATAAAATTTTATTTCATTCCACTTTCTTAAAATGTTTCTATAAAAATTGGAAATTACATAAACATCCGATGTCTAGTTATTACTTCTATTGTCACTGTTATTATTGTTATGCAGTTTTATTAAATCCGAAATTAGAGTAGGCGATCTAATTGTTAAAGCCGCGGCACAAAACATTGCCATAATGTTGTCTACAGTGCTGCTTAACACTAGAACTACCGAACTATTCAAAATGACTGGTTCCCAATTTTTTCTTTCACAATTACTGCAATTATAAAAATGTTTTCATCAGAATTTCTTGAATGAACCTATTCATTAAAGCACATGTTAGAATGAAAATGGTATTAGGTTTGAATAGATGTAGTCTTATCATTATTACAAAGCAATATTCATCGGTTGTATTTATTACTCGGTAGTTCTAGTGTTAACGTACATTTGTAATCTTCAGACATAATACTTCGTACAAAATTATGAGAATTCAGTATAGATTTCACTTACGAGAGTGGTTCTAATATGTTGATCAGCCATCATCGTTTCGAAAACGAAAGGTAAAAATAAAAGAATTTGTTCACTCGTACAATTGTTTGTAAACTGTATTGTTACTCTTTCATTATTGAGAATTTGTCACTAACACTGCAGATTCTGGTTTTGTACATTGCACAGCTAAGAGGAGAAGAATAAGTTCATCATAAAACCAATTATTTATTTAATTCTTGTTCTAAATCTTGCACTGGATATTCTCATAAAGTCCAAACAAGATTCGAATTTATTTCTTTCATACTTTTTGTTAAATATTCCCGCAGGCTTTTGTAGAACTTTTTATGCTGGCAAGGTAATATAGAATCTTGTTCGTTTGTTTTTTTTCACTTTATTGAGATCAAATAAACAATGTTAATTTAAACGCTATTGATAACTCTAGTTAAGGTTTCAGAAAATACTTCTCAAAACTGTGATTTTTCACGGAAACACGCGTAGATATATGCTGCCAGAAATTATGCAAGATTTAACTGCTCGTTAATCTCTAACCATGTTTTTTATGTCACCGACGACTTATTGCGAATAAATTAATCATCGATGTGTAGAAATAATCCAAAACAGAAAGTTCCCAGATCAATACAAAATAGAATAGATCATGCAAAAACAAGAGTATTCTAGTGTTTCGAAAACGTCTTGGTGTCACTTTCAAGAATAGGTAATCGATTTTTTACGGAAACACGCGTAGATATATGCTGCCAGAAATTATGCAAGATTTAACTGCTCGTTAATCTCTAACCATGTTTTTTATGTCACCGACGACTTATTGCGAATAAATTAATCATCGATGTGTAGAAATAATCCAAAACAGAAAGTTTCCAGATCAATACAAAATAGAATAGATCATGCAAAAACAAGAGTATTCTAGTGTTTCTTGGTGTCACTTTCAAGAATAGGTAATCGAAAACATAGGTTCCCACCAAAAATTTCAATTGTAATTTCTGCATAGTTTTCCAAGGTTAGACTGCAATGTCAAACGAATACAATTTACCACATAGTCTCCTGTATATCCTACAATTTTCGTAGGAAATATTTGCTGGTGTCGCCAACACTTTTCGAGCAACGGAATTTGATTTGTGCGACCTTTCGATTGTTCGATAAACGAAGCCGGGCGTTCTTCCGTGTAAACGCCTACTTATCTGACCGGTCGTAATTATCGGAGATCAGGTCGTCGCAACAATTATCTCGTAAAACGCTTGGCAAGGCTTTGCCCATTCGGTATTCACGGATAAATCTGTGATTCGCGATCGGTGTTGATTCAATGCGAGTAACGTCGCACGTGCGCCAATGTGGACGTACGCAAAGCTCCCGCAACCCGAACTTCAGCACGCGCCTCGATTATGCGATTACGCGATTACGCGTGTCGGCCTCCGGTATCACGGTTACGGGGGTGCTGAAGGAGACGCCTCGTGGATGATACTGCGCGCGTGCGCGCGTCCAATGACGCGGAAGACTCTTTCGTTACCCTTAAACGGGGCCCTACTCGATTTTCGAACAAACGCGCATCTGTCGATTCAGCCAATTTTCATAGTTATCCTCACAAATCTACAGTGAGTCGCATAAGTTCACTTCGTTCGTACACTATTTTTAGGGGGGAATAGTGTATTCGCGCTGCCATGACGTTCAATTATTATTACACAATGACACGTCTTTTTAGATATTTATTTTTCTTGTTTACATTGCACCGTTTACCGCTAAACCATTGCCTAACAGCGAAGAAAAATAAGCTTCATTTTGGTTTTAGCGTGATGGACGTAATGTGGCAGGCTGAAAATCATAGTGGTGTAAACCACATGCATGATATCTCGAGTAAAATAATGTTTTGCATTTTTCGTTCTAACAAAATACTTTATTCTTATAATGCTTAGTTTAACTTGATTTACACATAAATGTACTATAAATCTGAGAGTCTAAATTCACATTTTGATACTTTATTCTTATAATGCTTAGTTTAACTTGATTTACACATAAATGTACTATAAATCTGAGAGTCTAAATTCACATTTTGATACTTTATTCTTATAATGCTTAGTTTAACTTGATTTACACATAAATGTACTATAAATCTGAGAGTCTAAATTCACATTTTGATACTTTATTCTTATAATGCTTAGTTTAACTTGATTTACACATAAATGTACTATAAATCTGAGAGTCTAAATTCACATTTTGATACTTTATTCTTACAATGCTTAGTTTAACTTGATTTACACATAAATGTACTATAAATCTGAGAGTCTAAATTCACATTTTGATACTTTATTCTTATAATGCTTAGTTTAACTTGATTTACACATAAATGTACTATAAATCTGAGAGTCTAAATTCACATTTCGATTTATATGTTTAACCCTTAGCACTCGAATGGTGACTGTAAGGCACCACTAAGAAATTGCTGTACAATTATTCAAAATATTTTTTTGTATAAAGTCGTTTTTGGCACAGAAAACAATTTCTGACTCTTCACATCTTCTATAGCTTGTACGAGATCGGTCCATATTGTACTTAGTTTCCGTTTTTCTAATATACTTTCGTGGCATCTGAAAACAATCAAACAAAATTTTGTGATAATAGCGAACGTTCGCGATTGCCCCACAACGTAATAAGAATAAAACGTATTCTATTGCAGAGGTTAAAAACGTGCAACAATAAATTCGTTACTGCCAAAGTCTCGTATGAATCGTATTTATATATGTATGAGCCCATAATTATGAAAGTGGTCTGTCAAAATTAAAAACAAAAAAAGAATTTATCACTTATTTCACACGACATGATTTTAAACTAAATTTATTCAATAAAAAAACAAGAAATATAATATATTTCTATACATATATATATTTATTTTGTGATTATAACGATTAGAAATTCTTCATCGTTCAGAATTTCATAGAAAAACAAGATAGTTTATATTTATATCAATTACAACCAAATTGAATTTTATTTCGGTTTAAAGGAAATTAACGACATACATACTTATTAGACTTTGTTCAGAATCTTCATCACGAGTCTGGCTCTATATTGTAGGGCAATGGGTTAAGGTAAATACAATTTAAACTTTTTGTTACTTTTCATCTAATTTTTCGTGATGTTACTTTGTCGTATAGCCTCTGTAGTGAGAGTAATACATTTGAGATTTATATAAGTAGTTATATGTGCCCATAATTATGAAAGTGGTCTAAGTCATATATTTCTTGTTTTTTTTTATTGAATAAATTTATTTTAAAATCATGTCCAAAGATATAGTGGTCACCGCAAAGCGCCTTTTTTTAGAGGAGCTCCAGTTGATCAGCTATAGCAGGTTTCAAAATTATTATTTTTACAAATAAAAAATGTTAAAATACAGTTAAAAGTTACCATAATATGTGTACAAATTTTTACATTAATAGATCTAAAGGTCTTCTCAGGAAAAATTCTTAAAAAATTGCTTTTTTTGGGCCTCCTAACTGTATATAACCCCTTAAGAGGTTAATTATCCTTGAAAAAAAATCCCGAATTAAGGGTAGGTTAAGTGTCCGTTTACTGTGGACAGATCACTCTAAGCAGCTAATAGTTTCAAGTGGCTGCTAACAAGCTAAAATTTCGATGGAATATTTGCGACTCTTGGTGAAAAATGTATCGAACTCTCGGCATCCGTGGGTTGAAGATCAATTGAATGACAGAGACCGTAGTATGATTCTAATAGAGGCATAGTTAAGCGTGCATGTCCATAGGTAGCAGAAGTCACACGGGATCGGGATGGAGCATCGCACTGTATCTTTCGCAAACAATTGGACATTTAAAATCGCAGTAACGTGTCCACGGACGAGTATAGTATACCCGTGCTAGCAGCAAGAATAGGGACGGTAGGAGTGATACACAGCACCGGCACGAGCCGACACGTGGCAGCGCAGCTTTATACAAACAGCATTATGCACGCTCGTGCTAACATAAATTACTGCGGGTTTAATATTGGACGTCGACGTTGGCCATGGCCGACCACCTCCTGAGCAAAACATGTTAAATGCGGGGAACGAGTCACACTCGGGCCCCCAATGCGTGCTTCCTTCGATTCTTCTCGATTTCAGGTGCCCTCCTATCAACACTTGCTTTTCCCATCAACCCCGATATTTTTTAAATAAAATGCTACCTCGGGCGATTCATGGGATTACTACAATTTCAACGGCTAAAAGCGGATTTCCAAATTTTAATGCATAAAATCGTGTTTCTTAAAAGTTCTAAGCCTTCATATGTTTGCTGAAATATTGAGCTAAGTATTCAGCTAGAAAGTCGTGGAAGCCATTTTTCCTATAGCCCTCTATATTCTCGCAAAAATATTTAGGGCACGGTTTTTAAATGTTGGGACAATAAAAATTTAGTGATTCTAACATAAGTTTCATTTATGTGCATAAAATTAGTCATTAATAGATCGACAATATCCATGATCGTGAATATCCACGAGTTTCGAGCACTAAATTTTCAAACGAAGAAACACAATTTCAGTTCTTCTCTCGCGTTCATGACGGAAACGAAACTTTTTAGAAACAAAGTTCACATGACTGAAAGCATAAAATATAGTTAATGTAGAATCACCCAAATACACCACCTCACCGAACCTAAATCCCATTGAGATGAAAATTGACAAAAAAAAAAAAGGAAACATTCGATTACTAAGGACTCAGATCTGCAAAATAACTTTGAAGAAAAATGGTACAAAATTAAAAAAGGTTATGTTGGAGGATTGAAAATTTGCTGGAAAGATGGCAAATATAATAAATTAAGAAATAAAAACTTGAATTTACTACAGACTTTGTTTTAGATTTCAAAATAATTGATTGCTTATGGGTCCCCCTAATATTACAAATTTCCTTCATCAATAATTATGATGAATGACCGAAATAAACTTCTTTTATCGATAACTGTTATTAGCGATCGAAATAAACTTCTCCCATCGATAACTGTTATTACAATCGAAACGAAATAAATTACGATCGAAATAAATTTCTCTCATTGGTAACTGTTATAAGCGAGCGAAATAAATTTCTCTCAACGATAACATTTCCCAAACAAGAGAACAAATTTTCGAGTGCTTCAAATCCTTATTTGTAATCAATACTATTCTAGTCGATGAAATACTTGTTGTTCCATGATTTTCTTTTCTTTTTGGTTATAACTAGACATCGGATGTTTATGCAATTTCCAATTTTTATAGAAACATTTTAAGAAAGTGGAATGAAATAAAATTTTATTTTTAATGGGGACAGTCTTTGTAGATCCAAAGCAAATAAAAATCGTGTTAAATTCTCTCGAATTTTATATTATAGCATTTTTTTAACATTTCCATATGCCATAAATGCATAAAGATCCGATGTCTAATGATAACAGTTATGGTCTCTGCTATAAAATATTCATAGCAATAAAATTATTAATTTTGTGATCTAATACAGAGCAAGGGACTGTTACACTTCGTTTGTTCGTAACTATAAATGATAATATCGTCGTTTTTTTAACGGTTTTATCACAACCCAGATAGCACTGGACGGCTTAAAGACGTCTGTTTTACGTCCATTTTTGGTCTGAACGTCTTACGTCCTGAAAAGACGTCTTTAAGACGTCTTAAAGACGTCTCGTAAAAGACGTCGTTTTTTCGTCTCATTTCAGACGTCTTTAAGACGTTTCATTTCTTGACGTTTCAGTCATTCTAAACTGCTAGAGAAAAGCTTTACAAACTGTACACACGCAACACAATATAACGCAGTTTTCCATCCTTCGAATAGACGTTTATTTATTTAGGAAAGTTAAATAACTAAATTGTTAATTTAGTACTATTAGAATATATTACATATATATTCGCAATAGAATTTAGCAATAAATATTGTTTAATAATAAAAATCCTAAATCCAAAATAATATATCAAAATAAATAGATAAATAAATAAATAAGTTAAATAAATAAATAAAGCATAAACTGTTAATGTTCGCGGATATGCTGAAAAACATTCTTTTAATTTATTTTATTTATTTATAAATAAATAAATAAATAAATAAATAAATTAAATAAATAAATAAATCATAAAATGTTAATGTTCGCGGATATGCTGAAAAACATTCTTTTAATTTATTTTTTTTTATTTATTTAATTTTTTTGTTATATCAAACATTCAATTTATATTTCTTGTACATGTATACAATATTCAAATTCAATATTTTTCTCACAAGAAAAAATGTGGCTTAAAAAATATTTTTCCAATATTTGACAAACATATCTATCTAATATTTTTGTGATACTAGGGGTCTGTTTCGGGACGTCTTGAATACGTCTGTTCGAGACGTCTTAAAGACGTCTAACGGACGTCTTAAAGACGTCTTTAAGACGTACAGTTTTTTCACAAAGACGTTCCAGAGACGTTCAGAAGCCGTTCGGAAGCCGTTCGTAGGACATTCAGACGTCTAATAGACGTCTGAACGTCTTTGACAGACGTCTTAAAGACGTCTTTAAGACGTCTCTGTGCTATCTGGGAACGAAGTCTAAATATTATATTTCTCAAATAAAAAGTATTGAAGGTTGTTTTATTATCTTTTAACACTTTGACTGCCAAATTAGAAATCTGAAAAATCTTAAAAATTCAAATAAGTTGTTTGACGATATAAAAATTGAAAAAAATTAAATGTATGATATTGAATGACTTTCTCGTGATTTTACAGATCCTAATAAAATTTGGTACGATGAATATATTTAACGTAAACATTTCTTTTAAAACCTGGACAACGTGTTAATTTTTGGTATTTCCGCGAATTCTCCGCGTGCGCCAGCACAATTTTGTGACTCGGCCTTGTTCCTCCTGGGAATGACATCGAGCACTGTCCTAGTTTCGTGTCGACGATTACGGGACAGTATTTCACAACAGGGTGTGGGAAGAATTTAATCACTACATCATCGAGCGGGATACAAACAGCTGGGCTGCTTAAATGTAAATGAAGACAGAGCAGCAGTGGCCGTATATGAATGGCGGTATTCGAGGAAAGTCCCGGTTAAATTTCACAATAAGCTCTTTCACGGCTGCTGAACGTGGAACCGCTTGTAAGCGACTTCGGGGAGTCTTACGAGACGCCCTTGGAAAGTAGCCTGAGCGACTGTAAAGGCGAGAATGAACGAAACGAGGGAACGGGAACGGGTTCGATAAGTGGACACCCCGCGGAGAATGACGGGATGCAGACACCGCCTCGGCCGGCATGAATTAAAGCCGTTCCCCGTCTCTATGAATGGATCCAGATCCGAAACGGAATTCTTCTTCGCGGAAGATGAACCTTTCGAGTGCATTTTCGACAGCAGCCACGTCTTAATCTTCGTGAAACGGAAGCGAAACCGGATGTTCATCCTTGAATTCGAACGGCCGAGAATTGAGAAGGCAAAGGATATCGTTAGCCCGAAAATCTTCGGGCTTCTCTCAACGAGTTACACGCAGCCCGCCCTTCAAGAACGCGTCAGCGATATCTCTGCAAAAAATAGTCTACTCGGAAAGAATATAATATGAATCGATAGCACAGTGGCCGAAATAATGATAGGTTCATATCATTTTTATGATATAACAGTGTTTTTCATACAACATCGTGTGATTCGTTGGAATGTAATTAGTAGAACACATAACGTATTTGAATAATATCATTTTTATTAATGTGTTTATCAATCAATATTACAAAAATTTGGAATTTTTGTACGAAATAAATATAGCTTCACCGAATCATTTTCTAGTTGGACTTAACAAAATGTTACAAATATAAGTACAAATTAATTATTTGACCAGCAAACTCGGTATTTAGTTGGTCCTCCGTTGTTTTTTATGACCTCAAATATCCTTCCCAAAGTCTCTGATCAGGTCTGAGACTACGCCTCTTTGATGCAATTTTTTAATTCATTAACCGTGGCGTATTGTTTGCCATTACTGTAAACTTTTCTTGATAAAATGCCCCATAGATTTTCAATGGGTTTGAGGTCTGGACTTCTTGATTTTGTAAAAGAATAATTTCTAAAAACGTTGAAGCCGTGTATGCACAGAGTGCACAACAGTATCGTTGCGATCGACTTGGCTATTCCAGTCACAAATCCCATAAAGAATGTTTCGTCTATTAAATAAAAGCATAGCAAAAAATTTATGGTAAAATTTTAATTGACCGTATTCGAAAAAGTATAGAGGTTTGTTTGCCAAAACGTGGCCAAACTATGATCCACAATGAAGGAAATTCGGTCCATTATTGTGTAGAAAGCGTGTTAGTGTTCTGAATGTAGGTACTTTTCATACAAATATATTAATATTTCCAGAGAGTCATCACCAGTACGTTTTTGCTGGACAAGCTGTACCTTCGAACGATACTTTTGGAAAATAAGAGAAATCCTTTATCTAGAGATTATCTATCCAGTGAATAAATATTTTACATGTTGATTGCCGCGCCTAATGAAAAACTATGCCAAAATTACTCTCAAAAATCGGACTGACAATTTAATCTTGTATCGCGAATGGGATTCTCAATGTTTTCAAACATGATTCGAGTATAACTATCCTCATTACTGAGAACAGTAAACAATTCGTCTCAAAACAAAAATTTATACCGAAGAAATCTTGGAGTGCTCTAGCTGCAATAAAGTATTGTATTCGATACTTTGTAAAATACACTAGAACCTCGGTTATTCGAATTAATCAGAAGGGCATGGACGTTCAAATAACGGAACAATTACTTGAATCACTCAATTTAATTAGAACGTACATGGACAATAGACAATAAATAAATCAGACATTCGGATAATAGAGGTTCTACCGCTGTGAATGTTATTTGAAAGAATAAGGACTCTGCAAAGTAAATTTCTTCTTTGACCCGACTGTAGTCACATGATCAGTATCGTTCTCTTCAATCGATCGCAGATTCTTCGACGTCGTTCAAGCTATTCGCGACTAAATTGATTTCTTTATCGTTCGATATATGGGGTAGAGGTTTTTTTTAATATTATTTTATACAACTTTCTATCATTCTAAAGGGATCTGCGTAAGCTGTCAGGAAATTCTATCATGGTGATGGAGAAAGTTTATGTCCGAAACCCTTACCCTTTGCCGGAAGTATTTCGCGAAGGAGAATGGATACGACAACCGGTTCTCGGGAAAAAAGTTTTTCCGCAAGATAGAGGCTGGACCGCCAATTTGAAACCTCACGAACGTCTTTTTGCCCATCACACGTTAAACAGTATTCGAAAGGATACCAGACTGCTCAGATTTAAGGTAGGATCATACTATTTTAATACATTTTTCATCAAGTTTTCGCTGCGGGTTTCTCGGATCAAAACTTGCTAGTTAATCTCTAACCTCGAAAATGATCTAAACTCCGATAGAAACTGCTTAAAATTTTCTTCTTTCAGGTGCCAAATGATGCTCTCGATTTGACACTTACGGCGATCTACGTGCACAACAAAGACACTTTGGTGCCCAAAGTGTACGTTCCTATGCAACCAGAATCGTTAGGTAAAAAGACGTGGCGCGTTTTGAAAAACAAGATCGAGGTAAATATTTATAAAGTTCCTATGATTCGTCAATTTTATATGAACTAGGGTAAGGGAGCCAATGACTCTGGGATTACCAATTACTGTGCCTATATTAATTATATTTATCTTTAAAGCGTAATGGATATTGAAACAGAGACATTGAATTTCTTTCATTAAAATCGGTTAATATACAGGGTGTCGTACCTAACTCGACAATACTCATTATTAGACATCGGATGTTTATGCAATTTCCAATTTTTATAGAAACATTTTAAGAAAGTGGAATGAAATAAAATTGTATTTTTAATGGGGACAGCCTTTGTAGATCCAAAGCAAATAAAAATCGTGTTAAATTCTCTCGAATTTTATATTATAGCATTTTTTTTTAACATTTCCATAAGCCATAAATGCATAAAGATCCGATGTCTACTCATTATGCTTTAAAAATAAGTATAATTAATATAGGCACAGTAATTGGGTCCCTTAGGTTTATACGAATCGCAACATTAAACGCATAAAATTAATGATTAATTTTAGTTACTTTCGTACGTAGTTTTACGATTTACAAGTTTATAGTATTTAGCATACAATAATAACTTAATAATACATAATATGTATACTAGAATATAGTTTAATATGTAACAGCTAAATAATTCCTAACACCTTGACAGGCTACAGTTAGTACATCTTTCTTCAATTATTTCAGATTTACAAAACGCTAACAATTTCTGCCGAGTACGCGGAAAACGAATACAATATTAAACATTAGAATTAATGACTAATTTAAATTATTTTTCTAAACAGAAATACCTATTATTATAGACAATTATAGTGTACGCATAGATTCAGTAAATATTATTTAATTATTCATGATGGCAACATATAGTTCTTAAAACTATGAGAGTTTAGAATTAATTGCTTGTTCTGCATTTGCTTTCATGATGGCAACATGTAGTTCATAAAACTATGAGAGTTTAGAATTAATTGCTTGTTCTGCATTTGCTTTCATGATGGCAACATATAGTTCTTAAAACTATGAGAGTTTAGAATTAATTGCTTGTTCTGCATTTGCTTTCATGATGGCAACATATAGTTCATAAAACTATGAGAGTTTAGAATTAATTGCTTGTTCTGCATTTGCTTTCATGATGGCAACATATAGTTCTTAAAACTATGAGAGTTTAGAATTAATTGCTTGTTCTGCATTTGCTTTCATGATGGCAACATATAGTTCATAAAACTATGAGAGTTTAGAATTAATTGCTTGTTCTGCATTTGCTTTAGACATACAAGACACCGACACTATCTGCCGAAGACGACGCAAAAAGTGATGCGGTTTCGATGTTACTGGAACATTGTTATCGTGGCCCGTTGCCAGAGCGAAGAGTTCATCCGAGTAGCGTGAAATTAAATATCACCGGTCCACACTCGGTTCAATCTAATCCCGGATACAGTCGCAAAATCGACGGAACTTTTTACAGTATTTAAACACGGATTTGTACGATGTTTGAAATGGAATCTCCGGCCGTCGAAGCTAAGCTAACAATCGTATTTGAGGAAATTAAATCAACGATTTTATGATTATCATTGGTAGCGTCGATTCCCCAAAAACCACTTTTATGTGTTTATGAACGAGTATCAATTTGCAATCCTGCCGTTAATCAGTTTCTATTCTCGCCAGTGGCTTTCTGCGAATGCGCGATCTCCGATTAATTTTTATAACATCTTAACATCGATTAATCTTCGTTCGTATCGTACAGAAATGTTGCTAGAACATTATCCAACTAAAACAATTCGATCCGAGTATCGTGTACCCGAAATTTTCGGATTTTCGCACACCTCTGTTTATTAGGTTGCCCCGAAAGTTTGTTCCGTTTTCGATGAACACTTTCAGTGCAATTTCAGGCTAGTTTTTTTAGAAACCAAATGGCTCGGCCGAATAAAGGGAATTTCGGAAAAAGATAAATTGCGTTTTTCGTATATGCTCGCGTTATACCGAACAATTTTAATCCCTTGACCTAGAATAAGGAGTCAGACTCGTGACGAAGATTCTGAATAGAGTCTAATAAATGTGAACGTTATTAATTTCCTTTAAACCGAAATAAAATTCTATTTTGTTGTAGCTGATATACAGGGTCATCCGTTTTTAAACGGTCAAACGTCGGCCAGCTATAGAGGTGCTCCATGTCAAAAAAACCAAGATCCGAAGGTCATACAAAAAAGTTGACTGAATAAAAAAGATGCCCCTATTTATTTTAAACCAAACAAAGGAAAAATCATCAAGATACATAATTGCAGTCCTAATATATTTAATCTTAAGTGAACGCAAAGAATGACGGGTTTTTGCAATTATATAAAAATCAAGACCGAATGAAAAAAAGTGTTAGGGGTGAAAGTTGTTTAATTTGGGGTCCTCTATAGCTGGTTGACGTTTCGCCGTTTAAAAACGGATGACCCTGTATATCCTTTGGAGAAAACATAGGCATACAACAAATATAAATTTTCTTCTTTTTCTAGGGAATTATAAATTACAAAAAACTTGTGATCACTGAGAAACCGTAAAATAAATCGTAGTGCAAGGGGTTTTAAACGTGTGCACGTTGCGAAAGATACTTTCGGGATAACCTAATTGTGTCACGTTGGACACGAGCAAAAGATCCTTCGCGAGGACGGGGGGTGGTGGGGGCAATCGTGAAGGTGTAAGTGTTTGTCATTGCTAGACATCGGATCTTTATGCATTTATGGCTTATGGAAATGTTAAAAAAATGCTGTAATATAAAATTCGAGAGAATTTAACATTATTTTTATTTGCTTTGGATCTATAAAGGCTGTCCCCATTAAAAATAAAATTTTATTTCATTCCACTTTCTTAAAATGTTTCTATAAAAATTGGAAATTGCATAAACATCCGATGTCTATATATCACATTCTTCCACGAATGTCTAATGGTACATCATCTAAAAGCATCTGTAGCTCATCTTGCAAGAATGTTACATACTTTTGTCCATTTAATGTACCATTTATAAAATAAGGACCAATTATTTGGTTACTCAAGATACCGCACCATACGTTTACTGTCCAAGGTCTTTGCCTATCCACTTGTCTTAACCATCGTGGATTTTCCACTGACCAATAATGCATGTTTCTCAAATTTAATTGACCATTATTGGTGAAAGACGCCTCGTCGGTAAACAACATTCTCTCAAAAAACGATTCGTCGTTCTCATATTGTTGTAAACCCCACTGGCAAAAATTCAGGCGAATTTCAAAATCACGTCCATGAAGATCCTGATGGACACATGATACGGATGAAATTTTTGTTCATGAAGTATTCGTATTATGCTTGTTTTTGAAATACTGGTTACTCGTTCCAAAATTATCGTGTACTAGTATACGGATTTTCGGCAACTTTTTTCCATAATAAATCTCGTATTTAATTGGTTTGTAACATTACGGGTTCGCGTACTTTTGTATTCTTAATTTATTAATCGACTGTGGATTTTATGCATTTATTGGAACAATTGTTTCAAGTGTAAAACAGCCAATGTCTAGTCATTGCCGTTCGATTCGCCTCGGAGAATTGTTAAAAAGAGAATATCGCTGCGAATGAAAAAGAAAAAGGGGTGATCGGGCACGAGCCGAGGAGGAGTTTTCGTGACGAGACGGTCGCCGCGGCAATCATGGCCGGATTAGGCGTATGTATAAGGATCGAGGTGTCTACCGAAAGAGGGTGCACAGAGGGGTCGTGGCAGGTCAAACGGGGATAGACGTCTGCACGGGGTGAAACATAAATGATATTCCATGAGGAGCATATGCGTGCGGAGATGGCTCCACCTCTGCGACGTTATGCGGCGAGGGTGGCTGCCACCCCCTATGGCAGCGGGGCGCTGGTTTATTACAAACAAGGATTACCCGGGTAATGGGACATTCTGTCCCTTCGGCTGCTCACCAGTGAGAACGTCCTGTGCACTGACTCACGCGACCGTATAATTCTCTCTCTCTCTCTCTCTCTCTCTCTCTCTCAAAACCGAAAGGGCGCAAAACCGAAGCTGCGACCGGGAGATCGTCGCCAAGATTCCAGAGGGACTGCATTATGGTATCGCGATATCTGCCAAACAAATTTGTCAACACGATAGAGACAGATACGAGCGGCCACAATAATAAGGGAGAGCGAGGAAACGAGGGGTTGAATAAAACTGTTAAAATTTTCAATTAGTTCTGATGTAATAGCAGTTTCTTGACTGTAAACTTTTCTGTTTTTAACACTAGAACCACCGGATGAGTCAAAATGACTTGCTCTTAATTTTTTCTTTTAGAAATATTGAAATTATGAACGCGTGTTTCCGTGAGGAATGTTTTTAATAAACTTCTTTATTCAAGTAGATATTTAAACAAAACTGACATAATTCTCTCTCTCTCTCTCTCTCTCTCTCTCTCTCTCTCTTCGACAACGAAAGGGCGCAAAACCGAAGCTGCGACCGGGAGATCGTCGCCAAGATTCCAGAGGGACTGCATTATGGTATCGCGATATCTGCCAAACAAATTTGTCAACACGATAGAGACTGATACGAGCGGCCGCAATAATAAGGGAGAGCGAGGAAACGAGGGGTTGAATAAAACTGTTAAAATTTTCAATTAAGTTCTGATGTAATAGCAGTTTCTTGACTGTAAACTTTTCTGTTTTCAACACTAGAACCACCGGATGAGTCAAAACGACTTGCTCTTAATTTTTTCTTTTAGAAATATTGAAATTATGAACGTGTTTCCGTGAGAAATGTTTTTAATAAACTTCTTTATTCAAGTAGATATTTAAACAAAACTGACACGAAATCTAAAGAAATGCAATTCTGTTGTTATTATAAGGCAATGTATGCCAGTTGCATTTAGTACTCGGTAGTTCTAGTGTTAAGAACTATTTTTGCCGCAAGTCAAATTTACTGTCGTCGCTGCAAATTATATTTTTCGAGGAAGCTAGTGGCATATTTATATACACAGGCTCACGACAGTATTCGAACGCCCTTTAAATCAGCATAACTTTTTTTTAAATTGCATTAAACGACGCGAATTTTTTGAGGAGTTAGAAGAATTGGTTTTCCAAATGATGTGCAAAAAAGATTTTGAAAAAATTGCAATTGGTAAGAATTACATGAGAAAATAAAAATGGCACTTTTCACAACTTTTTCATTTGAACCTGTAGTGAAAATTTAAAATATGCGTTTTGTAGTAGTACAATTCTAAAAACATAATGTTAAGAACAGTTCTAAATAATGTGTATTTATTGAAACTTCTGTGTTACACAAATATACACTCCCGCTCATAAGTCTTAGGACACCACTGGTTTTTAGTAAAACTCTGGTATTTCGTATAGAGATTATGAACCTTTAATTTTATTAACACTAGAACGACCAAGCACTAAATGCAACTGGCATACATTGCCTTATAATAACAACAAAATAAGATTTGTTTAGATTTCGTATTAGTTTCGTTTAAATATCTACTTCGATAGAGAAGTTTATTAAAAAAATTTCTCATGGAAACATATTTATAATTTCAATATCTCTAAAAGAAAAAATTAGGAGCAAGTCATTTTGACCCATACGGTAGTTCTAGTGGTGAGGGTCAAGCAATGTGTAAACAGATCGGAATAATGCTCGAAACGAGTTGTTTTAGAAATTTAATTAATTTTATTTTAAAACAAAATATTAGCCGAAATGTAAATACCTGTGATATAGCCATTTGTAAATCATTCCACGAGTCTGACTCGTGATGTTTACATTTGGCCCGATTTTCAGTCCACGAGTCCTACTCGTGATGTTTACGTTTGGGTCAAAATCTTCATCACGAGTCAGACTCGTTAAAGTACGGGAAGGGGTTAACTACATAATATAAATATCTTCATATGTCCAGCAGTAATTACAATTTCAACTTAATAATTCATTAGAAATTATGAAACAGCCACCCCAATCACCAGATTTGAACCCCATAGAAAAATTAGGGAAAGAACGTGACAAACAGGGGTACGGAACTTTTGCCCTCGAAAACGTATTTATGGAATATTTTGGAACGAGAACGGAATAAGATGACGACAAAAAGTATGAAAAAATTGATCACGCGGATGCCAAGAATAGCGGAATAACTGTAATAAAGAAATGTGGCGGATTCTTCGATAAAAATATAAATATTTTTTTACTTCCTGGTAAGATTTTTGACACATGGACCGTTTATTTTGAAAGTGGTGCAAGTCCATTTTCTTTTGTTTAGAGAAAATTAAATGTTAGCAGAACTGACAATTAAAAAAAAAGCAAAAAAAAATGAACAAAGCATAGGCATTTTTTAAGATATTAAATACTAACTAGTTATGAACAAAAAAATTACACTAAAGTAAGCATAAATTACGTCATATCTCATTTTTTTTTAAAAAGGATTTACACCACTTTCAAAATAAACGGTCCATATGAGAGCAGCATCCTTTCCTTGGTATGTAAACCTTTAAATGAGGAAAAATTTGTTCGCATCCTGTAACGATTATTCCAGTTTTACAGAGTTGAATACGAATATGATCACTGTCCTAAGGATTATGAGCGGGAGTGTACGTACCGGAAGAGAACTTTTATTTTTTCGGCGAATAAAAATGTTCTCGTTTAACAGTAACAGTTATTCTGTTTTGTAAAAGTAAAAACACTTGTGAAAGAAAAAACACACGTGAAAATCTATGCTTTTCAGTACTTTTAACTATTTGTAGCTCGTGTGTATATTAATCGATTTCAATGAAATTTTCAGCATGTATATAACTAACGTATATCTACAAAATTCATATTTTAAATTTTCACTACAGGTTCAAATAAAAAAGTTGTGAAAAGTGGCATTTTTATTTTCTCATGTAATGTTCTCACCAATTGAAATTTTTTCAAAATCTTGGTTTGGAAAACCAATTATTCTAATTGCTCAAAAATGTCAGGTTGTTTGATGCAATTTTTAAAAGGTTATAGTAGTTTAAAGGGCGTTCGAATACTTTCGTGAGCCTGTGTACGTGTTTCTTCTTCAACGATCAGTACAGAACTAAAAGTAAAATAAATTCTTTGCAAATAATTGATTACTTATGGGTACCCCTAATCTACTATATCGAGAAAACACTGTATGCTCCAAATGTTACAAATATTTTCGCAAACGTTTCATAAGAGAACAATTGAAAACGAAAGAGTTTTGTAATTAGATTATTATTATCCTACATGTCCCAGCGATCGTGCTTCCGGGCTCGATATTAGGTATAAATAATTTTTCGTTCCAAGAGCATTATTTGCATCGTCGAGTAAGCGTCAATCGTGGCAAAGAATCGCATAATTCTTTCGTGAATTACACCGCGTCGAATGTCTATTGACGTGGACACTTTTTCTTTGCCAGTATTCATAAAAGAACAATTGAAAACGAAAGAGTTTTGTAATTAGATTAGTATTGTCCTACATGTCCCAGCGATCGTGCTTCCGGGCTCGATATTAGGTATAAATAATTTTTCGTTCCAAGAGCATTATTTGCATCGTCGAGTAAGCGTCAATCGTGGCACCGAATCGCATAATTCTTTCGTGAATTACACCGCGTCGAATGTCTATTGACGTGGACACTTTTTCTTTGCCAGTATTCATAAAAGAACAATTGAAAACGAAAGAGTTTTGTAATTAGATTATTATTATCCTACATGTCCCAGCGATCGTGCTTCCGGGCTCGATATTAGGTATAAATAATTTTTCGTTCGAAGAGCATTATTTGCATCGTCGAGTAAGCGTCAATCGTGGCACCGAATCGCATAATTCTTTCGTGAATTACACCGCGTCGAATGTCTATTGACGTGGACACTTTTTCTTTGCCAGATGGGGTGCGCGGGAAGCGCTGGGAATAAGGGTAGAACGATCTCAGACCGTCGTGGGTAACGAGCGAGGTAACCAGCCAATTACTTGGCTGAACGGTTTTATTTGTATTTAATTCTTATTTAATTTACTTTTTACGGTCTCGTTCGTCGGGGGATCCGTTAACGAAATGGAAGATTTCTACGCCGTTGCGGAATTCGCCAGTCGTAACGCGATGCATCGGCGGTAATTAATTTCGACAAGAAATATGAAAGAAAAATCTGTCTGAACATTACGGTGGAACCCTGCAAATAAACAAATCATCGAAATCGCTCCGAGAGAAATGTAATTCGTTTCTAAGGCCTTTAATCCCACACTCCGCGAATTTATGACGCTTTGAATTACGTTGTCGAACTCTGTGCATACTTAGCTTCGTGAAGATGCATATTCATTTTAAAGATTTTCCTTACAAACTTCAATTATTGGATCGACAGATTCGAGGCAGTCGAAGGAATTATTTTCAAACTTCATATCAAATCTGTATGTTCTAGATTCTAGATTTTCGTGTAAAATAAACGTATTATAAGAAACGGTAGCTAATTTTTAACTTTTTTAATCTTCAATATTTCTACAAATATATTTCTTCTAAAAATAATTATTTCGATTTAGTCCAAGTGCAATGTTCTTGGTTCTTGCTCAGCTATCATGACCAAAAACATTTTCCAGGTATGTTCAGTTTACAAAATCTCATTCTCACATAAAATAATCTAAGAAAATCAACGAAAAATATTTAATGGAGAATAGGATTGAACACGATTGATTTTATAAAAATTTCTGTTTTTGTATCTTTTTTTATTTATCGTGTAAACTGTTGTCATAGAACACGTGACTAAGACGTTTATTTCGGTTATTTTCACTGTATTTGATCTATTATTGAAATACACGTTCGATTTGTTGAACTGTGAACGCTCGCGTAACTGTGACAAATGGAAGGTAATGGAAGGAATGATCGATTTGCTATCTTTTCGATTTCTGCCGCGCATACGTTTGCTCGGAAGGAAATTCTGCGTAAAAGTCGCGGCAAAGTCTCATTGATCCTGGCGGGATGAAGTTGTTATTCCAGTGAACTTGTTACGTTCTATTTATCAGCGCGGTGCACACTGCCACCACCCGTCGGGTTTTATCGTTCCTTTCGTTCCCATTTTTGCTTTCTCGACTTTATTCACCTACGTACTGTCAAGACAAAGCCGCAAACGACGTTATAAAGGACAGCCAGAAATAGGCTGTATTAAACGAACGATGTCAGTGATTTTTCCCGACGTTTGCCATTCAGGAAATGAAGTATGTGATAAATCCTCCAAAAATCTCTTTAACTATGAATTTGCGTCCGCAATAACGACAGGGGATTTTACAAAACGTAACGCACTTTCCAGAAGTAAAGAACGATTACAGAGAAAGTAGAATTTTGCGTGTCCATTGAATTGTCCGTTGAATATTTGTTAAATCGTAACAGCAAAACCAATAAGACTGCAAAATGTTTATTACAACAAGCCATTTTTAACTACAATTGGAGTCATTTTTTATTAGCTCATAATTTTTTATAGAAAATACTTTTACCGTATTTGTTATAATAGAACAAGCGTGTATCTCCATAAATTTGTATACGTTATTTTATCAAAATCACCACAATAATCAATTTTTATTGTCCTATGAATAAATTACTTGTTTCAAAAATTTAATAAAAAACTGCATTTGGTAGTATATGTATACTTGTCTTTGTGTTTTGCAAACTACCAAATTCGTTGATTTCAATATTTATCAAAATTCTTCTAAAAAAAAATAAGGCACAAATGAAAATTTGTTTCCTGTCAAGGATCACATCTTTGATTACTATTATTATGTTACTGTACATTTCTAATTTACCAGCATTTACACTACGAACATTTAGGTAAACTTATATTCCTTTGAGCGAATCTAATAAAACGTTCTGTAAATTTTCAAATAAAATAGAAACTACTCCACTGACTTTCACATATACTACTTTATAAAGTAATTGAAGGTGCTAAACAATAATTATTATTATTAAAGAAATCAACCATTTTTTTACATATAAAACTTTTTAAGAAATCAATATGCACATCTTATCATATGATATTTAAAAAGATTGATTTAAAAATGATATGTAGAAAAATTGAACGAAATCTGTGGCCGCCATTTTCCCAAATTCGTTTCTGCGAAGCACGTCTTGTTTAAATTTTACGTTAAACTAAATAAACGAAGCTAGTCCTTAGTGACGTCGATGCCGAGATAACGAATTTTTACAATAGTTCAAAATTCTCGGCTTCTTTCGCTCATAAGAGTGTTCGAATTAAAAATCCGCTTTGTCAAAGACCAGATGATGAAAAATGTTACTGTAAAATTTTATGAAAATGAGCGTACCTACTAAGATTTTTCTATTTCACCAAAGTGAGAATTGTGCATTTCAGAGCTTTGAAAAATATCATCGTTCGTTCGGACGAACCCCTAGTAGCACAAAATATTGTATACACATTCATATAATATTAAAAAGAGATATTCAATCTTTTTTTAATATTCAAATATACATAGAATATTTATTTTATATTACGTAACAAATATTTCTTTTGAAATATTCAGGAAATATCTATGTCATGTTACGAGAAAAATATTTTTTCTCGTCAGATCCACAGCACACAATTATTCACTCACGAGAATAGGTCCGAATAATTGAACAACAATCACTAAACAACACACACAACACACTTAACGAAATCGTGACAGCAGACGACAAGATCACGAATAAAACCACGAACAAAAAAATAATACTGCGATTTTAACCACTTCGGATCCAAGGACGTTTGAAACGAAAACAAGGAATTCCGGGAAATAGGGTCGGCGCCCCGCCATAATTTGTTTACCTTGGTTTTGTATCTAGTGTTTATAGACCCTCAGCGTCTAACCTGCCTAGGATAACCTGACCGTACCCCCTCCATGGAAGGGATCATTGTTAAAATCGCAGTATCATTTTGTTCGTGGTCGGAGTGACATCTTCTCGTTCGTTATCACGATTTTATAAACTGTGTTGTGCGTGTGTGTCGTGTGTGTCTATTCCCCTGAGTCAATAATTGTGTGCTGTGGATCCGACGGAGGAAGAAGATTCAGAAGTAAGTACACTTTACGTTAGTATTTTATAATGTAGGATTAGTATTCGTATCTGGAACATTGGATACAAGGTTTTCTATCATATTTTGCAACATATATTAACGATCGTTAATGATTTGGTATATAGTATAATTTAATGCGGTTCAAATAAGATACTACTTTAAATCGAATATTTTTATTTTGATAACCAGATGGATAAAATGAAATATTTTTAGTTTTTATTTCAAATATTTCCTTACAATGAAAATAAGTTGAGCAAGTAGTTAATATTATACCCTAGTAGCACAAAAATATTAGATAGATATTTTTCTCAAATATTGGAAAAATATTTTTTAAGCCACATTTTTTCATATGAGAAAAATATTGGATCTGAATATTGTATACATGTACAAGAAATGCGCAGAAAGTAATACATATTCATAGTTTCCAATTTTTGTTATATTTTCTTAAATTTGAAAATTTTATTGAACGTTTTTTAAATATTGAATTTATATTTTTCAAATATTGAATTCACATTTTTTAAATATTTACTTTATATTTTTTAAATATCTAGTTTATATACTCTGAATATTTAGCTTATATTTTTTAAAAATTCAATTTATATTTCTTGTACATGTATACAATATTCAGATCCAATATTTTTCTCATATGAAAAAATGTGGCTTAAACAATATTTTTCCAATATTTGAGAAAAATATCTATCTAATATTTTTGTGCTACTAGGGACAGTTCTATACTATTAAAATTGAATTAAGTTGCGACTTCGCTGTTTGCCAGAATAAATATCGGAGAGCTTATGAGGTACGTACGTGCTTAATCAAATAGCAGAAGGTTTGTGGTCGGAAGTTTACCCTCTATTCGTGTCGATCTGGTTTCTCAGCCCCTGGCAATATACAGTGAGAAAACCACCCAAGCGTCCTAGGAGGTCAGATCTATATGAATGGTAGCTTACGAGAAGCTTATTTTTTAATTTCTGTTCAATATGTTTCCACGCCATTGGAGTGTTTGTACAACGTTTTAAAGTTTATTTCAAAACAGCTCGCGACCGCCGTCGTTCCGCTCGAGGGGTTTCAGCTTCAATTGTCTTTTCTATTAGAACAGGGGGAACGGAATCACGGTCGTGTGATCACGGATCCTATGAGAACGTGCAGCTATTGCGAGTCTCTCTATTATTTAAATAAATAAATCGTGTGCATGCTTCAATCGATTGTTCGCATTATTTATTTTTACTCGCAAAAAGCGACATACTTGCTCAGCACGATTGACAAACTGTACGAGCAACGTGTTACAAATTAGATGTTCATGTTGTGACAAAATTTTGTATCAACAAGCTTCTATTTTACTTTTCATTTCATAAATTAATTTTAATTAATTTTTATTTTTGATTTCACACCAAATAAAACATTTTAATATTCGTTAGAGGTAAGATTAGCATACAATTCAAAATTACGCAATTGCAAAAATCTAGGAAACAAAATATTTTAATAACTAAAATAAAATACAAGTAAAGTTATTTGGTTTCACTCAAAGATGTAAGAGTGCAAGTCTTTTTTAGATTGTTTCAATTTAACAGCTTCGTAATCACACTTAATTGCTGTGTATCGACCACGTTCCGTATCAATTCTTTGTCAACATCTTAAAGTTGTATTTTTATATTATCGTCTAACTTGCCTTCTAAATTTTTTTTTAACATGCTATATATCGTTTCCCATAGATTTGTTCACGCTGATTTCAAATCTGTTTTCAAAATTTGTCTACGACCTCTGGTTTTTGAAAAAAATAGATTTTTGTGACACAAATTAATGAAATTTTTTCATTAAAATGACTTGGTAACACACTAGTTTGACAGTATATCGTATTCTCATATATAAAACACAATGAAAATAATAATAACGAAGTATTTTAACGTTTTGAGTTACTTACGAAACGTGAAGCACTTCGCATCTCGTCATCGCTTGACGTATCGCTGTCATTACTACTGGCACTTTCTTCAAATTGTGCAACTTTAACGAATTTTCTCAAGGTTAAAAAACGTTCGTACCGTAATCTCCCTATTTTTCCCATATTCTACAAAGTTTCAGCTTTCATTTAAAAAAAATTTCATCGCTCTACCTCATTCTTATCGAAAGTTCTATGATTTTGAATCGAAAAAGGTCGTTTTTGCCCACTGTGCGTTGTACGGAGATCATCCGCGGTAATTTGTTTCGTTGAAAGAAAAAAGAAAAAAGAAAAAAGCAACCGGCTACGTAAATAGCCGGCGACGATTGACCGAAATCAGGGACAGATAATCGGTATAATCTTCGGGGCTCATAACGAAAGGGGGGATTAGAGGCGTCTACCGAAATACTAATCCATTTGTTATACACAGGGCAGTAAAATCTATCCGGGCGAGTGGATCCAGGCTGATGTTATTTTAGGTGATATCTGAGAGTGGCTGGGCGCTAGAGAGGAGTACTCTCTCTCTTCTCTCGTCGCAGGTTGGCCCGGGCCTTGGTAAGAGGGCGTCGGAGGACCCTCGAAGGTAATCTTGGCTCGTTCGTGGAGGGTTGCATTTTGATCCCTGGAGCTTCCACTGTGGCACGATCTCCGCGTACCTTGTCTCTGCTCACGCATTTACTATAATTAGAACTCCCTAATTAACGAGCAAACGTCGCGCGAGCCTTTCGTAATCTTGGGCTTGACCTTCCACCGTCGTTTAGAAACTTCTCTTTTTACCCCCGTTTCACTTTTTAATCCGGCTTCCTTTCGACCGACGGGAAAAAAGAGGGTGGCCCGCTATCCCCCCCTGCAGGAAGCAATACCAGCTAACTGTTTTTCTGGTTACATCGGAAATAGAACCGAATGATAGAGCGCGGCTGCAACCCTGGCTATTTATTTATTTCTACTTGTTTATTTGTTTGCTCAACGCTCTATGCTGCGCGGTGCATGGACCGGGTAATGGGATGGCAGTTACACTGACTCAAACAATTGATCAAATGTTCCACCAAAAAGAAAACAACAGTTACACTGACTCAAACAATTGATCAAATGTTCCACCAAAAAGAAAACAACAGTTACAGTGACTCAAACAATTGATCAAACGTTCGAACAAAAAGAAAACAACAGTTACACTGACTCAAACAATTGATCAAATGTTCCACCAAAAAGAAAACAACAGTTACAGTGACTCAAACAATTGATCAAACGTTCGAACAAAAAGAAAACAACAGTTACACTGACTCAAACAATTGATCAAACGTTCGAACAAAAAGAAAACAACAGTTACACTGACTCAAACAATTGATCAAACGTTCGAACAAACAGAAAACAACAGTTACAGTGACTCAAACAATTGATCAAATGTTCGAACAAAAAGAAAACAACAGTTACAGTGACTCAAACAATTGATCAAACGTTCGAACAAAAAGAAAACAACAGTTACACTGACTCAAACAATTGATCAAACGTTCGAACATAAAGAAAACAACAGTTACAGTGACTCAAACAATTGATCAAATGTTCGAACAAAAAGAAAACAACAGTTACACTGACCCAAACAATTCATCAAATGTTCGAACAAAAAGAAAACAACAGTTACAGTGAGTCAAACAATTCATCAAATGAAAAAAAGTATAACATATTTAAGTTAATTCTGTATTATATGAACTACGAAAACTGCATATGTATTATAATAAAATATTTTCTTACATACATTTACATACATTACACTGAGAACATTTGATCAATTGTTTGGGTCACTGTATCTTCATCTTTTATTTCAATGTACAGTAGGACTTCGTCCACGTAATTTTAGCAAGTGCCCGATTGTACAGGGTGAACGTCCTAACATAACCACTTTGAATGACTCGTAAGTTATTTGTTGTACGAACAAATTTTACAAACAAATGTTGCATGGTTTACAGTACTGTAATCTGATTTTTTTGTTACTTTGCGTTTTTATGCACTAATAATACGTGCTCATACCTGTTAATACTGAAAAAATAAAATAAGTGAGAAAATCTCAATATTTATTTATATTTATCTTCCTATTTTATTATAAAAATATTGGGCTTTTTATTTCAAAAACCGAAAGTGACCCTCACATCTCGATAAAAAAGCAAAGTAAAAGAACAAATAGATCACAGCACTGTATGTATGAAAAAATTTATTCGAACAACAAATAACTTACGAGTTATTTTCAAGTCGTGATGTTAGGAGACGCACTCTGGATGTGTAGATTGTTGGTAGATTACTAGTATATATGAACTATTGTCGTGCGTCGAGCTAGTTGGGTGAACGATAACGGACAGCAATGTTCAATTTTATATTTTCCATGAAATATCACTTCCTTAGAATAACCAACAGACCAAGAAATTATAGAAAAAATTCATAAACTTTGCCGAAAAAATTTACTGCAACGCGTATATTATTCTGCGATGAAACAGAAAAAATGTGTTACTATTTTTAAACTCGGAGAAAACTGATTTCTGGCGAAGAAACGGTGGATAATGATTTGTATGTTTCAATTGGCATTTGCAACCACTTAAATTGATTTTAAAACAGTCGATTACATTTTAACACGTTGGATAGACGACGGAATTATTTGTTCAGGCTTTAAAATGAATTTTTACGTTAATATATTCATTGTACCAAATTTGATTAGGATCTGTAAAATGCAAGAAGGTTGGAGGACTATTCAATATCATGCACTTAATTTCTTTCAATTTTTATTACATTAAACAACTTACTTTGATTTCGTGGAATTTTTTAGCTTCCTTGTTTGGCGTTCAAAGTGTTAAACCAAAAATGTTTATCATCGTCATTGGAGTCTTTTATCTATCAATCGAAATTCTGGAGAAAAGTGTATGTATATGTAATTGAAAATTTGCATAGAAGTGTAAGAATAAGATAGCTTGACAGGAATGATTGTTTGCAGAAAATGTTTGGAGTTTCTTTTGTATTCGTACCGTCTACTTACGGGTGCAAGAAGCGCAAATATATGTTTTGCATTTGTACGAGTGGAAAATGTGACAGTATGACGACACAGGGGTGCATGCACCCTTCGTGCGAAGATTCTGCAACGTCGTCACGTGGGAATTCGGACATGCGTTTCTGCTCCCCGACAACCGACCCTTTCGTACCACGGCGTCGTAACTCAGAGTGTCATTGTTAGCCTTTTTCCTCTTATTCGCGTTCCGAAAACGTCGCCGTGCCGAATGAAAAGTGTTTCTCGCAGAATTGAAGAATCAATTATTCCTAGAAGAAAATGCATAGTTAAAAATTGCGAGCTTGTACTGTACAATTTATAAGAAAAACAGTCATGAAATGGTGAGTTCATTTAAGTAGAAACTCCAATGATGAATTCATTTGTAAAATAATTTCTCTAGTAAGTCTACTTAAATTACTTTTCATTGAATTTAATATGGTAACACAGAATTTGTAAAATATCGTTTTGCTAAGTTTACACAAATTACACTCAAATGGTGACTTTGACACAGAGAGCACAGAGACGTCTTAAAGACGTTCATAAACGTTAATTGAAATAAAATAAATTTAAATGAATTAAGCAATATTTTATATTGTTATTCTTACTATTTATTATAACATTCAAAGTATACATTAAAATTAAACATTACAATTAAAACTAAACATCAAAATTAAACATTAAAATTAAAATTAAATATTAACCAGTAAATAAATAAATAAAAATTAAACATGAAAATGTTTGTTTGTTATATTAATGGGTACCTTGGGTCTCCCTCACAGCAACCTCCACGTGGTGAGACCCGGACAATCGGTGTGATTCTCGATTTGGAATGTTTTGTTGAGCAATGATTATACCAATTGCTCTATAAAATATTAAAAATCGATAATCACATCGAGCCAATGGCTGTGATATTTCATGAGATTTGTATGATAGAATTCAAGAACAGTGGGAACAAATATCTCCGGATTATTGCACAAAATTAGTAGAAACTATGCCAAAACGAATTCTGAATTCTGACGAAATATTAAAAATAAATAATATAGTAAATATTGCCAAGTATTGCACATGGTGCAAAACTGAGTCAGTCTATTTTTGTTGCCATTACTAAACGAGGAGACATTAATTATTGAAAAAAAATTCTCAAGTTACTTCTAACTATGATAAAAATAATTATAATGTTGATTTTTGGTTATTCTTCTATATTCCTAGTAACAAATAGTGATTTATACAAAACTTGTGGTCATTGGTTCAGTTTTGCTCCCTAATGTATATGCATATATTCAGCACATATGTAATTTATATATTATACTGTATATACAAGAACTGACATACTGTATCAGTGCGTATATACAAATGTATTGTGCACTATACGTACCTAATCCACGTGTTTGTAATAAATGAAATTTATTTATTATCATTACTTTTTTTTGTTATTCCAACTAATAGCAAAATTAAGAAACAGTATTATAGTCATTGTACAGTAAACTAGTCCCTATCACATCTCCACGAAATTCAAGTTATTTAGTCTCGAAAAAGAAATCTTTAAGACCTCTGAAATATAAAACGTTTCGAAAAAGACGTCACGTGCTGTCTGGGGAGGCGCCACTAACTATTGCTGTGTCAGAATTAAAAATATTTTCGGGAATCCCGCACACCCCTACATAGTGACAAGCTATTATACTCCCATCGAGGTTCCCCGTCGAATAATCAACTATAACGTATCTCGATCTGCATTCCTTCATATTTCCCGTCCGGTCTGGTACACGTATTAACGTCGCCTAATTCGTTTCACGGAGCACGAAATCGTCAGATAACGAATTGCCTTTTACCCTCCGGATAAACGGGCTGACCTGACGCAAACGTCAGTCACTTTCGCGCTAGTAATTCTTGCGCACACGCTTCCCATCGGCGATTCGGTAACTTACAGATCTATTATACGTGTTGCGTGCTCTCCGGGCCCTGCCATATTTTCCACGTGTCTGAGCCGACGCGTGTGTTTCAGAGAAAAACCGGCCAGAGCCAACGGCCTCGAGGGGAATAAAACAAGAGGGGAACGATAGAAATGTCAAAATGCTCACTTTCAATTTAATAAGGAAGACCGTTTAATCTCGGACGGGATCTCGGTGCTGCCGTACGTACAATGGTTCGCTTAAATGATTTATCATTTGTTTCGTCAATACCGCTACTGGCGGAGCTCTCGATACGTTTCAAATAAAAACTATTGGAAATATAGCAATTTTTCGATATATATATATACAGTGAGTAACGAAAGTATTCGAACGCCCTTTAAATCAGTATAACTTTTTTTTTAAGTGAATCAAACGACCTGACTTTTTTGAGGAGTTAGAAGAATTGGTTTTCCAAATGATGTGTAAAAAAGATTTTGAAAAAATTGCAATTGGTAAGAATTACATGAGAAAATAAAAATGGCACTTTTCACAACTTTTTTATTTGAACCTGTAGTGAAAATTTAAAATATGCGTTTTGTAGATATATGTTAGTTATATACATGCTGCAAATTTCATTGAAATCGATTAATATACACACGAGCTACAACTAGTTAAAAGTGGTGAAAAGCGTAGATTTTCACGACTTTTGGCAAGTTTCTCCTTAAAATCCTCAGATTTTCTAACATATTTTGATACGTGCCATTTTTATCTGCGTCAGCCGATTTCGATGAAATTTTCAGTACGTGTATAACTAACAGAGATCTACAAAACGCATATTTTAAATTTTCATTACAGGCTCAAATAAAAAAGTTGTGAAAAGTGCCATTTTTATCTTCTTGGTTTTCAGTTTTTTGAAAAGTAAATTTTCTCTAATTCAACAAACATAACGTAAGTTACGATGTTCTGTTCCTCAAACATCAATACATAGGGCAAGGGACCCAATTACTCGTGGGCGTACCAGTTACTGTGCCTGTATTAATTACACTTATTCTTAAAGCATAATGAATATGAAAAAGAAGATGTTACATTTTTATCATTAAAATTAGTTAATATCCAGGGTGACTCGCGTAAGTACGACCCCCAGCATATCTTCTTTAATTTTGATGAAGTAAACCATTTTTTATGTGTATTTTGTATGGTATCAAGTGGTCAGTATCTTTTTCTCGTAGTTTTCAAGGTCATCGATCTGGTTTTTTAAATAACTAAATATATTTTCGTGTTGCATCCCGTATCTAATAAAAAAATGCATTCGAATATGTACTGTGACATGATCTTCAAATGACCTTCAACTTGAAAAATTTAGTATGTTAAAAACTTTAAAAGGACTTTAAAAGGACAACCTCTGCTGTAGATATATATATACTGACTACATGATACCATTAAAATTGCACATTAAAAAGTTTTTAATTCGTCAAAATTACAAAACATATTCTGGTAGTCGGACTTATATATAATATATATATATATTTTTTTTAAATAAGTATAATTAATATAGGCACAGTAATTGGTACCACCAGAATAATTTGGTCAATATTATATGTATAACTAGTCTGTGAAACATTATATATATATTTCTATTGTGCGGTAATCTTGAAGAATATGCAAATTTTATTGAAACTCAAACAACTTCGTGATACTTTTCGACAGCATGCACGAAGGAAATTTATTTTGGTTATATTTCTGTGAAAATGTATGCATGAACCGTCGTGATCTGGCAATAATTATCCAGTATTTGAATAATATATTATTTATTTATAGGATACAGGGCACTGCAAAAGTTGTAAATATTTCTCGCTCATATAGAACGTGCTGCCACCACGACAAACTTCGTTCATTTGCGAAGTTACGATTTCCCGTAGATATTCCACGAACGTTGTGCGAATCGCACTGTCATGATCTGCGATAAGATTAGAGCTTCGATCGTGCGATTAAGCTCGATGACCACTGTTCAACCGCGAATTTGGCCGGAATTTTCACGAGGTTGAATATACTACCCCTAGTAAAAAGTATTTCAATAAAGAAACTAAAGTATATGGCAAATAAAAACGATTCAAAAGTTAGGCTAACAAATTTCTCAGTACTTTGAAACCGTTTCTTTATTTTCGACTTCGGTGTACTCTACTTTCACGAAATTTTTGTTCACTTCTTACAGCAACGAAATTATAATACCGATTGCCATAACATCGAAATCTTTAAACGTGTTTGCCTTGCAACAATTATTTGGACCCGTTAAAATATTATCTTAAGAATTAATCGGCCGTTTTATTCTCGCGTAAACGAGGCAAAATTCTTCCTTTTTTATTATTCTAGTATGCAATTGAAAATATTTTAACGTTTTACTTATATTAGAAAGTTATTGTTTTATCAGAAACATCGTTCACTTAATTTTTATTAATTTCATGAAATAGTAAATGTAAAATGTGTTGTCATAATAAATTTATATTATACATTTTCCTCAAAGGATGTATATCAACTACAAAAAAATAGATTTTTATTTCGATTTAAAGGAAATTAATAACGTTCGCATTTCTTAGATTCTATTCAGAATCTTCATCACGAGTTATTTCGAAATTAAAAGCGTTTTCTTGTATCGGAATAAAATTGTACATATCGACGGTCGCTCGAGATTTTATTCCCACCGGGATGGGTCACGAATGACTCCGGCATAGCATACGGAGGGCTAATGATTTCAATAATTCTAAAAGAGAGAGAGAGAGAGTCAGAAACATCATTCTAATCCATCCGGCAGTTCAGCGTTAACCCCTTGCCCTACAATAACGAGTCAGACTCGTGATGAAGATTCTGGACAGGGTCTAATAAATATGTTTCTTATTAGTTTCCCTTGAACCGAAATAAAATTCTATTTTGGCGTAGTTAAGTGCAGCTATTGGAGAACATATAGGCATACAATAATATATCAATTTATATATATTATATATATAATTATTATATATATAATTATTATATATATTATATAATATAATATATAAATTTATATATTATAATGTATATATAAAATAATTTATACATAATATAATATAATTAAGATATAAATTTTCTCCCTTTTTTAGGAAATTACAAATTACAAAAGACTTCTAATCACTGAAACGGTGAAATAAATCGTAGTGCAAGGGGTTAATATATTCATTGTACCAAATTTGATTAGGATCTGTAAAATGCAAGAAAGTTGGAGAACCACACAATATCATACATTTAATTATTTCAATTTCTATTTTATCAAATAACTTGCTTTGATTTCGTGGAATTTTTGAGCTTTCTTGTTTGGCGTAATCAAAGCGTTAATACGAAAAATGTGTCATACTCGCGCGCAACGATCTCCGAAAGAAAAAGAATTCATCCGTTCGCAAACTCGAGCCAGAGAGCGTCACCGAAACTTTTCCACTAAAAGTGCAGGGCCCGGTATCAGCAATAATTCATAAACGAACAATAAACATTGCCAAAATGATCGTCTCTTGTAACGGCCGAAAGACGTCAGCAATCCATCACGTTTCGCTAATTTGAGCAGCAATAAACCAATTCGCTGATGTTGATTATCGGCGGCCGTGGAATTAACGGGGCCACGTTACTCGCCGTTGTCGAATGGCGTCTCGGCCCGCGCACCCTCTCCTCGCCTGCAACAACAACCCCTCCCACCCTCCCTCCCATCCCCCCGGGAACGCCTAAATTCTTTTTATTTGCGAAGCAGACACATTTCTTTCGACGTTTCGGTTTTCAGCAGTGAATTCACGTCGGTCGGACGGGACATGATATCAATTTACTGATTCGGCTTGCCGCGCGGCTCGTCTCGACGATGACTGGCGGGCCATAAAACCTTATCACGTGTTGTTCAGACACAAACGAGCAGTTCTCCCGCTCGCTATCGCTTCTCTTCGGTTTACGCAAATACGAGAAACGATTAAACCTGGCCGATCTCGTGTCAGCCTCCAAACATTTCTCCACGAAAATTCTTCCCGTCTCTGGCTGCAACCCTCCGACCAACAACAGGGTGGTCTCGTTATTCTAACTAGCCACGAAGATGACGCGCGTCGAATCTCGATGCACGGAAATTGATCAAATCATTATGAACGCGATGCTGCTTTGAAGTTCCATAACAAATAGAGTTAATATTTTACTCGTAATAATTCCTCCTTCGTCACAGAACATATTATTATCTTTTCAATAACGTACGTTATTCGAGTAAACCAACGAAAAGTTATTAAAAATCGAGTTCTCTTCCACGCGTGCTACCAATGCTTTTTTACTGTTCCGATTCATGCAATTTAAATATTGCAACTGCTTGGAGCTACTTTTATGCCGAAATAGAAATACAAACAGAGTATCACTCGTTAAGAAGATTTAAAAAAGAACATATTTTATTTTAATCGTTACTTAAGAGTAATGTATTTAGAAATGTACTATAATATTTTACACTGTTATAACTAGACATCGGATGTTCATGCAATTTCCAATTTTTATAGAAACATTTTAAGAAAGTGGAATGAAATAAAATTTGATTTTTAATGGGGACAGCCTTTGTAGATCCAAAGCAAATAAAAATCGTGTTAAATTCTCTCGAATTTTATATTATAGCATTTTTTTAACATTTCCATAAGCCATAAATGCATAAAGATCCGATGTCTAGTTATAACACTATAATATTTGAGAAGACAGGAGGTACCTTTCTGCAATTTTTCCATCTGTTCACAGTAATTTGATCACTCCCTGTAATTGGACGACGGGAAACAGTGTCGCATTTGAGACAGTTTTCAGATTTTATAGATTTCGAATTGTTAAACATTTTTTAACAAAGGCACAATGTCTTATATGAATAATAATAATATATGTTAACGTCTTTATAATCATTTTTTTTATGAATCTGTCGTACAGTTGTAGATCGAAGCTTCGAACTTGATGTCCGATTCTTTTAGGTAATTTTATTCAACTATGAATGAAAGGTGCAGTGCCAAATTTGCAGTAATAACACTGTACGTGTTCCTCATTAATAAACAATTAAAAAAAAAATTGAATCAGTGAAGAATGTGACAAACCTACCACATTAGGAACGAATGAGACTTAACCCCTTTGCACTACTACTTATTTTGTGATTATAATGATTAGAAATTTTTCATCGTTCAGAATTTCATAGGAAAAAAAGATTTATATTTATTGTATGCCTATTTTTTCTCCAAAGAATATATACCAACTACAACGAAATAGAATTTTATTTCGGTTTAAAGGAAAGTAATAACATACGTATTTGTTAGACTCTGTTCAAAATCTTCATCACGAGCCTGACTCGATATTATAGGGCAAGGGTTAAAGTTAAAAGTATTTTCGTTTTATAGGTTGATCGTTACGTTCAACAATATGTTTAACTGAAAAGAAGTTTTAGATTATGCTTACCGACAAATGATTACGCGGATACTGTCGAGATTAGGATATCTGTCGCATAAATGTTTTTATAATCATCGAGAATTATTTAACAGGAAAGTTTCGTAGCTGGTACATATAAAGAATTTTTATTATTATAGATATACAATAAATATAAACTATCTTTTTTTTCTATGAAATTCTGAACGATGAAGAATTTCTAATCATTATAATCACAAAATAAATAGTAGTGCAAGGGGTCAAAAATATTTTTCACATTGTTAAATTAGTTTCCATTTAATAAATTATTCAATATTTAAATATTGCGGGTCGAAGGTTGTTCCATTGACTCCGCGGTGCATGATTCTGGCACGTTGAATAAGACCAATCAAATTAGTCTCGTAAAAGACATCTTTAAGAGCTCTGAAATAAAACGTTTAGAAAAAGACGTCGCACAGTGGTTAATTTTGCCAGTTTAGCGCGCCAAAACTATTACGACGTTATTAATAATGTGAAGGTCATAATATTATATATCGTTGAATTCGTCTTAATACCAGCTACAACATTATCAAATCAAAAATACAGTTTAATGTTTAAAAAATCGAAGCGATCTTGTTTTTTTCTTTTAAACAAATTTTTTTTTAATGTTTTTTGTATTGCAATTTATACGTTTATTAATACTGTTAAACTTTTATTTGTAACATTTTTTTGTCAGATTTAGAGAAATTGCTATTACAAAACCCCATTTGGCCAAAACCCCATTTAACAAAAAGTTAAATTTCTCCATGTGTGGCACTCTGTTGCACCTAAACTCTTCAGGATTCTGTAAAGCAATGTCTACTGAGAATAACCTCAAAAAAAAATTAGAGAGGTGTTTTGCGGAGGAAAAAAGTTATTACATAATACATTTTAACTTTCTGAAAAAAAAATTGTACCATTTTCGATTGTTTATTCTATCAAAACCACCGAAGCGTTTAGAACAAAAAGCTATAAAATTACTTTATATACCTTCCTTTACATCCTAGAAATGTTTTTATCCCGATTCCATACACCAAACTTGTGAAAAGAATCATTTCTTTAACACATGTTTTTCGACCCTTCTCTTGGTCACGAGAATATGTCACTTTCAAGTGTCTATATGTTACTAAATAGTACTATTTATAGAAAAATATTATTGTATATTACTCTTATAAATATACAGGTACACGAGAAAAAAGTTTCAGTCATTTTGAACAAACTAAAAATTTTGACTTTTGGCGCGCTAAACTGGCCAAATACCCCACTGTGCGTCGCGTGCTATCCGAGGAGGCGCCACTATCTATTGCTGTGTCACAATTAAAAATATTTATCACATTGTTAAATTAGTTTGCGTTTAATAAATTATTCAATATTTAAATATTGCGGGTCGAAGGTTGTTCCATTGACTCCGCGGTGCATGATTCTGGCTCGCTGAATAAGACCAATCCAGAGACCGTTCCGTTTGTGTTTCACCGATTTTCGTCAGATTTCGTTGGTCGCCGGTTTCCCCGAGCGATTCGTTAGGTTCTCGGTCAATTATGCGAACGCCGCGCGCTGCCGGCGGCGACTTGATTTTGATAAATGACTCGCGGGAGGGTGTAACGGGCCCGCGAAAGAATTCGAGGAACCGATGGCTCGGTTCGCATGCCACGCAGAATGAATCCGACCATGAAGAGAACTCGTTCCTACGGTGGGTTCGGTAAGACGGGGCTACGCATTCACGGGGTGGAGGGTGTCGTTCATCATTTCATTGCGGAAGCCAGAATATTCATAGACTACACTCCACAGCCCCGGGAATCCATAGCCGTCCCACGGAAAGAAAGACAGCCGAGCTATGGAAAGAGAGAGAGAGAGAGAAAGAGAGAGAGAGAGAGAGAGAGAGTGCGAAGAAGGGGTCGTGATATATGACAGACCAGCACGTGGCTCGTTTCACACCTTCTTACAATCTTTGTCCTCACTGTCTTCGTGGAAAGAACTTATCTTTATGTCGGTCCTTGAACGTACTTTCGGTACACATATGGCTGCATAATACGTGTGTACGTCCCCGCATTCTTCCGCCGGAGAAAATTATCGTCGTAACCGTTATTTCCTCGATTTTCCCCGTTCCACTCTGACATCCTCGCACGACGAGAAATTACAGTCAGTCTCATAAGTATTCGTACCCTCGTTGCATATAAGAGAAATTTCCTGATATCAAGTGATACTTGTAAGATTCTGCAGTATGTTTTTTCTTACGAACAAACAGATGCATAAACTATACGTATAAAAAATTTGGTAATTATTTACTTCAGGGGCTTCCTCACCGATTTTGATAACCTTGAAATATGTTGTCAAGGTCATGATTCTGAACAACGTTTTCCTATACATGTTACCGCCGCTCACCTTTAGTTTACGAGATATTTGCAAAAATGTTTCAACATTTCAAAAAGTGATCGGAGTAGGTGTGGCTTAGGGTTAGGGTTAGAATTAACAGATTTCTTAACAGATTTCTATTTGAAGTGTTTTATATTTTATAACACCATTTTTTTTTTTTTTTACGAATTTTGAAATTACATTGTGTTTTTATACGTCTTTTGTTTCGATTTCTAATGTAACCCCTAGTAGCACAAAAATATTAGATAGATATTTTTTTCGAATATTGGAAAAATATTTTTCCAATAATTCCAATAGTAAATAGGTAAAACCTAATTACTTCTTGCAGTGATGTATAATGAAACTTCATAATAAATTTTGAATCAGTATTTGGTATGTAGCATCACAATGAATAGTTTACAATTTGCACCATCTCCGTCGATCAAACTGCAACTCTTTGTACACAACGTAAAGATCTTCTGCGTCGATCGCAAGAAACAAAAGCCTAATCCGCAGTCTAATGTTGACAATAGTTTGATTTATGATTAGAGACTCCTGTTTTTATGCATTCATGACGAAAATGAGTAGGTGCAATTTAAAACAGTGAGAGAATTAAAAGACTTTTTAAGATCATTAATATATTACTTTCATTACGTTAAAATTATTAGCTAAAAATATAAATTTCCATTTTGCATAAAGGCCCGGTGTCCACTAATGATTATCGAGATTATCGGTTCGTCTACACAACTCAATTTGATTCCGCAATCATTGTAAAATAAGAATCTAGAAGTTCTCGAATTTGCATAAACATTCGCAAACTGCATGCGACATGGCAAAACAGATTTCGTTTAAATGATTCCAAGCGTGATTATCTTGTGATAAAAGTGTAAACGGAAAAATTCGATGCGTGTGTAATTAATTGTTACTATCCCCCGGTATATTGAAATGGTCAGAAAAACTATAACAATGCATACGAAGTTGTAAAATATTTGCAGATCCCTTGAATGTTGAGTTTATTGCGTGAGAAGTCATCGGAACCTTTTCCGGGAACTTAATATCGGCCATAACTTTGGGGGGGGGGGGGGTTGGGGGTGCGTTTAATAGGCACAGCAAGGGTTAACAGGGCCAAGTACAGGCGCGCTTTCTAGCGGTTTTTTATAGCAATATCAGTATAAATAGGGTCCGGATAATTATTTTAGGTACAGGCTACTTAATCCACGCCACGGTGGGAAAATAATTTGCGGCATCACCTAAGCCATTATAAGTTATGCGGAGCTTCACGGTAAATGAATCCCGTAACCCATAGGCAGACGTACAATGCTTTACCAGTCATTATTATCCACATAAGAGATTAGCCGGAGACCATTACAAAAATTTTGTGCCGGTAACGTTCTTTCAAATCCCGTAATGATATATTGTTAAACCACGAGACACACACTTGTAGGGTATTACGTATGTAAATATTCAATGAAGAAGTACGGAATATTAAATGTGCTCGTATTATCGAATCTAACACTCCGTGAACGAGGAATTGGCGTATAAGCGCGTCCTCGAATCAGGTAATTAAGCACGTCAAACAAATCCGACGGGACGCTGAATTTCAGCGTATTTCGAGTAAATTCAAGAGTCATTGTAACGAAGATCAAACATTGTTAAATTGACGGTTTTCATGACATTGTATAAAGTTCTGAAATTGCGGATTATTAAGAACTGTGATATTTTCAGGAAGCCTTGAAAGTCATGCCACACGAGTCAGCGTCTTTTGTACGATGTTTGGGTGCAATTGTTACAACGTCGGATCTCGAAAGTTTATTATCTGCAAGCTCTATCCCTTGTATTCAATGAAACAAATTTAATATATAATAATTCTCACTCTTTGGGAAATTGAATCTGAGCTAGTAGATTTATTTAACACTAGGTTTACGGAACACTAAAAATGACTACCTCACATTACCTTATAAAAATAACAAGAATGTGTTTATCCTTTTTACCTATTTTCTAAGTAATATACACTCATCGAAATAAATTTATTAAATAATTCCTCACGCAAGCATGTTTACGATTTTAATAATCGTAAATTAAAAATATTGGAACCCGTCATTTTCACGGGTCCCGTGAACTTAGTGTTAAAAGAGGGATGCTCTCGCTCCTAACTCAAGATACAACAGATCATTCGATTATTATTATTTATATTAGAACTAAAAGGGACTAAAGGGAACTAAAAGGGATTTCTCTCACTGTCAATTCGTTAAAATTATTCAAACAAAAAGTAGGGCAAAGGACCCAATTACTGTGTCTATATTAATTGTAGTTATTTTTAAAGCATAATGAATACTAAAAAAAAAAAAGATATTGAATTTTTTTCCATTAAAGTCAGTTGATATATATGTTTTATATCAATTTTTATATATTCATTATACCTTCAAAATAAGTATAATTAATATAGGCATAGTAATTGGTAGCCCCACAGGAATTGGGTCCCTTACCCTATTGGATGACAGTTAAAGTTCTTGCCCGATTTTCAGAAGCTTCGTGGGTGACATAGCAGTAAACGTGTTAACTTAACCCCTTGCCTTATCATTTTTTTGTCACAAGTCCAGTGATTAGAAATCGATACCCATATTTCTCTAATGGCTAAAGGTCGTCAACAGTAAAATGAAATTTTATTTCGGGTTAACTAATATCTCTTTCTTAATAATCGTTATGCTTCAAAATTAAGTATAATTAATATAGGCACGGTAATTGGTACCCCCACAGTAATTGAGTCCCTCACCCTAGTAAAATTTACAAACGCTATTCCATTGTTTTCATCTAAACAAAGCTTGATAATTATTTGCTAAAATATACTCCTCTATGATTTTGATGACCATAAAATATGTTAGGGACATGACTCTGAACAACTTTACCCTATACAGGGTGATTCACGCAACTGTAACTATCCATACTTTTTATTTGGTTGAAATTAGAAAAAAGTGGACTACATATTTGCGATTACATTTTTTACAGAGGAAAAGTTGTTCAAAATGTTGATTTGTACAACACATTTCAAAGTCATCAAAATCGGAGTGGAGAACTCTATCGTAAATAATTACCAATAATTTTTAACAGAAGAAATAAATTTTCATTTAGTAAAAAACAATTTTTCCTTAAATTTCATTAACCCCTTGCACTACTATTTATTTTCTGATTATAATGATTAGAAATTCTTCATCGTTCAGAATTTCATAGAACAAAAAAGATAGTTTATATTTATTATATGCCTATGTTTTCTCCAAAAGATATTATATCAACTACAACAAAATGGAATTTTATTTCGTTTTAAAGGAAATTAATAACGTTTTTAGATTCTATTCAGAATCTTCATCACGAGTCTGGCTCGTTATTGTAGGGCAAGGGGTTAAAAGAGCTGGATGACATGTACATTTAATAGATCGTTTTGGAAAATCTTTACCACGAGCGTGAATCGACGTTCCAAGGCGAGGGATTAACAAACGTTTTCTCAGTTGTTCCGGATGTTGTTCGTGCCTGTGGTAATTTGTAATCAAAATTAGTCCAGCCCGATTGACAATTCATAGCACTGTGCAGCTTTTCGCAATAAATCGACAATCTCGACAAAAAGCGAACGGAGCCATGTATGTATACAATCTTATTTGTTATTATTAGACTCCGAATTTTATGCAATTAACCCCTTGCCCTGCAATATCGAGTCAGACTCGTGATGAAGATTCTGAACAGGGTCTAATAAATATATTTCTTATTAATTTTCCTTAACACTAGAACGACCAAGCACTAAATGCAACTGGCATACATTGCCTTATAATAACAACAAAATAAGATTTGTTTAGATTTCGTATTAGTTTTCTTTAACACTAGAAAGACGGGAGCTTAGTATATACCTATATTGCCTGAAAGCAGTCAAAATGACTGCATTGTGAAAAAATAACTAATGCGCAAAGAAATTTGTTTAACAGTAATTTTTAATAAATTTTATATCACTTACAGTCATATAACAAGTTATGAATAAGTATTAGCAATAAAAAAAATGAAATTCAAAAGCAGTCAAAATGACTTGCTTAGGCAAGACTTGTTTAGTCTCACTAGATTTAGTGTTAAATATCTACTTCGATAGAGATGTTTATTAAAAAATTTTCTCATGGAAACATATTTATAATTTCAATATCTCTAAAAGAAGAAATTAGGAGGAAGTCATTTTGACCCATCCGGTAGTTCTAGTGTTAAACCGAAATAAAATTCTATTTTGGCGTTGTTAATATACAGCTATCGGAGAACATATAAGCATACGATAGATATAAATTTTCTCCTTTTTCTAGGAAATTATAAATTACCAAAAAGTTCTAATCACTGAAACCGTGAAATAAATCGTAGTACAAGGGGTTAAAACAGTGAGGAGAGATTAGAAGACTTTCAGATTATCAATAAAATATTATTCTCACTACGTTCAAATAATTCGTGAGCTTGCAATTGATGCACAAACTTTTTATTTCACATAAATATCCGGAGTCTGATTATTATCATCGGGGTGGAGTTCTGTAGCGTACTGTAGAATCAGGTACAGTCGCAGCGAAAGGGTTGATCTCAGCCGTATAAACAAATATATGTACACTGCGGTGCATAACTATAGCACCGCCTAAATTTTTAGTTTTTTCAGACTTTAGGTTAAAATTACACAAAAATTAATTGTAGAAATTGAGAAAGTATGAAAAAAATGAACTGTAGACGAAATCACATTTAAATTGCCCTCTTCTACAAAACGATATAATCGAAAATGTGATTTTCAACTGTTGCGTAACTATAGCACCGGCGTTGTTATTTACTAATTTCACTGTCTTTAGTTTCGTTACGCATCGTTTAACCTACATAACGAAATATTCAGGAAAATAGAAATTGAAATTAAGAATTTGCCACAGTAAAAATAAAGATTTGTATCTTGGAAATGCCGCGTGGTAAATATTTAACGGAAGAAGAGAGGGGTAAAGTTTTAGCCATGTGAAAGAAATGGATTTTAGCATTCGCGAAATTGCTCGTAGGCTGGGAAGGTCACATAAAGTTGTTATAAACTTTTTACGTGACCAAGATAACTATGGAAAGAATAAAACGGGTGGACCAAAGAAGAAATTGAGTCCACGTACGGAACGAATAATTGTGAAAACGGCCAGCAATACATTAAAAAGTTGTAATCAAATTACAAAAGAACTTAATCTTGATGTTTCACGGCGGACTGTACATCGAGTTTTACAAGGAAATCGTAACATCGTGAGACAAAAATTAAAGTCTGCACCGAAACTTCTACCGCGTCATAAGATTGCAAGACTTCAGTACGCTCGATCAAACATGCATCGGAACTGGCATAACGTAAGTTAATTTCAGGTATTAAAATCTTCTAAACCCAGCTTACTGTAATTTCTTTTATTGACAATTAGACTATCTTTTCGGACGAAAAGAAATTCAACCTTGATGGACCTGATGGATACAATTCATACTGGCGAGATCTCTGCAAGGAACCACGTTATTTCACGAAAAGAAATTTCGGTGGAGGAAGTCTTATGGTTTGGGGGGCTTTTTACAGAGATGGCATATTACAATTAGCTTTCCCATCGAAAAAAATGAACAGTGACGAGTACATTAGTATATTAGAAAATAATTTGATACCCTTTCTTCAAGAAAATAGTACTCTAAATTGGTCATTTCAACAAGATAACGCGGCTATACACACAAGTCGAATAGTAATGGCATGGTTTGAAGCAAACGATATTAACATTATTAAATGGCCAGCATGTTCGCCCGACCAAAATCCGATGGAAAATATTTGGGGCATAATTGTTAGGGGCGTTTACGCAGAAAATCGGCAATACGAAAACGTTTCAGAATTAAAAAATGCCATAATCGAAACAAGTAACAAAATCAGCAGAGATATTTTTCAGAAACTTATTGATAGCGTACCAGATAGAGTGTTTGAGCTAATTACAAAAAAGGGTGGTCCTACAAGTTATTAAAATTGTTTACGATTGGTTTCATTGATGTGGTGCTATAGTTACGCAACAGTGAAAATTCATACTTTTGATTGTATCATTTTGTACAAGAGGAGAATTTAAATAAAAATTAATTTAAAGTTTATTATTTTTCATACCCTTTCAATTTTTACAATTAATTTTTTCACACTTTCAATCTTAATTATGAAACAGGTAAACATTTAGGCGGTGCTATGCACCGCAGTGTACATAAAATCGTCGGAAGAACAGTGAACCGAACCGATACGATACGATTCGAACTTTTTTCGGGAAAGGAGGGTGGGAAAGCTTGAGCCATCAAGAAATTCTCGTAAAATCTGTATACGAATCGAACGTGTTCGAACTTTTGCCCGTTTCGATTGTCAGTCTCGTGTGCACCAAACCGATACAACGTTGCTATCGATTGTGTTCGCTAGCATCGTGCGCCACTTTCACTCGCGTTCGTTCTGTCGGGCAAAAATCAAAGTGGCGACCTTACTGAAAACGGGGGATGACGTTCCTGATCACTGAGATCCTCGTGTCGGTCAATGGGCTTCGACGAGTCACCAGAAACGACAGGCAGGTTTTCAGACAACAATCAGAACAACAACAACAACAACAACAATAACAACGACGACGACGACGACGACAGAAAGAACGAGAGTTTCGACAGACAAGAGACGTACAAAGCGGATCTCCTCCGCACTGTATTCGCCGGCACCGAGAAAGACAGAGAGCTGCCATGTTGGCCGTCGTCCGAGGCGCCGCCCCGAACTCTTTCCCCGATTGGCTGATAGGGTCACGGGACCACAGCACGGTGGAGGGGAGTTATCAAGCGTCCGTGACTCCCACACAGATCCGCGTACCGCTTTGATGTGCGCCGCCGCGCCGCGCGCTCACACACACGCGCACGGACGTACACGGACGCGCGGACTGACAACCCCGCGCGCGCGGATTCTTCCGCTTCTGGAGATTGTATGCAACGTCTGAATAAATTATACGGCCATCCACGGATGTACTGTGTCGCCGGGAAATATTCGATCATTTTTGCTATTTATGGTCCAGAAAAAATAGATGCGAATGTACTGTTTACAGGGTAAATACAGTCGGCGTGGAAAGTATTCGTACAGTGACAAATTGACAGTAAAACTGTGTATATTCCATGCCAATAATTAATTTCACGAGGAAAAAATGATTAAGAAATATTCTTAGATGTTTGTATTGGGTTGGCAACTAAGTAATTGCCGATTTCAGTTATAGATGAAACTATAACTTGACTATAACTTGAAACTATAACTCTGGTTGTGTCTGCGGTGTCCGAGAATAAATTCTTACTCTTCTGACCCTCTTTAGTTTTCTTTAACCGGTTGCACTACTTTTTATTTTGTGATTATAACGAGTAGAAATTTTTCATCGTTCAGAATTTCATAGGAGAAAAAGATTTATATTTATTGTATGCCTGTGGTTTCTCCAAATGATATATATCTGCTACAACAAAATAGAATTTTATTTCGGTTCAAAGGAAATTAATATAAAACGTCAGCTTTCAATTATGTGATTCATGATTATCGAGACTTTAAAGTTGCATCTCTGCAAAAATGTACTCAATTACATTTGTTTCTTCGTCGATCGTCAACACAACAACCGCGAAGGTTGATATGAACTTTAATCTATGATGTATTTTCCATTTTGTTCGATGACCTTTTGCCATCTTTCTGACAACTTGAAAATTCCACGCTCGTAGAAAGTCTGATCCTTTTCGGCCAAAAACTGAGTCAAGTTATAGTTTCATCTATAACTGAAATCGGCAATTACTTAGTTGCCAACCCAATACAAACATCTAAGAATATTTCTTAATCATTTTTTCCTCGTGAAATTAATTATTGGCATGGAATATACACAGTTTTACTGTCAATTTGTCACTGTACGAATACTTTCCACGCCGACTGTATAGTGCCAGTTGGGAACTGTTCTCGGAGATTTTATGCGGCGTTTGAATAAACTATACGATTCTACAATATCACCGGAAAATGTTCGATCGTTTTTATTAGGTTGTGCGAAAAGTTCGTTTTCGATTATTGCAAGCAAGGAAAATTCAACCTTGTTTTTTAATGTGTTAAGAATGCATGTGTGTGTGTGTGATTGCGTGGCTATGTAAAAGGAAGCTTGAGAAATAATGAAACACGTTAACGAACAGATCATCACGTCGTTCGTATGCGCTCGTGTTGTTTAACGGTATCGAACATACACGTTGGGAGAGGAAGTTTTGGAACAACCTAATAGCGTTTATGGTCAAGAGTATGTAAAAATAAATATATAGAGTAAACAAGGTGGGCAATGTGGCACTATTTTGGGGGATTGTGTCCAAGGCTCGAATAAATTATTCGGTCGCCCACGGATGCGTTGTGTCGCCGGGAAATATTTGATCATTTTTGCTATTTATGGTCCGGAGAAAATATAGAAGTAAATGCACTGTTTACGGGGGTAGAAAATAGTGCCAGTTGTGAGAACTTTTCCCGCATATTTTATGCGGAGTTTGAATTAACTATATAGGCTATCTACGATTGCACAACATCGCAAGAAAATAGTCTATCATTTTTAGTAGGTATTTACAATTTAGTGAAAATAAAAATAAAAGCACTGTACACTATAAGGCAAATAATTCCGGCCATATTGGACACCGTAAAATCTCGACAAAGCATTGACGAACTCTAATGGTAATCTTGGTGTGTGTAATCAGATTCCCAGAATTAGCGCTTTGCTTTCTGGATACTTTATAAATACTTTGACTGCCGCGTTACCAACATTTGGTTAAAATATGGTATTGAACAAAGTATTTAACACCCGAAATCTCAACTTCTCAGTTCCCATTTCATTAAATAAATCGCTTCAATTATATCAACCTTCGCGGTTGTTGTGTTGACGATCGACGAAGAAACAAATGTAATCGAGTACATTTTTGCAGAGATGCAACTTTAAAGTCTCGATAATCATGAATCACATAATTGAAAGCTGTCGTTTTATATTAATTTCCTTTTATATTATTAATTTCCTTTGAACCGAAATAAAATTCTATTTTGTTGTAGCAGATATATATAATTTGGAGAAAACACAGGCATACAATAAATATAAATCTTTTTCTCCTATGAAATTCTGAACGATGAGAAATCTCTACTCGTTGTAATCACAAAATAAAAAGTAGTGCAACCGGTTAAAGAAAACTAAAGAGGGTCAGAAGAGTAAGAATTTATTCTCGGACACCGCAGACACAACCAGAGTGCATTGGAAGATTAACGTTTTTCTTATGTTAAAGGTCGAGCATTCTTTCGTCATGACGTATTGGAACGAAGATCATTGCTGGACATAAGAGTCTAACTGTTCTGGGCAATTAATGTGTTTATACACTGAACGCAGTTATAAAATTCGATTATTTCGAAAATCCGTCCGACCGTTTTATTTTATTGCAGATACATTTGTATCGGTAGTTCGAACGAAGAAGTGGGGACCAAAAGTCGGAAATCGCAATTTTACTGCTAATAAAAGAAAACCAAGTATCCAATACTCGATTTTCACGGAATCGTTGCGGATCATATTGATTTCGGTAGCACATATGTTTCTCAAAAAAAGTCCGTTAGTACTAGAATTAATCGTACGAGAACTAATTATTATTTTAACGTGGAATCTAATTTTGTAAAATCTATCCCACCGTAAATTCCGAACGAAAAATTGATAAATTTTAGTATATTGAAAGTATCAGGACTATATTTAACCCCTTGCCCTACAATAACGAGCCAGACTCGTGATGAAGATTTTGAACAGAGTCTAATAAATATGTATGTTATTAATTTCCTTTAAACCGAAATAACATTCTATTTTGTTGTAGTTGGTATATATCCTTTGGAGAAAACATAGGCATACAACAAATATAAACTATCTTTTTTATTCTATGAAATTCTGAACGACGAAGAATTTCCAATCATTATAATCACTAGACATCGGATGTTTATGCAATTTCCAATTTTTATAGAAACATTTTAAGAAAGTGGAATGAAATAAAATTTTATTTCTAATGGGGACAGCCTTTGTAGATCCAAAGCAAATAAAAATCGTGTTAAATTCTCTCGAATTTTATATTATAGCATTTTTTTAACATTTCCAAAAGCCATAAATGCATAAACATCCGATGTCTAATAATCACAAAATAAATAGTAGTGCAAGGGGTTAACGTTGTGCGAATATTGCTTTTTTATCTTGTATACCAACGATGCAACGAGAACGAATTTTTAATAACATTACGAAATGAAGTACTCTCTCGGTAAAAGAGCTGCCCCTATAAAATCTCGAATCGTCTGTGCAACAGTTAAATAGAAATTGGTGGAATTGAAAGAATTAACGAACCTCGATTCCCGAAATGCTTTTCAAGACTTTCCTGCGTCCCTCGATTAGCTTATTCGAATCCGTAGGAAGTCCCTCGAACCAGCAATTTATGTACACCCTATATAAAAGCAGGGAGAGCTCAACGCATGTGTGTACCGCTACACAACGATGCTGGATACACGCACACGGATGCAATCCACCTACGCTGAAGTAATTTCGTGGAGGACCCGAGAGCTTTTTCTCGGTTTCTCAGGGACGAATCGGACAAAAACGCGTCTCGTACTAGCTAGATCGTAATTTTGAAGAGATTTCTTGTTCCGTTTTCGTTACCTGTCGCGAGAGACTGAGTTTCTAATTGACAACCAACGGTTAGTAGACTCTTATTAGTTTTCTCTGTAACTGGTTCTATTGACTGTAATGGCACAGTAAAAGAAGATCAACTACAAGTGAACGGAAAGCAAAGTCTGAGGGGAGATCGTTTGATTATCCGATTAAAAATAAATTGTGCCGAACAGCTTGTTATCGAACAAGCCATGAACAAATTATGGTTCGCTATAATTATATCTGATGTTTGCCTAAAGTCGTGTTATTCATGGCGATCAGAGATTGGAACTCTGCCGAGGCAGAAACTTCAAATTAAGTACCTGTTGTATACTTTTTACGACCCGCGTCATACGATGATAAAAGACACTATATTATACCTGGAAACGAGTTTAACTTTTCGCATATTGGCATGATTTACTCCGAAAGTTGCGTGAACGAAACCTAGTGCACGGATATTTATGAACGGATTTGTGCGGCGTATTATAGCGTGCATAGTCGTCCCCGTCATTTTCCTATCGTCCGATAAAAGCAGAAACGTCGAAGAAAGAAAACAGAAGAAGATTTTATAACGCGAAGAATATTTCAGGCCAGAGGTTGCCGAGCGGCATGTAAATTGTTGTTATTTTCGATTTTCATCGATTACAAGCGACAAAGGTCGATCATTCAAATCGCTAATACTTGTCGTCTGCGAACATTTATCGGCCGTATGAACGTTTAAACGTAACCGACGTGCCTCGCGAGTTTTCATTAGGATTAGTCGCGAACGCGTCTCGACCACTCGCCAATAATAAAAAACTTACTTATCTTGCACGCCTCTCTTTATCCCTTTAATCTCGAACAGTATCCGTTCATCCACCAATGCAACGGCGGTAACAAAAAAAAAAAACGTTTTTATCAACGGCCAGGACAGCTTGATGAATTTCGATATTTTCGGACACAATGAAACGTATCACAGTGGGCGATGAAATTGTAGCAGCCGCAGTATGTTTATTTAGACATACTGTAAATTGTAGACGTTTATTTAAACGCGGTAGGTTTATTGTACAAATATGTTTAGTTAGAAAAATAACAGATAATGTTGTCCACGATGTTGCTAACCTCTTAGCTGCGCAGCTCGATTTCATCTCCTCGACTTTTTTGGTTTCACCTTTCACTCGAAATATTCTAAAATTCCAAAAACTTGCGGATCTGTTTTAATTTTCACTACAAGCAAGCAATCCATTCAGTCATGCACAGCTAACAGGTGAAACGTACATTTACATTTTAATACTTTATAAAGGCCACAAAAATTCAATTTAGAAATTTATTGTTGTAATGTAAACTCATCGATTTACGCTCCAATATTTTGATCACCCACTGTACAATTGAAATCCATTTTCCGTATACGTTTTTAATAGAATATCTCTTATCACTTGTATCACTGTTCTCTTTTTATCCAAGTTTAATTTTCACTACAAGCAAGCAATCCATTTCATTGCGTGGCGAGTATGCTCGTCATGCACAGCTAACAGGTGAAACGTACATTAACATTTTAATACTTCACGAAGGCCACAAAAATTCCATTTAGAAATTTATTCTTGTAATGTAAACTCATCGATTTACGTTCCAATATTTTGATCACCCACTGTACAATTGAAATCCATTTTCCGTATACGTTTTTAATAGAATATCTCTTATCACTTGTATCACTGTTCTCTTTTTATCCATGTTTAATTTTCACTACAAGCAAGCAATCCATTTCATTGCGTGGCGAGTATGCTCGTCATGCACAGCTAACAGGTGAAACGTACATTAACATTTTAATACTTTATAAAGGCCACAAAAATTCCATTTAGAAATTTATTGTTGTAATGTAAACTCATCGATTTACGTTCCAATATTTTGATCACCCACTGTACAATTGAAATCAATTTTCCGTATACGTTTTTAATAGAATATCTCTTATCACTTGTATCACTGTTCTCTTTTTATCCAAGTTTAATTTTCACTACAAGCAAGCAATCCATTTCATTGCGTGGCGAGTATGCTCGTCATGCACAGCTAACAGGTGAAACGTACATTAACATTTTAATACTTCACGAAGGCCACAAAAATTCCATTTAGAAAATTATTGTTGTAATGTAAACTCATCGATTTACGTTCCAATATTTTGATCACCCACTGTACAATTGAAATCAATTTTCCGTGTACGTTTTTAATAGAATATCTCTTATCACTTGTATCACTTTTCTCTTTTTATCCAAGTGAAAAAAATACTTCCTTCTCGACACACAAAATATTTGCATATACTTTTGCAAAAATATTTTCATTCGAAGATGCTCGTGCTGGAAAGAACTTTGAAGTTCCTGTTTTTCAAGATATGTTTTGATCAGGAGCGTTCGGGTGTCCGAAATTGTAATCGGGTCGAGTCGGGCTGAGATCTCAAAAGTTTACAATGTCCGTTAAGTCAGTTAAGAGTTAAGCATGAGCATCCGAAATATTTATAATCACACGAGTTCTTCCTTTATATCCAATTTTCCATTTTACCATTTCGAGTACCTGAACAATGGGTCAAAGCTTTCGGGATCCAGACCCGACAGTTCGGGTCGAAGTTTCCGAAAGTTTGTACGTGATTATGAGATAAACTTGTTTGCGCGAAATATTAACCCTTTGCACTCGAAGCAATTTTGACTCCAAAACGAAACATTTCTTGCGACCTAGAATAATTCCCTTCTATATATTTTTTTTTCATGTTGTACATACGAAAATGGTGGAATTTACTCGTACAATACTGAAACGTTTGGTAGTTTATTAAATACAAACAAATTTAATAGTGTAAAAAATATTTTCACTAATGATATAGTAAATTTTAGTGGTGCCTTATAGTCACCATTCGAGTGCTAAGGGTTAATGAACGCTTGTCGTTTTTTATATGAATTGTGTTCAGTGTTCGACAGTTCAGTTTTGATTTAAACGAGAATTTATTTGTCGACCGTTAAATATGGGGCACGAACAAGCAACGATGTTAAGAACATATGGAAAAGGTACCACGTAAGTATACAACGTTCACCTACAGTGAATCGTTTAAAGGAGCTACTATATTCACGGTAACGGAGCAGCGACTTCTTTGTGATTGAAAATTGATGGAGTGGAATCACGAGGGCTGAAAGAGGTCGGTTAAGGGGATGACGGAGCTCGCGGTTCATTTATCAAAACACGCAAAAGAGCAGTGCCTTTTACGCGTGAATACCAAATTTTTAGATGAAGAGATAAATGGCACAGCATCGACAATAGGCTCGACAATGTTTTAAATATTCAATACATTTCCGAATAAATATTGAATACGATGCAACTTGCTGTTACCTCTACAGTAAACTTTAAGCCGATTCAAAATCATTTCTATCAGAGCTTTCTAACAATTTTGGAAAATAGGACTAGGTAATAACTAGACTCCAGAACTTTAGGCAAAATAAAAATTCTTTGCAACGAACAAGGAGCAAATAAACATTCTTTCAATAATGTTTTGTTTTAATGTTTCAAATAATGTTGCGTTTCATTCTTTTAACACTAGAACGACCAAGCACTAAATGCAACTGGCATACATTGCCTTATAATAACAATAAAATAAGATTTGTTTATATTTCGTATTAGTTTTGTTTAAATATCTACCTCGATAGAGAAATTTATTAAAAAATTTTCTCACGGAAACACGTTTATAATTTTTCAATATTTCTAAGAGAAAAAATTAAGAGCAAGTCATTTTGACTCATCCGGTGGTTCTAGCGTTAAGGGAAACGAATTTTTATATGACTCCCATACACAATTCTGATTCTACATAAAGTTCTGCAGTCTGATTATTCCCATCGAATTGAATTACGTATATTTCGCATTTCACTTGTATCGTATCGTATTCACGCGTGCGATTGTATTCGTCTTTAGTCAGAACTGATAAGTCTTGGAAAAATTTCCCTAGCAAACCGATATCGCGAATGTGATTTACGGCTTCCCGATTTTGGAGAAATCCTTTAGTCATCGCAAGGCAATGCGAGGTAATGTTATTACTTTCGCGGAAACTTTCTTTTCGCAAAGACGCGCAGGGAATAACGCGTCAAATTAGATGAGAGATTTTTTTGAAAATGTTCACGGACAGGTCTACGGTGAAAATCGGCTCCATTGAAAGCTCGTTAACGAGATCGTTGACTCTAATGCCGACTAAGCCATACTATCGTCGAAAGGCTGACCGAGCAAGAAGCCAAGTTTTCGCCTACTTTCCGTTCATCTTAAACAGGATTAACCTTAAACTGGGAATAATCCTTACCGTATAATCGGCGTGGCCCAGGACAGTCTCAGACTGGCCGATCTCTGCCATGCGTTTTTAGAGTTTTGATTCGATTGTTCCACATTAACTATTTTCTTTCCAAACTATAATAGTGCCGGTTTTCATTCGAAATAACAAATAATTATTTTTTCTCCGAATAAAACATTCGAATAGAGTTGATTTCTGGCATGGCACATATTGATCAAAATGGAGTAGCTACATCGTCGATAACAAAGCGAAAAACAAAATAAAATATAATGCTGCCTGATAACGATCCAGTAAATATTCATTCTTGTCAATGTGATCGAAACATTATCGTTTAGAATACTATTCGCGTCTAGGGTTTTTTTCTAATCACTGTAATCGTACAGAACATGGTACGGCAAATTCGTGTCTTCAATATTTAGTGATAAAGACGTACGAAATCATAAACTCCGTGGCACGCGCTACACGACAGCATACATGAGCCGTTTATTTTGAAAGTGGCCTAACTCCGTTTTTCAGTTTTTCCGGTTATCATGGTTACGTGTACAACTTTATGTTATTTATCAGTAAAGCATTTCAGGTTACTTATAATCCGAGCAAATACAATAATTCTTGACACATAAGTTTTCAGAGTTAGTTTAATAATCGAACCGTGTAGTTTGAAAGTGGCCTAACTCCATTTATACTTAAATAATCAAGATAATATATTTACTATTTACTATTTTCATAACGATAATGTTTACATGTACGTTTGGGATGAAACTATTGCATCCAGAGGTGCTCAAGAAATTGTTTCATGCATTCTAAAACATGTTAAAAATTTAAAAAGTGAAAGACACATTATAGCTTACAGTGACATGTGCACCGGGCAAAATAGAAACATTAAAATAGCTTTAATGTGGTTAAAAATTGTCGAATCTTTGGAAAATAATGTAGAAATCATAGATCACAAATTTTTAATATCAGGACATTCGTTTTTACCAAATGATAGAGATTTTGGCGTGGTAGAAATGTCATTAAAAAAAAATAATTTACTGTTCGTTCCCCAAGATTATTACAAGATTATGAAAAAGTGTCGGAAAGGTAATAATTTTATTGTAAATGAAATGAGACAAGAAGATTTTGTATCAACAAAATTATTAGAAGATGCAATTTTTAAAAGAGTAAAAAATTCTAATGGAGAATCAATAAACTGGCTAAAAATATGTTGGATGCGCTTTGTCAGAAATGAACCGTATAAAATTTTCTATAAGACATCAATGAATAAGAATGAAAATTTTAAAGTCCTGAATTTATTACCACGTCGGGGTAGACCAAAAAAGTTCGAAAATATTGTATTGACACCACTGTATAAAAATATCAGACAAATTACAACAACAAAATTCAAGGACATGATGGACCTATTACGATATATACCACCGGAACATCATGATTACTTCAAATCCCTTTTACACGCACAAAATGTAGACGAGTAGTAAATTGTTTTGTAATAAATTTATGTTTGTAATTTTGCACGTTATGTAGTTAATTGAATCGCATAAATTATGTTCCTGAAGTGTTTTAAGGATATGTAAAATAAATTCAGTATTGTTTTTTTTTCAATTTGAAGCATCTTAAATTATGTTGAATGGACTTGGGCACCTTCAAATTTTATAATGAATCTGGTTGTTAATTTTGAAAGTGGCCTAACTCCATTCTTGATAAGAAAACGCATATTATTCACTTAATAATTGCCACTATTTTAATAGGAACTTTAAATTTAACACCCTTAGATACACTTAAGCAGTGCGACTCATTAATGTATATTTTTAAATTCATTGAAACGCAAACCCTTAAATATCTCGATTTTAAGATAAATGGACCTAGGCCACTTTCAAAATAAACGGCTCACATATGAAAATGAATGTACGTCTACACATACGATTTTCGAAATTGTTCAAACTTGACCGAATATGGTTTTCAAGAGGCTTATTCGACTGCAATGCGCGGATAAAACAGCTAACAAAAATGCTCGGTTAAGGAAATAAAACCGAATCGCTAGAATAAATCCAAGAGTTCTGTATCGGAGATAAGCAGGGGTCTCGAATTAGGAGAGATCGTTCATTAGGCTGCTGCAGCCTAATGTGTTAATTGATTGACAAGGGCCCGGGGTTGTTGGAAGAATCGCGGAGTTTTCTCGCACCGGGGAAGAAGAGGAATTGCTCGCGCGGGAAGGGGAGGAAGCAAGGTAATTTACAGTTCCGCGAGCAAAGTGCCGTAGACGATTACGAAATTTTTAATAAGCCGGGACACGGGAGAAGCGTTTCTTGATGGAGCCCGTCGGTAGTGGATAGCATGTTTCCCCTAGTGCGCCTGGCCGTCCCCACCCCCGGCGATCGACTCACCCCAACGAAGCGGACGAGCACGAGGGGGTTGAAAACTGCTCCGCCCAACCACGTGACTGCAGCCTACCCTGGGGAGTCGGTGGTCGTTAGTGGGGGTGTAGCGGAATGGTGGGGCGCGAAGGAGCGGTGAGGGGAAGAAGGGAGGGGGCCTACATACCCCTCCACCGTGCTTGATTCCCCCTAACCCCTCCTTCTTCCTTGGTCGGCTTCTCGACGACTTTATGCCTCATAAAAATGATATAAAATTTGTAAAGACGGAGCGGCGTAACGACCAAACGGCTTCGTCCTATAGAGTAGGAGACGAGGGTGAGGGCTCATGCAGGAAGGAAAACTTGAGGAGAGAAACAGTCGGGTAATAAGGGGCGGGGGTGGTTCGAGGAGGAAGAGGGGGGTGGGCACAAAGGGTGGCGAGTAGTAAACGAAATCGAAGCAGCTAGGAGAGACCGTGTACCGTCGTCCTTGACGGTAGTCGATATGAATCCGCATGAAGATAAAATCGTGGCAGTTCGGGAAGCTCGAAAATGGGCGCGTAAAATGTACGGGGACTCCGTCTGTGCCGAGCACTTCCCCATCTTTGCACTTTTATTCCGTCCAGTTCTTTGGCCCTCCTTCCCCTCCCTTCCTTCCAACCCCTCGTCGATCGAACGGTGAAAATTTATTGCGGAGAGGGAAAGTGTTGCCGCGTGCGCGCGCGCTCGCTCGCTCGCTCTCGCCATTTCTCCACGGTATTGCAAGTGTTTATCGAAAGTTTCACCACGATTTCGGGTAGCCATTTTATTATCGGATTAATTAGAAATTGCTCGCCGATAGGTAGCCAGGCCGATTACGCCCGTTGCTACGCGTTGTAATCTTCAAGCGACGCACACCTTTATCGCGGCGTACGTTATATTTTACAACGGTGCAATAAATTCGATATTGGTGTTTATCTCGCGACGCAGAAACAAAAGAAAGTGACCGGAGTTATAAATTATTGTGGCGGTCTTATATCTTTCTCGGAATCGTTTCCTCACGATTCGAACGTCGAAGAATACGTTCGATTCCCCTTTTTGATTGCGGCTGACGTTTCAGCACAACTCGTTCGCCTAATCGATTAACTCCATAAAATGAAGACGCTTCCATTTTGAAACGTTCTTTCGACTTTTTGCCATTCGACGGTGCTCGATCGAATTGCTCAGGACCTTTACTTCAAATGGAAACGGTTAAACATCGGTCAACTGCTTTCTTCTTCACTTCATAGTAAAGTCATTCGACTTCGTCAATTATAGGATTATTATTATCTTACCAAATGGAATAATTCACTAGCTATAGCCAAGGTCCATCCTGATGGCCGACGGTCGTTTCATTTCGTAGTCACGAATGGATTGCGGATATTTATGCAATATTTTTCATATTGCGTATGTTTCTGCATATTTTACATGAAATACCGATGAACGAGTATGTTACACGTTTCCTGTACATTTTGCAAACTTTTCTTCTGTCGTCGGTCTCTTTACAAGAATTCATGAATCGTAAATTAACGATACTGCTACACAACTATTGTAAGTTCACTTAATACTAAGCCTTCAACGTAATTTGAATTTAACATTAGTGATATAAATGCACGTAAATGGTAATTTTCATTATAGAGTTTTATTTCATCGATTTCCGAGTCGATAGAAGTGTTTATTAATTTTTTTACGGTACGTTTGAAGACTTATTACAAAATGTAACAACTGAATTTCTGTGGATGAAACTATAAACAATGCTGTAGCGGTAACTTATTTCTTGGAAAAACGCGCGAAAAAGCACGAAAGCACCTCGTTAGAGAATGTAAATCATCGATCGATTCGTCCATTCAACGATTGAATATTACTGTAACAAAAGAATTCTGCTCTTGGCGAGAGATGCAACCCCGCATATGTTAAAGACTGGCAAAAATTTGGTAATATTCTATCCAAAAATGCTACGTGTAACGCGTTTGTCACATGGAATAAATAGATTGACGAAGGAAGTACGAGTCCATTTTTCTATAATCAATGCACTCGTATTAGCAATAAAATAAGCATATTCAAAAGCTCCTCGCTACGGTTCACTGTCACCACAGTTAGTCATAGAATTTGGAGGATTTAAAGTAACAGAGAAGCGATTCTTCGTAATTCTTTAATTAATTTTATTTTCTAACTTACACATGATTAAAAAACGACTATCTTACACAGTATTGCAGTATTATAACATCATTAACCCTTTCTACCAAGATTTGTTTTATGGTTACTTTCTTTGTCATTCATAATTTCCCAGAAGGAAATGAAAGTTTATATTTATCGTATGTCTGTATATTCTCCAATGGCAATATTACACCGATAACAACAAAATGGGATTTTATTTTGATTTAAAGGAAATTAATCGCTAGAGTGCGGATTTTATACATTTATAACGAAAATGAGCAGGTGAAAAATAACATTTAATATCACTGGTACAGGTAATATTAACATAGTTTAATATTACTGGTTATATATGAATATAATGTCACCTATATGTGGGTGACGGAATTATTTGTCCAGGTTTAAAAATGAATTTTAATACGTTAATGTATTCATTGTACCAAATTTGATTGGAATCTGTAAAATGCAAGAAAGTTGGAAAACTACTCAATATCACAGATATAATTATTTTCAATTTTTATTTCATTAACCCCTTGCACTACTATTTATCTTGCGATTATAACGATTAGAAATTCTTCGTCGTTCAGAATTTCATAGAAAAGAAAAAATAGTTTATATTTATTGTATGCCCATGTTTTCTCCAAAGCATATATATATCGACTACAACGAAATAGAATTTTATTTCGCTTTAAAGGGAATTAATAACATACATATTTATATTAGACTCTGTTCAAAATCTTCATCACGAGTCTGACTCGATATTGTAGGGCAAGGGGTTAAATAACACTTTGATTTCATGGAATTTTTCAGGCTTCTGGTTTGGCAGTCAAAGTGTTAATAGAGGAAATCAATTTTTCTGAAACCTATTTTTCTTGTAACTGATGCAGACAGTGTTTGTCTATTAACAACATATACATATTTAGTAGATTCTGTTACGAGGAGTGAATGTTGTAATACTGAATTACAACATTCACTCCTCGTAACAGAATCTACTAAATATGTATATGTTGTTAATAGACAAACACTGTCGCGTGTTGCATAATGTTTCTATGCTTATTTCTCGTTATACCGTTGGCGTGTTTATCGCGTATGCGGATCGGTTTCGGCTGCATAAAAATCCGCAGTCTGGAGAACTTATTGAGACCAGGTATACTATCTCGGGCCGAACGCGTCATGTGTCATCGCGGCCGTCAGATCGCCTAAAAATCCGAATAATCGATTACCCTGGGCAATAAATGTCGGTAGATGCGTATCATTCCGCGAAAAAAAAAAGGCACGCAGATAAACCGTCGCGATATCATTCGCTGTACACACCAGCCATTTAGGTTCGCCGGTACCAATGACGACGGGCACGCACACGATTCCCGTTCTCGTGTGGTCGCCTCTTTGTTCGAATTTCGTGGCGAGAGAGCAGGTACATACAAAGGAACGTTATCACACGGGTACAGATACGAATCTCGAAAACGATATTACGAGCGAAATATCGATTGTTTGCGTTACGGACGGTTTACTATCGCTAATAAAACACGAGCGACTCGTGTCGGCGGCAATTGATCTGCCGCCTCGGCGGCCATAGAAATAGTTCCTGTACCGATAGATCCTTTATGGCACCAACACCCGACCGGCCCAGCTGTTTACTCAGAGTCCCCGGGTATTTTAAATAGGGTATTCCGGTCCGTCGATAGATCCTCATGCTTCGACGCCGACGCCGACGCCGACGCCGACGCACAGTGGTCCAAATCGAGAAATTCAGTGACTTTTTGTTATAACTTTTGTACCATAAGAGTTATCGGGATGAAATTTGCACTAAAATTCATTGAAAAAATAGTCAATTTGAACTAAAGAAAAATTAATATTTTTTTAATTTGTTAAACAATAATTTCTTATTAATTTTCATTGATATTTTTCACTAAAAAAAAAAATTGTTTAAATACAATCTTCCAAACCATTTTTTCTTTCCAAGTGTGTATTTTATATTTGTTTCACACATGCAATGTTTAATGAATGGGGAAAAATGTAAATTTGAGGAGTCGGGTAAGGTAAAAACGTCACATAACTGTGTCAAAAGATATTTTTTATAATAATTGATAATATTTGTAATATTGTATATAATATAAAATAATTTAGTAACATTTTTGTAAATCTTTTGTGATAAAAATGTGATAACAATGATGGTTTTATAATATAATAATAATAACATGAAATATGAAAAAATAATATTTGTTTATACTTTGTCAGTCTTCATTCTCAAATGGTTTTGTCTAGCATTATTTTTTATAGTCCATCCATTTCAAAGCCTGCCTTTTCTATTATTTAATTATTAATAATTCAGCTTCTGGTACTAAATTTTGTATTCTTTTCTTACATGATTTCACTCGCATTGCTGACATGTGCGGGTCCGATGTCAATAAAAGTCTATAAAATACATCTTCATTTGTTAATATTCTGTCTGATTTTCTTGTATGTTTGTATCTAAATTGTTTAAAGTCTTTGTGACGTGTTTCTTGAGCCTCCTCTGATAATTGTCCGATTGGTAATGATGCGTGTTTTATTACATCTGCACCATGCATTAATAACTTATGGACTGAAGCAGGCATGGGATACCAATCATATAGCGCTACAAATTGTTCCGCAGTACTTCGTGTATATATTCGAAATTTTTCCACGTCTACTCGATGAATGGAAGAGATCACCTGTAATGTAGTATAATATACAATTTTCTAATTAATGTTATGTTAGATGCAGCGAAAAAAGTCGCTTTGGAAGTTTGGTCGGAGAATACAAGCGTAGTCCGTAAAACGTAAGGGGACGCGACGCGACGTAACATTGTCAGTTTTAAACTGCTATAATTTTCAAAGGCGGAAGAGTGCGGAAATAATTTTTATACCATATCATATAGAGGAAGGTGTACTGAAAATAGTCCAATTTGTTAGAAACTGGGACTTCCTGGGACTTTAAAGATATCTCTTACCGAATATAAAAAATTTTTTTAATTTTCTCCATTTAGTCCAGCATTAACTTTTAATACATTGTGCAGACTAATTAATAATGTAAGACACGATTTCTTATCGCAAAAATCTGCTCTTTAATTTAAAAAAAAAAGCGCGAGAAAATATTAAATAGGAACGTCAGGGCATCGCATCAAAGAGTGAAGCAATTTTTCTCGTGAAAAATACTCTTCTTAAAATGTCCAACTTTCAATATTTATTACAACTATAATATTTAATAAATTGTACTAATTTCTCCATTTCCGAGGTCCATGGACATTTGTGGGAAGCAATGTTCATTGATCAGGTATCGATACATGAAAGTTCATTTTCGGGCCAAAAGTCACTGAATTTCTCGATTTGGACCACTGTGCGACGCCGCCGGCATCTAACTGGAGTAACGTTTTCTCATCGGAAAACAGAATCTCCTCGTCCGCGAACGATAGAAAACGATCGATCCCGGATTGTATATCGGCTTATCGTCATAGAATCGTTGCCATTACGGTGATAAGGTGTTCTATTAACGGCACATTCGTATCCGCGATAGTGATTTCTTTTTCAACGGATTGTTTTGAAAGCGCGTGTCGTGAAACAAAACTTGAAACAATACGGAACGATCGAATGAGCTTGCGGAGGTGAAGTTCGATGCAGTCACGCGGAAATAACTTCTTTGTATTTCCATACGATGTCGGAAGAACATGCACGTTTTAAGAAATCAATTATACCCCTAGTAGCACAAAATATTGTATACACATTCATATAATATTAAAAAGAGATACAATCCTTTTTTAATATTCAAATATACATAGAATATTTATTTGATATTAAGGGTCATTCGTTTTTAAACGGCCAAACGTCAACCAGCTATAGAGGACCCCAAATGAAACAACTTTCACCCCTAACACTTTTTTTTATTCGGTCTTGATTTCTAGGTAATTGAAAAAACCCGTCATTCTTTGCGTTCACTTAAGATTAAATATATTAGAAGTTAAAATACAAAATCTACATCTGGTTTTAATAATCCTATACGAAATTTCATTCCACGAAACTATCTGAATTTAAATTTCGAAGTTTCAAAGTTAAAATACAAAATCTACATCTGGTTTTAATTATCCCATTCAAAATTTTTACAGCAATACCTAAATATTCAAGGAATGTAACGGGACTCAAGTTTTAAGAATGATTTTAAATACATCTTTTGTGGGTACCTATTGTTTAAAATATTTAGAACTAAACTTGGATAGAACTAAACTTGATTTTTTACTTCGGACAACAGCGCCATTGATTTATAAAATTGACATTTTTTGATCAGTCGTAGTTAGAAAGAAAATTTTGTTATTGCGAAGACAAGTATCTTGTAGAACATCGAAAAGATTCGGTTTGATTGTTCCGAGAATTTTGAGAATTTTCGGTTTCGATATCGTGGCGAAGGGGGCTTCATAAAGTGTTGGAAGCAACGCGGTTGGGGAACGTTACGATCCTTATAATCCTAGCCGATCGACAAAATGTTAAGACTTCGCCGGAGAGGTTCATGACGAGACGCGAGATTTATACTGTTTGAATCCTGCGATTTGTCTTCTCACAGCTTACTTTTATAAGTCCGTTACTTGCTTAGGTGCTTGTTGGCGTATTAGGAGAGATCAACGGAATTGAATTTATTTCTGCCTTATCGCGTGCTCTTGCACCGTCGACATATTTCAGATTGAGCATGCGGAAATATTCTATCCTCGTAACGAACGGTATCCTTCGTTTTCTAATACGAAATTTTGCGCGTGCAATATGCATCGAATACCGATAAGTAGACATCGGATGTTTATGCAATTTCCAATTTTTATAGAAACATTTTAAGAAAGTGGAATGAAATAAAATCCTATTTTTAATGGGGACAGCCTTTGTAGATCCGAAGCAAATAAAAATCGTGTTAAATTCTCTCGAATTTTATATTATAGCATTTTTTGAACATTTCCATAAGCCATAAATGCATAAAGATCCGATGAATCACGAAGCGTGATTCACGTAATTACATAATTTACACTGTCGCGTCACTCAACAAAACGTTTAATTATGCTATGTGAACAAAATTGAAATTTACTGATATACGAACTTGAAATTCTAGCAGAGAAAATTCGATTTCATCTGAAATGCGTTACGGATAATGCAAGCAGTAATTATAATCTGATGGTCAATATCTTTTAATATGGTTACAAATAACTAGAAGTTGCTTGCACTTGAGAAAATCTTGCAATCGAAAATGAAAATCTTGATAGACTTATCAAATATAAATATGTTTAACACGTTGATCGCCATGTCACCCAGATGTGGATGACGGAGAGTTATTTGTTTAGGTTTTGAAATGAATTTTTACGTTAATATATTCATTGTAACAAAGATTGGGATCTGTGAAATGTAAGAAAGTTGGAAGACTACTCGATATCGCACGTATAATTATTTTCAATTTTTATTTCATTAAATACCTGACTTTGTATTCATGGAATTTTTTAGGGTTCTGGTTTGACACTTAAAGTGTTAATGCAGATACAATACGAATGAATTTTGACTTTCACGAGGCGAACAGTTAAGAGAAATATAACAACGTTTCGTTATCCGTGTCTTTCGAATCGTTCTGTAAAAGTGTAAAGTCGTATATCCATAAACTCCGCGAACAAATCAAGAACGACTAAAGATATTCTACTTGCGCGCGATTGTAGATTTCGCGGTGGTTGCGAAACTTGTCGGCCAATTGGTAGTGTTTGAGCAGTATTTAACCGCGTGTTGTATAGTTCTATCGAAATGTCGTTGTTAAACACATAACCAACCATTCGTAGCTGATAAATGTCTATCTTATCCTTTTATGGCATCGCAGCAATAACCGAGTTTATGGGTATCGTTTTACCGATATCAAGCGAGCAAGTATAAATAATAGGCGACGTGCCGCTAGAGCAAGAGCGCGAATTAGAATTTTGACCATGCGCGCCGGTTAGATAACCGCGACTATAATTTTACGGAAAATAAATCGGACGTCGGAGAGCGACGCACAGTGGTCCAAATCGAGAAATTCAGTGACTTTTGGCCCGAAAATGAACTTTCATGTATCGATACCTGATCAATGAACATTGCTTCCCACAAATGTCCATGGACCTCGGAAATGGAGAAATTAGTACAATTTATTAAATATTATAGTTGTAATAAATATTGAAAGTTGGACATTTTAAGAAGAGTATTTTTCACGAGAAAAATTGCTTCACTCTTTGATGCGATGCCCTGACGTTCCTATTTAATATTTTCTCGCGCTTTTTTTTTTTAAATTAAAGAGCAGATTTTTGCGATAAGAAATCGTGTCTTACATTATTAATTAGTCTGCACAATGTATTAAAAGTTAATGCTGGACTAAATGGAGAAAATTAAAAAAATTTTTTATATTCGGTAAGAGATATCTTTAAAGTCCCAGGAAGTCCCAGTTTCTAACAAATTGGACTATTTTCAGTACACCTTCCTCTATATGATATGGTATAAAAATTATTTCCGCACTCTTCCGCCTTTGCAAATTATAGCAGTTTAAAACTGACAATGTTACGTCGCGTCGCGTCCCCTTACGTTTTACGGACTACACTTGTATTCTCCGACCAAACTTCCAGAGCGACTTTTTTCGCTGCATCTAACATAACATTAATTAGAAAATTGTATATTATACTACATTACAGGTGATCTCTTCCATTCATCGAGTAGACGTGGAAAAATTTCGAATATATACACGAAGTACTGCGGAACAATTTGTAGCGTTATATGATTGGTATCCCATGCCTGCTTCAGTCCATAAGTTATTAATGCATGGTGCAGATGTAATAAAACACGCATCATTACCAATCGGACAATTATCGGAGGAGGCTCAAGAAACACGTCACAAAGACTTTAAACAATTTAGATACAAACATACAAGAAAATCAGACAGAATATTAACAAATGAAGATGTATTTTATAGACTTTTATTGACATCGGACCCGCACATGTCAGCAATGCGAGTGAAATCATGTAAGAAAAGAATACAAAATTTAGAACCAGAAGCTGAATTATTAATAATTAAATAATAGAAAAGGCAGGCTTTGAAATGGATGGACTATAAAAAATAATGCTAGACAAAACCATTTGAGAATGAAGACCGACAAAGTATAAACAAATATTATTTTTCCATATTTCATGTTATTATTATTATATTATAAAACCATCATTGTTATCACAGTTTTATCACAAAAGATTTACAAAAATGTTACTAAATTATTTTATATTATATACAATATTACAAATATTATCAATTATTATAAAAAATATCTTTTGACACAGTTATGTGACGTTTTTACCTTACCCGACTCCTCAAATTTACATTTTTTCCAATTCATTAAACATTGCATGTGTGAAACAAATATAAAATACACACTTAGAAAGAAAAAATGGTTTGGAAGATTGTATTTAAACAATTTTTTTTTAGTGAAAAATATCACTGAAAATTAATAAGAAATGATTGTTTAACAAATTAAAAAAATATTAATTTTTCTTTAGTTCAAATTGACTATTTTTTTAATGAATTTTAGTGCAAATTTCATCCCGATAACTCTTATGGTACAAAAGTTATAACAAAAAGTCACTGAATTTCTCGATTTGGACCACTGTGCGACGTGGTGGTGATGTCGCGTCGGTGGACAAAAACAAAAAAAAAAACAAAAGACATTTCTTTCCGTGAACGGCCGTAATAAAACTGACAGGATTCGGTGTGTATGTATTGCAGATCCGATTACATCATCGCGCGTCAGGGAACCAATTATGAATAGTCGTTGACCGTGCGGCAGGCTTCGTGTTCAGGTTAGCCGCAAAGCCCCGCTGTCGATCGACTGTATTCAGAGATAATCTATAATCCTTCAATTGCTACCGCATTACAATAAATAGGAATATTGCATGCCGCACTGATGCGCATCCATTTCATTTTACATAAACGTCGAGCGCGGTCATCCCGGCCGTCGTCTGATCACAGATCAGAAATATCAAATTAATTATAATTTGTGATCGGTATACGAACAATTTAAAACCCGTTTTTCATTCTTCTACCTCTCTTCCTTTCTCCAAAACTACGTGTGTTCCGAAGCTTCGGTGCAGTGTATTTTTATCGTATACTTGTCAACTAGTTTTGTTGCAACAATTTCTTATGTGTTTAATTCGTACTGCTCGTATGTGTATTGTAAAATCGTTAGAAAGTGTTGCGCGTGTAAGTTACAAATTGAAGAATGCTGCATTCCACGACTAAAGAATGTTGCCACAATTTTTCGATCAAATTTTTAAGTGACTAAATTCTAAGTTTATTTGAAAATATTCTGACGTAATAATCCAACTCCTCTTTAACACTAAACCTACCACACACACGGTCAAAATTTTATATTTTACTATTATGGAGACTGTAAAAATTCATTTATGGAAAACAGTAGAATAAATCTCCTTGTCCGAGCATTTATTATATTGAAAATTACGGACAATCTCAATAAGTTTAGGGTCGCCATTTTTAATAGCAATATTTACAAGATACTGTTAATGTTTGGTAGGTTTAAGACTACCCATGTGCTATCCTTTTCTCCGGGAGTGGACATGTTTTCGAAAAAGTGCACTTTTTTAGCTAAGTGTTAACTGGTCAACTATTGGTGGCTTTACCTTACCGGCGCGGTAGTTGATCAGCGACGAAGCGGTAGTCGCGAAAGCAAGAGTCACGAAGAGATAAACGCGTCGAATGACAAACCGGATGATTCGGTGCTCGAAAGGGAGAGAGAGAGAGGGGAGAGGGGGGAGGCCCTTGGAGACGATATGTTGAAGGAAGAGGGCATCCTCGGAGGAAGAGGAGCGGCCCGGTCGGCGATGAAGAAGAGGTTGCCGTCGTGGAAGACGGTTGTGCGCCGGCAAAACGAAGAGGAGCGCGATACGAGGCGAGGCGAGGGAGGCTGTGTGTAGTGGCAGTACATACGTCAAGCTAGGAACAGACCGCCATCCCCGGGATCCCCTAACGCCTCGGGAAAAGTAGAGGAAACAAATGACAAGGTAGCCACGCCTACCGTGTCGTGGCGTGGGCGTTGTGAGCCTGTGTGTGCCTGTGACTTCGAGCCGGCCCGGAGTGGGAGCGACAGAGCGGTGCCTGGTGGGATCCGTGATATCCATGGAACGCAGAGGAGACGTCCAGGGTATTTCCTGATTTTTGAAGCGTCCGACCGAGTTATGGACGTCCCTGCTAGTACACATACCGCCTGCTGGGAATTAATGGACGATATCGTTAAGGACACCGGGCCGCGTCGGGCCGGTCCAGGCACCCCTCGATGACGGATCGCCGGGATCCTCGACCTGCTCCAATTTTCCACTTCTTCGACCGAAACTCCGATGAACCGCCCTCGAAGACGTCGCACAGTCGGCAAAAACGGCCTTTTTCGATTCAAAATCAAAGAACTTTCGATAGGAACAAGGTAGAGCGATGAAATTTTTTTTAAATGAAAGCTGAAACTTTGTAGAATATGGGAAAAATAGGGAGATTACGGTACGAACGTTTTTTAACCTTGAGAAAATTCGTTAAAGTTGCACAATTTCAAGAAAATTTTGTTTTTGTGGCTAATACGCGCGGAAAATTTTTTTTTAACATACTATATATATCGTTTCCCATAGATTTTTTCACGATGATTTCAAATCTGTTTTCAAAATTTGTCTACGACCTCTGGTTTTTGAAAAAAATAGATTTTTGTGACACAAATTAATGAAATTTTTTCGTTAAAATGACTTGATAACACACTAGTTTGAAAGTATATCGTGTTTCTCATATATAAAACACAATAAAAATAATAATAATGAAGTATTTTAACGTTTTTAGTTACTTACGAAACATGAAGCACTTCGCATCTCGTCATCACGTGACGTATCGCTGTCATTACTACTGGCACTTTCTTCAAATTGTGCAACTTTAACGAATTTTCTCAAGGTTAAAAAACGTTCGTACCGTAATCTCCCTATTTTTCCCATATTTTACAAAGTTTCAGCTTTCATTTAAAAAAAATTTCATCGCTCTACCTCGTTCCTATCGAAAGTTCTTTGATTTTGAATCGAAAAAGGCCGTTTTTGCCCACTGTGCGTCGCACGATCTCGTTAACTTTTTCAACGCGATCGGGGGACAACGCGATTCGGATAGCTGGACCTTTCGGATAACAAAAGCGTTCGCTAACTCTTCTCTCCGCTAGCGTTTCTTCGATCGTACGTTCGTGAAAAATTGATGTTCCTATAACTGGACTCACGATCACTAGACAGCGGATGTTTATGCAAATGCATATTTCGATAGAAAGTACACTACCGCTCGAAAGTATCCGGACAATTGCGAAATATCGTTATTAGCATTGCATCAAAGTTATTTCAGTGCCTAAAATAGTGAGTAAAATCAAGTTTTATTAGTTTCTTGTGAAATATCTGACGTTCTAAATTAAAAATTACGTACAGTGACTCCAACTAGTATTCGTACACTCTTAACAATCGCATAACTTCGTCGTTGTTATAAGACAATGTATGCCAGTTGCATTTACTGCTTGGTAGTTCTAGTTCTAGTGAAATAGTCGCTTTAGTTTTAGTTACACGAAGAATTTTTCCAGAGAAATGTTTTCCTCCATATAAAAATAGTGCATGTTCGTAATATTTTATTATTTTACTTTTCTATTCACAATTGACCACGCCTGTCAACTTCTGGAAATTGTTCAAAAACAATATTCAGTATTTGACCACCTAATAAACTATTGTTCTTCAGGTTAGAATGACAAAAACAATGCATTTGTCACTTATTAAACTCTGTGAGAATATAAACAGCAAATAATTCAGTCGCGCTAAGTTCACAACGTATGGATTTTTTTACCTGAACCGTACAGTTGTTCTTAACAGAAACGTTAAGGAAATAGTGATATATCAGCATATTACTAACCTTAATGAATTCAGACGTCCTTTATTACTATGCATACTTCACTTCGCATGCAATTGTTTTGAAATTGAAACAACAGACGGCATGACATCCGAGGTTCACTTTCATCAAAAGTGCACAGCTTATAAAAACAATTGTAAAACAAGCTTATAAAAGCAGCAGCTTATAAAAAAATTTTTCATGTTTTTCTATAAAATGGTCAACTACTGGTGCCTTTACCTTACCACCTGGTCTTCTAGTACTTGGACCAGCATTTCTAACTGCTCTAATTCTGCCCTGATCAATGCTACTCTCAACCCTTTCTATTTCGAGACCGAGCGAAGGCCTCCGAAACTGATCGGTGTGTTGTACGAAGAAGTTCTCGAGCATCTACAAACTGAACAGCATAGAGACAGGGGAACTAATAGTTACAACAGTTATAACTAGACATCGGATGTTTATGCAATTTCCAATTTTTATAGAAACATTTTAAGAAAGTGGAATGAAATAAAATCCTATTTTTAATGGGGACAGCCTTTGTAGATCCAAAGCAAATAAAAATCGTGTTAAATTCTCTCGAATTTTAGATTATAGCATTTTTTGAACATTTCCAGAAGCCATAAATGCATAAAGATCCGATGTCTAGTTATAACATATAAGACGAAATTATTATTTCTACTCTGAGACTGAAGGCCTCAGAAGTACTAAACAGCACAGCAACTAGTTTGTTTAGAATAACACATGAACACTAAACCTACCAAGCATTAACATTATCTGGTAAATATTACCCTATAAAAGTAGCAACCCTAAATTTATTGAGATTGTCCGTAATTTTCCATATAATAAATGCTTGGACAAGGAAATTTATTTCACTATTTTCTATAAATGAATTTTTATAATTTCAATATTTGTAAAATATAAAAAACCGGTCATTCGACCGTGGTAGGTTTAGTGTTAACACAGTTTGCATTAACATATTACCACAGATTACATCAGTTTATTTCAACTACACCGGTTTAGTTTAACTATCAACGTCTGTGACCGACATCAAACTTATTTGAATCACAATGCTGTAGTTTGATTTCTTTATTTCATGTATTTAATACGTTAGCATCAACAATAGTTTACGCGAATTTAACTCTTCGTGTATTTTTAAAATTATTATTACAGACTCGGATAAAAAAGTTGTAAAATTAATACTTACTATTTTCTCGTCGCAGTTCCTGTCAATTGCGATTTTCTTAAAATTTCTTTACACATCGTTTAGCGAACTAATCCTTTTATGTTCTTGAGAAGGCTCAAGTCGTGCGGTCCACTTTTAAAACAGTTATGTCACTTTACACAGGGTGTATAGAGAGTTTTGTGACTGACTGTATAAGCTCTATTTTTCTTGGGTAAATTGTACATGAAATTTTTGCATAAAAATATGCGTCGAAACTGTACAGTCTAACGAGTACAATGTTAACGAATGTCGTTAGAAAATCTTCGGTATTAATATAAGGGTTAAACGATGTACAGTGTTATTGCACTCTAAATTATTAGGTTGTCGCTTATGAAACGTCTGATTTTAGAATGCAAATGTTATAAAGCGTTTTCGTAAAGAAATTCCTGTACAATTTACAGGTTCATTATACTGATCGCTTCAAGGTACAAAACTGATCATCAAGGCCTTACCTTCAATTTGTATTTAGATGTCCAATTTTACTTTTGGATAAACTTTTATTTCAATGTCAATCAATGTGATTGTCGAGAGTATTCTTTTTACACGAGTGGAAAAATAACATACTAATTCATTAACGCGAAACGCCTGATGGAGACGTTTAAATTCACTTAAACTTTGTACGCGATTTTTATTATACTACAAATAAAGAAGTCAGTTCAGTAATTTCCTATGAAAGCGTTTTCGTAAAGAAATTCCTGTACAATTTACAGGTTCATTATACTGATCGCTTCAAGTTACAAAACTGATCTTCAAGGCCTTACCTTCAATTTCAATCTTATTAATTCATAAAATTTACTTTTAAAACCTATCTTCATAAAATATTAAAATTTTACTTAAAAAAATATAAATTTAATGTAACTCATCGTATCTTAATTAAACTACATTTTGATTTGAATTAATATTATATATATATATATAATTTTTATAAAATAAAATGTATAAATTTTTTAAACAACAATACATAAGCCTTATAATTAAATTTTTCTTAACGTGGAATATCAATTTAATAGACAAGTTCCTCTAATAAGTATATATAATAAGTATATATAATATATAAGTATATATAAGTATATATATATAAGTATATATAAGATGTCTAATTTTACTTTTGGATAAACTTTTATTTCAATGTCAATCAATGTGATTGTCGAGAGTATTCTTTTTACACGAGTGGAAAAATAACATACTAATTCATTAACGCGAAACGCCTGATGGAGACGTTTAAATTCACTTAAACTTTGTACGCGATTTTTATTACACTACAAATAAAGAAGTCAGTTCAGTAATTTCCTATGAAAGCGTTTTTGTAATTTCAATAATCGTGAATTCGAAAACCGGTCTTTCGACCGTGGTAGGTTTAGTGTTAGTACTACAAACTAGGAATGACAATTTCGCAAAAAACGAAGAACGTGAACGACTAAAAAGTTCTATTTCTACGCTAATGAAATCACGAGGCTTGTAATTCGTTGATAGAGTATGTCGATTGGTTCAACGTTACTGTAAAAAATCTCTAAAAATCTAATGAAACGTCGTGGGGCATACATGTACACAGGTATCGAATTACAGGTACCTATACACTCGAAACAGCGTCATTGAATGACGATAAGACAAGCAGATAAAGTACCGGTTAGAAATGGTCGAATTAACAAATGCTCGACACATGGAATTTTTTTCGATCTGATTACCATTGACGATCACCGTTTTCGATAATAATCGGCGAGGGCGAGGAAAAGAAGGCGTTTATCGGCTGCGCTCCGGCACTCATCGGGTGTAATAATCTGCGACGAATGGAAAAAAAGCTGACGCGATAATGGTCTCGAGTGTCTGATTCTTCTTAATAAAAATTCAATTACAACACCCCGATGAAATTGATCGATACAGATAAAATCGCGGGGAAGAGGATCGCGGACTCGGACCCGCGGAATCGTAGCGCGCGCGGCAAAAATTGCTCTCTGTCGAGCAAGCAAGCAAACGGAAAGCTCGATTCGATAATGCGCAGCGAAGACCCCATTTTGACAATCTACGCGGAACGACGGGGGCGACACACCTCTCGGTCAATTTGAAACGCCCAGAGGCCCGCGAAGTGCTCTAGTCTCTACCAAGATAGATGTTTGCTCCGATAGATAAGAGACAAGGCGAGATAACGACCGGCCTGCACTCGACTCGAGGTATCTTACATTTCCTAGCTGTGGTCTACGAAATTTCACAACGTGTTCCGCGCGGAGTAATGGCGGAGCCACTTGACGAGACGTCACGCAGAAGACCGGTCGTCTCTTTAATCGAGTCGATCAGGAAACAAAGAAGTCACTGTCGTGTCGGTGGGCACGGATCCCCGAAAAGAAAGGGTTGCATGCTATTTTCAGAGAGGAGCAGCGAGGAAGGGACGACACAAAAGGGGGGAAGAGAGGTGAATCGCGTTGAAGATTAAGCTGACGCGCTCGCGAGGTACCAAGACAAACGTCGACGAGAAGAAACAAACAATAATCAGAAGGTAGAGAGACGAAGGCTCCGGTGTATGGAAAAGAGAACAAAAAAAGGGAAATACGGATCGGACCCGGGGAGGGATGTGGAGGGGAGGGGATGGAGGACGAGAAGGGAGGTTGCGTGGCGTATGTGCGTAAGCGTTTCAGCGGAGAGCGAACGCGTCACGTTCGTGTGTGTACGTAGGAGGGGCGATGCCGAGGACGTTGGAGGGGTAACCGGGCTGCTTGGTGGGGATGGATGAAGAGAGGTGCGTCGACGATACCGAATCGGCGACTGGTTCGGGCACCGGTGCTCTGGACGAAACGAGAAGGCAGCGGTGTGAGAGATCACGGCCGCGCGATGCAACAGAGAGACGGGGTTACATGTTGGCTGGTAGGGGTGCGATAGGGGTCGAATTCGGGGGGATGGAGAATACATGCGTGAGAGATCGCTGAAGAGAGAAAGAGAGAGGGAACGAAAACTGGTGAACGGTGGGGATAGAGGAGAAAGGACGAGGAGGATACCGTAGGGGGTTGAAGGGAGCGCGCGGATGTGAGAAATCGCAGCGGAGGAAGGGAGACCATTCGGGCGTCGAACGAAGATAGCGAGAAGCAGAGTGGGAGAGCGGAAAAGAGAAGGAGCGGATGGAGGGGAGTAAGAGCAAGCGAGCCAGGGAGAGGCGCAGTCAGACAGTCAGGCAGGCCGCCCGGCAAGCAAGGAAGGCAGGCAGGCAGGATAGCAGGCAGCCAGTGCACCAGCCAAGACCACTAGATCCGCTCGGCTTACCGACTTAGAGACTTAAGCCGGCAGGCAGTCCGAAAGGCTCAACCGGCTAAGCCTGGCGGACCCACCTACTACCGACGTGCGGCCACTACACGTTCCATCTACTACGAAAACCGACTATACTACCGCGACCTGCAGCACACCGCTCGCGCTTTCTTACGTTTCCTCCGTCTGTCCCTCTTTCTCTTTCTCTGTTTGCCGTTGTGTCGCCGATCCGACGTTCCTTAACGCGTGCCCGCGAAGGTAAGAACGCGTCCACGGTCCTCGACGACGTCCACCATCGACGTTTCTCCACCGGTGATCGTGATGTTGCGCGGCACTACTCGTGACTTTTGACGGAGGGATATATATTGTATTACCCGCTCTCACTGTGTGGCTGTATGGTGCAACCCCTTTGCGTGGATAAGTAGTCCTCCTGCCGGTATCGTTGGTGAACGATCGCGTCCCAGTGACCAATATACAACATCCCGGAAGTGCTACACTGTCGTCTCTCGTGCCGAATTCGTTGGTGATCTATAGAGGATTAATCGAACAAGTGCCGGGTATCAGGATATCGTGTGAAAAAACGCATTGGCCGAGTTTTGAATAACGTCGTTGTTTTCCTGTGGGACGGTGGATCGCTACAACTACGCTCTGTCCGGTACGTCGGAGATTCCGTTTGGGGAACGAATGCTCTGTGATTATTGACATTGGCAAAGAAAAAAGAGTGGTACGCTGAAAATTAATTAAAAAAAAAAAAATCGCTGTGCCTAGGCCCGGTAGTGCGAGAGCAGCCGTTTTAACCTACTTTCCGTTGTGGGTGTTTCTAAGTCTCCCACTATTCCTCGTTGCGTCCCGTTGATCCTTACGTAACAAGAAGAGCGTCGTCGGCCCTGGTCGATCTCGCGGTTATCTGATTTCGTTAGTCGGCCGCGTATCTAAGTGCTGGAGCACACGTGTGTTCTGCCGGGTCCTTCGACGGGACAGCCGGGAGATCAGGGTAAATAGGGATCTGTGGTGGGGCTCCGTTCGAGACCGCGATCCATGGAAACAATCCCCGCAGTCCACGGACGAATCCTTAACGCGTACGGGTCCAAGAGTCACAGGAAGTCGTCGTTCGCGAAGCGCAGATTGACGCGCAGCGACGGTGGACGTCGAGTCGCCGGGCTCTCCTTCTGACGGGTTGTTGCTCGGTCCGTTAGCACTGATGTCAACTGAACAACCGCATAGGCAACCTGCTGGAAAGAACGGACAGCAGCAGCAGCGGACAACGGAGCAACAGTCTTCAGCGTCGCCGGCGAGACACGCTCGCTGCGTGGAGGTTTGTTGAACGCCGTGGATCGTTCCTATCGATGTAACCCGGGAGCGTCGTTCGTTGCTACCGACGGCCGTCGCCCAGTGTAGCCGTCGAAGGAAACACAACAGGGAAGAGAACAACACCTTTCGGGACAACTCTTCGGCGCGAATGCGATCCTGAAGACGCTCAACCCATCCTCCCATTGCAGGCAGCCGCGTAATCCGTTCGATTTCGAGCGGTACCTAGGACTCAACGAAGGCCTGTGGCTTTTGATCCTGCGTCGCGTTGCACAGATCAGTCAACACGACGTTAACCTTCTATAGCATGGAGCGGGGAGGCGGGGGCGGGGGGAGCCTCGAATTCGCCGGGGGTGGAGTCGGCGGCGGGAACGCGGATTTGTGCCTTCAGGATCTCGTTACGGGATCGACGACCGGTCTATCGGTACAGCATCATCAGCACGCGTCCGCCACATCCGCCATGGCCGGGCTTCACGGTGATCATTTTCAAGGGACGATGCACCATCCTGATCTGCACGGGAACTCGCACCACGACACCTCGATGGTGCACAACTCCATTCATCAGTTGCACGAACCGTTGGAAAAACTGAAACGTGGTGAGTCGGTCACAATACCAAAGGATATGCTTTACTCCTGTGTGTATGTACACGGTGCGCCCAAATCACTGACCACGAACGTACTCGAACCGAGTCCGCGAAACTACCCTTTTGTACACTCCGCGACAGAAAGATGGCACACCACGAAAATTCAATGTTTTCATCATTTGGACATAATAGATCTAGTCTTTTTTGGTACTTATACATTTTTATTGAAAAATAAACTACATTACAAACAATAAAATTAAAGAAAATGTCCGTTTGTTTATGGAAACAAAAAATTGGTACGACAAAATGATGGCACATATACAAAAAAATACGTGATTTACGTACATAAAATATACAACATTATGTTTAATATTTTGTGTGGCCTCCCTTATTTGCTAGAACAGCCAACATACGTTTCGGAAGTGACTTAAAAAGTTTTTTAATATATTTTGGCCGTATTTTTGTCCATTTTTGTTCTATGCACGTTTTTAAATGTGCAAGGCTTTGGAATTGTCTTCCGCCTTCATAAACATGCCTTGCCAGTTGTGCCCAACAATTTTCAATTATGTTGAGATCTGGCGATCTCGCTGGCCACGTTAAGACACTAATTTTGTTTTGCTCAAAGTACTGCTTAACGCATTTCGCAGTATGCACACTTGCATTATCCTGCTGAAATATACAATTTTCCCCGGAAATTGTCTGTCCGAATTTAGTTAATTGTTCGTCTATCAAATCTATATAAATTTTGCTATTCATAGTTTTGTTTATAAATTTTACTTCGGTCACTCCTCGATACCCAATTCCGGCCCAAAGCATTACTCCTCCGCCACCCATGTGTCTGCGGCTTAATATCCTTTCTTCTTTCCGCAAGTCGTGAAAATATTGTGCGAAACCATCCGGCCCATCTAGATTAAACCTTTTTTCATCACTAAAAATAACACGACGCCACTTTTTTCTCCAATGTATATGCTCTTGAGCAAATTTCAAACGCTCTGATTTATGCTGAGCGGTTAAAGGTGGTTTTTTTTTCAATTTCATTCGAACTAAGTGCGGACATTCTTTTATTATCCTTTGCACATTGCGTATATTTGTGTGTACGCCAGCTGCTTTAGCAATTTGTCGTGATGTTCCCGAAGAATTCGAAGCTTCTTTTAAAATTGTACGTTTTCCGCGATTGCTTACTGCTTTCGGTCGACCGGAACTCTTTTTAGTACCGTATGTTTTGGGATTTTTTAATAAATTATACCCCACTTTTCTGCTCCGATGTATAATACGTGCAATTTTCGAAACTGAGTAATTCTCTTTACGCAATGTCAAAATTGTTTTTATTTCAGCATCGGATAAAGATTTTCCACTAACCATAGTGTAGTTTCAATAGAGGATAATAAGAAACACACGCAATATTTAATGCACAGTAACACAGTATACGATATAAACAGTCTGACGGTCTAGTGTCAACTGCAGAGAAAGAATTTTAAGACTGTGCCATCATTTTGTCGCTTCGGTGACCCCCGATGTTTACATTTAGACTAGAATCTGTAACCTGCGCTTAAATCCGCCGGTGTATGTAGCCTCGAAGCTCCACCGAAATACATACACGGAGAGAAACATATCAAATTTTATCACAGTTTTCAGGAATAGCAATATTTACGGGTGTGCCATCTTTTTGTCGCGGAGTGTATAACACGGTACAGAAATTGCGAATACACTCCTGATAAAGCGATCAGCTTTCTCAACACGGTTTCCGCATTCGCGTACTTGGATTCGAACAACCCTCTGCACTCACCCGAATTACTTCTAACTTAACACGGTTCCGATAGAATACGGAATACATTAACCAGTTAACCGTGGAATATTTAATTTTACAAAATCCCTCGCGGCACGGAATTAAAATCAAACAACGACGAAGATACACGCCGAACGCAGGCCAAATGCCGCTATCATAAATTTGACGAAAAAAGTCCAGCAAAGTGAGAAAGAATTAGATTTCTATTCGATAAGAAACTAACAATACACGTCATTTTGTGATTATAATGATGAGGAATTCTTCATCGTTCAGAATTTGATAGAAGAAAAAGGTAGTTTGTAGTTATTGTATGCCTATGTTTTCTCCAAAGGATATATTGGGTTGGCAACTAAGTAATTGCCGATTTCAGTTATAGATGAAACTATAACTTGACTCAGTTTTTGGCCGAAAAGGATCAGACTTTCTACGAGCGTGGAATTTTCAAGTTGTCAGAAAGATGGCAAAAGGTCATCGAACAAAATGGAAAATACATCATAGATTAAAGTTCATTCCAAGTAAAAAAAAACTCTTTTATTTCATTGAACAAAAATCGGCAATTACTTAGTTGCCAACCCAATATATCAACTACAACAAAATAGAATTTTAGTTCGATTAAAAGGAAATTAACGACATACATATTTATTAGACTCTCGTCAGAATCTTCGTCACGAGTCTGACTCGATATTGTAGGACAAGGGATTAACTGGTTAATCGTGTTATAAGAGGGTTGAGAGTGTATAGGTATTGACGTATTTAGCGATTTTCGGAATTCTCGATTACGTGTTCTCCATGAACATTTTGTCCTGTTCTTAACGTTGGGATCATTTTAACTATACCGAATGTTCATGACTAGACATCGGATTTTATGCATTTATTACAAAAATGAGTAGGTGTAATTTAAAACAGTAAGAACGTTAGAAAAATTTAGAAATACTGTTATATTATTTTCAACCTATTAAACATATCAGGGAAGAAAATAAATTTCTATTTCGTCCCAGTTTGTTGCAATTTAGGTAGAAAATTTTTATTTTGCATAAAGATCCGCTGTCTATTCATGACGTTTAGCCGGTGACAGATCAACACCTTTACAGACCCTAAACACTTCGGAACACCATACCTTCAACACTTTTTAAGACACCGAGCGTTTCTAATAAAAGTTAGTCTGTTTTCGATATCATTATTATGCAAAAGATTTGATAATTTCGAGAATTTCTGTGGTTCCCCCTTTTTCCTCGATGCCCTAAGCACGTGCTTATTTTGCTTATTGGTTAATTAAAGGTTACTTCAGGTTTCTTATTTAATAATTACTGGTATTGTAAAGCCGCTTCCAAGAGGAACGACTGAAAACTCAACTAGATTGAAACTTCTCATTTTCATGCGACAACGTATACACCAGTAACTGTCAGTGTTCGGTACGTTCAGTGTCAAAAAATAGTTGGCAAAGCGAAATTATAAACATAGATTAAAACACAAAGAACGCGAGAGCAGGGTTGGCTACGGCATAGAATCTACTTGTTAGAACTAATTTCAACTCTGTTGTTTTGGCGCACTCTGTACATACAACGTATGTACGACGACTTCGTTGATTCCCACACGTTTAACCCCACGTGCAACTTTTTACGCTATCCCGTGAAGTTGGACAGCCGAGATCGAGAAGTAAATTCTGTCGTGCAGCATTTTAAGAAATGTTTTCATTCGAATGCCGGTGTACACGACTCGTGAATCAATTTTATACCGATAGGAAGCAAAGCACGTGAACAATTAAGTGCCCAAGTTGTCGATGGGGCTGATGTGTTAAATACGTATCGAATATTTGAATTTGTTTAGCTTCTGGGTATTTTGACAGATTTGGGGAACGTAGACACTGCTTTTCTTTGTTTTTCATACTGCTCCTCCGGCATCGTAAAGCCCAGTGTGAGCAAATTTTTATTTCGAAACGAAGCCTACACGGTGTACGTCATTTGCACAGAAGAATATGTATAGTGTGTACAATCTCGGCAGAAAATAGTTTACCAGTCCAAAAACTAGAAAAGTGTTTATGACTGATCATAATTCAAGCTAACAGGAGAACGTGTCAGATTATTTCTCACTTTTGCGAGTCACGCTTCGTTTAAGACGATGTCAACGTTAACTCAACAATTTCGAAACCTGTTCGCGTAAAGTATTCAAAGTTCGTTTCTGTAATCCGATAATTACACTTTTCACGGTTTGTTTAACTGTCGGAGAAGATCTAACGTTTTCACGTATTGCTAGCTGGTATTGTTCGATCGGATAGTAATGCGCAACAAAGTTTTTTCCGAGGAATTATATTAATTATATTAACCAGTTAGCTGCTACGACCTCTTTGAAAAATGTGTACCTAAATTGTGTCGCAAGAATTAATCGATGACAAGCATACTCGTCAACCACAGAGTATGCGTGGTTGTTATAATATGGAATTAAGTTGTAGAATGATCTTAGGAATCATCCCTGTGAAGAAAGTAGAACATTTTTGCAACACCCTGTATATGAACCCGTAACAGGTTCAAAAGAAAACTAATACATTTACAAAACAAAAATTCATACTATATGCAGTTTTTTACAGTAATTATTTATATACTTTTATGTGTTCCTTTTATTTCGTCTTGGTCTTTAAATATTTCAAACATCTTGAAGTTTACGAATATATTTCAGTTTTTACAAAAATTGCAATTTAAATGGCAAATTGTGATTATTAGACAGCGGATGTTTATGCATTTATGGTTTATGGAAATGTTCAAAAAATGCTATAACATAGAATTCTAGAGAATTTAACACGATTTTTATTTGCTTTGGATCTACAAAGGTTGTTCCCATTAAAAATAGGATTTTATTTCGTTCCACTTTCTTGAAATTTTTTTATCAAAATTGGAAACTGCATAAACAACCGCAGTCTAGTAATTACTTTTCACGCATGACGAGTATGCTCGTCATAACACAAAATATTGTCATTTCTTCGTGACTAGTGTACTCGTCGAAAACAGCTAACCGGTTAACACTAGATTGCCTAAGCAAGTCATTTTGACTGCTTTTGAATTTCATTTTTTTTATTGCTAATACTTATTAATAACTTGTTATATGACTGTAAGTGATATAAAATATATTCAAAATTACTGTTAAACAAATTTCTTTGCGCATTAGTTATTTTCTCACAAGGCAGTCATTTTGACTGCTCTCAGGCAATACAGGTATATACTAAGCATTTTTATAAACCATAAAACTATAATGTTTAGAACCGTTACACCAAATGACTTATAAATTTTTCAGAACTTATTTCTCAAGTGTACTTTTTGTGGCCACGTTAATCTTTCTACCGCTCCCGATGCAGCAACTGTTCGTTGAAATTAATTCGCCAAAAACCGAGTAACTAAACTTCGATACTCTCTGGGTCAAACTGGACCCGGACTCTGCCGTCGGAGAGTTGCAGCGATTGTACGAAGGGTCTACTCGATTCACCAAACAGTCCGCGCGTTCCGTGTCAACGCGATTCCGCGATTCTATTATTCACGGAACGAGTCCGAAATATTGTTACCGTCGCGTCGTATCTGTGCTGGAATAACACGATGGGCGCGGTGCTTATCAACGCTATTCGTACTAATGTTTTATCTGTACTCGGCCGACACCTGACAAGAACCGACGTAGGTACAATGTTACTTTATCGCACGAAAATGTTCGGTGATACTGCAACGAGACTGTCATACACGAACCACGCCGAGGCTGGAATCAAAGAAACACGCGACCAAACGTTCGGGTCCGCGTATCGCAGAACGGTTTACCGGAAAAATTACAAAAAAAAAAAAAAACACCGGATCCGTATTCGGAAATCACGAAAGTTCAACTACTCGAAGCTAATCTATCGGACTAACACGATCGATGAGGAGATAAAGCGACTCAAACAATTGATCAAATGTTCGAACAAAAAGAAAACAAGCCACAGTACACCTTTTGTAGAATCTTGCTCAAGACTGTTGATATACAGGGTGACCCCACTTTTGTGCCAGAAAATTTGGAAGGTGTTAGAGGAGGTCATTCTAAACATGGTTTACTTTTTTGTGTTTTTCCAATTTCGGCCCCTTTTCGGGTTACAACGAAAAAACCCGAGTTTTTTTTTAGTGCAATATTTTTTTAAAATATCTCGGCAATGTATTAACATCTGTCGATGATTCTTTTTTTGATTTATTTGTTTCAATGTGGACTACAAACCAATATGCGTTTGAAGCTTTCCTCATGTGTGCGTAGAATTTCACGTCAGTACATATTTTCTTTGGTTAGTTTCGTTGTGTTTTCTGAGCAACTAAAAGTGAATTTTTCGATGTTTATAATGTGTGATTTTCCTGAACAAAGAAGTTGCATTAAAACCAAATTGGCTTTACTTTTTGATCACAGTAGTACTTTGTTTTTTTTTTGGTTTTGACACATCAAGATGAAAATCGGGATAATCAAAGATCCAGTGTTGCTGCACTGCTTACGAGTTAGCTCTCAGGAAGTTATAAATCCAACTCAAATTGTTTATAATTTTCATTTGTTCGTTTCATTTCGTCTTGACCTCTAAACATTTTAAACATATTAAAATTCTACGAATATAATTTAGTTTTCGCCAGAATTACAATTTAAATATCAAATTGTAACAACATTTTACGCATGACGGATATAGTCGTCATGACACAAAATTCTGCCACATCTCCGTGACGTATATAGTCGTCAAACACACTTAACTGGTTATGTTAATTCTGTATTATATGAACTGGGAAAACTATGTAAGTATTATAATAAAATATTTTGTTACATACATATCTTATTAACCAGTTAACTGTGGCGATCTCTTTGCAAAGCCCCCCCCCCCAGTGTGTGTCACGATAATCAAGCGATGACGGGTATAGTCGTCGTATTAATAGTTATAAATCCAACTCAAATTATTTATAATTTTCATTTGGTCTTGACCTCTAAACATTTTAAACATATTAAAATTCTACGAATATAATTTAGTTTTCACCAGAATTAAAATTTTACGCATGACGAGTATACTCGTCAATACACAAAATCGTGCCACTTCTCCATGACGAGTATACTCGTCAATCACAGTTAACTGGTTAACATGTGTTCAATTGAAGAAAAATTTACACTGGGAACATTTGATCAATTGTTTTGAGTCGCTGTATCAAGATAATTCTCGAATTTGGATTGCTTTGGATTTTGTATTAGCGTTGTCGCCTCGCAGTTTCGCTCCAATCTTTGTCGGATCTTTCGAGCTCGCGGGATTTCCGTGTGCGCGCGAAGAATCGATGGTAACGTTTAGAAACAAAGCGGGACGAACGCGCGATTTCGCACGACGGGCGCCGCGTCGCGTCGCGCAAATTTGCTGCGTCAAACGATACGAGATTTTGTGGAATGATGCGCGATAACGAAAAACGGCGCGACGCAGTGCACGATTCCCGAAGTAGAAGCTCCGCGAGTATTTGTCGGTCGAACGGACGGAATCGATAACATCGCGAATAACGAAATCACACGAATTGACAAGCTCCGTACAAGTGATTATCGCGATACCCGACGAAGGAGAAAGCAACGGTTCCCGGCGTCTCCTTTCAATCGACACACGGATAACAGCAATTATGCTCGTGACATCTGTAAACCTTGTTAACACTAGAAAGACGGGAGCTTAGTATATACCTATATTGCCTGAAAGCAGTCAAAATGACTGCATTGTGAAAAAATAACTAATGCGCAAAGAAATTTGTTTAACAGTAATTTTGAATATATTTTATATCACTTACAGTCATATAACAAGTTATTAATAAGTATTAGCAATAAAAAAAATGTATTTCAGTTCGAAAAAAAATAATTTAAAGCAGTCAAAATGACTTGCTTAGGCATTGTAGTGTTAATGATTCTTGGTTTTGCTAAACTTCCTTCTAAAAGTGACCGATGACTACTATCTAAACATGTCTAGATCTGTTCGCGGATACGATCGAAATATTCTCTAGATATTCTTGATTTTATTCGTTATTGTTGTTGTTACGATGAATGCTGAGCGACAACTTACATGTGAAGATGGTATGTAAAGATACAGCTTTGAGCGACTTTATCTCCTGATTTACTCCCACTCTTCGTATCAGCGTGTTGGATATGGTTATTGGCGACATGAGTTGGATATTTTAATCCGTTCGAACGAATCTGAAAAGCTGAAGATTAATACGCGAGATTAGAATCGTACGGTTGAAAATTGTAGGATGAATTAAATAGAAAAGTTAGAGCAGGATTGGCAAAATTTAGAAAATAACTTACAATCGACAGCAAAAGGGAGAAAGATTTAATAAAAATTTGCCACCTCTATGATAACAGACCATACAACTAACAATATTCAGGTTATTGTAGAATCGACAGTGTATTTGTCTTGGAAATTTATATATAAAGTTGTGCACGAAAATGAAGAGGAACGCATAATTCTAATGAAGAAATAAGAAGACTTACTCACTTACAATAATTAGTAATAAATAGACTGCAAATCTTAATGCACAATAAAAATTGTCTGCTTCAACCAAAAGAAAGGGGAGTTTAATAAGGATGTGTTCCTTCTTATAATAGTTTTGATTTTAAATGTGAAAATATTGTTAAACCTTTTTTATACCATTTGCAATTCATTATTTAAAACATTTATTTTCCTGCTGAATTATATTCAAATATTTTCGAAAATATTATTAGCAAAAGTATTTTAATTAGGAAGTGAATTTTGTTTAACAACAAGTTTTTGGCTGCTTAATCTAGTGTTATGAACAAATTGCAGGAATTTATGTTAATGATTTGGTTTGGACGATTGTAAGATTAATATTTTGCGAACCGATTGGAATCAGACTTGACATTCAATTAAAGAGATAAGCTTCTGCGTGGTTCCATTGCAATATGTGTGCATTGTTCCTACAGTATATTTCTAAGATGAGAAGATTACAACGAAGATTTATCATGTTTTAAAAACAAAAATGTCACTGCAAACTTACTGAACAGTCTACAAAATTATTGCCACAACGACCAAGAACAGATTTACTAATGTACGGTTATTGAAATATTTAGATTTTTATTCGAAGAAATAAATTGATATGGATAGAAAAGTGAACTACTAAAACCATCACTACCCTATCTATACCGATGATTATTTATTGGTGTAATCATTTGAAGATTTAGATAATCCTTTATTATTTTACTACGTTCTTGACCCTGCAAGGTAAAAACAATTTTCCAATTCGGTAAAAGGTTCATACGCTTCCCTGCTAAAAATTCATTCATTTTCTGTTTCGTTTACTGAATTCATCTATTTTCAGTACGCGTATAACTAACGCAGATCTACAAAACGCATATTTTAAATTTTCATTACAGGCTCAAATAAAAAAGTTTTGGAAAATGCCTTTTTTATTTGCTCTTATAATTCCGAGCTTGAAGTGAAATTTTTTAAAAATCATGTTTGCACGTCATTTGGTAAGCCAATTCTTCTAATTGCACAAAGAAGTCAGGTCGTTTGGTACAATTTAAAAAAGTTATACTGTTTTAAAGGGCGTTCGAACACTTTCGTGAGCCAGTGTATAATTATCTGTAGTTGAGTACGTTGACGTTATAATGAATATACGATATATTTTATATGGGTAACGTTGATGACTTACCGAATAAAGCTTATTAATCAAAGTCTTCTTCTGTTAGTAGTTACACTACCGCTCAAAAGTATCCGGACAATTGCGAAATATCGTTATTAGCATTGCATCAAAGTTATTTCAATGCCTAAAATAGTGACTAAAATCGATTTTTATTAGTTTCTTCTGAAATATCTGACGTTCTAAATTAAAAATTACGTATATACAGGGTGAGTCACCTAAAGTTTGCACCTCAAATATCTTTGTTGTTTGTAAAGATACGTACAGTATGGTAAGGACCAAGTTGAATGGAAATTTTGTTTTTATGTCATTTTTTTTAGAGATATCAAGGTCACCTCAACTTTTTTTTAAATGGAACCATTCTTTTTTAAATACCTACAATGATAGTCCCTTTCATTAGGAATTCAGTGACAATAATTACTCCAAGGTCATTCAAAATTTTTTCATAGCATCGTGTCAGCCCCATTATATCATTCAACTTTGTCCTTGCCATATTTTACGTATCTTTAGAAACAACAAAGATATTTGAGTTTATAAGTGTCCGGATACTTTTGAGCGGTAGTGTAGTGACTCCAACTAATATTCGTACACTCTTAAAAATCGCATAACTTTGTCAATATTGGACTATACTACCTAAATTCTTTTTAGAAGTTAGAACAATTAGATCGTTAAACACAGAGTAAGTGGTGCTGTTGAAATATTGGGTCAAAAAGACGACTTTATTTTAGAAAATGAAATGAAATGATTTTTCGATTTTTATAATGTGTGATTTTCCTGAACAAAGAAGTTGCATTAAAACCAAATTGGCTTTACTTTTTGATCATAATAGTACTTTGTTTTTTTGGTTTTGCTGCACTGCTTACGAGTTAGCTCTCAGGAAGTTATAAATCCAACTCAAATTATTTATAATTTTCATTTGTGTGTTTCATTTCGTCTTGACCTCTAAACATTTTAAACATATTAAAATTTACGAATATAATTTATTTTTCGCCAGAATTACAATTTAAATATCAAATTGTAACAAAATTTTACGCATGACGGATATAGTCGTCATGACACAAAATTCTGCCACATCTCCATGACGGATATAGTCGTCAAACACACTTAACTGGTTAATCAAACATTATCCCGCGTTATGTAACGCTCCAATTGTTCTAACTTCTCCAAAAAATTCAAGTAGTATAGTCCAACATTGACAAAGTTATGCGATTTTTAAGAGTGTACGAATATTAGTTGGAGTCACTGTATGTGAAAACGGTCACTAACGGGTGCTCGGTCACTTATCGGTACGCTGCACAGTGGGCAAAAACGGCCTTTTTCGATTCAAAATCAAAGAACTTTCGATAGGAATGAGGTAGAGCGATGAAATTTCTTTTAAATGAAAGCTGAAACTTTGTAGAATATAGGAAAAATAGGGAGATTACGGTATGAACGTTTTTTAACCTTAAGAAAATTCGTTAAAGTTGTACAATTTCAAGAAAATTTTGTTTTTGCCGCTAATACGCGCGGAAATTTTTTTTTAACATGCTATATATATCGTTCCCCATAGATTTTTTCACGCTGATTTCAAATCTGTTTTCGAAATTTGTCTACGACCTCTGGTTTTTGAAAAAAATAGATTTTTGTGACACAAATTAATGAAATTTTTTCGTTAAAATGACTTGATAACACACTAGTTTGAAAGTATATCGTATTCTCATATATAAAACGCAATAAAAATAATAATAATGAAGTATTTTAACGTTTTGAGTTACTTACGAAACATGAAGCACTTCGCATCTCGTCATCACTTGACGTATCGCTGTCATTACTACTGGCACTTTCTTGAAATTGTGCAACTTTAACGAATTTTCTCAAGGTTAAAAAACGTTAGTACCGTAATCTCCGTATTTTTCCCATATTCTACAAAGTTTCAGCTTTAATTTAAAAAAAATTTCATCGCTCTACCTCGTTCCTATCGAAAGTTCTTTGATTTTGAATCGAAAAAGGCCGTTTATGCCCACTGTGCGCTGATCCTGCATTGAATTTGTTTCGACCAAAGCGATAGACCCCTAAAATCGGCAGTCATCGTTGTTATCGAGCCAGCAGCCAAGGAACAGACTATTCTCGTTTCTCTACAACAGTGGTCTACAACAGAGAATCGAGTAGGGTTCCGTTGGTGCTTATCGTCGCTCGACTCTAGGCGTTTCGAGGCGCAAGCCGGCCGAATGTTTCATTTGAAAGTGAAATAGCCCGGGGCGAACGAGTCGATGTGTCGAGCCGTAGATAAAGAGCCGAGGCAGCGGGTGCGTGAACAAACATTCGAGCGAAATTTTCTGGTATCAGTCCAGGGCCTGTTCCAACGCCAGGGAAAAAAAAAATAAATGAGAGAGTGGACGGGGTGTTGTTCATCGTCGCGCGGCGCCGCAGCGGAAGAATTTCAAGCTGCTCGTTACGCTCGCGGGCAAGTCGAGGACGGAAGACAATCTCTCAGTGGCGGCGCCACCACCTGTTTTGTGATTCATTAACTCACCGGCTTATCGGGATAAGGCAGACTTATCCGGGGCTCGAACCCGACACTGCGGCTAAACCCGATCTTATTCCAATGGCATCCCACCTATCCCCGTTTCAGTTTCAGTCCCGGTGCTCCCACCTCTAGACCGCAGGTACCCGAGAGGCTCATCTCTTTACGAAATCGCGGACTTTTCTCTGCTGCCACGCGTTCAGCCGAATCATACAACCCCTGCTCTCGGGAACCGATCCGATTAATTCGAGACCCTTCGCACACGCGCTGCCGCACCGCGCCGCGTTGATTAGTTGAGTGAATCGAGGATTTCCGATGATTCAGATCATCGGCTGTGCCTCGGTTCCTATAACCCCGCCGGCAGGATGATAAACCGTTTTATAGTTTCTCCGCGATCGCGTCTTCTTCGCTGGCCAATTCGATTACCATTTTTACGCATTAACCCTTAGCACTCGAGTGGTGACTCTGAAGCACCACTGGAAATTGTTGTGGTATTATTTTAACGAAATTATAAAAAATATTACAAAATATTTGTCACATTATAAAATTTGTATTTAATAGATTACTAAACATTTAAATATTATACGTAGAAATCGGATCAGTTTCGTATGAATAAAATGAAAATACTCTAAGATGGAAGAAAAATTTAGTTCTAGAATTAAAACAGCGCCGAGTGCAAAGGGTTAACCCCCACCAGTGCTGAGCCACGAGCACAGCGTTCGAACTCTTACGGCAGTCGCCGGAAAATTATTAACAAGTTAACTGCCGAGTTTAATTTGAAATATCCCTCAAGGCGCGGAATTAAAATCAAGCTACGACGCAAATACACGTCCCGAACACAGGCCGAATTCTGCTGTTATAAATTTTACGGAAAAAAGTAAAGCAAAATGAGAAAGATTTACATTTTTATTCGGTAAGAAATTAACAATTCATTAACGTTAACCGCACCGTGAAAGAGTTTCGGATTGACGTGTATACACGTCGAATGCAGTTTTAACACTAGAACCACCGGATGAGTCAAAATGACTTGCTCTTAATTTTTTTTTTTTTAAATATTGAAATTATGAACGTGTTTCCGTGAGAAATTTTTTTAATAAACTTCTCTGTTCGAGTAGATATTTAAACAAAACTGACACGAAATCTAAAGAAATGCAATTTTGTTGTTATTATAATAACTTCTAAACTAATCCGTATCCGACCCAAGACCCCCAATACTTCTTTTTAAAGAGATCATTAAAGTGAGAAAATTTAAGTGATCTTTATTTTTTTTATCCCAGAAACATCATTTCGCTAATTTTTTTATTACCCACCGAATGTTTTATCCATATCAAAACGAATCCTGTTATTTGTACAAAATAACGCGTACCAGTCATTTTAAATGGTACAAGATGTCGAATGCAATGTAATTGATTTATATATTTATTCATACTGACGAATAAAGTATTGTATAATTGGTAATTAATATGAACTCTCTAGGAACGAAGTCTGCGCATTTTATGACTCTACGGAGTATCTTGAAATTTATCCTACAAGATCAGATTGTTAGGTAGGATTATGAAAAATGTGAAACAGTCTAAGACCCCAACAAATTATGGTAACATTTGTAATTTGGTACGAGGCTGGCCGTACAAAAAGAATCACAAGTTCGTTCTCGAAAATGGACGAGAACTATCATAGGAGGATGTGTCGTGCAACTATTTCCGAGCGTGCTCGGGGGTTAACAAGATTTCGTTCTTGTGGATCAGTGACCGAACGTTTATCCTACGTCTAAATCCGACTGTGATTTTCTCGTGGTCAAATCGGGAGAAAGGAACCCTTCGGAAGAATCTGTTATCCCTTTCGGTCAATGCGAATATCCCAATATTTTGTCAACAGGCTGGCATACGGCGTCTACCGGCTTTCCGATCGAGCCCCCCGGTAGTCATTAACTACCCCTTTATTATGGCGATGCCTCTGTGATCGAGTCTGGCAGATGCGCCAAAGTCAACCCTTGTTGCCTTCCTCTAATGGTGTTGACAAATTGCTCGGCTAGCCGCTAGGTCTCCCCAGGGAGAAGCCACGCTGAAACTCTTCTCGCCGCAGACGCTTTGGCATTTCGACGTTCGATCTTTCAGATCAATGCGCTGCTGAAATAAGATGGTCCACCCTTTGGATTAGAATAGTTCGTTCAGGGGCAAAAGTCGAATTTCGAATATTTACTACGACCGACTCGTTCCCTCTAAAATTTCTTCTTCTCGATTAAAATCTACAAACGTGCTACCACTGAAAATTCGATTTTATTTTCTCCACCCTTTGGATTAGAGTAGTTCCTTCAGGGGCAAAAGTCGAATTTCGAATATTTACTACGACCGACACGTTCCCTCTAAAATTTCTTCTTTTCGATTAAAATCTACAAAGGTCGCTACCACTGAAAATTCGATTTTATTTGCTCCACCCTTTGGATTAGAGTAGTTCCTTCAGGGGCAAAAGTCGAATTTCGAATATTTACTACGACCGACACGTTCCCTCTAAAATTTCTTCTTTTCGATTAAAATCTACAAAGGTCGCTACCACTGAAAATTCGATTTTATTTGGTCCACCCTTTGGATTAGAGTAGTTCGTTCAGAGGCAAAAGTCGAATTTCGAATATTTACTACGACCGACTCGTTCCCTCTAAAATTTCTTCCTTTCGATTACAAAATATAGCATATCAACTCTTAGTACTCGAATGGTGACTGTAAGGCGTCACTAAAAATTGCTATATCATTATACGAAATATTTTTTATATTATTAACACTAGAACTACCGAGTAATAAATACAACTGATGAATACTGCTTTGTAATAATGATAAGACTACATCTATTCAAACCTAATACCATTTTCATTCTAACATGTGCTTCAATGAAAAGGTTCATTCAAATAATTCTGATGAAAACATTTTTATAATTTCAGTAATTGTGAAAGAAAAAATTAGGAACCAGTCATTTTGACTGGTTCGGTAGTTCTAGTGTTAAAGTTTACATTTAATAAATTCAATATTACACACTTCAGTATTGTACGAGAAGATATTGAACTATTGTATAACATGAACAAAAAATATACAGTCAGTCCCATAAGTATTTGTACCCTTATTGTTTGAAAAAAAAATTTGTTGAAATCAAATGATGCAGGTAAGATTTTGCAATAACCCTTTTGTTACGAATGAACACATATATGAACACTTTATTTGTACAAACTTTTAACAAAATTGGGTTATTGATAACAAAAATATATTCATTTTAATCTACATAGTACATAATAACAGTCCACAAAAGTATTCGTACCATGCTTGACAGAGTTGAGTTTATTTTGCTTATAAACATTGTTTCACGAATAATTTCAAGTTTATGCATCTGTTTATTCGTAACAAAAAACTTACGTGCAGAAACTTACATGTATCACTTGATATTAGGAAATTTCTCTTATATGCAACGAGGGTACGAATATTTATGAGACTGACTGTATGGAAGAGAAATATTCTAGGTTGGAAGAAATGTTTCGTTTTGGAGTTAAAATAGCTTCGAGTGCAAAGGGTTAAACAATAATTTCTGAAATATATTCCTAACTACAGATTTTTCTAATGTATGGATTAAAGAAGAAATGAATTGTTCTAATATTAGAAGAATTTAAAATCTCCATTTTTTGCAAGTGTTGCAAAATGTATGTTTTGTTTCTTACAGTTGACTCGGAGAATTTTTATTCTGTATAAAGATTCGATCATATAACATTTTCAAAAACCGACTCGATTCTTTGAAAATGTCTTCGTCTCGAACTCTCTGACTATTTCTTTATTAACACGTTGACTGCCATGTCACCCATATACAGGGTGGTCCACGCAATTGTTTCAAGTCATAACTCCGTTATTATTGCATTTACAAAAAAATGCCAAAGGAGAAAGATAAATGGTTCGAAGAGCACTACATCTGTAGGCCTTTAAATTTTTTTTAGATGCAGCAGTGCATGTGCAAGAATGAACAGAAGAATCGATTTGTGTAAAAAAATATACATTTCTATTTAAAGAAATGACGCAATTGTTAACTGCACATGCACTGCTGCATCTAAAAAATATTTAAAGGCCTGCAGATGTAGTGCTCTTTGAACCATTTATCTTTCTCCTTTGGCATTTTTTTGTAAATGCAATAATAACGGAGTTATGACTTGAAACAATTGCGTGGACCACCCTGTATATGGGTAACGGAATTATTTGTTCAGGCTTTAAAATGAATGTTTACGTTAATATATTCATTGCATCAAATTTGATAAGGATCTGTGAAATGCAAGAAAGTTGGAGAACCACACAATATCATACATTTAATTTTTTTCAATTTCTATTTTATTAAATAACGTACTTTGATTTCATGGAATTTTTCAGCTTTCTTGTTTGGCGATCGAAGTGTTAAATAAAGATAGAAACGAATAACTGCCATCGATGCCAGAAATCGCAGAATTGAACTACAAGTGTGCTCACACACACAGGTTCGAATTTATCTTTGATCTCCGAGAAATGGAACGACAAAGCATAATTTGTTCAGAATTATTCGAGACGTCCAGGAGCAATGTTGTAGCCGTTAGTCAGCTTTTCCGAGGCATAGTACGAATATTATTGAGTCGCCGAGTTATTAACTTTTTTATGTGGACTTACATTGAAAATTTAGGAAGAACGATTTGTAGATCTGTATCAATTATACATATTCTGAGAATTTCATCAAAATCGGTCGACGTTGCAATGAGTTGCAGATGTTAGAAAATTATTACACAAGGGCGAAATTGTCAAGGCCAAAATTGTGCGACTTTCGCCCTTAACTTTTCATCGTTAAACGTTTGACGCTCAGTGCAACGTTGACCGATTTAGATGAAATATTCAGGATATGTATAATCGATACGCAGATGTACAAAACGTACTTTTTAAATTTTTAGTGTAAGCCTGCATTGAAAAGTTGTAAAACACAACTTTCAGTACTTTCTCTGTAATTTCAACCAATTGCAATTTTAATCAAACATTTTTCTCACGTTATGTAACGCTCCAATTGTTCTAACTTCTCAAAAAAATTCAAGTAGTATAGTCCAACATTGACAAAGTTATGCGATTTTTAAGAGTGTACAAATATTAGTTGGAGTCACTGTATATAGTTATTAATATCCTTCGAATAGGCGTTTGATCTAGTACAACTTGGACGTCTACATTCTACATTAGCATACACCTTCCTAGTGTCAATAAGTCGAGAGACTAATATAACACATCATGATTCAATTCTGCTAATGTTCTGTTCTGTATTTGATCAGTTCATTTTTGTATATGTATAATCGATACACAGATGTACAAAACGTACTTTTTAAATTTTTAGTGTAAGCCCGCATTGAAAAGTTGTAAAACACAACTTTCAGTACTTTCTCTGTAATTTTGACCAATTGCAATTTTAACCAGTTAACTGGTTAATTGTAGCCGTTAGTCAGCTTTTCCGAGGCATAGTACGAATATTATTGAGTCGCCGAGGGTAGTTAAATCTCCCGATGAGCCGGGCTATCAAGTCGATTTTCCGGCTCGAATTTCTCGATCACCGAGGCAATCGTGGCGGTCTTCTAAGCGCGACAGGAACCAAGCCCGTAGGATCAACATAGAAATGAACTGATTTCCTTCCCATTATCTCAGCTGCCGCGGCAAGGTGGAAGCTCCCGACCCCAGGCCGCCTTGCTCAGGAACGAGGTTTGTGTACTCACAAGTGGGTTTCGATTGAAGTGGGCAGGGTTGCTGGTTGCTGGTGTGTCGGGGGTCGTTTCGTCCCCGGAAATTTCTGTGCGTGCCCAACGTGTGAGAACCGTGGAAACCGAACGAGCCCATGAGAAACCATCGCGAACCTCTGGTAGAATTCGAGACTGTAATTCTAGAAGCTCTTCTCAAAACATAGCACCTACCCAAAAACAACTAACGCAATTTACGTCTCAATAATGAACTGTCAAAAAATAAATTTCTCTGCTCTTTCTTTAACCCCTTGCCCTACAATAACGAACCGGACTCATCATGAAGATTCTGAATAGAGTCTAATAAATGTGAACGTTATTAATTTCCTTTAAATCGAAATAAAAATCTATGTTTTTTTTTAGTTGATATACAGGGTCATCCGTTTTTAAACGGCCAAACGTCAACCAGCTATAGAGGGCCCCGAATGGAACAACCCTAGTAGCACAAAAATATTAGATAGATATTTTTTTCAAATATTGGAAAAATATTTTTTAAGCCACATTTTTTCATATGAGAAAAATATTGGATCTGAATATTCTATACATGTACAAGAAATATAAATTGAATGTTTAAAAAATATAAGCTAAATATTCAGAGGATATAAACTAGATATTTAAAAAATATAAAGTAAATATTAAAAAAATGTGAATTCAATATTTGAAAAATATAAATTCAATATTTAAGAAACATTCAATAAAATATTCTGCGCACTGTTTGTTGAGGGAATATTTTCTGTATTATCTGTATTTGGAAAAAATATTCTATTTCTAATATTAAATAAAGATTTGTTTTATAATGAGAAAAAAATATTTTTTTCATAATATTAAATAAATATTATTTGTATATTAGGAAAAAATATTCTACTTCTAATATGAAATAAGGATTCATTTAATATTTAGAAAAAAATATTTTTCTCGTAACATGAAATAGATATTTCCTGAATATTTAAAAAGAAATACTTATTACCTAATATAAAATAAATATTCTATGTATATTTGAATATTAAAAAAGGATTGTATCTCTTTTTAATATTATATGAATGTGTATACAATATTTTCTGCTACTAGGGAACTTTCACCCCTAACACTTTTTTTGATTCGGCCTTGATTTTGTAGTTCATTGCAACGTTGACCGATTTCGATGAAATTTTCGGTACGTGTATAACTAACAGATATCTACAAAACGGATATTTTAAATTTTCATTACAGGCTCAAATAAAAAAGTTATGAAAAGTGCCATTTTTAATTTCTCATGTAATTCTTACCAATCGCAATTTTGTCAAAATCTTTTTAACACATCATTTGGAAAACCAATTCTTCTAACTCCTCAAAAAAGTCAGGTCGTTTGATTCACTTAAAAAAAAAGTTATACCGATTTAAAGGGCGTTCGAATACTTTCGTTACTCACTGTATATATATAAAGGAAATATTCTAGGTCGAAAGAAATATTTTGTTTTCAAGTTAAAATAGGTTCGAGTGCAAAGGATTAATTGCATTCACCGTCAGAGGGACCGATTTAATTCACACATCTAATATTTTGTAACGATACTACGTAATTTCTACAAAACAGTGAATGCTATATTAATATCGTGTCGGAAGTTAATTTGAAAAATTCTCTCGCACAGTTTCTAGATCCCCTCGTTCACTGAGAAGTCCGTGCAGGAACTCATAAAACAGTGTAACGTTGACGCGAACACATGTTTTATTTCCAAGACACCAGGAAGCATCGTTGTATCCTAATTAATTAGCTCCGTTGCCCCATAGGCCGCAGGGGGTTTTCCTAGGTAGCGCCGAGCTGTCTAAAACTCTCGTACGACATTCTATCCGTGGAGTTTTCCGAAACGGCTTGCGACACGCGTGTTAAACTGGAAAGACACATTGCGTCTCGGATTACTTATCGGTCCCATGTGCTCTCGACCCCGTCGTGTCAAGTTGAAACTAAACAAATTGGTTAACAAGCGCCTGCCGAACCTTATCCATGGAACTGTCCGGTTCCCGGACCCGCTATGTCGGATAAACAAACCTATATACTGTTTGTCTTGACACTTGTCTAGCAAGTTTCCCGAAGAAAGCGAAACTTTTCGCCAGCCGTATTATGGGTTAGCTTTCATAACTCGAAGACATTCGAGCAGTTCTTCTTAAAGAAAACTGTCGAATGTAGAGGGCTAGTTTAGAAGAGTGAAAGCTACCGAGCTTCTCACAAATCTGTACACTGGCACTCGTTGTTGTTCGAACAACGACTACTTCTCATACTCTGCTTCGAGTTTCGAAGTAAGCAGAAACGTCGCATGTTAACCTTCTCTGACTGGGGATCACGAGTTAACCCTCGGACGACAGACCATTTTCCTATTAGGTTGTCCGGAAAGTTCTTTCCGTTTTTTTTTTTTAACAGGTATTATAAATTGGATCAAACGACCTGACATTTTTTGGGCAATTAGAATTGGTTTTTCAAATGATGTGCAAAAAAGATTTTGACAAAATTGCGATTGGTAAGAATTACATGAGAAATTAAAAATGGCACTTTTCATAACTTTTTTATTTGAACCTGTAGTGAAAATTTAACCCTTAGCACTCGAATGGTGACTATAAGGCACCACTAAAATTTTCTATATCATTAGTCAAAATATTTTTTACACTATTAAATTTGTTTGTATTTAATAAATTACCAAACATTTCAGTATTGTACGAGTAAATTCCACCATTTTCTTATGTATAACATGAAAAAATATATATATAGACGGGAATTATTCTAGGTCACAAGAAATGTATCGTTTTGGAGTCAAAATAGCTTCGAGTGCAAAGGGTTAAAATATGAGTTTTGTAGATATACGTTAGTTATATACATGCTGAAAATTTCATCGAAATCGATTAATATACACATGAGCTACGAAGTGGTGAAAATCGTGGTTTTTCACGACTTTTGGCCACTTTTTGCTTAAAATCCACAAATTCTAACATCTTTAGATGCGTGCTGTTTTTATCTGCATCAACCGATTTCGATGAAATTTTCAGTATGTTTATAATTAACATTATACTGTATCTAATATAATATAACATCTAATATAACATTATAACATTACTTGGGCTACTTTCAGTAAATATAAAATTTCAAAAAAGTGATTTATAGTACATATATATACACAGGCTCACGAAAGTACTCGAACACCGTATAGAACAGTATAACTTTTTTTTAATTGGACCAAACGACCTGACTTTTTTTGAGTAATTAGAAGAAATGGTTTACCAAATGACGTGCAAAAAAGATTTTGAAAAAATTGCAATTACTAGGAATTATAAGAGAAAATAAAAATGACACTTTCCAAAACCAAAGCAAATTCTAGATCCAAAGCAAATAAAAATCGTGTTAAATAATTTCGAATTTTATATTGTAGCATTTTTTTAACATTTCCATAAGCCATAAATGCATAAAGATCCGCTGTCTAGTAATGTATAATATGCAGGTACGTATATTTGAATATACTTAGTAATATAAAAAACATTGTTGTTATTAATTCTATATTCCAAGTGTACGAACACTTTTGTCCCCCACTGTAAATGCATAATGTTCCATGGGATGCTAAAGACCTGGTCAGCGAACGTGTTAAAGTTCTATATTACTTTTCAAAGTACCCTTTTGAAGCTTTTAAAGCTTTGTAGGAAATAATTTTCACGATAATCTCTCATGTCAAGCGCGCGCGTTAATAGCCAGAAAAATTAATCATCGGAGGACTTCGCCTAGTCTCAACATGTCCCCATCCTAAACGGTGAAAGTTTGTATCTAGGGACGCGTGGACCAAAAATATCATCGATCGAGCAGCGTTTCCGAATATTTCTAAAAAGAGCAGGACTCCGAGAGGCTCGTACGCAAGAAGTACACTCGGTCGTTGTCCCAACGACGCGCGGTTGACTAATAAACGACTTCCTAAGGAAGCCAAGGATTACGAGATTAGGCGATCGTAAGCAGCCTGCGTTCACAGGTGCTACCGCCACGCGGTCGTGCTTCAACCCCTCATGGTTTTTCCTACCCCGACGGGATGTGCTGGTTTGGCAATTATTGACTGGCCGACTGTGCTTCTTCGTCATTCGAAGATCGGCTCGATGACGCTGCCACACACTTCGTTACGTGACGCATTCTGACTTTTCGAGGGCGTGACTCGATCTCGAAACACGGATACCGGAAATACACGCGGTTTCTGCCTCCGGGAAACACGTCGGTGTTTCCTAGGGGCGGGTCTTCCAAATTGCCGTGTCGATTTTCGAGTGCCCTGACTTTCTAGAATTTTCACTGTTGTTAACACTGGAACTACCGAGCCTTAAAAGTGACTTAGACTTTTATTCCTTTATAGTAACAGCAAGATTGAATTTTCTCAGGTTTCATACGATTTTTATGGTAACATCCCAGATAGCACAGAGACGTCTGAATGTCCTACGAACGGCTTCTGAACGTCTCTGGAACGTCTCTGGAACGTCTTTGTGAAAAAACTGTACGTCTTAAAGACGTCTTTAAGACGTCCGTTCGACGTCTTTAAGACGTCTCGAAACAGACGTATTCAAGACGTCCCGAAACAGACCCCTAGTACCACAAAAATATTAGATAGATATGTTTGTCAAATATTGGAAAAATATTTTTTAAGCCACATTTTTTCTTGTGAGAAAAATATTGAATTTGAATATTGTATACATGTACAAGAAATATAAATTGAATGTTTGATATAACAAAAAAATTAAATAAATAAAAAAAAATAAATTAAAAGAATGTTTTTCAACATATCCGCGCACATTAACATTTTATGCTTTATTTATTTATTTATAAATAAAAAAAATAAATTAAAAGAATGTTTTTCAGCATATCCGCGAACATTAACATTTTATGCTTTATTTATTTATTTAATTAATTAATTTATTTATTTATTTATTTATAAATAAAAAAAATTAATTAAAAGAATGTTTTTCAGCATATCCGCGAACATTAACATTTTATGCTTTATTTATTTATTTAATTAATTAATTAATTTATTTATTTATTTATAAATAAAAAAAATTAATTAAAAGAATGTTTTTCAGAATATCCGCGAACATTAACATTTTATGCTTTATTTATTTATTTAACTTATTTATTTATTTATCTATTTATTTTGATATATTATTTTGGATTTTGGATTTGTGATATATAATGCATAGTTTTATTATTAAACAATATTTATTGCTAAATTCTATTGCGAATATATATGTAATATATTATAATAGTACTAAATGAACAATTTAGTTATTTAACTTTCCTAAATAAATAAACGTCTATTCGAAGGATGGAAAACTGCGTTATATTGTGTTGTGAAAGCCGCAATTTCTTTCCTGACAACTAAATAATAAATTATGATTTCATCTTTCGGTAATGTTCATGGATTATTTGAATACATTTCAACTTAAAGACACTGGAGTCATTAATTTTCTGTAAGACACGTTTTTCTGCAAAATCAAAATTTCATCAGTTCGTTGCAAGAAACATTTTAGAAAGATAATTTTAATAACAGTTGGCAGTAACATATTGATCTTAAATTGTACCTACTCATTTTTGTCATAAATACAGAAAACTGTGTAATAGATTAGCAAAGATTCACATATTCGTTGTTTGATCGTTGGTGTTTAACACTGGAACTACCAAGCACTAAATGCAACTGGCACAGACTGCCTTATAATAACAACAAAATAAGATTTGTTTAAATTTCGTATCAGTTTTGTTGTGAAATATCTACTTCGATACAGAAGTTTATTAAAAAATGTTAGGAGGAAGTCATTTTGACCCATCCGGTAGTTCTAGTGTTAACGGTGAAATGAGGAATTTATTTGAGTCATGCGGTCGAATATGTGTTAATTTACGATTAATAGATGAAATCTCTTTTGACGTATGATAAAGGTCGCTACTAATAGAAATGGGATTAAAGAACTTAAATAACGATTTGCGAATATTAATTTCAACAGACATGCAGCTGAAGTGTTCATTCATCGGATACCCTATAATCGTGTGTGTTCGAACGTATCGAAACTATTGAACAATTTAATTTCATTCGGTGCTGATTGCATTAGAAATTTACTTGCTTCTTATCGGCTCGAGAGAAGAAGCGGTTAAAACAAAATTCGCAGCTGTTCCGTTTTCCGATTTGCAAACCAGTCAAGATCTTAATGAATTCAATCTGTCAGAGTTATAAAACCCAGGGATTATAATCCGAACCACTGCGCCGTAATCTCCGATATAAAATTATCGATGGAGCGTTATTTCGGTCCTGCTTTCATTACCCGGAAATTTTACCCGCGCTGGCAATAAAGCTTGTACCAATATCCGCGGCATCGATCAAGAGATATTTGACGAGGACTGACATTTACCGTTAACGGATTTACTATTACCGTAATATTTTCTTTCCCAACAGATTCATCTAATCGTTTTATTAACGGAGCACGTTAAATAGTTTTCGCGAAGCCGTTTCCGAGCCGATGAAACATTGCCGCGACGTTTTATAGTTTCAGGCACGGGATGCCTCTATTTTGATGAACAACTGTGAATTTTATTTCGCAAACTAATCGACGCGAACTTGAAAATTTCGTTGCATTTTTATTACGTTAAGTTGTGATTACAGAATTCTCTCCGCGTGTGAATGGAAGTATATTTTTCCTCAAAATTATTAATTGACTTGTGCTTTTTCCAACTAATAATAACTGATCGCTACGAAAATCCTATTTTAACGAGACTTTCAATGACTGTTCGAAAAAGAAGTTGAAACATATTCTTTTAAATAATAATCCAAAAAGAAATTATTCTTGGTTCACGATTAAAATTTGCATTTCTAATGCAAAACTTATTCAGGAATCCTTAACTATGTATCCAAGGTCCCTAAAAAATTAAATCGCATCGGTAGCTGAAGTATCGATGGTTTAATCGATCAGAATACATTGTCATCCTTCTTAATTATCTTCTACATGTATATGTGCATTAACTATAGCAGTCCCAAGTCTCGAGCCGTCCCTAGTAGCACATTAGATAGATATTTTTTTCAAATATTGGAAAAATATATTTTTTCATATGAGAAAACTATTGGATCTGAATATTGTATACATGTACAAGAAATATAAATTGAATTTTTAAAAAATATAAGCTAAATATTCAGAGGATATAAACTAGATATTTAAAAAATATAAAGTAAATATTAAAAAAATGTGAATTCAATATTTGAAAAATATAAATTCAATATTTAAAAAACATTCAATAAAATTTTCAAATTTAAGAAAATATAACAAAAATTCGAAACTATGAATATGTATTACTTTCTGCGCATTTCTTGTACATGTATTCAATATTCAGATCCAATATTTTTCTCATATGAAAAAATGTGGCTTAAAAAATATTTTTCCAATATTTGAGGAAAATATCTATCTAATATTTTTGTGCTACTAGGGTATAATATTAACTACTTGCTCAACTTATTTTCATTGTAAGGAAATATTAGAAATACAAAATAAAAATATTTCATTTTATCGATCTGGTTATCAAAATAAAAATATTCGATTTAAAGTAGTATCTTATTTGAACCGCATTAAATTATACTATATACCAAATCATTAATGATCGTTAATATATGTTGCAAAATATGATAGAAAACCTTGTATCGAATGTTCCAGATACGAATACTAATCCTACATTATAAATTACTAACGTAAAGTGTACTTACTTCTGAATCTTCTTCCTCCGTCGGATCCACAGCACACAATTATTGACTCAGGGGAATAGACACACACGACACACGCACGAACAACACACACGACACACACGCACAACACAGTTTATAAAATCGTGACAACGAACGAGAAGATGTCACTCCGACCACGAACAAAATGATACTGCGATTTTAACAATGATCCCTTCCATGGAGGGGGTACGGTCAGGTTATCCTAGGCAGGTTAGACGCTGAGGGTCTATAAACACTAGATACAAAATCAAGGTAAACAAATTATGGCGGGGCGCCGACCCTATTTCCCGGAATTCCTTGTTTTCGTTTCAAACGTCCTTGAGTCCGAAGCGGTTAAAATCGCAGTATTATTTTTTTGTTCGTGGTTTTATTCGTGATCTTCTCGTCTGCTGTCACGATTTCGTTAAGTGTGTTGTGTGTGTTGTTTAGTGATTGTTGTTCAATTATTCGGACCTATTCTCGTGAGTGAATAATTGTGTGCTGTGGATCCGACGAGAAAAAATATTTTTCTCGTAACATGACATAGATATTTCCTGAATATTTAAAAAGAAATATTTGTTACGTAATATAAAATAAATATTGTATGTATATTTGAATATTAAAAAAAAAATTGAATCTCTTTTTAATATTATATGAATGTGTATACAATATTTTGTGCTACTAGGGGTCATACAAATTCTTTCTTACAGTACAATGTAACTTATTCGATATACTTAGTGAGACTAAAAGAATATGAGAAAGACAGCAAGATACTTTTAGTATTTTCTCTTCAATTCTGTCCAGTAGCAAATTTTTCAAAATTTCTTTTTCTCTCCATGCGATAAACTAATTGATCTAACGCCTCAAAAAATCGAAGTCATGGTTCGGTCTTAAAAAAGTTATCCTCTTAAAACTGTCCGAATATTATTGCGAGCCACTATATATATTATTATAATACATTAAAAAACCAGAATATAAAACCAAATATATTTGGCACTTTTTCCATCTTGGTAGGACAAAGTGAATCAGATGTTTTGTGTAAATTTTTTAAGTCAATTTTGCAAAAACTTCTAAAATACAGGTTCTGCGTGAACACCTATCAACCCGAGGGGAAAGACTGTTTTACTATTTAACCTGATGTTCGCTTTATTGTTAGTAATGTACAACGCTTACGCTGCAAACAAGTGGCATTAAATCAATTTCCGATCTTCTGTCACGCAACTTCAAGTTAGGATACAACATAATCGATGACGTGTATATTCGGGTAAGATAGATAAATTGAAGATCTTCGTGCAAATATTTAAATTATAATCTTTCTTATATATGTACTGAGATGTTCCAATTAATAGCAATAGCCTGCATAAATTTCGTTAAAATCGGCGTGTTACACATGGGTGTTGTCTCTTGTCAGTAGCTATTCCGTGGTCACTGAGAATCGTTATTTAATTAACACTAGATTGCCTAAGCAAGTCATTTTGACTGCTTTTGAATTTCATTTTTTTTTATTGCTAATACTTATTAATAACTTGTTATATGACTGTAAGTGATATAAAATATATTAAAAATTACTGTTAAACAAATTTCTTTGCGCATTAGTTATTTTTTCACAATGCAGTCATTTTGACTGCTTTCAGGCAATATAGGTATATACTAAGCTCCCGTCTTTCTAGTGTTAATTACTCTAAAAAGCAACAAGTTGGCTGCAACACTTGGGTAATGTCCCTTGTCAGTCATAATGTTTAGTCTAAAGAGCTACCAACTTCGACTGCCAAAATAATAGCGATGAATAAATTTTAATATTAGAATTATTGCGGGGGTGAATCGTGAATGCTGACGCAGCTGGTGCAATTAATGGCGTCGGTCCGAAAAAGTGTTGCACGAGAAAAAATGTTTCATGCTTGACGACAGCTCGTCGATAATCGCCGGGCAATGAGACGGTTGCACGCGGACATGAATAAAATGACATGTACTGTAAAAATTGTGGGTGTTTAGTGGACCGTGTCCCAATTGTAATTCAACATCGAAGAGGGTTGCTAGGGTCGCTAAAATGCCCGTATCCCGCAGCTGTGGGGGCCCGTCCAAGGTCGCACGAAATTAGTCATTCCCGCAAAATTCTTGCACTTGACTCGGAGCACAATTTCTGTAAATAATAATAATAATAATTGCTTTATTCAGCCTTACGGCCAAGAATCGGACTCGGTTTACAATAACCTATACTTACAAATAACTATCTTAACCACTCACTCTCTCTCTCTCTCTCTCTCTCTCTCGCTCCCCCTCCCTCTCTGACTCCCCCTCCCTACTCTGACTACACTATTTATATTCAGCCTTTTCCTATTCTCCTCCTGATTATTGCACCTTTTCTCTATTATCTTTGGTTTACGTTTCATTATGCTATTAAATTTCACAATTTCTGTAAATATTGCGGCAAAAGTTAATGAAAACCAAGAGATGTTTCCGGGAAAAATTCATGCGTTTTCATTAAACTTTCAGTGCAAGCACACTTTCGAGAAATCTAGAGAGTGATTGTAATATCACGTCTGGCAAAAATTATTTGATCAAAGAAATCAAATGTCTATCATTGTGATTATTTTTAATGTGGAAAATATTTGCATTAACGATGATAGTTAAAACGCATTGACAAAACATGTTATAGACATGAAAATATTAATGTAACGATGAATATATTTCTCAGAATGCACAGAATGAGCAAATTAGACACTGATTTAGAGAAGGACTTAATTACCCTCAAGCATTCAGGACATTTTTATGACAATGTCTATTATTTTATTATATTGTTTGAATGCCCCAATTTTCTGACACAGTTCAAAAATTTATTATTTAACACTAAGTTTACGGGACCCGTCAAAATAACCGGTTCTAATATTTTTAATTTACAGATATTAGCGTAAAAGATCTGCCCATGAGGAAATACTCAACTTTCTTTCTTTGGATATATATTACTTAAAATTGGCTAAAAATCTGGATGACTCATTCCTGTTACTTTTATAAAGTAATATAAAATAGTCGTTTGTAATGTAATATATTCGGTGTATCACATTTTATTAGGATCTGAAAAATGCAATAAGATTGATGATATTATAGTACAGTGATGAAAAATATAATGAAAATATTTGAAATTCCCTTTCACAACTACACTTTGAACAATAAAGTTTTAATTAAATGCTGCATTGTAACGACGTTTTGAATTTTAAATGAAATACAATTGAGTATTATATAATTAAATTATATAACAACTAAATGTACCAACGCAGTGTGTACGTTGAATAATAAAAATGCGGTTGGTTTTGTTCATAGGATTCAATTGAGTCGAAAATCAAAATATATAATAACTAATTTATTAGCACGCAACTATTGAAAGTAATAATATAAGTTACTGTATCGTCAGAATAAAAATGAAAATCAAATCACGGACAGATTCGGGCCGGTAATCGATGGTTTTATTCGAATTGAAAATTAAATTATACAATAACTAATTTACTAGCATCCGACAGCAGTAGAAATTGCTGTATCATTATTCAAAATATTTTTTACATTATTAAATTTGTTTGTATTGTACGAGTAAATTGCACCATTTTCGTGTGTATAACATGAAAAAAAATATATAGAAGGGACATATTCTGGGTCGGAAGAAATGTTTCGTTTTGGAGTTAAAATAGCTTCGAGTGCAAAGGGTTAAAACGAAATATGCGAATGAGATACGCTAAATCACAGTTATATCCAAAAACTATATAAATCGATACCAAATCGTACAATAGAAGTAATAGAAAATAAAGGGGGATGTAACCCATTATTAACACTAGAACGACCAAGCACTAAATGCAACTGGCATACATTGTCTTATGATAACAACAAAATAAGATTTGTTTAGATTTCGTATTAGTTTTGTTTAAATATCTACTTCGATAGAGAAGTTTATTAAAAGAATTTTCTCATGGAAACATATTTATAATTTCAATATCTCTGAAAGAAAAAATTAGGAGGAAGTCATTTAGTTCTAGTGTTAAATAAGTATATACGTTTGATAAGTAATTATTGTTAGTTAAAATTTATGTTCATTATTATTTTCTTATTGTACATGTGCTATCATTTCGTTCTTAATATAAAACAATTTTGTTTTTGTTACACACTAAACCTTGCAATATTTTAAATTATTTTCAACGAACCGCATATTCTGAGCTCATAAGGTTTACGTCACAAACGTAAAAGTTTACATGCGTCATTGAGAAAATTAAAGATAGCACAGCCGGGCTATCTCTTTTGACGAGGAGGAGTGTAAGTTGCTGTATCGTCAGAATAAAAATAAAAATTGAATTTTAACGAAATTCTTTCGATTCGGACGGGAATCAATGGGGTTTATTCGAGTCGAAAACGAAAACGAAAACGAAAACGGTACATCGGGTGTCCTCGGTGTCGTCTTCTTGGCCGAGAGCGACGTCGCCGGTCGCATGCACAGCCGCTCCGTAAAATCCGTGCGGATTAGCGGTCCACTAATATATCCCGCGGGTGTAAAAATGCGACGAAGCAGCTGAGATATTCGTTTCGTCGTCCTCCCCTCGGCTTGTACACGGCCGGTTTGTCTTTGACATAAAATAACTCGAAGCAGCGGAGAAAAGTAATAAATTTGTGAGTTACAACCTGCCTCGACGTCCCTCCAGCTAGCAGCATCCTTCGCCCCTCTCTCCTTTCTTTATTTCACCATTGACCCGTCCTCTAAGTCTCTACCCTATACAGGGTGGGGCACCACATTTTGCCATCTAGATTTACGTCATTATTATTACGCGTTCTATCAAATTTGGTACAATGAATATATTAACGTAAAAAATCATTTTAAAGCCTGAACAAATAATTCCGTCACCCATATATATCGGTGACATGGCAGTCAATGTGTTAATACCGCGGTCGGTAATTAGGTCAGGATAATGTTCGTTCGTCATTGATCTATATTATCAACATTAGGAGACCCTGTATGATTTAAAACTAAATAGTCTAAATATTTGGTGAAAGAAATTTAATATTATTATAATATAGTACAGTAGTGAAAATTAATGTGAAAAAATTTTATTAGCGTCGTGAGAGACTTAGTATACCAGGTAAAGGTTAAAACAACGTTGTGGACCACTGCGCGACGCAACTATTTTAACGAAAATATTTTAACGTTATTTCGTGGTTTAAAACCGTAGTGTTGTCATTCAAATTGTCAATATGATAGTTGATGTAATAAGTTCATGTAATAGGATCATATTACATATGTAATAGGATCATGTAATAAGTCATGAGTGAATACATGAAAGAGCAACATTGCTACATTATTTTTCGTTTTAGGCAAAGTTTCTGACGTCACATTTTGGCCAGGCTTTCGAGCCAAACTTGCGACACGCCGATTATTTTTTCCATGGGAAAACACATGCGAACCGATGCAACAGGACACCTCTCCCCCTCTTTTTTTTCTCTCTTTCTCTGCTGTCTCTCTTCTGCAAAAGAAAATAGGGACCACGGACTTGACCCTCGGAAACGGTCCTCGTTCTCTTCGTCTCGTTCCCGGGAAACAGGACGATGAAAAACACTGCTGCGACTACTAGGCTCTATGAACAAATTTACGAATACCTGCTCCACGAACTTCTTATTTTGCTGGTCCGTTTGCAGAGGATATCAGTGCCCTTCAGAGATCGATCCGAGCCTCTCTCTCTCTCTCTGCTCGCGATCCTCGCTGCCCTTGGATTTTACGATTAACCTGATCAATATTTGGGTTGCTACTCTCTGGCATCCATTTCCGGATTAGTGTCGCGCGGAAAATTACACTTCAGACATCGAAGCAAACAGTTGTCTCTTGTTTTGAAAATAAATTCTTGTGTTTACTTCCGGAAAACATCTGTTCCTATTGGGATTTCGACGAGACATTTCTTTGAAATGTGTTCTCATGGAACAGATACTTTAGAATCTGCATAAGGAAAGAATTAATTTAGAATTTTTACTACAAAAGCTTCGACAGAAAACAATGTTTTTAGCTTTGAATTATTCGCTTAAACGTTACAGACAAATAACGCGTTTAGAATGTTAATTAATCTGTAGGAATTATTTAACCCATCGCACTAAAACATCGAGTACGATGAAAATTTCCAACAAAATGAACTAGATATGTTTAAATTTCCTTCAAACTCGAACAAAATACCATTTCGTTGTTGTTGAAATATAGCTATTGAAGACACATATAGGTAAATGCAAACTTCCTCTTCCTTCTAACAAATTATAAACGAAAGAAAGAGTTCTAATCACTGCAACGGAAAAATAAATCGTACTAAAAGCGGTTAATATTGTTCTAGCATTATTCAACGAACAAGGTTCAGTATTTGTAGCAATGATTCAGAACTTTTTTAAAATCGATGAACACAATATGTGCACCCCAGATACAGAAAAATATTTATCTCCATATTTTATGTTCGAACTAAATTTTTTACTGTCAAGAACTTGAGCTTCTCTGTTCTCGTCGATACTGCTATTGTTAGAGCACTTTCTCAACGCTAAGCCCGCCAAGTGACTGAAACGTTTTAACTTGTAAAATGACAAGGCTGTATTTATTTAGATTTTGTGCGATCTTTACGTGCCTGAATAGAGAAACTTATCGGACTATTTTCCACGGAAGAACAAAAAAAAAAACTTGTAATTGTTAAAAACTAATTGTTAAAAACAGTTCCACGGTTCATGTTTTGACACTAGAGCTGTCAGTCGAAATAACTAGTTCCTAATTGTTTCTTCCACAATTACTGAAATTATAAAGTTGTTCGATTGGACTTGTTCATTGCAGCACAAATTACAATAAAAAATTGCACGAGGTGCGAATAAATGCAGCTTTATCACTGTTACAAAGCGATATATTATTAACTGGCCGGAATTGTTTAATGTTAAATAAAACATAGAAAGTTCTAGAACTCTTTCTAGAATTTTTGCTGCTTCTCTCGAGATGTACGAATTTTCCATGAAATAACAAAGAGAAGGCCGAGGCATGCGCGGAAGGGATAGTGTTAGATATTGAAACGTGAAAGATGGCGTCCTATAAATTTCACCCGGTTGAGCAAGTCGCTTAAATAGTGCGTGTCGGATCAGGATGTAGATTATAAGATTAACTCTAATCTTGAAATAATACACAAGCGTCGGAACGAGGAAGTTCGGCCGTTGCGTTGTAACGCTGCTTTTATCAAAACACCATCGAGAAATACATTTTTGTGGTGCGACCATCGAAATACCGTGTTTCATCGTTCTACATCTACATTTCACGCTCGGCGATGTTATACCGGATTACGAACGTATTTACGTACCGAAAGAATAAAAGCCATGATCTGGGTGACAAAAGCAGTCCCAATATTTATCGCTATATATTTATTATCTTAGACACTCGATTCCCGAATCAGCCGAATTCACGAATTGAAAAAATAAACGAACGGTGATTCCTATATTCCTGAAGCTTTTTTTAAACGACTCGAATATGAGATCCGTATAAATAACAACGCTTGCGATCTATTTTTAAAAAAATCATGCTGCAGCCACATAATACGTGAAATGTATTTGTGAGGTGGATAAGAATTAAATATTTATTCTTTAATAACCAGTATTATAGACTTATGTTGTGCCTATGTACAAATCATAAAGAAATTAAGTAGCATGACAAAGTATTGGAACAATGTAGATTTAGGTTTGGTTTAACACAGTTTCGATACATCACGATTCTCCGAAAACACGGTTTTCATATAACATGGAGTAGGGCAATGAAGCCTAGTATCTAAAAAATCTTTCCTAATATGAAACCGAATGTTTATCATCGATACGGAATTCTCGAATTTATTGTAGCGATGCTGTTTTGTCCCATAACTGAGCATTCATTAGTTTTTTTGATCTGCACATTAGGGTTAGAAGCATATATGCTGCAAAGTACATGTACTTTGTGCATCCTTTGTTGTGACGTAGTTCAATTTCTTCTACCATTGACGGTGTAAATTGTGCTTGTTTTGCACAGGACTGTACTCTTCGTATGCACGAAGTAAACAATGGGCTAGATGTTTATGATGTTACCGGTAAATATGAACAAACCGGGTCTCATATTAGAAGCCCACTTTTTAAATCCGTGTTTTGTTACCACTTCCGTTTTCATTTCATTATTTTTATTCCATTTTTATTTCTTTATCTGCCGGAAGCCCATGTTAGGCTTTTCAATAATTGTGCTGTTCCAAAAAGGAAGCTTAAGAATCTTCTACGCAATAGTACCAAACGAAATTATTAGATTACGTTATTGAGGGTGAATTGTTGGTTTACAATTGAAGTTTCTGTGTCCGTCGAAGAATCTATTACAAATCCTCAGCCACGGGCCATACATTTCCAAAAACTATGGAATTACAGCTGGTAAATAATGTGTTAAAAATCCGAATCATTTTCACTACTTTTTCAATAGGTTTCTGTACCTTTAAAACATGTAGTAATATTTAATAAAAGTGTTCTTAATCGAGAGTTATGATTCCTTTAACCCCTTGCACTACAATTTATTTTACGATTGCAATGATTAGAACTTCTTCGATGCCTATAATCTAGTAGAAAAAATAGAAAATTTATATTTATTGTATAACCACGTGGCCCGCAATAGCTAAATATTGACTACGATAAAATAGCATTTCATTTCAATTTAAAGGGAATTAACAATATACATACTTAGAAAATTCTGTTCGAAGTCTTCGTCACGAGTCTGACTCGATATTATAGTGCAAGGGGTTAAAAAATGGGTGGCACATTAGGCTACTTCCCAGATAGCAGTCGACGTCTTAAAGACGTCTGTTTTACGTCCATTTTTGGTCTGAACGTCTTACGTCCTGAAAAGACGTCTCGTAAAAGACGTCGTTTTTACGTCTCATTTCAGACGTCTTTAAGACGTCTTTTACGAGTCGTCTTTAAGACGTTTCATTTCTTGACGTTTCAGTCATTCTAAACTGCTAGCGAAAACCTTTACAAACTGTAATTGATTATCAAACTGAATATTCCATCAACAAAGAAGTGCACAGAAAAGTAATACATCAAAATAAATAGATAAATAAATAAATAAGTTAAATAAATAAATAAAGCATAAAATGTTAATGGTCGCGGATATGCTGAAAAACATTCTTTTAATTTATTTTTTTGTTTATAAATAAATAAATAAATTAATTAATTAATTAAATAAATAAATAAAGCATAAAATGCTAATGTTCGCGGATATGCTGAAAAACATTCTTTTAATTTATTTTTTTTATTTATAAATAAATAAATAAATAAATAAAGCATAAAATGTTAATGTTCGCGGATATGCTGAAAAACATTCTTTTAATTTATTTTTTTTTATTTATTTAGTTTTTTTGTAATAACAAACAATCAATTTATATTTCTTGTACATATATACAATATTCAAATTCAATATTTTTCTCATAAGAAAAAATGTGGCTTAAAAAATATTTTTCAATATTTGACAAACATATCTATGTAATATTTTTGTGCTACTAGGGGTCTGTTTCGGGACGTCTTGAATACGTCTGTTTCGAGACGTCTTAAAGACGTCTTTAAGACGTACAGTTTTTTCACAAAGACGTTCCAGAGACGTTCAGAAGCCGTTCGGAAGACGTTCGTAGGACATTCAGACGTCTAATAGACGTCTGAACGTCTTCGACAGACGTCTTAAAGACGTCTTTAAGACGTCTCTGTGCTATCTGGGTTTACTGTACATTCCCACGATTTGCGTTACTTCTGTTAGAACGCTGACCGAGTTATAGCCCAGATAGCACAGAGACGTCTTAAAGACGAATTCTATTACGAATATATGTATATATGTAATTTATTTTAATAGTGCTAAATGAACAATTTAGTTATTTAATTTTCCGAAATAAATTTCCTAAATAAAGTCTATTCGATGGGTGGAACACTGCGTTATATTGCGTTGCGTGTGAACAGTTTGTAAAGCTTTTCTCTAGCAGTTTAGAATGACTGAAACGTCAAGAAATGAAACGTCTTAAAGACGTCTGAAATGAAACGTCTTTAAGACGTCTTATTTCGGACGTAAAAACGACGTCTCCAGAAAGACGTCTATAAGACGTTCAGACCAAAAATGGACGTAAAACAGACGTCTTAAAGACGTCGCGTGCTATCTGGGAGGGTTGTAGTTTTTTGGGATTCGTTGGAGGTGATTGTTGGAGAGTGAGCGTGTTGATCGCGTGTCATAACAATGAGAGGGTATCGACGAATTGCGTAAAATCGACGTTGCGTGTCCCTCGGCCGGTAGGAACGTTTATTTACGTCGTGTCGTGCCGCTCACATTCTTCGGTTACGTGCATCCGTGATAAATTGCACGAACTTCATGTTCGGTGCTCGGATGTTGTTTGCCGAGGAGGCATCACCGATAACGGGACATCAGCGCGGCGTGCTCACTTTTCCTTGGGGACTGGCCTAGCAAACAAACCACTCGGCCACCCTCTTCAGCAACACGGCTTATCCTCGTATGACCGTTCGTAGGTCTTTACACGTGTTCCACGGTTAGCACACCAAATAGGTAACCGATCTGTTTGCCTATTGTAGATTAAGAAACTATTCCGCGGGGTTTGTTTAACGCCAGGGTTATCAGCGAAATTCGAAATTTACTTGCAGCGGAACGTCTACCAATGCCGGACGTATTTCGAGACACAATAGAACGTCGATTATCCGAGAACGATTGTCAAAACGTAGAATCGGTCACGTGTTTCAACTGTAATCGAATGCTGTGAATTATATAATAAAAATAGAAAAGTTATTAACAAAGAAAATACCGCCCCCCCCCACCCTCCCTCGAGTATGAAGAACTCAGTTTTCCAGACATCGAAATAAATGTAGGCATACCAGAAGTATAAATTTTTATTTCTCTTTCGTGAAATTATTCGGGATAAAGAAGTTCCAATCATGACAACTAGATCGCGGATGTTTATATGTAAAATAGGTAAAATTATCAACCCAATAAATACTAGATTTATATCTCGAGTATCTAAAGCGGATTAGTGCAGTTTTACAAGCACAGGGGTTGTGGACGAAATATTAAAAATAAATGATATATTAAATGTTGCCAAGTATTGGACATGGTGCAAAACCGAGTCAGTCTATTTTTGTTGCCATTGCTAATCGAAGAGACATTAATTATTGAACAAAATTTCTTAACCCTTAGCACTCGAATGGTGACTGTAAGGCACCATTAAAAATTGCTGTATAATTAGTCAAAACATTTTTTACATTATTAAATTCGTTTGCATGTAATGAATTACTAAACACTTTAGTCTGCTACGAGTAAATTGCACCATTTTCATATATGTATAACATTAGAAAGAAATATGTAAAGGGAATATATTCTAGGTCGAAAAAAATGTTTCGTTTTGGAGTTTAAATAGCTTCGAGTGCAAAGGGTTAAGTTGCTTCTAACTATGACAAAAACAATTATAATGTTGATTGTTTTTTATTCTTCTATATTCCCAGCAACGAATAATGATTCCCAGATAACACCCGACGTCTTAAAGACGTCTGTTTTACGTCCATTTTTGGTCTGAACGTCTTACGTCCTGAAAAGACGTCTCGTAAAAGACGTCGTTTTTACGTCTCATTTCAGACGTCTTTAAGACGTCTTTTACGAGTCGTCTTTAAGACGTTTCATTTCTTGACGTTTCAGTCATTCTAAACTGCTAGAGAAAAGCTTTACAAACTGTAATTGATTATCAAACTGAATATTCCATCAACAAAGAAGTGCACAGAAAAGTAATACATCAAAATAAATAGATAAATAAATAAATAAGTTAAATAAATAAATAAAGCATAAAATCCTAATGTTCGCGGATATGCTGAAAAACATTCTTTTAATTTATTATTTTTATTTATAAATAAATAAATAAATTAATTAATTAAATAAATAAATGAAGTATAAAATGTTAATGTTCGCGGATATGCTGAAAAACATTCTTTTAATTTATTTTTTTTATTTATAAATAAATAAATTAATTAATTAATTAAATAAATAAATGAAGTATAAAATGTTAATGTTCGCGGATATGCTGAAAAACATTCTTTTAATTTATTTTACTTTTATTTATAAATAAATAAATAAATAAATAAAGCATAAAATGTTAATGTTCGCGGATATGCTGAAAAACATTCTTTTAATTTATTTTTTTTTATTTATTTAGTTTTTTTGTTATAACAAACATTCAATTTCTATTTCTTGTACATGTATACAATATTCAAATTCAATATTTTTCTCATAAGAAAAAATGTGGCTTAAAAAATATTTTTCAATATTTGACAATCATATCTATCTAATATTTTTGTGCTACTACGGGTCTGTTTCGAGACGTCTTGAATACGTCTGTTTCGAGACGTCTTTAAGACGTCTCTGTGCTATCTGGGTTCTAGGTCGAAAGAAATGTTTCGTTTTGGAGTTTAAATAGCTTCGAGTGCAAAGGGTTAAGTTGCTTCTAACTATGACAAAAACAATTATAATGTTGATTTTTTGTTATTCTTCTATATTCCTAGTAATAAATAATGATTTATATACAAAACTTGTGGTTTTGCTCCGTACTGTACATTTATTAATAAATATATAGACAACCCCTATTCATGTATCAGGGAGTGAATGTGAGATTTTACGGCTGTATGCATCTCATAAAGACAACGCACGACGTACAAGCACTGTTTCCATTATGCTGTCCAACCCCTCGCAGGTCGGGCGAGTCTGACGAACAGTATTATTTCGTCATAAACTAACTTTCGTTGTCAACGGGAAACGGCGCCGTGTCTCAAACGATCAAATCATCCGGCCCAAGCACCGCCGCCATGCCCCGCCCGCCTGCACACAATCTCTCTCTGTCTCCCGGGTAATTATTTATCCGCGCGGGTATTCCGACGCGAATAAAAAAGAGAAGAAGCGGAAAGTAGTCGAGAATAGGGCTCGCGAGTGTGTGAGCTGTCAGTGGCAGTCGGGCAACGGAGAAGTTAATCGGGCCTGGTCGTTTAGTTTCGCTCCGTTTAGTTATATTTGGTTTCCACGGGGGCGGAAAAGAGGAGGGACGTGGTTCACAATTAGTCGGCGCGTAAACTCGGGCTGATTTAGTGGCATACTGCCGCATGCTACCAACCACGAGGATACGCGTGTCACTCTTCCAGGATATTGCCGATTGTGTTACAGTTACAACCTTAAGGGGGGGGGGGGGGGGATGTTGGTGTACAACTACCAAAATTATTACGAATTTTAGGAATTTTTTTATAAAGAAAAAAGCATTTGATATTCAACTTCAAAATTTTAGATTTCGTTGGCTCGTTGAACAGTGTGAAATTTTTTTTTTTAAAGCACCCGCGAAACACAATGAGAGACAATATTGTGCAACATCGTCAGTTTGTAATTTTAAGTAATAAAAAAATATGGAAAGGACGTCAAGGCGTTTCTAAATATCCCCTAAGAAGATATTTTCATTTTATTTTAATGAATCTTATAATTACTGAAAGGAAAACTTTTTGATTATACCGATAATTTTAAACTTATATGGTGGTGGACCCCTTAAAACGTTGAATGTCGAATATCAAATCCCACAAAATAATTGCAACAGAATCACAGTAATTTCCCCCATTTCACCAATAAGCAACAAGGGACGGTTCAGTAACAATAAACCTACCAAACACTAAAAGTGACTGAAATGTTTTACTACATAACAATTATTTGGCAATAATTACTCGATCAAACAAATCAAATGTCTATCATTGGAATTATGCATATTCTTAACGTGGAAAATATTTCCGTTAACGATAGTAGCAGATGCAATAATAAAACATAATATATAACAATGAATATGTTTGTTTCTCACAATGTACAGAATGAGCAAATTAGAGTAATCACCCTGAAACATTCAGAACATTTTTATAGGAATGCTTATCGTCATCGTTACCATTAGAAATTATTTTGTTATGCTATTGAAATGTTCTTATCATTTTCTGATACAGTTAAACAGTTTATTATGTCATACTTGGTAAAAAGCAAAACAATTCATGATTTTATTAATATTTTTCTAAAATATCATTAGTTCTTACCCCATGCGTGTCTATTATATAGATTATAATATTATTCATATTTCGTATACATCCAAATAATTCGAAATAATAGATATCGGAACTAATAGTACCTGTCTGTAATTTGAGATGTGTAGTATGTATGTGACAGTACTGTAAATAACCTTTTATACTCAGTATAGGGTAAGGGACCCAATTACTGTGGGGGCACCACTCACTGTGTCTATATTAATTATACTTATTTTCGAAGTATAATGAATATTAAAAGAGATGTAACATTTATTTCATTAAAACCAGTTAATATATATGCTATATATCTCTTTTTTAATAATTCTTAAAAAATAAGTACAATATAGGTACAGTAATTGGCACCACTACAGTAATTGCGTTTCTTACCTTATGTATGAGATCTGAGTCTAGGATAAACAGCAAGTGTTACATTAAAAATGTTGAATTTCATTCAGCTAAATTGCATTGTCTGGGGTGTGCTGCTGCATTATCTCATTTTAAAGAATAGTGCAATCCAAGGTCATTGCGTGCTTGTAGAAGTTCATGGTAACAGTGCGTTGTCCGAACGAAGTTGTAGAGATGGGTTTTAACGTTGTAAGAATTATAAGACGAAGGATATTGTTGATACATGTCAGACGCTTAAACTATCATCGGAAACCATCACTGCTAATCGCTATTTGCGGAACAATTAGTCAACTTAAGTCGAGCATGAAAAGAAAAAAGTTCAAAATATGCGTAAAGTACCATCTGTCGTTCGATATTTCAAGAACAACAAGATTTTTTTAAATAAAACTGTATACGCGTACACGAGAAATGTTTAATTTTATTGAAACACAATCGACGACGCCTATTGTTTTTGAGGTCTCTAGCGGGAGAATCAGCTTACGTTTTAGAAAGCCTATACATACATTCACTCCCACACGATTCAAGGCGTTCTAAAATCTCATTCTCAATTTCATATATCAGGATGAACCGTAAACAGCTCCACCCTTGCTTTCACAAATTCAGATTCGTTTAAAATATCACGTCCACGCGTCTTCGGTACGGATGAAGGTTAACTCAACTCTCGGAGCAGGCTCTCAAAAAGTACTACTTTTTTTCAACCGGTAATAATAACCTGAAATAATTTATTCAGAATGAAATGTAAACGATTCATTCCGAAATAACTAATATCATTTCACCGAAGAACAAGTAGTGAGGTGCGCCAGACGCTACCTCATTAATTAACGGATAATTATTAAACAATTACTGTTTGTTGTTCGGAAGAAGAGACTCGAGGTACATTGATATTTATAATATCTAGCTATTTGATTCCAATTACTTCAAACTCACGACGTATAGGTTCAAGTACGTTTTCATGTGACAATAAATCGTAAATTTTACCATCGTGATACTACTTTGATTCAGAAACAATTTGATAGTTCTCAGAGAGAATTCTTAGGTCTGTAGTCCTGTTCATATTTTATACTAAATACAAAGAATTTCTTTTGTTCTCTGTTCTTTATTCTGTCTTCGACATAAATTTTTCAGGGGAAACGATTGGATAAACTTTTTTATTTAAACGCCTATTGCGATAAAAATCGTGCAGAATTTGAATAGTCCAGTCATTTTCGCATCATACCGATCACTTTTAGCGTTCGGTGGGTTCACTATTAATCGCTATCTCTCTCATTGTTACGTCTTTTGTTTTATCCTTGCTTACTGTCACGCGACAGCGTATATTTATAAATAATAGGAGCGAGTTAGATAGCTGTGCGTTACGATTAGCGTTGTTCACTAATGTCTCGATACATGTGAAAAAGATTTCAAGGTCGAGGAGTCCAGAAGCGGCAGAAGCTCGATCCATAAAAAGAGTAACATGATTTAACGATAAAACTTTGTTGTTTTCCATTATTTTTGCAAAGAAACTTCTGCAAACATATTCGTGGCATTTTTCTGATTAAAACGAGACCAAACATGACCTAATTCGAAGCTTATTTGCTTATTTAATTCACGATAAAGTAAAACCTCGATTATCCGAACGTTCGATCTAAGGCGATCCATACACAACACGATTTACTGTACAACTCACCAAAGACATAATCTCTAGCACTGTAGCTAAATAACTATTCCGAACACGCATGTGTTTCACTGATTAGTAAATGAATCCTTTTGCGCGATGAAAGTGTTCCGCTTCAATTCCAACAGACAGGTACTAATACAAATGTCTTTCTTTAATAATTCCTGTAAATTAAAAATGATAAATGCATAAAGTCCGCAGTTTACAGATCAGTTCGAATAATCCAGGTTTTGCATATATCGCCCAGATAGCACAGAGACGTCTTAAAGACGTCTGTCGATGGACATTCAGACGTCTTATAGACGTCTCGAATGTCCTACGAACGTCTTCCGAACGGCTTCTGAACGTCTCTGGAACGTCTTTGTGAAAAAACTGTACGTCTTAAAGACGTCTTATTTCGGACGTAAAAACGACGTCTCAAGAAAGACGTCTTAAAGACGTCTTCTTAGGACGTAAGACGTTCAGACCAAAAATGGACGTAAAACAGACGTCTTTAAGACGTCGCGTGCTATCTGAGCGTGTATTAACCCCTTGCCCTACAACATCGTGTCAGACTCGTGATGAAGATTGTGAACAGAGTCAAATAAATATATATGTTATTAATTTCCTTTAAATCGAACTAAAATTCTATTTTCTTGTAGTTGATATATACAGGGTGCGGCACAAATTAGTCCCCACGATTTTTCTGCCCCTTCGGATGGTCGGACAAAAAAATGTTTCTTACCAAAGTTAATGAGTATTTAACCGACAAGAAATTGCAATGTTTTAAATTTAAAAGAAAATCGATTTTCAACAAAAAATCAAGGTCGCTGTCATATCTTTTAATGGGACTGGGTATTTTTGACTTCATAATATTGTAGTCGACGTCGAAACGAATTCAACGACCTGCTCTATACAATGACTTTCAGATGACCTTGAAAGATAATATCGCCATGAATCAATTGTCAGAATATTTGAAATATTTCGACGGTACGTAGTAGCCACATTGAAAACACAAATGTTAAACGTGTAAATTAATTAATAATTAAATTAAATTTTCGAACTGCATCCCATCTTGTGCAACGCAAAGTTCTGTTCTTTGTAACAAAGTCTTATGTGTAGCTTCCATTACAGAACTTCTTTTTACATTTCTGCACGCTTTGTCATTTGTTCATTTGTTTGTACCGTCGAAATATTTTAAATATTCTGGCAATTGATTCATGGCGATATTATCTTTCAAGGACATTTGAAAGTCATTTGTATAGCAGGTCGTTGAATTCGTTTCGACGTCGCCTATAATATTATGAAGTTAAAAATACCCAGTCCCATTAAAAGATATGACAGCGACCTTGATTTTTTGTTGGAAATCGATTTTTTTTTTTTAATTTCAGATATTGCAATTTCTTGTTGGTTAAATACTGATTAACTTTGGTAAGAAACATTTTTCTGTCCGAATGGGCAAAAAAATCGTGGGGACTAATTTGCGCCGCACCCTGTATATCCTTTGGAGAAAAGATAGGCATGCAATAAACATAAACATAAATTTTCTTTGAAGTTCTGAATGACGAAGAATTTCTAATCATTAGAATCACAAAACAAATAGTAGTGGAAGGGGTTAAACGAGTAAATATCGTCCAAATCGTACCGTGTTTGGTGTCGTTTCAATCAGAAAAATGTCACGAATATGTTGGTAAGATTTTCATATGACAATGACAAAAAACAGGGATATTCTGTCATTGGATTTGTCACTCACGGGTGCTCTGGTGTCGATGTTCTGTTCGAGTAAAGGTGTCTGTGCACGATACAAGTGCCACACACACACACACACCGATCACTCGAGGTTTTCACATGTGTCGAGACATTGGTGTGCTTCGGGTCTGTTCTGTCGATAGACAGAATCATAGCGAATAATGGTGATAATGGACAAGTTAGACAACGTTGCAAGAGGGTGTAATGCGTTTTGCAGTATGGACACAGGGTGAATTCCGAGACGAAACGAACGAGGGTTTAGCAAGGCTCGATTCGACGGGTCATGGATCTCACACACCCGGTGGTAGCAACCCGAGTAAACCGGGTGCGACACCCACAGCACCCTCCGGTGGATTTTCTACCGCGCCGCCCAGGTCTCGCACGAACACAACACACAGGCCGGATATCCGAAAAGGTAGGCCTAGCCACTTTACAAACTTTTCTATCGCAACCGTTTATCGTTTACCCTTCCCCCGTAACTTCCATTGCGAGAAGCTTCGTTTGCCAAATCGTCCTCCAAACCGAAGTTATCGGGCTACATTGAAATTACTATCGGAAAGCTGGTTCCTCGTGGATTCGGACCGGGAACCTTTTTTCTCTTTTTTTTTTTTACACCCGAGCAACAGTAAAAGCTCTTCTATAAACACACACAATTCCGCGAAATTAAATGAATGAACAAAATTCATGAAATATTCTGCCTATGATAATTGTAACCCTCGCAGGACAGATGCTTTCGACGAGTTCGTTCACTAAAATTTAACCCCTTGCACTACGATTTATTTCACGGTTTCAGTGATTAGAACTTTTTTGTGATTTATAATAATTTCCTTAAAAAAAGGAGAAAATTTATATCCATTGTATGCCTATATGTTCTCCGACAGCTGTATGTACAGTAAGCAGCAAAACTGAACCAATAACCATAGAAATATAGAAGAATAACAAAAAATCAACATTAAAATTATTTTTGTCATAGTTAGAAGTAACTTGAGAATTTTTTTTTTGGATAATTAATGTCTCCTCGATTAGCAACGACGACAAAAATAGATTGACTCGGTTTTGCGAGGTTTCTTAAACGGAAAGATATATTTTTATTGAAAGATATATTTTTATAGCCGAGGTCAAGACAAATCCAACGACCTGTAATTATCTAATTATGTGATCATTCGATTGCGGATATTTATGCAAATGTATATTTTTCATACTGCATATGTTCTGCATACGTTTAAAGACAGACGACTGAATATGTTACATATTTCTTTTTCATGTTATTACAAGTTTAGAGTCGCATCAACTACACAGGTTATTAGCGACCATTCTTTAAATATGTGAAGTTTAAGAGATTTTTAAAAATCCTGGTTATGAAGAGAACGAATTGATTATAATAATATTGTAATGCGTGTAATATCTCTGGCATAATGTTGACATATTGTTCGTTCATTTCTTGCATATTTCTCGTATATTGATCGCAGTCTAGATTATTTACCTCGTTTACCTCGTCGGATTGAATGAATTTCATTAGAACCAACGGATTTATGGTCGATTCGTTAAAATTTGTCGGAATGAATTTCGGTGGCGGTGAAATTCCTTATGATCATCCCTGACCAATCTCACGATATCGAATGATAATAACAACACAGGTTATTGGCGACCATTCTTTAAATATGTGAAGTTTAAAAGATTTTTAAAAATCCTGGTTATGAAGAGAACGAATTGATTATAATAATATTGTAATACGTGTAATATCTCTGGCATAATGTTGGCATATTGTTCGTTCATTTCTTACATATTTCTCGTATATTGTTCGCGTATTTATCGCGTTCGGTGGATCCGTTTCAGCTGCATAAAGATCCGCAGTCTAGATTATTTACAGTCGAGTCGGAAAGTAAGTTAACATTTGGTGATATGTAGGCAATGAATATGATGAATAAAATCAAGTTATTGTATTGTTTTTATTTAGGAGGTGTAAGGAAATAAACAAATATGTTAGTAAAACATATATTATCATTATTAAAGATTAAAGACATGTCATATTCATTTGCCTGCATACACCAGTCGTTAACTTACTTTCCGACTCGACTGTACCTCGTTTACCTCGTCGAATTGAATGAATTTCATTAGAACCAACGGATTTATGGTCGATTCGTTAAAATTTGTCGGAATGAATTTCGGTGGCGGTGAAATTCCTTATGATCATCCCCGACCAATCTCACGATATCAAATGATAATAACAACACAGGTTATTAGCGACCATTCTTTAAATATGTGAAGTTTAAAAGATTTTTAAAATTGATTATAATAATATTGTAATACGTGTAATATCTCTGGCATAATGTTGACATATTGTTCGTTCATTTCTTGCATATTTCTCGTATATTGATCGCAGTCTAGATTATTTACCTCGTTTACCTCGTCGGATTGAATGAATTTCATTAGATCCAACGGATTTATGGTCGATTCGTTAAAATTTGTCGGAATGAATTTCGGTGGCGGTGAAATTCCTTATGATCATCCCCGACCAATCTCACGATATCGAATGATAATAACAACACAGGTTATTAGCGACCATTCTTTAAATATGTGAAGTTTAAAAGATTTTTAAAAATCCTGGTTATGAAGAACGAATTGATTATAATAATATTGTAATACGTGTAATATCTCTGGCATATTGTTCGTTCATTTCTTGCATATTTCTCGTATATTGATCGCAGTCTAGATTATTTACCTCGTTTACCTCGTCGGATTGAATGAATTTCATTAGAACCAACGGATTTATGGTCGATTCGTTAAAATTTGTCGGAATGAATTTCGGTGGCGGTGAAATTCCTTATGATCATCCCCGACCAATCTCACGGTCGGCGATATCAAATGATAATAGAGAGTGTCGTCGGGCGCGGCGCGAGAAAGGTGAGGAAAATGCTGCCGTCGTTTGTTTGCACGTTTGTTCGGCACTTAGCCGACGCTCTCGCAGCCGCCCCAAATCCCCGCAAATTGAAATATCTCTCCGAGTCTTACGGTCTTGGTTAACAACAAACCCCGGGGACGGATCTCACTTCACTCGTTGTAATCCCGAGACGAGGGCGAAGCCTCTCGTACTCCTTACGCGAGTCCAGCACGTACCTCTTGTTACCGGTAAAGCTCGCTAGTGTGTCTGGATTCAAAACTCCTTATCGTTCAACTGCTTTCCGTCTAGCACCGAGCAGCACGCAACGAATAGTCGTCGTTCCAAATACAGTAATGCCTCGATACATGTAAAAATTTCGGGACCGAAGTGACACTTATGTAGGGGAGAGTTGCCAAATGCGTCACCTAAATCGTACCACCTCTTTTATTTAAAAGTTAATGCATTTCGATGCCTCTTGGTGGTAAAGATATGAACTTTTATTTATGTCGATAAAGTAGGACCATAAAGTCATTCGCATCAAGTGTTGTTTTGTGAATGACAGAAGCACAAAGAAATCAGGCAAGTCTGATGTCAATTTTAAACGATTTTAATCGGCTGAATTAAATATAAATCTACAGTTTCTGAGGTAGTCTTATATATTTTTGAAAACTAGCTATGTTATATTATTTATTTCTATTTAGTTTATAAAACATGCTGATAATGTTTTAAAGGTTAGCTTCAATTATTTAGCGGGACGTATTTTTCCTAAATCGTACCACACTGTGGTTTCCTAAATCGTACCAGTACGATTTAAGATACTGTTATTCAAATTTTACCGCGAAAACAAACGATTTACAATATTTCAAATTTCTTTAGCATGGGAAAGTAGCTTACAGTAGCCCCTATAAAAAGGAATTAGTTGCAATGAAAACAAAACAAATGAAACAAAGAAAAATTGATTTCAGGCGTAGTAACAAATAATGATTTATACAAAACTTGTGGTTATTAGTTCAGTTTTGCTCCTTACTGTAAGTATTCGCACCCTCGTTGCATATAAGAGAAATTTGCTGATATCAAGTGATATCGAACTTTTTCCCAGACCCAATAATTTTTGAACCCTTAAAGATATTGCATTTCGTTGCTTAATTATTTCTTAAAATGTTCAAGGTTTATCAGTGCCTGATAGACTTACAGAATAAATAGAACGTAATAATTTTAAGGTTAGCTTAGTTCTTCGCGGAAAAAACGTCGAAAAAATCAGTTTTTATTTTTTTTAACAACGGCGCAGCAAACCAGAAAATCTGAAAAAATTCATGAACAATACTTACGACAATATACCGCTACTGTAAAAACATAAATGTTGTCACTCTAGAACTTCCACATGAAATCTGCATTTTTTCGATTTTTTTGAGGTTTTTGATTTTTTACAAGCAGGATTTTCACTTTAAAAATCTGAAACCAATTGCACAGTATGTATTAGGGTTCTTGACATGCGTCAGATTTTTCTCAGAATGTCTAAACGTCATTAACTAGGGAAAATAGGCGAAAAACTGATTTTTCGATTTTACCCCATAACTACCCTCCCGATCGAGATACAGGGTTGAAATTTTGCACAGTATGTTTTTTCTTGGTGCTCTATCGAATGGCACATCGTCGATAAAATTCGGTTCAAGGGCATTTTTGACTATCTTATCCGGCTATACCCTTTCCACTAACAATACGTTTGATGAAAACATTTGTAATCTTATTTAACCATTTAATCTTTTGTATTTGTCAAACAATAATTTTCAATTAATTTCTATTGATATTTTGATTAAAAGAATAAATTGTTTGGATATAAAACGTTAGACAATTTAATAGCGTAGGAAGTGCAGAATCAAAGAGAACAATAGTTCGAAGAAGTACTATAAAGAGGTGTTTCCAGCAACGAATAGAAAGTTTTTGATGTTGCTTTCGATCGGCGTGGTCCCGTCGCTAGATATAATACTAAATAAATTGAAATGTAGCGATAGAGAAATCGAACGATCTCGATATACGGACCGTAGTCGATATCAGTGCGACCTTATGTCGGTTAGGCACCTCTGTAAATAGGCAGGGTCGTTCCTACCTAAAAGATAGTTAGCGGCATCATCAGACGCGGTGTTAGCGGCACTCTTTGAAAAAGTAGGCAATCGATCACACGGTTGTCAATGCGAGTAAGGGAGGTTGGTGATTTGCCGTCGCGGGGCCAGGGGCGGAATACCCTCACCTGTCACTATCATGACAAACAAATTCGTGGTAACTCCTGAACAACGGGATGTAGCACCGCCATAGAGCAGAGATAACTCTTGGAAGGATCAGAACTTTACGGGATTTTCGTTGCTTCACGCATTCATGTTCCAATACCGACGTACTATTCATTTCAATATTAATCATGTCCTTTTCTCAATGCTAGGCAGCGGATTTTATGCATTTACGACGAAATTGAGTAGGTGTAATTTAAAACGGTAAAATATTAAGAATTTAAAAATATTCTTATTTTATATTCAACGTTACAAACTACTAAGAAAGAAAATGAGTAGGTGTTATATAAAACAGTAAAAACATTGGAAGAATTTGAAAATACTGTCATTTCATTTTCAACGTATATTAAGAATTTAAAAATATTCTTATTTTATATTCAACGTTACAAACTACTAAGAAAGAAAATGAGTAGGTGTTATATAAAACAGTAAAAACATTGGAAGAATTTGAAAATACTGTCATTTCATTTTCAACGTATTAAACTTACTAAGAAAATAAATTTCTATTCCACTCCCAGTTTATTGCAATTCAGGTAGAACATTGTTATTTTGCATAAAGGTCCGCTGTCTACTCATCACCTATCTTCACAGTATTAACCCTTCCTGAGTTGAGACGATTGTGAGTAATTCTTTTACTGTGCTAGGCTTTCAAAAGATATAAAAAAATTCTGGAATACTTATTGAATTCTCCCTATTTTAATAAATAATCGTTGGACTGTCAAATGTTCGTGATATTAATGGGAAAAAATGCATATTGGAAAGAAAGAAATTCTTCCACTTGAGTAATGATTAGTAAATATGGAAAATCATTTCAATAATAGCTCGTTAACATTTAGGGCACGTGAAGATCAATAAATTTTTACTCAGAATTTGATACTCTATCGATTCACGATTAAAAGGAAGGTTATTCCGTTGAAAGAAATCTAGGTGACCTTGAAATCTCGAAAACGCCAATCACAATATTCCCCCGTGTATACTATGGAAGTTTTGCAAAAATAATATTAGGCTGGCAAGAAACTAATTATGGTATTTTTAGGTGAAATAAAATCCAATTTTTTTATCAAAGCTATGAATTTTAATCAATAAAATATTTTCCATTTTGTTCTATGATCTTTCGTTACTTCTCGTTACTAGGAATGTGTAACCTAAAAGATGCACTCATGAAATGTCAGAAAGAAAACAAACGCAACGTTAACAGAAGTCGATCAAACAAAACAATAAAGCCGTCTATTAGTGAAAACCGAAATTACTTTCTTGCCAACCCAATATTTTCATACCTTTGGAAATAACGGAAGTATTGAAGGTGATTAAAGCCAATTGGTCCTCCTTGTATGGATTGTAGAAAGTCTATTATTTTTTATTGATTGTCGAAAGTATTATTGTCCAGTTTTTTCCTCGAAAATGGTAATGTCATTGGTATTGCGCATTGGTCACCGTTTTTAGGAATACGTGCCGCTAATGCGTAGGGGTGATATTATTGTTACATTATATTGAGCCGTTTATTTTGAAAGTGGCCTAACTCCGTTTTTCAGTTTTTTCCGGTTATCATGGTTACGTGTACAACTTTATGTTATTTATCAGCAAAGCATTTCAGGTTGCTTATAATCCGAGCAAATACGATAATTCTTGACACATAAGTTTTCAGAGTTAGTTTAATAATCGAACCGTGTAGTTTGAAAGTGGCCTAACTCCATTTATACTTAAATAATCAAGATAATATATTTACTATTTACTATTTTCATAACGATAATGTTTACATGTACGTTTGGGATGAAACTATTGCATCCAGGGGTGCTCAAGAAATTGTTTCATGCATCCTAAAACATGTTAAAAATTTAAAAAGTGAAAGACACATTATAGCTTACAGTGACATGTGCACCGGGCAAAATAGAAACATTAAAATAGCTTTAATGTGGTTAAAAATTGTCCAATCTTTGGAAAATAATGTAGAAATCATAGATCACAAATTTTTAATATCAGGACATTCGTTTTTACCAAATGATAGAGATTTTGGCGTGGTAGAAATGTGATTAAAAAAAAATAATTTACTGTTCGTTCCCCAAGATTATTACAAGATTATGAAAAAGTGTCGGAAAGGTAATAATTTTATTGTAAATGAAATGAGACAAGAAGATTTTGTATCAACAAAATTATTAGAAGATGCAATTTTTAAAAGAGTAAAAAATTCTAATGGAGAATCAATAAACTGGCTAAAAATATGTTGGATGCGCTTTGTCAGAAATGAACCGTATAAAATTTTCTATAAGACATCAATGAATAAGAATGAAAATTTTAAAGTCCTGAATTTATTACCACGTCGGGGTAGACCAAAAAAGATCGAAAATATTGTATTGACACCACCGTATAAAAATATCAGACAAATTACAACAACAAAATTCAAGGACATGATGGACCTATTACGATATATACCACCGGAACATCATGATTACTTCAAATCCCTTTTACACGCACAAAATGTAGATGAGTAGTAAATTGTTTTGTAATAAATTTATGTTTGTAATTTTGCACGTTATGTAGTTAATTGAATCGCATAAATTATGTTCCTGAAGTGTTTTAAGGATATGTAAAATAAATTCAGTATTGTTTTTTTTTTCAATTTGAAGCATCTTAAATTATGTTGAATGGACTTGGGCACCTTCAAATTTTATAACGAATCTGGTTGTTAATTTTGAAAGTGGCCCAACTCCATTCTTGATAATTTTAATAGGAACTATAAATTTAACACCCTTAGATACACTTAAGCAGTGCGACTCATTAATGTCCTATACGTATATTTTTAAATTCATTGAAACGCAAACCCTTAAGTATCTCGATTTTAAGATAAATGGACTTGGGCCACTTTCAAAATAAACGGCTCAATATATGTTGTTTAGCAGAATAAGTAGCTGTCTTCGTTGAGAATGTGATATCTTAACACGTTTCAGGTGTTCGGACACCTACAGAAGTGAAACACGAATTGGGCGCTGGCGGAGGGGTGGTTTCCCCAGTTGGTGTGGTTGGTGTGAACGACGCGGACGATAAGGACGGGAAGAAGAACAAACGCCAGAGGCGGCAGAGGACACATTTCACGTCGCAACAACTTCAGGAACTGGAGTATTATTTCACGGCGAATCGGTACCCGGACATGCCAAGCAGAGAAGAGATGGGTCAGCGTCTGCGACTTGCAGAGTCACGAGTCAGAGTAAGTAACAACATCAATTACGTTCTGCATCTCTCGCGAGATGCATTCTTTCGTTTTAATCCTCTTACAGAGGACCCTTTTCGACTCACGATGAAAGCGCGCAGGATTGTTTATGTACGTCAAAAGCAAATTGCGAATTGCACTTCCTTGAAAAGGATGATTCCTGAGGTAATTTAAGCTAATTTTTCCCTTTGCGAAAATGTTCTCCGCGGCTTTGTTGAGGAGTTATTAACGAAAAACGCGGACCAATCAGCGTGTAAATTAATTAATAATTAAATTAAATTTTCGAACTGCATCCCATCTTGTGCAACGCAAAGTTCTGTTCTTTGTAACAAAGTCTTATGTGTAGCTTCCATTAGAGAACTTCTTTTTACATTTCTGCACGCTTTGTCATTTGTTCATTTGTTTGTACCGTCGAAATATTTCAAATATTCTGGAAATTGATTCATGGCGATATTATCTTTCAAGGTCATTTGAAAGTCATTGTATAGCAGATCGTTGAATTCGTTTCGACGTTGCCTACAATATTATGAAGTTAAAAATACCCAGTTCCATTAAAAGATATGACAGCGACCTTGATTTTTTATTGGAAATCGATTTTTTTTTAAATTTTAGATATTGCAATTTCTTGTTGGTTAAACACTGATTAACTTTGGTAAGAAACATTTTTCTGTCCGAACATCCGAAGGGGCAAAAAAATCGTGGGGACTAATTTGCGCCGCACCCTGTATAATACGGGAACTGTTGTTATTCGATTATAGTTGCGAGAATTAAGAAAATTAGATAATGTGCTATCTTTTTGTCGCGAATTGTAGATCACCATAGTGGATCAGTGCCGAGTAACCTTCGACGACAGATCTCCAAACCGATAGAATGCGTAAAGTACACATTTCGAAATCTCTTGGACGCAGTCTGACGTTTTCATCGAACCGTGCCAATAATCGCGACGGTATTTTCTATCGGAGATTGCGCAGACGAAAGATTCGGAGACCCAGGCCCCAATCCAATCTAATGACTCACACGTCGCCTCGTGACTAATTGTTTCTCGATTAAATGTGCAAAAAATGAGTCGACGCGCGCCGTCGGTCGTCGCGATGGTATTTCTTATTTTCCGTCGAAAAGCACCGCTATCGGTTCCTTCCCGCGTTATCGGTCAGATCGAACCTCTATCGATCATATTTTTTATTCTGGACAAACAATTCTGCGCAAACGGAAACGTTACTATCTATTTTAATCGGCCGTGTATATCGCGTGTCCTGTTGCAAATGACTTGCCCCGGAATGTACACACTCGTAAAACTCTGCTTCGCGTCGCCTGCACTCGAATGTGCTAGCAACTTCGCTCCCGGTTGATCGAAGTAGCAACCCACAATGGACGCATTGATACCATGTAGTATCGATTACAAAGCCAACAATTCATGCTCCTTGCGCCCTGATACTTAGAGCTACCGTGTCCATTGCTTGCTTCTGGAAAATGGTACTTCTGCCTCTGCCAATGCTAATAATTCCAGTTTCCTCTCAACACCCGTTAACACATTCACTTGCACGTGACCAATACATGTTTAACACTATTTTTTTATATCAAAGTTGAAAATCAATTTTATCTACGTAAATCAAATTTTGCTAGGATCTGCGAGGCGTGAGAAGATTATCAAAGTCATGATTATAATAAACTTTGTGTTTTCTATTCTAGCCTTATTGATAGACTGCGCATCTTTATGCAAAATAAAGATTTCGTGCATCGATTGCAACACATTTATTTCTTTCCCTAAGAATTTTAGTAAGTTACTTATAGTTCAAGATAAAAGTACAAATAAGACCTTTCTAGATTGACGACAGACAATTGTCTGCAAAGTGCCTGCGGATAACAAACAAATTTTTCATTATTACGAGTGTTGCAATTAATTTAACGGGAATTTTCTAAATTAATACTTGTGGTAGGATAGCCCTTCTGACGAATTACTTCGTGTAATCTATTTGGCAATGATAATATTAGGTTGTCCGGACAGTTCTTTTCGTTTTTTTAACGAAAAAAGTTGTGAAAAGTGCCATTTTTAATTTCTCATGTAATTCTTACCAATTGCAATTTTCTCAAAATCTTTCTTGCACATCAAAAAATGTCAGGTCGTTTGATCCAATTTATAATACCTGTTAAAAAAACGAAAAGAACTTTCCGGACAACCTAATACTAAACTTTTAATGAAATCAGGTTCTAAATTACACCATTCTCTTTTTAATATTTCTTTTAAATATTCTTTCGATGTCATGTCGTATTTTCGTACATTTTTTTTCAAGTTTCGTCCATACATGTTCGATGGGATTTAAATCAGGCTGAATATGTTTCGGATCACAGTCTTGTTGAAAGTAAAATGTTCTCCCAATACCTAATTTATCAGCACTTTCGTGTAAATTTTCTTTTAAAATATTTAAATATAAATGTTTATCCATTATTCTATCTATCATTACTAATTTTCCGACTCTATTACACTTCCACCTCCGTGTTTCGTCGTCGGTTGCATATTTTTGGGATCCAATTCAATATTAGCTCTCCGCCACACATTTTTATGACCATCCGACTCAAAAATATTAAATTTCGACTCATCGGAAAATATTACATTTTTCCAGAAGTCGTCGCTGGCGTTTATGTATTCTTCTGCAAATTCTAATCTCTTTTTTTTATTTACTTTGCTGATGAGTGGTTTCCTCCTCGCAACTCTGCTGTTATATCCTCCCCGAGATGTAGCACTCTTCGTACTGTTTTCGAATGCACTTCCTTGTGCATATATTCTTGAAGGTGTGTCACGATTTCCGATGCACTGGTATCTGGTTTTTTTTTTAAATAATTCGGACGATTTTATGCTCCTCTCTCACAGTTAGCTTCCGGGGTCTGCCGGTTCTTTCTTCATTCTGCAACGTTCTCTCTTTTTTATATTTACTTATTATACTCTGTATAGTTGATCAACTTCTTTTTAGTATTTCTGATATATTTCTATATGATTTTCCCTCTTCGTATAACTGTAGAATAATTTTTCGTTCTTCCAACGTAGTTTTCTCCCCATATTGCAAATATTCATTAATAACGTGTACTCGCCACGACTAGAATTAATGAAACTAACATGATATCTTCTAAAGTAATGTTTATAATTGATCGGAATGTTGTGATTCCTTCGCAACTGCTGTGTTTATCAACAGAAATGGTGGTGTACGAATACTTTTGTCCTGGCAATTTCTTACAGTAGTGTGAATTTTGAATTCTTTTCAAGTGACCAAGTGATGTTATTGTCTTTGTTTTTTGCTCATTTGTTGTTAGTAGTGTAACGTATAATATACAGTTACGAATATTTGAATATACTTAATAATATAGAAAACATTGTTGTTTTTATTTCTATATTCCAAGTGTACGAACACTTTTGTCCCCCACTGTATATTTTTAAGCAAAAATTTTGAATTTTCCTCCTTATTTATCCCTTATGTGGGCAACCGGGTACCCCTTTCTATGTTTGCTCTAATAATTTGTTATGTTTTTATGAAGATATCGCAAAACCGCCCTGGATCCCCATTATTTAGAAGGTTCTCTGACGATTTATGGTTACAGAATAAAAATTGATGCAAAACATATTAAATAATAAGGCTTCAATCTTATTTATACGGTTGTTGGGTAACCGGGTACCCGGGTACCCATACATAGGAAGTTGTAGTTGGATGCTTATGAAGGGAAGTTTTACAACACAATCATACAACACACAAATTTTTTCAATTGGTATTATTTTATTATTAGTATAGTTACTATTATTAACCAATAATAGGACAATTTTTACAAACTGTCAGAGTATTTGCGTGTTCGTCGGAAAACTGGTTTTATACAGTTTTGACAATATTTTCGTGTCTTTCTACGTTTTCTATCAGGGTCAGCTTGGTATATATAACATGAGCCTACAACTCTTTTTCGTCCAGTTTTATCTCGTTGTTGTACAGTGCCTGAAGTTGAAGGAACGTCGGTCATTGTTGGTGACTTATGCAGCATGCTTTCTATTGCTAATTTACAAGAGAAATGTCTCATCACTTGAACATTGGTTGATCGACTTCTAATTACTGGAAGACAAAGTTCCTCTCTCACTTGGCGTAAAAATATTCGGCGATTATTGGATTTGTTAGGCAACATATCGTTATTAGAAATATATATGATGTACGAGGCAAGAGCAGCAATGTCAATTATGTAAAAAAAAAATGCTAATGGCCATCTGTTAGTACGTCTTCGTATACTGTATCGTCTCAAAATTTGATCCATCATGTCGACACCAGATTTTGTTTTCTTATAGAAGTGGACTATTTCTGGTTTCCTCTTTGGCCCAGAAACAACATTATCATTGTGCATTGTGGATAGTAATACAACAAACTTTTCTTTTCTTTTTGGCACATACGAATATATTGTAACATTTTGGTTGTGACCAAATAAAGTTGAATACTGTTGTACTGTTGTGTAAGTCGAAGTGTCAAATACCGTACGTCCACATACGAATAGCATAAAAGTTTGATCTTAGCATCGAGTTATACTATTTTTTGAAGCAGTTGCTTCACTTAAACTGTTTAAAACAATACTTAGTATACCATAGACAAAAAAACTAAAAGTTATGGGAAAGCATGAAAGTAAAATTGTCACTTTATTTTTTATATATCGGGTACCCGGGTACCCCGGTTGCCCAACAACCGTGAAAAGTTTGGTTGCCCACATAAGGATTAAAATACGCAATCACTTAGTTGCCAACCCAATATATTGTTCCAGCATTGTGCGTTAATTCGGAGTTGTTAAATCCTGTTTTGGGACGATCGTGCGACGCTTCGTTCCCAAGAAAATCGACTCTAAGCCCCGCCCATGAGCTGTGCAAGTTGTCGATCCGAATGTATTCGAAAAAGCGAGCCTTGTCCACGGGTTGTCTAACAGTTTGAGCTGGATCAACCGGCAAGACATGTCTTTTCCCGGGCTGACAAGTCTCTCTCGCGGTTCCACGCGTTTCAGCAAGACATCTCGAAGCGATGATATCACGAGATGAGGAGGGCTCGTTCGAAGCGAGAATAAACGTTGGTATGGGGGCTGGAAGAGAAACGGGAATATGGTGGTGGGCAGGCACGAGGTCACGTGGGGTTGCGCAGCTCACAAGGGAAGCTTTGCGCCGGTAAGCCCTCCTGGATTTATAGAACCACACAGAGCATGGCACGGTGTTCCCGCCACGGTGCTATACGCCATGTACCAAAATGCTGCGGATCCCAACTATCGCGAAACCACGGATGCGTCCGCGAATCGTAACGTTCCCGCAATAGCATTCTTCGCCTTTTTCCTGTATTTACCCCTCCACTCGCTCCGGGAATATTTTAAGACCCATGAAAGCGAGGAGATCCCGTCGGATTAACCCTCGCCTCCAACGCTGGTTCATTTCGGAACTCATTCCTTTTGTTTTCAAACAGTCGGTCACCTGTTCTAATTGAGCCGCTCGCAGGTCAAATCGCAGGTCAACTGCTAGGAATCTGCCGGTACTCTAAAAAGTCACCCAAAAATTCTTCCCTTTTCTGGGGCATGATTCCTCGCATGAAATATAGTCGAAGATAAGGAATATAGTTTTTTCATACGTGGCTTCATTTTCGAGATAATCGAGTTTGAAAATTCGGGCATTTCAATGTATGTATATTCCGCGACAATACTATAAGACATCGCTTAAAACGAAATAATTATGTGTTATGTGAAAGAACTTCATCGTCTTTCATACAGAATGTTATTAGTAGACATCGGATTTTATGCATTTATTACAAAAATGAGTAGGTGTAATTTAAAACGGTAAGAACATTAGAAAAATTTCGAAATACTGTTATATTATTTTCAACCTATTAAACATATTAGGAAAGAAAATAAATTTCTATTTCGTTCCAGTTTGTCGCAATTTTGGTAGAAAATTGTTTATTTTGCATAAAGATCCGCTGTCTAGTTATTAGTTACTTCTGGAGACGAAGTGTAACGCAGCGTTTTCGTTAGTATTTCTACGAATTTCAATGTAACACCAACTTTCCTTTTATCAACTGCGACGAAACTATGTAAAAAATTAACACGTACAGCTTATTTTTATCGGTTATTAATATTTTGCGTTGCCACTTTTATTTTTTCTGACATGTAACGTTCTTATTGTAATAGATTTATACAAGTTTTAACTTCTGATGGTCGACCAGAACGTTGGTCGTCTTCAAGCGAGAAATTTCCAGAACGGATTTTTTTTTAAACAATTCTGGCACGTGCGTTCTGTTAACCCATTCGAGACCGATTGCACACCGTGTGTGCAATAACAGTAATGTGCAATTATCAGTTATTCTGAGTAAACTAGTCGTCGAAATAAGATTTTTCTGGAACTAATGAAATCTGTAAAGTACAGGAAAACAAAATTTGGCATTGGTTTTACTGTGTACCAAAAAATCTATTATTATGAGAAATTATTATTATGTGAATTATGTGAATTCATTTACGAATTGAGTGATTTCCGTAGTAAACATGTTTTTTTTTTTATTAAAAATGAACAACATAAAGAAAAAGAAAATTTCGCTCCTGGGAACCGTGTTCGAAAAAAATCGTCGTCTCGAATGGGTTAAGCAATCCACACCATAAACTTCACATATGTATATCTTTGTGAGCCTCGGCAGCTTTTTTACCTCTACGGAAATAAAAAAGCAATATGTGCCTATAATGTTGGTTTTTACACTCGATGCTCAAATTGACACAGAACTAAGAATTTTAATCAAAATTACGTGTAATTTAGTCAGAATGTCAGAATGAAAACAAACGCAAACGTTAACAGAAGTCAATCAAACGAAACATAAAGCCGTCTATTAGTGAAAACCGAAATTACTTTCTTGCCAACCGAATAGTAATTCCGAAAACGTTCGATTTTCAGGGGTTTTTGAGTCACGCCGTTGTCGGGTAAACGAATTAGTCGTTGACTATTCGCGGGTTTCGGGTTTTGGTGAACATAGTGTTGTCGATGTTCCTGTCAGTGGACCGTCCTGCTTGTACCATAATCATCCCTGGTGCGCGCCTCGATCGTTGTTCAACTCGTTGAACCGTGCGGTGATTCTTCGGTCGAAATTTCTGCGTTACACGAACTTCGAGATACTAAAATTTACGGGGCCGCGATTGCGCCGCATTTACTCAGTTCTAGTCATTCCGATACGCTTAATTAATCCCAATGCAACATTTAATGCTCGTCGATAAATGCGTCAAAGCTTATCTATTTTGTCCTCGGATTTACCGGAATTGCGGATAAAACCTGAACGGCAATTCAACCAGTGCACCGCACACTGGATCGTTCGAATCGGTAAGTCCGATTTTTCTTTCGACACACGTTTCCGACTGCCAGAACACTTTTGAAATTGTAAACAAAAAAAAAAAAGAAATGGAAAAATAATACTTTCTACAAAAAGAAATAAAATTTATCTGCATCGATTGCGAGAAACAGGAGCTATTTAGAAAATCTCTGTTCCTTCAATCATTCTGGAAAAACATCAACAAAAATTGTTTTTAATTTTCGACTATTTTAAATTCCAACTACACGCGTTTGTTATACATCCGGAAAAATCGTAGTAATTATTACTTACGTTTCGTGCAATTGTAAACTTAAATTCTGTGATTAATCGCGTCGACGTGATATAAGGAAATTATCGCTGGTGATATTAAAGTAATGTAAGGTTATAATTAGACATCGGATCTCTATGCATTTATGGCTTATGGAAATGTTAAAAAAATGCTATGATATAAAATTCGAGAGAATTTAACACGATTTTTATTTGCTTTGGATCTACAAAGGCTGTCCCCATTAAAAATAATATTTTATTTCATTCCACTTTCTTAAAATGTTTCTATAAAAATTCGAAATTGCATAAACATCCGATGTCTAGTTATTAGTAACCCCTGTGGATATGTCGAAGATTTGGAATATGTTTATATTAAATTATATTATACTTTTTTCACGATGCGATTGTCAGGTATTCTTTTTTTTTTTGTGAATGAGGAAATAAAATACCATTCGTTCGATGGTTATATGATGACACACTATTCGTCAACGGCACACAAACTCAAAAATGAAGATGATAACTTTGTAAATGAAGAACGTGAACAATCCAAAAATTCAATTTCTACCGTCACATACTCGAGAAACTTGTAATTCGTTGACTAAATATGTTAATCACTAGACTCCGGATTTTATGCATTTATGATAAAAATGGGTTGGTGCAGTTTAAAACAGAAGAAAAATAAAGATATACTATTTTCAACGCATTAAAATTATTTAAGAAAAAATAAAATGTGTATCTGACTCCCATCTCGTGTAAATCTCTTGTAATCTATTGATCACAATAGATCAATAAATTTTGTTCAGAAAAAAGATATGTTTGTTTGAAGTCATAACGTTTGTTAACAGCTTAATACTTCAAATTATGTGGGAATATAATTTACGTGTAATATACACCCTGCTAATTTGTTTCATTACTAGACATCGGATCTTTATGCATTTATGGCTTATGGAAATGTTTAAAAAATGCTATAATATAAAATTCGAGAGAATTTAACACGATTTTTATTTGCGTTGGATCTACAAAGGCTGTCCCCATTAAAAATAATATTTTATTTCATTCCACTTTCTTAAAATGTTTCTATAAAAATTCGAAATTGCATAAACATCCTATGTCTACTTATAATATTGTCGCGGACCGTATATGTAGAGAGATTCGGTTATGACGTGAAGGGAAGAATGGTTCACTCGAAAGGAAATGGAAAGGGCCAAGGGTTGATTCGATTTGTCGACTAACTTATTTCGTACTATCTACTCACTAATCGTGATGCATCGGAGTTTACCAAGATCGATCGACCGACGCGACCTCGAACAGCGACGTTACACGTCGTGAAACGTGGTAAGGGTAAAATGAAGAATCTTGCGAGGACTATCAGGTGGCCGGAATCGATATCCTTGTTCTCGGGTCTCTATCAATAATTGAGATAGTTGAGAAACGCGATGATGTAATGTATATTGTTTTTAAAAATTCCTCTGATAATATGAATTCAAATATATAATGTAGAATGCATAATTGCAGATATAGCTTTCATCTAACGGTATATAAAATTAATAAGAAAGAATAGCCAACAAACAATCGTCAGTAATGTTACAGTTTTTATGTGACTGGTGGAGTTAATCGATTTGGCAACTGAAAAAAGTAATAAAGCTAAATTTAGTCTTTACATTTTTAAGTTTTTTATTACAGAAAAAGTTAGTTATTATACATTTTTATCACAGCTTTTCCATAAAAATGAATGTTGGCAGTTCGGTTATAATATAATTTTTGTAATTAATTCATAGCAGCTTTATGTTAGCGACATTATTCTTTGGGATGATTCAGCAATATTATAAATAATGTCTTCTTCAACAGCTGTATGCGAGGATTCGTCATTTCGATTTGTTGACAAGTTCTTATAGTAATCGTGTTTAACAGGAGGAATGAATTTTAGCAGGTCCATCATGTCTCTCCATTTTTCCTTTGTCACAGTTCTACCTTTAGGATATAATAAAGGCTGATCTATATTTTTCAAACTTTGCGGTCTACCCACTAAAGATTTTCTTATATTAATGGCTTGAAATTCTGTATCTTCATTATAGTCACATTTGAATTGTATGAGATAGAGGGTTTGGACCTTTCTAACTTTATCCAGCGTATTTTAAGCCAATTTACTGGAAGCCCTGTGTGACGGTTACTTTTCTGTTAATGATAGACTGTTCTAAAGGTTTTGTTGACAAAAAATCTTGCCGAGTCATTTGGATTAGATGAAATGGCGCTTTCTTTTTACACACACATGTTTTGATTATATGGTACCAATCATCTGGTGAAAAACATTAGAGTATGGAGTTAATCGAAATGGCTTCTGAAATAAATTACTTATTATTCAATGGCCAAAAAAATTTGCCATTTAACGGTGCTAATCTTTATTATTCAGGAAAGTTATTATAAATATAAAAAGTTATGACTATACCAAGGGCTTTGACACTTAAATTTAAGATTTTTCAAAAAGTCGAGTTAATCGATGTGTGCATTGAGCGGCTCAATTGATGCTCGGACTGTAGCGGTCTGGCGACAGATAAAAGATCCGGACGGTGTGGCACAGGGAACGAGCACGCTCGAGGAAAATGGAGAAAGCGGAAGAGAAGAGGCGGCAGCTCGAGAGAGGATCGTAGAAAAGCAGAGAGAGAGAGAGAGAGAGAGAGAGAACACTCGGGGGGAGGGTCGCCTAGGTACAGTTATCTGCAAAGAGGCAGGCGTATGTTTCGGTCGGTGGCAGCAGAGCGCGGCCGTCCGAGATAATCCGCCGGTGATTAAGACCATAAATCCATCGGCGGATTAGTATGGTTGCATCGCATACCGCGTGGTGGCGTCGCACAGCACAGGACTCTCTCTCTCTCTATGCAGCGATGCATCTCCCTCTCCCCCTCCCTCCTCCCTCGGTTCACCTGACCGGGTGCATTCTCTCTGTCTCTGTCGACATAGGATCGCTGTCTCTCTTCTTCCAATAGGCTTGCTCTGTCGCGACGGACACACGCGTCGCTGATCCGTGTTGGTATATCTGTTGGGGGAGGTGATGCAAGGGGTGGGGGAGAGAAGTTACATATATGTAATGCACAGAGCACGAGGGTGGGCAACGATGAGAGAGAGAGGGAGGGAGGGACCGAGCTTACACGCCATGGGAATGGGAAATGGGACGCCGCGGAATATAGGTGGACACTAACCGGTATGAGAGTGAGGATTACCGAGTGTCATCCGTATTCGGCCGGGTTAGCGGCTGTCAGCGGCCAATGCCATCGCTATATATCAATTATTACCTTTGCCATTGCAGCGGCTGGTTGCATTTCGATGCACGCGTTGCTGCACTGCACTGCGGTCGCCCGGTGCATATCTCTTCCGTAGGCCGATTTGCATCTACTATGTGAACGCTGCGCTTCTCTCTCTCTCTCATACTCTTCCACTCTCTCTCGCTTTTCTCTACCATGTTCACCTTGCTTTTCTATCTCTCTGTCTGGATTAATCTTTTTCCACGCCGACCCTCTCGCTCCAGCATTCCAGTTAGGCGGGTTTAGCGGGTCGAATCGCCAGCAGCAGCCGGGCCGGGCCGGGCCGGGCCGTGCACTTGCCAGCTCGTAAGTTCTCGTGTGCACAAAGGCTCAACCGGGCTGTCTTCGGGATTTTCGTCGGCGGCCGCGTCGCGTTATTATGAAGCCTCGACCGACCCGCGGCCACGGGTCCGGAAATTAACGAGCCCCTCTGATTGAGCCCGCGACGACGTAGATATCTGTTACGCTGATACAAGGGGATTCGGGGATAAGCGTTACGACGCTTTCCGCTGCTTCGTTTGAGATTCGGGGATTGTCCACGGGGCCTTTTATCCTCGTGCCAACACGCGAACGCGAGCTGCTCTTGACTTTCGCTCTCTCGCCCGGATCTACAACGATCCCTCAGATCTTTCCTCGGGACTTGAGAATCGATGGCCTTCGGGATCGCTAATGCGTGGACTGCGGATTTTTACGCGGCTGAAACAGATCCACGCGCGCGACAGATTTGTGAACAATCCCTAGTAGCACAAAATATTGTATACACATTCATATAATATTAAAAAGAGATACAATCCTTTGTTAATATTCAAATATACATAGAATATTTATTTTATATTAAGTAACAAATATTTCTTTTTAAATATTCAGGAAATATCTATTTCATGTTACGAGAAAAATATTGTTTTCTCATTATAAAACAAATCTTTATTTAATACTAGAAATAGAATATTTTTTCCAAATACAGATAATACAGAAAATATTCCCTCAATAAACAGTGCGCAGAAAGTAATACATATTCATAGTTTCTAATTTTTGTTATAATATTTTCTTAAATTTGATTATTGAATGTTTTTTAAATATTGAATTCACATTTTTTAAATATTTACTTCATATTTTTTAAATATCTAGTTTATATCATCTGAATATTTAGCTTATATTTTTGAAACATTCAATTTATATTTCTTGTACATGTATACAATATTTAGATCCAATATTTTCCTCATATGAAAAAATGTGGCTTAAAAAATATTTTTCCAATATTTGAAAAAAATATCTATCTAATATTTTTGTGCTACTAGGGATATTTTAAGAAGTACAGTGAGTACAACTAATATTCGAACGCTCTTAACCCCTCGCACTACTATTTATTTTGTGATTATTAGACATCGGATGTTTATGCAATTTCCAATTTTTATAGAAACATTTTAAGAAAGTGGAATGAAATAAAATCCTATTTTTAATGGGGACAGCCTTTGTAGATCCAAAGCAAATAAAAATCGTGTTAAATTCTCTCGAATTTTATATTATAGCATTTTTTTAACATTTCCATAAATAAATAAAGATCCGATGTCTAGTGGTTATAATGATTAGAAATGCTTCATCGTTCAGAATTTCACAGAAAAAAAAAAGATAGTTTATATTCAAAGGATATATACAGGGTGCGGCGCAAATTAGTCCCCACGATTTTGTTGCCCATTCGGATGGTCGGACAGAAAAATGTTTCTTACCAAAGTTAATCAGTATTTAACCAACAAGAAATTTCAATATCTAAAATTTAAAAAAAAAATCGATTTCCAACAAACAATCAAGGTCGCTGTCATATCTTTTAATGGGACTGGGTATTTTTAACTTCATAATATTGTAGGCGACGTCGAAACGAATTCAACGACCTGCTATACAATGACTTTCAAATGTCCTTGAAAGATAATATCGCCATGAATCAATTGCCAGAATATTTGAAATATTTCGACGGTACAAACAAATGAACAAATGACAAAGCGTGCAGAAATGTAAAAAGAAGTTCTCTAATGGAAGCTACACGTAAGACTTTGTTACAAAGAACAGAACTTTGCGTTGCACAAGATGGGATGCAGTTCGAAAATTTAATTTAATTATTAATTAATTTACACGTTTAACATTTGTGTTTTCAATGTGGCTACTACGTACCGTCGAAATATTTCAAATATTCTGACAATTGATTCATGGCGATATTATCTTTCAAGGTCATCTGAAAGTCATTGTATAGCATTGTATAGTCATTGAAATACCTCAAAATACAAATTACTGACTACACGATAAGAACGTTTACTTTGGATACGGGAGTTGTCGTTCGAACAAAAAATTAGTGTAGTAAATGTGCTAAATAAACTAAATAAACCAGTGTAGCGTCAAAAATTGGTTATTACAAAAAAAAACGCTTTAGCGAGACATCTGTAAACTTACAATAGAGTTTCTGTATAAATTTCAACATGAATAGCACATCATAAACGTTATTTTTTCTTTGTCCTGGCAATAATTATTCTATCGATGTAATTACTTGTAACTTCAATGTGGAAAATATTTCCATTAACGATAAAGGCAAGTGTAATTACAAAACTCGTATAAAGAAAATTAAACAACTGCTTAAGAATGGGTTTAATCATCGCTACGCATTTATTAAAGTGGAAACATTAAGAAATGTTCAAATGCTTTATCATTTTATTTAAATTTCTTAATAATTTTTACATAGAGGTAGTTATAGGTAGTGTATCATTTTATATTTCGTAAAAAAGCAAAAGGATCCGTCTTTTCGTTAATATTTTTCTAAAATGTCAAGAACTCTTATACCGTATTTGCCCAATACATACACATAGAGTAGTGTTTTTCGTATTCAGCCCTTTGCCCTATAATATCGAGTCAGGCACGTAATGGAGATTCCAAACAAAATCTAAATCTAAGTATGCATGTACAGTGAGTAACGAAAGTATTAAGCCTGTAATGAAAATTTAAAATATGCGTTTTGTAGATCTCTGTTAGTTATACACGTACTGAAAATTTCATCGAAATCGGTCAACGTTGCAATAAACTACAAACATTTCAAAATGAGAGTTTAAGGGTGAAAGTCGCAGATTTTTTATCTTGCCAGGGAATTTCGCCCCTATGTAATCATCTTTAAACATTTGTATCTCATGACAACGTTAACCGATTTCAATGAAATTTTCAGTATGTATATAACTAACATATATCTACAAAACGCATATTTTAAATTTTCACTACAGGTTCAAATAAAAAAGTTGTGAAAAGTGGCATTTTTATTTTCTCGTGTAATTCTTACCAATTGCAATTTTTTCAAAATCTTTTTTACACATCATTTGGAAAACCAATTCTTCTAACTCCTCAAAAAAGTCAGGTCGTTTGATTCACTTAAAAAAAAAAGTTATAATGATTTAAAGGGCGTTCGAATACTTTCGTTACTCACTGTATGTTATTCGTGTCTGATAAACTGAAACAAAATTCTATTTCTCTGTTACCAATATTTAAGCATTAGTAAAAATATAGCAATACGAACAATACAAATTTTCTTTTTCTTCCAGGAAATTACAATAAAGAAGTGTAAATCGTAGTGCAAGAGGCTAATATAAGCTCAAATATAATTCGTTCAACAATTATTAGGTTGTAACATATGAAACGTCCGATTTTTAAGATTAACTTTAAATGAACACAACGGACATTTCATATGGTACAAAAAATGTACCGATATTGATCGAATATTTTCAGAGAGGGGTAGTGGAAATTAGTAATTTCGAACGATCAGTTGTTCCAGCGTTACGAAATTTTCTTTGCGTCTGTGTTCGAGTACGTAACACACGAACAGCGTGGCGTTTTTGTTCGTTAAAGTAGAGGTTTGCGCGAACGCAGGGGGATCAGAAGTCGAAACTCGAGGATTTTAAGCCGAACGCATTCATTCATGAAACGATATGACGGTTCTATCGGAGATTTCGAGTTTCAGCGAAACGGTGGCGAACCGGCGCACTGTAAATCGCGCGCGAAGTTAATACCGCTGCGGACGGGCTTTGAAAACGTCGAAGGCCGCTATGCGTGATCTGCGATATTTCGTTGGTGGATTACTGCGCCGAATATTAACCTTTTACGGTGAATTGTAGCCCCAAAGTAACGGATCGAATTTCCAGATTTATTTCCAATAACGTTGTATACAGGATCTCCGTGGAATAACGCGTTACATTGTAAAGTATAGGATTTACACACCCGAGGAAGCCCTAACATTATGTGGTTACACACCAATCGTAACACGAACGAAATCGATTTCTCTAAACTTAGTATGATTCTTCTGAAATATGACATTTTATTTGAGAATACAGTCATACTGCAGAGTGGTCAATTAGAATGATTTTTTTCGGAATATCCTCCAGTTTTGTTTGAGAATTCGTAAAACTTCTATGTTTATAAATCCAAAAATGCAGTCGTATTGCATAGTCGTAAATTAGAATGATCTTTTTTGGAATATGCTCCCAAAGTTTTATTTGAGAATTTGTAAAACTTCTATGTTTATAAATCCAAAACTGCAGTCGTATTGCATAGTCGTAAATTAGAATGATCTTTTTTGGAATATCCTTCCAAAGTTTTATTTGAGAATTTGTAAAACTTTTATGTTTATATATCCAAAAATGCAGTCGCATTGCATAGTCGTAAATTAGAATGACCTTTTTTGGAATATCCTCCCAAAGTTTTGTTTGAGAATTCGTAAAACTTCTATGTTTATACATACAAAAATGCAGTCGTATTGCATAGTCGTAAATTAGAATGATCTTTTTTGAATATCCTACCAAAGTTTTATTTGAGAATTTGTAAAACTTTTATGTTTATATATCCAAAAATGCAGTCGTATTGCATAGTCGTAAATTAGAAAGATCTTTTTTGGAATATGTTCCCAAAGTTTTATTTGAGAATTCGTAAAACTTTTGTATTTATAAATCCAAAAATGCAGTCGTATTGCATAGTCGTAAATTAGAATGATCTTTTTTGAATATCCTACCAAAGTTTTATTTGAGAATTCGTAAAACTTCTATGTTTATACATCCAAAAATACAGTCGTATTGCATAGTCGTAAATTAGAATGATCTTTTTTGGAATATCCTCCAAAGTTTTGTTTGAGAATTCGTAAAACTTCTATGTTTATATATCCAAAAATGCAGTATTCGTATTGCATAGTCGTAAATTAGAAAGATCTTTTTTGGAATATGTTCCCAAAGTTTTATTTGAGAATTCGTAAAACTTTTGTACTTATAAATCCAAAAATGCAGTCGTATTGCATAGTCGTAAATTAGAATGATCTTTTTTGAATATCCTACCAAAGTTTTATTTGAGAATTTGTAAAACTTTTGTATTTATAAATCCAAAAATGCAGTCGTATTGCATAGTCGTAAATTAGAATGATCTTTTTTGGAATACGCTCCCAAAGTTTTATTTGAGAATTTGTAAAACTTTTATGTTTATATATCCAAAAATGCAGTCGTATTGCATAGTCGTAAATTAGAATGATCTTTTTTGGAATATGGTCCCAAAGTTTTGTTTGAGAATTCGTAAAACTTTTGTATTTATAAATCCAAAAATGCATTCGTATTGCATAGTGGATAATTGAAACTTTAAACGCGTTTTTCTCAAAATGTAGTTTTCGAAATTGGTACCAGAAACATTTGAAACACTACTAAACTAATTTGGATAAAAGTTTTCATTAACATTCTTAACACTAGGTTTGGAGCACTAAGAGTATCTATTTTGCATTGCGTTGTAAAAATGACGAAATTGTAGTTATTTGAAAATCCAAATAAACTACTGAAAATCCAGTCATCTTTAGTGTAATATGTCCTGAAAGAAACGAATCTATTGAAAAATTCTTCACACAAGTGCGTTCTCGCACTCTTAATAATTGCGAATTAAAAAATTTCGAATCCGTCATTTTGACGGGTCTTGTAAATCTAGAGTTAAGTCGCACAACATACTTATAGACAAGAATACCTTACAACTTAGAAACTCTCAGACACTTAGAAAATCATTTATTAATTTTCTTGCTAGTTTCGTATTGTCGTTGTTTACAAATTTTAATAAAACTACAATTAATCGTAGCATAATAAATACGATTACAAGCATTGTAGAATATAAGGAATATTGACACGTTAATTGTTCTGATAAAGGATCGTTTACGATAACCACGACAAAAGATACGTACATTTTATTATTAAAAATAAAATGTATCAAGTCTGAAATAATTATGAGCCGAACTGTGTATGTCTACATTACAACATTGAAATGACGTTATAAATACATATAATCTGTGGTACGAGATAAAAATACAGTTTGCCGGTAAAAGAAGGTATTATCGCCGTGCATTTGATTTTTTTATCTTTAGTTTAGCTTCAAAGTTCATTTCTGCGGCGAACATTTGATAATTCCATACATATAATCAATTCGATTTTTCCGGTAACGATCGAGCCTTACTAATCTGACTTATCGTGATGATAAAAAAATGGTTCGAGTAAATGCTATTCAGTTTAACGAGAGGGATCACAATAACAAAAGGAAATCGATATTAGTTTCCATTTAACACTAGATCTACTCAGTAATAAATACAACCAATGAATATTGCTTTGCAATGATGACAAGACTACATTTATTCTAACATGTGCTTCAACGAGAAAGTTCATTGAAAAAATTCTGATGAAAACATTTTTATAATTTCAGTAATTGTGAAAGAAAAAATTAGGAACCAGTCATTTTGACTGGTTCGGTAGTTCTAGTGTTAAAGTTTACATTTAATAAATTCAATATTACACACTTCAGTATTGTACGAGAAGATATTGAACTATTGTATAACATGAACAAAAAATATACAGTCAGTGCCATAAGTATTCGTACCCTTATTGTTTGAAAAAAAAATTTGTTGAAATCAAATGATGCAGGTTAACCTAAAAAATTTAATACGAAGTAAAATATTAGCCCCCTTTAACCATTTAATTAAAAAAAAAAAAAAAAACGAAGTCGATGTTAGACTGAGAAAACAGCTAGTAACACTTTAGTTGGTACACCCTGTGCAGGAAAAAAGTTATGTTTCTTTAACGGTAACGTCAAAATATTTCATACGCAACAACCAAGTATGAAGAATTGTTTGAAAAAATTGTGCTCTTACTACCACAAAAGATAAATATACGCACAGTCTTTTTAAACAATTTTTCGATCGGGATGTATATGGGGAGTCCACGATAGTTTCGCGGATTAATTTCACGTTTTCTGCCGGAAACACAAAATCGTGATCGTCGAACTCGCGTGAGGTGCAATATAACGAACGCGTTAAACCTATCGGGGCCTGTCTACGATGTCCGTGACGACAGAGTGTTCCCGCGTGGAACGTTAAAAATCGGTCGAAGCAATAGAAAAGCTCCGGGAAAGAGTAATTTCATCCGGTTAACGATGTCTCGTAAACTCCGGCATCAGGAGAGAGGACGCGCGTTCGATCCAATCTTTGAAGTGAGTCCGGGCGACTTCGAAAAGCAAAAAAAAAAAAAAAGATAAAAAGAGGAAAGAAAAAAATAACAACGCACGCGTAGGCGAAAAGGTAGAGCCGATGAAAAGAAACAGAAAAAAAAAAAGAAATGAGAAGAGCGGTTTCAATTCGATGGGAATCGATAGGCGCCAGGGGCGGGCGAAGCGCAATGAACTGTAACTATTTATAAATTACAAAAGAATGGAAGAGGCGCGCGAGCTAGGCGGGACGGCATTAAAAATCACGTGTTCCGCTTGAGCTCATAATCTCGTATAATCTTTTGCAAAGTTGTTAATACTCGCGGCTTACGGGTGTTAATTTAATATCCATACAGGTACGCCGACATTGAATATCCGAATCCCACTGGCTGCAGCTGTACGGTCCACTACCACAACGATAAAAAAATCCATAAAATTGCACACACCGGCAGAGCTAGCTACCCACTCCACGTCGTACGCTCGCTCATATGCCGTTTGTATCGTTCAGCGTTTGCCCTCTGGACCACTTTAATACAAACGATAATACTCGCTCCCTCCCTCTCTCCCTCTCTCCCCCCTCTCTCTCTCTCTTTCCTCGTTTCGGCCCACCCCTCTTCTTCGCGTGTCGTCAAGAATTCTCGATCGAAAGTCTACCCGCTGCTAATTACCATGCCGATTAACGAGAATAATCGGCATTTCGAATTAGACCTCGGACATTGTTATGGATTGGTTTCGGCTCGTGAAACAATTGTGCCGTTACGGGACTTACAGTGGCCCACCGAAAGTATTGGAACGCGTTTTAAATCGGAATCACTTTTTTCAAATTTTCGACCAAACGATTAGAGACCGGTTTTTCGACCAATCAGAAAAACAGATTTTAGAAATCAGAATAGACTGCGGATATTTATGCGAAATAAAAAATATTTGCATTTATTGCAAGACGCAAGAGCGAAATAAAAATTTGTCCTCTCTTTTAATTATTTTATTAAGCTAAAACCGATACGCTGGTGGCCTTAAATCTTCTTAATATGTCCACTGATGTAAATTGTGCTTACCTATATTTTTATATACCCATACCCGTACACTCTTTGTCAAAAAGATAGCCCAGATGTGCTATCTTTAATTTCTCAATGACGCATGTAAAGTTTTACCTTTTTGTGACGTGTAAATCTCAAAACATTATGAGCTCAGAATATGCGGTTCGTTGAAAAGAATTAAAAATATTATAAGGTTTAGTGTGTAACAAAAACAATTGTTTTATTTTAAGAACGAAATGATAGCACATGTACAATAAGAAAATCATAATGAACAGTAATTTTAATTAACAACAATTACTCATCAAAAACGCACATATATACTTATTTAATAATGGGTACGTCCCCCTATATTTTCTATTACTTCTATTGTACAATTCGGTATCGATTTATATAGTTTTTGGATATAACTTTGACTTAACACGTATCCCATTCGCGTACAATTGCATTTTTTAATTCTTGTATGTGTTGACACTGCTTTACTAAAATATTAAGTATTATTTACTAAAATATTAAGGTCAAGGGAGCTTGCAGGCCAAGATGGACCAATCTTGATGTGTGTACAGATGCATTATCTTGTTGAAAGATGTAATCAGGTCCAGAAATGCGTTCTGCATGATTATTTATTTGTTCCTTGATTACATTTATGTATTGAATACTATTCATTCTCCCATGGATGAACATATCCTCCCATTTGTCGTCGAGTTGCTGACATTGTCTCTTTTCTTATATCATGAAAATAACACTAGAACCACCGAGTAATAAATACAACTGATGAATATTGCTTAGTAATAATGACAAGACTACGTCTATTCAAACCTAATACCATTTTTATTCTAATATGTGTTTCAATGAAAAAGGTCATTGAAAACATTTTTATAATTTCAGTAATTGTGAAAGAAAAAATTAGTAATCAGTCATTTTGACTGGTTCGGTAGTTTTAGTGTAATATTGGAATCCATCAGGACCATCGAAATTGCAGAGAAAATGCTAAAAGTTGTATTTTGCAACCTTTTGTACCTTTTAAATTTTTAATATAAGCCCGCATAAAAAAGTTGTAAAATACAACTTTTAGTACTTTCTCTGTAATTTCGACGAATTGCAATTTTAATCAAACATTTTTCTCACGTTATGAAGTGATCCAATTATTCTAACTTCTGAAAAAAATTGAAGTAGTATAGTCCAATATTGACCAAGGTTATGCGATTTTTAAGAGTGTTCGAATAATAGTTGGAGTCACTGTATATCATACCCGTTTTTCGATGACGTCGCGTTTTCTTGATTACGTGAAAATGCTCGAGGAACGTTCACGGAACATATCGATAACAAAAATAGAAAATTTTGAAATCTATACGAGTTGCTGTACATACATACATTTCAGCATATTTTACAGTGAAAACGAAGCAAATTTTGTGAATAGTTCAAACTTGAGGAATATTCGTCTGTCTCCTGATTGAAATTGTCGCGCTTACCATGATTTTCATTAGGGGTCTCCAATTACCAATTAATAAACTCTTATGTTTGGAGCACGGAGTAATGGTAATAAAAATAATCTCAAAAACAGAATGACATTTCTGAAATTGACGATAATAAGACTATATTTATGAAAAATACAAATTTTAGACAAATTTTAATCAAACATTTTTCTCACGTTATGTAGTGATCCAATTATTCTAACTTCTCAAAAAAAATTCAAGTAGTATAGTCCAATATTGACCAAGGTTATGCGATTTTTAAGAGTGTTCGAATAATAGTTGGAGTCACTGTATATCATACCCGTTTTTCGATGACGTCGCGTTTTCTTGATTACGTGAAAATGCTCGAGGAACGTTCACGGAACATATCGATAACAAAAATAGAAAATTTTGAAATCTATACGAGTTGCTGTACATACATACATTTCAGCATATTTTACAGTGAAAACAAAGCAAATTTTGTGAATAGTTCAAACTTGAGGAATATTCGTCTGTCTCCTGATTGAAATTGTCGCGCTTACCATGATTTTCATTAGGGGTCTCCAATTACCAATTAATAAACTCTTATGTTTGGAGCACGGAGTAATGGTAATAAAAATAATCTCAAAAACAGAATGGCATTTCTGAAATTGACGATAATAAGACTATATTTATGAAAAATACAAATTTTAATCAAACATTTTTCTCACGTTATGTAGTGATCCAATTATTCTAACTTCTCAAAAAAAATTCAAGTAGTATAGTCCAATATTGACCAAGGTTATGCGATTTTTAAGAGTGCTCGAATAATAGTTGGAGTCACTGTATATCATACCCCTTTTTCGATGACGTCGCGTTTTCTTGATTACGTGAAAATGCTCGAGGAACGTTCACGGAACTGCGGATGCCCCGGCGACACATTCCGGAAAATTGTTTGGTCGTCTTGGCGGTGATCCAGCCGACGACGTGAAAGTCCTCGCGTTGTCCGCAAGATCTCAAGATTTCCGGGAGTGTCGGGTAATTCCTTGGACAGATGGACCCCTTTCGTTAAATCTAATTAATTAGCTCTCTCTCCCAGTCGCAATATTTGTTACGTTTCTCGTTTCACATCTGAAAGCTTCGGCAGCGACGCCCAACACGTTTCTACAGTTGAACACTCCTTGCGGAAAACACTGTGCAATATTTTCTCGATATATGTCCACAACACGGGTCATATATCGGCTAGAAGATACTATCGAATGGCCTCGACTGGGTGACAAGAAAAATGATTTTTTGATGATGTCGTTTATTTTGTAGGACAGAGATAATTGTCTTAAACTTCTCTTTCACGGACAGGAGTTTCAGAACAATACAGGTTCCCTCGGTAGGAATTTTGTAACTCGTTTTAAATAAAATAAAATTGGTAATCAGTAGACATCGGATGTTTATGCAATTTCCAATTTTTATAGAAACGTTTTAAGAAAGTGGAATGAAATAAAATTTTATTTTTAATTGGGGACAGCCTTTGTAGATCCAAAGCAAATAAAAATCGTGTTAAATTCTCTCGAATTTTATATTATAGCATTTTTTTAACATTTCCATAAGCCATAAATGCATAAAGATCCGATGTCTAGTAATCAGATAGTAGAATTTTTATAAACCAAGAAATACTGTATCACCGTTTATAAAATAAAATCTATAGAAACTTCTTCTGGTAGATAAGGATTTTATTAAATGTAATTCATATGAAAGAAAATAAAATTCGTAATCAGTTAACAGAATTAGTAAAAAACAAACAATATACTTGTACTGAATAGTCCAACAAGGCTCTAGTACATTTTCAGTCAATTTTCTTTGGGAGTATCGGTGTTATATTTTATAAATAAATTTTATAAAGATTAATTTCTTCATCCACTTAAAGGAGGACATGAACTTGTAGGAATTTTTCGCGCGTGTTTGCCAAATTTCCGGTAATTATCTCGATGGATCGCGGCTAAGGGCGATTTTCCCTTGATATCCAGTCGCAACAGCCTGATTTCTCCGCACATGCAGTCGCATATTCATAGCAATCCTTGAGGATATACTAGCGCGTGCGCGACCAAGTGGGCACACATATTCGCGGAAATACGATACACAAGTACGAGTCTGCTCCCTCTACGTGGTACGTGGCCATTCTCCCTGATCCATCTCGCCGTTATAGTGAGATTTATGGAGACGGTGCTGCTAGAAACTCAGACTGCCTCGGTGCACTGTGGGGGAGGAACAAACACGATAAAAAAAGAAAAGACTCGCGGAAAAATAGGCAACGATGTACACCCATACGTTAAAACAAGAGAGAAAGAGCTCGAAAGCGTCTACAACAAAAAAGCAGATAGGAATTCGCTATGAAAAAAGAGTCTTCGAATGAAGCAACAAAACGACAAACTCCATTGTACAGTTTCACGAAGTGTTTCCATTAATTTTGTTTTATAAAATTATAAGAACCCATTTGAGAGAAAAAATGTAATTTACTCTGGGTTCGCTTTGTGCATAATCCAATGACAGCCCTGGCCAAAAAATGAACATTTTATTTTCAGTCTAACGTGCGAGTCAAATTTTCAATTTCATGTTTCTTTCAACCAGTGAAGTCGGAAAAGTAGGGGGTAAGGGATCCAATTACCGTGGGGGTACCAATTACTATGCCTATATTAATTCTACTTATTTTTAAAAACATAATGAATATTAAAAAAGGAATATATAACATGTATATTAAATGTTTTTGATGAAAGAAAATAAGTAAACAATATAACAAAATAAGTATAAATAATTTAGGCACAGTAGTTGAGTCCTTTACTCTATTTATGTAGGAAATTTCAATCGTTTGATTCACTGTATAGTATGAAGAAATATTTAATAACGCGCCACCGCGCCAGTAGAAACGGTCGTTCAACGCCAGCCGAAAAACTGACGGCACACAGTGGGCAAAAACGGCCTTTTTCGATTCAAAATCAAAGAACTTTCGATAGGAATGAGGTAGAGCGATGAAATTTTTTTTAAATGAAAGCTGAAACTTTGTAGAATATGGGAAAAATAGGGAGATTACGGTACGAACGTTTTTTAACCTTGAGAAAATTCGTTAAAGTTGCACAATTTCAAGAAAATTTTATTTTTGTGGCTAATACGCGCGGAAAATTGTTTTTTAACATACTATATATATCGTTTCCTATACATTTTTTCACGCTGATTTCAAATCTGTTTTCAAAATTTGTCCACGACCTCTGGTTTTTGAAAAAAATAGAATTTTGTGACACAAATTAATGAAATTTTTTCGTTAAAATGACTTGATAACACACTAGTTTGAAAGTATATCGTATTCTCATATATAAAACGCAATAAAAATAATAATAATGAAGTATTTTAACGTTTTGAGTTACTTACGAAACATGAAGCCACTTCGCATCTCGTCATCGCTTGACGTATCGCTGTCATTACTACTGGCACTTTCTTGAAATTGTGCAACTTTAACGAATTTTCTCAAGGTTAAAAAACGTTCGTACCGTAAAATCCCCCTATTTTTCCCATATTCTACAAAGTTTCAGCTTCCATTTAAAAAAAATTTCATCGCTCTACCTCATTCCTATCGAAAGTTCTTTGATTTCGAATCGAAAAAGGCCGTTTTTGCCCACTGTGCGGCACTTCATTAAAAATAAATTCCTGGGAAGGAGTCCCGTTGGATATCCGGGAGGCTTCGCGAGGATTTCGCGGCCGCGGAACTTGCCCCCTTTTCTTTCCACAGCGCCGCAGACGCGACGCGCCGCGCCGCGACGCCTTTTTAACTCTATACATCTTCGACGAGCCCGTTTCTAGACGATTACCGTCCGGACCCACCCTCGCCGCCCGCCATCGTTTACACCGTCACGGATGGTAGTCGACGGAATTGTGGAAGAACGTTTTCCCCGTGGGATTTATGAAAGAGGCTGCGCGCCGAGCCGCGTAGCGTCGCGACGTCGTTCTGTTCTTGCCGTTGAGCTTCTGGATGGAATGCGCTGACAGAGAATTAGCCCCGGCCTCTCCTCGCGAGAGAGCAAAAGCCCGTGGAAGATAAAGCTGGATGCTCGTGAATAACCGTTGCTCGATTCCATATTTTCGCGACCGGATTGATACACTCCTGGAAACAAAATGGTAGCACAAGTCTGCCATCTTACTTGGCATCTAACTCTAGACTTGCTGCCTTATAAAAATTATAGAATTGAATTTATTTCGATATTTCGCAATTATTATAACAACGTGTGCTAAAATGGAAAACTATTCTTCAAGCAGCTTTATAATTTCAAAGACAAAGTGCTTCTAAAATCGTCCACTGACGCCAATTGATCGTGTTGACGTCCGCTAACAAACGATTTATGCCAAGTAGTCAATCTGCTAACGTCTCATACTAACGTACTAACGTCTTATCCATAAATCGTTGATGCAGGACTATGCAAGATTTCAATAGATTTCACACCTTCGACAATTAACAACGCGGCGATGGTAATACCTTTTGCAGTGAAAGTCGGTACTGTCCGTTCAATCATCGTCCCAGCTATCGAGAAAACGGTTAAGTAGAATAACCCATGATTCAGATCGAGTGCAAGACATATCTACTTGAACTTCCACTTGATCTTACCTAGATAAGAACAACTACAGCAGAACCTCGATTATTCGAATGAATCAGGAGAACAACAGTACTGACAACAACAGTGCAGCAATAGTTACAATGCTAGACTGAGTCTTCGATAAGTTGTTTAACAAATCGTACTGTAAAAGGATCGTTTTATCCTGAACTGTTTGCACGTGGAATTTATTCCGACAATAAAGAATTCAAATATTAAAGGTTCTACTGTATGCTGTTGCACAATACAAAATCCAGTCAACCCCTTGTACCATAATATGGGGTCAGACACGCGATGAAGATTTCGAAATACGTACACTCCCCCTCATAAGTCTTAAGACATTTATTTAACACTAGTTACGAAACATTTCTTGGTAACATCAACTAAATGAACGTCACAAAAGCATTCGACCGATTAAATTCAAAATAAAGATTTTAAATAAATGTAGTGTTTTAATATTTTGTCGGACCACCACGAGCACTTATCACAGCTTGTAAACGCCGTTGCATGCTGTCAACTAAATTTTCAGTAATATCTTCTTTCATATTACTCTTGTTCTTTTTGTATGTTTCTTGTATGTTTCATCTTGTATGTTTTCAATGTTTCTTTTGAGCTAATATTATATTTACCAAGTTGTCTGCCAATTTCTGCCCATAATAAATTTATAAATTATTATAATTTTCTGTAAGTTCCATAAGTTTATAACAGATGGCGGTGTATAAAACGTCAAACGTCAGTGTATAATTTAAAAGTAGGTTTATAAATTTTTTTAAATATTGACGATCTACATAACAATTTGATTGTAAGAGGTTACAAGACTCTACAATAATATTAAATAATAAAATACGTGTATAAGTATCACTTGCTTGCATCTTATTTTATTACTCAAATTTTATTGTAACCTCAATCCCGTGGGTTTTTACATCGGCTACAATGTTTTCGTCTTAGTCTTAGTTTAATACATGTAATCATGATTCTCATACGTTATCATAGAAATAAAAGTATTTCGTAATTCGTAATACGATTCGTATTTTTTTTAAGCTCCAAACTTTTCATTTCGGAGCGTTCGAATACTTTCCTGACTGACTGTATGTGTCGCAGTGCAACGGGTTAACATTTCACCGACCCTGGTATTTATTTTGATCGGTGAACGTAACTGCAAAGTATTACAGACGCGGAGAAAGGAGAAACGTAGGAAGAGGAAAAGGGAAAGGTGAAACTTGCGTATTCTTTTCCTGGTGAAGGAACCGTTCCGAGAGTAGAGTGACAAGCAGATGTGCGTGGACCAGAGATCCCGTAGATTTTGAGGTCGTAGGTGTGCGCATATGTCGGATAGACGGAGGGATGGTGGATAATATAATGATGGCGTCGGCTTGGCAAGGAGGGGCGGGGCTACGAGGGGATCAATATTATCCTCCTCCACCTCTACCTCGGCTCTCTCCTCCTCTGTCGCCCTCCCCGCGGCGTCTAGCAACCTTCCCACGGGATTCCCCTCGTTCCTCCTCTGGTTCTCCACCGCCATCGTCGTCTCCACCCTGCAAACCTTCTCTCTACAGTTGTCGTCTGCCCCTCCGTCTCCTCTATCTTTCACTCTCCCCCTCCACCCCACTCTCCCTCTTCATCTCTTTCTGTCTATCTCCATGTCTCTCTCTCTCCCTCCCCCCCTCTATCTATGTATCTATCTATCTATCTCTCTCTCCCTCTTCATCTCTCATGTCTCTCTCACACCCTCTCTTTATCTCTCTCTCTCTTTCTCTCTATCTCCCCCTTCACCTCTCTGTTTCTATCTATCTCCATGTCTCTCTCACACCCTCTCTTTATATATATCTCTCTCTCTTTCTCTCTCTCTCCCTCTTCATCTCTCTTTCTATCTATCTCCATGTCTCTCTCACTCTCTCTTTATATATATATATATATCTCTCTCTTTCTCTCTCTCTCCCTCTTCATCTCTCTTTCTATCTATCTCCATGTCTCTCTCACACCCTCTCTTTATCTCTCTCTCTCTATCTCTCTCTCTCTCTTTCTCACTCTCTCTCTCTCTCTTTCTCTCTCTCCCTCTTCATCTCTCTTTCTCTCTCTCTCTCTCTTTCTCTCTCTCCCTCTTCATCTCTCTTTCTATCTATCTCCATGTCTCTCTCACACCCTCTCTTTATATATATATCTCTCTCTTTCTCTCTCTCTCCCTCTTCATCTCTCTTTCTATCTATCTCCATGTCTCTCTCACACCCTCTCTTTATCTCTCTCCCTCTCTCTCTCTTTCTCTCTCTCTATCTATCTATCTATCTATCTCTGTCTATCTATCTCTATCTCTATGTCTATCTCTGTCGTTCTTGGCGACGACGTCTTCGGCAGGAATCGAATTGCTGGCTCGACACGATGCCTCCTCGATACGCTTGATTCGACGCGTGCGTCTCTATCGTGCGGATTGTTTATCATGCCAGGGGCGACGGTGATTCGTCGATCACGGACAACGGGTTCTTTTGTAAGATCGGAGCCGATGAATCGCCTCTGCCGCACAGCGCACAGTGGTCTGGAAACCTGCTTTTCGCGGCTAAAAGTCGAAATTTTTGTTGATATTTTCGAAATATATACAGGGTGAATTCGATAAAGCAGGACACCTAAATATCTCCGTTACTTTTCGTTGTACAAAAAAAACTTCGTAGGACAAAGTTACACTGTTCGAAGGGCCACATATAACGGTGTAAGGGAAAAAAAATTTCAAGGTCATTTTTACGAGATTTCAAGGTTATCGATGTTTTTTTTAATGGAATGATATATTTTCGTTAACGTAACGTTGTAGCTGACAAAATAACGAATTCATGCATGTAACACAATATGACCTTCAACCCAGAAAAACGGTATAAATAAAATTCAACGTGTAAGATTCGTTTGATGTATAGATAGTAATATAGTATTATATTAAAAACTTAAAACAAAATTCGAATTTTTTCCACCTCTGGTTTCCGAGATATCTCAAAAAATATGGTTTCGACCCCCAACTTTGAGGGCTGTTTTCGCCCCTTCAAAGTGGATGGTTGCCGATAAAAAAAAAGAAACGTGTCAAATATTTTTCAAAGAACTATAACCTCCCATATGTTCCCTTAGTTTCTATTTTTTTTATTTAGACAATTTTTCTGTTGCATGATAGTCTAGTAATAACTAATTCTTCGAAAGATGGCTACTGGATGTAGTGGCGAAGTTCTTCCTGGTCCACGAAGAGAACCGGCAGACACGATAAATCGAATCCAATGTTTTCCGCTCGACAACCGCTTGAACAATGGCTCCCGTCACGTCATCCAAGCAATAAAACCTCATCAAATCACGACCCCTCGCCACCGCGTAAGCCTCCGCGCACGGCTCAATCTACGAAAGCTTATATAAATGTAATGAGACCGTGACCGGGGCTAGCTCATCAATCAACCCCCACGCCGACCAAC